>OU745323.1:0-2400000 GCA_916618145.1 Emmelina monodactyla | reverse complement strand
GCATAAAACCTTTTTTTTTGTTACAAAAAAACTGTATTATCCGATCAAACTGAAAATGATCTGTTATAGCATATAATTTGCAGTTTGGCACTACCTTAACTTTGTTAAGGTGTGGTGAAGGGATCTTTATATTATGCACTAGTGTGTAATATTATTATACACAAGTGTGTAATAGGTCAGTTTATGGCCCTTAAAACGGTGTTTTAAGGCTCACTTTCTGAGCAAGTGTGTTGAAAATGGATTTTTTCATTCAGTGGCAGAATACCTCTTTGTTGTTACAAAAAAAATCTGTATTACACCACCAAATTGAAAATGCTCTGTTTACTAGCAGATAACTCGCAGTAAGGCACTAGCTTTGTATTGATCATTCTAGTACGCACTAGTGTTTAATATTACTTATTATGCGCGAGTGTGTTATGGCTCAGTTTTTGCCCCTAAAAACGATGTAATAATGCGAGCTTTCCAAGCAAGTGTGTTGAAAAATGATTTTTTATTATTAATAAATCAGAAAGTTCTCTAATACACGAAGATTTTTATACTTCGTCTCTGAAAGTGAATCAAAAACTGAGAATTTATCTTTTTAAATAGATCAGTGTCATATAGAACTTTTAAAGTGGAGACCTTCAAAACACTGAAATTTGAAACAATTTCGTTAATTGGAAGGAAACGCGATTTCAGTTGGTTTAAAAATGATGTTCAATACTCTATAAAATATGTTCAAATAATAGAGATGTGCAATTACCGGTATTCTAATTGACAGTTTTTGGATAATCATAAATACTTAAAATTACTTGTCATGAGTAACGTTTACATCTATAAAAATGATTCAACATTTTTTTGTTTAGGTTGGTTGAAATGCTTAACGATTAAATTGAAATTATACTTATTATGGCCTTTAGTTGTCTCACTTTGGATTATAAACAGAACTTTCAAAATATACTTTTCAAATAAAATAAAATCAACTCAGGTACAATGTAAAAAAAAATTAAGCTTTTGGGCTTTTGGGGGCCCTCTTGGGTCGGGGGCCCGTGGCATTTTGCCACCCTTGCCACCCTATTGTTACGCCACTGTCGCTTCCTTTAATATTTTGTTTCGTAAGGTTTTTAGTCCGACTGCTTTGAATGAAACATTCACAAAAATTCTTGTAAAATTTCACTAAAAGTTTATAAATCAGATTATAATTTGTATTTTAATTAAAATAACATTGAATCTGTATGGATTTGTAAACATGTCTTGTAAAATCAATTTGTCATGACGTCGGAGATGCTCGGCGCATGCGCGGTCTATGTTAAGCCTGGAAAATTAAATATTGTCAATACTCATATGATGTGCAGGACAATCATTTACTTTTGATCGAGTCCGATTGCACCAACTGCTAGTTGTAGAATTACAGAATCGCATTTAACAACTTGCATGAGAGGTTTGATGCTAGTTGGGCAAAATTTGGGTTCGCGAGTCACGAGAAATGTCAATAACATGTAGAAAAAAAGAACACTTTTAATGGTATTACTGCAATTTATTTTAAACAGAGTGGATTCTAAGCAATAACATCACAATGCTGAGCTAAAACCAAAGTTAAATTAATTTTCCTCAAAAAAAGGCGGACAAACCGACGGACCTACAGAATTAAATGCCCAAGACTTATTTCATTTAGTATTTAAATGTTACTAATAAAATGTATAAAAACTATAAATCGTAATTTTCTAAAATAAAACATTGAACTTTGGTTTTGACAGTTCCTCCTGCTATGAATTTGATGCAAGCTAAGCTTACAGAATCGCTTTTTTTCATTTCTCCATACAAAAAAACTGTCAAACCAAGGCCTAGCGTGCATGAGTCGTATGACGTCATAATTGATGCTAGTTGGAGATACAGACTCGCAAATGTTCACCGGTAAAACTAGGTGTAGCCGCACTTCGGGTATTAGCCGTAACATATATTTGTTTTACTTTGTTTATATCGTAGAATGCACTAAACGTAGATGATTAAGTCATCAATACTGAACTTGTCTCAATTTGCAGATAATAAGCACTTTATCTTGTAAATACTGACACTTAAATTATCTGTTATTTTCAATAATTGAACTAAAAAGAGGTTTGTCTTTGTAAATAATTAGGCTCTAATAAGCAGGAAGGAAATTTAAGAAGTAAGAGGTGTATAAGTACATATTGATACTGAAATCGACTGTTATACGTTAAGGGCTCGTTTATAAATTTCAAATAAGTTCTATTCGACGGGTAAGTAATCTTTCCTTTACTCTACCCACTATCTAGGCACAGGCAGCCCGTTGCGAATAGCGAGAGAAACTTATGCTTAAAAATATTCGCTCAATTGAGAAAATGGCAGGTCAAAGTAATTTTGGGTTGGTCTTAGTTTGTGAAATTATAAATTACAGCAAATCGGTAGAGGTATAAGAGTATTCATAAGTATGTTTACTTGGTTTATATCACATATCGTAAGTATGTAATAATTTCAGATAAAAATGTAACACCACGAAGCGTATTTTTACTAAAACAATGTCCCAGAAGAATTTCAATTTGGAAATTAATTCCGTAATTTTTTCAATTAAATGTTAATATTATTAAATGTGTAAGATACCCACGCAAAAGTATTATAGGTTACCTATTAGCATTGAATGTTATTATTAAGTATGAGCAATAAACATAAATTCAAAACCACAAACTTAGGTTCTAAGAATTTAGTCGGGTTTTAGGAACTTACTCGATAACTGTGTATTGTGGCAGATTAGACATCCAATGTTATTATTAACTCAAACTATAAAACTATTTCCGTTGTAAATTTATCAATTAAAATGATAAAATAGCTTACACTCAGAACGCAAAACAATGCTTTGGCTGTAGAATGAAATTAAGTATTATTGATTTTCATGGTATTATTCTAAAAATCGGTATCATCGCCGACTACTTATAACACCTAGTGCTATGCGTGCTTTCAGCATCGTCATACTGATAACGAATTTTACGAGCTACGGCTACGAAAACATGAAACGGTCTCCCCCATCACAAAGACAATACAAAATTAAACAAAATTTCTATCATTATTAATACCAAAATATTTTTTCACCATAAGTAGTAATTAAAAACTTGATTAAAAAAACAACTTGTAAAGGACACCATCGCCAAACTGATAGAAAAGTTCCTAACTACAAACGGAAATTATCTAACTCAATCAGCATTTGATTCTCATGCATCTTTTTAATAAAAAACCGGCCAAATGCGAGTCGGACTCGCGCACGAAGGGTTCCGTACTATATTTTCTTTTAATATTGAGCAAAAAAAACGAAAAAGACCCCTAGGTAATTTATATTTATATTTAATTTTTTGTATTTGTAGTTATAGCGGCAACGGAAATACATCATTTGTGAAAATTTCAGCTTTCTAGCTATCACGGTTTATGAGATACAGCCTGGAGACAGACAGAAAGACAGACAGCTGAGGCTTAGTAATAGGGTCCCGTTTTACTCTTTGGGTACGGAACCCTATAAACGATTGTAGACATTAGGTAGATAACAAGAGATATCGACGAAAAAATCATCTAACTAATACATCTAAGTGATAAGCCAAATTGTATGATTTTGAGGCACTGGGTTCATACTCACGTTCATATAAAGGGTGTAGGGCACTAGAAATATATGAAATTAATTGTAAGTAACTACTTAGTTATTTAAGCATTTTCGTAAACTAACCAACTATGGATCTTTGGTCTGAAATAAATGTTTTTTTTAAGATTCTGTTTCTTGCTACAAGTTAGGTCCTTTTTCTCCTTTTTCTGGGTGGTATCAAAAAAGTAACCTAACTAACCTAACCTATTGATGTTCTAACCGGCTAAAACTAGGTGTAGACGCACTTCGGGTTATAGCCGTAACATATACATGAAATAGTTTAAGAGAATGCTAACAGATAAAAAAGTGCACACGTGTCTTTTAAACTTATGAAAATTAACTAATGGCAGAAATAGGAAAGTGCGCAAAAGCACCACGAATACAAAATTGCATTTCTCGATTGTGCAGAATTGTTTACTACAATTTAAAACTATTATTGTAAAAAAAACGATTCTTTGACGAGGTTTCCTGACTTATTTTATATTACAATTTACCTAAAATTGGTATATTGATATATTATAATTTGATTAAGTAGCAATCGAATTAAAATTCATTGCTTGCATTGAATCACTCTCTCTATGTTTTGTTTACCTAATTTTTAAGCCTTCAGCGCTTCATATGCCTTTTCCAGCCTCCAGCGCTAAACAATTAAAATAACTGGCTACAAAAGCCGAATCCGATAACGTTCCGGATTAAAAATACATTTATGGTTTTTAAAATTTTCAAAATGCGAATACGGGCGACGGCGTCGTGTAGTATAAAACGTCATAACTCAAAATCGAATGATTCCGGCCGGCCATGCCGATAACATACCACGGCGCTCTTCAAAGACTACCGGCCTAACTTTACAGCACTTTTTACGACCCACGCGACTCTTATTCTCTTTGGAATGTGGAGTTTAAATTTAGAATTCGCATTTTTCCAGGCATACATTTCTTTTTTTATTGGTCATAAGACTGGATGCCCAGGCGGTTGCTATGTGGAACTTTTTACTTAAATTTTTAGTTTTATCGAATCGAATGCGGATCGGCTTTATTGATTTTTGATACTTGCCAGATTTAATTGACTTTTTTATTGAGACGGTAAATTCTTAATAACTCGCTAGGTTGAGACCACAAACTTAAACTGTTTTAAGTAATTAATCTATATATTAAAAGCGACTTTTCATTACTGCAATACTGTTCCCAGATTATATCATTAGTAAAGGATGTCTCTTCATCTCTGACTTTTGATGCATATTTAAAATTTATTTATTTTTATATAATTTACCACCCTTTGTATAATTTCGAGCGTCTGTTCCATTACTTGCATCATGCATTTACAAAGCCCTGTCATTAGGCGTATCATTTATTTAACCGCTTACCGCAGTCATTTAATGAATATTCTTGCCGGGTTTTTCCAAAATTTACACTATGACTTTGTTAGGTTCATGTACTATTAACAAGTCAAAAGAAAGTAACCAGGCTTAATTTTATAATAAATTAAATTAATCTTTTCGGGTTCGATTACCAGGTGAATTTATAGAATTGGTTCCTGTATGTGTGTATAAAGAAGCTCTCTCGTTTTCTCTTGAGTCGTGCCTTTAATACTCGCTTAGGCCCAGTTTATAGCAATTAGCTTATGCCTGTGGCTTCCCACGCGTTAAATTCGGAGGAAAAAATCCTTCCCTATACTATGTTATTATACATATAAACATTCCCCTTCAATCACTCTACCTATTTTTGCGCAGTTTTAAAGATTTAAGCATACATAGGGACAGAGAAAGCGACTTCGTTTATACTATGTAGTGAAGATATTTCTTAAGCAAAAAAAGCTTTGATTTGTAAAAAAGCGTGTATAAATAGGTCAGTTTCAAACTTTTTAGTACTTAGAGGTTCTTTAAACTTTAAATATTGTAATACTTTAACAATGATATGAATATGTTTTTCGTCCATACAAAATTGAATCCATGTTATCCTCATTTCATCCAAATCCCTCAAATATGCCTTAAGAATCTTTTATCTATTTTACTTTTATATCTTTTAAGAATAATATGATAACAAATTCCGTTGGCTTGTTCGTTTTGATTTTTTACAATATTATGTAAGTGGAATTTACTGACAGTGTGCTTGATAAACTTTATTCTAGCTTAAAACACACGATGTTACCGAAAATCTGAAAAAATACGAAAAAATCTAGGAAGCTGCTGCAATCAAACTGGTGTTGAATACAAAATAATATTATTTTAATCCAAGAACGGTGTCATGCGTATTTGTCAAAGCATGCGAAGCTGCGGGCAAAAACCTAGTATATATTATAGGTAAACAAGACAAGATCACAGAAGTAGTCAAAAGATTTGGGACTTAGCTATATGTTTACTTTTAATAGCTTATCCTACCAGTAATGATTTTGGTTCCTGACTTCTAATCCTGATTATTATCTATTATAATGTGAACATGTATCTCTGTCTGTATATTCCGCTTGTACGTAAACAGGTCTGAACCGATTCAAATAAATTTTGATATATATTATAAAAAGTTTGAGACTTTGGAAAGAAAATAGGCTGGTATTTACCGCGGGAATAAATCTCATTCTCAAGAGAAATTCCCTTTTATGTACCCTACACCGAATTGGAGCCTACGCAGACGAAGTCGAGAGAACCACATACATAGTTAAAAATTGTATTTTATAATCAGATTTTCCCAAGGTTCAGTTACTTTTCTACCCAGCGGCACGGTATCCGTTTATAAACGCCCTGGCTCTTACTCTACATTTATATTTTACTAGGGGCCGCGCGCGACTTCGTTCGCGTAGAAGTCGGTTTCCCGTGGGAATGCGAAGTTTTCCCGTGGTAAAAAGTTCCCTTAATTCTTTCATACATATATTTTTGGTCTCTAGAACCGTTCTTGGCAGCACACGCAACGGAAGCTCACAAGGATGAATAATTTTCCCCGTTTTTTTCACATTTTCCATTATTTCTTCGCTCTTTATAGTTGCAACGTTATGTTATATAGCCTAAAGCCTGCCTCGATAAATGGTCTATTCAACACAAAAATATTTTTAAAAATCAAACCAGTAGTTCCTGAGATTAGAGCGTTCAAACAAACAAACAAACAAACAAACTCTTCAGCTTTATAATATTAAGTATAGATTATTCTTTTGCGACGGATTTCTCGCTTCTGTGTTTCATAGTACCAAAATTTCTATGAAATGCTAGAAAGTTGTGGTCCTAATCGATTTGTTTGTGCGTTTGTAGTGATTAGTTTACAGTTACGATAAATTCAAGTTTCATTTAAACTTTTTTACGTATCCATTTGTAAATAGTGTAGATTTTACTAATACGCTGGTACATACCATTAAGTTATTTTATCGCCACCAACATTCAAATTTCGTACCGATTCGAACACGTCTTACACTGTAGACCCTCTATCTATAAAAAATAGAAATAAGAATGCACATTTCCCTCTTTTACAGAAAAAGAAGTAAAAGACCGAGATACAAAGACAAGTGTAATGAGCCGTAGTTTTAATTGTTCGCGCTGCAGTTTCAGGATCCTCATTTAAAACTGCCTACTCTGTTCATCCGTGGATGATAATATCATTCACTGGAAAAACAAATTAAACCGCCAACGGATGTTTGGACCCGTTAGAATATGGACTCTACTGCGCTTAGATTAAAAATCACGATTGCAGAGTACATTATTCCAGTTGTCGTTTTAATTTTGCCCACCAGTATCATTTACGGTAAGGAGTTGGCATTAGAACTCAGTTGTATGTTGACCACTGTCAGGGTAAGGCGTGGATGTCAAGGGGTACCAGAGACTACCGTGTTGTGTTTTTTTAAACTCTAGTGCAATGAAGTGGATAGTGTATGCGGTTTCTTTATGGTGCCTAAGCCATTTTTGTCAAGGAGGTGGTAAGTTATTAGAACTGTTTTAGGATACCTATGTTTTTTTTAATGATAAGATTAGTAGTATTGTGTAGTACTCGGAAGTTTACTATGTCTACAATATTAATGAATGACGTATTGTTTTACCTACCGCATCCGGCGTTATCGATATTTTATTACTCAATCATTACTTATTTGTATTTAATTAATCCAATTAATAATATTGTTGTTTGGTTAGGAGAACTACAATTTTAACAGTTATTGAATGAACTTAAGCATGTCTAGACGCTAATAAGATCTAAGAACATGAACGCTGAAACTAGGCCTACTTTTACACAATAGTTTTTTAGCAATAGAAAGCTTATACTTACAGGACTAATTGTTTTATTGATTGCTAAACCTAATGCAAACAGCAATTAATACCTATATTGCAAAGCAAAAAACCCAAGAATGACACCATCGCTTTTAATGCTGGTAATTGGTTTGATTATCGAAAAAAGTAGAGCTTTTCCGTCCCGACAAATTGTTGTCAATTGGCAAAATTTATTGAAGTCACGAACACTAGAAAAAAACGAGGCAGCTTCGTCACTGGCGCTACGACATTTAAAATAAATAAATTGGAAATTGGCATCAATTGGAGTCTATTGATCGATACGTCAGAGGAATTCCATCGGGATGAGATGCTTTAGACACGATTTCGTTTGCTGAAAGTTTTAAAATACAATATAAATTAAAACTTTTTTTCTTACAATTATTTTTGGCCTCTGCGTTTTTCTGGAATCGAAAAAAGATTTAACATTATTAGAAATTATGGTCATGCTTATAAATACGTTTTATAGGCTTGCAGAAACATTTTCCATAAAATCAATTAAGAAAATTATTGATATAACAAAATAGTTACTGAACAAATTATCTTTTCCGATCTGTAGAGTTATAACAGACTTGCTCGTAATTGGGTTAACTTCACCAAAGTTGTTAGTAGGTATTATGATTATTTTATTTACTAACGGATTCCTTCCATGGTCCGTTTTATCAATACTTCCTTTCTGACACATTCGTGGTAACGGGAGTAGGCATTATTATTTTTGTGAATGATAATGAGTCATTAATTACTTTATAATCGACATGAGTTTTTAATACCATTAATTAAATAAAGAAGAAAGAATAAACCTACAAAAAATTATGTTGAAACAAACTGCAATCGAATTAAAATGATTGAATCCTGTTCTTAACCCTTTGAGATCCCTCAGGTTAAAAATAAAAACAATGTGAATTTAAAGTTAAAGAGCATTAACTATGTTTTAACTACAACATGATCTATTATCATCTAATCTAATGGCAATGAAATAATATTCCAATGAAACCTCAGTATCCTCTTTAATTAAGACGCGGCGTCTATTTATGTGCGCTTGCGACTATGTCTTTGTAAAACCTTTAGTAGCGTGCTGGGGGATAATTAGAGTGACATTGTTTAATGGGAAAAGGAGTTAAAAACACAGTTTAAGAGGTATTAACGTATGCTTCGTTTGTAACACAACTACGCATTAATCTAGAAAGAAAAAGATTTACATGAAAATGCTAAACTGTAGGATATTTATTAAAAAGTTTATTGTAAACAGTGAATAATACTGCTGCTGATATTTAGTTATTTATTGCGAAGGAGTTTGGTATAACCATAAATTAATCTGAAGTAACATCATCTACCTGATTGAACCCTACTGGAAAACTAACCCCAATATGGAACTGCAGGGCCCAAAGCTAGTAGCAAATAATTCCTGTTTTCACTCCCTTCGCAATCTGATAAAAATTTGTCCATAATAGTTTGTTTTTATATTTAAGACAGATAATATTGTTCAATTCCTATTATATCTATAGTCTATGATTAGCCAGCTCTATCACTAAGCTAATTACTGAATGAAGTATAATTATGCATAAGCTGTGGACGATGAAAAAGAAAAAAGAATTCGTAACTAGAGTTTTTAATGCGACGAGAAATCGGTAAACCAGCCTAAAATTGCATCATCTCTGAGACAAAGTTATGTCTAAACACCACAAGAACATTCCTTCTACGCATTAGTTTTTTGTTGCGCCTGCATCAAAGGCACCGATAGATAGAACGATATGCAAGCCAAACAGAAAACAGACCGCGTGCTTGATGACGTCATCGTTGATAACAAAGTATGAATGGGTTAGGAGTGACCTGTGACCTCCCTGATAACAGAGATGACGTAGTATACACGATGTGGGAAGCTGGGTCCACTGATAGTAATCGAGATCATGTTTCACAAATCATGTATTTAGTCTGTCTTTTTGCTGCACATACGAGTCGACTATCGTAAAATAACTATGAAGAAACTGCTATAAAAAAATTATGGATGGATGGATGATCTCTTTTTTTTTGTAAAGGTTATTGTTTTGTATATTTGTAAACCAGAATAAAATGAAACATCATTAGATTAGGATATAAGTTATCCTATGCTATCAGCAAGAGGTAATAAAAATGGTATCCCACAAATATTTGAAAGTGTGTCGAGGTTTATCTTTACACAAAAACGACTGGAAAGCTGCAACAAAATTTGACGAATAACTTAAAATAATACAAAGGGACTTTTCTGCGGGAAAATACTAATATAATTACAAATGTAAGTCCTCATTCCTACGAGTAAACATGACATTAAATGATTAACTGTGGCAACCGCAAGCGGAAAGCTCGGTATACGAATCCTTAGATATTGGAAGGTAATTTAAATTTAAATAGTCCCGTTTCCAGTTTTATCCCTATTTTAACAGGTTTTGCTATCTACATAGAAGACACAGGCCCATTAGATAATGTCCGACTTCAATACATGCTAAAGAGGACTTCAATAAATCCTAAGTTTTCAATATATTACACTTCACTCCCCGTTAGCTCCCATTTCATATGTACATGCATAAGCAATAGAAACTCATAGAAACCCGTACTAAATCACCTATCAAACCTAAATTCAAATTTTCATTCATAAGTTTAGAATTTTGTGGTTATCAGACAATTTATTTACCATGAATAAATATCGAATCTAGAATCCATGAATATTTTTCCATAGAAAATTAGCATAGGACACGTTATCGCGATTCTAGTCTACCGTTAGACGGGTTACTTCCTCAAGGACTGGTACAGTGGCAGCCACAAAATCGTGGGCATTCCATTATATTTCTTGTATATATATATATATTTTTTTTTGATACTTATTTGTTTGTCGGCTTGCTAAAGAAACCTTAAGGGTTGTTCTATCAACATTTTATTTTTATTCGATTAAGCATTAGTTTGGAATTTATTTCCCGAAGTATCGAAAATAAAAGTCATACCTACATTTTAAAAGTTGATTAATAAGCTAATATAATAGTATGCAAAACTTAATTAATAAGTAAGCAAATAATAATAAAAATGAAAAACCGTAGTAACAAAAAAAATATATAACTACTGTACTGATTGATTTAACTCCAAAATATATACCACATTTTTTTTTTATCTCATTATCAGACGTAAAACAGGACGTTGTCAAGATGACAAGCCGAAGTCGCATACAAATACTGTATGCTGTATAGTAAACTGTTTATTTTCCTTAATAAAACCCCGCCGATTCCTTGAATTTAGGTATATTATCAATAAAGAGCTAGTTAACAAATAATGAGTTGCATATTGTAATTAAATTGCGGATGTAAATATTGAGCCATTATTTTAATAAATTTAATTGAAACATAATACTTGAAGTTTACTTAGTAGAAACATACGAAGTTACATACAATTTTGATAAAACATTAAAATATGCCATGATTTTTAGTTGTTTATAGGGGACTAAAATCTCGCATTTGATCATGTATACCGCAAATATATTAAACAAGTGGAATAATTTCTCAAAATAGGATTTTTACCGGGCCGGAACCGCCATCCAGGAATTTTCGCTTGTAAACGTATTTTTATAATTTTAAGATAATTTTCGAAATGCCATATTAAAATACACGACAATACTAAAAAAAAATATACCATAAAAAACACAGTTTCTAGCAATTTTACCCATTATTTTTGTTTTAAGGCGTGTGCCGACAATTTCGCTCGCCACTGTACAAAACCAAGGTGTAAAGATACCTGACACTGTTCCACTCGCTACCGCTGGGCGAAGTTTGAGGTCCTTGCCCTCCGGCCACACTGTTGACATTATGCATAATAGCTGTATATCCGTAATAATACACAGAAATCAGGTTTTATTTTAATTAATCCGGGAGTGTGTGGATTTGATAATCTGAATAATATTAAAATTGCGAGAATTTGAGAGTATGTGTGTTTGTAACTCTTTCACGTAAAAACTACTAAACAGATTTGGGTGAAACTTGGTACAAACATAGACGTTAACCTAGAATAACACATGGGGTGCTTTTTACTGCGAAAACATACCCCTTCCTACGGGAAAGCTATTTGGCCTCGTGTGAAACAACAAGATCTAAGGCTAGTCCAATAATATGGGCGGTGTGTAAGAAAATATTTGGTTTTTAAGCTTAATTGTGCATTTTCTTTAAAAGGTACTTTTACCGTTAGTTTTCAGAAATAACCATTTTTATAAACGTTTACAAAACACAACAATAGATGGGATTATTTATATGCAATGTATCAATAACTACTACCTACTGTTTATCCCATTTAGTAGGTAGAACAATAAATTAAACTAGGTTTTCAAACAAATAAAGTGAAAAAGTCCACTTATAATTTCCGTTTTTTTCTAATACGCGTGGCACCCTATTTATATTTTATTTTTATTTCGGGTAATATTTTAATAAATGCATTTAAAAATACTAAAGATTAATTTAAATTAGCGCGAATGTTATTCAGTTCTATATTTTCACAAACTTTCATCAAAATCTAACCAGCCGTTTCTGGGGGATTCAGGAATAAACATCTAAAAATGCAACCATAAAAAATGAAAATCTAATCATCAGTAAGACTATTTAGAGAAAGTTCTACAACGTTAAAGATTATTAGTAACCCACTATTTATCACGTTCTTCTTCTTCTTTTCGCGTGAATAATATAACACCGGGCTGAGTCCCAGCTTTTTATCTACTAATTTTGATTTAACAATACATTCAGGCGCCAGTTCGGCAATACAACAGTTTATTTTGATGCCAATAGGCATGATGACAGATTTTGAAAAACTGTTGTATCATATTCAGAAATATATACTTATTGTAAAAAATATCATATTTCGGAAAAAAAAGCATGATTTATATGAAAAAAATCAATTTAAAATTTTATGTTTAAAATTCCCACCAAAGTGTCATGGCGTCAATTTTGACGTCACTCTTGAGCAGTGTTACCAACTCGAATTTTTATAAATCCTTCCGTACGACTCTAAAAGTTGGTAGTTTCTGACCAAACTCAATTCGAAAAGTAGGTAGATCTACCAACTTCTTTTTTTCAAGATTTAGAAGGAATCTGCACGGTCGTATAATATCTATAACCGATTATTTTAGTAAAAATAAATTATTTTTCTGACTATTTTTAAAAAAGCAATAAGAAAAAACTAAATTGTTAATTTTTTGAATAAATAAAACCCATCCCACTAATTTACCCCCTAAATTTGGGGGGAAAACCCCTAAGTTGGGAACCATGCTCAATAGTGACGTCATTCGCTCTGATTGGCGTTCAGAATATCATGGCGGACTGTAGTATTTTGTAGATTTATTTTTTAAAAATATTAATTAATCTCGCTTTAATTATAATAATACCTTGTTATTTTTTAATATTTTATTTACGTTTCATTAGATGGTAGCATAATTTTTGTGTATTTTATTCACAGTCATCATGCCTATTATCAGCCTCCGCCATTGCCTTTCTACAAAACATAGTCAGTCTGGTCTTGCATCAAAAAATAGATTTAAAAAAAAACAGTATAGAGACAAACTGATATCGTGAACTTAATTGATGACAATAGACTAGATATTATATGCATATTCGATGACAGCATTGTTGAATATTAATTAGCCATTCAAACAGAAAACTGCGTGTTAATGAGAATAACTACTTATCATCTTATTTACAAGTTGTAATTAAATTCATTTTAACGAGTTTTTCGGCGTTTATTAATTTATTTTGGATTTTTTAGTTTACCTGTGACCACGGCAATTGTCCAAATGTCAATACGTCGGATAATCAAAATAAATTAATAAACGCGTAGAAACTCTTTAAAATGAGTTTAATTTTAAGTAGGTTATAATTATTGCGGTGATTTAACTACTAACTTTACACCCTGCCTTATCCGGCAGCTTAATAGGCTTTCCCGTAAGGCCCAAATACCTATTTAAAAACGTGAAAATAGCCTTTTCTGCTCATCCAGGTCAAAATCTATCAATTTATTGAATATCAGTAAAATTCGTTCATTTGTTTTTGCGTGGTATTGTAACAAACATTCAAATATCAAACTCACAAACTTTAAATCTTACAAAGTATTAGTAAGATTTTCCAGCATGCAGCGACCCGACTTGCTCATGATAATTTCTTATTATTAGACAACACTCGCTCGAATGACATTTATTAACAAATAAAATTATTATAATGAAACAATATATACTCTCATGGCTTCTGGGATTTCTTGGAATAATACAAAGACGTCCTATTTACAATTTTCTTATCACAATTCTATTATGCTCTTGGACATCTATAACAAAGAGTCAGATTAATGTGCCATCGGAATATTTGTTGTTTTTTTTATCATCTAATCTTGACCATCTTGTAGGCCAACAATTTCAAATTCGTAACCAAGATGGTGTATACTTATGTCTATCACTAGATACTTCAAGGGTTTCCGCGCATTTATCAAGGTTTACTTAGTTTCTGTCATCACGATAACTAGTTTTTCCTACAATATCACCACTTTCAGTTTCCGTCATTGGGTAAGAATGGATCACTTACAATTTCGACATTAACGGCGAGCTATCTCCGGAGCCAGTAATTATGAAGTCAATTGTTTGTCGCTATTAATAGAACTGCAATAATTGTGAAGGTTACAGGGCAAATTGAGGATCGGACGGGCATGCGTAGTGTCACGTGACGTTTCGTCTCCATGTTTTTAACGCGGTAAACCGTCAAAATTTGACGTTTAGGAGGTATTAACGCACTATGGTGACAGAACTACAGACTTTTCGACTTATATTATCTTGTAATTGAAGGAAATTGTAACAAGCAAACAAACGGTGGAAATCTACCAAAAAATACCTAATTTAAATTGATTTAAATAATCCCATAATTTATTTATACGCTCATGTAATAACCAATAATCCTAATAATAATCTGGCTGACACGATAAACTTTACATCTGTTTACGAATTAAAACCTTTTTTTTATTATATTTCAGTGCTCAAATGTACAGCAGACTCCCAAGATGAAGCCTGCGCAGGTCAGCAGCAACAAGAATTAGGTAAACTACACACTACTTTCTACAAGTACAAAGTTGATATTTCGCATTTTAATCAGACCAACCCGTATTTACCTCCTTCGTTAAAAACTTTTAGTGTGATAATGCTAGTAATGGATGCGTCGAAATTTTCGGATTATTAATCCAAAAAAAGATGCCTTATATACTCGTAATATAGATTATTACATAACATTTATCTAAAAGTAGCTTATTTTAATGATATTGCCTAAGCTGGTTAAATTGAACCCCCTTAAACCTTGGTGACCTTTTACTTTATATAAACAGGAAAATATGTTCTCATATAAGTGGATTTATAATATTTTCTGGGAATAAATTCTTTAAACCTAAACCTAACCAGCCTCGTCGATATGCCTAAATCCTCTCGTTCTTCGAGGAGACCTATGTTCAACAAGAGAGACTTAAATATTCTGACATTCATATAATTTAATAATCTATATTGTAGTTCCAGATCAACCACAGCTAGATACAGAAAGGGGAAAAGACATCGGGGAACCAGAATGTCTAGCAGGGAGTGAATGGGAAAGCAACTGCCATTACTGTCGATGCTCTGATGACGGCGTGGCGGAGTGCTTGCGGCAAGATACCTGTGCTGGCACTTACGGTAAGGATTATGATTACAAGGTTCAAGAAATTGAAGAAAAGAAAATTGATTTTTGTAGAGGCAATAATGATGTTATAAATAATTTGGTTTATCTAATTTACGAGTATGTTTACTCCACGAATTTGTCGAGGGTATAAGTAAAACAGATGATACATGCCTCGTGCTACCTACTGGTTGTCCAATTGATAGGACTAACTATGCATTTTTTGTGATACTATCAGTCATTAGTAGTAATTCTATAACTTTTACAAACCTATCTGGTAGTCCAACCGTTTACCGTTAACTTTTCTTACTTAGTTCCTTATGTTTCGGTCCGTCACTGTGGCTATCAATACTTTTTCATTTTATTAGGAAATAGTATATCTTTAATGTACAATGTCACAACATCTATCTATCTATCCCTGTTAATAAACTATACCTCTATAAATTTACAGCCGATCCGATTCAGTGCAAACCGAACACAACGTTCCAGCGAGGCTGCAACACGTGCGTCTGTCTGGACAACGGTCTCGGGCTTTGTACACTAGAAGCTTGCTCCCGCGCAGGTACCTACATCAGCTTCTGTTTGAGTTGTGTTTCAAAACTACTTTACCAAAGAATTTCTATAACTAACATTTCTAACTGTAACTTTATCTAAAATTTATCTAAAACTTGTAGCTATTAAAAAATCGGAATTACCAGCCGGGCGAGATTGCTTACCCAATACCTTCTGGAAAAGTAAATGCAACGATTGTGGTTGTTCTCCTAATGGAGCTGCATATTGCACGGAGAAGGCTTGTCCTGGTCAGGAAGATGGTAAGATAAATATTACAAACTAAAAATCTAAAATGATAAGAGCCTGTAAACGTCCCACAGTTGACAGGCCTATTTCTCAGATAGTGAGAAGGATTGGGCCGTAATTAATCACACTGGCTCAGTGAGTGTCGGTTGGTGGATACACATGGCGGATCCAATCATGTGTGTTTCCTCGTAATGTTTCCCTAACTAAATATGTCTAAAATCCCTAACATAATTTGGAAAATACCAATTACTCGAAGTGTTACATCCTAGTAGGTATCAAACCCGAAACCCTCAGTATAGTAGCCTAGCTCTTAAACTAGGTTGACACGCACATTAAAAACTTAATAAAGGTGTACAATTAAACAAAATACTAATAGTTGTATTAAGTACCTGACTTAAACATGACTATTTTCAGAGCCCGAAATGGATTGTGCGCCGGACACGATATGGAAAAACGAATGCAATACTTGCTGGTGTACTAGCAATGGACACGCCTTATGTACTAAAATTGGATGTAGTAAGTGTCATGATAAGGGTTCAGTTAGCGTGTTGCTTAAATTTTTAGTCTCAGACTCAAATTAATAAACCAGTATTATGACGCAATCCTTATACAACTTTAATTAGTAAAGGCAAATATTAAAAATAGCCGTTTATTAAATATAGACTTAAATAGAGAAAGTTATGCTACACCCGTAACATTTATTATTATTATTTCAGTGAACTTTAACTTCGCACCGACAACACCAAGCTCAGAAAACGATGTAAGTATGATTAAAAATTATATTATTTGAATTATTTTTTGTGTTCTAATGCACCTTAATATTCCATCGTTTACCATTGAACTAAAAGGACAGTTCAACGAGCAATTTCATCTAGTTACTCTTCTATTTCGAACAAAAAAGTGATCTAATTGAATCCATTACGGTTGTGGTTTTTTGATTAATTAAGGGCCGGTTTTTCAATAGTCAGATATATACTATCTGACAGAAAATCAGTATGTTTTTGTTGCACGTCGAACATAAATACTTGACATATGTATGAAGTAACAAAGAAAACATACCTCTTATCAGTCAGTTAGCATTTATCTGACTATTGAAAAACCAGCGCTTAATCCATTAAGTGTTCATAAAAGTTCATCGTTTATCGTTTTCAATAACAAATAAAAAACAAAAAATCGTACTTTTTATTTACAACAATACAAATCAACATTTAATAATTTATTTAAGGGGTGAGGTTTTTCATCAACTTTATTAATTTCTTAACTGGTACTTGGTGAGCACATTTTGTAAAACTCAACACACCAAAGGTAAGTGCATAACTTGTATTCTTTCATGCATTTTTATTATTTAGAACTTAATTGATAAAGTAAAGCAAACAATAACATGTTCTTGCAGCGTGAAGCTGTTACTCCAGTAGAGGCAATAGACGACGAAGAAACACTAAATTCACTTCAAACTGAGTCTACCATCCATAAACTACATGAAAAACTAGAAGGTTCAGAAAACACTCAAAGTGAAATAGTAAAAGTCGAAGATTTCGGAACACTACAAAATGCAGAAAGCAAAATCAACAAAAGAGTTGAAAATTATGAAGTAGCTCAAGAAACAGAGAAAGATCAGAAAACAGGCAATCCTAAAGATGACATTGAACTCGTTCATGAATTAACCAAGCGATCTAACACTTGCAAGCCATACGAAGACTTTAAAGTAGACTGCAATGCTTGTAAATGTTCCTCTGATGGTCAAAGTTATACTTGTACACAAAACGAATGTATGGACAAAGATCACAGAGATATGTCAAAAGAAGTTGAAGTCTTCATGGAAAATGAGGTTCAGTTTTTGTTTTCAATTGTGGCTTCTCTTTGAGTTGGATTGGTATAATGTGTTTCTTCTGCTATTTTTCCAGGGTGTAGATCATGTAGAAAAGCACTCGGTGTGCAAGCCTGGTGGTACGTTCTACATTGGTTGTAATACCTGCCGTTGCAATTACGACGGAACTGACTACTCCTGCACTAATAAGCCTTGCCCGCTGCCAGAAGATGTCGAGATCTTCCACGAATTAAGGGTTTGTATACCATCAAATATACAAAAACCTAGTGGAACACAGAAATTTAATTACACGTACCGTAATAATTTTGAAACAATTTTCCAAACGTACATTTTTCCAATAATAAAGACTATGTGTTCACAATAACAATTCATAGTTGTGAAATATCTGCTGTTTTTATAGCATAATTGCATTATTAACAGGAAACACAATAATAAGAATAGGCTATACAAATACAAGCAATGCAATAGTTAATGAGATTGAAAATAACTTGAACAGTAGTAGGAAAACAAAGTTTTGCAAAAAAAATTATGTGTTTCAGGAAATGAAGCCGATAGTGCCATTTAAAGAAGATGGAAAGCAAGATAAAATTAAGCACCTTTAAATACAAAATATTTATAAGAAATATACCATGTTAATACTATTTATATGCTAAGTTAAATATAATTTGATTTTAATTAACCACAATTGTTTCTTTTCTTAAAACTCTCTGCATATATTACTTACTTGAAAAAATCCTTCGTAATTTCCAAACAAGCACCTTTTTAGGTTCTCAAGTCTAAGTCTGGTAAGAACAGTACGAAGGCCATTGTTTGTACTGCTAATCGAATGTTCATCATGGACTGCAACACTTGTTGGTGTAACGAGGATGGCACCAGTTTCTTCTGCACGAGGAAAGTCTGCATCCCTGAAGAGATCGAAGAGGAAAATGACAAACCTGAGGTTCAGTTTCATTTTGTCGATGTTTTGAAATCTTTTTGATATTTGTTTTACTTTGCATATATTGTAAACGTTATTGTTGAATGTCTTAGGACCTTCGGATAATAAAAAGAGAATGTCGTCCAGATGAAGTATTCGAGCTAGATTGCAACATGTGTCACTGTAATCCGGATGGGAAGTCGTTCTCGTGCACTAGAAGAGCTTGTTCTGATCATATTGATGATGCTAAGGTTTTAAAATGCAGTTTCTACAGTTTTTTTTCTTTATTCTAGCTATTGGTGCTGGTGCTTCAATATTTTTTCTTTTGGTTTTTGGTTTTTTTTCTTGCCAAATTTTCCTGGAGATTATTTTAATTTTTTGGTGTTGGATTGGATACCTTTTTATGTGCAAGTCTAAACACTAGAAAGTAAACTTATATTTTCTTTTTCAGAATGGAACCATAAAGAGGCGTATCCGGCAGGTGCCTACTAAGGTGATCTTTTGTTCGACTCGATTTTCTTCTATTTTACTTTACCAACCAACCCATTAGATATTAATCAATTTAGAAAACAAAGAATAACTTTAAAGGTAATATAACAGCATCCATGTTTCCAGTAGGACGTGATTAAACCTAAGCAGTGTGAGCCTGGTGCTGAATTTCGGTTGGACTGTAACAAGTGTCTCTGCGATGAGGCAGGGCAGGACTTCTCGTGCACTAGAATAGACTGTGCGGCAGGTAACGCCTTCCCCGGACCAACCATCTACAATGACGAGGCTCCACGTGCCAAAAGAGGTAAATAATCTGGTGTTCTGTAAGAAACGCTGGTTGTATAAGAGATCTTAGAATCTGTCAATAAAATCAATGTGCATGTCGTAATAACTTGGGTATGGGAGATCACGTTCACATTATAAGGTAATGAGTAAGAAACTTAAGCATTATAGCACCTAAAAAACTAGCTTGCACTTACATAGTTTAGGGCCACACAGTTAGTTTGGTGGATTGGAGTTTACTAAACTGGGATTTTGAAAACAGTAGCTATAGTTTCGTATGTGATTCTGCAAGCCTAAGAGCAAACAATATAGTTTTCTATAGCTAAGAAAACATTTTATTGGATCCTTAGAGTTTCAGTTTCGACAATACCTCTAAACCAGTGTGAGTGTGTCACTTCTGAAGTGTTTTTTTTTTCAACAGAAGCGGCAAAGGAAGTGCCATCAGAATGTTCTCCTGGCTCCGTCTTCGACCAGAACTGCAACGTCTGCCGCTGCACCGAGGACGGCAAGCACGCCATGTGTACATTGCACAGGTGTAAAAAACCACAAGAGAAGGTTAAGCAGGACTCGGAGGTTAATACTCCTGGTAGGTTACTTTTAGATTTGTAACTCCTTAGATTTACACGATCAGTGCTTGAAAAACTCATAATTTAATACTTTTAATTTTTGGTTTCTAAATATCATTTCAAATTTGAGAATAAAGATACTTCTACTGTAAGTACCTACTTACGTACGTTCATTAATAATTTGCAATATGTTTTTACCCAAAATTGATATACTAATTGCTAATGATCATTATGTTGATTTTATTCAGCGGTATCAACAGATTTTTCAGTTATGGGTTTGGTACTACAAGGTAAACATTTTACATTCTAGCAACAGACTCAAGTTTTCGCTGCAACCCCGGCGAGCAGTACAGGAGGGATTGCAACGACTGCACATGCGCAGCTGACGGCCTCAGTGTCTTTTGCACCCTCCGCTTCTGTGACACAGAAATAACACCCGCTATTTAACATCTGAAAGGTGTTTACATAGTGAATAGCTACTAAGAAGCATAATTTCAAGTCCTCTAGGCTATAGTGAAGATTTGCAACATCCTAGATGGGATTTTTGAGTCCTTTTTCCATAATTTTATATATTTTATATGAGCTTCATTAAATATCCAAATTTCTGCTTATATCCCAAAACCAGAATTTCACTTCATTATACGTACCTACTATACTAATATTTTATAGCAGTAGTAATAAATGTTTGTGTAGTTTTTTCATGTCTATTTTAAAGTTAACAAGGTATTATAATGTTAGAAGTAGAATGGTAATAACTGGAGTAACTAAAGCTATAGATGATGAGATTAACTTTTATAAGATGTAAGTGTTTTCATTTATTCAATAAATGTATCTTTTAACTACAGTACCCGTAAATATCTGATCCCACAATTAGAGTAGCAGAACTTTAAATGGTAAAAAAATATTGAGATATTTTTAAAGTGGACAGGCCTATTCTGTTGAGCGAAGATACCACTAGATATTTTTCAACACACTTGCTCAGAAGGTGAGCCTTATTACATCGTTTTTAGGGCCATAAACCGACCTATTACACACTTGTGTATAACAAAATATAACACACTAGGGCATAATATAACGATAATCCCTACAAAATTAAGGGTAGTGCCTTACTGCAAATTATATGCTAGTATACAGAGCGTTTTCAATTTGATCGGGTAATACAGTTTTTTTTTGTAACATCATCCATCCAACATACATTTATATATTTAGAATAAATAAATGTGTCCATATTAGGAAACAAACATTTATTATTATCAAATTATTGAAAATAAACAGAAACTTGTAACAAAATAATTGTATTTTATCAAACAGTATATTTTGAAATAGGCTGTATGGCAGCTGGCTGGCGCGTGCCAAAAAAGGTTGAGAGCTATTTTCCGAATTATTTATATTTTGTCTACATACTACATTTACAGCATTTATGAAAAAATAATTATATTTCCTCGCAAGTGTGTTGAAAAAGTGCGTATGGTACTCGTGAGCAACATGTTCATTATACACTTGGCTGGTTTACGCTCTCGCCAACGGCTCGGGCTGCAACCTTCGCCCTCGTGTATAATGAACAACTTTGCACACTTGTATCATAATATACTATTATGGTAATACACATCACTAAATAAAGTGTGTGTTTTTTATTAACTCTATAAACAAGGTCACTTTCAATTTGTGACGCACTTTACCAAGATTATCCCTTTTTAACATAGTTTACGTGAAATTAGGGGTATATGGGGTTTGCTGGCATCTTCTAAGCTAAATATATGAATATATTTTAGATTTTTGTTAATCACTTTGCTAATTTGACTTTTTACTTGTTAGCTATAATTGTAGGAACTATGTAATGGTATTATGAAAAATAACCTAATCTTTACTGGTGCATAGGTACCTAGGCATATTTATGTTGGTTGTTTTTGATGTTAATACTTACTGAGGTATAAATTTTCGAATTTTGATATAAGTCCGACATTGATCGGTATGAATATTGATCTTGGAACCAAGGGGTCATCCACAAATTGCGTAAATTCTCAAAGTGATGACCACAAGCCTTGGGTCATCACGAAAGATAGCAATAGTAATTTTTTAAACAAGTTACTCCTCCCTTGCCTCCAGTTTTCGTAACGTTATTTCTGGATGACCTCCTGTTTATTATTATATTAAATCTTTAAACTGGGTAGTTCCAATTGATGAAAAGCTTAAATATTCAGCAGCTTAAATTTGCTGTCATTACATTATTTATGATGGGACTTAATATCTACTTTTACAACACACCACAATATCATATTAAAATTTCGTTTAGGTAAGAATCGGAAATGTATCTAGTACTTAATATTTTAAATTATTCACTTTCTGCGCCAATTTGTAATTATTTTATAAAACAAGTATTTTTTGCATCTATTCATACCTTGTTTTAAATTATATGTGTGTTTGGTGATGGTCGTAGTTATTCTTTAATTAATTAATTATATGATTATTCTTAATTATAAACGAAGTTTCATTGTAAAAATACTTCATGGAAATGCAGAGGAATAAAGATTTGCAAAAAGTAACAATGTCCTGCGAGATGGCTTAGTATTTGAGAAATAATCAAATATAGTTGTGATTTAGGATATCGCTAAATGTTAAATAAAGTAATTTTAAATACAAATTGCTTTTTGTTTTTTATTCTTTAAATAATCTTAAGTCCATGTATCTCATTTGTGCCCTCTAAGCATGACCCTTTTGGTGACAAGTGGGATTTTGATGAACAAATAGTAATTCAATCTTTAAATGTCCCAGGGGCTGTACCACAAGCTTTTAAAACCCATCATGATTCCTGGCAGAAATTAAAAAGTTTTTATAACCTATACAAAATAAGACGTCATGGTACGACAAAACCTAAACAAGGCTGTTTAGGTTTTGCTTGCTGTAAGGCCCATTTTGTGTGTGGTTAGAGTTGTTATAATGGCAACAGAAATACGTACACAAATATGAATTTAGTACATATCCCAATTAGTCACGATCACGATTACAATGTAAACCAAGAAATATCGTTAAATAAATAACTAATATGTAAAGGCTATTTGTGTGTTGTTTTAGTTGTTATAAACTTATAAAGGAATCAGAAATATATACGTAAGTATTTAATAATTTGTCAAGCATCGCAGTAATCGCAGTGCGATAAGTTCAAATTCTAGAATCTCACATTGATATTTTGACAACTAGGAACACTAAGCAAAATTAATATATACAACTACCACACAAACATCAAATGGGATTCAGAAAACTGCCACTTATCCTTTGATGGCTAACCTTGTCCCTCCAGCTCGGTCAAAGCAACTTTATTTGCCGGCTTGCCTCCTGTGACCCTTGGCAGACACCTTTCTTTTCGGGCAATCATAATATACAAAGAAGCAAACAGATACTTTTATGAATTGTATTGGAGAAACCAAGTAAAAAATAAATAGCCCACACAGGCAGTAAATAAATACATATTTTTTTAATAAAGAACGGATACCAGCCCACAGGGTAGGGTCACGATGTTTTTTTTTTTAATTTCTTATAGTATTGGCTGTTTTTAAGAGATTTTACTTTACATTCTCGTTTGCTTGTGTGAAATCTCGTCTGTTGTTATTTTCAGCTAGCGAAAGGAAATGTCAAAGCGACTGCGCATAATCATGAAACACTTATCATCAATTTTCAAAAAACTTGTATCGGTATGATTGATCATTCTAGAAAATGCGTCTATATTCACCAACTGTAAAGTGTCCTCAGTAACTTCAATACATGCATCATCAAGATAGTAGCCTAAATCACTGCACATACAAATTTCACCATCGGCCCAAAGAAAGCTACCAAATTGACATGATTCTCCTTTTCTCCCTTTTTTACACATCCTCCGAGTACAAAATGCCTCATCAAGCTGTCCTGCTATGTCACACCTGCATATATTGCAGCCGAGTAAATATAACTGGTTTGGTTTACATTTAAAATCATAATATAGACTTAATAATGACGCTCTGGCGTAATAATTTTCCGTTCTATTTAAAGCCCCAAGTTTAGTTTTACAGTCTTCGGTGTCCCACTGTCCTGATGCGTTACACTTGCAATTGATATAATTGTCGGCAGGCCCTTCATATATTGAATTGTTTTCGCATTCTGTTCCTGAATAGGATCTTGTATCTTCTGCAAAACCTAAACAGAATAATCTTTTTTATAACAAGTAAGGAATGCGTTGGACAAGAAATACAAAAGACAGTCAATAGTTACTATCTCAGAATTTTCCTTTAGGGTGAAATAATACATAAACTTACTTAGAAAGTGGCGTTTTTGCAAATTTTCATCCTGGCGTGTACAAAGATATTTTCCATTTGGCCTACAGACACACCGATACGTTGTCCCAACAACAACGTGTGAAGGTACGCAAATATCCTTGCATATAGTTATACAAATAATTAATAATGTATGAAAAACCACCAGATGAATTGAATTCCAAAAAATCAAGTTCTTTATGAGCATGATATTATGTATTGTTATCGTTTCAATTCAATAACATAGTAAAATTGTTTATGACTTAATTTATAGCCAAAATATTTTTTCAACCACAGTTTTATTTATTGGG
Organism: Emmelina monodactyla; assembly: GCA_916618145.1. Lineage (NCBI taxonomy): Eukaryota > Metazoa > Arthropoda > Insecta > Lepidoptera > Pterophoridae > Emmelina > Emmelina monodactyla. Next base: position 2,374,989 of record OU745323.1, on the reverse strand, counting down.
TATATTATGCAAATCGCAATTGTTAGTTTGCTAGGTACTATAAAGGAACAATATTTATTGAAATTTAGATTAAACATCTCTTTAATAAAATATGAATTAGTAAAAAATACAACATGTAGCCGCCATCAGATTCAATCCAAATCCGCGCCCACCGGCAATGACGCCGACCAGTGATGTCCATCGAATGCTAGGGATGTCCATTTACCGATTACTTTTGTTATATAGCTAACAGTACTTAGGTAGTGTAAGGATTTTTAAAAGAATTTTGGAATTGAATGAATGAATAAGCCGATAACGTATTTAGTAAATATATCTTTAATAAATACTCGTAATTGAGCCAGGACCTGATACCTACTGCCGCATTCTAAACAATGTATAAAAGTTTACAAGTTCTGATCGTTAAAATAAAATTGTATTTGTTTGAATTTTATTTCTTTTCGGTGAGCTCCATCAAATTTTTTGTAATTCTGTGTATTATATATTATTCTGTGTATATGACTGCCGGTCAAGGTGACATACCTAAATTTTTGTCAGCTGGGTCACTCGCTGTCAATACGTTGAAAGTTTACTGTCTTTTTCTAACAACTGGACAATACATAAGAATCTCTCGTTCTCGCAAAATTGATGTAAAGTCTCAAAAATCAGTAGAATAGCTGGCAGAAGGATATTTGACCATTGAAAAATTGAAACTTGATTATTCGTCTCAATTAAAGCTATCGGATTGTTCAATGTCTGGCATTTTTACTGTCTATTGAATATCTAATATAATACGAGTATAAGAATATATTTTTTTTATAGTAAACTAGTAGCCGCCCGCGACTCCGTTCGCGTGGAAGTCGGTTTCCCGTGGGAATGAGATGTTTTCCCGCGGTAAAAAGTACCCTATGTGTTATTCTGATGTATAACCTATATTACTGCAAAGTTTCATCCAAATCTATTCAGTAGTTTTTATGTGACAGAGTAACAAACATCCATCCATACTCACAAACTTTCACATTTATAATATTAGTAGGATTTTCGATTGAAACGTGTTTCACGGAAAATCTAATTTGCTGTGTACCAAACCGCAAAGCTGAAACTAAGTATATTTCAAAACGACAAACGTGCTTACCTTGTTAATTAATCGCCATATAAATATTGAAAGGATATCGAGTTTTTCACTACCGTATTTACTCTGATCGGTATAACAATGAAGTTGCTGGTACTGTGTATTTTTGCTGTAGTGGTTTTCGTCGGGAATAGCCACGAAAAGAGTATTAATGAGGTAAGCGATTCAGTTTTTTCCGCCGTTGTCTTTTTCTTTTTTCGACAAACAAAGAATATATAAATAACGTGCAAACATGGACACAGCAGACAATCTTATAATGAGGTGTCATAGTATGTGCTTTTGAATTTGTATATGCTTTCGTCTATAAGTATAACAAAAATACAGGTTTATTTTTAATAATTACCTGATGCACGTACAGCCGAAAATAGGTACGAACGTTCTTTTGAGATACCTATACATCGACTTCTAAGATAATGGCTCTGTAGCAGAGTACTCACACATAATATAGAAAGAGTTTTTAACCTGGAATCGGCACTTTTGTTTAACTATTCATAACTGTAAAAAAACACTAACTTATTGCCTTTCTTCCAGTATGATTCGGAGCCGTATTACCCAGATTTGGTAAATAAAGTAACAATGTATATAATCATATTGTGAATAAAATTTACTACTTGTCAATTAAGGGCTGTCAGATAAATGCCATCTGACTGATAAGAAGTATTGCCACTTTTGTTTTGCTTCAAGCCGGTATTAGATTCATAAATTATATGTTCCGCTTCTTCTACCATTGTCAAACTTAAACTAAGTCGTTTAATGAGTTATTTTAAACATTTTAGCTTGCTGACAATACACACGAGAAGGTACTTATTTATCTTACTAATATTATAAATGTGAAAGTTTGTGAGTATGTGAGGATGTATGGATGTTTGTTAATCTTTCACGTAAAAACTATTGGACGGATTTGGATGAAACTTTGCAGTAATATAGGTTATACATCAGAATAACAGATAGGGTACTTTTTACCGCGGGAAAACTTCTCATTCCCGTGGGAAACCGACTTCCACGCGAACGGAGTCGCGAGCGGCCACTAGTATTAATATGAAAAGACGTATAAAATACACGATGTTGCTTGCATGTAATGCAATTAATTCGAGATCAAACAACTAGTAACTATTTAAGTAAATATGATATTGTATTATTAAAACTCCCTGATTTATTTTCAGTTAGAAAACGTTACAGTACATGAAGAGGTACAGTAATTCTTATTATTACACAAGTTTTTACCCGCGCGGCTTCGCACGCGTTAAATTCGTTTTAGTAAAACCCCTTTCCCTATACTATGTATTATACATTAAAAACCTTCCTCTTCAATCACTCTATCTATTAAATCATCATCAAAATCCGTTGTGTAGTTTTAAAGATTCAAGCATACATAGGGACTGAGAGAGTGACTTTGTATACTATGTAGTGATAAGTGCTGGTTTCAGAATAAGTCTGCCATATAAATTAATTGATTAGGTATGACAAGAAAGCGATTTTGCTTCTTGCATTGCAGGATTGACATTAAAACGTTAACGGTTAAGTTCTCTTCTTTAAATAGACGATTTCATAAAAATCGTAGATTTATTTATTATTTAGGATCTTATTATGTTTTATTTTAAAAAATGTTATTTTATATGGACTTGCCACACGCACCATCGTAAAATGCACGGAGTGCAGGAAGTGTAACATTATTTAGAAATTTATTAATTCACTTACTCTTAAATAGCACAAAATCCAATATCAAATTGCGGTACCGTTTCACAGTTTTTGGTGAAAGTTTTCACCTACAACCGGTAAAGTTAATAAAAAATCGTGAAGTTTCTTACATTAATTTATTATTGTAGCAGATAATAAAAAAACACGCCTGGACTTCGGTGAGTAGAATCACATTAATACTCTTTTGAGAGAGTCGACGAAGATCAGACCTTTATTATTTCTTTATACCTACCTCAAGAACAGTTTAAATTTTAACAGATGTTTTTTTTTCTGTAGCCGCTTTAACAAAATAAATTACCATTTTTATTTTTTAGGTTTTATTTATTTTCCGTTTTATTTAACTTTTTTTACATTTGTTTAATATTTGAATGACATATTTCCAATAAAAACACTGAGGAACAATATAATTCCCTATTTTTATCTGTTTCTGAGATGAACGCGAAATATTATATTGAAGTACCTATAGATTAAGTAAATAACGATTTGGATGGTTGAATTAACAAAGTAAAATTAAAAATACCAAAAAACAGGGTAAAAAATTGACCACATTTTTAAGTTGCTAAAATTACTTGTTTTTTTTGCTACATACTTTTTAATAATTGCCCCAATATTTCTTCAACAGCTAATAAGAAATGGGTAAGTTTAGCTTCTTGTATTCAGTTTAATGATATCGCTGAGCAATATTATTTTATATTTTATTATGACGCTTTCGTTTTCTTTTATTTTAAACGGATATAAATTTATAAAATAAAATAAGTTAAATACTATTGCAGCTAGCGCCAGTAAAAACAGGTATGATCATTTGTATTTCTACATTTATCAGATCACTATAGCTGCCGCATTATTAAACAAATCTTAAATTCAAAATAAAATACAAACCTTGAAATTCCTGAAAAAAAAACTGTATGTTCGAATGGAAGTATACAATATCACATTAAAACTATTTTCATTTAATGTATAAAAATACGTTAAACATAATAAAATAAGAAGCCTACCTATGTTCAAGACTGTGTTTCTGTTATAATCTTGCTAGCTTTTGCCCGCAGCTTCGTACGCGTTGAATTCGGAGTAAAACGTCTTTCCCTATACATATTATGTCCCATCAAAATCTGTTGCGTAATTTTAAAGATCTAAGCTTAGAGACACACAGACGGCGGAAAGCGACTATGTTTTATACTATGTAGTGATGCATGGCGAATACGTTGATTTGCTCTTGAGACTTTGTTTTTAGAATATAAAGTTATAAGATAAAACCTTTTCTTTCGTTTAGATTGCATTTTTTTAATTTGTTTTATGTTTTCAAAAAAGTCCGTGATAATAATTATAAAAATAGGCCATAGGCACTAAAACATGGATAGATCAACGTTGAACAAACTGATTTACCTACCTCTAAGTATATTCGTCAAAGTGAAATTATTGAAATGGTGACGGAAATAAGGTTGGAATAAATGTATTGACACCTGACATAGCCCGAAAAGTTTTCAATTCTATTACATTTTATTTTGATTTAATATAATACGCTGGGTGAGTAGGTACCTACTCCAAAATTTTTAAAGACTTTTTTTAAAACATTTTCTGTTTACAGAACTAACGTTGACTTATCTGGCTTCCAACAAGGACACTGAAATATACTTATAAATAATTAGTTTTTATAAAATATGTTCACATTTGGGTTTAATTATATTTATATAAATAAATTGTTATGCGTTGCTTCTTTATTCGTTTTTATTTTCAATACCTTAGACATCTTTGCGGCCCGTGATTTTTTGTAAATAAGTCATAGGTATCAGTCAAATAGGGGCGAGCCTTAGCTACCTACCGGGTCACAGGTGGCGGATAGTGAAACAGTCCTGTTAGTAGGCAGGACAGCTGCGAATAAAGGGAAACCGAAATAAGCAGTCCCGGACCGAGGCGGTAGGGTCATCAGGGAGTGATGGGGTATTCAGTGGCGTGGGTACCCCCTTGAAAAGACACAAAAGTCCCGATGACGACCCTATGACATGGCGAGTAAGCACCGCCATCAAATAAGTGCTGCCCTGGCAGAGGGAAGCAGCCTGCCAGTAACTAGTCGGGCGGAGCTCGTAGGGAGCGGAACGACCGGCTAGAAGTTCAACTGCAGGCGAAGATGAGTACCATCGCAACCGGCTGTAGTACTGCGATCACCAACCCGTCGTGGCTGGCGTGGTGATTATGGCTAACCCCCTTCCCTTCAAACCATGACAGACAAAAGAAAATATCGACCCCGAGTTCCCAGCGCTTCGTCAATCCCTGGTCCAAGCAGTGGCCGGGTGACACGGGGCAGGGGTGCGACAAGTAATCCCTGGGAGTTGACAAACTGCCACAAATTGAAACTTTTGACTTACAACATTCAGTCGCTGTCGTCGGATGATAGACTTGTAGAACTAGAGGCCGAACTTGATAAGATAAAATGGGATATCCTGGGACTATGCGAAATTCGGCGCAATGGAGAAGAATTGTTGACGCTCAAATCAGGCCACACGTTCTACTACCGCGAAGGCCCGAAACCCGGTATAGGAGGAATTGGCTTTATGGTAAACAAAACCATAAAAGAGCGTGTGGTTGCAGTAAATAGCATATCAGACCGTCTTGCCTACATGGTACTAAAGCTCAACAAAATGTATAAGCTGAAAGTTATTCAGGCGTATGCCCCAACATCAGACCACCCGGATGAAACGGTAGAAGAGTTCTATGAAGACCTGAGAACCCTAAATAATAAAATTAAGACCAAATATACCGTCATAATGGGCGATTTTAACGCGCGGGTTGGTAAAAAGGCAAATAATAATGAAACCAGCATAGGAAACTTTGGACTCAGAATAAGAAATGCTCGTGAGCAAATGTTCCTTAACTTTCTTCAGGCTAATTCTCTATATGCAATGAACACATTCTTCGTAAAACAAGAGCAACGCAAGTGGACGTGGAGGCACCCTGATGGCGTTCATAAAAATGAATACGACTACATCATTACGGACACTAAACCTATGGTCGAGGATGTCAACGTACTAAATAAATTTACAACAGGTAGTGACCATCGCCTGGTGAGAGCTGATGTATACGCAAGGCTAAGAGTAGAGCGGAAGACCCTGGCTGTCAAAAAACACTTAGCAACTGACACAAAACTAAAAATACTGAGAGCTAACCAAGACCTTTACAAGCATACAGTTGAAACAACACTAAATCACGAACAATTTAACAAGATGACCGTAGATGAAATCAACGATAGACTGACAGAAGCGTTAACTCGAAGCCTTGACGAAATCTCCCCGAACACCTTACCAGATAAAACACCTAAGCTTACCACGGAAACTTTAAGGTTGATGGACCAAAGAAGTTCACTCTGTAGCAAAGGACTTGTGGATAGCCAAGAGTATAAGAACCTGCAAAAACAAATCCGTGCTCATTCTCGAAGGGACCTGATGGACTACAACACACGTCTCATACAAGAGGCCTTGGAAAAGAACAGTAGCCAAAGAGTTCTAAGGCTGAAGCTCAACGATAGCAGAAAACATATCTTTAAACTTCTGAGCAACGATGGCGAAGTAATCACAAACAAGGAACAGCTACTTACAATAGTTCAGAATTTCTACGAAACTCTATATAAGAGCAAAACACCACGTAGTGATACACCGCCTATTCAAATGCAAACACGACAAACAATCCAAAACGTAGGCTCTGAGGAAATCCCTGATGTAATTCCAGAAGAAATTATGTTAGCTATACGGCAACTTAAAAACAGAAGAGCCCCAGGGGAAGATGGCGTACTGCCAGAAATGATCAAGTCCAACAATAAAGTGCTTTTTGATGTACTGGCAATCTTGTTTACAAAGTGCATCATGGAAACCATAGTACCTGCATCATGGCATAACGCAGTAATCACCCTTATCCATAAAAAAGGGGATATCAAAAAACTGGAAAATTACAGACCCATCAGCCTACTGTCACATGTCTACAAGCTGTTCTCTCGAGTACTAGTGAACAGATTGGATAGGAAATTGGAACTCTTCCAATCCAGAGAACAGGCAGGGTTCCGTTCCGGCTTTAGCACCAATGACCATCTGCAAACTCTCAAAACAATCATTGAAAAATGTAACGAGTACAGAAAACCAATCATTCTAGCATTTATCGATTACGAAAAAGCGTTTGACTCTATAGAATGGTGGTTCATAGAACAAGCCCTAGCCAAATGCCGTATCGATGAAAGGTACATACAGATTCTCAGAAATCTTCACCGGAATGCTACCGCATGTGTCTCTCTGCATAAGAAGACCGACAAATTCAACCTCGAGAGAGGCGTCAGACAAGGAGACACAATATCAACTAACCCTAGCACTAGAATGCATATTTCAACAGATGCGGTGGACTGGTAGAGGGCTGATGGTTGATGGTGAGCGACTTACCAACCTGAGGTTTGCTGACGACCTGGTTCTGGTCTCAGAGAGCGTTGAAGATATGTTGGCAATGCTAGAGGATTTAAGGGTGGAATCAGCCAGGACCGGCCTTAAAATGAATACCAGGAAAACCAAAATTATGACCAATATTCCAGAAGCTACAAACTACCAGCTTCCAGTAGAAATGGTGGCTGAGTACATATATTTGGGACATAAGATTACGTTAGGTTTTGAGAACCAGAAAGCGGAGGTAGAACGACGGATAGCACAGGCGTGGGCGGCATTTGGCGCTAACAAGCAAATTTTCCTAAGCAAAATACCCCTGAGTCTTAAGGTAAAGGTATTCGAACAATGTGTCATGCCCGTGCTCACCTACGGTACAGAAACCATGACTCTCACTCAAAAGTCAGCCGAAAAATTTCGAGTCGCGCAGAGAGGTATGGAGAGAACAATGCTCGGAATCACCTTGCGGGACCGGAAGCGCAACGACTGGATCCGAAATAAGACCAAAGTTAGAGACGTCATGGATGTCATAGCAAGAAAAAAGTGGGCGTGGGCAGGACATATTGCAAGAATGCCTGTAAACCGCTGGACAAGACGAGTTCTGGAATGGAGGCCAAGAGCGGACACCAGAGGGCGCGGAAGACCACCACAGCGTTGGGTGGACGATATTCGACGGCACGGAGGTCGAGACTGGATGAGTCGGGCGCAAGATCGCCAAGAATGGAAGAAGAGGGAAGAGGCCTACATCCAAGACTGGATCACCAAAAGGCCGATATGATGATGATCAGTCAAATGAGAAGTCAATAAGTCATATGATCGATAACTAAAGATCCTAAGAACGCGCGTTGTGCTCTGCCCGTGACGTGAACGAATGAATGAAAAACGCGGGGGAGTGATGCGGGCGGCGCGGCGGAATTAAACAAACTTCAGTGAGTGAGTGAGTCGGCGATGAAATGACAGTTACTTTCCGCTCTCTATTTGTCACGCGCTATGCTGCGCTGCGCTGCGTGCTTACACTAATCGTCGAAAGGACATGATACTTGCGGAGTATCAATAGACCGCCATTAAAGAAGAAACTAATTGCTGCGTGATTACCGATTAGTGATTACTGAAAGTATTGTAACAAGCTATTTCATCTGTGCCGTACTAATCATATTTTGTTTATATTTCAGTAAGTGTAATATTTCTACTTTTTTATTCTTTTTTAAGATCACAGATACCATAAGATTATCTATGTATTAAGAATAGCCTTTTCAATAGGTATCGACCGTTGATTGTTTATTTGCCGCTTCGCGTTTGAATTAAAATTGTTCATGTAGGCGCCGACGTATTGAAAATGTACGTGTTTACTATTAGTAGGTACTATGCTTTTATTGTTACAGTTACTAATGGCTTCAAAAAAAAGAATGATAATAATAGAAGAAAACAGGGTATTTAACGATGCATGGAAAGAATTATACTTTTTTGTTAACTGCAATGGGAAACCGCTTTGCTTGATATGTCAAAAAAATATTGCTATACAAAAGGAATATAATTTAAAACGCCATTATGAATCCAAGCATAAATATGCATGCCTAATTGGTGAATTACGAAGCAATAAAATTAACGCACTCAAATTTTCAGTCAAGCAACAACAAAATTCTATGAAGTTTCAAGTGCAAAGTACGAGTCGGGCGTACGTGCAAGCTTGAGAGTGGTGGAAATTCTTGCGAAGGCTGGCCGCCCGTTTGCCGATAGCCAACTTATAAAACAATGTGCCTTAGTTATGGCTGAACAAGTGTGCCCGGACCATAAAAGAAATTTGAAAATATAAACCTTTCTGCGAGAACCTGTACTCGGCGAACTGAAGATTTGGGTTTAATTTATGTCAGCAACTACAGGAAAAGACACAACAATTTGAATGGTTCTCTTTAGCTACCGATGAAAGTAATAACGTTACTGATACTGCCCAGCTCTCAATATTTGTTCGCAGAATTCATAAGAACTTTAATGTCTATGACGAGCTTTTACAGTTATGTAGTTTGAAAGGAACAACTACAGAGGAAGATTTGTTTTGTAACTTGGAACAAGCGCTAGTATCAATGCAACTACGATGGGAAAAATTGGTAAGCGTAACAACTGACGGAGGCAGGAACATAAGTGTACAAAATAAGGGTTTGATAGGAAGAATTAAAACGGAACTGGCAGAGATAGGATGTGACATACCCTTATTTTTCCATTGCATTATCAACCAAGAAGCGTTATGTTCCAAAGTCGTGTCATGGAAAGAAGTAATGAACATCGTGGTATCGGCTGTAAACTACACAGAAAGAATGGACTGACTCATCGTCAATTCCAGCAGTTTCTGTCAGATTTGGAAGCTGATCATCGAGATGTGGTTTACTATTCTGAAGTAAGATGGTTAAGTAGAGGTGCAGTATTGAAAAGATTTTTTGTTCCATAAAAGAAATCAACGCTTTAATGAATGGAAAAGGCAACTCTATTCCACAGTTGACAGATTCTCAATGGTTAATAGATCTTGGGTTTTTGACTGATGTAACTCACGAATTAAATACGCTGAATGTAAGACTTTAAGGTAAAAATAAAATTATCTCTGATATGTACACAGATGTAAAAGCATTCCAAATGAAATTCAAACTCTGCATAAAACATGTCGGTGAAAAAAAGTAAGATCATTTTCCAAACTGTAAAAACGCTGTCGAGGAAGCTGGAATTAATTTTGATTGGGAAAATGATAAAATGAAGGATATTTTAATTCAACTACAAACACAATTCACCGACAGATTTGGTGATTTTGAAAAAGTTTGAAGCAAATTGAAGATTTTTGCAGACCTTTTTTCATGTGATATTGAGGAAGTACTGTGTCATTTACAGATGAATGAACGTGATTGATCTCCAGTCTAATGATGCTTCAAAAGTTATTTTAAAGAAATCAATGATATTGTTAAAGTTTATGGTAGCTTGCCATCAGATTTTGACGAATTGAAAAGGTTTGCTCAGCAGTTCATTACAATTTTTGGAAGCACATATTTATGCGAACAAACTTTTTCAATTCTCAACTACTTATAGAAAAAATAAATATGCTTCTCGTCTCTCAGATGAGCATTTGAGAGCTATTCTACGAATTGCAACTTCAAATATGACGGCCAACATATCAGAAATAGCCTCCCAAATACAACCTCAAACATCACACTAAGAATTTGTTACTTTGTAGTTTTAATTTTCTTACTATAAGTATAACGTGAACTAATAAAAATTCACCAATAACGTGTACAAATTTAAAACTATTGTTTTTTGTTGAAATAAATTGTTTGTCGTTGATAATACCTATCTTTTAAAGCAATAAGATTTTTGTAGGAAAATATAAATATATGTTCAAGTGATTTTTATCGATATCTTTTATTTAATATCGTCTTGTCTAACAAACCATTAGGCAGCCAGCACTAGGCTGCTATACTGTAGGTGCTGAAAGTAGACTAAAATGTAAAAATACATTTGTGTTTGTGTGTGTGTGCCTTGTGTATAATGAACAACTTTGCACACTTGTATCATACATGTACTAATAAGGCGACTGATAAAAATATAATGAGTTATTGTATCTTAAGTATCGATTAAAGCTGATTTTCTAATATATGTTGTCAGAAAGAGAAGACTGATACATTGAAAATAAAGAGTTTTTAGTGTATTGAAATTTAAATAATGTGTTTTTTATCGATATACGGCAGCCAGCACTAGGCTGCTATACTGTAGGTGCTGAAAGTAGACTAAAATGTAAAAATACATTTGTGTTCACTTTCAGCACCTGACAAAAATATTGATAGGTGCTGAAAGTGAACTAGGCCAGGTGCTGAACGAGCAGGTGCTGAAAAACTGGGTGCTGAAAGTGAACTACTTCAACAGAAGAAGGAAGAAAATGTATAAAATTATAAATTTTTGTTTTCTTTCAGGATCCTATTTATTTCAACTTGAGATAGTTCAGATTAATTTACTAACTGTAGCAGATAGATGAAAAAGACAATATTAGGTTGGTAAAATAGTATTTTTCAAAAATATTTACTTATAATATAACTGTAAAATTCAAATTCTGTACATTGAAAATGTAAAAAACACAAGGATTGTTCGAGATCGACACTGAACCCAAAAATGTTTAAAAAATGGTTGTCTGTCTGTCTGTTCGAGCACCACGCATTATAAAAATGACTCCTAAAGATTTTTTTAAAAGCTTTAATATTTTAATAGATCATCATATTTAATTTCTTTTAGGATGTCTAAGAAATATTCAGAAAAGGATTTGGAAGATGCCTTGACCGCCATAAATAATGGATATGTTACAGTCATAGTGATTAAATGGATATTATACATAATGACTGGTAATTATTTATAATAGCCAAATTGACTAGACAATGTAATGAATTAATCACTTTATCTGGACATTATTATGTCAAAGTTAGCCAAAGTAATAATATGGCCTAGCCGACTTGTTTTACGGCTAATACCTGAAGTGTGGCTACACCTAGTTTTAGCCGGTTAGAACATCAATAGGTTAGGTTAGTTATAGTAATAGGAATATATTTTTTGTTACAGTTTTCCATATAGAAAAGTCTACTAACCGGCTAAAACTTGGTGTAACCGCACTTCGGGTATTAGCCGTAAAATATATAAAAACTGGCGTCCATCATGAGTCGACGGAGTCCCGCTAGGCGGGACTCCTTTTTCTGGGCGGTATCAAAGAAGTAACCTAACTAACCTAACCTATTGATGTTTCTAACCGGCTAAAACTAGGTGCCGCCGCGCTTCGGGTTTTAGCCGTAACACAAACGAATATCTACTTGTTTTATTACATTATCCAAGTCTTCGAAGATATTATATAAAATAGCCAGTTAATGTGATTAATTTTGTGTCAATTATCACTTTATCTAAATTGAGTAGACATTATATATAATGGCTAGACAGTATATATAATATCCAGATTTATTACTTTGGCTGTAACAGATATATAAAGCCTCAAAAACATACAATGTCCCTGAAACTACTCTTAGAGAGAAGCGGAAAGGTAGATGGTAAACTGCTGTAATAGGTCGAAAGACAGTAGAAAGAAAGCACACGGAAGAAAATAAAATTGTTGACTGGATTAACTATTTAGGGTCACATGGATTTCCAGTTACAAAAGAACAACTTAAACAATCAGTAGCGAAATTGGTTGTTAATTTGGATCGAAATAATCCATTTAATAAAGGTATCTCTGGGAAACATTGGTTACGAAACTTTTTACTAAGACATCCTACTGTAGCACAAAGAGTAGCTCAAAACCTGCCAACACATCGCAATAAAATCATTGAAACAGAAGTAAGGGCTTGGTTTCAGAGAGTGAAAAATTACTTTGAAATAAATAATTTGCAAGAGTTATTAAAAGATGCGTCAAGAATCTACAATTGTGGTGAAACTGCCTTCTTTTTATGTCCAACAGAAAAAGATGTTTTAGTTAAGAAAGGAAGTAAGCGGGTTTACAGTAGAGTAGCTAATGATGAAAAAGAATGCCTAACTGTATTGGTAAATGTTTCGGCTAGTGGTTATATTGCTCCACCGATGGTATTATTTCCTTATAAGAGGCTTCCAAAACACTTGCCTGAAACTGTACCTTCGTGGTGGGGAATAGGCACTAGTGAATCAGGATGGATAACAATGGAAACTTTTTATGAGTAATTATAACAAATGTTTTTTATAAATGGCTTATCGAAAAAAAAGTAACCTTACCTATTGTACTATTTATACACTTCCCATATTTCGTTACCACTGAGCTTGTTTTGCAAAGATAAAGGAATAATACTTGTCGCATTGCTTCCCAATTCAACTCACTTACTTCAACCTCTAGATGTAGGGGTTTTTAGACCAGTTAAAGGATCTTGGAAAGATATTGTGCACAATTTCAGAGTTGAAAACAATTACGAAAAGATCAAACGTACAGATTTTGCACAACAAGTACAGAAATGTTTTGAAAAATCTTTGAGAAGAAATACCATAAAAAATGCTTTTAGAAGCGCCGGAATATTTCCATTCAATCCCGATAACATAATTTTTTCAAAAGTTTTTCCTACAAAAGAACCTTTAATTGTGTCAGAAATTGTGTATTTCGCATGTCCTATCTCTGCGCCATCAACATGGAACTATTACTCTTTCGAGGCCATCAATCCCCATACATTTAGGTTACATCGATGTTTTGAACTATTGTAAATCCACCGTTTTACCGTTATCTACTCAAACTGTAAGGTAGTTAAGTTACTGATTATGTGGGTAGTAATATAAAAAGTTAATAAACGACAGTCTATCTCCGACCTTGGGGTCAAGTCAAGTGGCATTCGCTAATTGTCGATTCGTATTCACGCCTAAACAAGTTGTCATACAAATGTTCCTTAGAAACTGAAAGATCGTAGCTATGACTTTTTGACTTTTCCATGCCATGTGGCAATTTTGACAAGCGTTTCGCCTTGATAGAATAGAAAATGAAGCGTACATCAAAACCTTGTAGATAACTCCGGCGACAAAATGGCGGCTTCTGCGATCAGCTGATTGCGGTTTTACTTGTTTTAGTGAAAATGTATTTTAAATGGATTCAGTTAATGTATGTATGAATGTAAAAAAAATATTTATTTAAAAGTTAAACCGTAACAAAAATATGGTTTTATTTTAATTTCATAATTTATAGTTGTAAATAGGTACCTTTGCATGATACTTTGTATGCATAGATTTAAATCGTTAGATAGGCCGCGACATCAAAAACTGTAGCATTGTTTTTTTTTTGCAATCTATACACAACAAGTGAACTGAGAAAATAGTGTCATCTCTTTTTCTCCTACATTAGTTGCAAACACTACTTTCTCTTTCGTGCACTCCCAGGTTAGTGAGCTCACTCACTTCGACTGTGGAACAACACGGCGCGGTGTCACTGCGGTAAGAGCCTATCTAACGATTTAAATCTATGCATTTCTTATTCTATTCACTCGCTATCGCAATTTTCTACTGTCACTTGACTTGGGGGGCTTGCCGTTTCACTTACGTTCCATCTGGCGACGAGGCGATTTCACGCGAAATAAATAAAGTGTTTAGTTTATATTTAGTATAAACAAGATCGTAAAAATGCCTATCGGTAAATTAGAGTGTTTTGAGTTGGAATCGCAACAGTGGCCGGCGTACATTCGCCGAGTGAAACAATTCATATTACTCAACGAAATTAAGTCAGAGCTACGAGTATCATGTTTAATCACTGTAGTGGGTAAACGCACGTATGCTTTAATGTGCGATTTATGTGCGCCTGACGACCCGGAGTCGAAAACATTTGAGGAGTTGGTGAGATTGGTGTCCGACCAAATTTGGAACCAAAGCGCTCAGAAATCGCCGAAAGACATGTTTTTCGATTACGGAGACGGATCGGCGAGCCACTCGCAGATTACCTACAAGCTCTGAAACACCTGGCAACAACATGTAACTTTGGAACCAACCTAGAAGAAAATTTACGTGATCAGTTCGTATCAGGCCTTACAAGTGAAACAATGCGTTCACGAATTTTTGCCGAAAAAAATGTTAACTATAAAAAGGCGGTGGAGTTGGCTCTTTCATTGGAGGCGGCGGAGCGACACGCGTCGAGAGCAGCGGCGGCGGCCCCGACGACGGCGGCGGTCGCGGGCCGCGGCGACCTCGCGGCGGGCGACGGCCTGCACCAGGCGAGCGTGGCGCGCGGGCAGCGGGGCGCGGGGGCGGCCGGGCGCGCGGGCGCCGGCTCCCAGCGCTGCTGGCGGTGCGGGAAGCTGCATCGGGCTGATAGGTGCCGGTTCGCAAATTATAATTGTGATGAGTGTGGTGTGCGCGGTCATTTAAAGGTGATGTGCAAAAACATTACATAATTATGTGAGTGAAAGCGAAAGTGAAAGCGAGGACTTCTTCAACATCCAGATAGACGGTACAGGTGACAAACCTTACATTATTTCGGTATTAGTGGACGGGCGTTCTATGGAGTTTGAAGTGGACACGGGAAGCAGAATTTCCACCATAAGTCAGGACTATTTTGAATTAAATTTTAAAAATAAGCTCATTATATCTGATAATTTAAACATTCGCAGTTATGTAGGTTCAAAAATGGAATCGGTGGGATTTATTTATGTTGAGGTTATTCACGGAACCTATTCTGTATCAAATTGTAAATTGTATATAATTAAAAACGGCAGTCGGCCGTTATTGGGGCGCGAATGGGTACGTTCTTTGGGCATAAAAAACATTTATATTAATTTACATCAAATACAAGATAATAAAAAAACCGATCCATTCGTGAACCAATTGGTTATGGATTTTCCGGAAGTTTTCACAGACAAATTAGGTACTTGTAAAAAAACGCTTAGTTTAGATGTAGTCGATAAGACACCAGTGTACGTGCGGGCGCGGGCGGTGCCGCTGGCGCTGCGCGCGCGCGTGCAGCGCGAGCTCGAGCGGCTCGAGGCCGAGGGCACCATATACCGCGTCGACTCCTCCGACTATGGGACACCGATAGTCCCCGTGATAAAGGAATGCGGTGATATACGAATATGTGGTGATTACAAAATAACGATTAATCCTAAATTAAAACGTGACCCATATCCCCTTCCACGTATCGAAGAATTATTTGCAACTCTTAGTGGGGGGGAGGAATATTCGAAAATCGATTTAAAACATAGTTACCAACAGCTAGTTCTAACAGAAGATTCACAACCATATACCGCCATTACCACCCACGTAGGTACATTCGTATATCGCCGTACACCGTTTGGATTATCTTGTGTACCTGAAAAGTTCCAAAAAATTATGGAGGAGACGGTGAGAGGCATACCAAATACTGTAGTTTTTTTAGATGATATATGTGTCACAGGGTCTAATAGAATAACCCACCATAATAATCTGCGGGCTGTTCTTGAACGATTACGTCAAATGGGGTTTACAGTGAAACTAAATAAATGTGTATTCAGACAAAAGAGTGTCAAGTACTTAGGCTTTATTATTGATAAGAACGGTTTGCGGCCCGATAAAAAAAAACTGGAAGCTATTAACGACGTTCCGAGACCGCGTGACGTCACGCAATTGAAAAGTTTTCTAGGTATGATAAATTACTACGGGAAATTTATACCTAATTTAAGTATTATTTTGCATCCTTTACATGAGTTGCTCAAAAAGGGAGTTAAGTGGGAATGGAATTCTCAGTGTGAAAAGGCTTTTTTATTGGCTCGTAAATCTCTTTGTGATGATAAGGTATTGGCACACTATGAAGAGGGGCGGCCACTGGTCTTGTCGGTAGATAGCAGCGCGAACGGACTGGGGGCAATTCTTGCGCACGTGTTCGCGGACGGCAGCGAGCGCCCGGTGAGTTGTGTGTCGAGAACGCTCAACTCGGCCGAACGCAATTACAGTCAATTGGACAAGGAGGCACTCGCGATATTTTTTGGTATAACGAAACACCATCAATACCTCTATGGGAGGAAGTTTATGTTGAGAACGGATCATCAACCGCTTAGTTATATTTTTGGGAAAAAAGGGGGCATACCACAAACGGCGGCTAGCAGGTTACAGAGGTGGGCCGCGCGCTTGTCTGCATATGATTTCTCCGTACAGTTTGTTAGATCATTAGACAACGGTCCCGCCGACGCGCTGTCTCGCTTACCCCTACCATATGAGCCTTTACACTCAATAATAGTTAGTTACGTAGATTTGGCTGAAGATATGATGCCGGTTAGTTTCAAGGAAATTGCTACAGAAACAGAAAAAGATAAATTGTTATGTAAAATTAAAGGTTATGTCTTGTTTGGTTGGCCGGCGGAGACCAGTTGTGAAACAGAGAAGGCGTATTTTGCACGAAAAGATGAAATATTAATAGATTTAGGTTGTTTGTTATTTAAATACCGTGTGATTGTACCGCCATCTTTGCGGGCCGCGGTTTTGGCGGAAATTCACGAGGGTCATCTAGGTGTAATTAAAATGAAAAATTTGGCACGAAATTATGTGTTTTGGCCAGGATTAGATCGCGAGATCGAGCAGGTATGTCGCGCCTGCAGTGCATGTCAAGTAGTGAGGGACGCACCGCCACATGCTACGCTACACCCTTGGGAGTTCCCACAGGAGCCGTGGCAGCGCATTCATGCGGATTTTGCAGAATATGGAGGAAAAAAATACTTAATTGTTATTGATTCATATTCTAAGTGGATTGAAGCCATCGTTATGGGTAGAACAGATGCCGAGTCCACAATCACGGTATTAAGATCACTATTTGCTAGATTCGGATTACCTGTACAGCTGGTTACGGACAATGGCCCGCCATTTTTATCGCTAGAATTTAAAAAATATTGTACAATAAATTGTATAAAACATGTAACGTCAGCACCTTATAGGCCGCAAGCAAACGGGGCCGCCGAGAACGCCGTAAAAACTATTAAAAAGGTATTAAAACGTGCTACGCACGAAGGTGAGGATTTACAAAAGGCTTTATCGAAATTTTTATTTCAATATCGTAATGTGGAACATGCTACGACAGGCGTAGCACCGGCCGTGGCTCTGCTGGGGCATCGCCTGCGCGGGCGCCTCGACGCGGTGCGGCCCGACGTGGCCGCCGGCGTGCGGGCGGCGCAGGCCACGCAGGTGCGGAACAAGGGCGGTTCGGATAAAACTATAACAGAAGGTGATACTGTTTTAGTACGTAATTACTCGGATAAGTACCCAAAGTGGGTGGAAGGTGTTATATCACAGAAAACAGGCCCAATATCTTATAAAGTTAAAGTTGGTCAAGACGGGCAATGGCGAAGGCACGCAGATCAAATCATACCGTTGAATTCAGACACCAAAAACCGCTTTTCTTTATCTAGTTCGGAGTGTTATGATTTGTCTAAGACAACAAAGGACATAGTCAATACAGGTTCTGGTGAAGAAGGGGAGGAGTACGGACAACCAGGCGAGTCGGATAAATGTAGTATGTCTGTACCGTCCGAGTCCAGCCCTGTGGGTGATACGAATGTCGGGACCCCTCCACCACCGGAAGCCTCGGCTCGAGCAGTTCGAGCGTACTATCGGAATATAAAAAAATAAAAATGTATAATATTATATTGTTTAATGTACGATAAAATTACCCTTTACTTTACTGTATACTTTGATTACTTTTTCCAATTTCTAAATGTTAAGTAAAAAGAAAAAGTTGGATGTTAGTATTTCATTTTCAAAGTGTTCTTGTAAGTGAGTAGTACTTTGTTAAGTTATTCCGTTGTATTACAAAAAGGAAATGTATGTATAATTTAAGAAGGGAATGTGTAAGGTACTTGAAATTAAACTCATTTTAACGGGTTTTACGCGTTTAGGTTAGACTACCCGTGACCACGGCATTTGTAAAAATGTCGAAACGTCGGAAAATCAAAAATAATAAAATAAACGCGTAAAACCCGTTAAAATGAGTTTAATTTCAAGTAATAATAATCGCGTAAATCTAAGAAGTTATATGTGTAAGGTAGTTAAGTTACTGATTATGTGGGTAGTAATATAAAAAGTTAATAAACGACAGTCTATCTCCGACCTTGCCGTTTCACTTACGTTCCAAAACAAAAACAAAATATGAATAAATATAACAAACAACAAGTTAAAATAGATAGTTATGCAACACACGTTAAATTTGTTATAATAATACCCAATCAAAGAAAAATAATGGATAAAAAAACACTATTTTCATACTTACGGTAAATATTATATTTATATCATATAAATGTATGCTTTTCGATAATACGCATTCTGTCCTGCATACTAATACATATTAACTTGCATGTTATAGAACTTGGAAATCAACTTTATCAAACACAACACTGGCACCTTCGCTAGCGAACCAGCAACGACAAAGCGTTTAGCAAATAATTCAATCATTGTATGATTTTGGATATTTTCGTTTTACCCTCAAATTGTGACATTTGTAAGAAATGTTCAAATGTTTTCTAATTTTACTCGCAATTCGACTAATATTTTTAAAAATGTGTGTCGGCACAGCGGGTGTCTTTTATTAATGCTAGAATGTTAAGATCACGTTTTAGTGGGCGTAGAAGGCAGCAAACAAGAACTTAAAGCATTATGAAAGAATATAGGAACAATCTATCAACTACTTTAGCTCAATGATTGGATAAACTAATGCAACTATATTGAAATGACCTGCCTCACTACCATAACGAACGACAAGGGTATTTGGAATAATAAAGAAACAGTTGAACCTTTAACTTTGTTTTAATTTACCGGATTCATAAAGACAGATACGATCTGTCTGACATATTGGGTGGAGAAGAACCCGATGAATAAACTCCACTCTGCCATTATCACAATTTAAATACAAAGTAACATTATAAAACCTGTTATTACATTACTCAAAGAAATCTAGCAACTAGTTCACATGATTAAAGAATACAAAGATTACTTAGCTTTCGTATTGACGACTTCCGATACAGCAATAGAATACAAACTGTTAAACTTAGGCAATGACTCGATATAAAATCAAATAGCAAATTGAATGTGGTAAACACGACTGTTTCTTTCCGATCCCCGCGCTATTCTCTTTTTGAAAGGATTCCTTCCGCGCACGCGTCGGACGTCATGTTTCTTGGTAGGCTTGGCACTTGCATTTTACAAAGTTTCTCATGAAAATCGATAGATGGCGCTCTTTAGTTTCATTTAATGTCCACCGACTCCGACATGTATTTAGTCTTCAGCCTTTTATGTTATGGTTGAAAATAATTTGTAACATTTAATGTCTATGTGTGTGTAATTTGCATGCAAGCAGTTATAGACCTTACACTCAGTATGGACTTTTGCAACTGACCGTACATAAAACAACAGACAGGACACCACTGAAGAGTCATATGCCTACTCCTTTTAAGAACGCTTTTTACTTTACGAAATCATTAGAAAAAAACCAGAAACGAAGAGTTATTAACAAAATGACACCAACAGTTGCAGTTTCAAGTGAATTTATTGAATATCAAAAAAGAGTGTATGATGAAAAACAAAAGAAAAAAGCAGACATTATTGAGAGAAGAAATGCAAGATTACTAAAAAAACAAGATAAGAGTATAAATAAGAAAGGTTACTTAAGAAATAAAAATACTTACATAGCTAAAAGCACCTTCCTACAAAACAAAATTATTTTAACGAAATAACAGGCAAGGGCAAATTAAAACGATCTGTAGAGTCAGATACAGATACAGAAAATGATAGCAATTCTATCAATGTAAATTACTACGCTGATAAGTAAAAGATAAAAGGATTTTTTGATGAATCTGAAAGTGATGATGAAACTAAAAATGAGTCAAACGTTTCTGTTGTGAAAATAACATTTTTTGATTTATTTGGCGGAGATGAAGACTGATATCGATAATGATTTTATTAATTATACTAAATAGAAATTTAATTCTATTTTTAATTTATACTAAATTTCTATTTAGTATAATTAATAAAATCATTCTCATCTAAATGCTATTTGAACGTTGTGATTTAATTGTTTTAGTTTATTTTTCTTTATATAAGATTTGTAATTGATCCTCAGTACCATTTTTAGTTATTTGAAATAATTATAAACCAAAAATCTTTGTACTAAGCCATAATATAATTAAGTTAATATAATAAATATTATTTTTTAATTTGTTCACAGTAAATGATCCTATTTGTAGGTCTCTTAAGTGTTTATTTCGTTACTGGCCTAATTGTAGTTGATGTTTAAATAATCTTCTGAACTTTTAAGTAATATATTTCAACGTTTCGATTTTATTTTTTCTAGTAACCTATTTTGCTAACCAAAAATTATTGGCTTTAAAATAAATAAAAGTTGTGTTGATTATAATAACTATATTTGTTTTATTCCGTAGACTCAATAAGAATAGTAAGATGTAAGTATTTCATCATAATTAGAATAATTTGCGGTAGCAGTACAACTACTACAGCGGGTTTTCTCTGCAAATCCATACCTCGGAATTAGGTGCCCAACTACCGCGGAGTTAGGATTTTTACCGCGGAATTAGGGTTTTAAATATAAAACAAAACACTTTTTGGCTTAAAACTCTTCTCAAAAAGACACCACAATTAACTCGGATCGATCATCACAGGTCACAAAGTCTTTCGAACCTGAACAACAAAGAAAATTTATTCAAACTTTACCACTGACAGATCTTGAGAACATCTTAAGGCAACCATTACAGGTCTCGCAGACTCCTACCCATAAACCTCTCAAGGAAGTGTTGAAGAATATCCATTAAGAATACCAGCAGAATACATTACATTTATATCAGGATCATCTAAAAATCTATTGACATCAGAAATGTGGACCCTAGAAAATATCCAATGAAGTGACCACCCCATTTTTACTATTTAAGGTGATAAGTTTCGATAAAATAAGAATCTTTAAAAAAATATATGCAGATAATGCACATAAATCCTTATCCAATTTCAAACCAATATCCATCCTTCCTTTTCTTTCAAAAGTTCTCGAACGCATTGTACATCAACAACTTTCGTCTTTCGTGTCTTCTAACAACCTTATCAGTCCTTACCAGTCTGGGTTCCGCCCGGGTCACAGCACTGTTTCTGCACTGATCAATGTTACCGACGATATCCGACAGGCTATGGAAAACAAATCCGTCACAATCCTAATACTCCTCGACTTCAGCAACGCATTCAATTCTATCGATTTTGATTTACTTACTCTAAATTCTGTCAATGTTTCTCCTTCTTCCCTTCCTTGGTTTAGTTCCTACCTCCGCGGCCGCTCGCAACGAGTCCACTTTGACGAGAATTACTCTGATTGGTGTGATATCGAAGCAGGTGTGCCCCAGGGTAGTATCCTTTCCCCTCTTCTTTTCTCTATCTTTATTAATGCCGTGACCAAGGTCATCAATGCATATACGCTGATGACCTCCAGATATATCATCATTTTTCCGTTCATGACGCTGTATCTGGCATTAGCTTCATTAATGACAACTGTGCCGGGATTAACCGGCGGTTTGTTCTAATGCCGTGCTAACTGATAGGGTCCTAGTTAGTAAATTACCACACCAGTAGTTAACAAAGTTTATTATCTTCCACAGGCCACATGCACATGCTCCACTTATTTAGTAATTGTATTAGACAATTATGTACAATTAGTTTATATCACACATCATTAAATAAAAGCAAAGTTACAGTCAACTAGTCGCCATTAGTGAATTGAATGAATTCTTATTTTCTCTATGACATAGACCTACAGCGCATAGCTCTAGATTTGCTGTGGGTACGTGGCATTTCGCCACACAACCTTAGTCGCATTAGTCACCGGGCTAAATCATTTGGACTTATGGTAAATCCCCATAAATCTAAGGCGTTGTGTATAGGCAGTAGAAGCTTGCGTGCTCGTCTCGACTTTTCATCCTTACCTCAAATCCTTCTCGATGGCACTCCTATCTTGTTTACCAACTCTGCTAAAAACCTCGGCGTAATTATTGACTCACATCTCGACTGGAATGCAAATGTCGGTGAGATTAGTAGGAAAGTGCACTATTCCTTTCACTCCCTGAAAATGCTCCAATATTTCCTTCCTTTCGAAACCAAAATATTCCTTGCCCAATCCCTGATCCAACCCATCATCGATTTCGCTGACGCCTGTTATTTGGACGCCACTGAAGATCTGCTGAACAAAATGGAGCGGCTGCAAAACCTCTGCATTCGCTTCATTTTTAACCTCCGAAAATACGATCATGTATCTGAGTATCGTAAACAGCTTCGGTGGCTCCCTATTCGTTCTCGCATGAACACCCGAATCCTATGGCTCCTTTTTAACATTCTCCATAACCCATCCTTTCCCTCCTATATGCGTGAGCGTTTCCATTTCATTCACTCCCAGGATGAAAATTGCCGAGCAGTTACGCGCGCTAATCTACATATGCCTTCTCACAAAACTGACTTCTTTTCTTTTTCTTTCACTATTCATGCTATAAGGCTCTGGAACTCCCTCCCCCACACTATTCGTGAGTGCAAAACTATAGGACTCTTCAAGCAAAGAGTAAGAGAGTATTATTTCTCCCAATCATAAGTTGTGTCTTATAAATATGTAAGTATCTATTGATATCTTCTTATTTGTATGTATGTGTAATGTTGTATATATGTATATATATTTATGTATGTATGTGTGTATATGTTCATATATATATGTATGTATGTGTATGTATACATATATGTGTATTATACTTTATTATTTTTATGGTTTGTTTGTAATTATTTGTAGTTTGTAAGAATATTAGTATTTGTTTATTCTATATTTATTTTAAAAGTACGCCACGCTAGTTATTGTTCCTCATCAAACTCTCCACCATTGGTCTGCTGGAAGAAATTTCAAAATGAAATAAGCAGTACCTTTGTACTAACGTTCTTTTCTATGTTTGTTAATTATGTTTTTATTTTTTAGTGTGTTTGTACAAGAATAGTAAATAAATAAATAAAAAAAAAATTAGAAATAGAAAAAAATAAAAAAAAAACATTTATAGAAGTAGAATCTCATATTAAAACACGATTTGAATTTTCCGGTCCCATTAAAGGATAGGCACAACATGTTTCCCTCTTCCATCCACTTAAATACTGCAATTCTTAGATCTCTGATCTGATGAGGGCATCTTGAAATAAAACTAACAGATTTAGAAACTTTTAAGAAACGGAGCAACTATTGAAACACTTTTACTAGTTTATAAAGCTCTCTGTCAATCTCTGCTTCGATATTGTATCGGAGTTTGGGGTGGTGCGGCAAAAACTACTCTCTTAAAAGTAGAGCGTGCACAAAGATCTGTCCTGAAGGTAATGTTACGTAAATGTTTTCGCTTTCCCACTGTACTTCTATACAAAGAGGCTAAAACTCTAACTGTCAGGCAATTATATATCCAAAAAGCGGTTACAAGTTATCATCAATCATTTAAGAGAAATAGTTCTTCGATTAGAAATTCAAGAAGAGTCAACATTAAATGCAAATTCGTTAAAACCAGTTTTTCTCAACGTTTTCCTTCATTTGCCTTTCCATTTTTATATAAAATAATTACAAAATCCCTTGATTTAGCAGACTTGTCACCGGTTGAGGTAAAATTGAAAGTCAAAGAGCATCTACTTACTTTAGACTATGATGCCACAGAATCTTTGCTCAAAGTGCTACAATAAAATTAAAAAGTAGTCACATAACTTTCATTTATACACACATTCACACAGAAATCCACACGCACACAATCACTCACGCACACAAACACTCACACACACACACACAAACACTCACACACACATATACATTTTACACAAAGAGTTTTTGGAAATCTTTTATTTTTTTTCTCCTTATTTTAATGTTTTATATTTTGATTTTCTTTTTAAGTAATACCTACCTATATATTTGTTTGAAGTTTCCATCTCAGAGATTTATTTATATTTATATTTTAATTGTTTTTATTATTTGTCGTTTACCTACTTACATTGTTTATTTTAAATTTTCATTATAATTTGCTCACTCAAGCTCTTTTTTGTATAAATTTAAAATTTTGTTAATTTGTTTTGTCGATATCCGCAGCACAGGCATGCCTAGTGCGGAAATCACTGTAAAAATAATAATTGTATTTGGTTTTTGAATAAATTTATTTTTCTTATTTTTCTTTTTCTTTTTCTAGATTGCATAGATATCTAACAAAAAGAGCTCGTGAATGCATAAAAAAATATGGAGACGATGCTTCTATGACTGCGGGTCTAAAATTGACCATAATTTAAAAAATTGGAGCAAAAGTCCTGTTAAGGCGAAATATTAACATGAGTCTTGGTTTAATTAATGATGCTATCGGTAAAGTGCAAAGAGTAAAATAATTAAGAAAATATAAATTAAATTTAATGGAGAACATGTTAACGAGCATGGACCGGTCAAAATTAAATTTAAAATTATCAATAGAGCTTATGTTCATCGCAAACAATTTCGTATTTGCATAGCCTATGCTTTAACTATAAATAAAAGTCAGGGCCTAAGTCTAAATAATGCGCTTATAGATATTGGTTCGGCAGTATTCACATCCAGTAAAGCTTACGTGGCACTTTCAAGAGTTGCAAGTCTGGATGGCTTACATCTAATAAATGTTGACTTTAGAAGTATTGAAGCGCAGGAAACCTCAATTTGTGAATACAATAGACTGAGAAGCATTAGTCGGCCAGACTTGTCAAAAAATGTAATTTCAAAGCCTTCGAGAAAAAAACATAGAGAGTGGGCTTTGCGAAAAATTATACTTAAGACAAAAGGTTTTTTGAGTAACTTAGGACTTGATAAACTTACCGACTTGGAATTACATATATCTTTAAACTTTTGTCTTTTTAAGAACTGATTAAGCGAGACTTGTTTTTTTACAAGTTATGTTTTTGATGGCATCAAGTTTACATATCATCAAAAATCAAAAACCTAAGAAAAACTTACTAAGGGCTGATTTTTTATTGTCACTAATTTATATTTTGACGTGCAGTAAAAACATGCTGATTTTCTGTCAGGTAGAATTTACCTGACTATTGAAAAATCTGCCCTACCTAAGTCTGTGAAATTACCACTTAATATCAAATCAATCAATTATCTTTAGATTTTTTTGTTACGGTTTTAAGCCAAAACTATTCCATGATTAATTGCAAGCATCATTAAGATCCTAAGTAATAATTCTGATTTTAATTGCATTACGATAACAAATGCATAGAAGATTAAGAAAAAAATAATTAGTGACTTAGACATTACTTCAAATCACTATTTAACTGCAAAATGGACAGATTTTTCTATTTAATTTTGCTGGTTTTGGTTTTTGATTTGTCTTTTGGTAAGTTCCTGATATCAATTTCTTCATTACCCTCAAAAACTAAATACAAATAAGTATACTTTAGGTCCTACGAAAAGTTTTCCTTGAAAGTTTTGCTTGAAAAGTCTTCAAATTGTAAAAACACAGGGTGTTAAAGAACTGCTTCCGAAAACGAAAACTGGGTATTGCTGTACTCGTTATGACTAAAGTTTCTTTTAAATATATATGGAATTTAATTTTACACAATTGCATGTAAACAAACAGACTTCGGGATTAATTCAAATCAAATAGCGTTTAAATTTATTTAATCATCGTTCGATCATTTTATTTATCTCCCCTCTCAGCTCAAGGAAATAAAACACTAGGCAAAACTTACATGAAATATTCTCCCGATAAGCCTTGTGTGCCTGGACAAGTCTACAAGCTATCGTGTAATGTCTGTAAATGTAACGAGAAAAGAAACCTTCTTTGTACAAAAATAGCCTGTGCTGACGAACTTAAACTATTATACTCTAAAGGTCTATTCCCGAATAAATCTAAAACCCATTTACGAACACAAAAAAATCGGATTGCTGCCCCACTGAAATCCAAGGAATTCATATGTCAGCCGGGAAAAATTTACAAGAAAAAGAATCATTTGTGCTACTGCAACTACGAAAAGAAGTTGGTATGCTCGAAAAACATTATGTCCCAAAAGTGTAAGTATTTTTTTTATTTAATACAGCAGTTGGTAACTTATAATTTAAACTTAAGAACAATAACATTTTTTATCTTAAATAACTTAGGTGACTATTATTTTCTGTAGTACCTACCTATTGACTACCTTTGCTATAATTAATTATCCGTCGTAGTTACTATTTAAGAGAAACTTAATGTTAAAGGCACAACTCGCCTTTCCGCTAGCCTGAAACTAGCGTCGATTTTCTTCTGGCTATCCAATTTAAGTTCTAGTTTGGGTTTCTATCTACCTATAGTTACATCAAAATAAATAAATTAGAAATAAATAAACTAGAAAGCAATAGATTAGAAATAAATATTTTTTAGAAATAAATAAATTAGAAGAAATAAATAACTTAGAATAAGCAAAATAAACCTAACACTTTAATAGATTTTAAGTAAGAAATGTAAATTTACTGGAAATAAAAGGCTTTTTTATTTTCATTTATTTATACATCAAAATATACAAACTAGTTTAACCTTCCACAAACCACTGTTTAAACTAAACAAAAGCTGTTTATTCTAGTGCAAATCAGAGGTCCAGCAGATGTGTACCCGCCGTTAACTGATCAGGAGTTCGTTGACCTCCCGACACTGTTTCATTCAGCCTCTAAATGTGAACCTGGCTTGGTGTACCGAGTCCAGTGCGATACTTGCCTCTGCCTGCATCATGGGAACACGCTGTGTACTGACCACCTGTGTCTACCTCAAGAAGGTATCAATAGAAGACAGGCTGAGCGCGTCAGTGGTATGTTTATTTATTATTTATTATCTTTCAATGCTTATGGTTGGGTTGGTAAGTCTAGTAAGTTAAGTTATTTAAGTATTCTACAGTGGAAGCTGATTTTAGAAGAATTTATTCAAGGTTTGGTAACTGAATATGTTATTTAATTATGTTTTTGTCACACACATATTGCCGTTGAGAACATCTGCTTTAATGACATCCTGACTTTTCTTGATTAGGTATACATTTTTTCTAATATTGTTAACACTTTATTTTTATACTTGTGGCCGCCCGCGACTCCGTTCGCGTGGAAGTAGGTTTCCCGTGGGAATGAGAAGTTTTCCCGCGGTAAAAAGTACTGTGTTATTCTGAAGTATGTGTTATTCTGATGTATACACTTTATTACTGTAAAGTTTCATTCAAATCCGCCCAGTAATTTTTACCTGAAAGAGTAACAAACATCCATCCATACAAACTTTCACGTTTATAATATTAGTAGGATGAATGCAGAATGTTGTATAGGAGAATTTAGCAGCATATCATTGGTTTATAGACAATTTAATGAGTGTTTGATTCCTTTTGATTTGTAGCATTTTGATTATGGCTGTATGTGACGGTCCGATAGTCGACAAAGTAATGGGTAGTTATTCCAAGAACGAATTTCGATGAGTACGTATCTGATTTCTTTAGTTTTGAATGAATAAAATAGGTTAATTAAATAGGTATTATTCAGTGCGGTATTGTCGTACTCGTACTTTGGTAGCTTTGGTGCTTAATTTTTATGTAACCTTTACCAAATTACTACCTCTGGTTGCTGTAGAAATAAATAAATTATACTTACGTTAGAATAGGTTACAAAAAATGGTCTTTTTCAAAAGAATTGGATTAATATCAACCTTAGGAACTCTAAACATAAAGTTTGATATCTTGGCATAGATACTATCGACTCCTGCATCTGCAAATGTGAAAAGATAGAATTACTCCGGTAAAAACCTTTACGAAATTAACAAAATTAACGAAATTTACGAATGACACATTATTTTGAGGTACTTTTTACTGTCGTGGGATATTTTTTATATAATTTTAAGGAGGACATTTCCGTCATACATGATTTCTGTGTCACAGTCTTTAACCATTAAGGTTGCACACGCGACGGAGTCTTACAAAATACAGTTTTCCCAACATTTACCTTCACTGCTCTGCTCCCATTGATTGTAGCGTGATGAAAAGTATACTTTAACCAGCCCAGAAGTATGAAGAATAATTGTACCAAGTTTCGTTAAAATCCGTTTAGTAGTTTTTTTTTTCTATAACGGTTCCACAGTCAGACAGACAGACCGACAAAAATTTTACTGTTTTTCATTTTTGGCATCAGTATCGATCCCCAATCAACCCCTGATAGTTATTTTGGAAATATATTTCATGTACAGAATTGATCTCTCTACAGATTTATTATAAGTATAGACATTATCCGGGTATTAACGTAACAATGTTCTATTGCCACACAATATATGGATATAAGCGTCAAAAACAGTCATAAATCATAAACCAAAACTTTTCAGGCCAGCCGTGCAAAGTGAAAAAAGATCTTAAAAATGAGTGCATCAAATGCGATTGCGTAAACGATTCTCTAAAATGCAACGTGGTCCCTAATTGTAAGCCTGTATTGAGAAACCTGCATGGTGATTTTAAACAAAACGATACTTTCTTTGACTTAGACACTGGAAGTTGCACTCCTTATGAAACCCTCACGTAAGTTTGGTCTTAGTATAATTATTGTGTGATATAAAAGTTCAAAAATTAGGAAACTTGACTATTTTGATGATGGATAAAATGGATAATTCAACTACTTCCTTTTTACCACCGCTAACAAATTAAAAATATTGATTAAATAAACCGTGATTTTTAAATAACTTCTCGCTATTTCAATATTTTTAAATAACTTCTCGCTGATTCAAAATAACCTACATTTCGAATTAATTTTTTAAAATTCGTGGAAATATAGGTCCCTACTTTTGTTGAATGTATACAGGGTGATTGGTAATGCGATAAATTACTTCTAAGGGGTTAAAGTAGAGCTTATTTGCAGTCAATTAAGCCAAGACGAAGACATCAACCAAAGAAAACACTGCCAAAGTGCGCGGTAACCACAAAATAGAGGCTTTCTAAGAGAGAGACTTCTTTTAAGAGGAAGACCCCCCCACCCCTTGGGACGCGTATACTGGCACTCCGTGTTTATTGCTTTTTAAAAATATAAAATGTCTTTAAAATCACTTGAAAACATTATACTAACGCTGCAAAATACTGTGTCGACATTAGTAACTAAAGTCAGTGCGTTAGATGCTAAAGTAAGTGATCTAAACACTATTATCAACGATCAACAAAAACAAATTGATAAACTGATAAGGTACAGTAAAGTAACAAGTGCTACCCCCTTATCTTCTAACATTTCAAACGCTCCACCACCGACTGCGCCTGCGCAACGAAATGTTCGTCCGGCCAAGCGAAACGCAGCTATAGCCATCGGTGAACTGTCTAGCGCTGCGAAGCGATCCGTGCGTACGATTACACCCGAAGTACGGACGGTGGCGGCCGAGCCCGATGTGGCTAGGAAAAGTGCAAGCGCAGATGTAATCGAATTAGAAGATGCTGACAATTCTACTCCGTGGAAAACAATTGAGACGAAAAATACTAACCGAAGACGTCGTAAAATTATTTTGGGTTCAGGATGTGTAGAGGACGAATTGCAAACAGTTGAAAGGCAGAAATACATAAGTGCTTGGTCTTTTCGTCCCGAAACTACCACTGACAATGTATTGACGCATTTAAACAAAATTGAGCTGTCTGAACAATACACCGTAGAGAAAAGAATTATAAAATCTATTCGACACGCAGCTTTTATAATTGGTGTACCGGAGTCATTATACACAAAAATAATGTCGCCCGCTTCATGGCCGCCTCGCGTTCGACTGACCGAGTGGTTTCTCGTGCGCCCTCGCGTGCGCGAGGGAGACAACGTCGGTGCCGAGAGATGCGACCCGCACCCCGCCGGCACCACCGCTCCCACTGCTCCTACCGCTGCCGACGCCAAGAAATGACTCACCTCCCGAGACCGCTACTAGTCGTGCCTACACAGATATTGTCGTGTGTTTACAAAACATACGGTCACTTAATGCCAAGACCCAACAACTCGAAGCCCTTCTATTGACTGAACTTAAGTGTGATGTGTTGGCCCTGACTGAGCATTGGCTTTCAAAGCAGGAATTGGACTGCATTAATTTAATTAATTACAATTTAATTTCTAGTTTCTGTCGTCCTAGTAAAATGCATGGTGGTTCATGTTTGTTTGTAAAAAATAATTATAAAGCAAAGGAATGTACCGCATTATGTAAATTGTCTATCGAATTATGTTGCGAAATATCCGCTGTTGAACTGAGCGATTATGACATTTTAGTAGTCTGTTTTTATAGGTCTAACGTTGCAATTACTAACAGCGATTTTTTGTTGGCTCTGGAGCGGCTGCTTGAGGAAATAGTTAATACCGGACGGGATTGCATCCTTGTTGGAGATGCCAATATAGATTGTACACTAACAAACTCAGCATGTAAACAACTAAACGACTTACTTGCCGTACACAATTTCAAAAACTCTGTTACGTTCCATACTCGAGTGTGTAGTACCACAGCGACAGGTTTAGACCATTTTTATTCGAATTTCCCTTTACAATGTATTTCGCCAGTCGCTACGAATATTAGCGACCACTTGGCGGTGCGCGGCGTCGTGCGGCGCGAGCGACCCACCCGGGCGGAGCCTGCGCATGTACTGGCGCGGATTCATAGCAACACCACCCGCAGCTGCCTTACTAAGCGTGGATTGGCCTATGATATTTGCAAAATATCCTTTACCAAATGACTTAGCGCAAGCTGTAATAACAATTTTAATTAACAAAATCGAAGACTGTTTTCCGTACCGGAAAATACCTAATAAGTTTAAGGACATTTCTTGGTTAACGCAAGAAGCACTAGACTTAAAATCTTTTTTATTCAATTTATTTGACATTTTAAACCATTTTCCAGAACACGTTGACTTACTTAATTTAATTAATGAATCAAAGACTAAATACAATAACATATTAAAACACGCTAGAACATATTACTTCTCTAATAAAATTTATATTAGTGATAATAAAATTAGAACCATGTGGCAAATAGTCAATACCGAAATGGGAAAAACAAAAAATACTTCAACAGACTTCACAGATTTTATTAAAAAAGATGGAAATGACTTCACCACCAAAAAACAATTAGTTAACTACTTAAATGAACAATTTATCAATTCATCAAAACAGTGTGGAGCTCCTGTACCTGCTGTGGATGAAGCTATCTTAATACTGCAGCAAGCCGTTACACCCGCAGATCGCTCTTTAAGACTTCTTTCAGTCCTCGCGAAGTGTTCCTGATTCTGACGAATAAGGTCGCTAACAAGCCATCCAAGGACATTTATGGCATTTCGGTGCAGATATTGCGTTCGGTTGCAGATACATTAGCACAACCTTTGGCCATCCTATTTAATGTATGCCTTAAGTATGGCACATATCCAAAGGTATTGAAAGAGATTAAAGTATGCCCATTGTACAAAGGGAAAGGTAAACATTCTGAGGCAAGCTGCTACCGGCCAATATCAATCATACCAGCTATTGCAAAAATCTTTGAAAATGGTTTAACATCGAGACTTTCAAACTATTTGCAAGATTGTAATGCGCTCTCACAGTACCAATATGCATATAGACCGGAGCGTTCCACGACCATACTGACTCGGGAGCTACTCCGCCGGATTTTGGACGCGCGTGAGAACAACCTACAGGTCGCTGTGTTATGTTGTGATCTGTCCAAGGCTTTCGATGTCGCTGATCACGTCACATTAGCTGCAAAGTTTGGTCACTATGGTATAGCTGGAAAAGCCTTGGACCTTATGATAGAATTCATGAGAGACAGGGTTCAATACGTGATTGGAAAAAGGGGTGAAATAAAATCTGATGGACTGGTTACCGAGATGGGGGTCCCGCAAGGTTCCTCACTCTCAAATCTTGCCTTCTCAATTTTGCTTAATGATCTTCCTGGTTCTGTGGAAAACGCACAAATTTTGATGTATGCGGATGATGTAGCAGCTGTCGTGACTGCTAAAACAGTTGATGAACTAGAGCAGACACTCAACTCTATTGCGCAGCAACTTGCCCGTTGGTTTTCGTACAACGGGTTGGTGCTTAATCTACCCAAAACGTATTTTATACGTTTTGACCTATCGGGTAGACCGTGCCGTCCACTTCTAGTTAGCGCCAACGGCACTCAAATAGAGCAGGTGAAATAGGCCAACTTTCTGGGATTTTATATAGACCACGCGCTAACGTGGGAGACCCACATAGATCATCTTTCGCCTTAAGTCGTGTGGCTGCAACACTGGGTGAAGTAGCAGTCCGTACCTGCTACTTCGCAACGGTGCAGTCACTTCTTAATTATGGTTTAGAGTTCTGGGGACGCGCTGCCGACTGGGAGCGTGTCTTCAGATTACAGAGACGCGCGGTACGAACGATTGCGCGCATACCTAGAGATGAATGTGTAAGAAGATTTTTCATCTCGTTGGAGATCTTAACACTACCCTGTCTGTTGATTCTCCAGATTGGTGTCTATGCCCACCAAAACTTGGCTGAGTATGCGCATAGGGGTGACCACGGTCACGGCTTACGCAATCCAAATCACTTGGTTTGTATCAGTCACCGGTTGGAAAAAGCCTCGCGTACAATACATGCGATGGCCCCACAAGTTTATAATCTCCTTCCCCAACATGTTAAAACAGCCTCCATTGAAAAATCTTTTAAGGTTTTGCTTAAAACATGGCTTCTCAAGCAGTCGTTCTACAGCTACAGCGAATTTTTGTCTGTTAGTAATTAAGCAACTGATTTTTTGACATAAATTTGTATTTGACATTTATTTTTATTATTTTTATGACTAAAACCGTGACCTAATTTAATATTTTTATTGTATCTATTATTATTTGAAGTTTCATCGTTTTCTATTATTGTATTTTATTTGCTTTGACATTATTATTATTATTTTTTTATTAACTTATTTTTTTTTTGATCTTGTAAATGTATTCCCTTTATTTGACATGTAATATTTAAATTATGAATAAATGATGATTATGATTATGATTATGATTTTTATTAGAAGAGTTATTGATAATACATACTTAGTTTTAGTATGACAAATGTACCTTTTTGAATAGATAATGAAATGAGGAAGTTTTTTATGTAATTTGTACGCAACAATACTTGGACTTTTTTTTCTAATATAAAGACGATTTTTGTTTAACAAATTTTAAGGTAAAATATCTTTTTAGTTATCAAGCTACCATAAAACAACAAAACATTAAACTTAATTTTGAATTTTTCCCTAAAAAGATTCATTTGAACATCGAAAATGGGGTTTTTTATAAAAATAAACTTAAATGTTGCATAACCCAGAAATTAACAACTTTCGGACATGTTATGATGTGACTTAATTGGCTGCAAATAAGCTCTACTTTAACCAGATTTAGAAGGAATGTATCGCATTACCAATCACCCTGTATACACCTTAGCGTTATGTATGTGTGTATGTTTGGAAACTTGTATGTATAATCTTCAGTTTTTTTGTTTTCACAGAAAAGATTGCAATGTATGTCACTGTCAAAAGAACCAGTCCCTACGATGCACGCAGAAGATTTGTCTGAACCACAAAGAGGCGCAGTCACTGAAAGAAGAATTGGAAGCACTGAAGAAAATGAAGAATAACTCATGATTTCCGAAAATTGCGCTACCTCTGTCGCGGTTATTAATAATGTAAATGAATATATGTATATGCAAATTCATTACTTCATTTTTAATTCTCAACCTTATAAAAACAATTTGGGGGCGAAAACAAAACACTTCTTCCACTCAACACTACTAGGTATATTTCATTACTTCCAAAATAATGCCTTTCTTATTACATTCGGTTGGAGAAAAGTAGGTGTTGCGTTGACGCATTCTTGTGAGCTACTTTTGAAACAATGTTCCAGTACCAATTCATTGTTTACGTCATCACAATCACAAACAAAACAGACATCCATGACTTTTCCAGGGGTTTTACATTTGTATGCAGTATGCGTATGGCTTATATCTGTATCCTCGATCATTTTCGAAACCAAGTCATCCGCGGATATATTAGCTGGAAAAAGAAAATTTTCGTGATCTGCTTGCTCGTTTGCTAGCTTCCCTCATAAAAAAAAGGTCAAAAATCAAAATCTAGTCTTCAGGCTATTTCCTTTTTTGCATTTATTGATGGTTTTTTGAAGCGATAAATGAAAGATGATATACAAAAGTTAATAACTAGGCTTCTACCCTGCAATTCTACCCGCAGTACTTTTTTTTCCGCGTTTAAAACTACCCGTTGTATTCCTGGTTGTCTTTCAGTATACAAAGTAATATTCAAATCTGTTCAGTCGTTTTTGCGTGAAATATTAACACTCATTATTTAATCAATTTCTATAACTTTTGCATTCATTAGAATTAAATTATTATAATTTGATCATATACCGTTTCTTCTAAGATTGTCTTCAACGCAGTATTCTTTTGTGGCTAATGGGCGGCAATAGTCGTAGATGTTACCTCGCAAGGGGCAGATGCATTGCTTGCAACTGTAACATATTTATTATTCAGATGGCCATTATGTAAGTTTCGTATAATAGTATTTTTTGTTTTCAAAAGTATATACTACAAATTTTTATTCAACATTTGTAGTTCGTTTTTCTTTGTTTAATAATTTAAAATTACGATTACGAAGTAAAAAGTGAATACAACCTTTTGTTCCTTATTATTTAGTTAATTGCACACAATTCAAACACACGTAGGTATACATTAATTCAATAATCCCCAATCTTTGAATAAATTCATTTTCAAACTCAAAACATATTTTAGTATATTTAATATCAAAGGTGCGCTTTGCACTTATCTGACGATTCTAAAACAAACCTAGCGTTTTAAGGCTTAAGGTAATTGACACATACAGGGTCTGTCGTAATGAATGGATAACCCGTTACCTACAGTTGATCCGGATGTGAGGCTATAAGAAAATGGTGTTTTCTTGCCAGGGTTGTCAACCATAAGAAAATGGCGTAGACTTTTAAACTTTTTTATAAATTTCGCTATTTTTTTCATTTATTCCGCTGCCATTTCTTAAAATTTTGATGTATTTGTATAATTCTTTTAGTATTATACTGCTGAAGACGTGTATTATGTAATTTAAATACAATTTTAGGTGTTATTCACGTTGAACATCATCAAAATACTCATTTTAAGAAAAATATTTCCAATTTTTTTTCTTTATGTCAACTTTTGATCATCTCCTGTGGAAAAAAAAAGTATGACGTTATAGCTGCCCATGATCTCAATAAATTGTCTAGTATGTGTAGATTCTAAAAAGGTATAACGATGTGTACTTTACAAGCAACATTAAGTTACAGGAGCGAGAACACTAATCAAGGTCGGAATTTTTATTTTTCATGTTATGTTATAAATGGTTGTAAAACTTCGTCATAATGATTTTATTCTATCAAGATACTTTGCACAAACACTATCGAGCCACTAATAGGATATTCAGAAGAAAACCCGGTTGTTTTTGGGAAAAAAATAACATTACTTCACGATAATAATGTAATGAAAATGTACAAATGAAAATTGTTGTGCTCTAATAGTTACATGCGACAAACATGTTGCGACAAGTTTATTCGAAATTAAAACGGATTTTAAAAATCGAACAAGACCGCATTACAAAGAAAAGGGTACTCATCACATCAGTGTGATTTTGACCATCGCATGTCCTTTTGTTCACATTGACCCCGATTCTGAAAACACTCTCTAAACTAAACTAAAACTATCGCTGTCACTTACACATCAATAAGACAGAGACAGGTAATCATTTTAGTCCTGTCAAACTAAAATGTACGTGCAATATGACACGGCGAAGGCAATTTTAGGCTAGTCCTCAGCGCATTTCGTTCAATTTCACAATGATGTGGACTAAATTTAGTGAGACCAATGTACCTGTCTTGTTCTAATACGAAGCATGAGAAAGTGACAGCGATATTTTTAATTTAGTTTTAGAGAGTGTTTTGAGAATCAGGGCCACTATTTTCGTCAATTTGTTACTGCTTTCTAATATTTGACTATGATTTTCCTTGTGATTTGGACTTGATAACGTGGTGATACTGATGACTTTGCTCACATTTACGGACATTGTGTTGTGCTATCGATTGAACTTGTTGTTTTGGAAAAGTTTTTGTGTAGTTTGTGTATCATGCCGCAACAGTATACGCCGGCCTAATACGCGAACATGCATTACATTTACGGTGTATGTAATGGCAGCACCAATAGAGCTTCTAGTGTTTATCGTGTAAGATATCCAAATGTGCGACATCCTGATTACCGTGTGTTCATTAAAGTGCACAATGCATTTATGGAAGGACGATTTCCTTCTAATTTTTTCCACTTTTCTTTGTAATGCGGTCTTTGTTCGATTTTTTAAATCCGTTTTAATTTCGAATAAACTTGTCGCAACATGTTTGTCGCATGTAACTATTAGAGCACAACAATTTTCATTTGTACATTTTCATTACATTATTATCGTGAAGTAATGTTATTTTTTTCCCAAAAACAACCGAGTTTTCTTCTGAATATCCTATTAGCGGCCCGATAGTGTTTGTGCAAAGTATCTTGATAGAATAAAATCATTATGACGAAGTTTTACAACCATTTATAACATAACATGAAAAATAAAAATTCCGACCTTGATTAGTGTTCTCGCTCCTGTAACTTAATGTTGCTTGTAAAGTACACATCGTTATACCTTTTTAGAATCTACACATACTAGACAATTTATTGAGATCATGGGCAGCTATAACGTCATACTTTTTTTTTCCACAGGAGATGATCAAAAGTTGACATAAAGAAAAAAAATTGGAAATATTTTTCTTAAAATGAGTATTTTGATAATGTTCAACGTAAATAACACCTAAAATTGTATTTAAATTACATAATACACGTCTTCAGCAGTATAATACTAAAAGAATTATACAAATACATCAAAATTTGAAGAAATGGCAGCGGAATAAATGAAAAAAATAGCGAAATTTATAAAAAAGTTTAAAAGTCTACGCCATTTTCTTGTGGTTGACAACCCTGGCAAGAAGACACCATTTTCTTATAGCCTCACATCCGGATCAACTGTAGGTAACGGGTTATCCATTCATTACGACAGACCCTGTATAATAGGTGAAGAACTAAGCGTCAAACATATTTTAAGACGACAATTTCTATCAAAAACACACTTTATGCTTTAAGGGTTTTCGAAACTTACTTTAATATATATTGACTTCCAGGGGTACAAGCCTTTCTAGGTTCTGGTGTTTTTCTAACTCGATGACGCATAGCTTTCATCCGAGGTTTTGATGGATCTTCGAAGATATAAGCTGATATTTGTCTCCGATCAATGTTAAAGCAGTTGCCGTTTTTAGTTTTCGTCTTACGATAGTAACCATCTTCTTCTGGATTTTGCTCTTCTTTATCATCTTCTACAGAATCTTTATTACCGGTGTACGCATTCTTTATGAAAATAAAATGTGATTAGTGTTTGTATTCTTACCTATTTTTCAATGAATTTTGTTATTATCAACACCTACATTCTAAACCAACATTTATAATATGTATAGTTACTTCCTTAGTAGGTCAATTTTTATAAGGAACTATATCCTATGGAACACCGAAAATTAAATGTTGACTAAATCGATAGTAATCAAGCCTAATATTTTATCTAAGACTAGTGGCCGCCCACGACTGCATCCGCCTGTAACACTTTATAACAACAATAAGCTATCGGGAGTTACACGTGTTATAGTGAGTCAACCATAAAAGATAGACTGACAGATAGATATGCTGTTGCGGGATATTTTTTATATAATTTTAAGGAGAACATTTCCGTCATACATAATTTCTGAGTAGCTTTAACCATTAAGGTTGCACACCCGACGAAAGCTTAAAAAAATGGAGTAACTTCTCCCGTTTTCCCAATATTTCCCTTCACTGCTCTGCTCCTATTGATTGTAGCGTGATAAAAAGTATACTAGTTATAACCAGCTCAGGAGTATGAAAAATAATTGTACCAAGTTTCCTTAAAATTCATCGAGTAGTTTTAGTTTAATAACGGTTATACAGACAGAGACAAAAAAATACTGATTGCATTTTTTAAATCAGTATCGATCCCCAATCACCCCCTGATAGTTATTTTGGAAATATATTTCATGTATGGAATTGACCTCTCTACAGATTTATTATAAGTATAGATTCATTGTAACCCACTTTAGCAACATGATCACAAATATGAAAATTTGACGTTCTTTTTTTAAAGTTAATTTGCTAACAAACTTTCCAAAAAATAAAAGAACTCGTTTAAAAGAAGTAGGCGGGTTCATATACAAACCTGGATGCAGAACTTCGGTTCATGTAGTATAGCCATTTAGGGGTATAATAGAATATAATATTTTTTTTATATGTTAGGCATTTATTTTTCTACTTACATATTGAATCTGAGCATTTTCTTTACAATTGTCCACACAAATAGAGTAAGCCCTCAGACCCATATCCGGGCAAATACAAGTCTTGCAACCATCAGGGAATTCCTCTCCGGGAAAGCAGAGATCCAAAACTCTAGAATTTGAAGGTAGTACAGGAACTGTCAGCGACTGGGACAGTTTGAATATAGTATTCCAATGATCATCACTTCCTTCACAATCCCTGGTTGTACAAACTGCCTCATTCTTTTTACCATTTGGCGGACAAACACAAAAATTACAAGTGTCACTAAATATGTGGCCAGGATTGCAATTCGACGACCTCAAAAAATTGTCGCAAACATTTTTTGTGCATTTAGCTACATTTTTAATACCGCTGCGTGGACAATAACAAATGTTACAATCAATTTCATAATAAGATAGTGGCTCGCAAAATATGTTTCCTTGGGCAGTTTTGGTTTTCGAGCTGCAATGCGATTTAGTGCATACTATGTCTTTTACTTTTCCATTTTCTGGACAAATACAGAAATTACATTCATTTTTAGTTATGGAACCAGGATTACATGATCTGTCGTCTGCCATATTGCTGGGTTTTTTTTCTTTATTTCCCAATTCTTTTTTCTGGTCAGCTAAAACAGCTTTTTTAACTTCGCAATCATCAAATGTACACCATTTTGGATCTAAATGGCCATCTGCTTTGCAAAAGCAGGAATTGCAACCAAAATCAACAAACGTTAAAGGTTGACATTTAACATTGTAATCTATGGGTGTTTGATTTTTGTTTAAATTGACTAATTCTTTCATAGCTATGCAAATTTTATGGAGAGTATCACCATTATTAGGACAGAGGCAATATTTTGCTGACTCGAAAAAAATTGAATTAGGCTCGCATGAAGGATCCAACTTATCCTTTCTTATAATATTTGGATTAATTAACCCCTCAATCAAAAAACTGTCCTTAAGAACTACTTGGAGAATATTTAGCTTTGAATGTAAGGAACATGATTTGGCGCAATACTTATAATTTATGTATCCGCTTTGAATGCAGAAACATGACATGCAATACGGGATTACATCTGAGGTGCAGCTGTTTTTTGCAGAATATTCATCGTAAGTTAATGTTTTCATGCACTCCATCATGAAGCAAGAATTTTCGTTCGCTTTCCCATCCGAGCCGCAGTCACAATAGAAACATTTGGGGTTGGAAAATTTGTGCGGTTCGCATTTATCACTTTCATCAATCATACTTTGGAGTGACTTAAAGGATCGTTTTGAGTCACATGCTGAAGGTGCACAATATTTAGGATCTTTAATGCCATCTTCTGGACAAAAACATACATAGCATGGTTTTTTGTAGAATGTCTTGGGATTGCAAGTATTGTTTTTATTAATAATGGTTTGGCTACAGTAATTTTCGCAATTCCTCAAATCAAAGCTGCTATCATCTGAACATGAACATTGTAAACAATTGTTGTAAACGTAGATCACATTTGGTATGCACTTCCTTACGTCTTTTGAGCCGACTTTAGTACTGAGATGTGGAAACTGTGTAAGACAGATTCTTTGAGGAATACAAATAGCATTGGCCGTGACTCCATTAGATGGACAAATACAAATACTGCAGTTAACATAGTAAGACTTTAAGGGGTTGCAGAAATTTCCAATTACAGAAAGACCACTGTTAATTTTAGTCTTTACCACACGGGTCGGATTGTTCGATTTCAAAGGACAATTTTTGTTATTACAGATAAATTCTCCATTCACCGTACATACGCATTCATAGCAGCCATCTTTAATTACTTGGCCAGGCTTACACGTGTTTGATCGCGGGAAAGAAGCAGTCGTGCAGCTTCTTTCAGTGTAAGAACCCGAGGCGTCACAGCGACACTGCTGACCGTTCACACGGAAAATGGTGTTTGGTACACACGGACCTGCGAAATTTCAACATTAAATCGTTCAACAGAATAAAAATAAGCAAGAAGTAAAAAATGATACAAAAACCACTTACGGACACAATCTGTATAATCGAATCGTGTTAATAAAGCTAAGAGTGCCACAATAACAACCATGTCCTATATCTAAGATTATAAACTAAATGTTAAAAACAATGTAACGGTTAATAATTTAATCAATAAACTTCATATTCTAGAAAGTTTTGTTTTTAATTTAGTTATACAAACCTTTGCAATCATTTTTTAATTAATTTGAAATCATACGGAAAGAAGTCACGTGGATAAAACGAATTTATGAGGTAGGCTAGTATTTGATAACAATATTCTATGACTTATTTAATTAAGAAGATAACATATCTTAGAACGAATGATTAAGGTTCTCTGTATTAATTTTTAACAACCCTGAATTATCTCACAATATAAAGTAGGTAGATCCTATAGGACTAAATATGAGTTTAGTTTTCACTTTTCATCTACCCTTTATTTTATTACAGATGAATTATTATTTTTAATGGGCTCTAACAAACTGTGAAATATTGTAAAAATTCATTTAATTTTCCTTGAAAATGGAGCAAAGTGTGTTTTTATTGGTTGCTTTAAGCAATTTTGGGTTTGGACTGTGCGCGATAACCGGTAAGAAAATTAAAATTTCTTTTTGGCCTTGTTCGATTTTTTTCTTGTATTGTAGCTAAGGATTTTATAAAACGTAGCTTGCATTAAGATTAACATCAAGCATATCTATTTTTAATAACAAAAGTTTTTTAACATTTTTGTTAATACATTTTCAGTTGTAGAACCAGCTTGTGTTGTTGGTGATATAATTCAAAACAACAGAACAAAATGTATGTGCATAGACAGAAGTATCTACGAATGCTTTACTATAACTAATGGGACAAAAATAACTGGCTACACCAATCAAATTACAAATAACGAATCAAAGTTAAACAAAATAACAGATGATTC
The DNA here is from genome assembly GCA_916618145.1 of Emmelina monodactyla. Lineage (NCBI taxonomy): Eukaryota > Metazoa > Arthropoda > Insecta > Lepidoptera > Pterophoridae > Emmelina > Emmelina monodactyla. The sequence goes on along the minus strand of OU745323.1, from coordinate 2,332,933 downwards.
TAATAAAGTTCCTAGTTTCAAATCATCAGGTAAACTCTAAAATAGTATTAATTTGTTTATTTTTATTAATTAAAATAAATATTTTATAAAAGTCTACACTGCATGTGACTCGTTATGTCTAAGCTTTTGGACATCACTGCCTACAAATCTGAAACAAATACCTACTTACTTAACATTTTTTTCAGCAAATGTCGACATTAGTAGCACTAGCTCTTGCATTCCCGATGCCATATATGTGCAGGGTAATACTACTTGTGTCTGCACAAGAAAAGGTACATGGCCACATAAAGCCTGCTTTGACCTCTTTGGTGTGTTATTGGTAAAACCAAAAAACTATACTAAGTGCACACCAAATAGCTATGTAGTTGTAGACTGTAACATCTGCTACTGTAATAGCAAAGGCATCATCGATACTGTAAGATGCACCAAAAAAGATTGTAGTAAAGGTGTCATAAAACTTACAAGAAAAAACTTTGAAAATAATTGCGTACCAAAAACATGGTATTCTCTTTCGGCTTGCCAGTTTTGTTACTGTGCAGAAGCAAACAAGCTTGTGTGTAACACAGGTAGATATAACGCGAAACGTCTTGAACTTGGAACGTACAATCTCACAGTTTGTGGAGCAAAATTTCTTGAAGAAGCTATGGAGCTAATGCCAGATGAACAGCGTTTACGAAATGCAGCAGCTGAAACCAAACCTGTTAATCCCTTAAAACTTGAAGTAAATAAAATCGAACCAGTCAAGATGAGGGAAAAACCTGTGAAGTTAATTAAATACACCACAACAAAGAAGGTTAAATTGTCGCGTGTGACAACAACCACTGAAAAACCAAAAGATGAAGAGTATTATAGTGAATCAGAAGAAGTAACAACTTACAAATATTCTACTTTAAAGAAAGTTCTTACGTCTACTCCACAACTATCAGAAAACGAAGACAACCTACCCAGTTACGATTTGCATAATGAGAACACCAAAAATAAAAAGCGAGGCAGTCAAGATAGCTATGACAAAAACTCCATGCAAGAAGATGATCCAGCTTACAAAGACCAGTACGTTGATACAGTTACAGAAAACACACGGTATCATAACGCTCATCCAAAATCAAAAAACTTCGATACTAATGATGACGCAGTACAATATGGAGGAAAAAATAAAACTGAACCAATGCTTACTATCAATATACCAAATATGATAAGCAAAGTTTTTAACTTGAGAAGGTCTAAAGGAAATGCAACTGTGATTCTCAGAGAAAATAAGGAAACCGCTTGTAAACCTGGTGTTATGACGTTCGAAGGTTGCAACAAATGTTTTTGCCTTAAAAGTGGCAAAATGCTCTGTACTGATGAAAAATGTTGATGGAATACTGTTTCGTATAGCAGAAATCTAATGTTTTTATTTTTATGATGCCATATACATACATTATAATAAAAATACAAATATAAATAAAAAATAAAAACAGAAAACAAACAATCAATAATTACATGGTGTAAAATTACAGTCTCTAGAGAGGCTTAGGCGATTTTCTTTAATTTATCCGTATGACAATGACAAAGGTATAAAAACAAAACAAAAACTTTCTATTCCCTAGAACTTCATCTGTTAAGATTTAAAACAGCAATATGGACTTTATACGAGGGTGACCAAATTACACGACGATATTCAAAATTAGATGTTATTAACCAGAAGTTAATTACACTTTTTTACTGTATTATCGTGATGATTTTTAAAACTCAATTGGCCATCAAAGAATACCTCTAGCTACCTTAGCTACATTTTATCAGAAGAAATAATAAAATCAATCTATTTCGAGTGATGTAAAAATGAAACATTGTTTGAGGTTCAATTTCATGTTTTTAAATCTACACCAGTCAACCAATACTGTCCAGTCTCATTGAAATCGCCAAAAATTGGATCAATAAAAAAAAGCGTTTGTTTTTTTTATTGATCCAATTTTTGGCGGTTTCAATGAGACAAAAGATTTAGAGGATATCAGCATAGGTCATTGATGATTTATTTATAAATATAAAACTTTATTTACTAAATTATACAATGGCAAACTTAATGTCCAAAGACAACCCTTATGTTAAAACCATGTTAATTACACGATAACTGCTAATCTTAGTCATTTTTTGACCATAACAAATAGCAAAGGACCCAGGCAGGAACCCTGTGGGATGCCTGCAGGTACAGATAGATGACAAATGTTATTTCTATGCAACAAGCCAACTATTGTTTTAGATATCTAAGCCAACAATAGCTATCATTTCGTAGGAAAATTTTGTAATAGAACAATCATAACAGTCAAACTTGTGAGACGCTTTAGAGAAGTCTAAACTAAGTCAAAAAGATATAAATTAAATTCGGGTCAAACATGTCTTCTCTTGAATCTTTTTCTTTGGAGTTGGACGACATATCTGAAGATAGTAGTCTGACCTCTATACATGTCCTTCGTGCACGATCTCTTTCCTTCGATGTATCCATTCACAATCGGCTTTTTTAAACTGTCGTTGCCTCTGCCTACTTTGTGGTCAAAGTACGACAGAACACGGAGCTGAGCCCAGATCGATGAAAGGTTTTATTTTGATTTCCAAGTTCCTATTTTCCATTAAAGTATACAATTAATAATAATATTTAATATTTGGTCTCACAATAAAGATTGCTTAAATGTTTATAATGTAGAAACATTTACAACTAGATGTGAGAGCCTGGTGACAGTATTATGAAAACCCTGTATTACTAGCCACCAAGCTCTCAATATCTCTAATGCATTAATTATTTGTCTTTCTCGCGCTATGGTTGCCCACGTTTCTTCTCTATGCTAGAGAAAACCCTCTTACTGAGTCTACAATGTCTGACTTTAAATACAAATTGTCTTTAAGTGCAATTAACTAAACATTCATCAATGTATTCTTACTTACATTGCAAACATAACAATAAACTCAGTAAACATTAAAGTTAGTAGTCTTTTCAAATTTTATTAATTTATTTTAGATGGGTGGAGCTAAGTTGTTTTCAATTATGTTGGAGGTATTCCGAGACGGTTGTGTGGTAGTTGTAAATCTCAAAAGCTACGAAATGCGTCAGAATATTCGATAAATAAATTACATGACGTTATTTAATGAACATTAAAGCAAAGCCTTGCAAAATTTTAATTAAAAAATAATACCTACTTCATAAATACACTTCCTCCATGAAAACTTCATGACATCTTTTTACGATTTAAAAAAAAATATAACAACGAAGATATATAGAAATGTTTTTAAACATTATTTGCTTAGTCTCTTATCACTTTAGTTCACTTATGGTCGATGGTTATAAAACACGTAAGTCAACATACTGTACCTCAAAAATTTGAAATGTTTTTTAAATGCCGATACTTAATGCTACAAATAATGTTAAAAACTGTGATAATGTATTTTTTCATACAGCACTACCTGAGAAACTGTATGCGGGGTTATGTCAAAATAATCAATACCTGATGAACGATTGCAATTGGTGTGGTTGTGGGGAAAAATCTAGATTCATGTGTGAGGTACGACCGTGTAATATGGTTGATATGTTCGGGCACTTCAAAGGTAACCTGAATTTTAAATATAATTTAATTCTTTTCACCCATTAGCAAAATTTAACGTTTTCCGATTTGCCTTTCAGAAAATATACAAGAACTTCACATAGGAATGGAAGGTCATGGTTCGTGGAGATCATCCTTGGATAGTACTTGTCAACCTGGAATGCAATATAACAGTGGTAATACAAGCTGCATCTGCACCAAAGAAGGAAAATGGCCTCACGATGTATGCGACCAGCTGTTCCAAGTGTTATATGAAGTTCAAATCACAGGCGTAGCACACCCTACCAAAGAAATGCATTGTAACTATACAAGACTTTATCTCATAGGATGTAACGCCTGCTTTTGTCCTAAAGAAGGCAAAATTGACCCAGCACTATGCACAAACAAAATTTGCCACGAAGATGATCCTGCCCTAGCCGCTAACAAAGGTGAAAAAATAAAAAGAAGGTCCTTCACTTTACCCTTTAAAAGCTTATACGCGGCTTGTACTACGAATCAACTTTATAAAATAGGCTGTAGGACTTGCAAATGTGTGGAAAACAATACTCTTGAATGTGGGGATTGTATAAATGACCAGAAACTTATAAAAAGCCGTCACATATGCTTTGGCCATCGAAAATACTCGTTTATAGACGCTTGTAATATTTGCTTTTGTGGTGATGAAGATTTTGCTTTGTGCACAAATAAGAAATGTTACAATGAAAAAGAAGCAGAAGTTGTTGAGAATGCATTGAGTGTTCCTGGAACTGAAACTTTAGAATTTATACCTGCTCCTATACACGACAAAGACTGCATACCTGGCACAAAGTATCTCAGAAATTGCCACATTTGTAGTTGTCAAGAAGTCAAAGGCGCAAAAATTATTGATTGTCTGTTAGACGCCTGCAACGAAAACGCTACTGTAGAAGAAGTGCTGACTTCTTATTGCGTTCCTGGTACATTTTTTGAAACAGACTGTCTATATTGTCGTTGTTTTAGACACCAAGGCATCACGTGGCAGCGGTGTTCTGTTCACAAAGCGTGTAATGTTACTGTAACTGATACAATGAATGCTACGACCACGGAAGTTCCTCTTTCATACAGCGTAAATGATGGAGGTAATGACGAAAGCGAGGAAACAGATGTCTTAAGCCTTGACGTTATCCGAATGTTTGATGACAAAGACGTAAAATGCGAACCTGATACTGCCTATAAACTCGACTGCAACTATTGCATCTGTCTCTCTAATGGTAATTCTTTATGCACGTTTTTCAAGTGCAAATAAACTTTTTTATTAAAAATAAAACACAGTGAAATCATGTTATTCTTTAATTTAATGTTCTTAGCAAACAGCGTCTTTTAATGGCGTTTCTTAAACTTAGTATAATTCTTAAATAAAATTATGGTGTGCCAAGCACGGACCTAAATCAAGAATACAAGACAAGACATGTAAATTAAAATAGTAATTTTCAATGCACGTTTTGCGTAAAGAAAATAAAGTTAAACTACAGTCTAAAGATATATGTTGTGCTTTTCTTTGTGCGAAAAGAGTACGAGTCATTTTTTAATTGACATAGATATAAGTAATATATCTAATTATTAAAATTGTAGGTATTTTATGGCGCTCAATTATTGCAATATTTGTTTAATATTATAATACTTAATAATTTTCTAATAGTGTTTTAATATTTTATCTACAGTCTAACTACAGGACACGCATGTCGAATGCTTAAGATACAAATGAAGATAGAGTCAATATTTTGGAACGAGTTTCACAAGAAAAACACAGGTGACTCCTCTGTGACCAAATTTAAGCACAAAGTGTTCAATCTTTCTTTAAACGTCATTATAGATATATCTACAAAGCATTTCATTAACAAGAGAGGAATTTTTAACAGTACATAACAGATCAAGTCGTTTATTCAAAAGGCCTAGAGAGTAGGCACTTCCTAGGGCCGTCTACTCTGAATTAAAGGTGAAAATTTCACTAAATTTACTATGAATTATGAGAAAGAGTCATTAACTTGTCGGCAGCACCTGATGAAGGTAGCCCTCCTGGTTAACTCTCTCAGTTTGGCTGCTCCGACGTAGGTACAAGCTGATCTAAGGCCACCGAGAATATCTTTAACTGTTACTTCTACGTCGCCCCGGTAGTCGACTTCAACGGTTTTACCTGAAAGAATACTTACGTTTTAATATTCTACACCTGTTGGCTAGACTTCTTTACAGTTTAATACGCTGTCAATGTTAGCAGTTGTAGCCTTATGAGATTGAAGTACAATATCTTGAGCTAATGAGTAATTCAGTTCTTTGATACTAAAAAGAAATAGGTCAGAGAGCAAAAAAAGCATCATTTTATTTATCAGTCTTTGTGTAAGAGGTAATACTATTTATGCTGTCATATCCTTAGAAGTATGTAACTCAGTCTTGAATGTCTTGATTACCAACAACTCCAACCTAAAAAGCTCCTCAAAAATCTATTAAATGATTTAAAAATTACGGCTACGCACCTTCGGAAGACCTATAATCTGCGACTACTCCAGTGTGTTTCAACATGGCGGTAGAAGAAGACATCCCGTAGAACATCTTCACCTTCTTTCCGTCAGGTTTGGTGATTACCTAGCGAAAGAGTCATGTCAACAGACTACGTATTCATAGTTTTTATAGCATTTTATTTTTAAATTGCGTACGTAGAGCTCACAATTTGACGGTGTGGACATTGATTGGAGACCATGGAATGATGATTTGGAGGTTTAATCTATGCATAGGCTAAGTCCTTATCTGTAGTCAACCTTTTTCGAGAACTATTGCGTCAACTACCACAGTTCGTAAACAAAAAGGTGTTGCTCTGTATAAAAGTACTCCGTACAAAAATGACGCTTTGTATCAGAATCAGATGTCAATTTTTTTTGTTGTTGTTTAAGACTAAAACATTATCTTTAATCTAATTCCCACTAGAGTTGAGGAAGAAATTGAGGAAGTATTGTTTATGTCTACGTATGTATATGCGTATAAAGTATTTATGTTTGTGTGCATATGTGCCTGTATATGTATGTGTACCTCTCCGCCGCACTGGTCGTGTCCGGCGAACATCCCGCCCGCCATCACGAAGTCTGCGCCGGCGCCGAACGCCTTCGCCACGTCGCCCGGACACGTGCAACCTCCGTCCTGACATAATCACAAGTTATTACTATTTAACTATAGTTGTAGATTTATTAATCACAAGTAAGTTCCCTTGTGCGCGATACAACAATATACACCACTGTTTACCAGAAGGCATCCTTAGACATAAATTACTTTATCGTTTAATTCGTTAACAACCAATTTTTTTAGTTATAACTTTAAACTACAAAAAGTCATACATTTATCACCAGATAAATATATATCGACTGAACTTAACCATGCTAGATATAAATCTCTTCGTAATCGCTGCAATAGAATGTGTAGAGATGCACAGCGTCGCCACATTCACATGTCTGTCGATGATCCAGATCCCAAACGGGTCTGGAAATTTCTTAAAAATTTAGGCGCCGGCAAACGGACCGCCAATCAACTCCCTACTGACCTTGACATACATAATCTTAATCACCATTTTTCCTCATCTCTTCCCTGTGATCCTAATATAAAAATTACGACCCTAAATCGTCTATCATCCTTACCATCTCCAAATTTCCCGAAATTCGTATTATGCCCATTTACCGAGACAGACGTTAAAAAAGCTATTACAGCCATCACCTCAAGCGCTATTGGAACTGACAATATTAGCCGAAACATGATTTTACCGCTGCTAGATATCTTGTCTCCAGTAATAACCAACATATTTAATAATTCCATACAATCCGGCATTTTTCCCTCCCTTTGGAAAGATGCCAATCTCATCCCAATTCCAAAAAATTCCTCGCCTTCCTCCTTTTCTGACTACCGTCCTATTTCAATCCTACCCTTTCTGTCTAAAGTCCTGGAACGCCTGGTTTCCAAACAACTTAATAACTTCCTTCTTGCCAACAACCTCCTCAATCCTTTCCAGTCAGGATTCCGACCTGGACATAGCACTGTTACTGCGCTTGTTAAAATTTCTGACGACATCCGCCTGAAAATGGAAAATAGACAAGTGACTATTATGACTCTCCTTGACTTCAGCAATGCCTTTAACAGTGTTGACTTTGACATTTTACTGACTGTTCTAGACTCTATAAATATCTCCCCAGCTGCAATCAACTGGTTCAGCAGCTACTTACATGGCCGTCGACAACGCATACGTGTTGAAGACACGTATTCAACGTGGTGCTCTCTGGATGCCGGTGTCCCTCAAGGTGGCGTGCTGTCTCCTCTTCTCTTTTCTATCTTCATCAGTTCGATAACCTCCCAAATAACTTCTCTCTACCATTTGTATGCAGACGATCTCCAAATTTACAGACATTCCGACATTAATAATCTTCAATATGCTATCAGTGCTATTAATGATGATCTCAACGTTATTGCCGACTGGAGTAAGCACTTTGCAATAAGAATTAATCCAAAGAAAACTAAAGTTTTGATTATAGGCAGCTCTAAACTCGTAGATAGAATTAATACAGACGATTTGCCTGCAGTGAATTTCGGAAATATTGATATTCCTTACAGTGATACCGTAAAGAATCTTGGTTTAATTTTTGACAGAACCATGTCTTGGAGTGCTCATATTGATGATATTAGCAAAAGGCTGTTTGCCGCTAATGGTAGCCTCAAAAGGTTAAAAAACTTTTTGCCCGTATCCACCAAAACTATGCTGGCTCAATCTATTCTTCTTCCTATCCTTGACTACGCAGATGTTTGCTTTACTGACATAACGGAAGTACAACTAGATAAGCTTGAGCGTCTCCAAAATCTTACCATACGATTTATATTTGGCATACGAAAGTATGATCACATCTCCGAATTTCGTAAGACGCTCAAGTGGCTCCCAATCCGTTTTCGTCGGAATGCTCACATCCTCTCCCTTTTATACCGTATCCTGTTTGACCCTAGAACCCCGGGGTACTTGAAACAAAACTTTTCATACCTTACAGATAACCATGACCGCAATCTGCGCTCTGCAAACAGGTTAACTCTTACTACCCCTCTAAATCATACTAATTTCTACAGCAAGTCTTTTACTGTAGAAGCTGTAAAGCTTTGGAACGAATTGCCTGTTACAGTTCAAAGAGCTGCTAATATAGACTCCTTTAAAAAGCTATTACACGAACACTACCTCTCACTATGTGAATAGTTGATGTTATTTTATTAAGTTTTATTTATACTTTATAGAAATATTTTATTTATATTTTATATAAGTATTTTATTTGTATTTTATATAAGTATTTTATTATTTATTTTATTATAAGTATTTTATTAGTCTAGATATGTTATGTATAACTTATATTTGTGTATAAAGTAATATTTTCCACTTTATGTTTGTATTATTAATATAATTTGTAAAATTATATACATATTGCAATCTGGAACCTATCCGCAAGCATTAGTACTAAGTCTCCTTTTAAATTCGGTTTGCCAGGGAGAAATCGCTCAAAGCGATATGGCCACCAATTGTGATTGTTTAAGTTAATGTTCTATGTATTCTACTTTTATTATTGCAATAAAGTGTTTATTATTATTATTATTATTATATAAATATATTATATTATATATTTATCACCAGAAATTATATTTACTTTTAATTAAAGAAGTATATTTACTAAATACACAATCAGAGATTACAAATCACAATCATAAAACCTGCAAATAGCCTCCGAACGCCTTGTCAGTGTAACACTCACGGATATGATATGCCCCTTGAGTCCGTGCGCTGCGTCGGCGCACTCGAGCACGGCGGACAGCTGCGGGTACCCCACGCCCGTCTTCAGCCGCGTCGTGCACACCGAGCCCGGGCCTATACCCACCTGACACACACTACGACTTAGTGGGTGGAAACTAGGGTAAACAAGAACTTAGTAGGTGGAAACTAGGTTATATATGAACTAAGTAAGTGGAAACTGGGATAAACAAGAACTGAGTGAGTGGAAACTAGACTGAACATGAACTTAGTAGGTGGAAACTAGGCTGAACATGAACTTAGTAGGTGGAAACTAGGGTAAACTTGAACTTAGTAGGTGGAAACTAGGGTAAACTTGAACTAAGTAGGTGGGAACTAGACTGAACATGAACTTAGTACGTGGAAACTAGGCTAAACATGAACTTAATAGGTGGAAACTAGGCTAAACATGAACTTAGTAGGTGGAAACTAGGCTGAACATGAACTTAGTAGGTGGAAGCTAGGGCGAATTTTGTGTACCCATGCAGTAAGTTATGAGCGCCAATAGATCGATTAAGTATGTATTTTAAACGGGAAATATCACCACAAAAACGTCGTGAGGCAACCCACATGGTTAGATAATGAAGGGCATCCACTAACTCACAATGAGATAGCGTGGTAGATTACGTCTAAACCCATCTCGTAATCTGAGCAGGAGGCTTGTGCTAAACCAGTAGGACTTATATGGGCTGTTAATAAATACTACCACATGGTTTTATTCGTAGCTATATGATTTTTTCCATCAGAAATTGAGTTTGAAATTCGTGGTATAACCGTTAAGAGAACCGTTCTGTACTCCATTGACCCGATTATTTTGTGTGTCAAAAATCAATACTCAAAGTGTTAATCATAATTTTAACGCAATAAAGACTTACCTTAATAATATCAGCACCAGATAAAATTAACTCTTCAACCATTTCCCCCGTTACTACATTGCCAGCCTGAAATAAAATCGTAATTAATTAGTCATACACTGTGCCTGAAGATGAAATAAACAATAGGGTTTGAGTTAGGTCAAGATCCGACAATGTTCCTGGTCGAATATTTTATACCGAAATTTACGCCAACACTATAGCTGATAGCTATTGATGTCTCTTTTATGTATCACTTCCTATGCAAACTTTTACTAGAAAATTCGTGTCCTATTAAGAAGGCAGCTCAGCTAAGTTTTTGACAATAGAGAAAAATTTATTAAAACATTGCATTGCGAAATTTCATCTCTAAATAGCTGTCAGACCGGAGACGGTAGACCAAGTGCGACTAAATCTATTTGTGAGCGTCACAAAAAAAGTTCAGCGCCTACAAATATTTCTGTTAAAGTATCTACTGTCAAAGATTTGAAGAGCAGGCTAGGTAACTTCGAATCATTTGAGTATTAGGATTTTAAGTTGATGCTCTAAAATTGGCAAAGCGTTTTTTATCCTAATCATGTGGGCTGTAGTATATTGGCAATGGTAACTACCATCTATCAAATCGATCAACTCTTTATTTTCTGAAGTAACCATAAAAATCTTCTACAATTTAAAATTTCAACTCACAATAATAGTATGTGTTGGGTAGGCAGCCCGCACTTTTCTAAGGTACTCCACGAAGTGCTGTGAGTACCCGTTGGCGACGTCCAGGCAGATGAACTTGAGTCCAGGCACGTTGTTGAGAATGTCTGACAATCGCTCGAAGTCCGCCTCCGCTGTGCCTGAACTGGCCGCTGAGAGAATTGTGGACAGGATATGTGGTTATGAAGTTGAGGGGGTAAAGTTTTTGTTCATATAGGGAACAATTAGAAGTATAAAAGGGCTGCTGCTCTTATCCCAAAGTATTATAGAGCGGGACCCGATATCATAAACGGAAAGACGTATCGGATTGGGATAAGATATTGGGAAGGTTTATAAATACAATACAAACTATCAACAGAAAGGAAGAGAAGTTTTTATAGCGTAGAATTAAAATTTTGGGTACCAAGTCGTAAAACCTACACCCATTCCAAGCTTAGTCGAGTCACTAGTGATGTTCAGCTTGTAAAAGGTAACTGTTAAATGCTACGTATTTACCAGAAACTTAAGTGGGTTAACATCCTTTACCTTTGTTTAATGAAAAAACTTACCCATTTGTTCTAAGCAATCTGGATACTCCTCTGAGAACTTCTTCCATTGTTCTGTAGAGTAGTATTTGTGAATGCATGTAAAGAGTCCGTGCTGAAAAAAAATATGTAAGTCTTTGAACAGAGTAGTATTTATTTTGTTGTGTTGCTAAATATACTAATAAAGCCAGTACAAATAAACATCTCGGAAGTAGAAAATTGTAACAATTTTGTATTAAGAAGCCACAGATGTTACATTTCTGAATTGTTTTAATGTCAAAAGAACTAAAATACTATCACTTGAAATTAAACTCATTTTAACGGGGTTTTACACGTTTGTTATTTTATTTCTTATTTTCCGACGTTTCGACATTTTTAGAAATGCCTTGGTCACGGGTAGACTGAGATGTTTGACGTAAAAACGATTTTCGAAATTGCGGAACGATAGCGGTGAATTCGAAAATCGTTTTTAACGCGTAAAAACCCGTTAAAATAAGTTTAATTTCAGGTAATAATGATAGCGTAAATCTAAGAAGTTATATTGAATACTATCCCTTGTTTGACAAAAAATGTATATCTATGCTAGAATAATGTGGAATCGCATGCTTCTGAAAGGCTTTTTTATAAGTTATGCCTAGTAACAAAGTTAACATCCTAGTTAATATTGTTTTATATCAGTTTCTTTTAAGCATTATTGTCATTATGAACCGCTTGGCAACGGTAAGGATACGAAATCATTGATTTAATAACAAGTAATGCATTTGTTTGTAATGATTTTATGGTCTCGCGTGTTAAGCTCAGATTGATTTCCTCGGTTTTGATTTATTTAATGACCTTCGTTTTATTCTATTCCATCTAATTGTTTGACTTTGAACTATGGAATAAAAAAGTGTTATTTGTTTTTTTGGATTTTATAGATACAATTGTTGTACTTATCACATTGTCACTTACATCTTTCAATACAAATCGTTTTTAGTTATATTCAATTTATGGATTTAATCTGGAACACAATTAATTTAACTTTTCATCTTACTATTATATTCCTTGACCCTAAAAGGCTTTAAAATGTTCACTTGCGTAAATCTCTGTCATTATGTATTCGTCTGAAGAATCATGTCCTTCACATATTAAGGAATAATCCATAGGTTAATCTTATTCTTTTGTTTTAATGGATAATTCTACCAACAGTTTACTCAGGCTGATATCTTAATTACCTTTGAAATAGCCCTGGCCATTTCGAAGGTGCCCACAGTGTCCATGTTACTAGCCATGACTGGGATCCCCCGGTAGGTCTGTCCGGAGTTCCGGAACGTGATCTCACGATGTAGCTCCACCTGGAAACAAATGATATGATATTAATGAAGTCTTCTTCTTCTTTTCGTGTCAATGGTGTCACACGATCAACCACCAGTGGCTGGCGACGTCAACAGACCGCTGGTTTGCCGCTATCAGGTCGTCCGTTGTACACGGTGCGGGGAGACTTGGGCACTAATGAAGTGTGCATTGATGACTTCCGTGGTAATAACATAGTAAATTTTAAGGTTGCTAAAATATAGGTTATCGGCGAATATGGTCTTTATCTTGAGTAGACTTCGTTTTTTTGATGATTTTAATTGTGAATCATAAAGTCTAAGTGATGGCAATATAACGTTTGAGAGTTGTTGCTAATACAAAATACTAGGAAATACTAATTTACTATCCTCTCAATTGATTTATTGATAGTCAACTTGAACAAAATATCGAAACAAATCCAAATGCCTAATGCCACAATTAATTTATAATTAACATGTTGGCCTGTTTTAAAATATAGGTACAACCACAAATTTTTTACGACATGACCCCAACAAACGTCACACCCTATGGTCGATCGATTACACTTTCAAATGGTAAAAATATATCCTTGCTATTAAGGTTTAATATTCCTAATTATAAACCATTTTACAAAAACGCATACTTTTCTTATTAAAAGATACTTTATCTGATCATATCAATTGGGTATTTAATTGCAGATAAACCTGAATTTACCCTTCATTAGGATGTTGACATAACCTAGTCAAGCAAAACCTCTTCGACCCAATCCAATACCAGTTTATTTAATCAAAGAGCCGTTGACAAAATTAGCCTTTCTAGATTAGTTCGCCTTTCGTTGGCGCCATGTTCTGTCTGTTAGCGAAATTTAGTTTGTAATAGATATTGATAGTCGGTTCTGAGTTAATAATAAGGAGTGCCTTATTGATAGCGTGTTTGGACTGGGTCTTTAGGCGTAACGGTCAGCATGTAAATGAATATAAATCTTAATTATGATTTTTATAATCTCGAAAAGAGTGCCGTGAGTTTTTTCCGCCAGCTTTTTCTCTCGGTCTACTACGGCCATTGTTGATTGATGTATGCAGGGGTGTCCCGTGACATCTTTTTTTATTTTTGATTTTATGCTTTTGACAATGTATAAGAGATTAGTTTTTAATCCTACATACAATAAAGTAATTTCATTTCATTTCATTGTAACGTCATCCTGCCCCAAACTTCAGCGATTTCTCGGCGGCTTAGTGTGATTTAATTAGAGGGACTCGGTTCATACTCACGTTCATATAAAGGGTGAAGGGCACCAGAAATTTATGTATTAAATTGTAAGTACTTACTAATATAGTTATTCAAGCATGTTAACTCACCAACTATGGATCATTGGTCTGAAATAAATATATTTTTTTAATTTAAATACTGAGCCATTTTACAAATCACGAAATCGTCAAAGTTTCTTACGTGATTAGTCCCGCATGTTCACCATCAGTTTTCCTCGTGAACAGTTAACGTTATCAGTATTTACATGCCCGTACTTGGCCCATTATGTATGCTTCCACCTAGTTTATTACCTCCTTTTGTCTCAAAATCGAACTAAACAAATACCACTTGCGGTAATTCCTTAACCTATAAAGAAGAACTAAAGCGATTTACGTAAAGACGGTACACATTTATTTTACGATGTGACATTTCCATTTAGGTATCCCTATTGTTTTGTGTCGTTGATTTCTGTTAAAGTTATAAGGTAAAACTGTCAGTGTTAGTAATTAGAGATTTATGGTTTTAACCAGTTCTTTATTGGTATAAAACAGCGTCTGATGAAATAAATTTTCCATCACTTCACTGTGTGAATGATTTATGATTCTTGTAGGGAAGTGGCCACCCTAATGTTATGATAACAAATACATAGGTATTTTTAAATACTTAAGCGAGTAGTCAAATAAATTTTGTAACTATGTTTTCAAATATTTCCGCATTATGTGTGAATGTGTGAATTCTTTAAAATACATTGTAAATAATTTACACCTTGTATCATACATACCTACAATAATGTACCATGCAAATAAAATATAAACCTGGTACGTTTACAATTTACGTTATGTAGTTACTTTTTTTGTGGAAATCACACTTAGGTTAAGTACCATCCTCATTCGGAACAACTTTTAGCTTATTCAAATAAGCTAATTTAAACATCTGTAATTTAAAAATACGTTGAAATGATATTTTGGATCAACAAGCGTTTGTTAGATGATCTGTAAAATAAACTAATAACTGTACAAGGTGACTCCAATGCAATGGGTATTACATATTTTTAAAAGAAGAAAACTTATTAGTATCAAAAAACATATATTTTAAAATTTAAAATCATTATCATCATTACATAGTATAAATCCAAGTCCCTAATTCTGTCTGTTTGTATTTGTGTTGAAGGATTTTATTGCGGTTTTCCCTATCTTTTAGGTAATTTTTTCATTTAAATTTGTAAATAAAGAACACTCCGAAAAAGTTTTTTTTAAGTTAGCCAAAATTCAATGTTTCGGGAACAAGTCGCGCAAAATTACACCATTGCGAAGCGTGGGCGGGTCGCTAGTACCTCTATAAGTTTGTTTATTCGACGGTTTTGGGTCTTCTTCCAAGAAACGTAGAAAAACAACCTTTCTGTACGTAATTTCTTAATTACTGTATTTTTGTGGATACGCCAGACATGTAGCAACTGTATGACTAATAGTTGATAACGTCGGGATTTCTCAATACATGATAGTCTTTGATCTCTGCCCATTCCGTTTACAACACATGACACGTCTTTGTGTATCAATCTTCATTCATCTATTTGACACAGGCTAAACGATGTAAAGGGTCTTTACAAATACAGGTAAGAAACTCATTGTAGGCTTAAATATTGAACAAGTGAATCCAAGCGTTTTTAGATTTTAAAAAATGATGTAGGAAACCCTTTGTATCGCGATTGGAAGATTAAGTACCTAAGTGATTTCAAGCTTAAAATGCATTGGAATGTGTGTGAAGATGGTACCCATTGTTAAACATTTATTTTTAAGAACTCCTATATTGTGTCCGTATTCCTACAAGTCATGGCAAATAATTCAGTCCTGTATAATTACGTACAGACCGTGGCTTATTGATTGTTTTCTACCAAAGCCTATTTGTTTATTTATAACTGCACATATGTAATTACTTGTTTATAGATTGTAACTACCTTACTATGATTTCTATTTGTATTATGTATTTTAATAATAATAAAATGGTATAATTCATTTGTAAAAATAACATACACCTCTGTAACATACCTACACCTAATGACGACCTCTGTGGTGCAACGGTATATATACCGGACTGCTAAACGGATGGTTCCGGGTTCGATCCCCAGGTCGGGCTAATGTCGTTGAAATAGTTTTTCGATATTGGCTTGTGTCTGGGTGTAACTAGGTTTTCCCCTAGTCCATTGCGTGGTACCTATAACACAAGCGCTTACTTTAGGGCCACATAATTGGTGTGTTAGTCTGGAGATTTTATTTATTATACTTTTGCGGATTTACCAGAATAAATCGTATTATCCTACAGATTTTAGTTTAATTTCTTTTCGGCGTCTCTCAGCTACCGCTGCCAAACGCGAGATCGATGATGTTAATGCTGTCTTCAGGCAGACTGCCAAACGGGCTGTCGTATAAATGAATCTATGTTATTTCGCGAATCACACAACATTGAACAGATACATTGAAGGACACTGCGGGTTTTTGTAATCTGTTACAGCATGTCAAATGTCTATGGCCAATGTTGGCATAGGACAAAAAGTGAGGCCTGCAAAAGCATAACGTAAAATGACAACAATTTTTTGGATACATTTTTTTATGATCATGTTAATGCAACAAAGAATAGGTATCTACGATAGTACGTGATCTTATTTCATTGATAGAATAAAATAAAATAAAATAAAGATTGATATTTTTTTTACTTATTTAAACAATGTCACGTACGTCGAAGTGAATGAAACAGTCAATTGCAAAAGAATAAACCTTAGGAACTAGAGATTTTTTCTTGCATATTGTGACAAATTGAAATGATTGCAACTTAAAAACATTTTTTTAATCTATGTACCTACTGCTTTACACAAAATTTCTTCAAATGTTCTCACACACTATTTAATTTAATCTTATCTAAGAATATTGTTAAAATAAGCTCAAAAGTAAATATTATTGTAAATACACACGCTAATTCTGCTAGAGGAATGGTGATATTTTATAGTTTAATAAAGATACTTAACAACGACCTTTGCTTCGGTGCAGTGTGTCAATTATTTCTTACACAAATAACATATTCTTATCTATAGAACTAGTTAAAACTGGATTTATGTATCCACCTCAATATACATATACTTAAAGAGGTACACGTGCCAGTATTAATTAGTTTATCATTTTATTACAATTTAGTTTCTTTATTTTGAGTTTTCATATCCCTTGTACTTTATGAATGCTAATAGTAAAGCAAAGTCGTTATCCGTTTCCATTTGCGTGAACCTAACTTCTTATCCATATAACACTCGGTTAGCCGATTTTTTTACTTTTTTTTGCTGTTATTACAACGTTAAGAGAACACACCGTCTCATACATACGTGAGTAGTTTTAGAGTGGTAGAGTCTAGCTGTAGGCTCTGACTGCAGCATTGAGGGTGCGTTGCTGGCCTTTGAGAAAATTGGGCACCGGATACCGCACTCACCGAAAGAAACGCAGGAACATCGTCCCTACTTCACGTCGGTTTTCTGTGCGACGGTGGTATTTCACCGGTCGAGTCAGCCCAGTAATCGCTGCAGACAGAGCCTACAGCTAGACTCTACCACTCTTATTTGTGCAACATCATAACATACACGAGGGTATGTTTAGTAAGTTTTCGCTTGTTAACGTTTTAAAATTTCACGGGGTAAAATGTTTGGACCGGTCCTAGTTATTCTATTTTATTATCTATGTATATAACTATATTTATATTTATACTATATACCTATATTTATGTTAACTTCATTTGTAAGACCTAGTTAGATGAATCTATGGATCATCTGCAACTTAACATGGTGAGAGCAAAGAACCTTAAATGGTTACAAATAAAATAAGTATTCACATGTCATTGTAATTACCTACTTAGGTAATATATAAAAAAATACCTATATGTATGTCCAAGATAATCCATATAATTACGAATCCAACTAGTATTATAAATGTGAGAGTTTGTAGGTAAGTATGTAGGTACCTATGGATGTTTATACTCTTTCACGTAAAACTACTAAACGGATTTTGATGAAACTTTACATCGGAATAACATATAAATTTAATATAAATACATAGGGTACTTTTTACCGCGGAAATTTTTTCATTCCCACGGGAAACCGACTTCCATGCGAACGGAGTCGCGGCCGGCCACTAGTATTTAATTATACATCGGGTACCTAGTAAAAACACCATTTGCGGTAGATATTTTGAATTAAGATACAGGACGTTATTTTTGTAATTGTCAATCTGACACTACAACGAATAATACGTTAAATAGGTAGGTATGTCAAAATAATAAAGTCAAATATTCTCTGTCACCTTTCCACTGTGCCAAGCAGATACCAAGATAATATATTTTAAGTAACATATTAGTTACAGAGTTAAATCTGCGTTAATACATTATGTACAATCGTAAAATATGAAAAGAAAATATTTATTATGTTAAAACAGTTTCTGCGGATATTTAGTTTTAGCTCATTTAAAAATATATTTTTTAAAAGACCCATACTCAAAACGGAATTAAAATATGTAACGTGATTATGTTTACACTAAGTATCTATGTAATTAACTAGCAATATAGTATTTATATACCTATTTTAACGTTCAATAAAAATACGAAACGCTATACGTACGTATACATTTTTTATTAGTATAAGTATTAATTAGTACCTATAAGAGATTAGTTTTTAATCCTGCATACAATAAAGTAATTTCATTTCATTCATTTCATTATTTATTAATTTATCTGTATCTTCTCTTTTAGAATAGGAAATAAACATTAAAACAAAATTTTACCTATTACATATCAGTGATATATATAAATTAAGTACTCATAAAAATAATATTTACTAAAGATTTAAAAGATTGCATCCGATAACTTTTTTTCATAAAAGCAGTAACCGGTGATACTTCTGTTATTTATCCAATAATAAGTCAAAACCTGCCAGTTTTCTGATCATTATGTCCCATCCAGGAAGCGCTGACAATAGCACTGCATTGGCCTTTTCAATTAGCCGAACCTTGATCTTTCAGACATTTCAGATTCCAAAAAGAAAACCATACAAAATGTCAACTTACATCATTTCTACTCCGAAGAGTGCTCCGTTTCGGCCTCAGTAACACATCCTTGAAATCTAATTTGACCTCGTTTACAATATTAGGCATTTTCACTAAAAACCTTTGCCTCGTCCGAAAAAAAAACAATCGGCAGAAAAGCGCGCGCTCTCTCCCGCGCGCAGTATCGACTGACATGCCATGGGACGTAAGTGTTGCCAGCACAACGTTGAAAATTGGAACAGTAGGTATTTTCATGTTATGAAAAGTGAAAATGGGGTTATAAAAATAAATTCAAGTTATTATTATAACCTCATTGTATCCAATAACCTACAAAGTGGTGTTATAACCATGCATTGCTTTGCGAATTTAACAACAAAAATGAGGTAATTTTAGCTGATGATTTTACAAACTACGACCAACTTTTCTTCCCCTTTTGATAACTTATTCTTTTGTGTACAATTTTCTAAATGTACCTAAATAAATAAAGATTTTGTTAAATTTTACAACAAAAAATTATCCCTTAAATAATTTATTTACTGGCAAGACCGTAAACCGAACTCCGGTAATGTGACAGCGTGACGTCACAAGGGCGCCCAGAAATACCCACTTTCAGCCGCCTAGGTGAAGGTTAGGCAGATCCTACATTTTCCAAGGCACTAGTTCCGTTGTGTAAAAAGAAAAATATAAATAATTTCGAATACCATTGCGTGAAATGATACGAGAAAATGCCAATGACGTAGTTTTATTGACATAACAATCAGCTGTTTTTTGTAGAGCATGCGCAGTAAGATGTTTTAAACGCGTGGGAAGCGTAAAATTATGATAATATTAGACTTATGAAAAGTTTAGGTATTTTCTTTATTGATTGTTTTGTATTTATTAAAAATAAATATATATTCAATTTGACTCTTTTATGACTGTTTGTGTAATTTACCGTCTTTGTTTGATTTATCATTTAACGATGTTACCTGAACCACTTAAAAACAGTTTTGTGGTAAAGCAACAACTTTTTGTTTTGCAAACCTGTCACCACACCTGTCATAATTTTTAATACGCTGTGTCATATAAACATAATAAACAAAAATAAATATAATTTATTTTGGGGCTCTAAGTGGGTAGTTAGTAAAACTGTCGTTACATTTACCTTACATAGTAGGTACCTAAAACTTTAAGTCGCCATCCGTGTCTGTTTGTATGTATATTCGCTAACTCTTTAACTACATAACGAATATTGATTCGATTTCAAAAACCGAAACATTTTTTTTAAGATTTAGGTTACAAAATTAGAGGTAGGTACTTTTTTACACACACGGCAAAGCAAGTGCCGTAAAACATGCAGTAAGAAGGAATTTATTCCAGCAAATTTTATTTTATTATCATTGTATCGTCAATTGTTAGTCTGTTTTTACAGTCACAGTGTTGGTATTATCATTAAACTGGCCACTAACAAAAGTTGTGTTTCTTCTTCCACACCAACACCTGTCATTTCTCTAAAATCATAACACCATCATGTCAACAATGAACACATCTTCAAAATCAATTCGCTCATAAAACACAGTAAAATGGAGAAGTTAATATGCCTGCAGTTTCTTATGCTGTTGATTTTTGCAATCAACGTGCTTGGTAGCAATGTTCCTCTATTATCTTTGTCTAAGAGTGACCTATTGCAAAACAGAAACAAATCTGAGCACAAGGTGTGTGATACAAGTGTTTTGTTATATAAACATCTAAAACTATTTTGATATTTAGAAGAAATTGTATCGCCTTCGATCGACGAAAATGTTCCAACGATACCATTAATATTAATTGGCGATCAACTTTTTGTAGAATTCATAAGTTTTACCTCTATTTTACAACCAAAATTTAAACCAGTACTTGTTCATCGTAGTTTATGTCATTTTGATAATTAACATAATAATAACTTATTTTTATGTGTCTAATGAGTCAACAATCAAGCGGTTCCATTCAAATAGTCAACTTCTTAAGATGCCTGCAGCATTTAAATAAATCATAAGCAGAAGCATTGTTGGTTGGCTCTACAGCCTAATGTTCGGTCTTGGTGCCAATCAATCATCTATCCCAAACTTTCCTTCAAATCGTAACACAGTTTTGCAGTCGACTTTCGCACAAAACCTAACTTTCAACAAAATTCTTAATCCCTTTCCAGTACTTCAACTTCGTGGAACTCATAGACCCCAGCCAGGACAACTCGGAGTTCTGGCGTGAGACCGAGATCCTCTCCCTCATCCAGAAGTCGGTTCCGTACCAGGAGATGTGCGACCGGGACTCGCCGACCGCCAGCAGCATCGTCCGGTTCCCCAGCCATAGGACCGTCAGGACCATATGCAAGGGGAAAGATGGTGAAAAAAACATTTATTTCATCATTAAGGCCCAATTGCAGGGAACGTTTTAACCTCGGGTTAACTAATTCAGATTTAAATGGCGCCACCATCGATTGTAATAAGAAGTAATTACAATCGATGGTGGCGCCATTTAATCCTTAGTTAGCTAACCCGAAGCTAACCCGAGGTTGAAACGTTCCCTGCAATTGGGCCTCAGTAACTTAATTATGATGGTAAAAAAACATTTATTTCATCATTAAGTAACTTAATTACATTCGACGAAAGTCCAAATATCGATCATCAGCTTATCATCAGTAGGCCGAGAGAAAAAAGCTGGCGGAAAAAAACTCGGCACTCTTTTGTCCATCACCAAATAATATACAAAAGCATAAGTAGTAGCTAATCGCATTGACAAAAGTGCTGACGGTTTTTTCCTCTCGGTCTACATCCTAACTACCTAATTATTTTTGAATATAGTCGAAGTTTTAAAATACTGTTTGACTCTGTAGTTAAGTATGATGAATAATTTTCATTTCAATTTCATCTTAATTTCCTTTTCCTTTTTTTGTTTAAGCGATTATTTTGAGCGTTGACATTAGGTACTAAGTTTTATCATCCTACTAACTGGACCAATTCATTACAATAAAATATGTATTTGTGAAGTTACTATCTTCTCTGTTATAGGTAAATATTGCGGCACTAAAATTCGATCGATATTTTGCTTTTATAGCATGAATTAAAGATATAACCCTACTCTTCATTTTCATTCAATTAGAAATACAAGTTCCATTAATAAAACTTAACTCCCAATAGCTCATATTAAGTAATCAAGAAAACGCAAAAGCTTATAAGGAGTACCTAGTTCTCAGTAATTTACCGAGGTATTTCTTTATATACAGATTTCTCGTTATACAGATCGGCAGATTTGCCCACAGTGTCCCCACTACAACAACTTTACCGAGTGTGAATTATTCAGAGACTCCTGCAAGTAAGATCTCATTAAAACTACTTAATGTTTTCGAGAACAGGTAGAGGTAGGTAGCTAGAAGTGGTCAAATTATGAGAAAGGTACCAATTATTACAAACACAATTGCGTGTTTTTTGAATGCCATCCGCGTAATGGCATCCACGTTATTTTTATGCAGTTTTCTTTCACCATTATTTAAATACATAGTTCCGCGACAGGTTTTGAAAATTATCAAATTGTAGTCCAATCGTGTTTTATTTATATAACAAAAACTATTTAAAATCTAAATCATCAAAAATTGCATCCGTGCGGTGCTCGAGCGCTGCTCTAGTTTAAATTTAAATATGGCCGACAGTAGGTAAACTTTTTTTTTAATTATAACCTACCTACTGTCAAATTTGTCTTTGAATGTGTAGACGTGATGGATAGACAAAATGGCTATCCGTTTAACTATATGTAGGTATGTGTCTATGATGAGAATAAACTGCTCGGGGAATCCCATTGAGAAATAAACAAAAACTTCCGTTTACTAATTTGATATTACATATTGTAATATCAATTTAGGAAGGCTATGTAAACACTACTTGAAGTTTCTCTGAATTTTATATAGTTAATTGATAATATAAAAAAGGTATTCATAATTACAAAACAGAAAAATCTAAGAAAAGTAAACAAATGCAGTCGTTTCACGTAGAGTGTACGTTTCTTAATATTCTATGTAATATTAAAAGGTTCACGACCTACATCTTATTTATATATTTTCTTGTAACTGTTAGGCCTTGGCCTATAATTTACTGACATTGATAAATGGGACACCCTGTGTATCTTTATAGTTAGTTCGATCGTTTTTACGATAACAAAGCTACTTACATTAGTACTGATTAGTTTGGTGCTGTCGGGTAAATATATTATTTTATGGGTAGGTAGATTCCAATATATTTCCACTGGTACTTATTATAAATTTACTTCCTTTTTGTACGAATAGTTTTATCACTCTTAGGTATGGTAAAAATGTATTAACAGGAGCTCTTAGAATAGTTATCATTATTACATAGTATAAATCCAAGTCGCTAGTTGTGTCAGTTTGTTTGTTTGTCCGCTAACTCCTCCTTAACCACTTGATGGATACGGGTTTCGCTATGTTTTAGGTAATTTTTCACTTAATTTTGTAAATTCAAAACAAGTTTTTTTATATTAGCAATTCGGTATTTCGTGAACAAGTCGCCCAAAACTACACCATTGCGAAGCGTGGGCGGGTCACTAGTGATTTATAAATTAACTAGTTGCCCCCCGCGAATGAGAAGTTTTCCCGCGGTAAAAAGTATCCTATGTATTATTCTTATCCATAACCTTTATAACTGTAAAGTTTCATCCAAACCCGTCCAGTAGTTTTGACGTGAAAGAGTAACAAACATCCATTTGTAGAGAGCGTCGAGTGTTCCCGTCGGAGTACCGCTCCTACTGCGACGAGAAGTACGGCAAGTGGCGCACGCTGTTCATGCCGGCGGACTACAAGCAGTGCCGCTGCTGCGACGACTGCGTCTTCTATAGAGGTACCAATAAATGATGAACCTCTATCTATGATGAGAGAGCGTCGAGTGTTCCCGTTCGAGTACCGCACCTACTGCGACGAGTGTGACTTCTATAGAGGTAGGGTGATATGAAGATAGTGCTAGTTGGAGCTCGGTGGCCCGTTGCGATCTCGTCTATCTACTCGATAGTCGAGGTTAAGCAACGCCGGCCGCGGTCAGTCCAAGGATGGGTGACCGCTAGTGGCATTACATCCCGAGTTTCTCCGTGCTTCGGAAGGCACGTTAAGCCGTTGGTCCCCGGTATTTTTCCACCTCGTACTCGTCAAGCCAAGTCAGGTGCCTAGTAGACAGGCGGCTTGAAAAATACTGACAGTAGGGTGGCCACTACCCTACGGGAACCACGTCAGAGGCCCTAACAAGGCGGTTCCCAAAAACTCTGACACTAGATGAATATGTGCTGCAAAGTGCATACTCATCACACGAAGAAGAAGAAGAAGAAGTGCTAGTACGTAATAGCACTCATTCAATTGATCTTTATTAATAAGCTTGTAAAAGAAAAAAATGAAAAAAATGTCTCCTGAAGTTTGGGCTTGCACAAAAACCATTTGTTCATAAAATTGAGCAGGCATTGTTTAGCTTGTGTTGTTACCCATTCTTTATTCGTCTGTTCCTTTATTTCAGAGCTTGATCAATCTTGTGTAGCCGATGAGTACTCTTTTGACACTGATGAGTTCCTGCCTGTCGTTTCTATTGGTGATTATATCTTCAAATTACTTTATAATTTAGATACCTACTAGTATCTTATAAATGATGGGCAACTGAATCATATTTCTAAAGACTATCACAAGCAAACATCAACACAACAATGACCAATAAAAAAAATATTTACTAAATCAAGTTTCATCTAAATGGATTAAACTATGTCTGTAAAAAGTATTTTCCGAGCTGTATTTTTTCATACTACTGTCGCAAAATATGTAACTTATCGTAATGGCTGCCAATTAAAGTTTACCTACCTACCTACATTTAAACCATTATAGTAAAAATACCTACGTATACGACCCGAACTAATTATTAAGAATCTATACTAATATAATAAAGCTGAAGAGTTTGTTTGTTTGTTTGTTTGTTTGTTTGTTTGTTTGTTTGAACGCTCTAATCTCAGGAACTACTGGTTCGAATTTAAAAATTATTTTTGTGTTGAATAGACCATTTATCGAGGCAGGCTTTAGGCTATATAACATCACGCTGCAACTATTAAGAGCGAAGAAATAATGGAAAATGTGAAAAAAACGGGGAAAACTATTCATCCTTGAGGGCTTCCTTTGCGTGCGCTGCGAAAATGGTTCTAGATATCAAAAATATATGTATACACAAGAATTAAGGGAATTTTTTACCGCGGGAAAACTTCGCATTCCCACGGGAAACCGACTTCTACGCGAACGGAGTCGCGAGCAGCCACTAGTGTAATGATATATTGCCTCGCCTAAACTATTTATTTATTATCGACTGCTTTGCTTATAAAAACTCGCTTTCGATTAAGAACAAATTATTACCTTATATTGAATAGGCTAGTACTTCCAATCTCAAAATTTCCAGACTTTAGAGCCGGCTGCAACCCATACTGGGGACATCCAGACCAAGAGCTCAAAGCTTTGAGATGCGACAAAGTGCTTCGAAGATGTGAGATACATTTATGAAAATATCCTAATTCTTGAATATTAAGGTGTACAGTTTGATATGAAAATTACCAATTGTCAGGTGTTCCGGTTACTCTACCACCGTTGTCAAATGAACCGATGGGGGCGTGAGTATCTATCATATGTAAATTTAAATAACATCATACAGCTTGATTATAATCATCATGACAGTTTCATTCAACATCATCACTTGTATTAATCATCACCACCCCCGCCGTCTTCACCATCATCACCGACATCATCATCAACACCGAACAACATTTATTATGTGCAACTTGTGCTTCTAAGAGCGGAGGCTTTAAGTTCCCACTTTATTTGACGTCTATTTAAAGTATCTTTAAAGTTTCTATATTTATTACTCAATCCTGCAAAAACTTGCTTGATTGAGTAATACTTGCTACCAACTTTCAAAGGATCATTCCACTTTGTTCACCCAGGTTATGTCACCCAGGTGAACAAAGAGAATTTTATAGAGTCCTTTGTTTACCTTGGAATCTTTTCACCTAGGTGATATCACCCAGGTGAAGAGATTCCACTTTATTGGTCTCTTTTGTTCACCTTGGAATTTAATCACACAGGTGAGCAATGTGACTATAAAATCCACTTTGTTGGTGTGTGAGCATAGTGGAATGATCCCTTTCAAACCACTGATCCGACAGCCGCCGCAACTACCGCTACGAGCCGCCGTCGTCCGAGCTGGAGTGCGGCATGTCGTGTCGCGGCTACTCGTGCCCCGCGGGCGCGGTGCGCGAGCAGCAGTGCGACACCGGCGCCTTCCTGCCCGACAGCGGCCTGTGCAACTGCTGCGGGAAGTGCAGCCACTACCGCCGTGAGAGTTATACCTCGATGTTGTTGTATGAGTCATTAGCTACGAGCCTCCTCGGGGCTGGAGTGGCATGTCGTGTCGCGGCTACTTCTGCCCCGCGGGCGCAACGGCAACTGCTGCGGGAAGTGCAGCCACTACCGCCGTGAGAGCTATAGGATTTTTTTTATGAGAAGCTAGCAAACGAGGTCACCTGATGGTAAGTGATCACCGCCGCCCATGACTCCCCGCAACACTGCGGGTGTTGGGGGTACGTGGCCTTTGAGAAAATTGGGCACCGGATACCGCACTCGCAGAACATCGTCCCTACTTCACGTCTGTTTTCTGTGCGACGGTGGTATTTCACCGGTCGAGTCAGCCCAGTAATCGCTGCAGACAGAGCCTACAGTTAGACTCTACTACTCCAAAAAGGATATCTCGATGTTAATTGTATGATTCACGTTATACACACTAGACCGATCCATCTAAGATACCTACCTACATTGTATTGTGCCTTTAAAATAATAATTACCCTAAAATTCAAGGTTGCGTTACATACACAACACAGTAATAAATCGGTCTAAGATTCCTGTATAAGGCAAAGTCGAATAGTGTGTATTACTCTTTACAGATTTATGTCTTGCAAGGCCAGAAAATAAATACAAAAACTATAAAACTATGTATTTTGACACGTACTTTACTACTTTCAGAACTAAACCAGAAATGCGCCGAGTTCAAGAAAACTTTCGTGAAAGTTAACAACACTGAAGAAATTGAGGTAAATACGGTTTTTCATATTTTTGAAGTTATATTTTTTTATGGGCAATTCTTCAGTTTGCGTGTCAGCACAGTAATATTTGTAAGGACCAAACTCTTTGTTATTACCTTGATCGATCTTCCAAAGCACGAAATCCCACCGTTATCCAAAAAGCTATACCTACTAATAAAACGTAAACGCTGGTCACAGGTGGAGGAAGAGTTCCTGGAGCCAGGGTGCGACGACGGGCTGGTGTGTCGCCAGGGCAAGTGCCAGGACATACACAACGTGCAGGCCGCCGTCGGCAGGCGGAGCAAGAGAGACGAAGGGCTTGCTGACCCTAAAGGTATTGAGTTATTGACCCCGATTCCGAGTACACTCTCCAAACTAAATTAAAAAATTGCCATCACTTTCTCATACTTCGTATCAGATAAATACAGGTATTATTGGTCTCACTAAATTTAGTCCACATCATTGTAAAATTAGACGAAATGCGCTGACGTCCAAGCTTGCTTGCGCCGCGCCGTGTCGGAATTTACGCAAATTTTAGTTTGAGAGGACTAAAATGATTACCCTTCTCTTTCTTATACTATTGCTGAGTAAGTGATAGCAATATTTTTAGTTTAATTTAGAGAGTCCTAATGTAGAATCGGCACCATTGTATGGTAAAATTTTCTCAATTTCCCTATTCAAGTATCATGTTCGAATAAGAAAAATTCCAATAAAACTTTATGGAAGAGTATGAAAGTTTTATGCATATTTTATTTTGGAACAATTAGGCTTGTCAAATTGCCTACACGTCTTTTTCCACCTACAAACCCTTGTAAAGTTCCAATCGCAATCACATATTTCACATTATGACGATAACAAAAACACCAGATCATATTACAAGTCCTGTATAGGTCCGAAAATTTATATGAAGATTCATAGTCCAAGTAATCTTTTTGATTTTCTAGAGCCTTGCAAGGAGGAGATGAAGAAAATCAAAAAGAAGTACGGACCCGATGGTGCCTTCCATTTCGACGCCCCGCAGTGTACCCCGCTGTGGCTTTATGCTCCTGTCCAGGTATTACAAAATAGAGACTTCCCAGTTTCTGTACCTACGTCTGAAAATGAACTTATCAAAGATTGTGCTTCGTTAATCTCAAAATGTAGATGTATTTTTTACTTAATTTTATGCAGTTTGAACTAAATAATATTAAATTTGATTTCAAGTTGAAGTAGTAGTTTCATAAACTAGGGATAAGTAGAGTTTTGATATTTGATGTTGCATAAAATTTGTAAATATTGTATCAGTGCCGTGGATTTGTCTGTCGCTGTGCGTTGGAAGATGGAACCTACATCGAAGGTATCAAGGTACCTCGTATTGAAGTGCCAAATATGAACTGTGGTAAGCTTATAAAGTTTATTTTATGTCTAGGCTTAAAAAAACGTTTAATATACTATAATAGCTAGCGGGAGTATCTCCTACCAAATTTCCTTTATCATTACATAGTATAAATTCAAGTCGCTAATTTTGTCTGTTTGTATGTTTGTCCGCTAACTCCTCCTTAACTACTCAACGGATTTTAATGCGGTTTTCGCCATCTTTTAGGGATTTTATTTATTTAAATTTGCAAATAAAGAACATTCAGAAAAAGTTTTATTTAGTTAGCCAAAATTCGATGTTTTGTGAACAAGTCCGCCAAAATTACACCATTGCGAAGCGTGGGCGGGTCGCTAGTTATACATAAGCAATTTCGAGCCAAAAGGGCCAACGAGATTTAGTTTTTTGACTGTCGATTTCTTTTGGCCTCTTTGCGGACTTTCAGGCTTCACCAAGATTGGGAGCAAGCGAAGAAGTCGCTTAGACAGTAGAATTAGATTTTTTCTAATTATGTTGGAGTTTGAGTCGAACTTGGTTGTACAATCTAAGATGAAAGCTGTTCTGGAACCAGCCTTTTGCTACAGCCAGGGACGAATGTTAATGTCGTCGTAGAGAATCTAACCACAAGCTTAAATATTTATTAATGATAATAATACAAATTTCATTTAGATTGTGCCCGAGAGAAGTGCAGATCCGTGACAGACATCGAGTGTGATGGCTACGGCAACTACAAGGAAGCCATGTTCACACAGCACGTCGACAAGAATGAAGGTACTATACAAGCAAATATGATATCTTGGCAACTTCAGCCGATAACACTTTTTGTCCTTCTGAAGAACATCCCTCGGACTTTAATGATTTTCGGACCTTTTACGCTAAGGAACGCATAAAATCTTGTCATCTGTGTCCACAAAATTAATTAACCACTATAATAAGTGCTGAATTCCTCTTTTCAGAGCGACCCCAAGAAAACCAATTTGAAACTTGATCTTAAAAGAAGAAACCTGCATCGACGTTGAAATATCATACTTGATTCATAAATGTATTTCTTTTTTATAGTCCTCGTTTATGTTACGTAGAAGGTATTGATAAAAATATATGAAACCAAAAGCAAATGTTTGTATTGTTATTTTGACTATCAGAGGAAAATACAAAAGGCAGTGTGTCGATAAAAAAAAACAAACTAGCAAAAAATAAGTTAGGTCATTCGAAGGCTTCGGCCTTAGCTGAAATTCCGAGGCAAAACCGTAACATGCCAGGGCTTTTTAATTTCTGACTGCCTCTATCAGCTTAACTTCAATTCAACAAACAAGAATCGCGCATCATTTTAAATTTGCTAATCCTAAAACAGCCCGTCAGCCCTCACACTAACCGTGCCATCATTGAAATGGTAATTTACCTGCTTAGCTGAAGTTAGAGTTATTACTAAATAATACATCATATTTACAAAAATCCTTTATTACAAATTATAAGCTATTCTATTTGATTATAAATGCACATTCTTCTTTTATCTTCGTGGCAGTGATAGTTGAATTATACATTGTAGATAGTTATACTAATAATATATCTAAAATTGACTAGGGTGGAATAGTATATTCATAAGTTGGTAACACCTACATAATATTGTCTATCAAGGACGGACTAGATATCTCAAAAAGGTAATAAACCCTCGAGGATCCTAAAATTAAATAAATTTACATAGGTACAGACAAAGTTATATAACATAGGAATTAACAAAACTAAATAAAATATAATTAACACATTTTTTGGTAAACAATGCCAATATGTTGGATATTAAATTAATTTTAATATTCAAATCATAATAACTAGTCTTCGGGACAATGAAGATAAAATTTACAATAAAAACGACATGATACGTGCTAAAGATTTCATTTAACAAAAACAGTGCTCCATTAAGCTCTCGATTTAATCACAATCACCAAAATTGAAGGACACTATATTTCATTCGTCAAAACGAATACTTTTTAAAGACTTCAATTAGTTCAAAACCCGCCAAAAACCTAGACGAGAGCCCAAAATCCCTATAAAAGACACACGTGAGATTCCTATAAAAAAGAAAGTTGACAGCTACTTACGTTCACCGGATGCTAGTCCTGAGATCCATGAGCGCGCTGGCCGTTATCACGCCATGTTTTTTATTCAAGCTCCTTCCTGCGTAATCGGCATCCCCGCCAATCGTGATGGTTGAAAAGGAGGTCGAATTCCTTCGTTGCTGGCTGGCCAGTTTCCCCCCACTCATATATCCAACCTCCGTGGGACTCTGCCTAGTCACTGGCTGGAAATAATCTCCATGACCATTCGAGTAGTTTGAGGTATTCGTTTCCATCCAAACAGGTTTTTGGTCCATGCCTCTGGTCGCTCGAAGTGGTTTGGCCATGTTGTGTTCAGATCTAACGCATTCTTTGATTGGACGTTCAGGTCTCAGCAGTTTCGGTCTGGATTTCTGGTCGGCGGACACGCTGAGGTATTTCTTGGACGAGGAGTATATTTTCGTGGTCTCTGAGGGGTCTTGGAAGCTCTTGCTTTTCTGAGTTGTTGATGATAGAAGAGATTTGCTGCTGAGAAAGAAGTTATTTAAGTACTTAAAACAGCTTCATGAAAGAGTGACAAGTTCCTAAGTCCTGTGACTATTAAACAGTGTCTTAAGGACTTCTTTAGTTCAAGAACCAAATAGAGAGATTATCTCTCATTATTATTTAAATACGTAAGTCAGTTAAAGGAAGGATAGCTTTCTGTCTAGACCAATATTGTATCATTCCAAAACAAAAAATATCATCATCCCTGTCACTTTGTTTCTCTTACGTATCTTACCTAGCATGCACCTTCTTACTGCCAGCACCTCCTTTGGCCATGATGCTGTAAAGCTTGTTCCTGTAGTCGTCTATAGACATCTGTTTGTCATCACGCAAAGGTAAGAGGACATCGGATTGGAGAGTTGGCTCGTCGCGTTCACGGTGGAATCTAAGACAGGTTTACTTGATTTTTGTTGATTTTTTAAAGATAAAGAAAAGGCGGTTGACAATATGTTATCATTTTAATTTTTTTTTAGATGGCTTGCCAAGGATATTAAACAATATAAATATTTTGGAATGGCAGCAATTTCTGCAGACCAGTATTAATCGGGAAAAAATGATCGATTATACATTACAAAGCTACTCTTACCCTCTACTTAATAGTTTAGTTAGTTTAAGCTTGTACTAGTTAAACCATGTTTTTTTCTTTGTCAGCTAGGAAAGTCAAAGACATAACATGGTTATCCCAATACTGATTCAAAATTATTTACTTTTCGCAATTTTAATTTTACAGCTCTTAAAAGCAGTAGCTAAACCAACGACGACCAATCAACCAAGAAAAAGGCGTATTTGACAGTCCTTGAAAATAAACCTTATTTGCAATCTCCACTTACTTCCCCACATACTCGTGGTCCAACGCCTTCTCGGCACTCAGTCTCTTCTCCGGGTTGAACTGCAGCAGCTTATGTACCAAATCCGCCGCGTCTTTAGGAGAGCACGACAACAAGGCGGATAGAGAAACGCTGTTGTGACTGTTCGTCACTTGCTCGCGAATGAGCGAGGAGCCATAGCCGCTGCAAACTGCTTTTATGTCTGGAGTAATGAGAGTATTTTTGAGTAAGTAGGGACAAAATCGATTAAAAATCTTCAGAAACGATTTTGGCATGATATAATGGGTATAAAAAGACCACTTCCGAAGCCTGAAACCATGCATTCTTGAGCCTCAATAGTAACTAAATTCACTAACAGCATACCCAGAAAACTCTTTTTTTTTATTAAGGATTGAAACGTCATATTTTCCGCTTGAAATCATCGCTCAGACATCATCTGTCGGTTCAGGTGCGATTATTTACATTACATTCAAATTAAATTAAAACCTTATTTAATTTGAAGAAAACATAGAAAAATCTGATAGTATAAATGCAATTTTGCATAATTACGTAGATTTTTTTTCTGTTAATCATAAAAACAATTTTTTTATCTCAAAACGTAATTAGTACTCCTCCAGCAATGCCCAGTTTTTGTTTTCGGAAGCAGTTCTTTTACACCCCGTATTTATAGTTTGGTAATGATCTGTTAATGATCACCCTAATTAGGTATCGCACCTTAATGTCCCACCATATGTTCCAACTTGGCAATGGTTTGTTCACTCTCTGGGCCTAATTGTGACCCTAGTTGTTCTAGCTTCTAAAGAGACTACAGACAGTATTGTTCCTATACATTAACGACTAAAACTACAAAATTTTTGAGTGGTAGAGTCTAGCTATAGGCTCTGCCTGCAACAATTACTGGGCTGACTCGACCGGCTGACCGACCACCGTCGCACAGAAAACCTACGTGAAGTAGGGACGATGTTCCTGCGTTTCGTTCAGTGAGTGCGGTATCCGGTGCCCAATTTCTCAAAGGCCAGCAGCGCATATGTAATTGTGGGTGAAGTAGGGACGATGGTGTAAAATCCCTACATACCTTCAGGACTGGGTCTGGGCAGAGCCCCCATGATCTTCTCGAGCTGGTTGACGGTGGAACTACCAGGGAACAGCGGCTTGCCGGTCAGCATCTCACCGAGGATGCAACCCATGGACCACACGTATATGTCTTTTGTGCGGCTGTTAAATCCCTACATACCTTCAGGACTGGGTCTGGGCAGAGCCCCCATGATCTTCTCGAGCTGGTTGACGGTGGAGCTGCCAGGGAACAGTGGCTTGCCTGTCAGCATCTCACCGAGGATGCAGCCCAGAGACCACATGTCTCTTGTGCAGCTGTAAAATCCTTACATACCTTCAGGACTGGGTCTGGGCAGAGCCCCCATGATCTTCTCGAGCTGGTTGACGGTGGAACTACCAGGGAACAGCGGCTTGCCTGTCAGCATCTCACCGAGGATGCAGCCCAGAGACCACATGTCTATGCCTTTTGTGTAGCTGAAAGGAATTCATAGCAACACTTAGTTATGAACACCTTTCGGTTTAAAACATTTTGCTTAAAAAATAGTTTTTATTTTGTTTGAAAAGACTGATTACCTAAATATCAAACAATACTCAAACTCAGATCATTTCAGTTCAAATTGATTGATGAAAGAAATATACATCAATCAACTGAATAGGGAATATGCATAAAATTTTAAATGGCCTAAAATATTTTTTTCTCAAATACTTATTGTCCTTATATTATAATGAAAAGGTTTTTTTAAAATTTATTTATCATTTAAACCCCTAAAACAATATTCAAAAAGTGCAAAATAAGGGAGCGAAATTCAAACTTCCAAAACGCGCCACCATTGGTCGAACGTAATGTGACGTCATCTGACACGACATTGCATTCATCAGCGTCGTAACTCATACTGTTTTACAAGTTTTTGTGAAATAAATAAATAAAATTAATCTATATTCTTGTGCAGATTGTAATGAAATTAAGTTTAAATTGGTAGTGAATCTTAAACGATGACTGAAACTGGTTCTGTCATAGCACAATAGGACAATCTATCGAGATTTAAAAAACCTGATTTTACTATCGCAGAGATCAGAGGAGTGAAAGCTAATTATTATGTTTCATGATATATTTAAGACCATAATATAGTTTTTTATTCATAAATGCACCCAGCAGTTATTTACTTATTATACACCAAAACATTTTGATATTGACACAAAAATATATAAGGCAAAACTCCTTTCTTCAACCGTAGAGTACATTTTTCTCCTTGCTCTTTCATTAAATTGTATTCAATAATAATTTTCTGTATCTTCCTTAACCTGGAATAAATAAAACAAATCGTAAAACCACAAAAGGAATAGAGTAGACCTTTTCTTATAGGGTAGGTAAATTTTAAACCGAATTTTCTAATGTTCAATAGCTAATGCAAAACTAATTTTTTACTAATTCACAATAAGCTGTATATAAATAAAGTATACTTACGTTAAAATGATCTTCACAACAATATGAACACGATTTAGGAGATATATTATCCCTTCTCATCACCTTACACCACCGTTTTCGTATTTTCGCATCACTTGAAATATGAAAAAAACACTTTCTCGGGGGTTTTTCAAGTAGTATTTGTGCACTCCGGTACTATGCAGTACTTATAAGATAATTTTTTGGCTTCTTCCATGGTTTAAAGTTATTAAAACTGTAAATATGTACGAAGTAACTGAAAAGTTCATAGTAAAGTCCCACTGGACGTGTCGTGTGACGTCACGCAAAGCGCGCGCAAAATGGCGGCGTTTCAACTGCTCTAATTTTTTCAATGTTTTAAATTTCGTTTTTAAAAATATCTAGCGTGTTTTGGAGCCTTTAAATTTTTTCTATGTTATAAAGTTGTAAGCTATTAATTTAAGACAAGAAAAAAAAACATGAATATCCCCTATTGTTGCAGATACGAGTTTTGTTAGTACCTATATATTTCTACTGAACTGTTTTTCTGATATTGGGGGTAACAATGGCTTAAGTTAAAATAACAAAGACCTGACGTTTAATGATTCTAACCTGAATCAAATCGAAGTGTCTTACAGCCATTCACACCTTCATATATGAATTTCAACTTACTTCTTAGTAGCGATGAGTATCTCCGGAGCTCTGTACCACCGAGTCGCCACGTAGTCCGTGAGGCAAGGTTCGGACCCCTCCTCGCCGCCCGAGTACATGCTCGACACTGACCGAGCTAGGCCGAAGTCCGCTAGCTTTACCCTAGTCAGAAATTCTTATTGGGTGAGTTGAAAAGGTGTTTTCGATTTAAAGTATCTCCCCAGTTATTTAGGTGATAGCGGCTGAGTCGAAAGAAACTGAACAATCAGATATACCTAACGGGTGTAAAAAGGCCATTTTCGATGCCTGAAACCCCGTATTCTTGAGCCTAATAATAGCTTAATTCTTGTTCTTCTAATTGCTAACAGTATGTACCTAGAAAACTCAATTTACAAAAGTTATTAAGGATTGAAAGTGATATTCGCCGCTTGAGGTCATCGCTCACACATCAGCTAATGGTTCAGGAGCGATGGTTTTCGTAGCAAATAAAACTAAAACACTATTCAATTTGAAATAAGGCGGAAATTTAAAAGTTTAAAAAAAAATTTAGAGACTGTTGTCGCAAAACGTTAAAAAACTTGTATTCGAAACTGTTAAGTACAAATCGTTACAGTAGGTACTGCCAGCTTTTTTGTTAGGTACCTAAAACGAGTTGCTGCTACTTTACATCGGAAATAACTACTGTGTTGCAAATAATGAAACTTACGTATTAAGATGTAGGTACAATATTTCCGTAACAATCTAAACAAGGTGGACCATATAAGCAATACGAAATCTTATGTTCAAGCAATCTTAATATTCGTTATAAAAAGAAAAGAAAATTCGCTTCAATAAATGCAGTACCTATAAACACCTTAAAGAATTTTTAGTGTGTTTGCAGAGAAGTGAAACTAATGATCTTAATTCTTTTATACTAACTTTGAGTCTGTGCGATTTCAATATAAACACACCAACCAGATATTTCAGAAAAAGCTGGTTATTGTAGGGGTATTAGAAGTAAGGGGTAGATGACATTGTTTTAGGTCACTACATTGATCCGAGCGAAACCTGCCAGCAAGCCCCAATGCCCCCAATCTCACGACCACTCTTGGTTACGAAGACCCAATTTCATATTTAATGATCTATGATTCTGGGTCAAAAAAGATTTAAAAAATTTACCCTACATTTATACACAGCGGGGTAATTGCTAAGTACCGGCGTTTGTTGTAAATAAGACCCATTTTAGTGTATCTATACTAATATTATAAAGAGGAAAGATTTGACTTTTTTGTTTGTTTGTTTGAAATGAATAGGCTCCGAAACTACCGATTTAAAAAAATATTTAACCATTCGAAAGCTACATTATCCACGAGTAACATAGGCTATACTTATTTTATTTTGGAAAAAATTGGGTTCCGTAAGATATTGCCACGGGAAAAACCATTTAGTTGCGGGTGAAACCGCAGGGCGGAAAGCTAGTAATGTATATGTTACGGCTAATATCCGAAGCGCGGCTACACCTAGTTTTAGCCGGTTAGAACATCAATAGGTTAGGTTAGTTAGGTTACTTTTTTGAGACCACCCAA
This sequence comes from Emmelina monodactyla, assembly GCA_916618145.1. Lineage (NCBI taxonomy): Eukaryota > Metazoa > Arthropoda > Insecta > Lepidoptera > Pterophoridae > Emmelina > Emmelina monodactyla. The sequence continues at coordinate 2,296,262 of OU745323.1, read as the reverse complement.
AAAAAGTAGTCGACTCAAGATTGAAGCTAGTTTTTATATACATAGGTATATTTTTTTTTTACAGTTTTTCATATTAAAAACACTTCTAACCGGCTAAAACTAGGTGTAGCCGCACTTCGGGTATTAGCCGTAATATATATAAATAGGCATCCTAAATGCTACGTTATTAACATTCGATATATCGCTATTGCAGAACGCAAAACGATACCATAGAATATCAGGCGATATTATCGTGCTTTATTAACGCTGCTAAAACGTATGAACTTATATTGGATCTATAACCGGTACTGGCAAAAGGATAAGTTTTTTGATTGACCCTCCCAAACTTTGCATAGGCATATACACTAAAATTTCCCTATTATTTTTTTAGTTTTTAAATTAATTGTAGGTACCACACTTAAAAAAAAATCTATGAAAATATCTCAGTATATTTTACTGTAAGTAAAAAAACATACAGCATAAAATATATTATGCGGTTTAGAAGAGAGTGCTAATTTTATATTTTAAACAGTACATACCTGCAAGCACTGTCAATAAGCACATTGCTAGGTTTCTGGTCCCGATGTATCACATTACCGGAGTGTATGTATTTAGTAGCCTTCAGTACTTGGTACATAATGTACCGCTTGTGTATATCCTTGAGTATGTTCCCCCGTTTGATCACATTGTGTAAATCAGTCTCCATGTACTCAAATCCGAGGTAGATATCGCGGTTATTAAAAGCTCTAAAAATATATATAAATTATGTATTGTACCCTTTTTATATATTTTTTTCATATAGAATTAGCCTTACTTGTGTATACTATGAAGCTTGACGATATTAGGGTGATTTCTAAAAGACTGCAGGAAAATAATCTCCCTGAAAGTCCTCTGTGCGTCTGTCTGGTTACGGAAAGCATCAAATATCTTCTTTATTGCCACCACTTCATTCGATCGCTTGTCCACAGCCTTCCAAACTATTCCATAGGCACCTTTACCCAGCCGTTTCTTTATTTCAAACCTCTTTAGTATATGCTCGTCAATCTCAGACATATTTTTTTCCGGACTCTTTTTGGGCTTCTGTTGGCCATCTCGCTTTTTCTGCTCATCACGCACATTCTGCTGGTTTTGACTCATTCTCCAAAATCACTTGGTTTCATACAGTTGCAATAATTATTTCTAAAATAAATCAAATTTGATAACTCATATACACGCAAGGAACAGAAAACTGCGCCCCCGAATACCATGTTCGGTATGCAAATTTAACAAAACATTGAGTAACTAATTTGAATATGAAAATTTTCGAGCATCAGTACATATTGATTGTGCAAGAAGCATCCACCAGGCAACGAAAGATAAATCGATAAAAACTTTTGAACACTCGTTAATTCATGAATGTTATAGGTACTTCCGTGACACACTTTCAAAAATCGAAACGTTGTTAAATAATAAACTTTTACTCACTCACAAAACAGATATAACAATGTTCCACATGAAACATCTTCCTAAATTAAAGATTTCACAATAAAATCAGAAAAAAATATGCATGAGTTCAAAATCTTCTGGCAGTCGAAATTCATTTGTTTACAGCGCCCAAACACATGTCGGTTACCATGGAAACGATATTTGACAACTATAAATAGTAATGGGATGGGCAATTATTGTGCTAATCGATAAAAATTACTAATTACCTAATAATGTCAATAAAATAGACAGTTAACTTTATTTTGCATTTATTAAACATTTTTAACAACAAATAATTATGCTACGAGGACAAATAGAATATTATGTTTTTATTACATAGGATCACATTACTTAAAATAATAATTAATGGAATGTACATTTTAAGTGTTACGCGTTCATTACTTGAATGAAATATTAATTAATAGGCGCGTAATGTATCTGTTAAAATGAATTTGAAGTTATGGAATGATTTAAAAAATCGTCGCCCCATCAGAAAGTACAAATATGAAATCAAAAATATATAAAATACAAAAAAAAGTTCCAAAGATTAAAAATATAAAAAAATATTTATCTATCCATGGAAATTATGTACAAGCCATTGTTAAAAAATAAAACTTTTAAGTAACTCAAAGTAAAATACTCTTTGGGCTCACATGAGTTCATGTAAGGCTTAAGTATTAGATGCAAAGAAAAAACATTATTACCTATGAAACTTGTTTTGGTACCTTCGTGCTAAATGTACTTTTTCAGAATTATTAAAAGTTGTATTCAAAAGATGTTAATCTTACGAAAAATTGTAAGTTAAAATTTTACAGAAGTATTAGAATATTAACAATAGGTAACATTATATTTTGGAAATAGGAATAGAGAGTTAAAATTTAATACTGTTTCTATGTTTCTTTTATTTATAATTTGAGCATTAGTAAAGTATTCATATTCTATTCTAGCCTTTCTAAAATGCTTTCTACTTTGCATAGTATAGTTCATCCATAAATTTGAGTATTTGTATAAGTATCCTTTCATTTGTATGCTCATTAAGTATCTGTTAGTTAATTGGTTATTGTAACATCTGAATTGACTAGATTATCAAATTAGTTGACTAGAAAGAACCACTTCATCAACATTTTTATGCTTCGAAGTTTCCAAAAATATGTTCCAGAGTTGGTATTAGATGATGAACCATATGCCTACCAAGCAAAAAGGCACACTTCTTATAGTGATTATTATTGTCATATAGGCTTTGATATGTTACTGAAGAGGTGGGGGGTGTAACTTTATTTTTTCTTCAACATCCAGACGGCCCAGATCTATCTGAGAAGGCGTTGGAAGTCCGCAAGGCCATTCAAGCATCTCGGCTTCATGTGTCATTATGTGCTCAGCTTCCACTGAAACATTCAGAGAAATCGAATACTTAAAAAAGTAGGTACAGTATTTTTCTTTCTAATGTATTACTGACTAGCTTTTACCTGCGCGGCTTGGCACGCGTTATATTCGGAGTAAAACTCCTTTCTCTGTACTATGTAATTATACATGTAAACCTTCTTGAATCACTCTATCTATTAAAAATACGGCATCAAAGTAAGTCTCGTAGCTTTAAATATTTAAGCATACCTACATAGGGACAGAGAAAGCGACTTTGTTTTATACTATGTAGTGATGTTGGTATACCTATACAAAAAGTTTCTAAATAGCAATATCTATTATAGGTAAAAATGTTTGTAAAATTCAACCATTGAACTCATACTCAAACTGTTTAAATCTTAATCATATCTCTAAAAAAGACAAAGGTCAACTTTTACTGTCAAACATACTTAATACATAAGACAACTTATACGGTAATTAAAGTAATTTATCAAGGTCCTTATCATGTTTCTTTTTTATGGAGCAACTTCATGACATATAAATTATGTCACGTTAATTGAATTATCTACATATTTATAAAAGTAACAAACTTACTTCTTATTCTATGTACTTTATTTCCATAAGCCAGATCCCAATAGTAAAGTGTAGTAAAGGAAAGAGGTACTAATGGTACCAAGAGATATGGCCTTTTGGTTCTTCTAAACCTAAAATAAAAAAGGGTATAGAAAATAATGGTTCCGATTTGTATCACAATATTGTGAATGATTTTATTCATACCCCGTCATTAATGAAACTGCTGTTGTAACTGAAAATGTAGTAATCCAGAGGCAGAGATCTCTATTTTTAGCTATTTCCATTGCAGCTTGCCGTTCTTGCATTTGATACTGGAGTTGAATTTGTCTTTCCATCTACAAGATGAATCAACCCATGCCTCATTCTATAGTATTTCAAACATCAGGATAAACATAAAGTAACATAAGTAAATTTTTCTTACCTTTATTTTATTAATAGTCTGAATAAACTCTTGATTATTTTTAAAATTTTCTTCCATGTTAACTGAATAATAGCTTCCCATTTTTATTGATTTATCAAATAAGTTGGCGTTGTTTACGTGTTTTAGTTTTTCATTTACTTTGTGATGTAAGTCCAAGATATGTAAGATCTTTGTTTTGGAAGACTTCTCAAACATTCATTGATCTTTGTTTACTTGTTTACACGGACAGGCGCAAGGTTAAATAGAGTTGTTAGTAATTAACGATATTAAACCATGGTATTCATAAAAAAATGCTATTTCAGTATTTTCACTAAATGAATAATCTGTCAAAGCTTAATTATTTGATTTTAAGAATACAGATACATATTACACGTTTTAAAATAATCGATAAATATTAAATACAACACTAATTATGTAAGATAAATGGCACTGACGTCGGAAACAGACATTGACAGCAACGAAGAGCGTGTGGTTACGATCCAATAATCAAATATCGTGCACACGTTTGTACGCACAAAAACCAAATGGGAGTCCATTATGAGCGAGCACTACATGTTCATGCAAGCAAGCAATACTTGTTCGTATGTAACAAACTCCAATCTGTGTCAAAGAGATTGCTGTTGAAGATTTTCTGGGTTGTCTGACTAATTAAATATCTTAATAATAAACAAAATAAAACTTAACAACAAAACACAAACAGTATTTATGATCCGGCGACTGTTTATACTTTGCACACAAATAGCGCATATGGCAGTAAATTTGAAACGTAACTTGTGTATTTATATTGACACTCTGTCAATGTCAACTGTCATATACAGAATGTGTTCGTGCGTTCGCCCGCCAAATTAAATAACAAAGTGAAGCTTTTCGAAACATTTCTGTCTTTTAAGCTTAAACCATCAAACATGGGTATTTTAGGCCTATCTAAGCTTATAGCAGATATTGCCCCGCATGCCGTGAAAGAAATGGATATCAAAAACTATTTCGGTATGTGTTTTATCCGATGTTAGTATACAAATGTTGTCTTCATGATTTACTGTTTTCTATATGAAATATTTTATTTCAGGGCGTAAAGTGGCTGTTGATGCATCGATGAGTTTGTACCAATTTCTAATTGCAGTAAGAAGTGAAGGTATGACACCTACGTAAATTAAGCCTCTTCATATTTCATGGATTAACCAAGACAGTTATGAATTTTTGTTACAATGGTTTAACTGTGAAGAAAGTCCTTTAAACCGATACTTAAATTAAACGTATAATTTACCAAATATAATAAAGAAGAAGAAATATAATAAAAGAATTAAACAGTAACACTACATAGTATAAAACAAAGTCGCTTTCTCTGTCCCTATGTTTATTATCCCTATGCTAAAAAAATATATAAAACTACGCAACGGATTTTGATGCAGTTTTTTTAATAGATAGAGTGATTCAATAGGAAGGTTTACATGTATAATAACATAGTACAGGGAAAGGAGTTTTACTCCGAATTTAATGCCTGCGAAGCCGTGTGGATAAAAGCTAGTAATACATAAAATGAGAATTGGATAAAAAACCAAATTTTCCTTTTATATTCCAGGTGCCCAACTAACTTCAGTAGACGGCGAGACCACATCCCATCTCATGGGCATGTTCTATCGGACCATTCGCCTGGTTGAGAACGGAATCAAACCCGTGTATGTGTTTGATGGTAAACCTCCAGATATGAAGTCACATCAGCTGGACAAACGTGCCGAGAGACGAGAGGAGGCAGAGAAGGAGTTGCAGAAGGCTACTGAGTCTGGTGGGTTGTTTTTGTACTTTTAAGAGTTTTATATTTTACGTAACACCTGAAATTTTAATAAAATCAGTATTTGCCATTTACATGGAGTTTAATAGATTAGAATGGAGACAAAAACTTTGTTATAAGACCTTGTAACAAAGTTTTTGTATGCTTCCAATATGAATAAGTATTTCGTCCGCAGCTTCGCATGCGTTAACTTTAGATTTCCGTAATTAAATACATGTGGCGCACTCAGTTTAAAGTAAAAAAAATTGTTATTGTTATTTAAAAGTAAAAAAATAACAATTAAGCCTATGTCATTCTGCCTCATAGTCCTCTAAATATCATGGGACGCAAACATCCAAACACCTTGACATATCAACTTCCACTTTTAAAATATTAGTAACAAGAGAATGTAACACCAATATTTTAAATTTGATTCTGAGTGTTTTCTAATATTAAAATACTTTTCCAGGTGACCAAGCCTCAATAGACAAGTTGAACCGTCGTCTAGTTAAAGTGACAAAGCAGCACGGGGAAGAGGCTCGGTCGTTATTGAAGCTGATGGGAATACCTGTCGTGGAGGCGCCGTGCGAGGCCGAGGCGCAGTGCGCTGCGCTGGTGAGATCCTACTTCATTATCATTACATAGTATAAATCCAAGTCGCTAATTCTGTCTGTTTGTATGTTTGGCCGCTAACTCCTCCTAAACCAGTTGAGGGATTTTAATACCATTTTCACCGTTCTTTAGGTAATTTTTTCATTTAAATTTGTAAATAAAGAACATTCAGAAAAGGTTTTTTAAGTTAACTAAAATTCAATGTTTCGGGAACACGTCGCGCAAAATTACACCATTGCGAAGCGTGGGCGGGTCGCTAGTATATTATTAACGTGAAAGTTTGTGAGTATGGATGTATGGATGTTTGTAACTCTTTCACGTAAAAACTACTGGATGGATTTGGATGAAACTTTACAGTAATATAGGTAATACATCAGAATAACATATAGGGTATTTTTTACCGCGGGAAAACTTCTCTTTCCCACGGGAAACCGACTTCCTCGCGAACGGAGTCGCGGGCGGCCACTAGTATTAAAATATGCCATGGGGATTAATGAATTGTGAAAGATTAATAATAAAAATATCGTTTACTTCGTATTCAAGTAATAACTCGATTTCCTCTTCATTGCATGGACTCTCACTTCGTTCAACTCGGAATTTTTCAATTCGACGTCGTCTGTTTATATCGCTCGGCCTACACGGCCTATATGCCTAAGGCAAATTGTCAAAAAATTTGAAAAATTTGAGCCATTTTCAATGTTTTCCACATGACTTAATTTATTATAATCACCATACAATTTCACTAGAGTTTTTTTTTTAAAAAAGAACAAGGAATTGTAGCAATTTGTGAAATGGAAAATCAAAAACCTACTACTTAAACACCACCATCTTTAAAACCCAAAAATCCCACTCTCCAGGTAAAAGCCGGCAAAGTGTTCGCCGTAGCCACCGAAGACATGGACGCTTTAACATTCGGATCCAACGTGCTATTACGTCACTTGACCTTCTCTGAAGCCAGGAAGATGCCCGTCCAGGAGTTCCACCTGGAGGCGGTGCTGGATGGACTGGGGCTGAAGTACCCTGAGGTAAGTTCAGTGGGCCAGTGTTAAATTGACTAAAAAGGATGATAGCTAATTAATGTTTAGCGGCTATTTACTCTTTATAAGCTAACAAGCAACCCGCCCACGCTTCACAATGGTGTAATTTTGGCCGACTTGCTCACGAAATATTGAATTTTGGCTAACTTAAAAAAACCTTTTGTAGTCGTTATTTATTTACAAATTTAAATGAATAAATTCCCTAAAAGATGGCGAAAACCGCATTAAAATACGAATAGTAATTTGGATTTATACTATGTAATGATAATGAAGAAACAGTCAAACAGTGGGTAAACCTACAGCAGGTTAATTCAAGAGTTAACTTATGGGCTTCTACTTTGTAGGCATGAAAATGCTGATGATTACTTTTCATTGGATATACTTCAAGTAACAGATATTATAGACGACAGACGGACAAAAAGTTAACCTTTAGTGGTTCCCCTTTTCCTTTGAGGTTCCAACACTTTAACGGTTAAGTAACGACATACTCGGGAACTTTCTTTTCTTTTGTTTACCGGTTTATAGTTCAGTTTCTCTTTCTTTACATGTTATTTTTCTTACACTCATTCAAGAGTATTTACTTTTTTTCTCTCTTTTGAATATTTTAAACCTTTTTTTTTTCCACTCAGTTCATAGACCTCTGCATCCTGCTAGGCTGCGACTACTGCGGCTCGATCCGCGGCGTCGGCCCCAAGCGGGCCATCGACCTCATACAACAACACAGGAACATTGAAACCATACTCAGAAATATTGACACGGAGAAGTATAGTCCCCCGGAGGAGTGGCAGTTCGAACATGCTAGGAGACTGTTTGAGGAGCCGGAGGTTAAGGATGCTAAGGATATTGAGGTGGGTTGTGAAATTTAGTGATAATAGAGTTAGGTCTTAAACCAGTCGCTTTAAAAATAATTTTGGGCTAAATGTAACTAGTATGTATAAAATGTAACAGAAAAACTAAATTTTGTTTTTGGAAGCGGTCCTATTATGCTCTGTATACAAGTATACACCTAATTATGTTGTTGTAACTTTAGAGAAAGACATAACTCATACAAATCATACTAATCAAAATGACTAAAATCGATAATTTTCTAAGAATTCTTGCTATTCAATATTATAGTCGTTTTATAATGACCAATTGAATGACCTTCTAATGTTATAAATGTGAAAATGAGAATGTCTGTCCGTCTGTCTGTATTCCGCTTTCACAAAACAGGTAAACCAACTCTACTCAATTTTGGAATGGAAATATATGATATCCTGGTAAGAAAAGAGTCTTCCTTTTACCGCGGTAATAATTTTCACCGAATATAAGTCCACGCCGACGAAATCTTTGATACCGACTAGTAATTTCTTATTGGAACTTAAACCATGCGATTTTACTGCCTTAATTTTTTTGTTCATAATATCCATATCTAAAAATACCCATTTAATCCTCAGTTAAAATGGACAGACCCAGACGAGGAAGGTCTTGTAAAGTTCCTGTGCGGAGACAAACAATTCAATGAAGAAAGGGTGAGGAACGGAACCAAGAAACTAATGAAGGCCAGGACCGGCACCACGCAGGGCAGACTCGACGGGTTCTTTAAGGTAGGATTTACTTACAAATTTTATTATTATAGTCTATACAGGGTCTGTCGTAATAAATGGATAACCCTTTACCTACAGTTGATCCGGATGTGAGGCTATAAGAAAATGGTGTCTTCTTGCCAGGGTTGTCAACCATAAGAAAATGGCGTAGACTTTTAAACTTTTTTATAAATTTCGCTATTTTTTTCATTTATTCCGTTGCCATTTCTTCAAATTTTGATATATTTGTATATTTTTTTAGTATTATACTCCTGAAGACATGTATTATATAATTTTAATACAATTTTAGGTGTTATTCACGTTAAACATTATCAAAATTCCCATTTTAAGAAAAACATTTCTAATTTTTTTTCTTTATGTCAACTTTTGATCATCTCCTGTGAAAAAAAAATGTATGACGTTATAGCTGCCCATGATCTTAATAAATTGTCTAGTATGTGTAGATTCTAAAAAGGTATAACGATGTGTACTTTACAAGCAACATTAAGTTACAGGAGTGAGAACACTAATCAAGGTCAGAATTTTTATTTTTCAAGTTATGTTATAAATGGTTGTAAACCATCGTCATAATGATTTTATTCTAAAAAGATACTTTGCAAAAACACTATCGGGCCACTAAAAGGATAATCAGAAGAAAGCCCGGTTGTTTTTGGGAAAATAATAACATTACTCCACGATAATAATGTAATGAAAATGTACAAATGAAAATTGTTGTGCTCTAATAGTTACATGCGACAAACATGTTGCGACAAGTTTATTCGAAATTGAAACGGATTTAAAAAATCGAACAAAGTCCACATTTCAAAGAAAAGTGGAAAAAAGTGGAAGGAAATCGTCCTTTCATAAATGCATTGTGCACTCTAATGAACACACGGTAATCAGGATGTCGCACATTTGGATATCTATCACTATAAACACAAGCAGCTCTATTGGTGTTGCCATTACATACACCGTAAATGTAATGCATGTTTGCGTATTCGGCCGGCGTGTATTGTTGCGGCATGATACACAAACTACACAAAAACTTTTCTAAAACAACAAGTTCAATCGATAGCACAACACAATGTCCGTAAATGTGAGCAAAGTCATAAGTATCACCACGTTATCAAGTCCAAATCACAAGGAAAATCAAAGTCCGATATTAGAAAGCAGTAACAAATTGACGAAAATAAAGAGAATAAAAGCACATCCGATGGTCAAAATTACACTGATGTGATGAGTACCCTTTTCTTTGTAATGCGGTCTTTGTTCGATTTTTAAAATCCGTTTCAATTTCGAATAAACTTGTCGCAACATGTTTGTCGCATGTAACTATTAGAGCACAACAATTTTCATTTGTACATTTTCATTAAATTATTATCGTGGAGTAATGTTATTTTTTCCCAAAAACAACCGGGCTTTCTTCTGATTATCCTTTTAGTGGCCCGATAGTGCTTTTGCAAAGTATCTTGATAGAATAAAATCATTATGACGATGGTTTACAACCATTTATAACATAACTTGAAAAATAAAAATTCTGACCTTGATTAGTGTTCTCACTCCTGTAACTTAATGTTGCTTGTAAAGTACACGTCGTTATACCTTTTTAGAATCAACACATACTAGACAATTTATTAAGATCATGGGCAGCTATAACGTCATACATTTTTTTTTCACAGGAGATGATCAAAAGTTGACATAAAGAAAAAAAATTAGAAATGTTTTTCTTAAAATGGGAATTTTGATAATGTTTAACGTGAATAACACCTAAAATTGTATTAAAATTACATAATACATGTCTTCAGGAGTATAATACTAAAAAAATATACAAATATATCAAAATTTGAAGAAATGGCAACGGAATAAATGAAAAAAATAGCGAAATTTATAAAAAAGTTTAAAAGTCTACGCCATTTTCTTATGGTTGACAACCCTGGCAAGAAGACACCATTTTCTTATAGCCTCACATCCGGATCAACTGTAGGTAACGGGTTATCCATTCATTACGACAGACCCTGTATATGTGTCTTTCTATTTGTATAGAAAGCTTTTAAATCACTAGCACGGGGTCAAAAAATACTGTCAAAATCCAGCGAGTGTCAAAATGACATGTAGGTAGCCATTTCTAAATACTTTAAAACAAAGTCGTAATTGGTGTCTATGAGTATGTATTATTGCGAGATCCTTAATTGCCACCATTGCCACGCAATGGGTTTGACACGATTTCCGTCTTCAGTTTTTTTTTAAGTTTTACCTTAGTGTAGCCATGCTCTTTTTTAAAGATAATTTTCCTGATTAAGATTGAGGAAACAAATATACAGATATTCTGTTTAGTTTTAATCTATTACAAGAATAAAAAAGGCATTACTTGCGTCATCTCAGCTTTAATAGTAATAAGATCGTCACTATAAAAATATTAAGTTAAAATAATATATTTTAGATTTCAACAACACCAAATCCTAAACGCAAGGCAGAAGAAGATAAAAACAAGGCAGCCAACAAGAAAGCGAAGACGGGAGGCGGCGGTAGAGGCAGGAAGCCAAAATAATATACAGTGAATGATTGAATGAGTGAAGTGAATGAACAAATTGTGTTAATATTGATAAGTCTCATAATTTGCTAGTTAGTAATGGTTTTTGTCTTTTTAATGCTGTTTTTTGTAACTTATGCCTTTTCCTTTCAAACCTACGAATAAGTTTTAGTTGGTTAAGTTTTCGCATGTTCTGTCAAAAATTAAGATGCAAATGTTTAAAAATTACTGTTACATAGACTGTTACTAAGACAAAAAATGTCAATATTGTAACGGCCGAAACCAATATTCTACTTACCTTTGACGCCTTGTTATTTGGGTAACTATGGTAACCATTATAGATAGCTGTTGATATGGAAATGACAGAAACACGTCACAAAAACAAAACTAGCAGTTTCCAATTACCAAGGTTTCAACTGTAGTAGAATATTGGTTTCGGCCGTAAGAGTCGTTTTAAATAAAATATCCAATTGATTAATAATCGCTTTAAAGCGTACATTAGGCGAAATATGCTTGCCTTGATTCAGTCAGTTATAATAGATGTCACGTGATTGACAAAGAGGAGACATATTTTAGTTGTTAAGGTATTTTTAAGGTGCAATTAAAAAAAAATTGCTTCGGTCTCATTAGATTGTTTCATATTCATGTTTCTTGTTCAGCTATATTTGTTTTGTTCATGGGAATATAGCCTTTAAAGACGTTAGACTGATAATAGGCTGGCCCTAATGTAAGATCTGATATTGTTAAATTTGACATCTCGACAAGCATGGTATTAAAATAAAATCCAATTATAACCGAAATATATTAATTTTATTTCTAAAATATTTAAATATTCATCAGCATAAATACACATTCTAAAAAGACATTTCATACAAAACAAAGATCACATTTCCAAAAATAGATAAAATATATAAAAAAAATAATTATAATAACATTTCTTCAGCTACGCTAACATTATTTTCATCAACTTAGCAATAAAATACATTTTTAAACAAAATAAAATAATTATACTTAAATACCTATTTATTTATTCGACATAATTACGTAAACTATTTAAATTTTATAAACCTACAATACAAGGCAGTAACAACGATAAATATTTCGACATCTGCCAACTTCCCGCTCCACTCCAACCGTTTTGACATATGTCAAAAAGCCTTGACACTTGCCAAAACGATCATGACATGTGCTTAAATAATCATGACATGCGTCAAATATTTTTTTATCAGTTTTTTCGGTATCTAGGCGAAGTTTTCCTTCAAGAAGTTGATAAGACCGTTAGTAGACGCGTCATGGCTTGTCACAGGTTTTTTGTGTTTGAGCTCGGGCTCTATGGCCTTGGCGAGCTGCTTCCCGAGTTCGACTCCCCATTGGTCGAAGGAGTTGATGTCCCAAATCACACCCTGCGTGAAGATCTTGTGCTCGTACATTGCTGTGGGAAGAAAAATAGGAATTAAAGAAATATTTTATAGGGCTTAGAAAAAATTAATAGTAAATTTAATAGGGAAGAATAAAAAGTGTGTCAGAAATAACTATGTTGTGAAGAAACCTATTGGCCTGTTTAGCTATTCAATTTCATAATATTCATTTTAATATCGCATAAAAACTATTTTCTTAAATGTTCTGTAGGGCTGTACCGTTAAAGAACCAACGTAACTTTTTTAATACAGTTTAAAAGTTGTTCTTTTAGTTTGCGTTTGAAAGGCACAACGATTTGTTTATCTTACGGAACAGCCCCACTATTATGTCAAAACTATAAAAAAAAAACATTTTAATAATAATAAATAAATAATAAACCTCCAGACAGACACATCAACTTTGTGGCCCTAAACTAAGCAAAGCTTGTACTATATAGGTACCAAACAATGGATTAGGGGAGAACCTAGTTACACCCAGACACGAGCCAATTTCGAAAAACCATTTTGACGAAATTGGCCCGACCCAGGGATCGAACCCGGAACCATCCGCTTAGCAGTCCGGTATATATAACGCTGCACCACAGAAGTCGTCTAATGTCTATTTTAAATCATCAACTGTCAAAATAACTCACCTATAAGCGCTCCGAGGGTAAACGGCGTGATTTTCCTGACTACGATGGAGTTGGTCGGTCGGTTTCCTTTGAACACCTTGTGCGGGAGGATCTTCTTTATGGCCGCAGGCGCCATCTTGGCGGCTTTCAGCTCCTTTTCAGCCTGATTGACAAGTTTAAAGGTAAATGAGGGTAGAATTGAAAAAAGGTTCATTTTTTAAATTAATGATTGCACGTTGGTAACAATGAAGATGTTTCGTTGTTACATTACTATACTTTGTTTTATTTTTTTTAATATGTAGACGATGTTACTATCAACAAATTGTTATTTTAAAAAGAAAAATCTACTCAAAACATCAGAGGAGTAAGACAACTATTTTAATTAAAAAAACAAAAACTATTCCTTTAAAAAAAAATAACAATAATCATTCATGCAAATTCTATTTTCAATCTTTTGAAATCAGGCCGAAACTTTGAACTCCTCTCTCCAAGTTTCTTTTTCATGTTTTTTTTTCTAAATCCACAACACAATTCAACGACGATGATAAATCAAACGACATCCCATACCTCCTTTTCGTTCTTCCCCTTCATCAGAGCTTCAGTCTGCGCGAGGAAGTTGGCCAACAGGATCGTGTGATGGATCCCGCCCGAGATCGGGTTGTGAGTCTGTGCCGGGGCTATGAAGTCGCACGGGATCAATCTACGGGCAGACAGTTAGTTAGATGGTTGGCCAACAGGATCGTGTGATGGATCCCGCCCGAGATCGGGTTGTGAGTCTGTGCCGGGGCTATGAAGTCGCACGGGATCAATCTACGGGCAGACAGTTAGTTAGATGGTTGGCCAACAGGATCGTGTGATGGATCCCGCCCGAGATCGGGTTGTGAGTCTGTGCCGGGGCTATGAAGTCGCACGGGATCAATCTACGGGCAGACAGTTAGTTAGATGGTTGGCCAACAGGATCGTGTGATGGATCCCGCCCGAGATCGGGTTGTGAGTCTGTGCCGGGGCTATGAAGTCGCACGGGATCAATCTACGGGCAGACAGTTAGTTAGATGGTTGGCCAACAGGATCGTGTGATGGATCCCGCCCGAGATCGGGTTGTGAGTCTGTGCCGGGGCTATGAAGTCGCACGGGATCAATCTACGGGCAGACAGTTAGTTAGATGGTTGGCCAACAGGATCGTGTGATGGATCCCGCCCGAGATCGGGTTGTGAGTCTGTGCCGGGGCTATGAAGTCGCACGGGATCAATCTACGGGCAGACAGTTAGTTAGATGGTTGGAGGTTGATGTTCAGGTTTTAGAAGGGAGGTAATAAGATTAAAGAGGGTAGAATAAGGATTAAAAGATGGAAGGCATTTAAAAAGGTAGGGAATAAGTTGTAAAAAAGGGATGAACTAAGATTTTATAAAGGAAGGAAATGAGGTTTTAAAATGCGAGGGAATAAAGTTTTAAAAAGGAAGGTAATAAGGTATAAAAAGTGTGAAAATAAAGTTTCAAAAGCGAGGAAATACGTTTTTGAAAGGTAGGGAAGCGAATAAAGTTTTAAAAAAGTCGGAATAACACCTTCCTCATTCAAAATTAACACTATATCTCCCTTCTCCATTTACATACAGATCGACAGAAAAGAGTTAAAGTTAAATGAGGGAGCCACTTTCTTCGTATTAGTGTCAGATTTGACGTTCAATGGTTAAGTATGGCAACAATTTAGTATGGAAAATTTTTAGTTCCGTAATAATCAATGTCCACTCTTTTGTGTCTTTCAGTAGCTCCTCTATGAATATAAATTATGATTGTATAATTTTGAAAAAGAGTGCCGAGAGTTTTTTCTGTCAGCTTTTTCTCTCGGTCTACTACGGCCATTGCTGATCAATGTAGGGGTGTCCCGTGACATCTTTTTTTTTACGCTTTTGACAATGTATAAGAGACTAGTGGCCGCCCGCGACTCCGTTCGCGTGGAAGTCGGTTTCCCGTGGGAATGAGAAGTTTTCCCGCGGTAAAAAGTACCCTATGTCCTTTCCCAAGTTCAGTTCTTTCTTCATACCAAATTTCATCAAAATCGGTTCAGTGGTTTAGGCGGGAAAGCGTAACAGACAGACAGACAGACAGACAGAGTTACTTTCGCATTTATAATATTAGTAGGGATTAGTTTTTAATCCTACATACAATAAAGTTATTTCATTTCAATATTTGACGTTTAATGATTAAGTATGGCAACATTTTATTTTTTAATTTAGTATGGAAAATTTTTAGTGACGTAATAATTAATGTCTTTTGTGAGTTTCTTTATCTTCTGACCTGGTCCCCTGGTGTATGAGTTGGTAGAAGGCGTGCTGTCCGTTGGTCCCCGGTTCCCCCCACACTATGGGTCCGGTGGAATAGTTCACTTCGTGGCCGGAGCGAGTCACGTATTTACCGTTGCTTTCCATGTCGCCTTGTTGGAAGTACGCTGCGAATCTTTAATTAAGGGTTAATTAATTGAGAGGCAATTTACAAACATGGATAAGAACAATCAAGATTGTAACTAGAAAAAGAAATCAAAATCGTTTCGTGCGGAGAGAAACATATAATACAAAAATTAAAAAAAATCTGATAGAAATAGCATGAAAATAGGGCAATAATAGCAATGACAAAACAATTTTGAAATGAAATGTCAAAATACACGGTACAAATTACGTTTTGTCATTAATTAGTTTAAAATTTAAATCCAATTTACAATAACGATTCTTTATGCTCTTCTCTTTTAGTAATATTTAAATTATAATGATAAAAAAATTATACTTAATAAATGATGAATACACTACTGACCTATGTAAATACTGGTCGTAAGGTAGAAGGGCGTGCGTCTCCGCTCCGTGGAAGTTACTGTACCATATACCGAGCACGGCCAGGATCACTGGCGCCTAGATCAATAATAATATTACTTCAAATCATACCTTTATTATCCAATGTCATATCAACCTCATGCACAGTAGCATACGGCCTTTA
The DNA here is from genome assembly GCA_916618145.1 of Emmelina monodactyla. Taxonomy (NCBI): domain Eukaryota; kingdom Metazoa; phylum Arthropoda; class Insecta; order Lepidoptera; family Pterophoridae; genus Emmelina; species Emmelina monodactyla. The sequence goes on along the minus strand of OU745323.1, from coordinate 2,279,937 downwards.
CGGAAGAGTAGTCTATCTTTGTTCCAAATTTCATCAAAATCGGTTCAGCCGTTTTGAAAAGTGCAAGCTTAACATACAGACAGACGAAAATACACATTTTCAAATGTATAATACTATACTTATATTAAGTTAAGTAAGCAGGTTATTAATCTTACGTTTTGTTCCAACGGTGCGGTGGTGAAATGCTCATCCATGAAACTAGCGCCATCTAGTAGCTTCTCGAAGTTTTCATATCCGACCGACAACGCGATAGATAGACCAATGGCCGACCATAGGGAATATCTGTGAAAAAGCAATAAGAATGAAACCCTACTGTCTAATCGGTTAAAATGAGTTGGAATCATGTAATAATACACATTTAAAATTACTTTAAGAGCTATTTTTATATATATATATTTAAAGAAAAGACTATTAAATTAAGTAGAATTGAAAATTTAAGATAGTAGAAGTAGAAGATAGAAGAGTAACTAATAAGTATGTTTTAAAAAAAATGATGAAAACCATAACAGGTAAGTCAGTATATCATACCTCCCACCGACCCAGTCCCAGAATCCAAACATGTTCTTAGGGTCGATTCCGAAGGCGGTCACTTTCTCCGCGTTGGTGGATAACGCCACGAAATGCTTGGCCACTGCTGCCGGCTGTAATAAATAACAGGGTTGAGGAAACAGTTTCTTATGTTATTTTTAAAAGCTTTGTTTTATTTCGGGGTAGTGTATCAATGTTTAGAAGTTTGAAAAAGTTTAGGTTTTTTAAAAAAAAGACTTCCACCCCAACATTGTGGTCTTGAAAAAGAGCAGTTTAGTTCATAATTTAGTCAAAATCTGCTTTTAATTTTAACTATTTTGACGTTATTCAAATCATTAACCCCTAACCTTTATATCTCAACTTACAACTTCTTAAACATGCCAATCTACTATTAATACAACTTATTAAAGAAATTAATTATTTCTTTAATCAGGCTTACCAACATCCTACTAATATTATAAATGTGAAAGTTTGTGAGTATGGGTGTTTGTTACTCTTTCACGTAAAAACTAGTGGATGGATTTTGATGAAACTTTACAGTAATTTAGATTATGCATCAGAATAACACATAGGGTACTTTTTACCGCGGGAAAACTTCTCATTCCCACGGGAAACCCACTTCCACGCGATCGTAGTCGCGGGCGGCCACTAGTATGACATAAAAACGCTTAACAACAAATAATTCAATAAAGAAACATGCAATTACTTTTTTAATACAGTTGCTCAAAAAGTGGCGTATTGCAGGGACGTAGGTATAGCGTTCGGGATGTGGGCTATTTATTACACACGCGTGCTTTGTTTTTACCTTTCCCGCACTCGTGCGTTCTCTTTCCCAACTGTCAAAATATTGTCTATTAAAAAGAAAATTTAACCAACCATGAAGTTTTTACTAAAAAAAAACAAAGAAGTTTTTATGATTCATGTTAATACTTACGTAGCATAGGTATATTTCTAAAAAAAGCTACTAGTTTGTTTCGATATCAGATTTAATGATTTGATTGAATTAGTGTGGTTGGTTTCATTTCATCTCATTAAATTTCATTTTAATTTCATATCAATAAAAAAAATCTACTGAAGACTTGGCTGTATGGGCATAGTAACCTTTGCCTACCAATTGGGTGAAGAAAAAATGGCACCATTTTCAAAATGAGTAATTTCGACATTTACGATCCTAATTTTATATTTTAATAAATTGCTTTATTTTTTCGCAACTGTATCAAAAATAGTCGTTCATTACACGTGCGGAACCGTCATTGCAACTCGTCCCGCCTGTCATCCCTCGCCTTCGGCTGTGCCTCGGCTCGGGTAGACATTGGTCGGAACTCGTTGTAATGACAGCCTTTCCACACTTGTATTGAAATATACTATTTTAATACAGTTGCTCAAAAAGTGGCGTATTGCAGGGACGTATAGCGTTCGGGATGTGGGCTATTACACACGCGTGCCTTTTTTTTACCTTTCCCGCACTCGTGCGTTCTCTTTCCCAACTGTCAAAATAATGTCTATTAAAAAGAAAAATTAACCAACCATGAAGTTTTTACTAAAATGAAACAAAGAAGTTTTTATGATTAATGTTACGTAGCGTAGGTATATTTCTAAAAAAAGCTACTAGTTTGTTTCGATATCAGATTTAATGATTTGATTGCATTAGTGTGGTTGGTTTCATTTCATCTTATCTCATTAAATTTCATTTTCATTTCATATCAATAAAAAAAATCTACTGAAGACTTGGCTGTATGGGCATAGTAACCTTTGCCTACCAATTGGGTGAAGATAAAATGGCGCCATTTTCAAAATGAGTTATTTCGACATTTACGATCCTAATTTTATATTTTATTAAATTGCTTTATTTTTTCGCAACTGTATTAAAAATAGTCGTTGATTACACGTGCGGAACCGTCATTGCAACTCGTCCCGCCTGTCAACCCTCGCCTTCGGCTGTGCCTCGGTTCGGGTAGACATAGTATAAATATACTATTTTTATTGACTTTTTGATGCCTTCGGGTCTTACCGCGTATAAGACCCGAAGTCATCAAAAAGTTTTTGTATTTATTGAACATATATTTATGTTTATAAAATATGTATCTATGTGTATTCTTTTTTTATTTATCATAAATCTTTAATAATACTGTACCATTTTATCTACATTATTTTGCACCTATCCACTTTGTACCCTATGTTTCTTTAACTTGTGGTTGTCTGGAAGAGGTCGCTCCCAGCGATAAGACCGCCTGTTGATGTACCTACCTGTGACTTTTCATTGTTTACTTGTTTGTTCAACAAAGTGTAAAATAAAATAAATAAATAAAATAATTTTGACTTTTTGATGACTTCGGGTCTTACCGCGTATAAGACCCGAAGTCATCAAGTGATGTTCATATGACTCACGTCGCCAGCAGCCTTCAGGAACCACTCCTTGGCGGAGGTGGCGTTGGTGATGGTCTCCTGCGTGGTGTAGGTCTTGGACGCGATGATGAAGAGGGAGGTCTCCGGGTCCAGGACCTTTAGCACCTCGGCCAGGTGGGTGCCGTCGATGTTTGAGACGAAGTGGAGCTTACGTGACAAATATTTTTTTTTTTTTAGTTTTTTTTTAATTTTTTTTTTAAAGTGTACTGATTGCATGATTTATTTGGTAATGTCTACAAAGCTTATGTGAACTTGTCGGAGACATTGATTATGAATGATAAATCATTGCGTGGTATAAATCCAAGTCGCTAATTCTGTCTGTTTGTATGTTTGGAAGCTTACTCCTCCTAAACCAGTTGAGGTATTTTAATGTGGTTTTCGCCATCTTTTAGGGAATTTATTCATTTAAAGTAAATATAGAACATTTCAAAAAAGTTTCTTTAAGTTAGCCAAAATTCAATGTTTCGTCAGCAAGCCGGCCAAAATTACTCTATTGCGAAGCGTGGGGGGTCGCTAGTAATGATTAAATTTCATAAAGAGGTAGTGAATGCAACTAATTATATGTAAGGAGTAAAAAAATAGTTTGTTTATAAATTGAATTTACTTACCCTTATATAGATACAAAGTAGCGAATGCGTATCTTTATACCAAATTTAATTCGAATGTGGCTAGGTGGATAACTTTGGATTTACATGGTGGATAATTATTTGTAAGTTTCTGGGAGAACCTAGTACCTTCAAAATAATTGTTTTTAAGTCTCACATCTCTATATCATTACATAAACCTAACAGAGTAACTATGTTTCTATGTATAGTTGTGTATCATTACATAGTATAATCATTACATAGTATAAATCCAAGTCGCTAATTGTGTCTATTTGTATGTTTGGCCGCTAACTCCTCCTAAACCAGTTGAAGAATTTTAATGCGGTTTCCAACGTCCTTTAGGTAATTTGTTCATTAAAATTTGTAAATAATGAACATTTAGAAAAAGTTTTTTTAAATAAGCTAAAATTCAATGTTTCTGGACCAAGCCGGCCGGCTTAAAAAAAGGCCGGCGAAAACTACACCATTGCGAAGCGTGGGCGGGTCGCTAGTAAATATATAAATTGTGAAATAAATAAAATCATATAACAGTTGATACCTTAAGATGGTTGGCATAAGGTTTGAGCGCCTCGGTGACCATCAGCGGGCCGAGGTCCGACCCCCCGATACCGATGTTGATCACGTCGGTTATGGACTTGCCGGTGTATCTGATTAATGATAGAAATAAGAATTTACTGATAGAAAACATTTTTAGTTCCAAACTTAAATTTAAAGTAAGTTTTTTCAATCGTGATTTTATAGCATGCAAGACAGTGCGAATAGGATCGTTGTTTTTGATAATTCTCTAAGTTAATTTTTTTTACTTCTTATTTTAACTTTAAATGATTTTTTTTTAGCTTCTATGCTTATCAAACAGAGAATCATAGTCACTACGTGTTCCGACACAAATGCTTACAACGACAACCGTTTACCTAAGTTATGTCGGTAAATAAAATATCAAATTTATTATGATTGGCTAACTTACTCTGCTAAAAGAAATAAATGAAGGTTATAAACACAGACATCTCATTTCGATCGTAACAGTCACTCACCCCTTCCACTCCCCCCCAATAACCTGCCCACAGAACTCCTTCATATGCTCGAGCACGGCATTCACCTCCGGCGTGACGTCATTTCCGCCGACGAGGATCGGCCGGTTGCTGCGATTGCGCAGGGCAATGTGCAGCACCGCGCGGTCTTCCGTGAAGTTTATCTTCTCGCCTGGTTGTGGCGGAAGATGGTAGTTTGTAAATGGATGTCAAAGTGTGGAGGAAAAGTGTGTTGAGCTTTTTGGATTGGTAGAGAGAGGCAAAAGGTTTAAGTAGGAGGGAATTTAAATGTATTGCATGTTACGTGTGAACTATCGCGTTTTTATTGTATATTTTTGATATAATCCTGCTTGCGACTTCGGTATCAACCATGATCATTGCAACTCGGTTGAAACGTCGGGAAATATTACAGGTAGTTTTTATGTAGGTACCTAATTATTACTATGACCGCGTTTGAGACACGATTATACAAAAAAATAGTACATACATCCTATTTATTATTATAAATGTGAAAATATGTAAAGATGGATGTATATGTTTGTTATTCTTGCACACAAAAAACTTATGAACCAATTTAAGTGAAACCTAGTTTATGGGTAGACTATAACATGGAAAAAAACACCAGGTTATTACTGTGTGAAATCAAACATTCTTATGGGAAAACTATTGTTCGTAGAGTGAAAGCTGATAACTAAGTATAATAATTTTTGCCAGATTATCAACACTGTTTAACCGACTCCTGTCCCGTGACGCGCCTAGCGCGTCATGAAGAAACCTTCAGGGAGGCCCATGACGCGAGAGATGCGTCATTAGAAAATAGTTACAATTCAAATTTTTATTTGATTTAATCAATAAAATATCTTATTTTATATAAAAATTAACTCATTAGGAACACCAATATCAAGGGCCACTATTTTTTTTTGGAAATTAAATTTGCCAGTGGTTGTCAACCATAGGGTGCCTACCTACAAGTAACTGTTTATCCTACTAATTATTGAAAAGTGTTATTATTAAAGCCAGGATTCGAACTTAGCAAATCTATAAAAATAATCACTATGTTTTGGTCACCAATGAATAGTTTAGATGTAAAAACGGAAGATTTTTGATTTGCGATAAAATACTTCCCACAGGTTGACAACCAATGGTGGAAATCTATAACTTACCTTCTATCTCGTATAAAACACGTAGATCGACACTTTTAAATACACTAAACTAATAAATGAAACATAACAAACAATAACAGGTCTCACTTTGTATTATTTTAGTTGAAATTGTCTAAAATAGCGTAATAACATCACCAGTGGCCCATGACGCGTTAGGTGCGTCATCATTTAGGAGGGCCGGTGACGCGACTAGCGCGTCATTGAATTTTGTATGGGGCCACGGAGGAAAGGCTCGAAAAATGATGGTGGCAAGGAGTCGGTTAATACTTTTCTCCACTTGACTCCCTTATTTTTAGACATCTGGTAACAATATTTAGCTTGCATATTTAATACTTTGTTTCATTATCATGATGAAAATACCTGAAAACATGGCTTCTCTAGCCTGCTCAACTCCCCTCCGTCTCGCCAGGTTGAACAGCAGCGCCATTACAGCACTGTCAACTCGGTTCTTGGAGTAGTCCAGAAGGATGTCACCGTCATTGGGAGTTGGGATGCGTAAACTGCGTAAAAAAATCATAATTACAGCATTAAGTTTCTAGGTGGTAGGCAAAAGCCTTCTTTAATTGACTTTTGTTCTTATAGCATACTATATTATTAATTATATTTCCATTACAGATAATTTGCACATGTTTTAAAGAGTTAAAATATTCATACAATAATTAACCACAGTACTGTACCAAACTTTCAACTTTTAAAACAATACATTTCTATGTTAAAGTTATTAGGTAGAAATATACCTATGTTTATGGTATGGTAAGTGCAGAAACGAGTTTCAATTGATAATTAAAAGTTCACAAGTGGCGACACTGTAACATTGAGAACGACCTTTCGAAAACTTGCACACAATTTCGATATGGACATTTCAATTACATCATACGATAAGCTATTACATTTCTATGAATTAAACTTATGATAAATATGTAAAACAATACTTTAGGACCTAAATAATCAGGGAAAACAATGCATTAACACGAGTAAATACCTGAATTTGTTAAACCGTTCGGGATCCTGTTGAAACAGCTGCTGAATGTTGATTTTCTCAGAGTTAAGCTGGTAGAAGCTATCCAGAGTTTGGTACGCGGGGTCCTCCCGTAAAGGTGATTTCTTTTCCATTGTTTTAAGCGAAAATAAACGAGATCTTGAGATGCGGCTCGCAGAAAACTGCCGTATCAATGATAACAAAAGTCGATTTGACATTCCAATGACTCGCGAAGGTCATTTTTGACATTTGATAGAGCGGAACGCAAACTGAAAGATAAAATAAATAACTAAACGCAGTTTATGAGGTTCAATAAAATCCTACTAATATTATAAAAGTGTAAGTTCTTAAGTATGTATGTTTGTTACTCTTTCACGTAAAAACTACTATATGGATTTGAATGAAACTTTGCAGTAATATAAGTAATACATCAGAGTAACACATAGGGTACTTTTTACTGCAGGAAAACTTCTCATTCCCACGCGAACGGAGTCGCGGGCGGCCACTCGTCTGTAATAATTTAAGTATAAATAAATCTGAGAAGTAAAAGAACTTTTGGAATTCTTTCGTTTTGTGTGGCACTCTGGCACTACACCTTGTGAAGTAGATCTTTTCTGTTTATTTTTCTTGTTTAGAAATAGGTATTTTTCCTTTGAAAGATTATAAGTTAATCTGCTGTGTGCAGTTATGTCTTCACTTTGTAATCGGCTGTTTTGCATTGTTTTTTTTACAATTTTAAAATGATTGACAAATCATCCATTTGCATCATTAGCATCTCTATCCAGAAGTACATTGAAAATATTGAGGATGGTACTGACAAATAGAGTTTATCCGAAAACACAGATTTTCATACGCATAAAATAAATAACTTTGTTCTTCAGAGTCTCAACCCCAAGTTAATTGCTGTGAGCACAAAAATATGCCTATCGGAACGCAGCCAAAGGTTTGTTTGACTTTGACAAGTTTGACACCACATATTTGCGTCGACTTGTGAATGAATCACCATTTGTGTAAATTGCAAATTGTTTTGTTATATTCTCAAGCATTATCCAAAGATATTATTTTACTGATGTAGTTTCTGGAAACCGAAGATGTCGGTAATGAATTTCGAGAACATTGGCTCCTTTTCACGAAGCTGCAACGGTACTACGCTGCATTATGACCAAGCGTGTTTACGACTGATTACGGATCGGAAAGTGTATTTTTGGAGTCAATATGAAGAGTGCGAGGGTTGTATGCTGTTGAAAACCGCTGAATTGGACTCCAGCGGGGAGGTAGCGCTTAATACTTGGAGTCCTGTGCAGTATTCTATCAGAAATGACGAGGGAGAAATTTGCAATGGTAAGACATCCAAAGTACCACCCTATGAAGGACATTGTTTTATTATTGTTTGCAAACTATCATAAAATTATCATATTGTCAATGTTATCCAATAATTTATCTAGTTGAATGTTAATAATCGAACCAACAGTCAAGTAATTATGCTAGAAAGATTTTAAGCTGTTAGGTATGTAACACATTGTAGGAAGCCTTATTATCTGCTGACCTGTGACTAATATGCACATAAGTGGGTATATTAACATGCTTTGTAAAACTGATGCTCAAGCTATCAAGAAATGTTACATTTAAGATATAAATGACCATTATGATAAATTTAATAACAAACATACTATTAATTAATTAATCAAAATATGCATTGCCTATCACACAAAGGATTGGGATTTAACATTTCAACTAAAGTAGATAATATTTAAATCAAAAATAAATAGTTTTACCTAATGATAATTAAATAACAATCAATTGTTCTTAATACATTAAGTGTATAAGTACATTGTTAGTTCAAACTGTTTTGTTATTTGTTTAATATAATTAGCATTTAAAACACTAAAACAAAAACTATTTTCTTTTTGACCAATAACAAATTCACAGATAATAAATTGGAACATAATTTCAACATCTTTCTCTTTGAATTCTATTTCAATAAACAGTGTATTTCATTTATTTTAATGCTGGGATTTGTCAAATTACTTAAAGACATGATTGCAGAACATCATGCAAATTGCTGTAGTATATTGTGTAGTATTACCATACTTTAGCTGTGTTTTTTACATGTGCTCAAAAAAACATTTTTTTATCATTCAATCTTTATTTTGATAAATTTTCATCATCAAAAGGTCATGTTAGTCCATTGCTATTTTGTGGTACAAAAACAGCTTAAAATGTATAACTAAAATATTCAGGATCTATTTACATGTTGTCTTGATCTTCCATTGTTTCTACATCTTTCATTGTCATTTACTGCATCCATATGTATTATTATTACTATTTCTTAACCAGAACATATTTTGATACCATTTTCACCATCATTTCAATATGTTTTTCAAGGAGGTTAAACAGAATTTGTTTTGAAATCTATCTTATAACAAAGTAATAAATAATAATGAATTTATAAAAGAAGTCAATGTGTTTGATAAGAGCATTGCTTCCGTGTTCTTATTATGCACTTCACTGATTTGTAATACAAGCTTTTTGGATCTATGACCTCTGTTAGCACAGCAAATCCACTTGAATCAACAAATTAAACAAGATGTCCCAAAGCTCCATTCCAATAATTATATTTATGTTTGTGCATAATTAACATCCAACCATTAATATGCAACTTGTATGTAAGGCAGGTTCGCCCTTTAATGTGTGCATTACCAAAAGCCTTATAAATAATAGTCAGGGCAATGTTAACCACAATTAATTTGCAATGTAGAAACTGGTTACTTGAATTAAGACAAAACTTAGAATGTAAACTGCATGAATTGCATCATTGCTAATAACCATTAACACAGCATTTGAAAGCAATCGACAGTCACCGACCGACACAAGTCCTATGTTCATGATGAACATAATACTAAACTACCCTCACCTTCCACCAGGTGTATACGGTTTCGGCGAGTTCGGCCAGTACAAGATCAACCTGACAGATGTCACCAAGGACAGTTGTCCCCCGCGGATGACGGCCGAGCCTGATGCCGCCCACCTGCCAATTTTGACAGCCGTGGTCGTGCTGCTATCTATGGCCACTCTTTGGTACATCGTCAAAGGAATCGGCAAGAGGATTGTCGCTGGACGGGTGTATGCTAGATTTTTTGCACGGTGAGAATAGTGATCTCTTTATTTGTGTATTCTGCATGTGTTTGGGTAGCTATCATCAGCTGTCCCATAAATGACGTGTAGACATTGTGTTGTAGCTTTTGTGATCGTCTTTTTTTCTCCAAAACCACAGAGAAAGGAAAACAATTGAACCAAGAAGTGTGCTTGCACTTAGAGGCTTGGCCAGACAACAAGACACACTTTCTGCCAATACTTTTCGGTATGCCACTAAACTCAGTAAATACAGGCAGAGCAATTACCATCTTTGAGGCCGAACATAATTTGCATGACCACCATTGAATGTTTTCGATACCCTGTATTAGTCAATTTTAGTTCTTATTACTATAATAGTATACAGTTTAATTTGCTTTCTTCATTTACAGCGAAGACAATGAGCTAGGATCTGAGACGCGAGTGTTAACGACTGAAGACACCCCTCGCTCGCCGAAACGATCCAGACTTCGATCTCTTGATATCTTTAGAGGATTCACCATTGCCTTGATGGTAAGCACTTATAATTTAAGCACAGCCCCTTTTTTAGTGTTTCTTCTCCAATAATTCTAACCGTATCCTACCCCTTTAGGGTTTAATCTTTCCTTCAAGGGGATATGAACCGGTTGACTATCCCAAAGATTCTATTAAAGGCGCAATTTTCTCTGAAATTTATTATACCAGTAATATATTATTTTATTAATTCACTTTTTTAAAATACTCTCTCTACCTTTGTACATAATCATAAATATTCCGTTAAACTATGTTTTTACCAACTTAGTATAACAGTGCTCACGGTGCGCGCTTCGACATACAGTTTTTCAGAAGCGAAAATAGACTTTATTGCCATCGTCCATATGTTTGCGGTACGTAGTTTTGCGCACCTTAAGACCGCCTTTTAACATCTTAAAAAACATATAACTTTCCAAACCATGTTTTTGCTATATTCATTAACCAAATACAATCATAATTCCTCCAGATATTCGTGAACGCGGGCGGCGGCGGCTACGCTATATTCTCGCACTCCGCCTGGGCGGGCCTCACTGTGGCCGACGTCGTATTTCCCTGGTTTGCCTTCGCGATGGGACAATCCCTAGTTCTGTCTCTAAATGCTAGGCTGAGAACTTCTGTGCCGAGACTCACTGCGTTTCAACAGGTGAGTTTTAACGGAAATATGTGTGGTTGAAGGTGTGTTTGTAAGCGGTTAAGTTTGTAGGTGTTGGATGGATTTAGACATTGTTTTGGGCAGTAAAAGCTAAGTTGTCTAGAAGTGATATAGGATTCATTTTAGTTTGGTAATATGATGATAGAGCCTAAAATAATTGTATCAGAAAAACATGTCGAAATATTGTTTTTATACAATAGTTCGTTATTTAGACATTGAATAGTTCAATTTTGTTTGATAATAAATGCTTTACTTTCATCAACAATAAACAAAAAGATATCGTTTTTATTTTCCTTTTATGCTTCACGTAAGTTTTAATTTTTCTTTTGCAGAGTTAATTACTAATAACTTCTACTTCTTATTACTATATTTCCCCCAGGTTGCTCGTCGAGCCCTCCTAATGGCTATCATCGGTGTGATCCTGCAATCCGAGAACGTGTCGTGGAACCGGGTTCGATTCCCGGGCGTGCTACAACGACTGGCTGCTATGTACCTGATTGTAGGAGCCTTGGAGTGCGCCTTTATGAGGACAAGTCAAAATATCACGCCTGGTATGTATTTTGACAGTGAAATTTGACAGTTCATTTTGACACAAAACGTTTTTTTTGTAATAATGTTGAAGTAGCTGACATTTGAATAGGTTGAATATAAAAAAGGTATGAAACAGTAATAAGTTACCAATAATAAAATGAATAAGAGTTTACATAAATGTTATGACTAAGAATTCAATTGATGTTTTACATTTGATCCCATAATATTCACTATATAGGCGGCCTTTATCGAATTAACATGATATAACATAATAATTAATGATGATTAATAACTTAATCCATGATAACTGTTCCAAAAAACGTATGCATCTTATCTGTGGTATTCGAAAGGTGAATCTGAAACGTAATGAAAATTTGCACTAAGTTTGTTTGATAGTCACATTTACTGCAGATTTTTAATTAATTGATCTTAAGACTCTTTCTTATACTTTTTAGATTAGATTATAAAATAAATGTGACTATTAAAATTTTAACTCAAATTTGTTATCATACTTATCATCAAGGAAGATTTCATGATAATTTTTTAATTCAAACCCTGATGTAGTAACGGGAATATCGACCATGTTTTTGTTTATATGAATGCATTATCGAAAAAAAAAACGAATAATCGTGAAAATCGAATCGCTATCTGTAATGTCATTTAAAAAGAGGTAAAACATATAAACATACAAGGTTATCGACTTCACTTTACTCTATGTATTTATTATTATTCATTAAAGGTGACAACCAATACCGGTTTAATAATTTATTACGTCATAAAGTATACGTTCAATTGTTAATAGAATTCTTAGTCACTGCATAATGTTAAATACTGATCTGAACCTTATTGAATATAACTGTATAAACATTTTAACTATTTGACAGTATGAAATGTACATATTTAAACAGTAGATACAAAATTTTATAATACAAAAAGTTTTATAATAAATAAATAAGTAAATAGCCTATATTGTCCAAGTGTTGAGTACAGGCTTCCTTCTCGGATAGCGAGAGGGTATGAGCCATAATCCACCAAAAAAAAATTTTTCTCCTATGAATAAACATAAAACTCTATTAACATCCTAAACCTTTTCGAATTTAATAATGTAAGTAATCTAAAGTTATTTATTTGATACAACAGGTCGTTCGTTACTACGCGACTTAAGCGCGGGTTGGCAACAATGGATAATCACCCTTATACTAGTAGCCATACAGGTACATTATATATTTTACTGTCTTATTCATAAATGTATAGTAAACCTATATTAGTAAAGTATGTTATATCTTTTGCAGTTTAGGAACCTGTCACAAGTTTATCAGAGACAAAACATACTTTAACTCATATAAGTTTACAATATGCGTTTATGACTATGCCTATTGTTTTAAGGTTGTAATGTAACATAAGACGACCTCTGTAGTGCAACGGTATATATACCGGACTGCTAAGCGGATGGTTCCGGGTTCGATCCCGGGGTCGGGCCAATTTCGTTATAATGTTTTATCATTATTGGTTCACTAGGTAGTGTAACTAGGTTCTCCCCTAGTTCATAATGTGGTACCTATAACACAAGTGCTTACTGCAACTTATTTTAGGGCCACATAATTGGTGTGTTAGTCTGAGGATTTATTATTATTATTTACATGTTGACATAATTATTTGCGGATCAATTTTTTTTTTGATTGGATGACTGATTTTGATGATTATTTTCTTCTTTTAAAAACTAGTGTTTCCTAATTCAATTCGATCCGATTCTTATTCATGGGGATTCATGGGAATCATAAAAGCCTTAAATTTGTATAGAATCGCGTTTTTTTCTAAACAGTTATATTTCGATTTTACCACCGATATTTGATACCAAAAACTTCTGAATATATCATTCCTTAATACAAAAATTTCCACAAACAATATAAAATAACTTTGTCACCTGATGGTAAGTGATCACCGCCGCCCATGACTACCCGCAACACTGCGGGTGTTGGGGTGTGTTGCTGAGCCTTTGAGAAATTGGGCATCGGATACCGCACTCACCGAACGAAACTCAGTCACATCGTCCCTAATTCACTATGGTTTTCTGTGCGACGGTGGTATTTCACCGGTCGAGTCAGCCCAGTAATCGCTGCAGACAGAGCCTACAGCTAGACTCTACCACTTGTATATTTTTTTTTATGTTTAACCCCTCAGGTGTGTATAACCCTGCTGGTGCCGGCGCCGGGCTGCCCGCGCGGGTACATGGGGCCCGGCGGCCTGCACATGTCGCTCAATGGGACCGCGGCTTTACACAACTGCACGGGCGGCATCGCCGGGTATATCGATAGGTGAGGATATTGTTTAGACTAGCAGATCACAATTTTTTTTTTTACCTCGGACCACTTTTATTTCAATACTAGTGGCCCGCACACTCCGTTCGCGTAGAAGTCGGTTTCCCGTGGGAGTGCGAAGTTTTCCCGCGGTAAAAAGTTCCCTTAATTCTTTCATACTATATTTTTGGTATCTAGAACCGTTTTCGCAGCGCACGCAACGGAAGCCCTCAAGGATGAATAATTTCCATTTCCATTCTCATATTTTCCATTATTTCTTCGCTCCTAATAGTTGCAGCGTGATGTTATATATCCTAATGCCTGCCTCGATAAATGGTCTATTCAACACAAAAAGAATTTTTCAATTCGAACCAGGAGTTCCTGAGATTAGCGCGTTCAAACAAACTCTTCAGCTTTATAATATTAGTATAGATTTTTAGAAGGGCCATAAAATTAAAAATTAACATAATCTTTCTAATAAACAAAGTCAAAAAAATCGTAATGACTGATAAATCGTGTATAACTCTTCAATCTTTACGAAACTTGTATTTTATACACTTTTTTACGTTACTACTAATCACGTGGCATAAGAAAAAAAAAAAGATCAAGTTTGGACTTTGTCGTAAGTTTACAAATTACACTACATAAAACACAATTAACCTATTCATAACTTTCCCTACAGGAAAGTCCTGGGCTCCTCCCACCTCTACCACAAGGGTTTCTACCACAGCCTCTACAAGACAACGGTTCCCCATGACCCGGAGGGATTGCTCGGAATACTGTCCGGAGTGCTGGTGGTACAGGCCGGGGCCCATGCCACTAGGATCATGCTGGCTTATAATCATGCCAGGTTGGTAAAATCAATAGGTTTATTGTAGGAATAGTGAAAATAAGAAATTTATCACAGCCTCTACAAGACAACGGACCTCCGAAGGGATTGCTCAGAATAGGCATGATGACTGTGAATAAAATACACAAAAATTATGCTACCATCTAATGAAACGTAAATAAAATATTAAAAAATAACAAGGTATTATTATAATTAAAGCGAGATTAATTAATATTTTTAAAAAATAAATCTACAAAATACTACAGTCCGCCATGATATTCTGAACGCCAATCAGAGCGAATGACATCACTATAGAGCATGGTTCCCAACTTAGGGGTTTTCCCCCCAAATTTAGGGGGTAAATTAGTGGGATGGGATTTTTTTTAAATTTTGTTTTTATTCTAAAAATTAACAATTTAGTTTTTTCTTATTGCTTTTTTAAAAATAGTCAGAAAAATAATTTATTTTTACTAAAATAATCGGTTATAGATATTATACGACCGTGCAGATTCCCTCTAAATCTTGAAAAAAAGAAGTTGGTATATCTACCTACTTTTCGAATTGAGTTTGGTCGGAAACTACCAACTTTTAGAGTCGTACGGAAGGATTTATAAAAATTCGAGTTGGTAACACTGCTCTAATGTGACGTCAAAATCGACGCCATGACACTTTGGAGCGTTTTGGTGGGAATTTTAAACATAAAATTTTAAATTGATTTTTTTCATATAAATCATGCTTTTTTTTCCGTAATATGATATTTTTTGATGATACAACAGTTTTTCAAAATCTGTCATCATGCCTATTCCCACCAAAACGCTCCTAAGTGTCATGGCGTCGATTGTGATGTCACGTTAGAGTAAACACAGTGCAAACACAAACGTTCTTCCAAATTCCAAGTTCCATGAGTTACATTATTAAACCAAAACGCTCAAGAAATAAAACTGAACTCTGAAATAAGGTAGATCGTAAATAAAATCCGAAAAACATACGAGATCAAAAAGAAAACATAGGTTAGGATCACTTGTTTACTCTAACGTGACGTCATTTGGCGTTCAGAATATCATGGCGGACTGTCGTATTTTGTAGATTTATTTTTAAAAAATATTAATCAATCTCGCATTAATTATAATAATAACTTATTGTTTTTTAATATTTCATTTACGTTTCATTAGATGGTAGCATAATTTTTGTGTATTTTATTCACAGTCATCATGCCTATTGGTGTGTTAGTCTGGAGATTTATTTAATTATTTATACCTAATTATTTATTTAATTGAAATTGTTAGATGGTAATGTGATAATAGGTTTAATTGTGGATGGGTGCTTTGGGGTAGTGGTATAAAAAAATATGTTTGTGACGGATTAAACATTGAAGTCTTTTACAGGCAATGCCTTCCATTAATAGTTTAATTAAAGAAACAACAAATTAATAATATGAAAACAATTATGATACTTAGGTTTTCTTAAAAAAAACCCTTACTTAATACACTTTTAACCTACATTTAAGAAATGAGTTTAAACTCAGTCAATTACTAAAGCTGTAACAAAAATGAAGTTTTGTTTCAAATGCGTTTTGCGGGTTAGTAATTAAAGAAAATTATGTCAAATTTAATATTTATGATAATATTATAAATATTCAATTATATTTTTCTCCCCAGAGCCAGAATAATGCGTTGGGTGTTCTACTTCCTCCTCTTCGGTTTATCCGGGGGGCTTCTCTGCATGTTTTCCAACAACGGTGGTCCGATACCCATCATCAAGAGTTTGTGGACCGTCTCATATTGCCTCGTCACCGCTTCAATGGCATTCCTGATACAAGCGGTGTTGTACTTTGTGGTGGATTTGAAGAATAAGTGGGGTGGACGGCCTTTGTATTATGCAGGTTAGTTAATTTTACTGTATGTGTTGATAAGAGGTTAAGTATATTGTTAACAGGTGAAGTTCATGCCAAGTAGTCTCTAGTTTCTGGTTTTTGAGTGACATGTGCTTTTATTAAGTGTGACTAAACTCAAATTGACCGTGCATAACATTTGTTATGATACAACACAAGCAAGTGCAGTCTTCAGCAGCCTATTAAAGTTTTTTTAAACTTATTTAGTAAGATTCGTGTATCTTTTTTCATCATGACATATTATAAGGATATATTATAAGGTAGCAGTTTACAAGACATTTTAAAACTCTGTAGGATAACTAGTTTAAGTATTTTCATTGTAAATAAATATTTCACCAAATTATTATTCCGTCACATAGTTATTAACGTTCCCACTTAGAACTATTTACAATCTAAATAATTTCCCCCGCAGGTCAAAACGCGCTGATCCTCTACATCGGCTCGGTCCTCCTGAAATCCCACTTCCCGTTCTCGGCCGCCGCCGCCGCCGCGACGCACGCGCAGCTGCTGGCCGCGCACGCCGCCGCCGCGCTGCTGTGGCTGGCGGCCGCCGTGGCGCTGCATCGGAAACACGTGTTTATCACGCTGTAGATAGAGGTGGAAGTGGCGTGAAAATAGAGGGGGGTTGGGGCGGTAGTGTGTCGGAAACAAGTGGTGAAAAAAGTGGAGTGTTAGTGCATAGGAAACGCGTCTTTATCACAGTGTTAATAAAGATGAAAATTGAGTGGGGTTGGAAGAGTGGTAGTTTGTGGGAAACGCGTCTTTATCACAGTGTCAATAAAGAGCAATGTAGAGAGAGTCACGCCGCCGCCGCGCTGCTGTGGCTGGCGGCCGCGGTGGCGCTGCATCGGAAACACGTGTTTATTACGCTGTAGATAAGGAGCAATATGGAGTGAAAGGAGGAGTCTTTATTACCTTGTAGATAAAGACGTGGGGTTAGAGTGGCGCTGCATCGGAAACACGTGTTTATTACGCTGTAGATAGAGGGGGAAGTGGCGGGGGGTCGGGGGAGTGTGTCGGAAACAAGTGTTGAAAAAAAGTGCAGTGAAAAATAAGTGGGGTTGGGGCGGTAGTGTGTCGGAAACAAGTGGTGAAAAAAGTGGAGTGTTAGTGCATAGGAAACGCGTCTTTATCACAGTGTTAATAAAGATGAAAATAAAGTGGGGTCGGGGGAGTGTTGATTCAGATGAAAATAAAGTGTAGTGCATCGGAAACAAGTGTTTATAACGTGGTAAATAAAGTGGAGTGTTAGTACATAGGAAACGCGTCTTTATTACTTTGTGGATAAGGATGAAAATCGTGTGTTAGGAAGAGTCTCTAATACCTTGTAAATAAACATGAAAATAAAGTGGGGTTGGCGGTGTGTTAGTGCATAGGAAACGCTTCTTTATTACACTGTAGATTAGAACAATGTCTTTTATTACATTTTGAATAAAGACGAGAATCGAGGAGTAGTCTTTATTACCTTGTAAATAAAGAGCATTATCGCGTAGAAAAGGGAGTTGCATTGCATAGGAAACGCGTCTTTATTACACTGTAGATAAAGACTAATATGGAGTGTGAAAAACATATGGCTAGAAAATGTATTGTTAAAGTTGATTATCGGAAGTGCTTGAATAACAGAAATGATAAAGAAAATAGTTATATTTTTTTGTAAACGAATAGGAAGTTAAATGTAAGTCTTTTAGCTCGTCATGAGCGTGCTCGAAAGTTATAATTGAAAAAGATAATTGAGTCTCAATAATTTAATATGTAGATATGTATTTTAACGATTTCTAGCGATTTATTTAAAATAAATCGACTAAGAAAATACCAAATTGCGATATTAAAATAAAAAAAATATTGTATAATATTTGATTTGATGTTTAGCTCAATTATTGGTCAAACAAATACAAAAAGCAATTCACATTTTTTTTTATAGATACATTCCTAATTAATGATTTGCTTAATCATAATAATATCTTTTTAAATGTCTGTATTAACAAAAGCTAAGTTTTTTTTGTATACTTTTATATTAAGTTTCTAAAACGCTAGGAACCTCTATTTACCGTGACACATGTAAAAAAACATGTAAGATAATCAAAAAATATTTTAGAATATTTTAAATAACTTCAAGGTAGAGTTAGCATGGTTTTAAAGTTTTTTTTTATTATAGTCATTCTTTACATAAAATATAGTTTATAACTCGCAGATTTTATTCTAGCATGTCTTAATCTCTTAGTTTAGTTAACACTTTATGTAAAAAATAATGGACTACCTATATCATTGTGATTCAATAAAAAACGTTATGTTTATATTGTTGTTCGGATTATTTAAATGCCCTGTTTAAAGACATATTTAATTTTCCATATTCTTGTAAGTTAACTCAAGCCAAAAAAAACATAGGTTTATCACAAACATTACTGTAAATCTAAGAAGTTACATTACAAAGATTTATTAAATAGTTTCAGAAGTTTTTTTCCCGTATAACTATGATTCATCTTATTTTTCTATGTTTTAAAAACTACATGCAAAAAGCAAAAAGATTCCTTCGAGCCGGATTTGAACCAGCGACCTATGGATCACCATTTATGCCAACTACAGTCCACCGCTCTACCAACTGAGCTATCGAAGGGTTGTTAGTTAGGTTGAAATAGTGGTTTAGTTAATAAACTTGATTTCTTCTTAAGAAATTTACTAATGTAACGCCATCTGTATGTTCGCATTGTAAATTTCTACTTACAAAAAAATATTAAAAACATATTTTTTTTCTACAGTTTAATATCATAAGCGCTACGAGCAATATTTATAAACATATTTGCCTTCCTTTTTTTTTAAACATTTAATTAAAAAACTTTCTTAAAAATTAGCTTACTACGAACATCAATAAATTATTCTATTATGTTTGGTGTGGTAACTGTGGTTCTAATAAAAACTATACTTTAAAATGTTAAGATAATCATGTGAATTTAATTATGTTGCTGGTTTATTGTTCTTGCAATCAATATAAAAACTATATGGGTATAGATACCATGACAGGTTCACAATAATAAACAAGAGTTTCAGATAAAAATATTTTATTAATTGCAATTATAGATACAACAGACTTATCAACATTATTATTATCAAACATCTTAACACTAAATTATAAATTATGTTGTAGCAAAAAGATAAAGCAGTGCTTTGGCAAACTGAAATATTTCTGAGCCACCAAGTTTCGATTCACCATAAACTCTATCTACAAATGTGATTGGAACTTCACCAACGCTGTAGTTAAGCTGCCTTGCCCTGAAATAAACAATTTATGTTACAGAGATGTAGGAAATATTTTCTTGATATAACATAAAACAGTCATAATGTACCTTATTATCATTTCCATTTGGAAAACATATCCTTTTGAAACACAACTCTCTACTAGTTTTTGTAATACATCTTTTTTGTACAACCTGAAACAAAAATTTATCTGTTAAGTTACTATCATATTTTTTTAACTTTAAAAGTAAATAAAAGGTACCTGAAGGATCCAGTTAGATCCGAGGCTCCAGGACGGAGCAGCAATTGTGTAACAAAGTTAGCACCACGAGAAATGAGTTTCCTTTTGAAATCCCATCCGTAAACACCACCACCATCTTTGTACCGAGTTCCAGAGACAAGATCGTAGTCGTTATTGCGTTGCAACTCAATAAACTTTGGAATAAACTTTGGCTGTAAAGTAATAAATATTATAGATAAATTCTTTGTAACTATAACTATAGCAGATAATAATATATGTATTAATCTCACATGATGGCTAAGATCCGCATCCATTATTATGATATAATTGCCGGTTGCATGCTTTATACCATGTATATATGCGGTGCCTAATCCCAATTTTTTATCTCTCGGGCGCAACACGATCTTACTCGAACCGTACAACTTCTGCAGCTGCTTAGCGACGTCCAGAGTACCATCTGGACTCCCATCATCGATAATTATGATCTCGTAATCATAATCACTGGAATTAAGTGTTAAAAAAGGGGTATGTAAGAAAAAAAAGTAAGAAAACACGTATGCATTTAGAAAATATTTTAACTCGAAAAATCGAATACCTATCGTCTAGATATTTTGTAATAAGCCAGATGATAATTGGGAGATTTTGTCGTTCATTGTAGGTAGGTAAAAGTATTGAATATTTATCACTTTTTGTAATTTCAGAATCTGAAACCGTGGCTGACATGGTGACAAAACATTAGTTAGAATGACTGCTGAGTGACATTGACAGTTGACAAATCTAAGAACAAGTATTCAATCTCTAGGGCATTCCCATTCAATCATTTTTTAATACGACTTATATAAAGAAAAAAAACACCCTTTGCCCTCGCATCGACTTGCAACGTTGAGTAGTTAATCAATGGAAATAGAAAGCAAAGACGAGCTTTCCTTTCCCCTCATACAAAGATCTTGACTTGGAATGACCATACTTACGATACTATAACTATGAAACTAGCAAAACTACTTACTAGCCGCTTGTCATTCAGTGTCGCTCTGTTGCGCATGCGCAAGATGAGAAAGATAGGAAATTAATCTAGGACTATTTCATATCATTACAGTTTATTTTTATTTTTAATTTTCATGTTTTTCAATATCACTCTAAACTAAATAATAAGTACAGTGTAACGGAGTCAACAGTTATTCTTGCACAGTGGGAAACTAAAAGTTAATCATTTAAATTATTTATTCGTGGTAGCTCAGCAAGTGTTATATTAAATTGTATTTCTAGTACCTGGGTTAGTTCAACGGTATTATTGCCTAAGAAAGTAGACGCCTATTGATGGTGGCTTACTTAGTAATTGGGCGTTATAGATTTTTGTAGGACAAAAATATAGATAAATAGAATAAATAGCATAAATAGCTACTTAGTATAAATAGTTTTTATTTGAAAACACTATTTAATTTTATTTAAAAATATAATAATATCTAGCTGCCTATGCAAAAATTCATGAATTCAATGCATATTTACTAAACCTTTGTACGTGTAGTTACAGCCATTCCTGTATCGGGTTGATTTTTTATGTTAGTACTTAGTACCTACATTATTGTTATTGTTACAAACCTGTAATTGTAAAACCATGTTTAGTCTCTGTCAGTTACGAATGTTGTCCTATAGGATTGATAGAGCCAAGACTGTGTTACTTAGCTGTTGTCTTCTCCATTGGATAAATACTCAAAGCCTCTAGCTAAAAGCCAAGATTCCCTATTTAAAGTACGTATACCATATCGTTTGATGCGTACCTACTAACTTCTCAATCTGTGATCGTTTCAAATTATTGTGTTGTGGCACCTTCTTAGTCTGTGTGACATATTCTGTCAATTTAAATTTCGTTTGCAGTTTTTTTACCTTCAAAATTTTGCTATAAGAAGAATCATGGAAAACTAATTCCATGTGATCACATCAACACTCAACAAAAAAATAAATAAAATAAATTCAAATCCAATGATAGGGGAATCTTTTACACCAATTGACGGTAATTATTATTTGCCCATACCTCCATAACTTAGTCGTTGTATCAGGCACGCAGCTGTTTGTGAGAAGAAAAAGTTAAGTAATAATATGGTGCCGCGGGAAGCCTCGCAACTAGAATATAAATTGAATTCGATTAAAAAACATACTATAATGAACGGTTTAAGTTTCAAAATTATCGTGGTTTTTAGTATTCAAAACACTTTTTACGGTATGTTTACCATGATTATTGTCTATCGTTGTTTTCCGATATTGACAGTCATCATGGTAGTTATCCCGTAAACAATGTGTTGTGAATAGAATGAACGGTCCAAAATTCAATTAACTGGCCCGATCTAGAATTCGAATCCGGGACCGCCCACTAAACAGCCTTATAGGTACCGCTGCGGCCCACAGAGGTCGTCTTGTTACAATCACTTCCAATCCAATACAGTCACATCAGCATGATAAAAGTAAAAGAGTAATAAAAGCGACCTCCGTATATATTATTTATTTGTTTTATCATATTTCAGCTTAGTCAGAGTAACCTGCTTCTCACCGTGAGAATTCTAAATTGACAGCCGAAAATGGGATTGGGGAGGAGGATATTAGCGTTTTACACAGACATTATTGTTCGACGCCCAGTATTGTCGCAAGCCGTCCAAGTATGTGTTTTAATGGGCACTGGAGATATTATTTCCCAGACAGCTGTTGAAAAAACGAAATTTAAAAATCTGGACAAGTTTCGAACTATGAGATTTGCGGCCATTGGATTTTTTATTGTGGTAAGAAATTTGTTTCTATGCAAATGGTTTGAAAATAGATCTTAATTTTAGTGATTGAATTCATTTTCCACTAAGCATGTGAATGCTTTTATATATTTTTTGGAATTTCAACTGAATTGGTTTTTGTAAAAGTACTTAAGTGAAGACCTGCGGAATATCTGTTGCGGTTTATATGGAAATATTGAGTTAATTTTGTATGACCGTTAGTCGATTATAGTGCAAAAGGTTCAAGCTGAGCTTTGTATTAGTGGGAGTGTATATGTTACGTTACGGCTGATACCCGAAGTACGGCTACACCTAGTTTTAGCCGGTTAGTAGTCTTTTTAATATAGGGGATTGTAACAAAAATGTATATACCTATATATATAAAAACTGGCTTCAATCATGAGTCGACGGAGACTCCTTTTTCTGAGCGGTATCAAAGAAGTAACCTAACTAACCTAACCTATTGATGTTCTAACCGGCTAAAACTAAGTGTAGCCGCACTTTGGGTATTAGCCGTAACATATACATAGTGTGAGTGTGACATCACACCTCAACGAGACACGTCTTTTGCCCAGTTTGTCCCGCGTTTTGGCCACAACCGCGTGACGCATACTCCTCTGGCACCCCCCGCGCTTTACCCGTTGTACTGATAGCAGTTTAGCAGTGTATTTTTTTTTGGAATGCGGATTTATTTGTTTTTTTTTTCATTTTACGTACCTTATTCAAGATTTAACTTATTTCAGCTATTTAAAATAAAAGATCTTTATTTTCAACTTGTATTTGCCTAACTCTACTTTTAGTGACCACTCATTCTAATGCAAAGCTCAGCTTACACCTTCTGAACGGTTACCTATCTTAATCCCGAATTTTAATATTCCGAATTTCATAATCCAGAAAACGTTTGGACATTTTTTCATAATTCCGTTTTTTAGAATTTCGAAGTTTTGTTTGCCATATAATCGCAATTCCGAATTTCATTTGCCCATTTATTCATTTGCACGACGTTTTAAAATCCAGACGAATGAGTTCCAGACACACGAAATCTAAATGCGCGAAATCTAGCTGACCGATATACATATGCACAAAAGCCAGATTTTTAAAACACAAATTTTTGAAATACAGTTAATTGATATCCAGTTAAACGATATCTAGATTTTTAAAACCAAGATTTTTTTAATCCAAAGAAACAATAACTAGAACAACTAAATCTTTGTATTTTAAATGGCTCTCTACTTTTAGAAAAGAACTTCGGTTTTAGCGCTTCGCCGACCGCTGCCGCGGTACGCTCGCTTCGCTCGCTCGGCTTGCGCAATGTATGGTCACCATTCAACCTCACACTCCTCCTCGCTTTGCTCGTCGTCGTACCTATTATTTTGATATATGAACAAACAGCGCATATGACAATGATGACAATTTATGTATGACGAACGATTTTAGGAAAATCGACGTCATGCAAAATGAGCGGCTCCCATTGCAATAGTTAAGCTGAAACACGATTGTATGGGAACCACATATAAAGATTATGAAAATCTGGCAATAGTTTATCAGGAATATGATTGTATGGAAACTAAATATAAATATTATGAAAATTTGGTATTCGTTTATTTGGAAAATGGTCAGAAGGGAAACAAAAAAAAATATTGTGAGAATCTGGTATATCTATATCTGGATTATGAGAATATGGGAAACAAAAAATATTTTTTGAAAATTGGCTTTAAGTTCATCTGGAAATTGATTCATCTGGGAAATAAAAAAAGGAATTTAAATAAAATGTCATTCACAAAATCTGTCTTTTAAAAGTTCTACCAAGCGTTTTCTGGGTTTTAAGATTCGGGTAACTGAAATTCGACTTTTTAACAGGTTACCCTTCTGAACTATACGTGTTTAAAGTTTATTAACTAGATTAAAATTAGCTTATAATCTTTGTTCAAGGGTCCA
This sequence comes from Emmelina monodactyla, assembly GCA_916618145.1. Classification (NCBI taxonomy): domain Eukaryota; kingdom Metazoa; phylum Arthropoda; class Insecta; order Lepidoptera; family Pterophoridae; genus Emmelina; species Emmelina monodactyla. The sequence goes on along the minus strand of OU745323.1, from coordinate 2,255,217 downwards.
GCATTAAGAGTTTGGTACGGAATACTGGCTAAATACGTGGGAGAGAAGGGCAAAATAGTTGTTCTAAAAAAGGTGGCGTTAGACCAGTTTGCGTTTGCACCATTCTTTTTGTTGAGCTTATTAACTATTATTAGTTTCTCACACGGTAACAACTGGAGCCAAGTCAAGCAGGAACTGAGAAAAAATTACACTGATGTCATGATAACTAACTGGTGCTTGTGGCCTTGGGTACAATTATTGAATTTTAATTTTACTCCCCTGCAGTATCAAGTGTTGGTCGCGCAAACCGTTGCAATAATTTGGAATACGTATTTGGCATGGAAAACTAATAGGGGTAAACCGTCTAAGCCTCTAGAATAAAACATATTTGCGTCGTTTACACGCCATGCCAAGCTTACACGAACGAAAGCGTGTAAAACGGGGTGTTTGGCTTGGCTTGCGTTAATTTTTGAGAGTTTACCGACTTGCTGGGCAATGCAGAGCCTGGCAAGTGTTGAAATAACGCATTTTTTTTTAATTTATATTTCCGTGTTTATTCTCAATTTTTTTTCTTCTCTTCTTAATTTAAAATAAATAGCTTTTGTTTTTTGAGCACCGTTATGAATCAGTATTTTATCCGTACAAAATCGTTTCTTCGTATTAATCATTCCCTCTTTGTATCCCTTTAAATATGGACAAATTAAAAAAAAAGTGAAATGGATGAATGTGAGAGAACTGAACTCATTTCCATAATCCAAATCCCGTTAAAAAAATGTGAACAAAGAATTTAGTCGGTGCTTACTTTTGTTTTTTTTTGGCTTTTTTGCATAGTTATCAAGCAAGAAGCCACTGAATATGAGGCAAAATAGAATTTTTTGTTCCAGTTTATAAGACGCTCTATAATCTGAAATATGGAAAATAACCAAAATTAAAACCTTCAGCCATTCACAAGATAAAATTCTTGTTTACATTTTTAAAATTGGTTGAGATTTGCATGAGAGATATGAGGAATACGAAGCCACGATTTTGTCAATTTTGGAATTTTCACTTTTTGCAACAGTTTGGCGGTGGCCAGAGAGCGAAAGCAAATATCTTTTTGAAATACCTATTCCTCAAAAACCTTGTCCGTCCAAGTAGCTCTTAAATTTGTTTAGTTTGCACTATAGACGTTGATACGATATAATTATGTTCTTTTAAATACCACGCCTAGCTACTCAGCTACTCGTGAACCGATGTTAAATTAAGTGCATATTAAATTATGAGATCATCAATGCTTATAGTAAATGAGCCGAAACAATACATGCTTGTTACCTTTTGTGCGAGTACTTGCCAACGCAGCGTGTAAACGGCATCGAACATTTGTAAAGGTTTGTGGACGCTTGGCAAGCGTGAAAACGACGCATTAAAGATATTTTAAAGTTATGTTACTCAGTCTCTTCACAACTTCTATATTTCTTTTCTACTTAATTTAAAATTGAAAACATACGTATGAACTACCAATTAAAAGTTAAAAAATTAAAATCTTTGTCTTTGTGTTAGAATTTAATCTGTATTACCTACCTACATTGGAATAAAAAAATTGCAAGATGATTTGTCGTTTCTTATGTCACTTAAAAAATTTAGTCAGATTCGAAACACGTTTTTTGAGCTAAATTAAACATATCACCACCGTCACAAACGCTTAAATATTTTAGTATTGTTAAACTAAAATTTGCGTGTAGTAAGACACGACCCAGGCAGTTTAGACTAGTACTCGGCGCATATGATTAAATTATCCCTTTGCTCGATCAACATGCGCCACTGAACCCCAAAATTCGGTTCTTGTCGATTACTTCTGTTCCCTGCCTCTTCACCGCGTTACCGATCCGGGCCTCAGAGAGATATCGTCTTCAGGTATTGCGGAATTTGCGACGAGAAGACTTGACGTAGCTCTTTAAACGCAGGCCAACCTTATTGTTTCCTCCGATCGGTTTCCTTCTGAAAGTTGTATAAAACTACAACGAAGTTATAGGGAACCTAAAATGAACTGAATTTCATTTTAGATTCCTCAGTTCATTTTAGATTCCCTATAACTTCGTTGTTCTTCCCTATAATTCCCTATTTCTTGTTGTTTTTCCGGAGTCCTTTTATGAATAAGTCGTTATAGTAATGGGTCCTTTCCGGATTAGGTCATTTACGGAATCAGTCGTTTTAAGAACAAGTCCTTTCAGGAATGAGTCCTTTCAGCACTCGGTGTCCATTTCCGGAATAGGGCATTTACGTACCTACTGAGCGCTAAATTTATAGCAAGATAGCTAGTAGTAGATGAATGGTACTAATATTTTATATAAGTATGACCGACATCCGAGACTTGGTCCCTTCATTTTGACGCTCACGGAAAAGTGTCGGTAATATTTTTACGTTGGCTAAGCGAACGTTACCAGAATCGGCGCCTTTACGATTTGACATTACAAAAATACAGTTGGGCCGCGTTCGAGCGCGTTCTTCCAAGTATCAGTGAAGAACATTGATAGGACAACCATTCGTTCCGTATTGTAGAATGGAGAATGTTACTAGGTATGCCAAATCGCTTGAAATTTTGTCTCAGTAAAGCCTGTATGCATACAAATACACTAGTTTTTGTTGTAATCAAAAATACCCAGTAGTTTTGATTTTATAGGCATACAAAGTTTCGAAAAATATCGAGTCCCGCTAACAGTCACGTGACCGCTTGTGACGTCTTACCACAACGCGCCAGCGGTGGCGCATATAGCTGGCGCAGTATTTTGTTTTATTTTTTTATTTATTTAACATTTAATGTACTCGTATATTTTTTTTGTGTTTTCGGTCGCGTATTAGTAAATATAAATATTATTCGTTATTATACGTTAATAGTAAATATTATTCTATTAATAAATTGGCTATAGGTTTCGAAAAAAGGTAATCGTGTAATCTAGGTATCTAAAATAGATGAATTAATGGCTGCGCATTATTTATCAAGAAATAGTGATTTTGTTGCCGCGGAAATGTTTTAAACTGTTTTATCAAAACAAAATAACCAATATAATAAAAATACTAATGGAAGAATGCAAGTCCAATAGTAGAAGTATGTAGGTACCTACCTACCTATCATTATTTTTTTACGTTAAAGACAACAAATCATGTACCATAGTTTTGTAGCTAAAGGTAGGTACGTCCTTCTAATATTATAAATGTGAAAGTTTGTGAGTATGGATGTATGAATGTTTGTTACTCTTACACGTAAAAACTACTGCCCCCAAGTCAAGTGGCAAGTGATATTTGCGATAGCGAGTGAATAGAAAAAATATGTATGAAACTGTCAAATTGCAAGCTTGTCAAAAATTTATTCTATTCACTTGCTATCGCAAATATCACTTGCCACTTGACTTGGGGGGCTGGACGGATTTGGATGAAACTTTGCAGTAGGTTACACATCAGAATGACACATAGGGTACTTTTTACCGCGGGCAAACTTCTCATTCCCACGGAAACCAACTTCTACGCGAACGGAGTCGCGGGCGGCCACTAGTATGTATACAAAGATACCGCTCTTCTAAGTAAATTTAAATACATACATGCATTGATTTAGTACTAACTAGCTTTAGTTAGCAGCTTCGCCCGCGTTTCCCTCGGGAACTGTACATTTTCCCAGGATTAAAAGAAGCCTATGGATTATTTCAGTCTTCGTCCAGATCAGTTCAGTACTTTTTGTGTGAAAAATAACAAACACAAACACAATCTTCCGCGTTTATTATATTACTAGGAAGTAGGATAACTATACGATCTAGATGTAGGTAGTTGAACGTTACAGATGCACTTTACCTTTACTATTTTATTTAAGTAATTTAATTTATTTTTTATTGCAAATGTAGATGATATGAACTAAACCTCTTTTATTTATTTGTATTTTTACTAACAAATTGTTTAATGGTATTGGTTATGTTCAAGTTAAAAGATTTGGTGATGTATGTATGTATCCTTTGGAACTGTAAAAAACAACTTTTCCGGCGAATTGATGGTTGTATTTTTACATTTAGGCACAACACATGATTTCCTAGTAGTTGGATTAGTCATTTTTCAAAGTATTTAGGTTTAATTTAGACGACAAGTGCGCGCAACCGCGAGCGTACTGAGTGAGCCAGACCGAGCGAGTTGTGGTGTGACGTCACACCGCCACCGGCAGCCCGCGTCGTGCGGTAGCAACTTATTTTACTTATAAATCGGAAACTATTTGACGCATCGAAATAATTCTTTCACCAGTATTTTTTATTTTTGACAGTGAATACGAAGAGATAATAATCAAAATTTGTTAACATTCTCCATTTAGAGATGTCGGGGGAACCATCAATCAACCTAATAATGCCAAAAAAATATCTGTAGGTCATTGTTGGGCATCTAGTTTTTTATAAAATATATTTGGTGGATTTTCTAGTAAATGGTTGATTTTAGGGATTAATGACTTAGGTATAGCTTAGAGCATTTAACCAAAGGAGATGGCATAGCAGGCCTTTCCCCTCAGGCAAAATCTTGGTCATAGCGATGGTCATAGTCGTGAACAAAAGTACCACGCACGATACTTGATCATTCTGTGTCGCTCTGTCATGTGGTTATGTGCTCCACAAAATGGTGATTTGTTCGGTTTTGTTGTGTAAACGACGTTCAGAAACTTCGAATTTACGTGTGCATGGGATTTCATATCACCTGTTAGTATTTTTGGCAATTTACTACACTATTTATTATTATTTTCGAATTTTTACTTTGATCGTAACGACACTTTAAACGATAGCAAATGTAAACAACGAATACTATATTAGGGAGTCAAGCTGTCAACGCTGTCAAAGCTGACAACCACTGTGATAAGATTTCTTTTTAAAAAAAATTAATGTCGTTTTTACAGGCCGGGATTCTAGACAGTGATGGGAAAATAAAAGTGAATTGATTTGAATGACTGGTGGGATGAATGAATGGTTCGAAAAATATAAAGTTTAGCAGACATATTATATTACTAAATAGCGCTTACAGGTTTTAAGCTAAGACTTGCGAAGATGCGGACTAAAACCTAAGCTAGTATTAAAATAATGATTGTATTGTATTCTGCTAAAATTCTACGAAAATAAAAGGATTTATTTTAAACTGATGTTACCCACCCATTTTATTTATTCCTTAGCATCTTCTTTTAGATAAACCAAAATTTGTAAGTGTTTTTACTAAACACTTACAGTAGTAGTATTAAGAAGAAAAGGTAAATTTTATAATTAAATTGAACTAAAAAACTTCCTTCGTTCAATAAAAATACCCATTCATTCTTATTGTTATTGTCACATCACTTCCTCGTCCCCCACTAAAAGTGCCTAAAAAATATGTTCCTGCTAAAATGATCTTGTCATCTCCTTTGGTTAAATGCTCTAAGAGGTATAGGACCTAAAACTATATCAAAAATCCCTAATTTTGCGAGATTTTAACACTGATATTAACAATTAAACTCTAGTTTAGATAGACTATATTTTTTAGTCAGTCTTTTAATAAATAAAAAAAGTAAAAAAAAGGAGCTCTACCAAGTTGACATTGACAGATTTGATTTGAGATGTGACAGTTTGTTTGACTTGCATCAGAAGGAACGGAACTATTTTTTGTTATTATTTTGTAAATAAATAAGACTTGTTAAAAACTACAAATTACTTAGAAATGTAAAACTTTTCGTTCCCTTCATCGGTGGGATGTGGTAGTGATATTATACTTTTTTTTAAACAAGTTAGAAGTGCGTCTATACGAATCTTGCTTTAGGAAAGTCTTAACCTACATACTTAGAATAAATTATCAATGTCCTATTATATGTTTTAATTAATATTAAAACAATGGGAAAAACTAGCAAAGTAGTCGTCTGTGGTATGAAAGGTGTGGGAAAAACTGCTGTCTTGGAGCAGCTTATTTACGGAAATGTGAATTTGAAGTCGTCTTTCTACCCAACGATTGAAGATATTTACGTAGCGAATATTGAAACGGATAGAGGTACAAAAGAACGTGTCTGCTTCTACGACACAGCAGGGCTGGAGCCCCCGCTCACAGGCGAGTTTAAAGGTTTTTGATTCTTTTTTATTTTAACTGGCTTTTCCTTATTCTTTCTGGTTCAGTAACAATCTTCTCTGCAGTGAGGTACTCATCTATTAAAATATTCAAAAGCACAGTTTCTCATGCACAATATGCTTTCTTAAACATTGCTTGTAAGTAAAGCATGATAATGCTGCGTAATAAAAACTAATGATATACCAATTATATATTGCAACCAAAATAAAATTTATTCAACACCCTATCTTACAAAACCAAACTGTATTTTTAAATTTAGAATAATGTTTTCTTTAATCATAATATACAATAGTATACTTACACATTCCTTAAGCCATTGTCCTAATCAATAAAAAATATTTCAATTCACATATCTCTATGAAATTTCACCTCAAAAGACAAAAAAAAGACATGGTATAATAACTCTTGTTTGTCATAAAATCTACAACCATTTTCATATTCGTCACATAGGACCTCCGCAGTCCCCAACAATGCAACTCACAACCAACCAAGTGTTGCAGAGACACTATCACGGGTTTGCTGAAGGATTTGTCATGGTGTACGATACAACTAAGCCGGAGTCACTTGATGTGCTCATGTACTTGAAGAAAGATATTGACAGGAATAAGGAAAAGAAAGAGGTTTGTATTTTGATGTGCCTGACATGCAAAACCAAAGATATATGAGTTAGAATACATTTTAGAACTGTAATGGTTTTTCTTAATCTTTTATTGGTTTACTTGTATATAACTGTAACAGATAAGACAATATTATATTGAAGACACTAAATAAATGTTGTTGGTACTATTTTGTCAGCAGATAATAAAAAAATGCATTAAGACTTTGTCAGTGCTTGGATAGCTTATATAAGATCACTTACTGATACAAAAACGTATAAAATAAAAAATTGACAGCTTAAATTCTGACTAATGTTTGTATGTTTACAAAATTGATAGTTAATTAACTAAAATTTATCCTTTCAGGTGTCAATCATAGTTCTTGGCAACCGCACCGGTTTAGACAGCATCAACACTTTAGAAAACACTTGTTCAAAGGCCTTCAACTGGTGTGCGAGAGAGAAACTAAAACATTTCGAAGTATCCGCTATGGACCGACCATCACTGTATGAACCTTTTATATATTTGACTACTAGACTCAATCCGGTGCAAAATAAAACCGCTTTTCCGCAGTTGAGCACATTGAGTAAGTTAACTCAGAAGAATAATAGGAGTGACGCTATGTAACAGTACGTTTTTAGTCTATGCCCGTTTTGCTATCATCCGTAGAGTGTTATACGTGTCGATTCTTAAGTTGAGTTTGACCCGAAGCAAATATGACTTATTTAGTTAAAAGTTTTTTCTTTCAAACTAGATATGCTTAAATGACATGTAAAGATTTTTCACAGTAAAAAAACATATGAGTGAACAGTTAAGTAATGTATTTCCCATACAATATATGTTTGTTTTACAAAATTAAACTTATGAAAATTATGAAAAAATCTTCCTTTTTTTTCCTGCATAATTCATTATAATAAAACATTTCATGTAGCTTTCGTGTCGAAACTGACTTAAGAATCACTCTGGTAATTAACAAAATGATGATAGCTCACAAATGTAAAGAAAAACAGTAGGAACTTAGCCTTTTTCATGGCAGCTGATTATGTTAGTCATGGAAAATACTAGATTCAGGAACGATCTCATTAAAACTCATGTAACCTTCTCTTTTTAAGGGATAGGTGTTTACCCTTTTTTCTTATGGCTCATAGTTACTTTGTAGCTCTCTTGCATTTAGCAGTGGTAGAGTCTAGCTGTAGGCTCTGTCTGCAGCGATTAGTGGGCTGACTCGACCGGTGAAATACCACCGTCGCACAGAAAACCGACGGAGTAGGGACGATGTTCCTGCGTTTCGTTCGGTGAGTGCGGTATCCGGTGCCCAATTTTTTCAAAGGCTCAGCAACACACCCCCAAAACCCACAGTGTTGCGGGTAGTCATGGGCGGCGGTGATCACGCACCATCACGTGACTCGCATGTTCGTTTGCCTTGCTATATTATATTAAAAAAAGACAAGTTGTCTTGTTTTGTATAAAACCAGTTTAAAAATTGAGGATTCGATTCGAGTTACATTTAAGTAGTACTTAAGGTATACTTGAATTAGTTTCTCTTAAGTAGTACTTAAATGTTGTAAAATTTATACCTAGTTGTTCAAAAATATGGATTATTAATAGGTATGTTGTGTATATCTCATTTGCATACTTAAAAGTACTTACTTAATTTTACTAGAATGACAAACTTACTACGTTCCTAAAAACCTTAAATGCTCATTAATTTATTATTTAAGTGTTGCTTAGTTTTTTTAACTTAAATATCGCCCCTTATTTATAACATCTCATTTCACGAACTAAACGTTGGGGGCATAGATTTATTCTAAAGATAAATGATATCTTAATGAATACTAGGAAATAAAAACTTTAATATAAGTAGTTGAATAAGTTTAATTATTTAATAGAAGCATTTGTTAAACATATAAAATAGTTATTAAAAAGATGTAAATAAAGGATCTGATATTAAAATTACTGCTTTTGATAAAATAAGTTTGTTATAAATATTATGAAAATAATTTCGTGAGGTAGGCTCAATTAGGCATAGCTAAGTATTTTTTCCTATATGTATTTTTTTTATATTTATTAAATCTCATATTATAACAAATTAATAAAGGTTATTAATAATACTACGACAGCAAATGTTGTTTTTCGGTTGGAAATAATTTTGGGAATATTTAATTATTATTTTATGTCGACGTTTAATGTTCCGCTACCTTCGTTTCTTATGGGCTATTATAGTGCAATATTATTTCGCGTTCGACGGCAAAGCCACACAAGTAATTACTATTTTTATTTTTGAATACCGGTTTGATCCCCATTAAGTGACTTACCCCGTGACGTGACCCCAGTAAGGCCCAATTGCAGGGAATTGCTCGGGTTAGCTTCGGGTTAGCTAACTCAGGTTTAAATGGCGCCACCATCGATTGTAACTACTTCTTATTACAATATATGGTGGCGCCATTTAAATCTGAGTTATCTAACCCGAGGTTAAAACGTTCCCTGCAATTGGGCCTTAGTGACTTAATAAAAAACAAAATGATGCTTGTAAAGAAATATTAAAAAAAATATGCCATTTTCTTATTTGTGTGGCATTACCGACCGACGTCCTGTAAAATGTAAGTTTATAATGTTTGAAGGGCACAGGGAAAGAAGGGGCTCATGAGCAATTTACAGTTAATGAAATAAACATAAATTAATGCTGAGAATCTACATTCTGTCTAAAATAATCAATTTTTAACCAAGCTTTTTACATATTTTGGACATTATATGTTCCAGTTACCTATTTTTGATTTTTTAAATTAATTTAAATATTCAGTATTAAAGTTATGGAGTCTTTTCTGATGTAAGGCAGAAATAAATTGAGCAAAAAGGGGTTGATTACAGTAATGAGCTCCTTCTTGCCTATTTGTAAAAGTCATTGCAGGTAAATGGTATTGAAACACAAAATGATAATATTATTAGTGAATTTTAAGTTTATTAAAGAAAATTATTTATGTTTAAGATTAGTGAAATAAATTTCAGCTTCAGGAGAACAAAACTTCTTCAGGTCCTGTAGGTCTTTGTATTTTTCAGTAGAAATAGGCAGGTCTTCCTCATAACTTGGACTCGGCAACTGAAATTCATTATTCTGGAGATTCCTGAATCTTTTATTTCTTCCGGCTATAGAGGCCGCTTCCCATACACCATTATAAGTGGTACGAAACAATATTTTCTTGCTTGATTGATCTATTTTTAATTCCTTAATAGGACGTGATGGAAAGGTTGATTTTTTTGCAAATATTTGATCGAGATGTTGAGTCCAGGATTTAAAATATGTTTTATCTACCTTCACAACATCAAATGGAGATGGTTTTTGACGAGCATTCTCAAAAACTTCTATCCACTCCTCTGGAGTTTCTACCCTGGCTTTTGAATTTATTAATCCCATATTTTTATCACACTCCATATACGAATGTCCTCGGATTGGAAATGTAATCATAGCAGATTCAAGTTTTCCCTCAATGTGCACCAAATGGTAAAGGAAACGGAACATTGTGAAGTTTTTGTTCTGTCCACTGCAAGAATCACAAAAGATCTGCAAGTGCTTAGTACTGTTCTTCATGAAATTGTAAACAAAGTGGTGTATCAGGGAACAAACATCATCACTCCCTTTTTTTCCAACTGTCTCTGGATAGAGGTAAAAAACACTCTTTCTTGAATGCAGGACATGAATGTTAAATGCAGACACAGAAAGTTGTCTCTTGTAATAAACGTCATTGGTCTGAATATTAGGACAAGATAGATTTTTCCCATAATCAATGCACACTGCTTCTGTAGCATGAGTGGAATCTGAACAATGAAGACGAGCTGTCCTTTTCCGGGTATAAAAAGTCTCTGCTTTTAATAAGTGCAATTTCTTCTCAGTCTGAAGTTTGAGAATATCCTTATTGAGAGTTGATATACGCTGTGAAACAGCACTTGCTTTTTCAGTTTCCATAGCATCCAGATTAACTTTGAATTGGTCACAAGCACTGCATGTGTCGGTGCGAGGATAGCCAAATGCTATATTAAAATCATTATTAAATATTGTCCGATAAGTCTCATAGCAAACTTTCACACTTTCATCATCCTTGTGTAATTCAATAAACATGCTATACATTTTTTTAATGTTCAGGTCTTCTGGTAGATATGTTCGAGATGTATCATGGAGACTGTAGTGACTTGTACGACCTTTGAATGAATTAATGTGTGCTCTGATTAGACTCACTACTTCAGTATCCAGTTTATGCTGATGGCCATGTTTACCCCTTTTATCTGCAGGGGCAGAGCCTGAAGACTTGAGACTAGACACCAAATATTCAACTTTCTTCTTCGTTATTCCATGAATAGCCATATAAGCTTTCTTGCATACTGGTATTTCTTGAACTGACGACTCAATCACAGCACGAATTCTGTATTTATATACGGCGTCATAGTGCACCGCTGTTGGGTTTTTCGATTGTCTGTTTACAGGCAAAACTGAGATCAATCCACATAAGTATGCGTTTTGCATATCATGAGAAGGTAACATGTTGAAGTTTTGGAGAACTTCACGTCTTGACTGAGGTGGAATCCTCTCAAAACACTTCTGTTTGCAATTACACGCCGATCCTTTCTCGTGGCTTGATAGTCTTATCTTCTTCATGACATCATTGATTCTCCCGTAGCACTTCCTTTTCTTAGTTTTGGGGTGACAATTATCGTTGTTTTCTTCATCGCTGTCCATTATTTATCACGGTAATTAAAATTTTCAAAGAACTCGTAACATAACCTCTAACAATGTTTATTTTGTGAAGTGACAAGTATGACATTTCGTTCATTTTTTTTTTTTTTTTGTTAGATTCTTCCGTCATGCGGAAAGGCAAAGAGACTATGCCCATACAGCCATGTCATCAATAATTTGGTTTTCTTCTTTCTTGTTGACTTAGTTTTGTTTAGTTTTCAATAAGAAGTAACATTGACGATATTTTATTTCCTCATAAACAAACATAATAAGGACCAAGTCCATGTCTTTAATAATAAAATGCTAATATATATTTGTTATGAGTATACATAAACATTTTCATCAGATATTACACACTGTAAATTTTATGAATTTATACATAGGTAAGTAGCATTCAGTTGTTTTTAAAAGTTCTTGAGTATTACGCGGGATATTTTCTAATGTTTTATAAATTTCTAATAGCTCATCAATGAAAATTAACCTGTCAATATGAAATTGAGGACATTCAAAAAATATATGATCCAATGACTGTACTGACTCATTACAATATGAACAACAAGGGGAAGTTATCATATTCATGCGATATAAGTGTTCATTAAAAGCAGCATGACCTATACGAAGACGACAAATTGTTGTATAAAAATTTCTATTTTTGAAAGAGCCCTTGGTAAACCAAGGAGACGAAATTTTTTGGTTACATACGGAATACCACTTGCCCTTTTCTTTAAGAGAATCTTGCCAAAATTGAAACCAATTATTAATCATTTGATTTTTTATTTCAGGAAGAAACTCTGAAATGGGAATTGCTATGTTTTTTAATTTGCAAATGTTGTTATCAGTATTTGTAATGATACTAGCTAATGTATCAGCTAATTCATTACCACTAACACCAATGTGTGCTGGTGTCCAGAAAATGACAATTTCTTTATGTTTCAATGATAATTTATAAATCTTTTCCCGGATCTCATATATAAAAGGATGAATTTTACTAGAAAGACGGGGATTATTAATAGCTTGAAGAACACTCATACTATCAGAAATAATAATCCATTTACCAGAAGAATCTACAGAACTAATCAAATCTAAAGCAAACAGAATAGCAGCAGCTTCTGCCGTAAAAATACGTGTGCGTTCGCTCAGCAAAAAGTATAGCTTTTTCAAGAATTGGATGATGCAGATAATTAGCGCCTTATGTCGTGTAAATGTGCCCGAAATTTCATATTTGTGCGTCTAACAGCTTTAGAGTTATTTAAGGAAAACTGATTCTGCTGGACGAACGTTCGCCCAGCAAAAATTTTTTTTAATTGATGGGTCTAGCTATATTTTAAATATGCAAAAAGATAGCTTAAATACGAGCATAAATGTGCCGTGAAAGCCAAATTTGTGCCTCTTAAGATTTCAGAGTTATTTGATTTTTTGCTGGGCGAACGTTTTAGTGATTGCTATATATCGGAAACGGTTGAACGCACACTCATTATTTTTTTTATGCAGATACAGTAGATTTGTGCATATTTGTGCCGGCATTTTCATTAACATGACTAGCATGGTTCAGGAGCTATTCTTTTATTTCCTAAAAAATTGAAAAATGCTCTGGCTCTCGAAAGAACAAGACCAAGGACTTCGCGTTAGTGCTGACTGGTACCAATTATATATTCACACGATCCTGTAAAGTTTCGCCAGCCTACTACTTATCATTGCTGAGTTCTTAACGGTTTTGTCTTTTTTTGAGGTTATCTTGAGTGAAATTACTTAAAATACAATAACACTAGTTTTCTGTGAGCTGGCTTATTACATGCTTCTACAATAATACGTGCGCTGTTTTAAGAATACGTATGCAAAAAATCATGTATGTATACCCATTACTTCAGACAATAACGATAAAAAACCATTGGAAATATTTTTGGTAGATTATCCGACCAAATTCGAGTGAACATTAAAAAGCGGCCGCACTATACATCAAACTATCCTTCCTCACTTGATGGCGTTGTAACGAAATTTAAATAGTACAGATACGTACAGAATTGTTAAGTTGGAAAATATTTTATATTAGGGACATGACATATTATTACAAAAAAATAAAATGCGATTTTTTTTTTGTAATAATATGTACACTATAATTTGTAATTTATTATTAAAAATAAATTGTCGTCCTTTTAAGATTACCTATAATGAATGGATGATTTTCACCATAAATTTATACCTAAATAACTTGATAGCTTGATGTGCCGTTAACAGTATTTTTTTTTTTATATCTATATTTTATTAAAGAAGTAAGCGGCAAACGCTGAAAATCAAACAGAAAATATTTGGTTTTTTTAGTTGGTAAGTAAAGCAATTTTGATAAAAGGAGATAAGAAAACAATATTGTTTTTGTACGCGACGTTCTCCAAACACTAAATGATATCATGACGATTTAAGAAGGATATTTTGATGTATCGTGCGGCCGCTTTTTAATGTTCACTCGAATTTGGTCAGATAATCTACCAAAAATATTTCGAATGGTTTTTTATCGTTATTGTCTAAAGTAATGGGTAAACATACATGATTTTTTGCATACGTATTCTTAAAACAGCGCTCGTATTATTGTAGAAGCATGTAATAAGCCAGCTCACAGAAAACTAGTGTTATTGTATTTTAAGTAATTTCACTCAAGATAACCTCAAAAAAAGACAAAACCGTTAAGAACTCAGCAATGATATGTAGTAGGCTGGCGAAACTTTACAGGATCGTGTGAATATATAATTGGTACCAGTCAGCACTAACGCGAAGTCCTTGGTCTTGTTTTTTCGAGAGCCAGAGCATTTTTCAATTTTTTAGGAAATAAAAGAATAGCTCCTGAACCATGCTAGTCATGTTAATGAAAATGCCGGCACAAATATGCACAAATCTACTGTATCTGCATAAAAAAAATAATGAGTGTGCGTTCAACCGTTTCCGATATATAGCAATCACTAAAACGTTCGCCCAGCAAAAAATCAAATAACTCTGAAATCTTAAGAGGCACAAATTTGGCTTTCACGGCACATTTATGCTCGTATTTAAGCTATCTTTTTGCATATTTAAAATATAGCTAGACCCATCAATTAAAAAAAATTTTTGCTGGGCGAACGTTCGTCCAGCAGAATCAGTTTTCCTTAAATAATTCTAAAGCTGTTAGACGCACAAATATGAAATTTCGGGCACATTTACACGACATAAGGCGCTAATTATCTGCATCATCCAATTCTTGAAAAAGCTATACTTTTTGCTGAGCGAACGCACACAAAAATACTGCAAATATTGGACAGCTTATAACCATGTGCAATTTTCAAAATAATATCATAAGCCGCTATCGACACAGACTGAGATGTTTTTGAAGCATCTGTGTAAATTTGACGGTAATTATCATAGTATGATAACTTTTCATATACATCATATTTATTTTTTAAATTTGTGTCTATAATGACATCAAATTTAAAAAACTTACCTTCATATGTTCCACTATAACAAGGTAAAATATCATACTGAGCAATATTTTCATTTTTCAAATAATTAATGAAATCAAAATTTTTACATAAATAAGAGTAATTAGATATCAAAATCTTTTTGTACAACGCATTATTAGAAGTTTTCATCAAATCAATTATGAACCTTCTTTTCAAATAATCAAACCTAAATTTAATGGGACAAGTGTTAGTTTCAACTTGCATTGAATTTATCGGAGAAGTACTCATGGCTCCTAGAATTATCCTGAGATTTTTATTTTGTACTTTATCTATTTTATTTATAAAATTATTGTCAGAAGCAAAGCAAAAAAAAGCATATTCAAAGTGACTTCTAACTAATGATTTAAACAGCATCAATAATATTTTAGGATCTGCACCAAAACGACAACCAGTAAGGCATTTTAAAATATTTGTAGCTTTTACAGCTCTATCTATCAATATTTGCACATATTTTTTAAAACTTAAATTTTGTTGAAATACTACACCTAAGAATTTTATTTCTGTACAGTTAGGAATAAGGTTACCATTATATACACATTCTAATTTACAATCTTTATCTCTAGAGAAAACAAGAGATTTACTCTTTTCTGTATTTACAGTTAAACCTAAGAAAGAAAAATAGACTTCAAGCCTTTTACAGGCATTATTTAAATTCGTTTGCACATCTTTAAGTTTTTTGCCAGAACAATAAACAACAAGATCATCAGCAAACTGCAGATTAGAAACATTTGCGCCTAATATCTCATTCAATTTATGAATATAAATTATATACAGTAGAGGGCTCAAGATGCCGCCTTGATTGACGCCTTTATAGGAATTACGTGGACCATAAAAGTTGTTACCCAATTTAACATAGACCATTCTTTCATTTAGAAAGTTATATATCCAAAGAACCATTTTTTTTGGAATTCTGAGTGATAGCAAGATATTAGCAAGCGTTTCTAAACCTACATTGTTAAAGGCTCCTGTTACATCGAAAAAATTACAAGCAAGATAATTCCGTTCCTTTATGGATTTATTTGCATCTAATAACAAATGTGCAATGCTTTCCCTAGCCGAGCGTCCACGCCGAAAACCAAACTGATTACTAGGAAGAATACAATTTGATTCGATGTAATATTCCAGACGTTGTTTGAGCAGCTGCTCAAAAATTTTACCAACACAAGAGGACAACGCTATAGGTCGATAAGAATCTGGACTATCAAGATCCTTCCCTGGCTTCAGTACAGGGACCAGACAATCAGTTTTCCATTGATTTGGTATTAAGTCATTTTCAAACAAAATATTTAAAATTATCAAGAATTTACATAGATTTTTATGACTGAGAAGACGAAACATTTTATAGGAAATACCATCTAAACCACAAGTTGTATCTTTTCTTGATTTTATGGCAGCAGTAAGTTCAGAAATTGTGAACGGATCAAGCAACGAAAGATTTTGTCTATGAAATTTGTTATCTGCAAAAGTAAAAGGTTTCGAGACATAGTCTGGAGTGTATTTTTTTAAAAAACTATTTACCCAATGATCATTTTCACTTCTAGAAACAAAAGTTTTGTTAAATCTGCGTATTTTATTCCAGACATGAGAAATTGGAGTAAGACGATTTATAGAATTGCAATAATCTTGCCAAGATTTCTGTTTTTCAAAGTTTATAGTCAATTTCTTAGAAGCCTGATTTTTTTTAAAAAGCAAATATTTTTCTACAGAAGGATCATTTTTGAAAGCAACAAAAGCATCTTTACATTTTTTAACAGCATCTGCACATTTGCTATTCCACCAAGGAACGGAATGTCTTGCCCTTTTTGCCCTAAAACCTGAAACGGAACGTGAGCATAAATGACAAAGATTTTGACATTGACAACAAGACTTTGTTTTCGTTTTTTGTTGTGACATAGATTTTTCAACTGATGCCAATAAAATATCACAAAACTGCAAATAACTTTCTAGTGAACATTCAGAATTAATCATAAAACTATTCAACGAAGTATTAACAATATTTACATACAAATCCCAATTAACTAAATTCAAGTTTAATTTCTTACTGACATTTTGAGAGTGAACACAATGTTCTGAAGATATAACTGGAGTTTGAGACAACAGAAGTCTAGTAATTGTAGGCAAATGATAACTTCCAAAGGAATCATCATGAACAGACCATTCACAATCCCATGATAAAGCAGGACTAACCAAAGAAAGATCTAAGCCATTTGGTCTCCAGGACGAAGTTCCTACAGTCGTGACTTCTCCTGAATTTAACAGAACAAGGTTATTTTCATCAAAAGAATCTAGTACTTCTTCACCTCTTTTATCCACTTTTTGACAACCCCAAGAAGTATGGTATGCATTGAAATCTCCAGCAATAAAGACTGGAGTTGGAAGACTATCAATTAATTTTGAAAATTTTAATTTTGAATAATGACACCTAGAAGGACAATAAACACTAACAAATGAAATATATTTACCACCTATTTTTATCTGTACAGCAACATTTTGTAAGGAATCATCAAAATAAGTATCAATTTTTAAGAATTGTAATTTGTTATGAATTATTATTGCAACTCCATTATGTGTATTACCAGTGTCATTTCTAACTATTGTGTATCCCTTTATGTTAAAGGTATGATGTGGTCTAAGCCAAGTTTCACTTATTAAAGCGATATCAACATCATTACTATAAAGAAAATATGTAAATTCAGATTTATTACTTTTAATGCTTTGAGCATTCCACTGAACTATTTTTAAATGAGCCATTAGGATGGATTATTAGCAGATGACTTTTCATAAATATCACTTAATATTTGTAAAATATTTTTAGTACTGATGGAAGTTTCCTTTGTTTTATTTAATGTAATTATTTTAACAATAGCCTCAACCAATAAATTCAAAGATTTATTATCTTTTTTCAAGTGACTGAGCAGGTCAAACTTTTGTCCTAAGGCTGGAAAACTCTCTGTATTTGCAACTGAAGCATAAGACAAAGAGGATAAACCAATTTTAATATCATTAATTTTTTTCTTTTTAATAGGACACTCAGCAGATATACTAATGTGATTTCCTCTACAGTGACAGCATGTAGCCTTTTCCCTAGGTACTGTACATTCTTTAAAAGAATGTGCATCTCCACATATTGAACATCTAACATTATTTTTACAGTACTTAGCCAAATGTCCATACCGTAGGCATTTAAAGCATTGTTTTACAGGTGGAATGTACATCTTAACTGGAAACCTCCAGCCTTGTAAATCAATATGATCAGGAAGATAAATGGCAGCAAAAGTTATGATTACTGTTTTAGTCGGTTGTAATTCAAAGTTTTGTTCATTTTTAACCTTCCTTTGAATTCTCCGAACAGAAATAATTTTTTTATTACTATTAATCACTCCAAAAATTTTTTGATTGGACCATTTAATGGGCACATTAGTAATAACACCAGTAATTTCAGTAGTTTTTGCAGGAATAGTTGCTTTGAGTTTATATTCTGATAACAAAGTCTTATTGTTAAGAAAACTATTTGCCAAATTTGCACGGTCAAAATGAACTGTAACTTTGTATTTATTAAGATTTTGCATATATTTTATGCCTTTTATATATTTCTTTAATGTTGATGATAAAGAAATCATATCTCTTGTTGAAATAGGTTTGGACTCATCGTTTGATTCCAAGAAGACAACGAAATCTGTAGCTGAAGAATCCTCAGGATACCGACGTGTATAATCGGGAACGAAATAAGTTTTATATGGATCGGACTTAGCTGAATTACAGTCACTGTGCATGGAGTCAGAGTCCGAAAGCAGCGAGTCTTCCCCTGATATTACTGCCTCCTCCTTCTTTTTCTTGCGTTTCGCCCGAGACGTCATTTTAATAAAAATTAAGCTTCTATACTATAGTTATTAAAAATATATACAAAATGTACACTATTTAACAAAATTGAAAGAATTAAATGAATTTTTAAGTTCACGAAAAAATTTTTCACTTCCAATTTTCCCGCGCGCAAACCGGAAGTCTCCATTTCGTTCAAGATGGCGATGCAATGGGCGCGTTCTTAAACTGTAATATAACAATGTGCACCTTTTTGCTCTGTTTGGGATGGAATGAGCTCCTTTTTTACTGGTTTTGTATGCAATGAGCTCTTTTTATCCATTTACTAGTTTTTTTTAATTTAAGATTACAAAGCAATGGGCACCTTTTACTGTGTTTTAAAAATATCATAAGAAAGGCCTGTCCAAGATGTATTATGTGCGATTATTAGTTTGATTTCAATAAAAATGTCGATGAGCCCCTTCTTTCCCTGTGCCCTTCATTTATAAATATTGATTAATTAATTAAGTACCTTATGAAAATAAAATCGAATAAATGTTTTTAAAAATATTTTTATTTTTTCTCTTGCCTACTTTTATATTGAACTCGTAAAAGGTATAATTTTATAATGGGGAGTCTATGTAAAATATGTTGAAGTTAAGTTGTCTGTCCCGTACAAACGTCGATTTTTAGGAGTAAGAGACTGTTAGATAATTACTGTCGGTTCGGACGTTCAATGATGTTTAAATGTTGCGTATTCAGGATATTCTTGCTGTTGTCTCTGTTAAATTGCTTCGTTGCTCTCTCAGAATTTTATCCTTTACTAATACTGAGTGAAGGTTAAAAATAACTAAGTATTGATACGAGTTATATTCCTCATTTCTGTTGTTTTTATGGTTATCTTTATTGTTTCCCCTAATTTTTTTAAATGATTTAGAAGATCATCTTTGCTTTCTCCTTTTTTTGGTATATTCTTCAGCAGATTAGACTTTCTTTTCTCTCTCTAACGTTTCTATTTTACACAAATGGATGGGGGCTACTAGGACTTCAGTGACGATGTGAAGTAGTATGGATATAGCGTCGCAGTCAAATATACCAAATAATTGAAAGTTTTTCTCCGAAATAGTTTTAGTAGTACCAGGAGCGCAGATGTTGTAGAAGGTCGACACAGTGGCTGTAAGTAACAGGATTATTTTAAGGTGAGTACTAACTTGTATTACCAGGAACGCAGAATATTACCAGGAACGCAGAATCACAAGGGTGTATTTGTTGTTTGTTTATTGCAGCAATGTGGTTGTTGTCGTTTGAAAAAACAGCATGTACCAGGATTACATATTAACGCAGAGATGTTCAAGTTGTGTAGGACCACTGGTGCTGTTTTAATGGCGTAAGTTGTGGTAGGTTCCGTAGGTACCACAGTTATCGGAGCTCTTCTTCAAAATGTCAGTAGTAGGTACCAGGAGCCCATTTGTTGTAGATGGTCAACACAGTGGCTGCCAGGCAAGCAAGCAACACGTTACTGACTTGAAGTACCAGGAACGCAGAGTCAAAACGGAGTATTTGTTGTCTGTTTATTGCAGCAACTTTATTTATTGTTGACGTCAGGGCACAGGCGAAAGAACAAGGATTACATTACCGCCGAGATGTTTCAGTTGCGTACCTACGCCCGCCGAATGCTCAATTTTCATACAAAATGTTCAACACGACGCACACGTCCTTACTATTTCCGAACGGAAAAATACCCATTTTGTATGAAAATTGAGCATTCAGGTTTCCGAATCTGAATTCCGGATCAGGAAACCTAATCAGGAAACCGTGTGTCTGCGGCCGCCCTTAATGACATTAGCCGAGGTAAGTTCGGTACCAAACTTGTTGCGGCTGTTGATGATCTCTTGCACATTGATGCACTCCTATTTCCTTAAACACTTTTATTTAATTCAAACAAGCTACCCGCCCACGCTTCGCAATGGTGTAATTTTGGCCGACTTGCTCACGTAATTTTGAATTTTAGGTAACTTTAAAAAAACCTTTTCTAATTGTTCTTTATTTACCAATTTAAATGAATAAATTCCCTAAAAGATAGCGAAATCCGCATTAAAATCCGTTGTGTGGTTTAGGAGGAGTTAGAAGCCAAACATACAAACAGACACAAATAGTGACTTGGATTTATACTAGGGGGAAGTCCCATAAGCCCGGACGGGTCCTAAAGCCGGACATAATTAAAATCAGAACGAAAAAAGCGCGCCAATTTGTTGCTTTTGCTGCAGTTAGATAGGTTCTTCCAAGTGAAGTTCCGAGGAGAAGAGCCAATAGTCAGTGCTGACTCGTTCGTCGGGCAGCGTTGTCCAATTTTGTGATTAGTATAAATTTTGTTTCAAGTAATTTTTCGGGGTCTGTAAATAGTATTTAAACTGTGGGATGATATCCAGTATTTTTAATTATTATTGCTTTTGTTCTTATCTTACATAATTCATAGATTTTTCATCATTCTTGAACACACAATTTGAATGAGAATTTTTCTTGTATATTCCTGAGGGTCCCTAAGTTCGGACACTCTCAAAGTTCCCTAGTACCGGACTAGTGTTTTTGTTGTTATTATTATTTTTGTGTTTTATTTTTAAGTTTTTACATGGCTAAACCCAAACCGAGATCGTCAGAATACCCCCAAAGATAAAATTTTACAAAAAAGTTATCTATTGATGTGGAAGAGGGCTCAGTTAGCTACATTTGTGATTTTTGCAGGTTGTACAATTAAAGGTCTGTGATTCTATAAAACACGTTCCTGATTATCACCAAAGTTTATTAAAATTAAGATTAGTTTTCTTTATTAACAGTTGATTTGTTTTGATATTCATTAAAATAATTTTTGAGCTTAAAAATGATCGAAAAATTGGCTGTCCGTTAGGGGACCTTTTTCGAAACCTCGTTTTTGCTATGTTAACTTTCAATCAATATTTACTACATTTAAAGTATTTTTTAAGACTGGCGATTTATCTGTGTTGATTAAAAATATAATTAAAAACTTCTTAAAGTGAAATAAATTAATTAGACTATTGTGCATTTTTTTTTATTTCTGTTATTCCTTAAGTGTCCGATTCTCGGGGACCTCCCCCTATGTAATGATAATGATGATGATGATGATTAGTTTAGAATAAATATTAATTGTTTTGACACAGGTTCCACACGTTTACTCTTTGTCGAGGTCCGGGGGGAAGGGGAAATAAATAAAATAAAACATTGATTTATACAACGAATTAAATATTCACAACACACTTTAAGGGATAAATAAAAAAAATAACGATTTAATTATTCATTTATTTCATGCGTTTGCATCGCAAAGTTCTATAGGTACAATGGACAAGTCCTTTGTTCTAAGTCTAACTATGGAATATCATCCCAAAGCTCACTACACTATTTGCTATGAACATTTCTTCTAACTCCAAGATGCGCAAGATTTATTTCAAATAATCTTTTTTAGTGCGTCTTGAAGGTAATAGAAATGATAAAGATATTCTTACTAATCAAAAGTATTTCAACATGTTAAAGTTTGTGGCACAAATATATATTATAAATATTAATATAATTAAAGGAAGTAGATTATTACGAAAAAGAAAAGTCATTTGAACTACATTTTCGTAACCACCGGTTTCTGAATTGAGAATAACTGAAATGTAGAAAATTCTTTTGTAAGTTTGATTGTACGAGTACCTAGGGGAATTGTGCTCAAGATGACATAGTCAGATAAGATGACACACCATTCATATTGGTTTAAATATACGCGCTAATGGCGATCCTGTGACGTTTCAGAGAGTACCTGTAGATGTTGCTGGTATTAAAGTTTACTATGGTGGAAACTGAGCACAGGTTAGAGTGTAGTGGATGTTTTCGTGATTTTGATTTGAAAAAAACTTTCTTTGCTCTTTTGTTTGGTGGTGAAAATATGCTTAAATTAAGAATTTTGTAGTTAAACTTATTTGTAATGTATAATAGGATTATTATGTAAATCAAATTTCGGTAAATGCATATTCTAATCTCAAAGTTTTTTTTGCTACAATTAAAATTATACTTGTATAGCCATTGGGTAAGATGACATACAAGACGTGGGTTTAAGATGGCATACTATGTTATCTTACTTTTATAAATAAAAAATGTATAATGCTCAATTTTTTTTGGTTTTATTAAACGATGCCCGGTAATTACAAAAGAACATTGAAAACATTTGCAAACTGTGCTCGTTAATGATTTATTGTATAAGACCACAAACTCTGCCATTTTACCCAGGAGTCTAAGATGACATATACTATGTCATTTTACCCAATAGCTATGTCGTCTTACACATGTCAGCCAAAGTTAGATTTATACATTTTTTTTAGTTTTATGTATCGTTGATTGTTCTTAAACTAAGTAACTTCGTTAATTATGATTCATTTAAGAATATACGCAAGTTCCTGATCTCATACGACTTTATTTATTTCAAATATTTAACTCAAAAGAAAAAGTATGTCATCTTAAGCACAATTCCCCTATGTGACTCAACTTCAATTTCTTAATTCAAAAACCGGATATATTATGTCTCGTTAATCAGAGATATAGAAATCATATTAATTTTACATATTATTATGATTTAAAATGAAATAACTTTTATAACAGTTGTATTAATACAACTATACATTCTTTTGGAACACTTACATTATGAAAGCTTTCATTTGACCTGTTTCGTCTTTCTTTAAGAAAGTAATAAATATTATATTATTAAGTATACATACTAATAATCAAGGTAACACTTGTTATCTATTCTATAGTTAGTAATATACCTACTTTACACTAAAATTAATCAATTTTGAAGTCGCAGAGATGATTGATAAGCAAACAGTAAAAAAAACAGATTGAGAAATTATCTGTTTTATTATTGTCTCTTTAAAATGATAATTTATTATTATTTTATTCAGCTGAGCGATTCTGAAACTGAAATCGATTTAACCTCTATAGGAATAAACATCAAAATGTTCATCTAGACGTACATTATACTTGGCTTATAATGTAATTTTGACGTTTTTTGATAGAAGTTTCTGTCACTCGACAGTTACAAAATAGCTCTGCTGATCTAATAAAATTATGAAAAAGTATAAATATATTTCATAATATCAGGATGACCTTTAAAAAAAATTTAAACATTGAATGTATGAAATTAATGCAATGTTCATCTCTACGGCTGTCGCATATGTGCGTTCTACGCGAATTTCTTTTCCTAGGTAACTCCTAACTTCAACCAATGACTAGCGATGAGAGAAATGTATAATGAATCATATTATAACTATGTACAGTATGTTCATGACTTAATTACTATTTAATATCAATATTTCAATTTTACTCTATCAATGGGTAAAATTATTGATTTGTATTAAGTGATTGTGTACTAGGTTTAACCAATGAAGAGTAATGATCTTTAAAGTTAACTCTATGACAGTACCTAAATGCCAGTAATTGCAGATAGTTAGATAAACGTTAAATCTGTTTTTGTAACAAATTTCATTGATACCTACGTAATACTTAAGTAGACCAAATTCACAGTATTTTCTCATTATTTTGTTCATATAAATAAAAATATAAATAAACACATACCTACTTTAATTAACTTTACGCAAACCATGCTTTAGGATCACTTAGTGTAGGTAAGTTTTTTTTTCATTTTTTCATATTTTTTTTAGTTTGATAGCAAAAAAATGGTTTTGAATTGAAGCACATAACTTAATGTCTTTAAACAAATAATTTCATCCTGCAAATAAAGTAATTTTGAGCACCATGTAAAGTGACAAAAAAAATTAGGACTTCATCTAAATATTTTCTTATTTGTAATCGTTACGTCTAGATATAATTATCTAATCAAGTCGCAATTTAATGCCTTCAGGCGTTGGTTAAATTATTAATTATTTTTAGTGTTCATAATTTTTTTGTGTGCATATTTTTTTTTATTTAGTAACAATTTAGTAAGAGTCAACTTTTGTTACAGCCAATGACCTTCAATATTCTAAACACTATACCTTATATTGAGATAAAACTGATTTCATATCTTTTGACTTAAAATAATGAATTAATTAAGCATTACTTGATAATAGAAAAAAATATTAAAAGTTATCAAAGACAATATAAAAAAAACCTAATTTTAAATTAAAAAAATTACTTGTTTGCTCACGAATGGTTTTACTTATAAATACATATTATTATACTGATGGATTAATAATAGACAAGATATGAGTATTTAAGACATTCGTCGCATATTATCAGCACCCGAGTGAACACTCCAGTTACCATATTATTAATTTTATTTAATACAGTGTTACCAACAACGTATTAAACACAAATCCTGAGCATTCTTTCACATCGAGCGACTTAAAAACGAACAAGATCCTTAATCTAGTATTTAACTTATTAAATAACTTACTAAATAAAAAAAACTTATCTAAGTTGGATGAAGAAAAAAAATGTATTCTATGGCACCGAAGTATTAAAAAGATAGGTCAATCGTCTATGACGGCCATTTTGAAAGCGGTCGGCTTGCGGCCAATCGGCTTCATCGCTAGGCGACGTCCGGTGTATTTTGAATTCGTATTTAGAATCTCCTCGTCACTGCTGCTCGAGTCCTCGAAGCGGCCGGTCGTGTTGACCGCTCCTTCTGATTCTGAAGACTGTAAAAAAAATCGTTTAATATTGAATTTTAAACTAAATAAAAATGATTTAAAGTGTTTCTATACAGCTAAAAATAAAAAAATATAAGATATGAATTGCATATTATAAAAATAATGTTAAACACAAAAAAACATTGATTACCTATAAGAAAAAACTATCTTAACTTGATTACATATTAAATAAAAAATAACCACAAAATCCAAAGCATGCCAAACTCAAAAAAGACAGAGACAAGTCACCAAAGCGTTTATTAGTATAGGAGAGAGCGAGACAAACATCTATTTCTTGTTTCTGCGCGCGATGCTGGTCGGCAGGCGCCGCGTGGGCCGCTCGTCGCCGCTGTCCACTCCCTACGTGATGGAATAATATACAAACAACACTTAGGGGGTTATATACATGAGATAGACTAGCTGGCTAGCGTTTAGGATAATGTGAGACGGGGTAAGAGTAGCACTGGCGAGACAAATAGTTATTATTTTAAAGTGGAAACAACTGCTGTACAACAAAAGGGTCTCGAAAAATGTAAAATGCTGTCAAAATACATAACGTTACTTTAAGTGAAAGAAACAGTAGTTAAGTATGTTACTCTTACCACATCACATTTTTTTGGATCTATTCTTGATTAAATGATCAAATTTTTTATAATGTTCATTCTAGCTTCAATTGATATATTTCCATAAGTAATCCATCCCTTTTTTCTACCATATCCATTATTTTCATTATAATCTTTACCCCGCTTCCCAAAAACAAAAATATTTCTATGCAATCAATTCTTTTCACAAAATAAAACCTACACCTATCATCCCTAAATCCGTAGCTAAAATATTTGTGGGGAATTAGGCACGATGACTGTGAATAAAATACACAAAAATTATGCTACCATCTAATGAAACGTAAATAAAATATTAAAAAACAATAAGTTATTATTATAATTAATGCGAGATTAATTAATATTTTTTAAAAATAAATCTACAAAATACGACAGTCCGCCATGTTATTCTGAACGCCAAATGACGTCACGCTAGAGTAAACAAGTGATCCTAACCTATGTTTTCTTTTAAATCTCGTATGTTTTTCGGATTTTATTTAAGATCTACCTGTTTTCAGAGTTCAGTTTTATTTCTTAAGCGTTTTGTTTAATAACGTAACTCATGGAACTTGGAATTTGGAAGAACGTTTGTGTTTGCACTGTGTTTACTCTAACGTGACATCACAATCGACGCCATGACACTTAGGAGCGTTTTGGTGGGAATTCTTAAAAATAAAATTTAAAATTTATTTTTTCGTATAAATCATGCTTTTTTTCCCGAAATATGATATTCTTTATAATAAGTAAATATTTCTGAGTATGATACAACAGTTTTTCAAAATCTGTAATCATGCCTATTTCTCTACTTTAAAAAAATATACCACGATTCAAGATAACCTTATACAGGCCAAAAAATAATCATCTTGAGATTTTACTTTCAGTTTTACATTTAAAATGCTAATTTATTAATTTTGAAGTTATAGATACTGGAAAAAGTAACGTGGGCCTCCGAGCATTGCGCGACTGGGAATCGAACCCAGGAACTTTTAGAATCTAAAGTAAAAAATCTATAACTTCAAAAATATTCACCTTCTAGTTTCATTTCATCTTCAAGTTGGGACACAACTTAAATTCAGTCCCTAGTCCTGACCCGCTAAATGCCTACCAGCCATTAAATTCCCATCTCCCCTACTTATCCCCCCTACAAACTCACATCGAAGTCCCCGATGGTGAACCGCGCGGCGTCGGCCACGAGCTGCGCGGGCGGCGCGCTCTCAGGAGACACCACCTATATAGTTATATTTACCACCTTTGTAGTTATGTTTACCACCCAAACAGTTGTATTTACCACATATGTAGTTATGTTTACCACCCATGTAGTTGTATTTACCACATATGTAGTTATGTTTACCACCCATGTAATTGTATTTACCACATATGTAGTTATGTTTACCACCCATATAGTTGTATTTACCACCGTTATAGTTATATTTACCACCTATATAGTTGTATTCACCCTATATTATTTACGGTAATAATCTATATCAGTCAATGAACTAGCGAAAATATACTTGTACAAATGTTAGTTAGCTTTAAAGTTAGTGAGCAATCAAGTTAGCTTACAAAATCATTAGCATTCACAAACCACTCTCTACTTCACTTACCTGTCTTCAAGTTACAACCAAATCTTTATTATCACAGTCATTAAAAATAATCTTTACAAGTAAGTTAAAGGCTGCCACCGTTACTAAAATATCTAAACTACGCACCTTCTTCTAAAAACTAAATCAAAATCGATTCAAAACTTTTGATGCCATTGCCTAAAATAGATAAGAAGTACTTAGTCTTCTTTAAGTTTGTTTTGTCTTGTGTCTGCTTTTAACCTAACCCTGGAACAACTCACGTCTTGGTCGCTCATCATCTCCTTAGTAGACACGGTGGTCTCAATCCTCCTGATGGACCCCTGGTGGATGTCCACGTCGAAGCTCAGGCACTGGAACCTCCTCAGCAGCAGGACTATGGGGATCGGCAACACGCCAGCCAGGATCATTGCGCACGCGATCCCGAGCACCCAGTTGGGGTAAATGGTCTTTTCGACGCGTCCCTGGGTATGAGAAACGAGGATTTAAAATAGTGAGGTTGGAAAAGAACAGCGTTTTCTTCTCTGAATAATATTTTGTATCAAGCTAATAGAACTTTTAAAAGCATTACTGCCTTATAATAAGGCCATACAATTAAGGCCCTTATTCGTAGACGCACTTAAAACCTGTATTCGTATAAATTAAGATTTTTCTTTGACGATTGGTCTTAAACTTTTTTTTCAAATGAGTTTGTAAATATGATTTTGGTCAAAAAACGTTATTTTAACTTGACATCTGAAAGTTTTGTTTCAAAGGATTGATAAGATTGTAGCTTTTTTAAAAGATAATTCCTAAATTATGATTGTGATGTAGTTAACTACGAAATGTTGATACTTCTATATGCTACTATTATATAGATAAATTATTGTTAGGAAAATCATCATTGAGGTTATCTTTTACGTATAAAGTTTCAAACAGATATTTTACGTTCGTTTATATTAATGAGTTGGTACGCCCACATTACAAACATAATATTTGTATTGTAACACAAATCATACTTCCAAATATGAATTTAGTATCTATACACATTTTTGCTTTATTTACATGTATAGTTAGTAAAAAATTTGAAGTAGAAACGTACAAAGGTGTAATAGAGGGTAATTCTGTGAGAGATAGTGAGTATGGCCGATATAAAACCTTTTTTGGAATACCTTACGCTATGGTAAACCTTCGAGATCCATTTGGGGTAAATAACATTTTATTATATTTATTTTATAGTGTATTATAAAAAAAATGGAAAGTGACAGTGTCAAAATGATTGAAGATATAATTGGAACCTATAGTATTAACTACCGAAACACGTTCAGCTTATTTCATTCTAAATAGTATAAAGCTAAGAGGCTTTATACTATTTAGAATGAAATAAGCTGAACTATTTATATCCGCGAACTTCTTTGACCTTCGTGACATAATTTAGCGCGATTACCATGAATTCGTTTTATCTGAGAAAAACTGGGAGCAGTTATAACAATTTTAGATTTTATTATTGCTTATTTTAATATTTTTTGACCATGAAAAAAATATAAGTGAGGAGCTTTGGTCATAATCTATTGGGAAACCAATAGCTTGGTAATCCATCCCTATTTTTTCTTATTTTCAGGCTTCAGTTGAGACTTCTCCGTACAGCTCAGAATTTAAAGCAAATAACTCTAAAATCATCTGTCCCCAAATGAATAAAGATAAGACTGAAGTAATCGGTGAGATACAATGTTTACGTCTTAACATATACAGTCCAGCAGGAGCTTATGCTGAGTCTCCAGCACCAGTTTTACTTTGGTTTCGTGGACACGAAAGCGATACAGAATTCGAAGGGAAATATCTTGTGAAACACGACATTGTAGTAGTCATTGCAAACTATAGACTAGGTCCGTACGGATTTCTATGTGTGAATGACCCAGCGGTACCGGGAAATCAAGGTTTGAAAGATCAATATGCAGCGTTAAGATGGGTCAGTCAAAATATATTGAATTTTGGTGGAGATCGGGACAAAATAACAATTGCCGGCCAAGGTGCAGTAGAACTTCACCTGTATTCTAAAAAGCTTAAACTTTTTAATCAAGTTATTATCCATAGTGGATCAGCATTTAGTGAAGCGATGTATGGTAAAGGTGATCAAGACGCAGCTATCAAGCTTGCTAAACACCTTGGACATAACGCCACAAGCACAAGAGAAGCACTTGATATATTGGCTGAAATCAACGCTAAAGAAGTTGTACAGGCATCATATGATTTGAAGTTGAAATTGGGAGCATGTAGAGAAAATAAGCAAAGAAATGTTTCCAACTTCGTTGTTAAAGATGCTCTGCATTTAGGCGATGATATTAATAATCAACTTTCTACAACCAAAATTATGATTGGATACACCAGCAATGAACTATCTGAAGTATTTTCTAATAAAGACGATAAATATTATGAAAGTATTCAAGACATATTTGGACAGAAGTTAAATGAAAGCTATAAGCTCTCGCATAGACAATTGTTAGACTTAATTAAGGTAGTAAAGGCCTTTTATTTAGGTAATAGGAAGATTGATAAAAACGCCACATCAGAATTAAGTAACTTTTTATCAGATTTTACTATGAACCATCCAATTGAGGTTTCTGTGAGTAATTTCATAGTAAAAGGAGCACCCGCAGTTTATAAATGGTTATTTTCATACACTGATAATGTAACGATGGAAATAAATGCTATTGGTGCCTCGAATTCTGCAGAGTTGAAATATTTGTTTGGTTTCCGTAATAGAAATATGAATCGAGAAGAGAAGGTTGTCATGGAAAATATGACCAAGATGTGGGCGAACTTCGTTAAATATGGGTAAGGGAACATTATCATTTTATTCGCTTCTAAACAATATAAGGGTTTTTTTTAATATCGTTAAATTTAACTATGGTAAGAAGTGAATCTTGGTGAAGACAACTTAAAATAAGATATTTTAAACACTCAACAAATTCACCGTTATTGTAACTTTTTTGTCATCCAAACTACGAAAATAAATCAATAAATAAATAAATAAATCTCCAGACTGACACAACAACTGTGTGGCCAAACTAAGCAAAGCTTGTACTATAGGTACCACACAATGGACTAGGGGAGACCCTAGTTACACCCAGACACGAGCCAATATCGAAAAACCATTTTTACGAAATTGGCCCGACACGGGGATCGAACCCGGAACCAACCGCTTAGCAGTCCGGTACATATACCGCTGCACCACAGAGGTCGTAAAATATTGGCATCTGTGTAGGGGACAGACTACGCTCAGACTATAGACTTTTTTTAATTATTATGATTAATGTTTAAAACATTTTATTTCCAGGAATCCCACATTTTCCTCACTATCCAGCCGAAACAAACGACTTCTACCATACAACTGGACGTCGATTACCGACGATTTAGACGGCAGGCCCTACATGAATATTGGATCTACCCTCAAGATGGGCCATCAAATTTAC
The DNA here is from genome assembly GCA_916618145.1 of Emmelina monodactyla. Taxonomy (NCBI): domain Eukaryota; kingdom Metazoa; phylum Arthropoda; class Insecta; order Lepidoptera; family Pterophoridae; genus Emmelina; species Emmelina monodactyla. The sequence goes on along the minus strand of OU745323.1, from coordinate 2,224,241 downwards.
CATGACCGGATAGCGTTTTGGGACCTATTTTTTCTTAATTATTCGCGTAAAAAGTATTCGGTACTCGATAATCATTAGCTTTTGATGTTACCTTTCGAATAAAACAATTTCAGATGAAGAAGGTGTTTTGATTTTTATACAATCTAAGTCTTCAAGCGGTAGCCAGAGAAACTAAAACTTATTTGATATCACCAGGTATATCTATTTGAAATGTGATTTATATGACATCAAAATTCGAGTAATAATGATTACTTCTGGGGGTCTACTGAGACTTGACGGTCGTATCGTGCATCTTATCAAAATTGCGAGATTGGTACCGAGACTTATGACTTTTAAAACGATATTTCCTGGCGTTACGATTATCGTCTTACTTAACTGTCAAGTTTGACAGTTAATTTAGTCAAATTGTCGTGATAAAGTGCCGGTAAGGCATTCTATTAAGTTCGTTTTTACTTCGGTCGCACGGGTACGATTTCGATTGTAAAGTCCCGGTAGACCCCCAGTATCTTTACACTGTCGTAAAGCGGTAATTGAAGTCTAAAACAATAAGAAACCATACCTCCGAAGCATTCCAAGCGCCGTAAGTCGGTGGGTTGATCAGCATGAACACGACGGAAGAGAGCAGGATGCAAGACACAATGACAGGACCCACGTAGCGCCATGTCACCTGTCAGTGCACATGTGACAGTTAATAGTTTGTTCGCTTGTTAATAGTTTTAAAGAGTGGTAGAGTCTAGCTGTAGGCTCTGTCTGCAGCGATTACTGGGCTGACTCGACCGGTGAAATACCACCGTCGCACAGAAAACAGACGTGAAGTAGGGACGATGTTCCTGCGTTTCGTTTGGTGAGTGCGGTATCCGGTGCCCAATTTCTCGGCGGCCAGCAACGCACCCTCAATGCATATGTAATTGTGGGTGTATATGGGCGGCGGTGATCACTTACCATCACGTGACCCGCTTGCTCGTTTGCTAGGTTCTCTTATAAAAAAAAGAAAAAAAAACGATGCGATTTGAGATTGATAGTATTTGGGACTCGTACCTGCCAGTAGATGCCGGGACGGTAGCCGGTCATCTCGTAGATGTCGTTTGTGAACCTGCGGCGAAAGGGTTAAGGAATTAGGAACTAATAATATACATGATGTAGGATTATTGAACTATCTCTTGCAGAATTTAAGTTTGATTTTTTCTCATTTAAAACTCAATGACTATGAAATTTTGATAAAATTTATATATTAAGGTAGGTAGGTATTTCCATAATATATACTTCCTTTTTATCTCGTTATAATAAATATCGAAATGGTATTAACGCATAAGGAACGAGTATTCAAAGAATTCGATGGTTTTTAAAAAGATCACCCACTATTCAATCACAAGTTCATCTTTACTTCCTTAATTACAGTAAATTGATCATTCCGATCCCAACCAAATGTCTTAACATTGTAGGTATATTTATTTTCCCGTGACTGAGTGGAAGGTGCGACATTTTCTAATCAACGTTCCCAAGGCCTCTTTAGTTAATTAATTTAGGTTAAGGTTTATCTGCTGGGTTCTCTAAATATAGAGCAGTGAATTGTATAATTGTTGCGCCATAGAACTGTACTTGACCTTAGAGGACATAGCTAAATGTAGTCACCTTGAAGAGTACTTTAGTCTATGGGAAGCATTTTTTTTATAAGCCTGTTTTTCCTGTAAGCAAATTGCCGTTTTTTTGAGTAGGGAAAGGTGTCCTCAAATTGACTTTAAACTTTTAGATTGAGATCATAAACAGTATTTTATTTACCAACCTACCTACGATTTACGTTTTTGCTAAATAAGCTCTGATCAGAGGAATCAAAAACATAGACCAAAAAAAATGTTTTCTAATGTTTTATCTACTACTATAAAATTAACTATGTCAAATATATTTTTTATATTTTAGCCGTTTAAATATGTGATTAACATTAACATATTTGTAAGATTTTTTACAACCGTGTAAAGTTCTGTTATTTTAACGTTTTCTAGGAAGTAACAAACCATTAAGAATGTTATTCTAAATACATTTTCTATTTCTATGCATTTCGTCATCTACTGCAGTTATTTACAAACGTTTCTAATATTTTCATAGCATCATCATTCTTATGTTTGCCAAAACGTAAGCTTCAGGTAGCTTGATGCTAGTTTTATGCCTACATTTTACGACAGATATAAAGGTAGGCTCTTTTATTTATTCAAAAAGTTCAATTCTAAGATTCTATCTTCCTTTAATCGTACAAAGCAAAGTCGCCGTTTGCTTCTATTTGTAAAGGTATTTTCTAGGTAACGAATTTTCATACGGTTTTCACAAGATTACTTATACATACTTATAATTTTATAAAAGTTTTAGAAATAAAATATTTTGCGTTTATATACCTATTATAAATAAAAAACCATATCGCCAAAGACCCGTCCTATGTTCCCAAGTTATTTCTTGGCCTTAGTTTGCCAGAATCTCTACCTTCTTTCACAACCTCTCTCCTAATTCCTACAAGACAACTTTCCCTATCCTATCTAACTTCCTACTTTACCATCCACGACACAGGGAAACCTATAGTGGGTGTCAAACAAAAAGAACTACTAATGTACGACTTATTTTTGTAAATAAAGTTTTTTTTTTTTTCATTTTCATTAACCACTTTGGTCTTCTTATAAAGCCGGTTCCCATGCACCCTACCTCTCATGTCCGTATATGTACATGACGGAGACCATCTCCAGCAGCGCCACCACGACCAGCCCGATGGTGCCGGCGAAGCTGTCGAACATCTTCAGCCAGTACTCGCCCGCGCCCGTCGTGAAGATCAGGCCCACGAAGAAACAGAACGTGCATACCGAGCCTGGGGAAAGCAGAGGAGAAGGTAGGATTACCAGTGTTTGAAAGAGAGAAAGACTGTTGACAAAGACGGCTGGGAAAATCAGCCCCACGAAGAAACAGAACGCGCATACTGAGCCTGGGGGAAATGGAGGAATTGATGAGACGCAGATGAAGATAGAGTTGACTGCTAGAGAAACTTTTGGGAAGATCAGGCCTACGAAGAAACAGAACGTGCATACTGAGCCTGGGGGACATGGAGAAATTGATGAGACGTAGTTTCTTTATGATATAGGGAGCAAACGAGCATGCGAGTCACCAGATGGTGAGTGATCACCGCCGCCCATGACTCCCCGCAACACTGTGGGTGTTGGGGGTGTGTTGCTGGCATTTGAGAAAACTAGGCACCGGATACCGCACTCACCGAACGAAACGCAGGAACATCGTCCCTACTTCACGTCGGGTTTCTGTGCGACGGTGGTGTTTCACCGGTCGAGTCAGCCCAGTCATCGCTGCAGACAGAGCCTACAGCTAGACTCTACCACTCGTATAGATGAAGATAGAGTTGACTTCTAGCTGAAAGACTCTTGGGAAGATCAGACCCACGAAGAAATAGAATTTGCATCTGCCTTTTTGATGCGATAGACTTCTGAGAAAGACTGCTGAGAAAACCTAAGTAGCAGCATAATGTGCATATTAAACCTGCGGTCTATGGATAAATGGATAAGATATGGACCAATGGATAAACTATTATCAATCCTTTTGTGCTTAATCAGTAAATTAACTGATCAGTGTAAAAAGCAGTAAAAAGTTCTTCCTAAAAACAACCTTCACGTCAAATATTTTTGTTCTATACGAAAAATAACAACTATAAATAAAAAACTTCAACGTACCAGTGATAACCGGTTTGCTCAGCCTCTTAAAGAAGTCGATGTCAAATATGGTGCAAAGCATCCCCTCCATGATGCCGATCTGGCTGCCCAGGCCCAGGGATAGCAGCATCAGGAAGAAGATGATCGACCAGAACGGCGCGGGGGTCAGCTGCAGGATCGCCTGCGTGAACACGATGAAGGCTAGGCCGGTGCCTTCTGCCGCCTGAGGATACAAAAACAGAAAAAAATACTGGCTGGTTATAAAAAAGGTTTTACTTTACTAGTTTGACAGCAAGGATTGATAATTTGGAATGAAACCTAGAGTTTTAAAAAGTGGCATTCGTTTTTTTTTGGAATGGTAAAGCTTTTTCGCTACGTACTTGCTACGCTTATGTTAGAAGGTCGATCGTAGCATCGTGGTAGCTAATCTTTAAATTCGTAGCAAAATCGTAGCAAGTTTTTCGTTAACTAAGAAATAGGTACGTTACTTAATTCAGATTTTATCAATTAAATATGTTTAGTTACCTTAGACTTAATACCATTTTTAAATAACACAGTTTAAACACTCAACTCTTATACAATAAGAAAAGAAAGTGCCAATAATGGTAACGTAAGGTTTAATTTCTACATTTTGTGATAAAATATTTATATTTTATCGCTTCGTCTTAACGACAAGAGTATTTACTTGTCGTTTTCCTTTCCACTAAAAACACGAACTCCAATGTTTTATTCTTTCCCTCCCATCCCTAATATCCGCAAAAGCCTTCACACATACCTCCTCCAGCTGGCGACTCATCAGGCACCCGGTCAGGTCCTCGGGAACTCCTCCTAGTAGTAGTCCCCCCCCCAACCCCGTCATCACACATACCTCCTCCAGCTGGCGACTCATCAGGCAGCCGGTCAGGTTGTGGGCGGCCGTGGTGTTGGCTGGCAGCCTCAGGAACTCCTTGTAGTAGTCCCCCCCCGTCATCATCACATACCTCCTCCAGCTGGCGACTCATCAGGCAGCCGGTCAGGTTGTAGACGGCCGTGGTGTTGGCTGGCAGCCGCGGGAACTCCTCCTTGTAGTAGTCCTCCGAGGAGTTGAGGGTGAAGCCACTGATGTGGTGCGCGGCGAGGATCTTGATCTCTCTAGAGGAATTTATACAATGTGAAGCAATTTCTTACTGTTATGATTAATGACGTTAGTAGAGATGTAATCTTCTTAAATTAGTAGAGGCGATCGGAATTCAAAAAACTCTTTTTCACGTAAACGTTATGTGCTTTGTTTAGTTAAGACGTTCTTAAACTTAACTAAGTATAAAGTATTTTAACCATGGCCCATATAGTGTTTTATTGCATTTAAAAAAGATTAAACTATACAACTCAACTATACGATACGTTTTTCTTACACATTTCTGTAAATTAAAAATACAACGCATATCCATCATAACAAATTGTTCATTAGGCGTTGAAAGCAATTTTTACGAACCTACTTTACGACTACACTGGCATTCGTATATCCGGAATAAACCGGTTATTTACGACGCATGCATAACAGTTGCGTAAATAAACAAACGTAGAATAAATAGTAGGAGTAAGAATATCACCTTGACCAATGCTAGGAAGCAATCTTGTAGTAGGGAAGGGTCAAGGATGGAAAATTGGTGCGGGAGTGTGGGATTTCGAGATTCATCCTACTAATATTATAAACGTGAAAGTTTGTGCTTATGGATGTTTGTTACTCTTTCATGTAAAAACTACTGGACGGATTTTGATGCAACTTTACAGTAATATAGGTTATACATCAGAATAACATATAGGGTACTTTTACCGCGGGAAAACTTCTCATTCCCACGGGAAACCGACTTCCACGCGAACGGAGTCGCGGGCGGTCACTAGTGCTTTATATTTTATTAATATTCGGCTTATTCGCTTGGCTAAAGAATTATATCATGTAGACTACGGAAAGTAAACTTTTTTGGTAATTTAGCTTGCCTCTTTTGTTTTTTTTCTTTAAATCAAAATACTACCTAGAGAATATCAATTCTAATAATCAATCTTCATCTCATTTTATTAGCCTCTTACAGTAACCATAATACATGAAAAACGTATTTTTTTTTAATTTAAAAACCTACTTATTTACCTGTCTATTTAATACACATTATTGTGGTAAACTAACTCATATTTTAATAGACAATTTTGTACCAAATCAAGGTTCGAAAACTAGGTATCCCGTAATAACCACACTTCCCAACCCTAGTCGTCCATTAACTAATTTAGTGCAACAATACCAACTAATTGTGGCGGTCAATATCAATCAGTACAATGTAGCATGTGCCACATAGACATGAAGGTATATTGAGATTCAATTGAATAATAATGGGACTAGTGACCCGGCCAAGCCTCGCACGTGTAGAATGCTTCATTTGCAAAACATTGGTTTATTGAAAACACAAACAAGTCGAAAAACTATTCGAATGGAAGTGGAAATCATATTCAAATGTTAGATTAGTTGGAATTAATTTATATTTAAAGAGTGTGATTCTTCTGGAAACGTAACTAAGGTTTTTGCAAATGAAGTTTTTGGAAAGCAATTTGCACTTCTTTCATCTTTTTCAGGTTTTTAAGTCCTTTACAGGCTTTGTTTAAATCTCCTCAACTTCTATTCATTGTTTAACTCGTAGTAGTAACCACCAACTTTTAAACCCTTACTTACTTGCCAATACACTGCTCGACCATCGTATACGCCTTGAACCCAAGTATACTGAAGATCACCACCGAAGCGTAGATCGCTGTCAGCGCGTTACAAACTGACACCAGCAGGACGTCCCTCACGCAGTTGTTGTTGGGCGTGTTGTAGGACCCGAAGGCGATGAGGCTGCCGAAAGCGAGGCCGAAGGAATAGAAGACCTGGGTGGCCGCGTCCAGCCAGACTGTGGGGTCCAGGAGTTTGTCCAGCTGCGGAGGAAGAAAGAGCGGCATATATACCGGACTGCTAAGCTGTCTTGGGATCGATCCCGGGTCGGGCCAATTTGGTCAAAATGGTTTTTCGAAATTGGCTCGTGTCTGGGTGTAACTAGGTTCTCCCCTAGTCCATTGTGTGGTACCCTGTAGTACAAGCTTTGCTTAGTTTAGGGCCACACAGTTGGTGTGTCAGTCTGGAGATTTATTATTATTAATGATCTGACAGGTCTACCCGGTAAATGTAGAAATGGCGGAAATAAAAATGTTAATAAATAAACGCGGGATGATCGGTTTAAATAAGATAATTTAGAAGGAAAAGGAGTCTTCGATTGCAAAGAGTAAAGGTTTGAATGGGGCTGATACTTGTGTAGGGAAAAATAGGAATAGAAAAGGCATTTTATAACAGGGATGTAACTTGATAACGAATGCACTGATTAGATTTTTGTAATTAGCAGAATAATTCAAATTCAGCAACAAGAATAAATTTAAAAGAAAAAACAAAATGCTATTTTTGTATAAAAGAAAACGTGGTTTGCCAGATAAATATAATATTTAGGAGAATCATTAGCTAAAGTCGTCGTATGGTAAAAAATTACTCCATCCAAATGCATATTAATCGGTTTTTGATTAATTAGTTAGATTATTGATAGGTTTACCTTTGGTTTATACATATGCCAGATGCCATCGCCAGACCCAGGCAGTGTGACTCCTCTAACGAAGAATATCGTTAGCACAACGTAGGGGAACAGCGAAGTGAAATACACCACCTTAATAGAACAAGTAGGTTTAACTGTTAAAGAGCACCTTATATAACCACTTTAAAAAAAATTGGCAACAAATACCTACTGCCTATACCAGGACGCTCTAAAGATCTATCAAAGGTCCTATTTTTTCGTTCTAAATAAGTTGATTCTACATAAGTTCATTTTATATAGAAATTTACCTTCCCACTGCTCTGAATCCCCTTCATCACAATAAAGAAGACGATAATCCAGGCCAGCAGCAGATACAGCACGATCCACCAGCGAGGGACTCCAGGGTCGTCGATGCTGGGAGACGCGTCCAGCGCCTCACGGTACCAGAAGTAGACCGTGGCGGAAGCCTTGTTGCACTCGGCTTCTGCTGTTCCGTTATCTTGGGGACAGTGGGCCCAGGGGAGACTGTCGGCTGACAGCTGGAAAAAAAGGTTTTATTGTCGATCTTCTTTTTAATGTCTATATTATTGTTAAGAAAAGGTCTATATGTTTATCCGTTTACCTACTCGTTTTAAAAACCACGTGGAAACTTTTTGTCGATGAAAATTTAAAATTCAAATTTTGTTTTACAACCCAATTTTAATATGCTGCAACAAAAACTTGTATAACACATAATATGTAATCTACTACGTACTTGTTTTCATTTAAAGCTGTGTAAATTCTAAAGCTCAGTGTTTCATCATTTTAAAGTTTTTCCAAACCCAACAAAACAAAATTAAAAAAGTTTCTCCACCCTAAACCAAATTTAGCTCAGCTGCTGTAGTCGGTTTACCACATCGGTTCCAAGTTTCAGCAAATTTACAAAGTTAACTTTCCCTTCAGGACATGCCTACAAATATTTACTGTCAGCAATTTGATTGACGTGTTGTCGGGCAGGTAAATGTTTGCATGAACAATCGATTTTATGTCACCGCGAGTCTGAAGAGATCACCGGCCTTTGATGTCATTTACCTTAAGATGTTGAACTTTGAGAAAGTACTTAGCTTTTATACGCTTGGCTCGGCACGTTTTGTTAATAAAAAATCTATTCAAGTTTGTATTAAAGTCTTCTTCGTTGTCAGCATAAAATTTACAACAACGCTTTTATTTAAAAAGACTAAAATATTAAACTTTATGCACAACCTGGGTATAACCCACGTACGGTAAGAAAACTTCGTAGATGTATTTGCTTCTGTACCAACGTTCATTTTTAAAAATAAATCTTAGTTAAGGCTATCGAACAAAAACGTAAGCCAGTGGACAGCCGAATCACCAATAAATGGACTAGGCGAGAACCCTGTAATCTTAGTGTTACAATTAAATTATCACTACGTAAGCTAATTATAGCGCTTACCAAAGTATGGTTTTTAAATTTTCTATTTGTTTTCCTTGATTGCTTATTAAACTCACCCTAATGCTATTAAACAGGTAGAAGAACACCCAAGTGATGATAACGTTGTAGTACAAGGCCACAAACAGCGTGACTATACAGCTGGAGATCCCTATGCCGCCCAGCCAGGGGTGGATGGTGTTCCAGACGCCCAGGGAGCCCAGACGCATCTTCTGACCGATGGCCATCTCCACCAGGAAGAGAGGGACGCCTTCCAGCACGAGCATGATGAGGAAGGGGATCAGGAACGCTCCTGGGAGGTAATAATAATAATAAATACTCTTTATTGCAAAAAAAATAAAAAAAAACAACAAAATGCAGATGACATCAAATGTAAATGATTTTAATTCGAAAAAACAAATTTATTGCACAAATTGCACTTGAATACTTTAAGAGTAAGTTCTGAAATTCTAATATCGGTAAAGAAAACATGAGAAGAAAAGCGTCAGTAAAAATAAAAAATAATAAGTAGGTTTAAGTACTAGTTATTATGAAAATTGCTAAAGATAAAAATAATTTTGAAATTGTTTACATATAACCTTCATGGAATTTTCATTTGTTTATCAGGAGTTATTTCGAGGGCAGTAAGATTAATATTGTTATTTTATATAGTTTCTTGTGAGAACACTAAATCAAATTTATGATAGGTACACCAATATTATAATGGTAGCTGGGAATTCATAAGCAATCGATTCAGAAATAGATCAGATTTGTATAGACGATGTTTAGTTACTATCATCTAAATCTAGATTTGAGTAAACACGTGTATCAAGGTGTTGACTAACTGCTTTCATATTTACATTACATACTTCAATAATAAGCCTAAAATTTAATTTTGCATAATCCATAATTTACCCAAGCGACACCTTTCGGCAAAACATAACAATGTTTTATTCATAAAGAAGCTACGAGTAATTGCCTTCGTATAGCTTCTAATTAAACCGAGAGCCAAGTGAAGTAAGCACAGAAAGTTTTACTGGTATCTGCGTAGTTACTTTTGGCCGGTGCCCAAAATAGCAAAGGTCAAAGGCGGTGCAGTCGTGTGGGTAGCAGCGATATCGCTCGCGATCGATACTGTACGACCTAGGTTATGAAATCTATTTGTAAGGGCTTAGGGAATTTATACTGAAAGTCTGTGTGGGATTTGAAGGGCTTTGAGAATTGGAGTAGTTTTAAAGGTTATATTGGAATAGTGGAAAAAAAATATCTCAGAAAAATTTTATTGCGATATTTGGGTTTATTATTGTTTAAAGTTACGTTTATTAATAAGGCTTTCTATTGTCTCATCCACAAAGGTTTTTTTTTAATATTTTGGAGTAAATACTCACAATAAATATGGCAACGTCAATCGGTCATTAACGGTCAGTTACAGTTACGATTTACAATGTGTTTCGTACCTACCCATCACTAGTACGGGAGCCCACGATTTTAAATTGGGATTTGCTCGAATTAAGATTGCTTCTTTAAGAAAATATATGTATCTGCTAACTTATAAAATAATTGTACCCACCTCCTCCATTCTGCTGACACAGATACGGGAACCGCCAAATGTTTCCCAGCCCCACTGAGTACCCAATTATAGACAGGAAGAACTGCAGTTTCCCCGACCACGCTGCCCTGTCCTCCCCTGGCTCCTCCCTATGTAACGACCCTCTGGACCCTTGCAATACTATAGTCACCCCGTGGGGCCTCTCACTCCCATCAGCCCTAGTATTCAAAGGCGCCAACTCATGCCCATTGCGCGGCCCAATCGGCTCAGCCTTAGCCGCCATCTTGAAAATCTGACACCTAACTTTTTAATTTCAAAAAGCAAAGGAACCTCTTATTAAGCGTTTATTTATCTGACGTATAATGTAGCTACTCTTTATTGTCGTTTATAAGGTTAGTGCTTCAAATCAAATAGTGGTTTTTAGTTTCACAAGATTCTTTGAATGGTAATCACCTAAAAATATGTTCATAATTACTAATCAAGTACTATATCTGGTGTATTTCGTAGTCGTAAGTGAAATATCGTATTGCGTCTTTCTTTACAAATTCTACAACTTTGAAGTAAGTCGTAGTTCTTAGTAGGAGCTTTTGCCTTAGTTTTATCGAATCTCTAAAAAAGTTTATAGCCTTTCTGTGCATATGAGTAAATTGAATGATGACTCTACGCAAACATCGTATTTGAAGGAGAAATCAAGAGGGAGGTTTCGTTGGCTGACTGTTCATATAGAGGTCCCCATCTTCCTTTAGTGCATCAACTTCCGCCCCTGTAACAATAACATAAGTAATTACTACATTTCAAGTCAAAAAAGGATTGCAGTAATCATCTTCACAAAATAAAGTCAATTTTTTATCCACCCCCGTATTCAACCGTCCTGAACAATACATTACTTTAAAAAATCGATTGTATCAATGTAGACCAATTACCTAGAAGTGCAAATGTTAATAACATTAACCTTTAACTCCACAGTAGGTTAACTTATCAAAACAATTCGCTGCAAAATAATCATCTAAAAGGCGAAATCTAGATTAAAAAACACGCCATCGCGCGCTTACTTGCCAGGGCCAGGGGTAGGCAAAGGCAGACGGCTCCATACAGCCTAAGTGTGTCAAGGTCGTTGATAACGAAGACGAGAGGGGCCCGTGCCCCATTCTCCTCTATGGATCGTTGGGGGAAGTCGGCATCAATGGGCCATTGTGCGGACAAAACTTTAGGGGTCTAGAACGGAAGCAAAATTCGGGTATTTCGGTTCGTATATAACGAAATTTGCACGTGATTATATTGTTTGTAACGGTTCTCGCAGATTCTTTAATACTGGCCATTGATAACTCTGTTCTTGTTTATTCATAATTTTATTAATTTTTGGTCACACATTGCTATAAACACAATATTGGTGTTGAGAGCCAATTTAAAAATACGAAGTAGATTCTGAATTTAAAGAATTTAACGTATATGACTCATTTAAATTCTCATGTTTTTTAATATTGAATACTTACCCTGCCCCGAATTATTTTATACTAGGCACCTTAGGGAAATTAAAATAATTTGATATGCCTACGCAAAGTTACTTATTTTACCTTCATCGTGACTAAGTAATTAACCTAAAACCAAATTATTATCTGTCGGCTAAAACCGGTTTGAACTAGATACTATCACAATGGATTACCTATTTCAGCTAAGGTAATGGAATTGTAGAGAAGGGTTGACAATATAGAACCCTTAAAATAAAACCCTTTTAATTTTAAACTCCTCACAAAGTTCAAAGGCTGGTTCTAAAAGGCTTCTTCTTTACCAGTTTTTATAAGAATGCCTTAGAGCGAAACATTTTAAAAATCGTTTTCTTTTTGTACCTTTTTTTAGACCCCTTACACTTAACAATGTAAAACATGCTTTGCAAAGTAAGTGTTGTACCTTAATTAATAACATTTTTATGTTAAACACATGTCATGAATGTAGAGTTCCTAATAACTGTTACCGAGACCGCACATGTAGAGTCTGTAGAGTCGACACCAAGAGTGTAGCTTAATGCTGCAGATTAGTTGGCAATGTAAATTGACTACCTGCCTACCCATCCAATTTTAAATTCCATTCATAAAGAGTAACTTTTCTCGTTTGTGTATTTTAGGTACTAACCACCTAAAATGCAACCTAAATATTGGTTATCTTATCATCGTCAAAATCTTAAGTGGAATAATAATAATCACAGCTAAAGACAGATTAAGTACTACTTAAATAAAACTCAAATGATTGGCTATTCATATCGTAGTAGAACTTAGATAGGATACAACATAAAATTATTAGTTTATCGAAACTATCTTGTACACTTCAAACAACCTTCTAAAGGTAATTTGACAGAAAATAATTCGTGAACGAGAAGAAGAGAAGAAATAAATAAAAAAAGAATGAAGATAACCTATTGATACCAAGCAATAGTAGAAACCGGCTTAGAACAATAGTATTGATTTCAATACAATATGTGACTGACTGACCCACTGACCGAAGAAGATTATACTTTACGTAACAACCAATAGATATGTCTACCTAGCAATGTTTCAGCTGCCAAATCTATTAAATATTAAGAGAGTTGCAAACTCAGGCATAAGAGACTACTTATTGTATTTTTGTTTTATTTGTAAAAGATACAAAACAAGGAAGTTATCTACAAAATGACATCAATTATCTCCCTTGTTAAACCTAACTTGATATAAGGAGCATCAATAAAAAATAAATTATTTTCTAGTAGGAACCTACCTAACCTACCACCTTAAACAAGGAAGTGGGTTTTGAACATCAATTTTAGACTTAAAACTTTTTTTAGGTATTATTGACTTTAAAAAAATACAATTGAAAAAACCGTAGAAAAATACGTTTTTTTTTCACCAATTTTCGTTTAGGTTTAATAAAAAGGTTCTAAAATGTTTACGCCAAATGGATTACTACTACACGAAAGTAAAGCAATGACTTAAGTAGGTATAGTTACCTACTTAATAGCGACGGTCTTGGAATTTTTTTTTTCAACTACATTTTGGTATATACTCGTATATGTATGTAAGTATTTAGCATTGAATCTTCGTTGACCGATTATCAAAAGGTGCTTGTTCTGTTTATTATGTTAATTTCTGAGAGTTATAGCTCATTAATATGTGATTGATGTAGGTAATCAGAAGCTAAATACGTGTCATTGTATGTATTTATGTTGATATTACTGGAGATCGATATATTTATAGTAAACTTTCCTTGATGTTAAGAGAATGCCCGTTTGGTAAGGTTCTTATCTAAATTGGCGTGTGTATGTGGAGTTTTTGGAAGGGTAGAGTCTAGCTGTAGGCTCTGTCTGCACAGAAAACCGACGTGAAGTAGGAACGATGTTCCTGCGTTTCGTTCGGTGAGTGCGGTATCCGGTGCCTAATTTTGTCAAAGGCCGGCAACACACCCCCAACACCCGCAGTGTTGCGGGTAGTCATGGGCGGCGGTGATCACTTACCATCAGGTGACTCGCATGCTCGTTTGCTCCCTATATTATATATAAAAAAATGTAGATATTTGTGAGTAAGATAGGTAAGTATTTATTTTATTTTTCATTTTCAGTTTTCGGGGTATACTTAATTTTGATTTGTTGTTAAGCTTGACGTGAAACATATAAATGTGATTAACTGATAAACAAACATATACATAATTAGTATTTACTGCCAAAAAAATAATGTAGGTACCTATACTTACAATAAATTTAACTTTCGATACATTTTTTTTTTTTTGCACCGGTAATATTTATCATTAGGTCATTTTTTAATCAACAATATTCTAACTTACCACTCTTTACCAAATCTGCAGAGAATTTCAATTTTTTACTTTGTTTCTATGTCTTTAAAGCGTCCTTTTCTATGGCCAGTATTTTGCCGATTCTTAAATTGTATTGCCTACTTTATATTTACTCTATCTTTAAGTGATTTATGTAATCTGCCGAGTTCCCGCTAAGTCACGTTCTAGTTAAGCTGAATGTTCGTATTCGAAGGCTGAAAGAAGATGTTAAGTAATATCTAGTTCAAAAAATAACGGGTGTAATGTAAAAAGACCAATCCTTAGCCTGAAACCATGTATTCTTGAGCCTCAATAGTAAGTAACTAAATTCACTGTATAGTTACCTAGAAAACTCCATTAAAAAGTTATTAAGGATTGAAAAGTCATATTCGTCGCTTGAAATCATCACTCACACATTAACTGTAAATTAAATAAAACGCTATTTAATTTGACATAAATGATCGCAAAATCTGATCGCATAAATGAAATTTTGTACATTATGTACAAAAAGTTTTGTTTTATTCATAACAATTTTTTTGCCCTAAACGTAATCAGGAAGCATTCTTTTTACACCCCGTATAAAGGTACTTAAAAGCATAAGAAACGAATGTTTGCGTCACGTATAAGTTAATTGTTCATTAAAAATGGATATGTAGCGACTAAAATAGCTTTTGATATTTACTGAAAGCTAAAATTATAGTGATATCAATTCTATTCTACGTAATAAGTTTTTATACCTATGTATTAAAATGGGTTTTTGAGTTCTTTTAGATGTCAAGAGCTCGGTAAATCGCTGTGACTGATAAAATCTTATCGATTGCTGAATAGAAAGACAGCTTAGGTTAGCCCAAAAATTGAACTGCTAATGGTAAACCATATTACCACTAGTAAGAGCTTTTGAGCCGTGTTATGAAAATATATTCAATAAAGACTAAAGCCTTAAAAATCCTGACCACACCGATCCTGACGACCCGAATAGAGTGACTACAGTTACCACGACAAAACCATAAACTTTAAAAATTCTGACTCCTGTAAAATATGTTTTGAAAAAGCTTAGTATTCACGGTAACATAGGAAAAAAGCCTGCGACATGTTTTACAGCCTTTCGGATATAATAGCTTGTCTGGTCGATTTCAAAAATATATACTTACCACCACGAAAGTTACTGGACAATATAATAGCTTATAATTAATGATTTTTTCTTTCGTTGATGGACGGGCAGGCAATTTCCTAATTGCGCCCAAAATAAACTACCACGCAGTATCTTACACTTAACAAATTACACCGTGATTGAAAAAGAAGTCTCTGTCTACAGAGGTTTTATAAACATGTAATAAAATTAAACAATGATTAATTGTACTGGCCTTATAGAGTAAGAACCTATGCCTGAGCTTTTCCGCGCTGCGATTTTTTCAGCCAGCTTTTTTCTCTCGGAATACTGATTGATAAGCTGACTTTGTAAATAAATAAAATAAAACAATTTTGTTTTTTGGCAAAACAATTGATATTTTGGCTTTCATCGAATGTAATGAAATTACTTAATGATTGAAATAGTTAAATGTTTTTTAGAGCTTCGTTGTCGTATAAAACCTAACCATTAGTCATAATCACACTTTTAACCTACATTAGGTAAAATATGCTTTGTCTCTTACTGACAGAAAGCATATTTTACATATAAGCTTTTACATAAGTGTAACAGAGATAAGACATATTTTAGCTGACGTAGGTTCAAAATGCGATTATGAATAGGTATAGGGTTAAAAAAATTAAAACTTTAACACAATCGTGGTTCATGCCTACCACTAGGTGCATCATGCCAAGCTTCGAGCTCTTCAAATAATGTTCCCAAATAAAGGGTAAAGTAAAATAAAAAGTAATAAGAACAAGCTTTATGTTTGTTCTCATTGTAATTTAGGAAACCTTTTCACTGATTTTTTTGTCTCTATTACAGACGTGTTGGTCTGAAAGTACGACAGTCGAACGACTGTAATATGAAGTTTGTAGAATCTTTTTAACAATTTTGGACACAACGTAACGTGGCGGTAGAACGCCAATAACAGAAAAATAAGGAGAAACCAACAAAATTATGGTTTTTAAAATGTTTAGGCGACTGTTTTCAGGTAGGATCGCTATTTTACGAATCCTTTCTAAAATTATAAATGTGCAAAATGTGTATGTCTGTCTGTCTGTATGATAGGCTTTTATATAAAAATGTCATGTCATGTCATGAATTTTGGAATGGGGATAGTTTGAGCCGCAGAGAAAAAAATAGGATACTTTTTACAGCGGGATAAAGCCTCATTCTCACGGGAATAGCCACTTAGCTGCGGGTGAAACCGCAGGGCGGAAAGTTAGTACTCTTACATACGTTAATACATATTTCAATTCAATCATTATATACGGGGTGTAAAAAGAGTGCTGCTTCCGAAAACGAAAACTGAGTATTGCTGGAGGAACAATCGGAATGTTACGAGCCAAAAAAAAAAAAATTTTTTTGTTGTATTTTATAATTTTACCTAAAGTAAATAAATTGTTCAAAATTGCATTTTAAATATAAAATTTGGGATTATTTTACAGCAAACATTAATTTGTAATATTTTATTTTATTGGGTTTTCTGTTTTAATTGTAATGTTAGTGAATTTAAATTCTATTAAGGCTGACCAATGCATATTTTTAAGCTTCGAAAATGGTATGTTTACATTAAATACCTATACCTGCAATCGATCAACGATATCTTAGTTTCAATAGTTGGATTGGCCCCATATCTTCCTAACTGATCTATTGATTTTTAATAGTAAAGACTTTATTTTTTAAAGGTTATCTCAGCGATTTTGACCAACTTGGTTTATTTTCAAATATCAAAATAATGAATAAACAGATAAGATTGTTATTGAACGTTTATCCTACTAATATTATAAACGTGAAAGTTTGTGAGTATGGATGTATGTATTTATGTATGGACGTAAAAACTAATGGTTGGATTTTGATGGAACTTTACAGTAATATAATCAGAATAACATATAGGGTACTTTTTACCGCGGGAAAACTTCTCATTCCCATGGGAAACCGACTTTCACGCGAACAAGTCGCGGGCGGCCACTAGTCTAATATAAAAGAGGGCAAAAAACTTATATACCTATTTAGGTACTTCTTCTTTTATCGATTTTTTATATAAATATTTTTTAATAAATTATCAACAGTTTTAGTAGGTATAGTTCTGAAATAAAAACTACTTTACGAAATCGTTAATACAATTGTTAAATTAAAATAAGCTGATCAAATAAAATCGTGCAATTTTTACCCATTGTTAATGTAACTATTATAGGTAGATAGAAAACCTAGGAATACCAAAATCGACTGCCATTTCTTTCCAAAAATTTTTTGTAGGTAAAAATACTTTATTTTTTTCAGCTGAAGCCACATTATTCATGGTTCAAAGCTTAATGAATGGGTTAGAAATTAAAACTTTTCCCTAAATCCTGACCTTCCTCAGGGAGAATGGGTACGTTTAGCGCATTTCATCCGGTCCTCCCCCCGCGACCCCGCGCCGCCCCTCCCGCCCGCAATCAATACCAAACACCTCCGGGACATGTGTAGGAACAACCTTATGCATAACCTCTTTGGTGCAAAACCTTACCATTACCTAAGCAGATAAAAAAGAAAACAATGTTTTTTTATTGATTGATGCCTAGGGGTGTGGGAAGAATAGTCTGCGGAAATAGAGCCTGAAAAGAGCGTTTTTGCTGCAATTAAGAAAGTCTCTACGAAATAGGAAAATGTATGCAGTAAACATATATGGCTGAATATTTTTTTAAATACGCATCTTATTTACTTACACCGAAGTAAATAAACAAACTGAAAAAAACTTACCTGCGTCAAAAATCACATCACTAATTTCGTGTCTACCACTTAACGGGAAAAACTTGAAAGACGTACTTTTTCAATGCGCCGCCTCCTTGGTAAAGAAAACAGCCTGGCTGGTTATTTTATTTTTTCGTTCGGTTTTTTAAAGTCACGAACGCGGGAATCGCACATTCGCGCGGGCCGATCTCGACAGACTGACGTAACGAGGGCGAGCGAATAGGGATGCACACCCTTTCCAAACTCGTTCTACGTGAAATAATGAGACGCAATAATAATACATGATATTTCCTGTATTTTGACGTTTTTTCCTGTTTACGTGCAGGAGTTATTGTTGTAGGTTAGTACCTATACTTTTGTGCAAGCACTTTTTTATCTCCTGACCTTTAGATATTTTTAAGTTTGAAAATAATGAAAATACTCGTACAAAGGGTGATAGAACTCAGATGCATGAACTACGCAGTTATGATTTCATTTATAGATTTAACTAAACTTTTTATTCGTTTGGGTTAGTTAACATATCTACCTAAGCATGTATCAAAGGTTTAAAAAATAGTAAAGTTTACAATTTCATAAAAATATTTTAATCAAATTTCTGTTAAATTATGTTTTGTAAAAATCTTTTGTGAACTTTTCGTTACCGACACGAGATCCCGTCGGGATTAATAACGTTATAGTTATATTGGTGTCATAAACTTTATAATTACTAACCTACCGAAATAAAGAAAATACTTATTTATATTCTTCAGTCAACTTCCTACTTCCAAGTTATAGACTACCCAATGTTCTAGTCAAGTCACTCTTGTAAACATTTTACATCCTGGTACGAAGTTCTCGAGAAAAAAGTAAAGTAGAACCTTTTTACTTTTCCGTAGCGTTGGAAGGCTGAAAAAATATTTCAGTAACTTGGTTACCTTAATGTTAATTTGCTAACATAAAAGCCTAATACATTTTTCATTTCATTTTCGTTGCAAAATATACATGTAGGGGTACATTTATGTAAGATAAGCAAAATGTTATTGTTACGAATATAGGACGCCGCACTCGGCAGTCCACCCATGTACACCGTTTGCGTTTGACGTATCAATAAATATTAAATTAACTAGTAACTATTGGAATCTTTCATTCAAGTCACCTGTCACGTAAAGGGATCATCTCATATGTAGGTATATTATATACCTCTATACAGAACTAACTATTTCCTTATTTATTTATTTACAACTTATGTACATACATAAGAAAGGAAACTTAAAACTATGGCAATTAAAATTATGCAAGCACAATATCCTTCTTTTTAAAAGCTAAATTATTCTAAGAACATAGCACATCCCTATCTTGACGTCATTCCATAGGTACCACCAACCAACGTGGGTGCCAGAGCATGCGCTGAAAAACCTAGGCGGCCATTTTGATTTTTCCAGTCGGTCTTTTTCGTGATGACTCGGCAGTATTCGATAGCTATTTACCTGCCTGTATAATTCTAATTATATAATTAATAGTAGTAAGCTGTTTGAACTCGTGGTAATTCGAATAGACACAAAGAACCTATAGATAGGTAATCTAAACGAAGTATGAAGGTACCTACTTTAAAATGCATTTTCTTCAAACCAAGGACTTTTTGTGACGAAAATATTATTAGTATTTTCGTCTAATTTAGATACCAATCCACCACAGATTCCTACTTTGTTCAATATTGTGAATCCTGCCACAGTAGTCACAAAATAAAATAAAGGAGCTTAACTTAGAGCATATAACTCAGTGTTTTACATTTTAGCATTGTCTGTTAATAAACACATCCTTAGTCATCAGATTGAAATCATTTAAGATAACTGAAAAATGTGTTCAATAAATTATTCAATACAAATTTGCTCTTGGGCTTGCACTGCCGTGTCCGTAGATCATAGGTTAGGTAGGTTAGTAAAGAGCGAAGCGATGAGCGTTTATGGTTTACGTTGCATTTCATATATAAGTACACAAGCTTTAAATAATGACCAATTGTTTCGTTAAACGTAAATAAGATGTTATTAGTTAAGCTTTTAGCCGGGTGACAAGTCAAAGTTAGGCTAACACTAAACCTCGCTTATCTATGTTTATATTACAACGTTTTCTATCTATCCAATATGAGTAAATTTATTATGACCACCCTAGAATTTCAAACAAAATCGAACTATTTCAATGTAGCGAAATTTGTTTGTAAACGAACTGTGCAGTTTGAAAAAGCCTAATTATAGAATTAGCCTGCGACATATCTTCTGTACGATCTACGCTAGGAAACTCTTATACTTACCTACGTCTTGCTTGAGGGCGTAGGGTTGCGTTGAAGTTTTAATCTCGAACAATTTGAATAGACTATATAATTTAATAGATATCTTAATACATTTTATTTTATTTTAGTACCATGAATAAAACTGATAAGTACGTAAGGAATGATCCTTATTTTAATTTTTAATCGTTACGAGATGTAGTTTATAAGAAGGCCTACAATAAGACCTTGATTTCTCGAAGCGAACTTATTAGATGATTCAGTTAAGAGTAACATTTGGCTATTTTAAAATATAAATACGAAATCCTAAAGCTGCGTTCCTACAATGCGCGAAAACACGCACGACGCACACAGATCGATGTTGTTTAGGGTTCCGATCCTAAAAATAAGACTATTTCTAAGACTGCCGTCATACTGTGAGAACAACAGCTTGAAATATTAGGTGTTGAAATTTCATAAACTAATATCAAATAAAACAACCAAATAAATTGTTATCATTACGTTTAATTACGTACACACATCACTCGTTTTATCATGTAGATGAACAATCATCTTTGGCACTAACCATACAATTTTATATCTCTACGCCAAAAATGAGCGAAATTTTATGTTATCGAAGTATTTTCTAGCTACGGTTACTACAATACTACGAGCTACGGCGTAGCTTGTTTTTTAATTGTAGCATTTTTATATTAACAATATTAATTAACTAATGGAGAACGCATTTTATACACTTTGTTTTAAGGTTTAAATTTGTTTGCAGATTCTGTGGGACTTATCATTTTCAAAACGGAAAATCAAGAAATAGCAAGCCAAAAGTTGAAAATTAACATTTTAAAAGTTAAACTATATGCAAAGTAAACCACAAAAAGCTTACTGTAAAACGGTGACATACGTTCTCCATAGTTAAAATTACACAGGTAGAATTTAAAAATATTTTTTAACACAGTTTTCTTTCGTCACACACAGAAAAATAAGCCTCTATTCTTTTATCATTCATCACTCGATTAAAAGCAAAATTAGACCTACGTTTTTATTCACAATTGTAAGCGACATAAAGTCGATTTTCGAATGAAACTCGCATACAACACTTTTCTGGCTTTAAGAACTAGCCAATAACACGAAATTAACATTTAAAAAATTGCGAAAAAATATCTTATTTTAGCAAATACAATGAATTAGTATAAAACTATACTCGCATATTGAACATTCACCATATTTTAGATGAAACGACATACTAGATGTAAAAAAATATCATTACACACTTAAAACTCCAATATACGAGTATATTTAATATATTTATTTACAAGCATTTATAAAAATAGGCGTATTTTAATTCTACAAGAATAACATTTAAGAATCCAGGATTTTTTATTACATTAACAAAAAGACATCACTTTAATATTTTTTTTTTATTATTACAATTGTATTTACATTGAATACTAAAGTAAATTGATATGCTAAACATTGCTACGAATTTTGTATTGAATAAATCACTGATCGATTAATTCGTCAGTTTCAAGTACCTACGAATTCTACTAAACCTTTTACAATGAAATTGTGACGTAATTTATGAGTAATAAAGAGAAATTATAATCCAGCTTATTCATTATTTATCTTTATATTGGCAAGTATATATAAATATCGTCTTCACATCTTTATTTTTTAAGGTAGGGAACCCACGTCAAAGGTTTCCAATAAAAAAATAACATCACATGTTATAGACGTTCTTTTTTTAAAATAATTTACAACTTAAATAACTTTGAATGTACTTCGCGGGTTTTGGTAACAAAATAAAACGTTTTTACTATGCGATTGTAATAGAAATTGGGCTAAAATTATACTCCAACTTTACTGCAGTAGAAATTGAACATTTTTTAAGAAAATAGGAATTACCTAGGTTGTGATAATCAACAAAAGAGATGTGTTATCGATTTTAAAACAGTATTTTGGTAAAATAAAATAAAAAACACATTAAAGGCTTCCGATTTTCGTATTCAGTAAGCCTTTTTAATATACCAACCGCACAGCAACAATTGAAAACAATAAAAACACTTTAAAACGGGTATATCACTATGTTTAGATCACTGTCTGCCTTTGTACTGTAAACGACACTATATAAAATAATACTTGACGTTTGCCATCATGAGTATGTTATATTATACGAACAAATATATCTTTCGAAGGGTATAAAACTTTCTAATTATCACGCATACTGTAACATAAGTTTATTAGATTTAGGGCCGGTTTTTCAATAGTCAGATAAATTCTATCTGACAGAAAATCAGTATGTTTTTATTGCACGTCGAACATAAATACTGGACATATGTATGACGTGACAATGAAACATATCTTTTATCAGTCAGTTAGCATTTATCTGACTATTGATTATGACTATGAATAATTTTAATTATGCGTTGGTTAAATGTTGTTGGGATTGATGTAGAAAAGCTGCCTACAAGAGGTGATGCGCTAATTACAAATAACCCTGTATAAGTAAATAATAAATTGGAATTTTGTGTAAAAATTAAGCAAATATTATTGCAATAGCCAAAATAATCATACTGAAACGACCACTGTGTCTGTTTGTTTTTTACTAAATCACACAAAAACTGCTAAACCAATTCTAATGAAATTTGCCAGATAGTCCCAAAAACCTCCATATTACAGAATTTTCAAACACAAAATCCCTTCACATACTCTTCAAAAGACATATACGTTCGTACTTCAATATGTGTTTCACTTTTCCTCCTTGCTTTTGTCAGACTTATGTGGCATGTCCACTGTGACCGTCTTACTGATGGTTAGTAGCTGGTCGTTCGGTGAGTTGTGCGGCTCGGTGATACGGAGAGAGGAGACTTTGGCTTTACGGTGGCAGGTCGTCAGGTTCTTTATGTAGAAACTGGGGGAGAAAATCTGGGTTATTTTTTGCTGGAAGCGGAAGTTAAGCTTAAATTAGTTAATAATAATAATAATTTATAAATCTCCAGACTAACGCACCAACTGTGTAGTCCTAAACTAAGCAAAGCTTGTACTATAGGTACCACACAATGGACTAGGGGAGAACCTAATTACACTCAGACACACGTCAATTTCGAAAACCCATTTTGACGAAATTGGCCTGTCTCGGAGATCGAACCCGAAACCATCCGCTTAGCAGTCCGGTGTATTTACCGCTGCACCACAGAGGTCGTCGCAAGTGTATTTAGTGAATTTCTACTCGATCAATGCATCAAACAGATATTTTTTATAATTGTGAAATTTTGGCATTATAAAAAGTTTTTGAGTCTGTTTGTAATGGGTAATCTCGGGAACTACTGGACTGATTTAAAAACAATATTTTCCTAAAGCTACGTTATCTTGGATTCTAATTAAATTATTAAGTAAAAATTTTATCACCACACAATTAAGCTGCGGGCAAAAAGCGAGTTATATTATTACTGATACTATAGAAATAAAAGTATAAGTAAATGTTAATCAGTTTCAAATGCAAAGTTGTTAAAAATATTGTATCAACTATGCGTTTTCGTGTTAAACAAAAAACAATAAAAAACTTTCACCCTGTATAACCAAGAAACTCGTATTTCTCGGTCTAACTCCTACAGGATGTTTGGAAGAGTAGCCAAATGAAAATGCTGGTTGGTGAGGCTATTACCTAATTACTTTCACTTATTAAATTTCATTTTGATTCAAGTTTTAGAATTTTTCGATTTTTAAGATTTGTCCATTTTCATTCGGCCACTCACCCTCCAAGCACCCTGTATACCCTCCAAGCACCCTGTATACCCCCCCCTCAACTTACTGCGTGGCGATGATGAGCAGCAGCGCCACCGCCCCCAGGATGGGCCGCGACACGTCCCCGGGCAGCTTCTAACCTATCCACCATTTTCATTTGGCCACTCACCCTCCAAGCACCCTGTATACCCTCCAAGCACCCTGTATACCCTCCAAGCACCCTGTATACCCTCCAAGCACCCTGTACACCCTCCAAGCACCCTGTATACCCCCCCTCAACTTACTGCGTGGCGATGATGAGCAGCAGCGCCACCGCCCCCAGGATGGGCCGCGACACGTCCCCGGGCAGCTTCTAACCTATCCACCATTTTCATTTGGCCACTCACCCTCCAAGCACCCTGTATACCCTCCAAGCACCCTGTATACCCTCCAAGCACCCTGTATACCCTCCAAGCACCCTGTACACCCTCCAAGCACCCTGTATACCCCCCCTCAACTTACTGCGTGGCGATGATGAGCAGCAGCGCCACCGCCCCCAGGATGGGCCGCGACACGTCCCCGGGCAGCTTCTAACCTATCCACCATGTTCATTTGGCCACTCCCCTCCAAGCACCCTGTATAACTTACTGCGTGGCGATGATGAGCAGCAGCGCCACCGCCCCCAGGATGGGCCGCGACACGTCCCCGGGCAGCTTCTAACCTATCCACCATTGTCATTCGGCCACTCTCCCTCCAAGCACCCTGTATACCCCCCAAGCACCCTGTATAACTTACTGCGTGGCGATGATGAGCAGCAGCGCCACCGCCCCCAGGATGGGCCGCGACACGTCCCCGGGCAGCTTCTAACCTATCCACCATTGTCATTCGGCCACTCTCCCTCCAAGCACCCTGTATACCCTCCAAGCACCCTGTATAACTTACTGCGTGGCGATGATGAGCAGCAGCGCCACCGCCCCCAGGATGGGCCGCTACACGTCCCCGGGCAGCTTCTAACCTATCCACCATTGTCATTCGGCCACTCTCCCTCCAAGCACCCTGTATACCCTCCAAGCACCCTGTATAACTTACTGCGTGGCGATGATGAGCAGCAGCGCCACCGCCCCCAGGATGGGCCGCGACACGTCCCCGGGCAGCTTCTAACCTATCCACCATTGTCATTCGGCCACTCTCCCTCCAAGCACCCTGTATACCCTCCAAGCACCCTGTATAACTTACTGCGTGGCGATGATGAGCAGCAGCGCCACCGCCCCCAGGATGGGCCGCGACACGTCCCCGGGCAGCTTCTCACCTATCCACCATGTTCATTTGGCCACTCCCCTCCAAGCACCCTGTATAACTTACTGCGTGGCGATGATGAGCAGCAGCGCCACCGCCCCCAGGATGGGCCGCGACACGTCCCCGGGCAGCTTCTTGAGGCACACCCACATCGCCAGCGCCGAGATGCCGCAGCCGAGGCAGAACACGAGGGTGGTGGCGCGGAAGTTGCCGCTCCAGCGGGTGCTGGCGGGGGAAATAGATAGCATAATCATTACATCATTATCATTATCATCATCATCATCATTACATCAAACATTATCATTACATCATTATCATTATATCATTATCATTTCATCATTATCATTACATCATTATCATTACCATTACATCATTATCATCATCATTATCATTACATAGTATAAATCCAAATCTCATTAAATTTCATTTTTATTTCATATCAATAAAAAAAATCTACTGAAGACTTGGCTGTATGGGCATAGTAACCTTTGCCTACAAAAAGGGGAGAGGAAAAATGGCGCCATTTTCCAGAATTTTTTTTTGCGAGTTTAGTTGTTTGTTGCCCAAAATGAGTTATTTCGACATTTACGTTCCTAATTTAATATTTTATTATATTGCTTTATTTTTTCGCAACTGTATTAAAAATAGTCGTTCATTACACGTGCGGAACCGTCATTGCAACTTGTCCCGCCTGTCAACCCTCGTCTTCGGCTGTGCCTCGGCTCGGGTAGACATTTGTCGGAACTCGTTGTAATGACAGCCTTTCCACACTTGTATTGAAATATACTATTCATCACAAGCTGTTGGACTATGTCTATTCTAAAATTCATCACAATAGGTTGTAAGTTTAGGCGTATTGAAATACTAGTGGCCGCCCGCGAATCCGTTCGTGTGGAAGTCGGTTTCCCGTGGGAATGAGAAGTTTTCCCGCGGTAAAAAGTACCCTATGTGTTATACTGATGTATAGCCTATATTATTGCAAAGTTTCATCCAAATCCATCCAGTAGTTTTTACGTGAAAGAGTAACTAACATCCATCCATACATCCTCACAAACTTTCACATTTATAATATTAGTAAGATAAAAGAGTGTTCATTAAAATAAAGCTAAAGCTGAGAAAAAATTTGGAGGTAGTGTTTATATTTTTTAAATACCAAGACCAAAAAATCTAGGTTCTATGCCTTATGGCCGGTCTCAATATCCCCACTATAGTTAAAATCTCGGTTACTAGAAACTGATTGCTTTATTTTTATGACTTGTTTCTGCCATTTTCATAGCAAAAATTATTTATTCATGGATATAAATTACTATACATAATTACAAAAATAACTAGGCGTCAAACGTTAGTAGAATATAAATCTGACCGTAAATCGTCAAAGCAGGTAAGTCACTAGTAATTTTAACATAAATAAGATCAATCAACAACTGCTTACCTCTCAGTTTTCTGCACGATGTAGGGAGTGTTGCAAACTTTGCATTTCAAGCCGTCCGGAGACGCGGCACACTGAACAGAAGGACAAAACATTAATAGGCGTTTAAATATTTATGTATGAGTATAAATCTAGTAATCATAATGACTAGTAAATAAGCGAGCTTAGTCAACTAAACCTCAACTGGTTCTTCTTTCTTTCTTCCCTCAGCATCTTCTTCCTTTTTCCTTCCTGTCATACAACAGTAATAAATCTACAGCCAGCTTATATACCTCGACAAGTCCCTATTTCTTACTTGAGCTATCTTTCCAAATTTACCACAACGAGACACCATCGTCAACATACTTGACCACCTCGACCAACCCATTAGATTATCTCTTCGTCTTTTCCTCTTCCTTATCTGCAGCCTATTAGACTATGTCTTCTTATTTGACTCTTCCTTATCTGCAGCCTATTAGGCTATGTCTTCTTCTTTGACTCTTCCTTATCTGCAGCCTAATAGACTATGTCTTCTTATTTTCCATTTCTTTATCTGCAGCCTATTAGACTATGTCTTCTTCTTTGACTCTTCCTTATCTGCAGCCTATTAGACTATGTCTTCTTCTTTGACTCTTCCTTATCTGCAGCCTATTAGACTATGTCTTCTTCTTTGACTCTTCCTTATCTGCAGCCTATTAGACTATGTCTTCTTATTTGACTCTTCCTTATCTGCAGCCTATTAGGCTATGTCTTCTTCTTTGACTCTTCCTTATCTGCAGCCTAATAGACTATGTCTTCTTATTTTCCATTTCTTTATCTGCAGCCTATTAGACTATGTCTTCTTCTTTGACTCTTCCTTATCTGCAGCCTATTAGACTATGTCTTCTTCTTTGACTCTTCCTTATCTGCAGCCTATTAGACTATGTCTTCTTCTTTGACTCTTCCTTATCTGCAGCCTATTAGGCTATGTCTTCTTCTTTGACTCTTATCTGCAGCCTATTAGACTATGTCTTCTTATTTTCCATTTCCTTATCTGCAGCCTATTAGACTATGTCTTCTTCTTTGACTCTTATCTGCAGCCTATTAGACTATGTCTTCTTCTTTGACTCTTATCTGCAGCCTATTAGACTATGTCTTCTTCTTTGACTCTTCCTTATCCGCAGTCTATGTCTTCTTCTTTGACTCTTTCTTACCTGCAGCCTATTAGACTAGCTCCTTCAAAAGCCAGCTATCCTCGACATATTACCTAAGCTTTAGTTTCCACTCACCTCGACGAGCCACCGCCGCAGACAGTGGTGGTGCACGGCGGCCACGTCCCCGCTGCAGCGACACGGCTTGATGAGCGGCTCCGGGCGGCTGGCGTCGTAGCAGATCCAGCAGTCGGCGCCGGAGGACCCGGACACCAGCGAGTCGGTCTCCACATTCTAGGAGACAAGAAGATTGTATTGAAATTGTGCCACTTGGGGTTCGCGAACGAGAAGATATTAAAAAGAGGTGTAAACAAATAGGTTGTCATCACTTTCTGTCCGCTTCAAAATTGTGATGTGAAAGAGAGATAAATGTAGATGAGACAGATTTTATAGTTTTAAATTGGTAAAAAGATGTCTGCTTGATTTGAGCGATTCGATGAGTTTTTTGTGCTAGTTGACGGAGTATGTTTGTGTTAGATAAATTAATAAATCGATTCAGATCAAGAACAAATAAATAGCTAAACACAGCCTAAACAAGACCTAACTGTATACTGAAGATGTGGCTCAGAATCTCGTTTTCACATATTAATTATCTAACAGAAGCAATGACACCTAAAAAACGACACACTTGGATCCAAACACAGAACTCACCAATCCACTTTTCGACTTTATCTTTTCGCCTCTCTCAGCCCCCGATTCAATACTCTTTGCCTTCACTACAAAGCTAAGCAATATGCCTCCAAATAAAGAACGCCAATGACGGGTCACATTGACTATCAGAAACATTCGCTGAAGAAAACTCAATCCGCGGATCTCTGAAATAATCTAGAAAGATTCGAAGACATAATCCCAAAATAGTTAAGGAATTTTGTGTAAACAAAGCAAATTATAGCAATAAATGGACAACAGCGTAAAGCTACGAAGACAAACAGCAAGCATTGGACAATAGTGGAAATATTGTCTATGCCCCTTTCCGGTCATATTATAAAGTGAATACATTATTGCAAACGGTAACGACAAAATAACGAATGGAATGGCTCGTTTTAATAACGAGGATATCCAACACATACAACCAACCCAATATGTTTAAACAAATTCAACATAAACCATGAAAAAATAAACAGAAAAAATCTGCTTACACGACGAAGCTTGAATTTTCACCAATAACTTACTTTTTCACAATAAATTCATTAAATAATCATTCCTTGGCCTTTTTTAATTCTAATATTTATAGATATAAAAAAGTTTAAACACATAGAATCAACATAGTTTTAATCTCAAACAAGTAATAACATAGATGACGGCAATATTTGTGAAAATAAGAACAACATAACTATTCGTGAGCAATCAAGTTGTTTCTATAGAAACGTTTTAACATTTATTTTTTAAAAACTACACCAAATATAATAAATAGCCTTGACATATATTAGGAATGTATGCAGAATGATTCCAACTTTTACTTTAGACTATGTAATGATGATGATAATAACAACAATAATTATGGCAATAACAGTAATAATTATGGTGACGATGATGATAATAAAACTGAAAGTAAAGATGTTGTCAATGATAACAATAATAGTGAGGATAATAATAACTATAAAATTGATGGAATCAGGCGTTTCTTTGCGGATACCTATTTAGATGAATCTTGATTTAGTGTATTCTATACAAATCCGCTATAATAAATAAACTAAATCAAGTTTCAACAACAACTATGATCGCGATGATAATAACAATGATGATAATAACATTTTTTATGATGGTGATGACCATGATAATTGTGTTGACAGTCGTAATAATGATGATAATGATTATCATGGTGACAACAATTATGATAACAACAGCATCACCAACCTTCTGCGTGGCACGAAAGTCATAATGATTATTATGGTGACAACAATTATGGCACTGACCTTCTGCGTGGCATGTAGGCTGGCTAGCTTCGCGTCGTCGATCTGCTTGGCCAGCAGCCGGCGCGGGTTGAGGATCCAGAGCCGCTCCGGCGCCATGCAGTTCCACAGCACGCACGGGAACCACAGCGCCACGCCGATCTCCGCCAGCCGGAACACCAGGTCGTGCCAGTTGCGGGACACCACCGGCACTCTGGGGGAATGTGAACCGTAAAACCAGGGGAATTAAGTCGGTTTTCATCTAACACGCTTGCTTTCCCTTGGGAACACGCCAGGTCGTGCCAGTTGCGGGATACCACCGGCACTCTGGCGGAATACGAACCGTAAAACGAGGGGAATTAAGTCGGTTTTCATCTAACGTACAAGGAAGCACTCCAGGTCGTGCCAGTTGCGGCTTACTACCGGCACTCTGGAGGGGGAACATGAACCGTAAAGCGTTTGGAATTAAGACGCTTTTTGGTATAGCATGCAAGGGAACACTCCAGGTCGTGCCAGTTGCGGGACACCACCGGCACTCTGGACGGGGATATGTACCGTAAAACCAGGGGAATTAAGACGCTTTTCGTATAACATGCAAGCGAACACGCCAGGTCGTGCCAGTTGCGGCTTACAACCGGCAGTCTGAAGAGTAAGAGCTTTATGTAGGAGGGAATAGAGTCGCTTGTTGTATAACACGCACGGGAACCAGAGAGCCACGCCAGCCGGAACACCAGGTCGTGCCAGTTGCGGGACACCACCGGCACTCTGGAGGGGGATATGAACCGTAAAACCAGGGGAATAAGGTCGCTTTTCGTTTAGTAAGCAAGGGAACGCGGCACTCTGAAGGGTAACAGCTTTATGTAGGAGGAAATAGAGTCGCTTGTTGTATAACACGCACGGGAACCACAGAGCCACGCCGATCTCCGCGGGACGGTCCTCTCGTTGCGGATATGGATATGTAACGTAAAACGAGGGGAATTACGACGCTTTTGGTATAGTATGCAAGGGAACACCGGGTCGTGCCAGTTGCGGGAAACTACCGGCACTCTGGAGGGGGAATATGTACCGTAAAACGTGTGAAATTAAGACGCTTTTCATCTAACAAAGGAACACTCCAGGTCGTGCCAGTTGCGGGAATATGAACCGTAAAACGTGTGGAATTAAGACGCTTTTCGTTTAGCAAGCAAGGGAACACGGCACTCTGAAGAGTAAGTGCTTTATGTAGGAGGAAATAGAGTCGCTTGTTGTATAACACGCACGGGAACCACAGAGCCACGCCGATCTCCGCGGGACGGTCCTCTCGTTCCGGGACTTTGGATATGTACCGTAAAACGAGGGGAATTAAGTCGGTTTTCATCTAACACGCAAGGGAACACTCCAGGTCGTGCCAGTTGCGGGACACCCCCGGCACTCTTGACGGGGAATATGAGCCGTAAAACGTGTGGAATGAAGTCGGTTTTCGTATAGCATGCAAGGGAACACGCCAGGTCGTGCCAGTGGCGGGATACTACCGGCAGTCTGAAGGGGGAATTTAGGCTTTATGGTCTAAGAAATAGAGTCGTTTTCGTGTAGTCTAAATCTAATTATGCGATATAAAGATGACAGTCGTATTCCATTTGGGTGAACATAGGGTTACTCTAGGGGATTGAAGCAAACATTTATTACAGATCCCCGAATTATAGTATCGAGGAGACTATCCGCTCTCTGGATTTGGACCTAAAGTTGGCTCACAAAACTAATGTGAGTATATTAAATGGAGAATCCGTAATCGAGATCAGTGGGGGTATCCTCTAACTCGAATATCAATACCTTTGAAAGGTATCAATGTTGGGACTCTTGAACGAAATCGGTTTTCGAGTCGCAATCGCGTAAAATTTCGAATGAAATTGCTGAATACTAAACGCAGCAACATCATTCGAAAACCGATTTCGTTCAAGAGTCCCAGCACCGATACCTTTCAAAGGTATTGATATTCGAGTTACGCGACACCCACTGATCAAATCATCCAGATTTATCAGGAATCAAATAAAAACAAATAACTTTCAGCTGTATCGCCTTCTTAAACCTGTAACAT
Source organism: Emmelina monodactyla (assembly GCA_916618145.1). NCBI lineage: Eukaryota > Metazoa > Arthropoda > Insecta > Lepidoptera > Pterophoridae > Emmelina > Emmelina monodactyla. The sequence goes on along the minus strand of OU745323.1, from coordinate 2,192,493 downwards.
GATCTAACAAACTGACTTGCTCTTCCACAACTCGCTGAGCGTCTCCGAGGCCAGCAGCGCGGCGATGAGGATCAGCATGAGCGCCTGCGACACCAGCCCCACGCGCGACTGCTGGAGTTGGGACTGGTTCACGCAGCGGGCCGGAGACAACTCCGTCTGGACACCCTGGGGTGATAAGTGGGAGCAGTTGTAATAAACTAGTGGTGGGTGGGGGATAGCGAGGTCTGCACACCCTGGGGTGATGGCAATTGTGGTAAACTAATGGCTGCATGCGAACGGAGTCGCGTGGAAGTCGGCCTCCCGTGGGAATGAGAAGTTTTCCAAGGTAAAAAGTACCCTATGTCCTTTCCCAAGATCGGTTCTTTCTTCACACCAAATTTCATCGAAATCGGTTCAGTGGTTTAGGCGTGAAAGCGTAACAGACAGACAGACAGAGTTACTTTCGCATTTATAATATTATAGTAGGGATATCCAGACTAAAGAAGAATGGTCATCTGTGACCCACGCCCGACACGAACGAACCTTACCTCAGTTTTTTGTTTGTATCTTGTGTAATAACAATGTGTTATTGTTGTATTCAAAATCGATGGCTAACATATAAATAATGTAGTGATCGCCCGCGACTCCGTTCGCGTGGGAGTCGGTTTCCCGTGGGAATGAGAAGTTTTCCCAAGGTAAGAAGAAACCTATGTGTTATTCTGATGTATAACCTATATCACTGTAAAGTTTCATCCAAATCCGTCTAGTAGTTTTTACGTGAAAGAGTAACAAACATCCATACATCCATAATCACAAACTTTCACGTTTATAATATTAGTAGGTTATCCAGACTACCACACCAACTATGTGACCTTAGGGAAAACGCAAAAAGATCTAAAGAAAAGCTCTTGTGTTAAAAGAAGGGTCAATGAGCCCATGGTGCGCAAAACCGCGTTTATAAGCTGCGGACAATTTACTTGTCATATATATTTAACACAAGCGACCCGCCCACGCTTCGCTATGGTGAAGTTTTGGCTGACTAGTTCCCGAAACATTGTTTTTAGCTAACTTAAATAACATTTTTCTAAATGTTCTTTATTTACAAATTTAAATGAAAACTTATCCTAAAGTTCGCCTAAAGATGGCGAACACCTCATTAAAATCCGTTGCGTGGTTTAGGAGTTAGCGGACAAACATACCAACAGACACAATTAGCGACTTGGATTTATACTATGTAATGATAATGTTTTTATTAAAAAGAAACATTTGAAAAACAGATTAAATAATAAGATGTTGTATAAGAAGTTAGTATATAATAATATTACCTGTTTAGTAACGAGTGTATCACGAGCTTCATCTCGGTCGTCGGCCTTCGATATGATCGTGTACACTTTAGTCTCCTTCAGGAATTCGCCCCGGACCTGCAACCAGAATGATAAACTTTAAAATACGATTGATAAATACTACGTATAGCATATGCGTAGCTTTGTTTTTTATTGTATTTTAATAACGTGGACTTATACGATTTTTTTCACAGCTTTAAGAGGTTGAATTGAATTCAATTTTGGAATTTCGCACGAGATGGTAAGAAGAAGAAGAAAGAGTCGTGACAAATCAAGTGACTGAAATTTATTAAACTCTAAAAATTTAAAAAACTGTCAAATTTTATTGCTTCTCTTCAAAATATGTCAACAAAAACGTGTTAGAAGGTGAAATGAAGGTTGTGTTAAGATTATATTTTAAACAAAGCCTTATATTATAAAGGTTGTAGTAGTGTAGAAGTTACATAATTTTACAAGATTCCCATGGAAACCACCTTAATAATAGTGTAAAATAACAAATATAATAGAAAATTCTCATAACTCTAACGAATATGTACTACAAAACCTTTCTTTTCATTACACGATAAGAAAACAAATACCTACATTATAAAATGTACGAATTTTGATTAACCTCGAGATAGCAACTGTTTCGATATACAAATTAAATTTACATTATTTCTCGGGCGGCTTTTAAAACAACTATTATGTTTTTCTTTAGATTATAGTTTCAAAATTCGGTCACATCTTTAGTATTTAAGCAATAACTTCATTAAACATTAGTTTTCACACATTTGCACTCCAAAAATAGCTATTCTTAAATAAATACACCTAGACTTTTGTTAATACTCATATTCATGACTGTATATTTTTGGATTTATTCAATATTATTTTAAACAGGTTACATTTATGTGTTTTGTGTAGCTTTTTAAATATGCCATAACTTAATACAATATTTCTATTGTTTGAAATAAAATGCAAACCTTATTCTGAGTTATGTGATAAATTTTTGACTAAACTAAGTGACTATTCCCATGGGATTGAGGTATTTTCCGATGGTGAAAATCACCTTTCGTTTATCATATATTATATTCTATTCATATACAGAGTTTTATATGTATATATCCGTTGTTTTTTTTTTCTGGTATTAAGTATAACGCTTTTGCATTTATTGGAACAGTAGGATATTCATAAGTGCACTACCAATGTTCCTATGTATACATACTTATTTTCATATAAAAACCACCACACTTATTTAACACTTAAAAATCACGCCAACAATATCACAGGCCCACAAATCGACCATCTACACATAAATGTTTACACGAACTAACAATACTCATATGGAACAATGCGATCACGGGGGTATATTATCAGCACAATGGGCGATTATGAAAAATTTGCACCATATACCTGAATGGGCACGCCTAGGCCAATTATAGACCACAAGTTTACGAAGGTAGCTCGAAAATGTACTTCTTTTTAAATGAAATAGGAAAATAATTGGTTTGCTTATATTGTGGTTGCATATGGCTTGGAATAAGTGGATAAACAATGCGTGATAACAGATTAATAGTTGTAGGTTTCGAGTGAAAACGAATGTAAAATAGTTGCTTATATTGAAAATGATTTTTTCTAAGGCTATTTTTTCGCGTTACATCACATTAAGAAACTAAAAATGAATCAATCAATAGGTTAAGAAATAACATTGAAAGTAGTATGCATCTTGGGAACCAATTTTATATAAAAAAAAAAGAATTTTAAGAAAATACTTTATCAGCATTCTAAGTAAAAACAACAACTAAAGTTACAATTATCAATACATTGTTTCTAATAATCTATTTTATTAATAAACTACAAACTCATTGATTTAATAAACTACAACTTAATAAGATGATTATTTACTATAATTATTTATAACAGGCTCCAGTTACATTTACATCCATGACTGGTAGAAATTCGATACTATTTATTTACACGTGGAAGATAGGTACGCACCTAAGTAGGGCTCTAGATATTTTCTTTACTAATATAATATCATAACGAGTATAATTTTATTTGTTCAATATGTATGAAATTTAGACAGACAAATAAAAAAACTGCTTTGAAAATCCGATAAACTTTGTATCCATTTCACAATTTTTGCATCTAAACTATATTGTTATGTTACTTTAAATTATATATTGGCTGCCCTTCCTTTTTTTTTTAAATTAATTTCAACAACTGTATTTACGTTACTTAAGGCCTTCTATCTACAACCTCCGTAACCATATTAAATACCTCCGTACTCCGTATTTTTATCGTAAACTTAAAACCATAACTGAGTGATCCCTCAAAAAATTCGTAATCGCTTGATGCCAGAACTATTTTGCGCCCTTCAGGTTTTCCTCAAAACAATTGCGCATTGCTCCCAAATACGTTACGAATTAACAGTTAAATTATAATTGTAAGGCCTGATTCAGTATATAAATAGTCAATTATAATCTGTTATCACCTATTGTTTTAGTTAGCATAAGGACATCTTGCGAACCTTAAGTAAGGTCTCGACCAAGCGGTAGGGTATCGAAATAATTGTTGTAATGTTACTAGCTTTCCGGTGTCACTTGCGGCTAAATGAATATTACTTATTTTCGTAATTATAAGATGAAAAGAGCACGGCTTTAATTGCTTTGATAAAAGTATAATTTCACAAATCTTAGTTTTTGTAAGATAAAAACATGGCAAAATTTCTGTGATAAAAATATAATTTAAAAATAAATGTTTAAAATACTGGTAACGCCATCTACTTCTAACTCATTAGTTTATAATTTTAAATCTCGCGCCCTATCCCTTCTCCTCGTCAAATACACTGACAGCAGAGACCACGGCATGAGGAGGAACTAGAAGGCACCCCCGCACCCCGCGGCCGCACCTATAGGAATGCATCGACTTCTACCACCAGTCGCGTCTAGGAAGTGCAATTGGGTCGCCGCGCATACGCACATGATAAATACATCAGCCCTGCTGCCGCGAAACATCCCCTACTTCTAGATTGCTTAACTCATCTTCATCAGGAGATCTATCCATTGAGGATTGCTCCTCTGGCATCAGCCAGAACCGCGCGCTAGTCGAGTGATTACCACATAAACTTTACCACGCAGTGCATACCACCATCTTTGTGCTGTGATACCCCTTGGATTGCAATTGAGGATCACCAGGTCAGTCAGTGTACCCTTTCCTACTTCCTCCTTTTGTTTCTTAGGGCGTGAAACCACAGAAATACAGTCCACTTAATTAATATAAATCACATGTGGATCGTGGCTTGCCTCCTTGGTGAGCGGCGCATCCATATTTTTGGTCCATACGAGTCGGATTAGACTAGTTACCATTTTTATTCCCCGCGTCTTAATATATTGTAGCTTAATTAATAGGCTTTTCGCGATTTCGTTGTAAAATTACGAATATTTCGGCTAATTTATACCGCATAGTTGCCCACGTGTCGCATATCGTCGCTTTTGTTTCTTAGGGCGTGAAACCACAGAAATACAGTCCACTTAATTAATATAAATCACATGTGGATCGTGGCTTGCCTCCTTGGTGAGCGGCGCATCCAAATACACTACACTTGCAGTCTCGCAAAAACTAAATTTTTAGAAAAAAAAGTTGTTTCTATCATTTTTAGAATGGAAACTGAGAACTATCGTGCAAGTTTATAACTTTAGTGTGAAACTTTTACTTAAAAAAATATTTAGAAAAAAAAACCAAAGGGTTTTCATAAAAAACTCTTTTTCGCTTCGAGACGTAATACATAAATAAAATGTTTAACCTATCTGAACCCTCAATAAAAATAAATGGACTAACTCAAAGTTCCGGAGCATGTTTTCAATCGACATATTAAGTAATTGGCACAATTTATAGACTCGAGAGAAACACGTGTAGTTTACAATGTAGGTATAAATTTACATTGTTTTTATACCGACAGCAAAGATTTTTAATCAGTGGTCGAAGCACTTAACGATTGTTCATTTCGTTATTTTGACAGTTGCCATCGTTGTTGTTCATAAAAATAAACGAAACAAATGTCAGATTAACGATATTAACGTTTAAAATTCTGTGCTTGCAGCACAGTTACAGACATTCACGTTTCATACAAATTTTGGAACCAAAAGTGCAGTCCGGTATAGTTACCGCTGCGCCACTGAGGTCGTCTAACGATACGACTATTAATTTGGAATCCTTTTTTTTCGTTGGCTAGCACTTTTCCTATTTAGACCCAAAATGAATGGTCACTTTACCTTTAAGGCATATTGCGAAAAAGTCACATGTAACTGTATTAACTTTTTAAGCTAAATAGTCACAATAAATGAATCTCTTATTTCCTTACAAATATGTACCTATATTAACACATGTGGAGACATACCCACAAGTAGTTTTATTTGAACAGTACACTATGAAAGTATTTTATTGATTATTTGTCCTGTGGAAAAATATTATCGAAGAAACAGCTGTGTATATTTTGTCACTTACGCAATACACTTATAAACAAAGCATATTTTGAAAAGCACTTGTATTATATTTGACGTACCACTATAACATGGTTTCTAGTGGAATATCGTAAAATTTTGTCACTTTGGAATTAACTGTGTCTACAAAAATATTGTTTTCTTTTTAAAAAAGAAAAGTAGTTTTTATTTTAACATTTATAGCAAAAGAACTTAACACAACACATTTTTTGCCCCTGTAACACTGTAACTGTCGAGAAGCAATCCAATTTTAAATGGATAAGAATTAAATAATTTTGCATCATATCCAGAATCATTAAAAAGCGCAGTGTCGATATAATCAATCTAAACATTAACTACGTCAGAGTTAAAATGTCAACGCAAGAACTATGAAACGCGTCCGTACCGAAATTCTGACCGTACTATAACTCTGAAACGCGACCGTACGGTAACTCTGAAACGCGACCGTACTGTAACTCTCCACTGACCTTGAAATACACTTCGACACCATAGATGAGGAAGAAGATGACCACGATGAACAGCAGCACGGCATAGCAGCCGTTGAACACGTGCTGGTAGAAAGTCTGGAAAATGATAATTATTAGTTAAGACTGATAGAAATATTATATACACAACATTAAGCAAAAGTTTTCACTATCACTATAAGACAATTATTCCTAGGTTTGTACGTACAAAATATCTTAAATATAAAATTCCCGTGTCACAACGTTAGTTACCGCGTTAGTTATTTTGCGAGCATATTGAGTAGGTCTGAGAATCGGCCAACATCTATTTTTCATACCCCTAAGTGATAAGATTTGAGAAACCACATTTTTTTTTTTCAAATTTGGCAAACTACTTTTGCGGGTTCAGCTAGTCTTTATTACCTTCTGCGCCTGGTCTCCGATGTTGGTGGTGAGCACCTCCGCAGCCAGGAGTGTGTAGCTGATGAGGTTGAAGGTCACGAACGCCAGGAACGACTTGGAGAGGAACCGGGGCCGCTCCCAGCGGATGTCGCGCAGGTGGAACACCTGGAGGTGGGAGATGGTGATTTACAAGGACTTGTTGAGAAGCAGTTCGTACGTTCCTATGACGGGTTCAGTTTACAACGTTTTTTTTTTAAATGTTATAGGGAGCAAACGAGCATGCGGGTCACCTGATGGTAAGTGATCACCGCCGCCCATGACTCCTCGCAACACTGGGTGTTGGGGGTGTGTTTCTGAGCCTTTAAGAAAATTGGGCACCGGATACCGCACTCAACGAACGAAACGCAGGAACATCGTCCCTACTTCACGTCGGTTTTCTGTGCGACGGTGGTATTTCACCGGTCGAGTCAGCCCAGTTATCGCTGCAGACAGAGCCTACAGCTAGACTCTACCACTTCCACTGGATGTAGATGGATAGCAATGTGCAATAGGACGGTGGTATTACCGCGGCCGAGTTATGCGCAAAACCTTTACACTTAATTAGCTTTTGAATGTTTAAAACCCGGGCTGAGAATAATGTCAATTAAGAAACCATTTAACTAGTGTTTGGTTGTTTTTTAACACAGTCACAAAGAAACACAAGACAAACCTTTTTTAAGAACCGACTCATTGATATAATGTTTTTTTTTTTCGTATTTTTGTCTCAGTCGTCATTAGGACGTTATACGTGCTTCATTTTTTTAAAATAATCAATCAATTTAGCTACCTACATTAAATATTTTATATACTGGAAATACCGTGTATAATTCAATAAAAATAACTATATAAAACACAGTGACATACAGTCCCAATACCCCAAAAACCTATAAAATATACTATAAAATCTATTTCAACACGAATTGCGTGCTGACCAATCAAAATAAATATCACAAGTACTAAAAACCACACGATTCTAGGTTAATAACTACTTATTTTTGCAGAAAACATATGTTTATACAATTAAGTTAAAATTACAACGTACGCAGATTATTATTAAAAGGGTCTTTGACACAATAATTAAAGCTTCAACACATTGAATACTACGTTATTTAAAGGCACTGTGAAAACGTACGAAAAATTAGTTTTAAATTGACTATATTTACGTATAAATCACTTCAAAGTTTTTAATGGTACTGTGTCGGAATATAGGCTAGTTTAATCAGAACTTTGTATCTAAATGTTGTAGATTTATGACTTTTAAGTTACACTCAAAAGTGTCCTTCTTGAAAATATTTGGTCTTGTTCAGAGAATACCAGCTAGAAAACCGATATCCCATGATGATTGAGAACCATAGATCTATTATGAATCCACTTTAGACATACTTCTTCAGTATCAAAACTCATCTCTTGTCGAGATAAGTCCTGAAGACTTGAAAAATCTTGGCAGTAAATTGATCACTCTCACTTCCCTACAGGAACCACTTCAGAGGCCTAAAACATCGGCTCCTAAAACTCTGACACTAGATGCATATGTGCTGCCAAGACATATTTGACACGCACAAGTAAGAAGTATATCATTATGTAAAAACTTGACCGTATTACCTAATTTGATCAAGTAAGTATATCTTATGATGCTGTTTATGTGTATTTCGAGTAAATGTATACAGACCAACATATAGATACACGGAGTTTGTACTTTTAGTTTTGCAATTAGAATGCTATTTTTTTTTTAAGTTATAGACACTAGAAAAAGAACGCGGGTCTCCGTGCATTACGCGACTGTAATACATAACTTTAAAAAATACATAGATACACAGTTTCAAATTTAACCTGTATTTTTGTAGTCGGTTAATACGTCGACAAAAAAAAAACACATGTTACCTTTGATCTGAAATGAGCCTGAGCCTATTAAGTCTCAAATTATCGTGTTAAAACATTTTTCAATGACGAATCATATTATTATTTTACGCCTTTTATAACACCATTTTTTTAGACAGAACCTACTCATTCTCATAAATATTTAGACTGGAAAAAAAAGTGGAAGTCCCTATCTTTGGTTTATAACCGCCATTTTTTTTTTGTTTCCAAAAACAAAATACTCGTAAATCGTTTGACGCATTTTGAATGAACACTTCGTTTTTTTTAACACGCCTTCTCTTTTAATGACGTCTGGCCATGTTTACCAAGTTATTAATTAATAAGGAACCAGTTGGTTAAAAAAACATGAGGAAAATAGTATCAAAAAACATTTAAGAACAATACTAAGTATTTAGTAAATTTTGTTGATGCAAAGAAATACCTATTGTTGCCGCCCTGCGGTTTCTAACGCAGCTTATTGACTTTTCCCGTGGGAATAGTATTTATTCCCGCGGTAAAAAGTATACCTTGTTGTGTTGTTTCTTCACATACATACAGGTTTACGTTGGTTTATAAAAGTTTATACCAAAATGTAACTAGGCTTTGACTTAAAGACATCATCTTACCCTATACGTATAACTAAGTAAAAAAAAAATAGCTAAATTACACAACGCCACATATAATTAACTGTTCTGTTAATCTAATAGGTGGTTAAAAAACTGTTAAGTTGAAATTAGCTAACAGTTAAGGTATGCAAACATAAGTATTTACATAACTATTGGTCAGGGCAATATCAATGCATGGACTTGAAAATATACTTAACAACGTAACACAAGACTAGAAGCTTAAAAACCTTTTTTGTTTTTCGATATAAGTTTAATCATTATTTTATTTTTTACGGAGTTTATTTGAAGATATTTTATTATTGGTCGAAGGTTCTGCCCAAAGTTATTAATAGTCTAATCAATAATCTTTAACCAAACTATAGGTATATTAAATTTGTATTTTTCTACGTTTCTTTTATTATGTAAAAGAAGTTAAACTACGCGATAATATACGCGTTCAATATTTGTATTTGGCTAAATAAATTATAACGCCTAGCATAAGAATGTAAAACAACAACTGAGCAAATAAAATAAATAACAGCCTGTAACTTTCCACTGTAACGTCCTTCTCGAATAGCTTAGGAGACAAAGCCGTAATCCACCACACTGGCTCAGTGCGGGTCGATGGATTCACGTGATAATAACCGGAGATCGAACCCGAACCCTTCAACGTATTCTTGTTCAACTCACTCAGCTATCACACACTAAACAATTAATTTATTAATTAATTGAAAGTGGTAAAAACATTACCTATTCCATGGTCATAAGAATACTTCATCCGTCGGTGAGCTACCTGGATGTTAGATGCGGTTCATTGAATACACTTTCTCATTTCATGAAATCATTATAACTCTAGTAAGTTTGACGTATTACGGCTCAAACCCTCTCCTAAGCAAATAGTTTTTTTTTTATTTCTATCATCATAATCTGGCCTCCAGCTACTATCACAAGGTTTTTTTATACTTAATTTGTTATACTTAGTTACAAAATTATAAAATGGTGTCTTCATTTTCATACATTTTTAGGGTTCCGTACCTCAAAAGGAAAAAAAACGGAACCCTTATAGGATCACTTTGTTGTCCGTCCGTCCGTCTGTCAAGACCCTTTTTCTCAGGAACGCGTGGAGGTATGAAGCTGAAATTTATATCAATTACTCAGGTCTACTGTCCCTTGAAGCTGGTAAAAAAATCAAACTTCTAAGCCAACGCAATCAAAAGATACAGCCGTTTATGCCGCAAATTTTCGACACTTGCAAGGGAATCAAAACCTACAGGGTGCTTCCCGTGAACTCAGAATCTTGAAATTTGGTACGAAGCAACGTCTTATAGCATAGATAAAGGAAAAATTACGAAAACCATAAATTTTTAGTTACATCACATAATATATTTTTTTTAATAATTTTAACCTTACTACCCATTTCCTCATAAACGCGTAGAGGTATTAAATTGAAATTCATACCAAATACTCAGGTCTATAATACCTTTAAGCTGTAACAAAATCAAACTTCTATGTCAACGCAATCAAAAGAAACAGCAATTTAAGCTGCATATTTTGAAACTCGCAAGGGAATCAAAACCTAAAGGGTACTTCCAGTCGACCTAGAATCTTGAAATTTGGCATGAAGCAACGTTTTATAGCACACATAAAGGAAAAATTCCGAAAACCTTAAATTTTTAGTTACATTACAAAATATATATTTTTTAATAAATATAAACTTATTACTTTTTTCCTCATGAACGCGTAGAGCTATCAAGTTGAAAATCATATCAAATACTTAGATCTAATTGCCTTTAACCCGTGAAAAAAAAAAAACGAAGTCAACGCAAAAACGCAAAACGCAAAAGTACAACCATTGATACCGCATATTTTGAAACTCGCAACTACACGCACGGGAATTAAAACCTAAAGACCACTTCCCGTTGACATATAATCTCGAAATTTGGTAAGAAGCAATAGCTTACAGCACAGGTAACAGAAAAATTCCGAAAAGCTTAAAACTTTAAGTAGTTTTTGCAGGTTTGTACGGAACCCTCGGTGCGCGAGTCCGACTCGCACTTGGCCGGTTTTTTTTTCTAAAATGTACATATGTTGATGAATGCGTAGCGCCTATTCGTTTTAATTTAATATACATTTTATCGATTTGTTATCACGTAATGGCCGGATTATTATCGAATAATTAATGTTGTGTATAAAGGCTTAAAATCATAACATATTTTTTATTCAAATAAAATTTCGAAAATATAAAGATTGATATACAAAATTTTAAAAAATACTGTCACATAAAAATCGATTATTGCCCATCGAAAATATAACATATTCTATTAGTACCGAAAACCCTTTGAGAATAATTTTAAATTTTGTATAAAATGCGAGGAAAACCGGGTGCGGAAGTTCCTAACTATCATAACGGATTTTACTCTATCGCAATACCGATTTACTTCAACTTACGTATTAGTAGATAATTATTTACAAAATACAGCTAACATTTACCGACAAAAAAGTTATTAAGTTATACCTAATTCAAGATAATCGGTAAATAAGATTTTGTATGTATCTTTTTTTATTATTTACCTTCACGTAAGACCCTAAAAAAATAAAAAAATAAACGAAAAATATATTAACGGAAATGAAAATATGGGCCTTGGTCAGTTTGCCTTTTTGAACTGATTTCATGGAATGATAAAAAAATAAAATTGGTATTAAATAAATTCAATAACATAATACCTACCTTCCTTATTAAAATATTCTCACATTCTGTAAATCGGTATAATAGAAATGAATCTGTACCTATATTATATTACTTCCCACTATATAGCCCTTGGGTACTTAATTTATATTGAGTCATCATATTTATGCAGGTTGTAAAGTTTGAAAGGACATCTACCATTAATTTGACATTGACAGCGAGGCATTCACGAAATATTTTTGGCAGATGTTTATTTTTTCTAAGATTTACAATCAGTAACACTTTACTGTTAATTATACGATAACACCAAGAAGGTTTCATGTATAAATATTTCAAAGCCCAATCATTTAAACATGCAAAAAACCTACGCAATTAAAACCTACGTTTATATTTAACTGCTATTTTATTTTTCACGCTGTTTTATTTTTATTTTTTCATTTTTTATTTACCTGTTTTCGTCACACCAAGCACGATTCTCAATAAAGTTTAATTTTCCAATTCCCACACACTAAACTTGATTTAAACACCGAACGTAAACAAACTCAAACTATTTACAACAATTTGTCACTGGGCACAAAAAAAAACAAAATTACTGGCACGTAATAAAGTTCGATAATTTAAAAACATTCGATCGAGTTCGTAATTCGAATAGCGCGCGAACCGACGCGGGCGTCGCGTATCGCAACGCAAGAGAGACAAACTCACACTCAAAACATACGACGTAGGATAGATCTTTAATTAAAACGAACAATAATAAAGGGTCTGTTTTGAATAGTCTGTGTGTGACTAATGCGTTAACCGTAAACATTTTTGCGTAGAGAGATGTCTAATTTTAATATAATATTTTATAGACACATTTGAAAGTTTTCATCATCTTGTGCAGAAGACTTCATGATATTAGTTTTTCAATCAATAAACATCTGAGAAGGTCTTCGCCTAAATGGTAAAACGTATAAGACGTATAGGTTTTTATTATTAATACAATAAATGGCGTAAAAAATAAGTAGGAATCTAAAAACTAAATTGGAGAAAGAACCTTTGCCTACCTACTTTTCAGTAACTAACAAAATATTGTTTTACTTATGTGGCAAAATATTGTTTTGACGTTTTTATTTAATTTCTTTTAAATAAATTAATACAGGAAACACTTGCGACAATACTTCAATTCAATTTGAGTAAACTGCAACAATATATCGCTTAAATATGTTCTCAAAGTTTGTGTCAAATTAATAGTTATAAAGAAATATGAATTTAAATAAACGTATAAACAAGAAAACTAATTTTTCTTCAACCTTTATCTTCTGAAAAAGTGGCTGCGCGTTTGGTATAGTTCTAAACCACGCAACGAATTCGAATAGAAATTATTAAATATAATGACTTAAATTCAGAGAATATATTACTGTTTTCTTAAACAACAGTTGTGCCAAATTATCATAATATCATAGAAAAATATAATATAACATCGCAGACTAAATCAACTTTTATAAAAAAGGCTCAATTTTGTATGTAAGATTTTTTTCTACACATCCCAACGCAAGGCATCATTCTTTTGTGCGTTTTCATTCTTTTATAGAAGTTATTCTTTTGTTTCTGCTTCACCATTCAACTCCTGTGATTGGCATTCCAAAAGATAAAAATATAAATGTTTTATGAAGGCTCTGCGGGTGTTCAGTATGCAAGATGGTATAACTAGGGATGTTAAGTTGGGTGAAAAATTCGATCTTGAAAACGATTGTTCCCGTTTGTTTTTTTTTATAAATCTTGCCAATTTGCGTTTGTTTTTAAATAGTTATAAAACTAATCTAAGGATTATATTAGATCAGGGTAAAAACATATGATAGTTAAAAAAAAGGCCTCGAAGAAACTAAACATCATCCCTTTTTACGAATGTTCCGTTTAAATAAATTATACATAATTACTACAATTTTTAAAGTTTTGAAAAATCGATAAAATATTAATCGATCTGACCACGGAACAGAGAAGTAGATGGAAAGGCCATAGGACCAACTTACTAGCGAAACCGCTGTCGCCAAAACTCACACATGGGACTGATAATAAACATAGTCACTACATGTAAACAATTGTTTTAATTGGTCGCATATCCTTAGTGCCAGAATGACTTATTTCTAAATGCTGTCAAGCAAAAACACATCTTGATAGTGATAAATAGAGTTCACTTTACTAAAACCCATAATGTATTTACGACCTTCTGCAACTTACCTCACGATCGCGTTGACATACAAAAAATTCAACTACTTAACAATAGATGGCGTTCCTACATTTAACAATGTAAATTGAACTTTATTCCTTGGCAAATAAAGTTCATGTTTACAATTGTTATGTTTTATGTTGCTTTAAAATGTCTTACGGAATAGAAAATTACGTAAATTATTATAATAAAATGAAATAATGCTTACTGATGATACGAAATGCTACCATGGCTGATGTTTTTAGTGCGGCTTTCATTTTTGCACTCCAAAATGGAGCAGTATGGCATATTTTCAGCGCAATCCTTTATTTCGCTTAGTAAACACAATCGTCTTATCTTATCAAGGCTATGCGGCGAACTGAGCTAGGTTTTGCGGAGCTCCGCGTATATGTGACACACGCGCCACGCCCACTTGCCACTTCTACTCGTTTTTTCTGTTCTGTGGATCTGACATTTATGCACATCTCTATTAATAACTCTTCCTGGAAATTTAACGTGATCATTCCACAGTGTTTAATTTAAAATCCTTCGGCAGACAGACGTTTTTCTCATGCAAATAATAAATGTTTTATATTATTCTAGACTGTGTTTATCTTTTTATCTAAACCACCGTGTAAATCTATAATTTGATTTTCGAATGGCTTCAAATAAAAGGCAATTATAGACCATCTTAGAATACTTGGTTTAACTGATCGGATACTTGAAACCGCCTTGTTTTTTCGACCTTTACATTATTCGTACCTAAGTATATATACTGATGCATACGACCCAATCGTTATTTAGCAAATAAAACATAAAAATATGTTTCTTACATCATCGTTTTGTTAAAACTTGTTCTTCACATGTTTTTTAACAAATAAATTAGTTACTACCAACTTTCAACTAACTGGATTATCAACTTCTTTTACCGGCATTCACAACATACTATAATACCCAATGTCCAATTTAACTTCTAAGATTATAAATTTAACTGATGTTTTACCGTATTATTTATACTTGCTTTTACCCGCGCGACATCGCACTCGTTAAATTCGAAGTAAAACTCTTTTCCCAGTACTATGTTATTATACAAGTAAACCTTCCTCTTGAATAACTCTATCTTTTAAAAAAACCGCATCAAAATCCGTTGCATCGTTTTAAAGGTTTAAGCATACATAGGGACAGAGAAAGCGACTTTGCTTTATACTATGTAGTGATTATGAGTAAAAAATATTTGTATTTCAAGTAATGTTCGCATAGATCTTAGGTACCTACCGGTCGAACATAAGTTTTATACCAATATCAAAATCTCGTATAAAATAAGCTTTTTAAGATTAGGTTAGGTCTAACTAAATGTTAACAAACGCACTTGTATTTCAATTCAAGTTATGTTCGCATAGACCTTAGGTACCGGTCGAACATAAGTTTTATACCAATATCAAATTCTAGTCAAAAGTAAGCTTTTCAACATTAGGTTAGGTCTAAATGTTTACAAACGCACGAACGTGACGCACACGTGTGACGTCATACACATCACACGCATTTAACAAATAGCAGTAGTAAATTACACACGAAGATTATTATGATGATGCCCCGAGGCACGCGTGTGTTTTTTTATTGCAAATTCTATTTTATTAATATATAAAAAAACGTTTTTTTAACCGACTTCCAAAAACGGAGGAGGTTCTCAATTCGGCCGGTTTTTTTTTACCGAGTGTAGATGGTGACCAACGTCATCAAGCTACACTCTTGGTGTCGACTCTACACATTTTACATGTTTTCGGTAAGTCAAAAACTCATTCACTCTACCATGCTAATAAATAATACTATTAATTTGACTCAAAGCTTTCGGGCTATTAATATTTACTCATTGAGAAGATATAAGATGCGAAACGAATTTCTTGTCAGTATTTACCATGCTTTGTTTTATTTACATACAAACATACTAAAATATACAGTGAAGGCAATTCAATATAACATTCAATATGCAATAACCGCTTTAAATGGTCTAAGTATGTAAATAGTCAGGTTCATGTGATTTAATAATAAAATTGAATTACCACGAAACATAAAAAGCTCGAATTTTATCCCATCTTGCCAAGGAAGCATTTCATCAATAATAAAAAGCTGTATGAACGTAGCATTATATATCCAATAAAAGTGTTGCCATGCAAACGCAGCCTTACATGGTTACGTCATAAAGAGTTCAATGGCAAGTTCAAATCTAACTTTCGCACTAAAAAACGGGATTACACATACCGCTATAAACTATTGACGTGAATTGTTGCTAACAGAATGGTTATGAGGGATCATGAAGATAGTAGTTTTGGTTATTAAACCCACCCACCTAAAAACTAGTTAAATTCTAAAACAGATATCATAAGTTAAACGTTTCGAGTGGATTTTATTAACTGAATGTATTAATGATATACAGGGTCTGTCGTAATGAATGGATAACCCGTTACCTACAGTTGATCCGGATGTGAGGCTATAAGAAAATGGTGTCTTCTTGCCAGGGTGGTCAGCCATAAGAAAATGGCGTAGACTTTTAAACTTTTTTATAAATTTCGCTATTTTTTTCATTTATTCCGTTGCCATTTCTTCAAATTTTGATGTATTTGTATAATTATTTTAGTATTATACTGCTGAAGAGGTGTATTATGTAATTTAAATACAATTTTAGGTGTTATCCACGTTGAACATTATCAAAATACTCATTTTAAGAAAAACATTTCCAATTTTTTTTCTTTATGTCAACTTTTGATCATCTCCTGTGGAAAAAAAAAGTATGACGTTATAGCTGCCCATGATCTCAATAAATTGTCTAGTATGTGTAGATTCTAAAAAGGTATAACGATGTGTACTTTACAAGCAACATTAAGTTACAGGAGCGAGAACACTAATCAAGGTCGGAATTTTTATTTTTCATGTTATGTTATAAATGGTTGTAAAACTTCTTCATAATGATTTTATTCTATCAAAATACTTTGCACAAACACTATCGGGCCACTAATAGGATATTCAGAAGAAAACCCGGATGTTTTTGGGAAAAAATAACATTACTCCACGATCATAATGTAATGAAAATGTACAAATGAAAATTGTTGTGCTCTAATAGTTACATGCGACAAACATGTTGCGACAAGTTTATTCGAAATTGAAACGGATTTTAAAAATCGAACAATACCGCATTACAAAGAAAAGGGTACTCATCACATCAGTGTGATTTTGACCATCGCATGTCCTTTTGTTCACATTGGCCCCGATTCTGAAAACACTCTCTAAACTAAACTAAAACTATCGCTGTCACTTACACACCAATAAGACAGAGACAGGTAATCATTTTAGTCCTGTCAAACTAAAATGTACGTGAAATATGACACGGTGAAGGCAATTTTAGTCTAGTCCTCAGCGCATTTCGTTCAATTTCACAATGATGTGGACTAAATTTAGTGAGACCAATGTACCTGTCTTGTTCTAATACGAAGCATGAGAAAGTGACAGCGATATTTTTAATTTAGTTTTAGAGAGTTTTGAGAATCGGGGCCACTATTTTCGTCAATTTGTTACTGCTTTCTAATATTTGACTATGATTTTCCTTGTGATTTGGACTTGATAACGTGGTGATACTGATGACTTTGCTCACATTTACGGACATTGTGTTGTGCTATCGATTGAACTTGTTGTTTTGGAAAAGTTTTTGTGTAGTTTGTGTATCATGCCGCAACAGTACACGCCGGCCGAATACGCGAACATTCATTACATTTACGGTGTACGAGTATGTAATGGCAGCACCAATAGAGCTGCTAGTGTTTATCGTGTAAGATATCCAAATGTGCGACATCCTGATTACCGTGTGTTCATTAGAGTGCACAATGCATTTATGGAAAGACGATTTCCTTCTAATTTTTTCCACTTTTCTTTGTAATGCGGTCTTTGTTCGATTTTTAAAATCCGTTACAATTTCGAATAAACTTGTCGCAACATGTTTGTCGCATGTAACTATTAGAGCACAACAATTTTCATTTGTACATTTTCATTACATTATGATCGTGGAGTAATGTTATTTTTTTCCCAAAAACTTCCGGGTTTTTATCTGAATATCCTATTAGTGGCCCGATAGTGTTTGTGCAAAGTATCTTGATAGAATAAAATCATTATAACGAAGTTTTACAACCATTTATAACATAACATGAAAAATAAAAATTCCGACCTTGATTAGTGTTCTCGCTCCTGTAACTTAATGTTGCTTGTAAAGTACACATCGTTATACCTTTTTAGAATCTACACATACTAGACAATTTATTGAGATCATGGGCAGCTATAACGTCATACTTTTTTTTCCACAGGAGATGATCAAAAGTTGACATAAAGAAAAAAAATTGGAAATGTTTTTCTTAAAATGAGTATTTTGATAATGTTCAACGTGGATAACACCTAAAATTGTATTTAAATTACATAATACACCTCTTCAGCAGTATAATACTAAAATAATTATACAAATACATCAAAATTTGAAGAAATGGCAACGGAATAAATGAAAAAAATAGCGAAATTTATAAAAAAGTTTAAAAGTCTACGCCATTTTCTTATGGTTGACAACCCTGGCAAGAAGACACCATTTTCTTATAGCCTCACATCCGGATCAACTGTAGGTAACCGGTTATCCATTCATTACGACAGACCCTGTATATTCACAATGTCAATCTCCTTATAGAATTTTCACAAAACCTTTAATTTTGGCCTAGGAGAGTATGTGCATAATTTTGTATTTACTGCCGTGCCACCATCTAGTATCCGATACCGAAACTAAATTACAATATCGACAATTTATCATCATTCACGCCAACAAAACTAGATGTCGCTGACAGCAACTTCCTACAACGCCATCTATCTTGAAACCTTTTAACTAACGTTCAAATTGCTTGTATTTTATTTAATTTTATTGTATTTTCGACTTACCTCGGCCCAAAAGCAGACAATGAGCGAAGATCCAGATAGAAGCAGTGGATAGTACGCTGAGAGGAGACTCGTGGCCCAGCCTTCTTCAAACGCAGACTGCAGGAACATAAATATGATATGTTAACATGATTTGTGCAGTAAAGTTTTAGCTTATACTACATTATTATTATTATTATATGAAATATATTTATTATTATATGAAATTGTAAATTGCAATTTTTATACTTGCAATTGCAATGATAACACCTATTTAACTTTATACATTTCTCTATCTTTCTTATGTCTAAGCCTAGTTTACAAAACGTAGCAATAATATTCAACACGTGACCGAGGCACGATCGAATCATTTGTTTCTTAAACATCTTAAATAACCTATTGCATAAGGCATTTCATACGCTTACAGTCATATATAATTAGAATTTTCTTCTATACTTATAAAATAACAAGCCCTGACTAACTGACTGAGTCACCAGTGCCGATTGCAAAATATTAAAGTTAGACATGAAAATTAATACAAGGGTTCCTTATATGATGTATGTAAGCGCATAGAATGGATTTTTAGAAATTCCCAAGGGAAAAGCTAGCAGCGGGTGTAGTGCAGTGCTTAAAAGTAGTTTATTTTTAAGAACATTCAGATACTTTTCGTAATTAACCAAATTTCATCCAAAACTAAATAAGTAAATCTCCAGACTGACACACCAACTGTTTGGCCCTAAACTAAGCAAAGCTTGTATTTTAGTACCACACAATGGACTAGGGGAGAACCTAGATACACCCAGACACGAGCCAATTTCGAAAAACCATTTTGACGAAATTGGCCCGACCCGGGGATCGAACCCGGAACCATCCGCTTAGCAGTCCGGTATATATACCGCTGCACCACAGAGGTCGTCTCCACTCCACCTTACGCTAATATTTTCAGCGTAGCCTACTCCCATCTCTCTATTCAACTCACCGGCGACACGAAGTACGCGCCGCGTATCAGCGCCGCCAGGAACGCGACGAAGTACAGCATCTTCTGCGTGGTGACCTTGCACGCGCGCAGGAAGCTGGGTGCCTTGAACTTGCGGTACTATTATTTTACCAAATTTCGTCCATAACTCCACCATTGCGTAGCTTACCCAGCCGACTAGTTTCTAAAACTCAGCGGCGACACAAACAGTTTCTTTCGTAATTTATAAAGTTTCGTCCAAAGCTACACCATCCCGTCGCTTACCCATCTCTCTAGTTTCAATTTACCGGTGACACAAAATAGGAGGAAGTTCAGTGCCTTTAGCTTGCAGTTAAACTTACTTTTTCCGTATTTTACCACATTTCGTCCAAAACTCAACCTTCTCGTCGCTTACCCATCTCTCTATTCAACTCACCGGCGACACAAAGTACGCGCCGCGTATCAGCGCCGCCAGGAACGCGACGAAGTACAGCATCTTCTGCGTGGTGACCTTGCACGCGCGCAGGAAGCTCGGCGCCTTCAGCTTGCAGTTAAACTTACTTTTTTTTGTAATTTACCAAATTTCGTCCAAAACTCCACCATTGTTACCCAGCCCACTAGTTTAAACTTACCGGCGACACAGTTTCTTTCGTTATTTATAAAGTTTCGTCCAAAACTCCACCATCCCGTCGCTTGCCCTCTGAACACTTGGTTCGACTGCTGAGTTCGACTGATCGGGCGACATAAACTTCCCGATCAGTCGGACCAAGTGTTCAGAGGGGTCGCTTACCCATCTCTCTATTCAACTCACCGGCGACACGAAGTACGCGCCGCGTATCAGCGCCGCCAGGAACGCGACGAAGTACAGCATCTTCTGCGTGGTGACCTTGCACGCGCGCAGGAAGCTCGGCGCCTTCAGCTTGCAGTAAAACTTACTTTTTTTCGTAATTTACCAAGTTCCATCCATAACTCCACCATTGCTTACCCAGCCCATTAGTTTAAACTTACCGGCGACCCAGTTTCTTTCGTAATCTATAAAAGTTCGTCCAAAACTCCACCATCCCGTCGCTTGCCCTCTGAACAGTTGGTCCGACTGCGTAGTCCGACTGGTCGGACGACGCGGAACTTTTTTCCTGTTGGTCCGATTAATCCTATCTGTAAACTTGGTTCGACTGATCGGACGACATAAACTTCCCGATCAGTCGGACCAAGTGTTCAGAGGGGTCGCTTACCCATCTCTCTACTAAACTCACCGGCGACACGAAGTACGCGCCGCGTATCAGCGCCGCCAGGAACGCGACGAAGTACAGCATCTTCTGCGTGGTCACCTTGCACGCGCGCAGGAAGCTCGGCGCCTTCAGCTTGCGGTACTCGGTGACGATGCAGATGGTGAGCTGCACGGCGCATACGAAGGCGACGAGGAGGAATATGCCGCCGATACCTGGATGGGATGGTTAAGTGAAGTGTATTTAATTGGGATACTTGGAAGTGTGAGTGTGAGTGAGATAAGTGAATTGGGGTAGTGGTTTGAGGCATCCGTAAGACCACCTCTTTAAGTTTTAGTGAGATAAGTGAATTGGGGCATCCGTAAGACCGCCTCTTTATAAAGACAAGTATTTTGCCAGCAAGTCTACTATCTACATGGCGCTAGGGTATTTTAAATTAAGTTTACACTTGAATTATTTAAATGTAGATATAAAAATCTTAAGATATAGTGTAGATATAAAAATCCTAAGATATAGAAGAATAGATATTGTATTGAATCGACCGATAGAACATAAAGTTTATTGGTTTGTACACAATTAGTCAACTTATATTAATTCTAAATGTAGATCAAGTTTATAAGCCGAATAGGTTAACACGCTTTTGATTAGTTCAACGTACTAGCCGAAGGCCGAATAAAGTGTGTAAATTGACCTTAATAGATGGAGTAAAGGCCCTTAATCTTTAACCTATTTCATGGCTCTTACCAGTAGTTAAAGCGTATACTTAGATCAAGATCTTTAGTAACTTAACAGGGAATCGAACCCATTTACTTTTTCATACTTTAGTGGTGGGATGGCCACTTCAGCATGTAAAGAGTGAGTGTACGCCGAAACAGTGTAATCAATCAACGTCAAATAAGGCGCTGACAATTTCTCAAAATTTTTAAGATTATACAGAAGTTTAAAGGCAGGAAATAACAAACTCACTCAACCAATTAAGCCAAAAAAAAACAAAAACTTACAAGCATGATACGGCATATTGTGCCCCGCGCACTCCTCGCCCGTGTATCTGATCTCGCACAGACAGGTCCCGTTGTGGCAGTCGCCGTGACCGCTGCAGCCCATCGCGCAGCCGGCGCCGCGGGCCGCCACCGACATGACGTCAGCGTAGTACGCCAGCAGCGAGCGCATCATGACCCGCGCCGCACGCCGCCACCGACCACTGCGGGAGACGGACTGGATCAGTGGCAGACCAGCGGCAGAGCAAGGAAGCTGCAGGAGTCACTAATGACAGGCAAGAGCCGCCACCGACATGACGTCAGCGTAGTACGCCAGCAGCGAGCGCATCATGACCCGCGCCGCACGCCGCCACCGACCACTGCGGGAGACGGACTGGATCAGTGGCAGACCAGCGGCAGAGCAAGGAAGCTGTAGGAGTCACTAATGACAGGCAAGAGCCGCCACCGACATGACGTCAGCGTAGTACGCCAGCAGCGAGCGCATCATGACCCGCGCCGCACGCCGCCACCGACCACTGCGGAGACGGACTGGATCAGTGGCAGACCAGCGGCAGAGCAAGGAGGCTGTAGGAGTCACTAATGACAGGCAAGAGCCGCCACCGACATGACGTCAGCGTAGTACGCCAGCAGCGAGCGCATCATGACCCGCGCCGCACGCCGCCACCGACCACTGCGGAGACGGACTGGATCAGTGGCAGACCAGCGGCAGAGCAAGGAAGCTGCAGGAGTCACTAATGACAGGCAAGAGCCGCCACCGACATGACGTCAGCGTAGTACGCCAGCAGCGAGCGCATCATGACCCGCGCCGCACGCCGCCACCGACCACTGCGGGAGACGGACTGGATCAGTGGCAGACCAGCGGCAGAGCGAGGAAGCTGTAGGAGTCACTAATGACAGGCAAGAGCCGCCACCGACATGACGTCAGCGTAGTACGCCAGCAGCGAGCGCATCATGACCCGCGCCGCACGCCGCCACCGACCACTATTGAGGTTTCGTTAATGAAACACTCTTGTATACAGATACAGGGCGTCCCAAGACTTACGGTACATCAAGTGAAAGTACCTAAAATATCGTAGATAGGATATTTAAGGTACTTTCCCTTGATGTCCCGTAGTCTTGGGACGCCCTGTATAGATAGAAGTAGCTACTTTTGAGAATTGTTTAACGAAACACAAAAAAAATTGATAAGGAAAATAGTATGTGACCCTTTCAATTATTTGTACATAGTTACTTGTACTAGAAAACACAGTGTTGAGTTAGATGTTGATTGTTTTAATTAGGGTTAATAATTATTATTGCGCCCGTTATCCTGTTTACAAGTGCCGTAAACATGATGAGTTGAACAATTTAATGAAGCTAAAAGCATGATATAATGAAAGTAAATTGAACGGAAAGTAGAAATATTTTTTCAAAAAACACTACTTTATTCATTGGTCGAGAAAATCGTACTCAGTACCTACTGAGTTTTTATAATCAAGTTTTGTAGAAACTTGTGCTTTTTAATAAAATTTCAAAGCACCTTAACAAAATACTGATAATGCAAACAATTTAAACGAAGGCAGTCGTTTTTACGTAATAAGTTACAAACTAGCACTAAGGACCCAACGTAAGGCCCCTTAGCGTGGTTTCTAAAGCATCAAGCTACACTCTTGGTGTCGACTCTACACACTTCACATGTTCGGTCTCGGTGACAGTCATTACTCTGACTATCCTGCACTTATAACTGGAACACAGTCAACTGTTTAGCTGTAGAAGCACGCTCTCTACCCTTTTCGTTTTTTATTTTAGTCTCCGTATAAAAAGTATTTATACATCATTACTAAGTAGTATAATGTACATATGCAATCAAATCAATAAAAACATACAAACCGGATGCTAGCGATCAAAGCCTAGTTTTTAGTTTAGAAAAAAATCGCTCAAACAACCTTGATTTTAGTACGTGATGTGAAACATCGTTATTCGGGCATTATGCTCAATTATCTATAAGCAAATAAAGGAGCCCTTATAATCGATTAACCTACTTTAAATTGTTATAAATTACTTAAATGTACCAATTATTGAACTGAGATGCTTTTGTGTATCAATTAATTGCAGTTTTAAGATAACATCCCTACTAATATTATAAATGCGAAAGTAACTCTGTCTGTCTGTCTGTCTGTCTGTCTGTCTGTTACGCTTTCACGCCTAAACCACTGAACCGATTTTGATGAAATTTGGTATGAAGAAAGAACTGAACTTGGGAAAGGACATAGGATACTTTTTACCGCGGGAAAACTTATAATTCCCACGGGAAATCGACTTCCACGCGAACGGAGTCGCGGGCGGCCACTAGTATCCCTACTATAATATTATAAATGCGAAAGTAACTCTGTCTGTCTGTCTGTCTGTGTGTCTGTTACGCTTTCACGCCTAAACCACTGAACCGATTTTGATGAAATTTGGTATGAAGAAAGAACTGAACTTGGGAAAGGACATAGGATACTTTTTACCGCGGGAAAACTTATAATTCCCACGGGAAATCGACTTCCACGCGAACGGAGTCGCGGGCGGCCACTAGTAAAAAATAAATTAGGAACTCACGCGCGTTAAAACAAACAAGGGGCTATAAAACACCAAAAAATGCATCGAATTTGATATAATTTAAGTTTAACTAAATTAATTTAACTAAATTGCTACTTAAGTAAAAATGAAGGTATTTTTTCTGGATTGATTCGTGTCCCATAGTCATATACGAATTTTGCCACCGAGGTTACTTTAGTTGATAATATTAAAATGATTTAAGTAAATACAAGAAGCTAATGTACAAAAAGAGAACCGCTAACAGCTAGCGCCTTGTAACTGGCTACCACTTCTGAAACGGTGAATTAACCGATCGGAACTCGTTGATACCAGACGATATGACGCCCTACGACCCGTTTACTAAAATAACCAATCATAATCATCATTTATACCATCGTCCATCTTCATATAAGTTGTCAAAGTAAATTCATGGTAGGTTACCATGACAGGCTTTCAACTCTGTTGCGAAATTTATTTATCTAAGAAAAAGTGGTTTGCTAAAGCGGTATGATACATAATTTGGTTTTCCATTTGACTAAATTAAAGCTTATCCTTCCTGTACTGTTTATTAGTTTTTAAACTAATTTCTACCAACATTTATTTCTGGCATTAAATAAATCTCCTGACTAACACACCAATTATAGACGTGTCGTTGACTTTTATAACCAAATTTGAGATAAATGTTGAAACTTCTAGGTGTTTACTTTTACTTAAATCATATGTTAGATACGAAAAATAAACAATGGAATGAAAGCATGATCAAAAATGATTATTAATATGGCCGTGACTAAAACATAAATTGCAAATAGGTGAATCCTACTAATATTATAAATGTGAAAGTTTGTGAGTATGTGAGGATGTATGGATGTTTGTTACTCTTTCACGTTAAAACTTTTGGACGGATTTGAATGAAACTTTGCAGTATTATAGGTTATACACCAGAATAACACGTAAGGTACTTTTTACCGCGGGAAAACTTCTCATTCCCACGGAAAACCGACTTCCACGCGAACGGAGTCGCAGGCGGCCACTAGTATTAAATAATTATGTTGTCGCAACATGTAATCAAAGTCTAGTCTAGACAAGGTTATAAAAATGCAAATATAAGAAAAAATAGAAACCATGTTTATTAAAAATGCATAGAGATCGGCGTTTGCATAAATGACTATTTTTTTAAGGTTGCAAA
This sequence comes from Emmelina monodactyla, assembly GCA_916618145.1. NCBI lineage: Eukaryota > Metazoa > Arthropoda > Insecta > Lepidoptera > Pterophoridae > Emmelina > Emmelina monodactyla. The sequence goes on along the minus strand of OU745323.1, from coordinate 2,166,611 downwards.
TAAAATCTTTAATGTGCTTTATGCGTCGAATTACGCACCTTGGGAGCTTTCTATAAGTTTTCAAAATATGTTAAGAACATGCCAAATAGGTCAAATTAATAATAGACGTAAACAAAATAATTTCAAACAATGAATCTACAGGATGATTCATAACAATCTTGGTAGTTGTGTAGGCAGATTGTAAACAATGAAAATCGGTCAAGTGTGAGTCGGTTAACGCTTTCTTATCGTTCAGGACGGGGTCATTGACCTGTTTTTAAACCTTCGTAAAATCAAGATAAAAGTATTTTAAAAATGGGTTATGATATTGGAAATTAGAGATTAGGAAAGAGTGCTTTATTTCAGGTAGAGAGAATGAACCTTTTCGAAGAGAAATATCAGTGAGCTTGATTTAGGATCTAGGAAATATACCAACTTTTAGATGCACTTTGCTTAACATTATGTGGATAATAGATACAGAAGAAGAATTATATGTTAGTTTGCACCAAAATAATACTAATATCTTAAATTGAGAGATTAACATATTTATTATCTTACCAATTATAAAAGTTATGCTCGTTGAAGCAAATAATTAGAAAAAACGATTTTATTTCTTGCTTTGAATATCTTAAGACGTGGACATGAGACTTTGTGTTTTAGATACATAAAATACAGTATATATTTATAGAGTGGTTCTATTTCTTGTGGTTAAAAGACTACCATTTATAATCCACCTATCAGTTAATAATCATCTTTTCACGTCTTTATTTATGACTATAGATAAACCTAGAATTTCAAAGATATTTCAGCAATAAATAAAATGATCCATTGTGGGAATCCACCAACTCGCATTGAGTCAGCGTGGTGGATTACTGCTTAATACCTCTCGCTTCTACGCTCCTAGTTGGGAGCCTGAGCTCAACTAATGGGGCCTCAATAGAAAACATTATTTATAAATATGTATTGATTTCTAACAATCAAAATATAATAAGACGAGCGACCTGTCCACGCTTCGTAATGGTGTAATTTTGCCGACTTGCTCGCGAACCCTTGCATTTTTGCTAACTTAAAAAAACTTTTTCTAAACGTTCTTTATTTACAAATTGAAATGAATAAATACCCTAAAATATGGAGAAAACCGCATTCAAATTCGTTACGTACTTTAGGAGGAGTTAGCGTTATACAAAAAGACAGAATTAGCGACTTGGATTTATACTATGTAATGATAACTTATACATATGTTCCTTTAATGAACTTATTATTCACTTTTCTTTTAATAAATTATCTGAAATAATTTTATTTATTTATACTATTCATAAATAAAGCTAAGCTTTAAGATAAGCTGATATCATTTTTCATAACAAAGGAATATTTTATATGCCTTATTCATAAGATAGCTAAAATCTAAATCTGCAGGACATTGGTACTTTCGAGCTGTTTTTTTAAGTTTAACAAACATCTGTTTGATTTAAATCATAGCCTAATTGAAATGATTATTCATAAAATAATTGATTGACTAGGTTAAAAAAGGGCGTATTTTGTCTCTACATAATAGGTAGGTTATTTCATATAACTGACGTTATTCCATCAAATGTTATTCTTCGCATTTCCTTTCATTTCTCTTTTTGTCAAGAACGTTAGCTAGATTCGAATTATTTTGTTTCATAACACAAAGCGTTATTATTTTCAAAGAAAAACCTTAAATTCGCGGCAGCCAGAACAAAAGGGACAAAACTTAACCTGTATCAATACTATTGATTATGAATAAACATTTGTCAGGGCTTCAACTTAAAAAAAACAAACATAGCAGTACATTTGTTTTTATTACTGTTCAGTAAAAGGGTCGATGACATTTCGGACACAAAAAACTCGGACACCTTGGGCAATGTATGGATTTTCAATTTTAATATAATTTTTTACCATACATTGGCTAAGGTGTCCGAGTTTTTTGTGTCCGAAATGTCGTCGACCCAAATAAAACTACAAATCGTATTGCAATACTATACGATTACGAACACGCCATACTAATGGACCCATCAAATCCTCTTCCCTTACAAAAAATATTTTGTTAACACATTTTATTAAATGATTGAGTAACGCAACTTTATCAGCCGCCACATTGGATAACTTCCTTGACCCGACGCAGTCGACGAGACAAACAAACTACAATGAAATATAATTATACATATACCTACACATTACGTTGTGTGCACAGATGTGTCGTTGGTGTGCAAAAAGAATTACGTGGTAAGAACCCAAGTTCGGGTCTTTTTTCTAGCGTGGGGTGACTTTTTCAGTGGTTTGTATAGAATATTTTAATGGTAATTAGCGGAAAATGGTTATTAGCTAAAAGTACAAGTTTTGTAATAGACAAACAGTTTTCTACTATTATACTTCGATGTTGCATCCTCTTAGATTTAAGAAAACCATGTAGTCCGTCTTCCGGGATACTGCATCGTCACACTATTTAAAGCTTTTTTTAGGTAAAACTATAAAAAAATAAAATAAAAATAAAACATATTTAAGGTTACCGTTATTTCAATATCGTTATTCGGTTCGTTCAGTTTACTCGTTCCTGACTTCATTCGTGTTTCGTGTGCTGCATCGTTAACATCTACCGTTTTTGTTTATATTTTAAATACAAATAGTCACAAGTATAACTTCTTAAAGTATTTTTATTGCGATAATGGGTAAAAGAAAACGCAAAGAATACAGTGATGATTATTTTCTTCGAAAGATTCGTCGATTGGAGAAAAAATTACATGGTTCGAAGAGGAAAGAAGGTTAGTACAAATCTACCCCCAAATTTTTTTTTTTTTTCTGGTTACTAAATGGCAAATAATTGCACAACCAATGGTTGCTTGAATGTTTATTTCAACAATCTATTCCTTAATGTGGTGATACGTGATGTCATCCAGGAATAAGAAAAACACATCTACTTTCTTAAAGTGGTAGTACGTGATGCTATCCAGAAAGTAATCATGGAATGTGCTTCTTACAGATCACATTAATACGGATGAGATACCATCCTCGCCCCCTGATGAGTCACCCGAACGCTACGGAAGTGAAGAGAACTACCCGTACTCGGATGACGATTCCCCAGAACCAAATATGGCATCTGTAGTGACCATACTCAGTCCAACCACAACGGCACCGGCGGTCCCGCCACAAGACATACCGGTCGTACCAATAGCGGTCCAAACTGAACCTGCACCAGCGATATCAGAAGAAATTCTTGAAATGTTGGGAGACGCAAAATCGACAGAAGAAACTCTCGGAGAACCAATACCCCAAGAGATCTCTGAACGTTGGGGGAAGATCCTTGTAGACGGCCTCGCCAAAGAACAGAAGCAGAGTTTGACACAAAAAATGTTGATCCCAGAAAATTTTTTACTCGCTCGTGCACCAAAACTTAACCCGGAAGTGAATGCAGTTCTAACTGAAAGCGTGAAAAATCGTGATAAAAGATTGGAAAAATCTCAAAATCAATTGGGATTAGGGATTGCTGGCGTTGCTAACTTAACCAAAGATCTAATACAAGGTGATATGATTAAACTCGACGTCATAAAGAAACTATCTGAAATAGGCCAGATTTTACTTGATCTCCATTATGAGGATACGATAAACAGACGCAAACTCATAACGCCGTTGCTAGATAAAAGTTTTTGGAACACAACACAAGGTATTAAAAGAGGAGCAAATCTCTTTGGCGACAAACTCGGTGAAAATATCAAAAACTCAAAAGACATTGAGAAAACCGGCCAGCAAATCAAAAAACCTGCAATGAAACAGAACTTTCAACGCAAAAACCCAATGTCGGGAAACGCGCGATTCCCTCCTCGTCAAATGAACTACCCGAAACCAGCGTCGACACCCACCGGCGCACAGTTCGAGCCGCAGCCATCGACGTCGACGAGGAGGGCCCCGCACCCACCGCTGCCCCCGCGCACCTACCGTCCTGCTGCGAGCAAGTTGCGCGAACGCCGCCGCCGATAGAGGTACCGCCACATGCTGGCCGCATTCATTACTTTATACAGAATTGGCGTGCTATAACTACTGATAAAGTTATCTTATCTTATGTGAAAGGTTATAAAATACCTTTTCTTAACTTTCCATCACAAAATATTGAACCCACAAATCCACCATTCCCTAAACATGAAATGCAAAATACATTAAACAAACTTATTAAATTGGGTGCTATTTCGCCTTGCACCCCTAAAAAAGATCAGTATATTTCCCCAGTTTTTCTTACACCTAAAAGTAATGGAGGTTATAGATTTATTTTAAATCTAAAAAGATTAAATAAATTAGTGATCACTGACCACTTTAAGATGGAAGATATTCGTACCGCTTCAAAACTAGTTTCGGAATGCGATTACATGGCGACAATAGACCTCAAGGAGGCATACTTTCTAGTACCAATACACCCTAGTTATAGAAAATATCTCAGATTCAGAGTTGACCAACTATATGAATTTAATTGTTTACCTTACGGTCTTAGTTCAGCGCCCTTCGTATTTACTAAGTTACTTAAGCCAATATTAACATTACTGCGTAACCAAGGTCACAAAATCGTCGCGTATCTTGATGATATATTGTGTATTGGAAGTAGTTTGGATTGTTGTAAAAAATCGGTGAACGCTGTGATTGCGTGTTTAGAAAACTTAGGGTTCGTAATTAACTATGATAAGTGTAATATCCACCCTCAACAAATTTGTAAATTTTTAGGTTTTGAAATTAATACATTAACCATGAAACTACAATTACCCGCAGTTAAAATCGATAAAATAGTTAACTTAGTAAAAACTTTACGTCGCAAACAATCTTTCACTATACGAGAATTTGCAAAAATGATTGGTACATTAACCGCTGCCTGCCCTGCGCTAACATATGGTTGGTTATATACCAAACTTTTCGAGCGCGAGAAATATTTAGCGCTCAGACAATCCGATGACGACTTTAACTCCAAAATGAGATTACGAGAATATTTACAAGAGGACTTTAATTGGTGGGCAAACATTGCCAATCAAAATGAAAATAGTTTATGTAAAAATAATTTTGACTTGATTATCTTCACTGACTCATCGCTTACAGGCTGGGGTGCTGTATGCAATGGTGAGGTAGCTAAAGGACAATGGTCGACGGATGAAATGACGCACCACATAAATTACTTAGAAATTTTTGCCGCCTTTTTAGGATTAAAATCATTTTGCAGTAATTTACGAAATGTAAACATTTTACTTAGAATTGACAACACCACTGCCATCTCTTATATAAACAGGATGGGTGGAATACAATTCCCCCACCTTAATGCAATTTCTAGGAAAATATGGCAGTGGTGTGAAGCAAGGAACATTTACATTTTTGCGTCGTATATAGCATCACGTGACAATATCGAAGCAGACCGAGCCTCTAGACACAACAACGTAGACACAGAGTGGGATCTTAACAATAAATGTTACCGAACTATAATACAGCACTTTGGTCAGCCTGACATAGATTTATTCGCGTCTCGTCTCAACTTTAAGTGCAGAAAATATGTTTCTTGGAAACGAGACCCTGAAGCTTATGAAATTGATGCCTTTACCATTAATTGGGGAAATTATTATTTTTACGCTTTCCCTCCATTTGCACTCATATTGAAATGTCTCAGAAAAATTATACAGGATAAAGCACGTGGTATCTTAATTGTCCCATACTGGCCTAGTCAACCTTGGTACCCTTTATTAAAATCTTTAGTTGAATCTGAAATACTGTATCAAGACCCAGATGAACATCTCTTATTATCTCCTTTCAGGGAGCCACATCCACTATGGCGCAACCTTACCCTGGTGTGCGTCATATTATCCGGCAAACGTATTTAAGACAGGGCCTCCTTGATGACAGCATAGATATCATCCTCAACTCACTATCAGAAAATACTCTTAGCCAATACAACGTGGCATATAAAGTGTGGTATAATTATTGTCTGGTACATAATTTAAATTTATATGATGCTACTACCCAAGAAATACTGAACTTTTTCACTCAACAATTTAAAAAAGGAGCCAGTTATGGCTCTTTGAATTCATTTCGAAGTGCACTTTCATTAATTATTACTAATAAAAATTGCTGCAATAATGATAACATGCGAAGGTTTTTTAAAGGTATTTTTAAAATGAAACCAAGTTTCCCAAAGTACATGACAACTTGGGATCCTAACGTTGTTTTGGAACATTTATCTACATTATTTCCTAATTCACAAATTTCTGTTGAAATGTTGTCTAAAAAATTAGTAACTCTTCTTGCGTTGTCCACGGGACAACGTGTGCAGACGTTATCTGTAATAAACCTTTGTAATGTTTTCATACAAAGCACAAATGTAACAATCACTATTGATGATATTATAAAGACTTCAATGCCTAATCAGAGCAATCCTATTTTGATTATTCCCTTTTTTGAGACAAATGAAAATATTTGCCCGGCGAAAACACTTATTTCTTATATAGATAGTACCGAGAAATTTAGGGGTCTTCCTAACACAAACAAACTCATTCTAACTTATAAAAAACCTGTCCACAATGCAAGCTCGCAAACCATCAGCCGATGGATTAAACAAACATTAAAGAATAGCGGCGTGGACGTAAGTGTGTTCACAGCTCACAGTACACGTCACGCCTCCACCTCCGCAGCCAGCAGGTCGGGAGTGTCCATTGACTCGATCAAGAAAGCTGCAGGGTGGACAGGTAACTCTACTTGTTTTGCAAAGTTTTACAATCGACCCCTAAATAACTCTGACAACACATCTTTTGCTGAGGCAGTTTTAAGGAATTGATTATACTCTAAGTTCATTATTACTCCTAATTTGAGATTATTTGTTTAACGGCCAAATTGTAAATTAAAATACCTATTGGTGTTGCAAATATATGTTTGTAATTATTCAGATATATTTTATTGTCATTTACTCTCCTCATCTGCAATTAACGCTAAACATCTACATGGTTTTCTTAAATCTAAGAGGATGCAACATCGAAGTATAATTTATGGTTAAAAGAACTTACCTAAGTGAATTTCTACCAAAATTATACGAGATGTTGCATCCGAAGAGATTTAAGATCCCGCCCACCCAATAAGTTCGTACCATTAAAAGGTAACTTATGAAGACCCAAGAATTGCAGAATGATAGATAACTCTAAACTTAATGAAGTCAGGAACGAGTAAACTGAACGAACCGAATAACGATATTGAAATAACGGTAACCTTAAATATGTTTTATTTTTATTTTATTTTTTTATAGTTTTACCTAAAAAAAGCTTTAAATAGTGTGACGATGCAGTATCCCGGAAGACGGACTACATGGTTTTCTTAAATCTCTTCGGATGCAACATCTCGTATAATTTTGGTAGAAATTCACTTAGGTAAGTTCTTTTAACCATAAATTATTTTTCATTATGAACTTAAAATTCATTAAGTTTAGGCTGAAACTTAATGAATTTTAAGTTCGTTATTCAGTATAACGAGCGAAACACACCTTAATTTTGTTTTCAAATAATTAGGAACAAACAGAATGTATTGTTTTTATACAATACATTCGATTTACATATCGTTTACAATTAGATATTATTGTACTTTGACATTAGGGCTGCCAGTGACGTATTATCAAATGTTTACAAAATACCCAGTGTATTGTATGAATGCCCTCTATTATATACCTTTTCCTTTATTATATTTAGGTACCTACAGGTCACGGCCATTGCAGAATAGCTCGTGTCAGATATTGGCAATAGGTTAGTTTTGGACAGGGTCCAAGAGAAAAGTTGAATATTGTACAGTTTTACAAGAATGCTTCTCAAAATATATTAAAACAAAGTCGCTGTCCGTGTCTGTTTGTATGTTTGTCCGCTAACCCTTTCTAAACCACGCAAAATGCCAAAAATACTTTAAAAACAAAGCAAAATACTTAGATTCGCGTATTAGGCGTCAAAATTTGCTTTTGAATGAAGCTCTGTGAATGTATACCTAGTCAAAAATATAATAGATACATAGTAACAGCGAGATTTTTTCCATATATTCAGTCACAAAAACTCCAGGCACATTAAATACTTACTTCGAAAACGTAACGCGCCCATTTTCAAACACATGTCAAAAAGATCGCGCCAAAATATCTGTCAATCAACCACTTCAACACACAACCGACACAATGAGAAAGTTATTCCAATTTTAAAACAAGAAAAAACTTTAAAACATTCCTTTTTTTCTCTATAATATTTATCATCCCAACACTTGTTATATGTTTACTATTCTTTCTCCACACACGTATATTTTACATAAAAACTCGTTTTTATTATTGAATTTATTAACGCGGATATAAGATACGGCTTCCGAGTACGGCTAGCGAGTTAGGACTACTAGAGGCAGTCAACAAACATAATTTGAATCGTATTTTGTTTCTGTTATCAGTAGGTACTGCCTTCATATAAGAAGTTACCAGACATTGATAGGGTTGACAATCGTTTAAAAAGTGAAAAAAATAAAGAAACATTTTATAAATTAAAAAATATATTTATCCGCCCTGACATTCGCACGACTGCAATTTTAAAGAATTGATAACAAAACTTTAACACATTCTTATTGATAAAATTATTGCAGTACCTACTTATGAACCGAAATACCTAAATGATAGTAAACCCTTATCATAATCCGGTGCATAGCTAAGTTATCGGATATAATATACATACAAAATAGACACCGACTAACATTCATAAACAATAATTTTACAACTGTACGAGTATATTAAAACCTCACAACCTCACATACAAAAAAAACTTTTTTTCTTAAAAAAAACAATCTTTACCTCGTTGACACCCCTAGCTGTGCTATTAGAATGTATTTATTCACAGCGTGCGATTGACTACGAGTGGTCACTCCTTTGTTCGCGCGTTTTTTTAGAGCGTTGACTTTTGACACTGGCGCGCTGTCAAGTGACTGACGTTAGGGCGTTGTCTGTACGTGTAACTTACATCTTGTCAAACTTATACTATACTAGTGGCCGCCCGCGACTCCGTTCGCGTAGGAATGAGAAGTTTTCCCGCGGCATGTGTTATTCTGATGTATAACCTATATTACTGTAAAGTTTCATCCAAATCCGTCCAGTAGTTTTTACGTGAAAGAGTAACAAACATCCATACATCCATATTCACAAACTTTTACGTTTATAATACTAGTGGCCGCCCGCGACTGCGTTCGCGTAGAAGTCGGTTTCCCGTGGGAATGAAAAGTTTTCCCGCGGTAAAAAGTACCCTATATGTTAATCCGATGTATAAGCTATATTACTGTAAAGTTTCATCAAAATCCGTCCAGTAGTTTTTACGTGAAAGAGTAACAAACATCCATCCATCCATCCATACATCCTCACAAACTTTCACATTTATAATATTAGTAGGATTAGTAAGATTTGCGTTAGTTATAATGAAAATAAGGTTAGAAAAGTATTAAAGACTACTATAAATATAGAAATAAGAAAAATATATAAAAGGCGAACCTGACTCAATGATTTATCAAAGCACAGCGGCACCTACCGAGCTTAGAAACTTGAAATTTGGTACAGGGGTTCCTGTCATGATGTACGTGAGCACTAAGCTAGGACTTTCAGAAATTCAACCCCTAAGAGGGTGAAATGGGTAAGTCTAAATAAAACTTTGTGTATTAGAATCAAAAATATCAAGTAAATTAATCGGAAATCGGTTGGCACGTGCAAAGTTGCGGGCGATGTACTAGTAAGAAATATAGGCCTATTTGTGTACAAATGATTTTATTGTCGAGGTATAAAAGGGTCATGAAATACAATGCACCGATGCGGATCAGTAGGCACGATTATCATCGTAATATACAGGGTGATTTGAAATGCGATACATTCTTCTGAAAGGTTTAAAATAGAGCTAACTATAAATTTGCAGTCAATAAAGTCATATGATACCATGTTTATTTTATACCCTTGTAGTGAAAAATACAAAATAAGTGTAATCAGAATTATAAGTCCAAGGAATGTATCGCATTTCAATTCAGCCTGTATATTGCGATGACAATAGTTACAAAGTTTATTGTTGCGCTAAGCATAACATAAAAGTTGTTTGTATATTTAAAACAAATGAAATGCAACCTACGGTACTCCTACGCTTTTGTCAGTTGTTTGTGTTTGTTACTTGTGTTTATTATATGGTTTCAGTTACCTTTTATTACAGGATATTGTAGTTAGTTCAATGAATTAGTGCAGCTGACTTTAGTGTTCCGTTTCGTTGGAAAGCATTTTGAACTCTTTAACCGTCGATCTCAATATTCTACTTTAGCTAAACCCGTGGTAATTGAAAACTACTAGTTTTTTTTTGTGACGTGTTTCTGTCATTTCCATATTTTCCATATCAATGTGATCTGTGATTGAGACTTTTTGCGTCTCAATAACAGATCACATGGATAACGGTTACCATAGTTACACAAATAACAAGGGGTCAATGGTTAGTAGAATATTGAGTTTGGCCGTAAGTGAGTGGTCTAAGCATGTAAATCATAAATATCGTTATTTTGACAGTTGTCATCGTTAATGTTCATAAAAATTAACGAAACTAATGTTAGAAAAACGATATAAACAATCGTTAAAGGTTCTGTGCTCGTAGCACAAGTGCCTATTGTACTGCTTGTAAGAAAGAACGGCTACTTAATTGATGTTAAAATAATAAAAAATACTGTGTGTAGAATTAATTGAACTTGCACGTAAGTTAATAATAGTGAAATATTTGGCAGGAAAAATTGCTTAGTTGCCGTGTTTCATAGCCACGCATCGCTGAATTGCTAACTATGATGTGAGTCAGATCACTTTCAATAGTTATTACTTTCTAGAACATTCGATATAATTGCACTGTGGTAGTTCATTGTTTCGTTATTTAACCAAAGATTATGTTTATATATTTTCCTGCTTTTTATATGTGAAACAAAATTTTGCACGAAATGCTTGAGAGCGATTGGACAAATTCGATATTATTCGCGCTACTTCTTATTTGCATACAAACGGTTTGTTGCTTCCGACTGCTTCCGACCGAATAATATCTATTTTTTTAGCAGTACGAAACGTTTTTGACTCAGCCAGTAAGCAAGAAAAATCTAAATCCAGAAAAAAGTTGCCATCTCATATCTTTCATCTCACATATTTTGTCTTCTAAATTTTAATATTTCAAACATTCAATAAATTAAATATACCTAACATTAAAATACTGGCGATAAACGCATTTTATGACCCTAATAATAACGCAATCAGAAAAAAAATATGAAAAATAACAGACTGAATTACCACTTAAAAACATATTTGCACTAATTACCGTCCGTTATCGGTAAACGTCAAAATGTTATCGCGCCGTAGGTAAATCGTATGTTTTTCCGTCAGTTTATAATTCAAATCAAGTGCACGGAGTGTGTCGAGGGCAAACTGAGTGTAGCTACTAAATGACATTGACTACAGACGTCACAATTCTGTGAGATATGACAATGTCAGTTCTCTTTGTTTACAAACATCTAATGAAGATAAAGAAGCAGCCCCACGGTGCGAAAAACCGTGCGCCGGATCACATCACACACCGATCGGCGCTTGAAAAATAGTATGTTTAAGATAACACCAAACTATAGGTGTCTAGTTTGTGCGTTGAATCACGCACAGTGGGACCACACTGTGATAGAGCTGTCGCCATGGCTGTCAACACTTCATATCATTTGGTACCTATAGGTTCCTATTTTTGGTTTATCTTATCAAGTGGACAACTAACGTGGGAAGGTCAAACACCTATCTGCACCACTTTAGGCTGAAAAACACGCACCACTTTAGGCTGAAAAACACGATTTTAGAAGTCAACTGGGTCGCTAGTTGACTTCTAAAATCGTGTTTTTCACGCTTCGCAATGGTGTAATTTGGCGCGACTTGTTCCCGTTAAGTTCAATTTTAGCTAACTTAATATGTATATCTTTATCAGAATTTTCTTTATTTACAAATTTAAATAAAAAAAAATATCTATAAGATGGCGAAAACCGCATTAAAATCCGTTAAGTGGTTTAGGAGGAGATAGCGGACAAACCGACAGAATAAGCGACTTGGATTTATACTATGTTATGGTAAACATAGAACCACACGCAAAGATTAACGGCATCTTTTACTGAATAACTCCATAACTAAACAATTTACTGGTAAAAAAATAAAGATAATTACGACTTAAACTGACTTGTATGATTCATTTTCCTAGATTTAGTTTCACCGGCCTAATGGTATTGCTTCAGTATGAAAAGTACATAGTTAATGACTGTTCTGTTTGTATATTATGTGTATTTATGAAAATAGCTATTTGAATAACACAGCACACAAAATAACCTATTGTAGAACACACAAAACCTTAGTGACCATGGTGAATTGGTGAGTATGTGATTATGTTGTTATCAAGGTCTTTCAAGACCAATATGAATGTATGAATACGAAACCAAGTTTTTCTATTCTCACTTATACCTATAATAAATGTAGAGACTTGACCAAATATTCTAGGGATAAATGTTGGAACTGAAAATATTTGAAAATCCTACTAATATTATAAACGTGAAAGTTTGTGAGTATGGATGTATGTATGGATGTTTGTTACTCTTTCACGTAAAAACTACTTGATGGATTTTAATGAAACTTCACAGTAATATAGGTTATACATCAGAATAACACATAGGGTACTTTTTACCGTGGGAAAACTTCCAATTCCCACGGGAAACCGACCTCCACGCGAGCGGCCACTAGTAGCTAATATAATAGACGATATTCCAGTTAATAGCGTATTAAACAAATAAAAACTGTGGATCAAGATTTAAAATACGCCATTCCCTATCAACTCATAAGCGTAAAGTATATCGTGGGTTTTGACTTCAATTAGCTAAACTTTCAGTTGCTTATAACGGATGTAAAAAAACCACTTCCGAAGCCTGAAACCATGTATTCTTGAGCTTCAATATTTAGTAACTAAATTCACAAACAGCAATTCAATTTTTTTTCATCATAATTTTTTTTTAATGCTCAAACTTAACCTGTACCCCTCCAGCAATGCCCAGTTTTTGTTTTCGGAAGCAGTTCTTTTACACTCCGTATTTCTTGACAATACACTTTCATATTACACCATGAAGGCCTATTATTTTTTAGTCTCGTTAGCGTCAGAGTAAACAATATATCGAGACGGTCGAATATATTGTTTACTCTGACGTAATATAACATGTAACTTGTTAGATTTACATTAAACAAACGACCCGCCCACGCTTCGCAATGGTGTAATTTTGGCCGACTTGCTCACGAAATATTGAATTTTGAATTTGCTAACTTAAAAAAAACTTTTCTTTATTTACAAATTTAAATGAATAAATTCCCTAAAAGATGGCGAAAACTGCATTAAATGGTGTGTAAAATCCGTCGTGTGGAGGAGTTAGTGGCAAACATACAAACAGACACAAATAGCGACTTGGATTTATACTATGTAATGATAATGATGAGTTTAATTTCAAGATGCAATAACAGTTACAAGAATACAGCAGAATATTTGTTTTATATTCTTTAATGAAAAGTTGCCATTGCGGAAGTACCTGTTCGTTCACATATAAAGTTTTTCTTTTCCCTTCTTCTGTATCATTAAGCTAAAAACAAAAAACCTATGCAAAAAACAAATAAAGTTAAAAGAAGGTTCAAAACAACCTCTTCCGCGTTGATCACATCCACGGCCGTCCTAACTCGCCGCCGAATGCATTAGGACCGGTCGTGGCTGCGCGTACGTTGAACCCACAACACAAAACCAAGTCAACGCACTAACGCTGACGTTATTTTTAATCGCAGATTAGAATTAGAAGCGTTTCCGTATTTTGTTTTTGGTTGGACATCTTTATGTTTATCGATGGTTTCTGAGTACAGTATTTGCATTAGAATAACATTTAAGTAACTACTAAAGTAATCCGACTAATATTATAAATGTGAAAGTTTGTGAGTATGTGAGTATGTATGGATGTTTTTTTACGCTTTCACGTAAATACTACTGGATGGATTTTGATGAAACTTTACAGTAATATAGGTTATACATCAGAATAACATATAGGGTACTTTTTACCGGGGGAAAATTTTTCATTCCCACGGGAAACCGACTTCCACGCGAACGGAGTCGCGGGCGGCCACTAGTTAATCATAAAAAAATGATTCATTATTAAACTTTAACCAACTTCAATCACCAAGTTAGCAACTGGAAGTAACTAAATGTAATGTATTGGAATTATGAAACAGAATTTTTATGAATTCTTGAACTATGTTTTCTTTATGAGTATTTTTAATACACAATGTTATTTACAATATAATAGACATACATCATAATAGGTAGCCTTGTAGCCTTGAGGCCCCATAACAAGTTAATGAAGTTTTTTTTAATATAGTTTTAAGTAGACAAAACATCTTAATCTTTTACAAGGTTCTATAATATAAAAAAGGTAAGGTACCTTTGAAATAAAAATCATTTATATCCTTTAAATGTTTCAAATTGTAAATGACCTTTTTATTTTTGGGTGCAGACTAATTTACGTTTAAATTAATATTGCAATTAAAAACTGGTTTTAATTTAAAGAGATCTAACAAAAACCTGATTTTATTCTCTTTTAAAGAACTCTTATTTAAATCAACTAAACACTAAAGTCACATAAAATAAATCCTTATCTTTAACTAACTATTAAGTATAATTGCATCTTGTTCGAATGCAATAATACTATGATATAACTAAATATTTACCTGAGTACTTTGATATACGTCTAGAGAAATCTTTATTATGAAAATCTGGAGACAAATAAAATACGTTTTCGCTTGTCAAAACAAATGTTAAACGGTTTAAACATTTAACATTTAGGTAAATAAACGGAGAGAAACGAAATAAATCATGAGGTTAGGAAGTTTAAAGCGTTTGGAATTAAAAACTCTACTAGCTGATCCCTACTAATATTATAAATGCGAAAGTAACTCTGTCTGTCTGTCTGTTACGCTTTCACGCCTAAACCACTGAACCGATTTTGATGAAATTTGATATGAAGAAAGAACTGAACTTGGGAAAGGACATAGGATACTTTTTACCGCGGGAAAACTTCTCATTCCCACGGGAAACCGACTTCCACGCGAACGGAGTCGCGGGCGGCCACTAGTACTTTATAATGGTATTTCATCGTTAATACTAAGTAATTAAACTTTTTAATAAGATTTTAAACGTTATTGTCAATGGTAATTGATGGGACTCAGTAGTCAGGTAATACACGCACGCATACTGCAAGGTTGAATGTTTTGATTCTCAATTACTCTTTTTATAATAAAAACATATTGCATACAGTCAACGCATTTTGATTGTTCACCATTGAAAGGTGTATAATGAAAATGTGAAATTATTGAACAATTTATCGAGTTAACTGATGAGGCTTGCGTTCAAATAAAAAAAACTACGTCAGTTGACCAATTCGATTTTGTAGGTACTATTTCGTTTCACGTTGGATATAAATATCAATATTTGACATTTTATGTACAAAGTCACAATGATAATAAAATAAAAAATCACTAATCGCTAGACACCTGAAGATATTTAAATGTCGCACAAATATAAAAACTTCCAGCTTTACAAGTTTACACTGCATGCAACACAGCTAGTAGTAAACCGCCTCTTACTCACGCAACAATCATTATTATGATCATCAAAGGAAGACATCACGTTATGTTTTCAGTACGCTATTCCCCTTGACATTCGACATCTGTGCCAACTACCGTTTGCCGTTTAATAAACATTGAACAATGAGCCATCGCGAGACTATGAGTCCACGTGCACGGATCGCACTGGAAATTCAAACAAATCCGTAGGCATAACAGAATGTCGCTCGATTGTTCAGCTTTTAAATACCTTCTATGATGTTCTTTGTCTGATTACATAATTATGTTTTGCTTTGTTCGCAAGCATAAGCTTCTACAGGCCTAGGTCATCTGTTGGACAGTGCATGGCGGTATAGTTTGGGGGGGTGCCGAAATCTGCCGCGCTTGGAAAAAGTAATGAATAGAATGCACCCTAGGTAGGTCACTCTCTCCCGTTTTCTAGTTGGTATAAATTTCTCCATGCTTGGTTGCTAATACAGCTATATTTGACGGGTCGTAAAAGTCATTAAACATCGGGTTTCAACACCGAATGGTTAATTATTGTTTCAAGTGTTCATCGCTAATGAGGCATAAACGCCTTTTCCCTATAGCCTGTAATATTTTTATAAGCGAACCCACCCCCGACTTTGGAAATTCGAACGAATCACTTACCAAAGAAAATATTGTTTTGGTTCGTCCATTAAAAAGACTCTAATATTAGCTTAATCAATTTATTTTTTAATTTGTATAAAAAGACTGATGTAGGTAATAAATTTTAGAGTAAAACGAAAAAAATACAATTTCGTAAGGTTGAATTAGAGTCAAAAATGAGGTAAATAAGATTTTTGATAACACACTTTAAATATAAATGTCATTTTACGCTATAATAACTCTTTTAGAAATATCTTTATTTCATATTTACTTAGTCAATAATGGTACAATTGCAAATAAAATATTGTCATTGTAAATAATATGATTTGAGTGCACAAGAAAATTAATATTAGCTAACTTTTAATACAGATGTGTGAGACCATTGAGTAATCATTTAGTGGTAACTATAGGTAGAATATTTCCACCCATGTTGGTTTAAGTATAATTACTTCCTCTTTCTAAGCTATCCAACATTTTCATACAGTTTTCATTTCGAGATTAAAGTAAAATGCACTTTATTGCGGTCAACGACAATGATTTTAAATAAGGCTTAGATAATGATCAAGTTGTTGAAAAGTGTACTCACACCTCAGGCAGTTATCCTACTAATATTATAAACGTGAAAGTTTGTGAGTATGTTTGGATGTTTGTTACTCTTTCACATAAAAACTACTGGATGGATATGAATAAAACTTTACAGTAATATTGGTTATATATGTTACGGCTAATACCCGAAGTGCGGCTACACCTAGTTTTAGCCGGTTAGAAACATCAATAGGTTAGGTTAGTTAGGTTACTTTTTTGATACCACCCAGAAAAAGGAGTCCCGCAATGCGGGACTCCGTCGACGCATGATTCAAGCCAGTTTTTATATACATAGGTATAATTTTTTTTTTACAGTTTTCCATATTAAAAACACTTCTAACCGGCTAAAACTAGGTGTAGCCGCACTTCGGGTATTAACCGTAACATATACATCAGAATAACACATAGGGTACTTTTTACCGCGGGACTTCTCATTCCCACGGGAAACCGACTTCCACGCGAACGGAGTCGCGGGCGGCCACCAGTAAGATTATAAAGTTAAAAGTTAGATTAATTTAATTCTTTTATGTCACAACTGAATACATAAAAATTACATCCATAAAATTTCTTTGTATCTCTGTGACATGAATTTAACATTTCAGCATACATTTACATAATAAAAACAGCACATCGACATTTGCTTTTTGTCTTACACTCCTTATTTCAATCTTGAGCTAACACAAGCAAAACCAGTCTTTATACAGCAAAATTTAAGGTGTAAGCAATAAAATTGGTCCACAGCTGAAAACAGCAACTGTAAACTAACAGAGTAAAATAAACTCTATTGCAATAAAAGCAGAGTTTAAATTCGGAAAACACGTAGGTTTAAGTACATGTGCACTTAACTTGCACTAGACTGGGTTCATAAAGGTTGACTGCAAATTACCGCATGACAAGTTTTTATTTAAAACTATAGAGTATATTAATAGGTACGGCGAGAAATTTGTTCATTAGTAATTTTGATATTTTTCCTCTTAATTAAGACTGACGATGAGTCATGTTTCATTCTTCAGTTTTGAAGCAAGGAGTTTGCATAATTAAGTAGGATGAGTCATGAACTTGTTAGTACTCTTAGTATTTACTTAGCAACAGCATTTGAAAGTAGACTGAGTAAACATTAGCATTAGGCATCTTTTTTTTTATAATTTCATAAAATCTTGGCCAAATAGAGGGAGGGAACTGATGCTTTTTGACTGCTGAAGCATTAGAAATATTAAATATGTTTAATGAAGCCGTACAAAGTCAAAGATGAACTGATAATTCAAGTGTTTTGACACTATTGTGCATCTGATTTTGAATATTTTATCAATGTATTAGGCATTCAGTAAATTAGACAAATAGCTTCTCTTCTTGTTTGGAAGAAAATATTTTTGGTTTTAAATATCAAGAGATGAAGTAACTGCTAAATGTTTTAAGTATTCAATGCTAATGAACAAAAAGGAAGAAAAAGTGTCTACGCAAGTCTCTAATGTTGCAGGGTCATCCAACAATAGACACTCAATGGTAAAACTTTGGACTATAAAGCCAATAAACATTGCAATTATGAGATAAATAATAAATATACTTCAGTCAATAATTGGTAATACAAGTTATGTTATATCATTATTGATATCACTTAACTGTAATATCGAAAATTGAGTCAAATAATAAGTAACCTAAATATTTATAAAAACATAATGAAACAAGATTGCATAGAAATGACCCTACTTTCACAATCGTCAACCTAGACAGTGAAACACTTTTTAGCTGAAAAATGTTAAAAGCAAATTCAAATAAACATCGATATGGGTGGAGAATACAAAATATACTCAGTATACTCACAAGTTGGTTCAGAAATCGTGATGAAAGCTGGAATAGGAAGCGCAACCAAATCCTGTTGTTATCGATTGATTAACACTTCACCACTTCTCACGAAACCCAGAGTTTATTGTGTTTAATTTCAAAATTAAATGAGTAACCAAACAAGATTGCAAATTAAAATACCATCCCAAAGGGACGCGGATCACAGTAAAAATACTATTTGTTAATAAACCGAGCTGCGTAGATGGTAAGTAAATTCGATGCAATGGGTTGACAAATGACAGAAAAATGATGTCACTTTTGACAGTTTGTTTATCAACAAAACATGATTGACAAGAAAGTGGTTCTAAAGCATGGAGACTTCCAACAAACATAAATATGTGATAGAAACTGGTAAAAGGATATCAATTTTTCACGCACAACATTATTTTTATACGACTTATTAAATACGATAAACATGTTAAGGAAATTAATAAAAAACATTATCCATTACCAACCGTCACACACTTTCTACTTTAATTTACGAACGAAACTTGGAAATTCATGAACGAGAAATAGGGATGTCCACTACGTTTTCAATCACAAATACTTAACGAAATAAAATGATTTTCAACGCGTTGAGACAAATATCTTTTTTTTGTTTAATATTAAACACGATTTATACGTTTGGGTTGCTAAATAGATTTTTTAACAGATGGACATATACTTTTGAATACTAAGGTTTTCTTTGCGCATGTCTGAAACATCGTGAAAAACGCACTCTGTATTGATTTTTTTCTAAAAATACTAAACGTTGAGAAAATGCTTTTGATACCAATATTAATAAATTGGTACATTATTTTAAGCATGTATGGAACTTGCTTGGGCAATGTGGAAACTCCAGTTACATTTACATTTAAGGAATACCAGTATAAAGATTCTCCAAAAAACGTAAGAATTTGTTTCCCTACGCATTGAAACTGTGTTTTTATTTATAGCTTAATAGATTATTCTTATAGGAAATGACGTTTCGAGAATTTGAAACAGCATGTGAACAAAGCAATGCATGCAATCAAATGAAAGGTTTGACCAGAACCAGATGTGTTCGGGAATGCGTATCACCATCCTGTTTTAAAGAACTTTATCAGGCTGACCCGGTAATTTTTAAATATTTTATGTACAATTAAAATTTAATCATGATTTGTTAAAATGGTTTTTGTTTTAGCTTGAGGAAGGAGAAATTGATGTGCGACTTAATTCTTTCAAAGGGTGCTTTATTCAGAGAAGTGGTCGAACTAGAAATTGATGTCCTGCAACTTTTATTTCTTCATTTATACTTTGTGCTCGAAAAGTACACAAACTACGCAAAAAGATAAAATTTTTGTTACGCGTAAGAAAATTTCAATATTAGTTATTTTAAAATTAACAGAATAGTCCTTAATAGAATGTTATAAATAAAAACAATTTGATTATTTTACTTTATTTATTTCAGGTGCTGGCAAGTATGAATGGTAGAGGCACTTTTGTGCAGAATGTGCTTAGTAAAAATTTCTAATAAAAATATTGATGTTGTTCCAGAATAACACGAATGACATGCTTTTAACAAATCAATAATACAGTACCTACTTTAATACATTTCGCTAATACAATTAACGTTCACTTTACCTTCCATTAAATTTGTTCACTTTATTTAAAAGCAAAAATAAAAAGTTTAAGAATATTATATTGTGTCTTCCTGAAATAAAAAAAATACATTCCTACCAAACGGTAAAAAAGGGCTTAATATTTTTTCCAGTAACAAATTTCCTTTTTAGGTGCCAAGTTTATCCTACTACTATCCAGTGCGCGTTTGCATAAATAATACTTAATCAGCTGTTTTTAAAATAACTTTTTTGGGAATTACTTTCCTTTAGAAAAAATAAAAATAATAGTGAACTTATTGTTTTTTATCGGTTTTCACTCAATTCCTTAAACTAAAGCACTACACGTTGATTGAGCCTGAATGATTGAAGAACTGTACCGGTTTTTATCCTTTCTAGTTCCAAAAAAATCGTCGCACTTGCTATCGCGAGAAACGGTGTAGTGTGAATAAAAACATGATGGCATCGTTGTGTAGGCAAATTGTACGCGCAAATGCTCTGCGAGGGGCTCTTTTGCCTGTCGCACGACGGGGATATGCCGACAAAAGTAAGAATTTAACACACCGCTAAAGCAAAATTACCACTGAGACTTATCATTACCTGTCAAAATTAAGTTACGTAATGTCAAAATGTATGTAAAACAGCCGAAAAATAAGTTTTTAAAAGTTTGTTTACGATACACTTTGTATCATTTTGCTATCCCGATACTATGTTACACATTTTCGTTCAAAAACATCGGACTCTACACTTAATAACCCCAAAATTGTGACCTTCTCAATGGCACCAATTTATTGATTTTTCCTCTTGTTTTTTAGGTAATAACAACATGGGTTACTTTAAATGACCTATTTTATATTTTAAACCTAAACAAACATCTAAAACATTATTTTAGGTGCTTCCAATTGGTTTTTTACTACTATCAAAAGATATAAAAAACCTGATAAGATATCAATTTGTGTTAAGCTCAGGACTTAGCATACATGTAATGTTTATAACATACATGTATTTTCTTCACTAAACAAAAAAAATATTGCAATGTCTCATAACTTATTTCATAATATTATTTTCTTTTAGTGATGGTAGACCCCCTTGAACATGCCACTGGTCTTGAAAAGAAAGAGTTGCTTGCGATGCAGGCTGGTAACGATGATCCCTTCAACATGAAGGTGTTGAAGAAAGCTGCCGGCACCAAAGAGAACCCCACTCTCGTACCATCATGTTTTGATGCCCGTATTGTTGGGTGCATATGTAAGAAATATTATTACTTTTTTAGAATAGTTTACGCCAAACTATGTATTTTTTTGTTTACTATTTTTAGTGAAACATGAAATATTGGTTTAAATTAGAAGTCTTGAATATAAAAGATTTGTTCGAAATTTTAAAAGGGAATGTCTCATAACTAGCATGATATTATTACAGGTGAAGAGCATGCCACCGCTGTGACATGGCTTTGGATACATAAGGTAAAGATTTAACATAATGCATATTGTAATGTGTAACCAATATAGCACTTGGGCTAAAACTTCTCCTCATAAAGCCTTATCATTCTGAATACATATTAATGAATCACTAGACAAATTTTACAATTTGGTCAATTTCTTACCTTTTTACCGTTACCTTTAGTTGTTAACCAATAAATATTATTCTTAACCTTTAGAGCCTTTCATATTTAACTATGATCTGAAAATTGAGTGAAAGTTTATTACACAATATTTATGTTGCTCTTATCAAAAACTTTAATATTTTCCAGGGACACCCCCGTCGCTGTGAGTGTGGACATTGGTACAAGCTGATCGAAAAACAGCCCCTCTAAGCGCAATTCCTATTTAGTTTACAATTTAGTAGTGTTAATAAAACAGCAATATAAAATCAATCTACCACGCCGCTGGTCGCGCCTTTAATTGCTGCCATAAAGGAAATAAAGCGCTAGCATATTCAACAAACGACAAGTAATTAAATAATTGTAATTATAAATTACCACCAGCGTTTCATTTAAGTGTAAACCTACATTTTGATGTGAAAGGAATGTATAACATGGCTGAAATGTTATTCATGTTTAATTAGATAAAATAAAGTATTAATCACATGTTTGAATTTATTTCGATTACTTGGCTAATCCTTATGGAAATTAGTGTGGTTAGTAGTTACTTTTATGAAAAGTGTTAATGTGCTCTATTGTCTTTGTAACTTATTTTGATAATGTAAATTAATGCAAGCAAGTAAATAGTCGGTTAAAATTACTAAAGCTGTAGCAAACCGCATGTATTCGTTACTGAGTAACGGGTACGCTATCTAGTACCGAGTAACGAAACGTTACTCCCGTATGTATTACGTTACTCGCATCTTTCATATAGGTCGGTACAACTGTATTAGTTCGCACAAGTACCGTTCCTGCGTGAACAATATTGTTTGTTATAACTTGACACTTGTAGTTCTTACCTTTACCGAAAATTCAAGAATAACTTATACATAACACAAATTTGGTTAAATTACAGTAAAGTTAAAAAGTGCCCCTTACACAGCCGGATATGTAACGTTGCGATTCATATCCGCATACATATTCATATACGTATAAAACATACTGATACGTTAGTAACGTATCAGTATGTTTTATACGTTACTAACGTATCAGTATGTTTTCTAATGAGGAATCAAAGGTAACGAGTAACGATACGATAGTAACGAGTACTAAGAGTTAGAGTAACGAATACATACGGGTACTCTTTTTTTCGTTACTTTTACACCTCTAAAAATTACCGATGATTTTACCCCAGCAGCTGCATGCATCAGCACTTTTACCCAGGGACCGAAAACCGGTTAAATTACGCCTACCTTTTATTTCGGTATGACGTCATACCGTTTTATTTCAGTATTTTATTTTTTTAATACACTTAAATATGCATACCTTTAAAATACGGTATGACGTCATACCTTTTCATTTCGGTACCGTATTTTTAAGAATATAATAAAAAACCTTCACCATAACATTTCGGTATACTTCTAATATTATGGTATAACCTTTACATAAATAAAAGTATCACTTTATTTCAAGAATGTGTGGGTCTGCTGTCGGAAAATCGACTTTATTTGTATCGAGCGAGCGTATTACGATACCGAAAAAATCATATGGGTTATACCTTTAATACTCAACCTGTATGAAATTCATAATAAAGGTATAATTATGCCATACCTTTATAAGATAGCGGTAGCGATTCTGAAAACCTTAAAACAACCCGTAGAGTTTTGGTTCAAGGATTGCGTAACCGGTATAAAATTAAGGTACCGCTTTTTTATACGGGTTGAAATACCGGTAAACCTTAACCGTTTTCAGTCCCTGCTTTTACCATTACCTACTAAAAAAAAAGTTGCTTAGTTGCGGTCCGTTATCTGCGCTTATGTGTTCTAAGAAATTTAAGGAAATTAAAAACATACGCACGATTTTCAAAAAGTTTATCGCAGCAATCTGTCAACGTCATCAAACATCTTAGGCAAAAGAAGTAAAGTTTTATCGAAATCGACATGATTTCATAATCGATATTTTTTCCTTTGTTAATTTTATAAATATTTTGTACTTTAAAACATGATATTTAAATTTAGGAAACGTAACACATAAATATGTAACTTTTTTGCAAAATGTTAAATTTAAAAAACAGCATTAACTAAATAAGAGAACCCCAACAGATATAGCAAAGAATCCGGTTTTTATTCCTTCTGAGAAATACTATTTTATTATTTTATTTTCTAAGTTATTATGGTAGACGTTTATCAGCATCCAAAGTCATATTCTTAAAATAATCAAGGCCCCGTGATGTGTGTGAAGCAGGGTCTGTGAACACTATTTTGTTACCTTATCTGTTTATAAGTAAATACAAATTATCCAATAGAAAATAAGCACTTTAGATAAATTACAAATCGATGGAAAACATCCTTATAATATCGATCTTTTAGCGTATGTTGCCCATCCCTGATTGTCAAAACAATAACTAAGTAAATTATGCAAAAAAATGCGTTTATCGCGTTTTGTTTAAAATTAATAAATGAAATTTTATTTGTTTTCACTTAAAAATTGCAAGCTTGTAGTTTAAAGATATGCCGCGTAAGTATCTTAGACTTTAAAAGACGTTCTTTCAAAAATTTGCTTCATTTAAAGTTGCACTTTCTGTTTTACCATTTTACAACTAATCTTGCAATGGTTTTAAGTAGTTCTAAATAATAAATGAACGGAAAGCAACAAAGTAAGATCGATTTGGAAATTAGATTAGGAATACAATTAGAATTAGGAACTAACAATAAGATAATATTTATACAGGGAGATTTATAACCCGGACTTACATAGCAGAAGGATTCGTCCACGACTGTGAAGAACTGATACAAAGATGTTCCCGAGCTGATGCTTTGAACTATCATGTCTTTTGCAATATTTGGAAGGATATGGACTTTTACCAGGTGTTTTTGTAAGGATTATAATTTTTGTGTATTTGTCTTTCTTTAAACATATAGTTTGACTCGTAGCCGCCCGCGACTCCGTTCGCGTGGAAGTCGGTTTCCCGTGGAAATGAGAAGTTTTCCCGCGGTAAAAAGAACCCTATATGTTATTCTGATGTTTAACCTATATTACTGTAAAGTTTCATCAAAATCCATCCAGTAGTTTTTACGTGGAAGAGTAACAAACATCCATACATCCATACTCACAAACTTTCACGTTTATAATATTAGTAGGAAGTCTCTGCTGTCATAACCTATTGTTACCACTTAATGCACTAATACTTGTTGGTTACTTGTAAATTAAATACAATTTAGCTTTAACATTTTCTAAATACAGAAGAATGATAAAAAGAAGAAGAACAAGAATTAATAAATAAAACCAGAAAATTTAGTACTCTTTATAGCTATAAAGTAACTGTTATATTCTTCTTTCTAGTGGCAGACAGCTGAGTTCCGAGTTAGCAGAGCTGTCGGAGGAGGTCCTCATTACTGCTAAACACTTTCTTACAAACAACAGTAACATAGAAGTTTGTACAAACAACATTTCACATACTATCTGTACTTACGTGATGACTTTCCTAAAATTTACGGTTCCCTTATGTGGTTATTCTACTATGACTAAAGCTTTGTCATTTTTTAATCTTTAGGAGTGTATAGCAGCATTATTTCTAATTTATGGACTGATGAAGCTGCAACCATATCAGGGGTTTGCTCCGTTGAGGCTTGTGCCTGAAGATGTTGCCGGTATAAAGAGGCTTGAGGTTAGTAGGAGATATTGTAGTGGCAGTTATTAGGGTAATAACTTAAATAAAATGGATGTTGCCACAAAAATCTTAAGTAACTATTAAAATTGTTTTGTTAAATTTTAATTATTTTGTACATAGGCAGATTTTTCAAGTCACACCCAAACCTAGATAGCTAGGATAGAACTTCATTAAATATGGTTTCAATATAGCTTATAAGAATGACACAAGTTACATAATAGTATATTTAGAAATAAATATGAAAAGGAAAACATTCAAGTAATAAACTCTGTAAATAGCAAATATTTTTGGTGCAACCAGCAAATTTACGTATCTTCTCCCTCCCAACGTCAAATTATTTATATTTTCCAGGTGGCAGCAAGATGTAATAAGCGGTACGATGTGTTATACATCCTGGGTTCGATCCTCATCCACGGGCCGGTCGAGTACCATGCCCAGCCTAGAGACTACGGGTTTGAGATGGCTATCAGGAAATATTATAAAGGTAAAAAATGATTATTCCAATAAAAAAAACTTTATTTCGTTAAGCTTTAAAAGATACCTTGGATACATTAAAGTTTATATTGTACAACATAGATCAGAAATCAAAGGAAAACTGACTGAACTTTCAATATCAAAATTTCGATGTTGGTATTTTCTCACGTAATAATTGATATTTTATTCAGGTAGAAATGGTCCAGCGTTCAACCCCCGGGGGGTGTTCTCTAGAAGGGGTGAAGAACTGTTTTTACTGAAAGAAATAAACAGTTTGAATAAAAAATACACACAGGCAAAGGCAGCACTCACAAGTAATTTTTTTTTTTTACTGTATGCAATTGTCAAGAAACCAGATAATAAAAATTTAGTTTTGTATTTTTGGTAAAATTATAATCTTATTACCTACACTAACGAAATAAATAAAGATTAACCGTTATAACACATTAAAACAAGAACAATAACCCTCATTTCATCTCATATTATGACTTATTCATTAGGTATATATAGAAAGATATATTTAAATAATGAAAAAATAAAATTTTCAGATGCCCGGCTATGGACAGACAAACTAAACTACAGTGATGATCGATTTGCCAAACAATTAAACGCCTCCTTCAGGAAAGTGTTAGCCGGGGTTGCACAATCCGATTATGTAAGAAATGAAAATGAAGACCTACAATCAGGTAACTTTATAAATATGGTATACTTATTAACTTTAAATAAATAAATGACTAGACTTCCATGTTATGTTATCCTAAAGTTAGTGCAGTAAGCACTTGTGTTTTATATACGAGAGCGTGGACTAGGGGATAATCTAGTTACATCTGGGTACAAGCCAATTTCGAAAAGACAGCTAAACGAACTCGGTCCCACCTGGGAATCGAATCCGGATCTTCTGCTTAACAGTTCTGTTAAAAATATAAATTAAGTTATTTTTAAGGAATAGAATGAAATTTCTGTAATAAAAAAATCTTTTGCTTATAAGTTATTTATGCTTATAGATCATGACGAAGAAATAAACTCTGTGGATCTAATGCAATCAATAAAGAACAGAGCAATGGCCATCACCGCTAAAACTGCAAGACATTTAGTAGGGCTCGAGGAAAGGTAAATACTTACCAAACTAGTGATCCTATTCTGTACTATTACTATAAAGTAGTAAAGTTGGCATACTTGTGCTAACGTAGCATTTCGAGACTCAGACTTTAAAAAAAAAAGGTTCTATAAATACTATCGAGAAAACAATGATCACCCTACCACTGCTAGGAAGCATAACTTCTGACGGGCGTTTTTATTTAATAGCAAAATAAAGTATTTTTTCATCAGTTGATGATATCATTCCTTGTTATATTACACATTTAAACATATTTTTGTCTTACAGAAAAGAAGCAGAGGAAGCCGCAAAACAGCCAGATGTCCCAGAAAGCAGTCTTAAAAAGGGCAAAATTTACAAGCGGAAATTCAATCTTAAAAGCCTACGTAGAAAACGATCTAAACTTGAAATATATAGTGGCAGTTCCGATTCTAACTTATCATCAGAAGAAGATGATATTGACGAAGAAAAAGCTAAGGAAGAAACTGAACTTAATATACATTTAGATACTTTACCAGTGCTAATAAGTGTTGATCGGGACAAGGATTATGAAATTGAGATAATAGACAATATGGCAATTAATAATAAGCCAATTGAAGAAAAGAATGAGGTGATGAGTGAAATAGTTAGTGTAAGCAATAACAAAAAAGATGCTAAAAGTGAAGAATTAAAATGCAATAAAAGCAAAGAAGAAATTAATAAAAAGAATGAAGAGAAAACTAGCGATGAAACACCAAAAACGAATATCAAAAGACCGAAAAGGAAAAACGCATCTAAAAACAAAACAAACGATGATACCAATTCACCTGAAAATAAGAAGAAAAAGGATAATTCTGATGAGACACAAAACTATAACTTATCACCTAGAAAATCACCGCGAGTGAAAAGCAATGCAGCAAAAACCGTTTTATTCGAAAAAACCGCTTCAACAGCAAATAACGTGAAGAAAAAAGCGAATAAAGAACAAAATAACAAAACTGATTTTAAAAAACCCGCATTGGTTATGAAAACGCCGTCTAGGGGGCGCAGGAAAAGGAAATAGTAACTTAACTGTGATATTTATTACCTTCTTTAAGATAAGTACATTCTAAGTGAAATTCAATAAATATGTAAGCAATATAATTGAATTTATTTACAAGTGTAAAGCCTGGAAATAAATATAACTAACAAATGCCAGAGGTTAATTTTTTCTCGAGAATCTTCTATGATATGTACTACTTAATTCGTAATTTTGCTCTGAAAACCATTCATCTTTAGGGTGAAATGATACTGAAACATTAAGTTAGTTTTCCAATTGAGAAAACAAAGTTGCAATATAAGGATTATATGTATAAAATAAAATGTCTGTAATACACGAAAATCTTTTTATTAGTTGATGATTTCTGCAATCTCCATACGAACGTATTTTCGATTCTTCATAGGCAAGTAGCTATAATAATAAATTAATTCTTAAATGCATTACGTATAACTGAGATTAATATTAAAGTATACAATATAGTCCATTATTTGTTAGGCCATTTGAATAAGTATTATTAAAAGAACAATATCTAAATTAAATACAATAATTCATTTGTACAGTTATTGGGGCACTTTTATTGCGTAGATCTTAATAATTCATTCACAATTTTGTCACATCACAACACCTAGGTCTCATTGAATTTCCTAATTAACTTACATTGTAAAACTAAACTATCACAATATTCAACAATTGCTAACATCTCTTACAAGCTATTCTGACTCAGTTAAACTTTAATTTAGGCTGAAGGAAACGGTGACTTCTAACAAGGTTTTTTTTAATTTATTGCTGAATTTTTCAAATTTATGAGACAAAACATATTGCAACTATGTAGATTTTAAATGCGTTTGCTAGGCGCCTTTTCGTTCAGCCTTAAATTAAGTTTTTGGAGTGATGCTCCATTTCGATTTCACAAAAAGTTAATGTTAATTCGACACATTTTGTTTACTTTATAGTTGCCTAGTTAATAATTAAATAAATGCAACATTCTTATTCGCAATCTCAACTTAGGAGAACATTAATTATGGGGCAGTTAGTTGTAGCTATACAGGGTGAGTGACTAACTATTGAAACATCACCCTGTATAATACCTTTAAAGGGATAAGATAATATTTTAGTTGAGATTTGGTTTGTCCTAACATTATATCCAAACTATAATGTTTTTACTGCCAAAAATAAACACTGTAATAACATTTGATGAATAACTTGGAGAGAATTTATATCAATTAAATGCACATTACACATATTTGTACTAATTTTGAGATGCTTACGTACTGTGGAATGATATAGTCAACAAAAAATAATTAAATTACCAATTTGCTCAATCAAATTCGAATCCAGCAGATTATCTTTCAATAATAAATAGCTACCCTGCACAGTGTGTAACTACCTTTACTAAGTTATAACCAAGTAAATCTATTTGATACTTCTTTGACTGGTTAGTATTTTCAGAATAATTTATTTATTATTATTAGTGACTGATCGCGTCACTCACACGTCAAATATTAACGGAAAAAGGAGGACTTCCGAAACTTTTATAAAATAATTATCATTGTGCTATTTAAAAGGTAATCGGTGTTATGTTTCTGTAGATTATTCATTTTGGTAGTTATGGGCTAAGTTAGTTTTGAAGCTGTGATTTCACGACTCTAAAATGTTACTTCTACAAAATGCCATTTTGGTATTTCATCATTACTACGCTCCTATTGCTTCCTTCTTTACGAACCCCACCATACATCATTGGCATATCATGAGCGGGATAGTCATTATATCAGTTGAATCATTTTAGAGTCGGAATTTAATTCATTTAGTGGTTTATCTCAACGATCGCTAAGTCTTCGTCTTCACCGGACGTATTCGTTTTGGCGTCGAACGGCGTGAAATTAACATCAGAAGACCCGTTGCTAGATCCGTGCGATCTGGGACTTATGCTCTTTTTAGTATACAACATGTTCGAGTCTTTATGGTCGTTACTAAAGGGGACAACATACGCGCCGCCGTCGGAAATCCTATTCAGCTTGTGTATCTGCTCCCGTAGTTCACACACTTGACTATAAAGCTTCTTATTTTCGCGGAGTATAGCTATGTTTTCAGTTTCTAAAACCTCCCGCTTGCTCCACTGGATTGTGTTTTCGGATTTCAGTCTTTCAACCTCCATTTTAAGTTCGGCGATCTTCTCGTCTAGCACTTGCTTGGCGGCTATTTCGTCTTGCAATTCGTTTTGGAGACGTTCCACTTCGCTGTGGCTGGAGTCGGTAGATCCGAGGGTTCGGTCGCTATGAGTGGCTTCCATTTTTGAATTGTGCAACTCGGCGGTAAGAGATTCGATTTTGGCGAGTAGGAAAGTCTTTTGGTCCTTCTCGCTTTGCAGACTTTTGCACGTTTCGTCCAAACGTAATCGTAAGTCGCTCAATTTATTAGCTAAAACATTGTCTATATTTGAGAATTTGTGAGAGTCTAACGACGCTCGTTGTCTTGAGGGCTGCTCGCCAGGCGACAAGCAGTTAACGTTTTTTCTTCTTAGTTCTACTCCTCCATCAGCGCTGAGATCACCGGACACGATCCTACTTTCGCCTATAGTTAATAGTTTTTCGTTGTCTTGCTTAGCACCTTCCAACTGTTGCTGTAGGCTTTCTTTCTCTGACTTTAACGTAGCCAGTTCTTTGCTGACTGCGTCGACTTTGGTTTTGAGTTGCTTGGCCTCTTCTCGTGCTCTGTTTCGTTCTGTGCGCACTTTGCTCCACTTTTCCCGCCAGTTGGCGGTGCAGTCCGACCACCAGCGCATGGTCTTCTCCATCTGGGTTGCGCGGGCGCGGGCCTCGTCTAGTTCTCGCTGGTAGAGCGCCTCTTTGGCCTCCCAGTCGGTGTTGGTGTATCGCAAGGAGGCGCCATCGTGCTCGCGACTTCTCCGGTGACTACCGCCGTGCGAGCTTTGCGCCATGTTGCATTAATATTTAGTGTCTGCAACAATTTTGTTTGGTTACGATATTAGTCAAGGAAAGTTTGAAACAATGTTATTATGTATGTACTGATCTGGTAGTAATGGTTCTTATTTATATTTATTATTCTTATTAATGGCTTCTACCTGGACATGGACCCTATTAAAACTTGCTTAAAGTTAAATATTTAATTGTAGCATGCATCAACATAATCAGGATGCAACCATCTTAGTCCCTACTTTTAGGTTTTGCATGTGCAGAAATTATGTACATCATTTGGTGTGTAATTTGCATATTCATGGCAATCATCCATTTACAATCCAATCAATTATTTTTCCATATAATTGAGCAGGTATTTGGTAAGAACTTATGAAGTATATTATATATCTTAACTACACTATTATGCTACTTCCATTGCACTTTAGTTTATTTAATAAAGTTTTCCATTTCTTTACTCAAAGAGATCTTATAGCTGGAAGAGCCTAAAACTGGCCTGATTAATTTACTTGAAACGTGTGAGAGTTAATGCAAGAATTTGTTCCGTAACAGTTAAACATGAGCTGCAACGTGCCCTGTCCTCCGCCGCCGCCGCCCCCAGTCGACCAGTCGTGCCTGCCGCCTCCACCACCAGCATGCCATGAAAAAATGCGACCAAAGCCTATAATGCGTTGTCTACATTTTCAACAGACTAAACGCATACTAACACAGGCTTTAACCCTAAGCGCAATAAGTGGGGCTCTATGGTTTTTCTTGATAGGCCAAAGACGTCGAGCGGCGTACAAAGACTTTTATGAGTAAGTTACATTCATTCTTTACAAGTTTTTTAGTAAAAGTTAAGCTCTAAAGTTATACGATTTTTTGTGTTCTGAATATAACGAGTGAAATCTTACCGGCTGTTGTGTTGTAAATAACAAACAGGCGATCTCCTTCAGCACTTAGAAATAGCCGTACTGTGTACGTATTGGTAGGTGACTGTCACATTACTTTAGTTCCAAGAGCTGGAATACAAGTTCCAGCTGTATGCCACCATTGTATATGGATTTTGGTGCAAATTAATATTTAATATTAGTTGCGTGTATGAAGCAGGAGAACAGTTTATATAATTATTTTCTTTACTTATTTGTTTGTACGAAAAGCAGTAATAAGAGATAAATAGAATGGAAATATTATAGTGAATGACAATTTGCTTTGACAATCAGCAGAAAGACAAACAAACATTCAAAGACTAATAGAGGGTAGTGGTTGTGATGTTAGTAGGGCACACACATCACAAAAAATATTTTCTTTAGAGGTGGTCGAGCATGGAATAATAATAGTGACCCAAAATAATTTAGGTTCATTCGTAATTCAGTGTTAAACGATTTTAGGCTCTTTTCCTCACTGCTAGAGATAATTTCCGTATTCAAAGGAAAAAGCACTCTAGATAAAGACAACAGCTTAAAAGACGGCCATCTCTTATCACGCTCGTTGCCATTTAACAAAAATAGTTTGACGTGAAGTGGAGATTTGGTGTAATACATAATATCGTTTCTTTCTAGGGGCCTAAGATAAAACTTATTATAACAAACGTATGTTATAATCACACTATGAAAAATTTTAGAGATAAATGTAGTGCTGTACTGTAGGCTCGTAGCCTGGTTGTGGTAGGTATATTATATTTTATTCACCAGTTATTATTATTATTTACTCGAAAGAGAGTGCTTGTGCTTTTTTTATTTGGATATTTTCTTTTGCGGGTAGAGCCGAATGTATTTAGCTCTATTCATTCACATTACAATATATAAACAAATGTGCTTAAATTAAATTGACTTCTTAAAATAGACACAGGATATATTTTTAAAGTTTCTAACAATGTTAATAAGAAAGTTAAAACTGTTTAGTGCAGTAATTATTTTTATATTACGAAATTTTAATCAAATTATTTATTTCAGGCGGACAGATTTGGAAGAATGGGCCGAAGACATGGCCAAAAAAGGATTATTTCAAGCTGTACCAAAACCATCTTAGATTTTAGATTCACACTTGCATGCCTATTTAACTATTATATTTTATATTATGCTTGGAGTCTAACTTATATGATTTGGTTCACTAATACTTGACAAAAACTTATGACAAATGATCATTTTAAATATAACTCTTAAACACTTGATAAACATTTCACATAAATTAAACCTACAAATTGTCGAGTCATATTTGAAATTGTAGGGTGACCATTTGAACTTGTAGCGAAAATGTGTGCAATAAAATATTCAAGAAATGTTAGTAAGTGCTCTTGTACTTCCGTGTCCCAAGATCATAAGTTAGTGATGAGCGTGTAAGGTTTATGTTGCAATTATATATGTAAGCTCCAAGTAATGATTTTTTGCTTTGTAGAATGTAAATAAGATAACTTCTTTGCTCACATTTGATTTTCACTGATTCTAAGACTTTTCTGTAAGACAAAACCATTGCTTATTATTTAGCGCTTCGCCGGGTGCTCTGCAACACGCTCGCTACGCTCGCTCGGCTCGCGCATGTAGTGCCAAAGTCAACCTATCATGCTCGTTGCGCTCCTTTATTACTACAAAACATAACTATGTTTCCAATATGAGTTAACTTGTTATGGTCACTCTATAATTCTATCCAAATAGATCTAAGTTTTACTATTAGACAAGCGCTTGTGAACGGACTAGGCAGTTTGTAAAATGCCGAATTATAAAGTTTGTCTGCAAATTTGTATAAATAATAATTACGTTTCACTGTTTTGTTATAAAACTTACAAGCCTAGGACAGTATTCTGAAACAATTATTGAGCAATCCATTTTGTCACTCGTAATTGTGTAGCTAAATATCAAAACCAGGTAACTCCACTCTAAGTGAAACGCGGTAAATGAAAGAAATAAATTTTTGGCTTTACTTTTGTAGATAATGATTTTTTCTGTTGATCAACCTGTCGTGTAGATGGTTTTGTGTATTACAAAAGTAAAAAAGTACAAATTATTAAAAGAGTTTAGCTACAAATTAAGATAATATAATGGACATATCGGTATTTGATGGAAACTAGCAAAATATACCGGAGTTTGAAAAACACAACTGTGGACTTGTTGGGTTTTGAAAAATACCGAATGGACGTACCTGGTTTTGCTGAGCATCGATATTAGGGATTCGGGGATGTACTTAGGTGTGTAGGGTAGTACTGAGAATAAAAAATAATATAATTTAACCCAGGAACCACGCTCCAAAGAATTAAACAAATAATAATTTTGAAAATCAGTTTTTATTAATTACCTTATGCTAAATTACATAAAAAAGTAAAATAACACTGTTAGAAAATCAAACAAAATCAAACACTTCTTCCATGACATACATACCTAGTACGTCCCTGTACCGTAGAGTCCAGGTTGTAGTGACACAAGATCTACTATGCCAGAGCTTAACTTACCTTTTAGCTAACGCCTTCGCTCGTTTTTGTTTTGTTTTTGATACGGTATTTTTCTTGCATTCTCCGGATCAACCTCAGTTAAATTTAAACAGTTTTCTGCCATTATTTCCAATCTTATTTCATAAAAACATCGACGGCAATGGGTCTATCTCCCGTTAAAACATGAAAGTAGCAACCATTTTGGATGCCATACTCAACGCTGATTGGTCGTCGCGGACATGCTTGAGTTTGATAAACATTTGACCATGGACTTGCAAGGATTTGAAAAAAAACATCGACTTTGACCGTAATTTTTGTCGTATTTGTAGTGGTTTACCATATTTTGAAAACAATCACACGATACCTTTTAAAATTTTAAACTTGGCGCCATTCTTAGTTCATTTTCGAGCAGACTGTGACTTGCCGGCTTTTGATATTTAACTACACAATTTTATTAATTCACACAGTTAAAAAATATTAATTTGTAATAATGATGTTACGATTTCATGAAATTTTATCATACTGCTGTTAAAATAGTAAATAGAAGAAAACATTTTTTAGAAAGTGAAGTTTTGTACTGTAATATTTACCTAACGTTATTTTTAAAATGATTGTCATCTGTTTTTTGTCTGACAGAACCCCATATGACCTACTTTACTTTTAAATATATTTTCCATTGGAAACTTGATTTTTATTGTAGGTATAGTTCTTCAAACCAAATATCAATAAATTAACATTATTAATTAACTTGAGAGGTAGCAATGAAAATAGATTGAGAGTTTATAACTGTCCTGCTTTGACACCTAGGGACGGGTTAAAAGACTTTAATCACTACATTATCTCTCTCTCTCTCTCTCTGGAACCACGGTATGAAAATAACGTAAAAATAATAAATACGTAAGTTCATGTCAATTACTAACAATTTTAATCTAAAGAGTTTGGACGCGCTTATTGAATACCTATATTGGATAGGTAAGTAGTTTACTTATTGAGGAAAGCTATAGGATATAAAACATCACGCTACAATTAATATAAGCGGAACAGAAATGTAAACGGGAAAATAAAATAGTTTTTAGCTTGCGCTAAGTAAACGGGTAAACGGTTAAAGATACGCAAAAATCAAAATAAATAGTTTTTTCTAAAATTGTAAGTATGTAGCCTTGGTTGTAAAGAGAGTTTTTATGCTATTTAAACAATCAATCAATGGCAAAGATTGACTTTTATTATATCGTTGCTTTTATTAAGATTGACCTTACGTCACACGAGATATAGAAAAACAAAATAAAATTGTTATCGCTCTTTGAACGTAATGACATAATCTTTTTATAAATTACCATTGACACAATACCAATTTTCGCACGACATTTTCATATAGTGTCAGTTTCGAATAAGCTTCATATTTTTTATAACATTTTTGTATTTTTTATCTGAGGAAATAATTATCTAAATAAATTAAAATGAATTTTGGCCAAGCAACAACCATTCCCTGCCCACCAGTTCATAAAAAGACTTGTTTGAAACAACCACATTTACCTCGATGTATAGGCAAGCCGGTGATGCGTGGGTTGCACTGGAAACAAACTAAGAGACATTTACGCAATGCTTTACTGCTAAGCATAATAGCCGGAGTTGCCTGTAGACAGCTTTTGGGAAACAAGAGGAAGGAAGCTTATTATAATTATTATCAGTAAGATGAATGCATTTTTTTTAAAGAGACAACATTATACGAATATTTTTTGAAACCGTATTGTTGCTTAGTGGCGTTTTCGGTTTTACAAAATTTTCATTTTCCTTCCCACTTTAAACTATAAATGTCTACATTTTTGCGTTTATTTATCTTTTTTTTTAACAGAAATGCTCACTTTGAAGACTTAGCTGAGGAAATGGCTTTGAAAGGATTATTTCAAGCTGTACCAGGCCCCCGTAAATAATAAACTCATTAAAAACATCTACAATGAATTTATTTGTTTTTAGTTTTCATTTTACTTATCTACCTAACTAGTACACAACATTTATTCGCAGCAAAATAAAATACCTAAAGTACCGATTCCAAGTTAAAGCTCTAAACTATAAATATTGCTATCACTATCTTTGTAATAGTTTTAAACAGACATTTTAAAAAAAAGAAAGCAAAAAAGCAAGCAAGCTCAAGCGCATTTTGTCCAATTTTACATTGAGGTGAACTAAATTTGGTGATTCCAATATCTTCATCTAACACTAAGGTTTTGAAAGAGACAGCAATATTTTTAGTTTAGAGTGTTTTCAGAATCGTGGCCAATGGCCAATATACCAACTTTCTTTTAAAGAAGCAAGCAAAAGTTTTTTGGCAAATCATTTGAGTTGTTCTTGCAAGTTAAGGATAAAAATACTACAATTACGGATTTTAATGACAAATCCTTTGTTGTTTTAATACTCAGTAAACACAAGAAAATAAGTTGATTTCTCTAATTGAGAATCTGACGTTTGACGTTTAGCCACACGAGATGTTCCAAATCCGCAACTTTAATTACCGGTAAAAAGTTTTTTAGGGTTAAAATGTTTTTTTACTGATATTTATTTTATGGTTTTAAACCTGCATATTTTAACGTACGTACACCAAGGTTTGGAAATTATTCTAGAATGGACTCAATCTGAGACAAGAACAAGATTTTTTTTGAACAATTTACGTACTTATAATGTCATGTAAATATTTTGATGACTAGTGGCCGCCCGCGACTCCGTTTGCTTGGAAGTCGGTTTCCCGGGAATCGGAATCGTCGGGAATAAGAAGTTTTCCCGCGGTAAAAAGTACCCTATATGTTATTCTAATGTATAAACTATATTAATGTAAAGTTTCATCAAAATCCGTCAGGTAGTTTTACGTAAAAGAGTAACAAACATCCATCCATACTCACAAACTTTTACATTTATAATATTAGTAGGATATACACCAATTTTAATTTTGATGTGTGAGTGCACATTAATTGTGTATATTTTGGTGGTTTTTTATATGGAACTTTAGTGTGGTTTCTAAAAATATTTTGATGATTGGGGATTTGTGGCACAAAATACTTTATGTGCGTAACACCTTAGCTGCCAATCTAACTACACACTGTTTGGGTTAGCTAGTTTTCCTTGCTTAAGAGAGATGTTTGATTGGTAAATTGCAACTTGCTGATCGAAATTACGTTTTGCTGCAAAGGAAGTGAAACTGCATTACCTAATGTCTGTTTAATTTTTCGAGTCAATATTATTTTGATAATTATTATCCTCAAATTTAAATTTCATCGTTTTAATAACGAAAAATGCATATATAATGGTACCGGTTGAATTATCTTAGATAAAAAAAAATTACTCTGATCAAATTACCAATCACACTTTAGATAAATACAAAAACGAGACAAGATGTTCGTTTACTAACCAATAGGAACTATTTTCTCTTTGGAGCGTAAAGTTCTTATTACTTAACCTTTAAAGTCGTATATCTAGCAGACTGCATGAATATTTTGAATTTTAATATGTTACAAAGATCTATACAACGGACCAAGTCATTTATATTTAGAATAAACGAATTTTATGCATATCTTTTGATGAATTATTATCAATAATTCAGGAAAAATGTATAAAATTATTTTAAAACTTACTCAAAAAATTAAAATGAAAGTACTGCGTTCAAAGTTACGTTGTAGAGTTAACTTTGAGCCAGTCAATGCGCATGTCAAGTTGAAAATTGCAAATGGCGGCCGTTGTTATTGTTCGTACTGAATTAACTATTTGTAAATTATATACCAATCTTTTTAGCGATTTTTCTGCAGAACTGTTGTATTAAAGCGATGCTTTATCTTCTTTTGATTCAGTGCGAAGCATTTTAAGTACGATTTTAAGTGTATTGTGTGTTTTTTCGCTATTATAAGTGTGTCATGCAAATGGGGTAAGCTGGAATTATCGGATGTCGCCTAGGTTGTTTTGGATAGTATCAACCAGAAAATGAAGTGAAGTTTTGTGACCTAATGTACTAAAATGCAATCTGCATAAAAAATATTAATTGATGTGACACGTTTCATCAACTAACATAGACCGAAAAGGCTGTAAATTGAGTAATGTTCCATGCCGTGACTACACTCCCCGTACATTTCAAAATGGCTGCTGCTCTTCACGATATATGAGTTTTGCGTCACTGGAACGAAAATTAGTGAATTTGATGGTGATGAACTTGTGATGGTCCTAGTCGCGTTATCTCGAGTGAATAAGTTTTAACTAAGTTAGGACAGCCTTCTGGAAACTTTTGGATTGTGGCGAAGTGTGAAGTACATATGTTTTGGGGATAGTGGACATTGGCTATAGAACTGATATTGCCTTGCGTCCGAGACGGTGTTATATGTTACCCTGGATGTTCCAGGATGATATGGGACGCAAAGGATTAGACCTAATGTGGAATTGAGCGGAATGTGACATTGTACAAGAGGTAAGTGTTTGTTTTTTGAGTTTATTTACATTTTGCGCGGTGTCGAATGGCGCGGTGGTCCGAGTTCAAAATGGACACAGTGTTGAGTGTATGAGGCAGGACGTAGGGCGGCCGCAGCAGATTTCAGCAGCGGTCAGGATAAGCTCGTCTGACGTTATAATTCTCATTAAAACTAGACTTTGGATGGTAAAAAGTTGTGTAACATAGTTTATGTTTTCGAAATGTCGACCTTGCGAACATTGTTGATGTATTGATACTATTAATTTTCCATGCATGACTTATTTTATAACCTGCTAGTTTTAAGGTCCATCTCATCCAGCTTAGCTCTTTCATTAGTATATTTTCATGTCAACAACTAGTTTTTATATTCTCTGAGAAGTTTAGGTTAGAATCCAATATTATTTTCAGCCAAGTTAGGTTAAATTAATTAGGCTCCTTTTTGCTTACTTACATAACATCACACATCAAGTGGGGAATCAAATTAAGTAAACCATGTTTGAAAAAACTCTTTGAATATTATTTACTAATTACACTATTTTTATTTATTTATTTACTATTCTTGTACAAACACACTAAAAAATAAAAACATAATTAACAAACATAGAAAGAAACGTTAGTACTACTATTTTTGAGTTTAGTCATTATGATAAACAACTAAAGTTGTAAATGTTTAGTGCCAAAATGTGATTTTCATTGAAATAACTTTGATTGTTGTCACTTAAACACTTTATCAGTTTTAATAGCTCACTAGCTCGACCATGAATAAATTTTGATAATAATTTTGTAATAAAAAATAGACCAATTATCTATCTATTTTTATTATCTAAGTTTGTCCATTTTTGTTTTTTTGTTTGTAATTTTTATATTTTTTACCGGTTAACAACAATTTCATTTGTATGCAAAGTTGACATATTTTAACAAAGGTCAGAATTAGAGTAAATACATATAGGCTAATTTTTTTGTTTTAACAATTAAAAGGTTTTTGTTACTAAGGAAAAACTTTTGATTATTTTAATGTTTGATTTAATTGACTAGTAATGACTGAATTCTTTTCAGTTTAACCTTCAGTCATAATTAAACTAGAAAAAATTTCATTAAAATGAGCTATCAGACTAAATAATCAATATGTATGGTAAATAGGTACTATTAATATGAGCCTATAAATTAAAATCAGATTTTTAAATGGCATTAGCTTTACTCTCATCTCAATTAACTTTGTCGATTTTGTTTGTCAAACTTGCCAAAAGTTTGTCTTATTTAATTCCAAATTGATTATGGCAGTAAAAGATTGAACAGCCTATAAAATTTGAATGTTTTTAATACAAATAGTATAATTGTTTTATTTTCACTTGATCCTTATAAAAAAACTAATAAAGATGTTCAATGAAACTATATTAAGTAAGATGTCCAATATTTTGTTTCAATATCTATTTTTGTGACATTTTCAACTCTAGTAAGTTATCTGTAAGACTAAACATGTGTTACCGTCTCATCTTATTTGTATATCATTAAAATTGTAAAAACATCACATCCAGCTTAGATTTTCGAGGTAGAATCATAGAGGCAGTTAAAATTGGCTTATACATAAAAAAAATAGAATAAACTTTGGGTGTTTCTATGATTTTTTTTTTTGACAATAGCATCAAATCCCTAGATGTTCTCAGAAAAATAAGTTATATTAAATCCTATTAGTTTTAGAAGCTTATTCCTATCTAAACATCAATTTTTATTTTCATCTCTTGTGAATATTACACATACTTGTTTACACACCACAAAACAGAGGATTTTAACCTACAGGGTTGCACAGTTCTATGAAACTGTAATTGTAAATAGTTTTTTAACTATTTGAATTTTGAGTGTCTAGTATAGCAATATTAAGTCACCTGCCATTCTTATTAAAAATTTTAACAATAATTTATAATACATCCATATGTACATTATATTCTTAACATATCCATATGAAAAATATATTGCATTTGTAATTTTAATAATTTATGCTAAAACACAACTTGGGTCCTATATCCAGGGTTTTTTTCTGTTGTCTGTAAAATTCTACCAGTTATTATGATTATGATAAATGTCTGCATCATAAATGATTAGTTTTTCAATTTTTATCCAAAAAAAAATTTTTGGTAAGTAAATATTATAAGTTAATTTACTTAAAAGAAAATTAATTATGTATTAAACATCTTTAACAATTGTCGAAAGGTCAACTGTTTTCTCCTGTGTTTTTGGTGCTGCAAAACTAGACCTCGAACACTATTGCGCCTTTTTATGACTAGTTGTTTTTAGGTGCTCACGAGGCCCATGTTTCAGATTTAACTCCTAGATTTAAAACACTTATGCCAGTTTTCACCAGCGGTCCCTAAAGTTTAGGGGACACTGAAAATATTTCAAAGGCCGATAAAAAAAACTATTTAAAGCTTTATTTTTATTTTTTTATTACAATGTAAATTTAAGTGTTGGTCCAAATGAGTAGGGAATCCCTTAAATTAAAGTACCGTTGATGAAAAAGGGCATTAGCAACTACTTATTACTATTTTTTTTTATAGATTTATAGCTTCCTTACTCATTCGACCCCTTGATTTTCAACATCTTTAGCGACCAATTGTGTCTAGTTGCTTGTAGGTGCTCACCAAGTCTAAGTTACTCATTCACCTCCTTTAAAATAAGGGACTTTTAAGCAGTTAGGGCCTATTTGCATACTAAGACCAAGTTACTCCTCCTTGGTTTTTATCACTTTTAGCACCTTATAAATCTGCAATCAGTTAGAGAACTTTTATCAGATTTTTGTTAGATGAGTGGCTGTAATTGAGAAAGTTGACTTTCGTATTCAACTCCTCCAGCGTTAAAGCATGTGTGCACCCCGTTTTAGCGCCTAAAAGTGACTATAGTTGTTTATAGGTGCTCACTACATCCAAGCAATTCATTTACCTCCTTCATTCTCAACACTTAGCGCCTTATTGTGACAAGTTCTTAATAGGTGCTCACTAAGTCCAACAACACATTTTACGTCTCCTATATTTACCCCGTACCTGTCCTAGTATGGCAGCATTCTCAACACTAAGCGCCTAATATTGCTTAGTTATAACCAGGTGCTATCCACCACAGCTCCTATTTAACCCCTCATTGTCCCCTACATTTCTCTCACCTTCAGCGCCTAACTGCACCTAGTTGTACCTAGGTACCATCCGCCCCAGCCCCTATTTACCCCGTGGTTGCCCCCCAGTATGGCAGCGGACAGCGACGGGGCGGACGCGGCCACGTGCGGCGTGGTGGTCACGTGCGAGGGCGACCTCCACGACCCGCGGTTCCCGGCGCGGCTGCGGCGGCTGCTGCGCGACCTGCGCGGGCTGCTCGCCGAGCCGCACCCGCACACGCTCAAAGT
This sequence comes from Emmelina monodactyla, assembly GCA_916618145.1. Taxonomy (NCBI): domain Eukaryota; kingdom Metazoa; phylum Arthropoda; class Insecta; order Lepidoptera; family Pterophoridae; genus Emmelina; species Emmelina monodactyla. The sequence continues at coordinate 2,124,296 of OU745323.1, read as the reverse complement.
TAACAAGGTCAGTGTGAAAATCACTAAAACAGGATGATTAATCTGAGAAATCGGGAAAAATGGGGAAAACGGGGCAATTGGGGAAAATGGGGCAATTGGGGAAAATGAGGAAAATGAGGACCATGAGGAAATTTAGGAACCATGAGGAAAATGGGGAAAACGGGGAAAGTGGGGAAAATGGGGAAAACAGGGAAAATGGAGACCGTGAGAAAAATGGGGAAAACGAGGGAAACTGGGAAAAATGGGGAAATTGGGGAAAATGATGGATCTCTGTATTTGGTTGGGTCGACGACATTTCGGACACAAAAAATTCGGACACCTTGGTAAAAAATAATATTAAAATTGAAAATCCATACATTGGCCAAGGTGTCCGAGTTGTTTGTGTCCGAATTGTCGTCGACCCATTTGGTTGATGGGTTGATGTGGTTTTGGCAGAATGATGGCTCTTCTGCGGAATGAAGATAAAGATCGATAAAAAAAACGTGTATAAGTTTACGAGATAATACAAGTAATTTGCATTTAAATATATATAACATTATTTAATAAGTGCTATGCCCATTGCACTGAATCTAAAAAAAAAGTTTTGTAGAAAAAAGTTAGAGTAAGTAATTTAACTTACATGCATTTATTATATTATTGATCAATACATTAGTGATAAATAACACACGTGTAATTAAATATTTAACTCATGTTTTATTCTAAAAACACCTGACATACGTCTAAAATCAAGATGCCACCTGTCAAAATATGTATGTGTATGTGTATGTGTGTGTGCGAAAGAGAGTGTAAGAGAGAAGGTGTATGTATTCATATAAGTGTTATAATGCAAAGTGCGGACATTGTTAGGATGTTGGGTCAATAAGTTAGGATGATTAATTCCATAGTAAACAACCACTTACCATTCAAATAAACTACTATAATTAATATGTTTTCCCCAACACAACATACGCTTGTACAAGTCAAACACGTGTGATTTATTGTATCTATATGCCAAACGGCTGTCTTCCATATACAATTTTTTTAACCATCATATTTCAACTATAATACTGCAGGTTTATATATAATGTTTTTCGATATTGCCTCGTGTCTGGGTGTAACTAGGTTCTCCCCTAGTCCATTATGTGGTGCCTATGATACGGCTAATACCTGAAGTTCGGCTTCATCTAGTTTTAGCCAGTTAGAAGTGTTTTTAATATGGAAATCTGTAAAAAAAAAAATATACCTATGTATATAAAAACTGGCTTCAATCATGAGTCGACTTTTTCTGGGTAGTATTAAAAAAAGTAACCTAACTAACCTAACCTATTGATGTTCTAACCGGCTAAAACTGGGTGTAGCCGCGCTTCGGGTATTAGCCGTAACACCTATATCACAAGTGCTTACTGCAACTTACTTTAGGGCCACATAATTGGTGTGTCGGTCTGGAGATTTTCTATGAATGTGTGGCCCGTGGTGCCAGGTGGAGCCATGGAACTCGGTACTTTAGGGCCACATAATTGGTGTGTCAGTCTGGAGATGTATTATGAATGTGGTGTGGCCGTGGTGGCAGGTGGAGCCATGGAACTCGGTACTTTAGGGCCACATAATTGGTGTGTCAGTCTGGAGTTGTATTATGAATGTGGTGTGCCCGCGGTGGCAGGTGGAGCCATGGAACTCGGTACTTTAGGGCCACACAATTGGTGTGTCAGTCTGGAGATGTATTATGAATGTGGTGTGCCCGTGGTGGCAGGTGGAGCCATGGAACTCGGTACTTTAGGGCCACACAATTGGTGTGTCAGTCTGGAGATGTATTAAGAATGTGGTGTGCCCGTGGTGGCAGGTGGAGCCATGGAACTCGGTACTTTAGCGCCACATAATTGGTGTGTCAGTCTGGAGATGTATTATGAATGTGGTGTGCCCGTGGTGCCAGGTGGAGCCATGGAACTCGGTACTTTAGCGCCACATAATTGGTGTGTCGGTCTGGAGATGTATTATGAATGTGGTGTGCCCGTGGTGCCAGGTGGAGCCATGGAACTCGGTACTTTAGCGCCACATAATTGGTGTGTCAGTCTGGAGATGTATTATGAATGTGGTGTGCCCGTGGTGGCAGGTGGAGTCATGGAACTCGGTACTTTAGGGCCACACAATTGGTGTGTCAGTCTGGAGATGTATTAAGAATGTGGTGTGCCCGTGGTGGCAGGTGGAGCCATGGAACTCGGTACTTTAGGGCCACATAATTGGTGTGTCAGTCTGGAGGTTTACTATTATTATAATGTGGTGGCCCGTGGTGCCAGGTGGAGCCATGGAACTCGGTACTTTAGGGCCACATAATTGGTGTGTCGGTCTGGAGATGTATTATGAATGTGGTGTGGCCGTGGTGGCAGGTGGAGCCATGGAACTCGGTCCGCGTGACGCTGTCGGTGCCGCGCGCGGCGGCGGCCCGGCTGCGCGCGCTGGCGGCCGCGGGCGCGCCGCAGCTGCGCGCGCTGGGCATCCTGTCCGTGCAGCTGGACGGCGACGCGGCCGTGTCGCTCCGGCTGCCAGGCGCCGAGCTCACCATCACCACTGCTGATGCGCCGCGTGAGTTTTATGATAAGATACTAGCGACCCAACCACGCTTCGCAATGGTGTAATTTTGGCCGGCTCGCTGATGAAACATTGAATTTTGGCTAACTTAAAGAAACTTTTTTGGAATGTTCTATATTTACAAATTTAAATGAAAAAATTCCCTAAAAGATGGCGAAAACCGCATTAAAATCCGTTACGTAGTTTAGGAGGGGATAGTGGACAAACATACAAACAGACAGAATTAGCGACTTAGATTTATACTATGTAATAAAGGTAGTCAATATACCCCCCAAACTCATGAGAGTTAAAAGCGTCCGTATTCGCCGACAACTTGAAGTCGACCGGCAGCTGGGTTAACTGAAATCCTGGATTCGCCACTGTTGGTGCTGTTTTAGGGTTGGTATAAGACAAATTGTGCTAAGATTGGAGAATTTAGAATGGAAATGGAATCAAAAAGAATGATAGAGTTAATTTGCCATAATTTGTTGTTGATGTCTAATGTAGATGTAAGTTAAAAACGTCAAAATTATCTTAAGGTAGTTCCCCTCTTTATATATCTTATACGTTTTTAAAACTTCCCTACAAAAATACACACACACACACACAAACTCTAAGAGCACTTACAAATCCGTCTCAACCACTATACTTTATCACTTTAAAACAACTTCTATCCCACCTACAAATCACCATACCCATATTCCATACTGATTCTCTACATCTAGTCTTCCCATTTACAGAACCGAGTACCTCCCGCCAGCCCAACTCGGACTTGCTCGCCGGCCTCGGCTCGCTCGGCCGTCTAATATCCGAGGACTCGCCCTCCACCAGCTCGGAGGCGCCTCCTCAGCAGGACAACTTCAAGTCTCCCAACACCGTGTGCCCCATGGACGGGAAAATACCGCAGAATATACCCACGCCCGCGGACAGGTGCGAGTTCCCGTTTGGAAGTATGACGCAGGCGAGGGTTATACACAGGAAGGAGAATACGTTAGGTGAGTTGCCTATTTTTCTTATAGTTGAGCTTATTTTAGGCTACTGACCAACCTAGAACAAAATATGAAAATTACAAGTATCAATAAATATCTTAAATACACTAACTCACACTCACGTTTTGAAGTTATAAATACTGGAAAAAGGGGAACGCGGGCCTCCGAGCATTACGCGACTGGGACTCGAACCCAGGACCTTTGGATTGCCGGTATTTATAACTTCAAAATTAATAAATTAGCATTTATAATGCAAAAATTAAAAGTAAAATCTCAATCACACTCACGTTTATACACACTGCCACTAACACATATTTTCTCTCTCTCTCTCTCATACACACACTTGCATATTTACACATCTTATGATTAAAAGTGGATTTGTTTATGATTTTCGAGTTAAATAAGTTGACAAATGTAGGTAGCCTGTACAAAGGCTTTAATATAATTATTATGATATACAACTATAGACGAGTATACTAGATTAAACACCCAAAAATGACAACAAAAACTTCATACAAATACTTCAAGTTTAACACACAATAATTAAGATGCTTCCCAAGGCCATACAATATGCTTCAATTAGAATAAAGGGGAAGTTTTTCCTCAGGACACCTTTTTTGCGAGATTAATGCGGATGAGGAGTTTTCGGCAATTTTGCTAATACAGACACTCTATGGTTAAGATGTGCTATCTATTTTGTCGCCATCTATTCGTATCCTTATCTTAAAAATCGTACTATTACTTGTAATTTGGCATGTTCCACTGGTGCCAATTTAAGTTAAACTCTCTAGTTCAGCTGAAACTCTAGAATTGCTATCACTACTCAGCTAAAATGTAAGACAGAGACAGGTAGTCACTTTAGTCATGTCAAACAAAAGTTTTCGTACATTATGTCAAGTTTACACTAGTCCTCAACACATTGCATTTAATTTTACAATGATGTAATCTAAATTTAATACTTAAGTATCATGGAAAGTGACGGCAATATTTAAATGGCTTACTTATTCAACAACATTAATTAACTCAATACTAATCTCCCCTCAGGTTTAGTGGCGTCGTCCCCGGGCCAGTGCCAGCAGTTCCCCCGCGCCGCGCCCTCCTTCCCGCCCCCGCCCCCGCCCCCGTACCCCGCCCCCTCGCCTTCTCCCGCCCCCGCGCCCTCCCCCGCCCCCGCCAGTGGCGCCACCAACAATCATGTGCAACAGGTTAGTGTTTTGAGTGTTCTCTTGCTAATAGTTATTAAAGCCCCTTTGCACATTTTAGATTAAAGCATCATTAATGTAGACTTGAACTTTCTGCCTTCCGATGTTGCGTAAGAAAGACAACAGCAGTTGTGAAATTTACAAAATCGTGTTTTTGTATTCCTCATTGTACTTATTAAATCTGTATGCCGCTATGCTCGACATTTTTATATTTCTCTTTAGATACATGGTATCTTTTAAAGAAGTTGGTAAATGAGGAATATGAGGAAACGATTTCGTATGAACGAAATGAGCTACAGATTAAGATCACAGGGTGGACACAGTTTGACTAATTTATACCCAGATAATGTGTATAACTCCCTATTATTAAGTCCATTACTTAACTTCCTGTATTTAAATATTCTTCAAAACCTATAAGTCGTCTAAAATAAGAAATCTTTGTAAAAACTTACAAGACTTATATTTCATAACTGTTTTTCCATAAACAACCAATCTAACCCCCCGTTCCCCCCAGCCGCCGCAGTCTGCGCCGGCGCCGGTGGCGCTGCAGTCGCCGCTGCTGGTGAATCTGTTACAGAACGACGCGCCCGCGCCGCACGCCAGACCCAAGCTGGAGCGGATGGACGACCACCAGGTTAGATACAACATTAGTATACGACCTCTGTGGTGCAGCGGTACATATACCGGACTGCTAAGCGGAAGGTTCCGGGTTCAATTCGCGGTCGGGCCAGTAAATATGGTTTTTCGATATTGGCTTGTGTCTGGGTGTAACTAGGTTCTCCCCTAGTCCATTGTGTGGTACCTATAGTACAAGCTTAGCTTAGTTTAGGGCCACCCAGTTGGTGTGTCAGTCTGGAGATTTATTATTATTATTACATTATGAGTGTTTAGTATTAAACAGATTACATAGTATGGAGCTAAATCGAAATATACTATAGAAAACCGTAGCAAATTCATTACAGTATGAAGCTAAGTCGTTGTTCCATTATCAATATAATAACTAAGACTTTATAATATTACAAAATAGTATAAAGTCGCTATTCCATTATCACTGTCATCACAAAGTCATCAATATTGACATTGCATAATATAAAGCTTTTCCATTATGTAATGTAAAGCAGAGTCGCTATTCAAGGATCATTATCTATCTCTATCATTGTATAGTTTAATTAAAGACTTTCTCTATTTCAATATAATTATCATCATCATGTTACTTTGACATATAATAACGTAGTATGAAACAAAGTCGCTATAAGTGTTTGTTCAAAATTGATGTGAAAAACGATTTAACCACGCAACGAATTGCGATTAAGTTTTCACTAAAAGATTAGTGTGGACCTACTATTAAATTACAGTATTTTTGTTGTAATTAGGCAATTAATTAATTATTTTTTGTTATAACGAAGACAACCTATATTGAACACTTGTGGAGCCACCCGGCTCACAAAACGAAATTATTATGTGTTGTGAGAATTATTTAGAAGAATTATTCTTAAATTTTGTGTCAAAAGGATAGGACATCAAATTAACATTTAATTCTGTCAGTCTGGAGTTCATGATATTAAATCTGATAAGTTTATGATGTCCAAAATTTGTATAGTAAGATAGTAATGGCTGTCTCTGTATTTGTTATATTTCAAGTAGAATTGATAGCATATACAAAAAAATGTATAAATGAAAACAGTGCTCACAGCTTGGGTCAGCGATCGCTACTTCCAGAATCAATCATGTTCTTAAATCAAATTCTTTTGAAATTACTTATTGTATTTTCACTTTGGCATAACATACCTCTAGAAATATTCAATATTTTTTCAGACAATATACTATTTTACCAAATAGATAATGTTTGATTGTGGTGCTGCATGTCTTAACAAAACTATAAACATTGCCATCACTTATTCAGATATAACAAATGACAGAGATGGGTGGTCATTTAAGTCCTGCGAACCTAGAATTTTGCGAGCACTGTGAGACTAGTTTTATGTATTTCTTCCAAAGCACGGCGAAACTCAAGATATAATGCCACTAGCGGTTACCCATCCTGGAACTGACTGCGGCCAATGTTGCTTCACCTCAACATTTGAGATCACAATTAGCAATTGAACTCTGTGAAAGTGATCGTTATAGTTATACTAGTGGCCAACCGCGACTCCGTTCGCGTGGAAGTCGGTTTCCCGTGGGAATGAGAAGTTTTCCCGCGGTAAAAGTACCCTATGTGTTATTCTGATGTATAACCTATATTACTGTAAAGTTTCATCAAAATCTGTTTAGTAGTTTTTACGTGAAAGAGTAACAAACATCCATACATACATAATCCATAGTAACTTTCACGTTTATAATTTTAGTTGGATGTTAAAACTCGGACAGAATTGACACGATATGAAGCGTCGTAGTGTCTATTACTGAATTTAATATTCGATGTTCCATGATGGTGGTTGTCGTTGGTTAAGCTCTAGTTACATGTGTCAAAATAGCGAACTATGAGAGAAACAAAAAAAAAGGTTAATTTTATATTACTTTAATATAATGTAATATGAAAAATTATTTTCGATTAGTCGGAAGGATCGAGTCATGATAACTCAATTATTTTTCTATTTGTTTGATTATGAGTTAAGGAACTTACCATAAAATTAGCTGATCCAGTCTAGGCTTAAACAGTTAGATATAGGTTCTAAGAAACACATGATAGACATCTTTACAATTGTGATCTCCATATGATGTTTTATCTTATTGTAAACACGGCATAAAAATTTACATTTAAAACAAAACCATGTATTTAAACTAAAAAATCTAAAGAATGGAAAACCAGCTCTTTGCTTCTGAATAAAGATATAAATTCACTATTTCCCGTATAAGATTAAAAACCAGGTATTATTACCTTAGTCTTAATTGAAGCAGAAATATAAAAATGACTGGTTTGGTTCTAAGGTCTAATATCCGTGTATATAAATTAAATTGAAAATCTAGTCTTTTAGTTATGTCACGAAGTTTTATAAAGAAAGTGTGCAATAAAATAGTTGTAACAGTTTTCCGGTTCAAAGGGCATGACATTTAATTACGTCATGCAAAGATCAAAGTGATATAATACGTATTTGGTTTTAATTGAATGGAGAGAAGATAGGAATGGGTTTGTCTTGGCTTCTGAACTAAGTCATTAAGAGTGTAATCTACGAAAACGTTAAATTCAATCACATGTTCTTCTTTTGGCCATTTGGCCACAGTATTTGGTACAATTAATTCTATTAATATTATAAACGTGAAATTTTGTGAGTATGGATGTATGGATGGATGTATGGATGTATGTATGGATGCTTGTTACTCTTTCACGTAAAAACTACTGGGAGGATTTTAATGAAACTTTACAGTAATATAGGTTATACATCAGAATAACACAAAGGGTACTTTTTACCGCGGGAAAAATTTCTCATTCCCACGGGAAACCGATTTCGACGCAAACGGAGTCGCGGGCGGCCACTAGTAGGTTAAACATCAGAATAACACATAGGATACTTTTTACCGCGGAAAAACTTCCCATTCCCACGGGAAACCGACTTCCACGCGAACGGAGTCGCAGGCGGCCACTAGTTTGGTATAAATGGCAAATAAAATACTTAGTAACTTTTTTAACAATATAATATGCGTCTAAATTTTGCAGTACCTAGTTTGATATTCGTCTATGTATATCTATACTTGTATTCTATTCTAATATTATAAAGGGGAAAGATTTGATTTTTTGTTTGTTTGTTTGTTTGAAATGAAAAGGCTCCGAAACTACTAAACCGATTTAAAAAATTCTTCCACCATTTGAAAGCTACATTATCCACGAGTAACAGGCTATATTTTATTTTAGAAAAAATTGGGTTCCGTAAGACATTGCCACGGGAAAAACAATTTAGTTGCGGGTGAAACCGCAGGGCGGAAAGCTATCTAATAATAATGGTAGCTTCAAAATGCTATATAATATCTGAAATAAGCGAAATTTGATATTTATGTTGTCACGTTTTTAGTAGAATTGCTGTGTCACGCTAGTGCACGAGCGTTCATTAGAGAATCAATAAACGTTTCCTGTTTTTTAACATTTTTCATTGCTGCTATGCTCCTTTTAGTCATAAGCCTTTTTCAATAAATGGACTCATCAACACAAAATAATTTTGTCAATTTAAACGAGTAGTTACTGTAAGTAGCGCGTTCAAACAAACAAACTCTTCAGTCTCAAATGTAAGTGTTTAAAAAAAAAAACACGAAAGTTAAAACGTAGAGACGGTAAATCAAGTATATCACGGTTATAATAGGATTCAATGCAATTAATTAACACATAAATTGCTCTGGTTTCGGTACGCGAGTTGGATTTTAGCTGCGCAAGAACACAATTAATATTGTGAGCCGTTTATTAATACAGGACTAATAGCATCAAGTGTTAGATATTCTATGAGACCTAGGATAAAATGTGTACTATTAAACAAAAGAAGGCTTTAATGCGTCATACTACTGTATAGTCTAGGCATCAAATTATTTTTGTAATTAAGTGTTATCGTTTTTTGGTTATTTGTCGATTCATACATATTGCATGCAATAATTACATCATGCATGAAATTTAATTAGCTGTACAAGTTGTGAGGAGGAGGAGAAAAAATATAATTGGGCATTATAATAGAATGCAGTAATTTGGCATTATACTAAACGTAACGAGTAATCCAGCGATGCCTAGTTTTTGTATTTTAACGATCCTAAATTTAAGCCACTAAAGGTGATCTCTAATTCTATGCAGTGAAAACCATAACCAAAACTGATGTATGGTTTAGACTCATTTAACGAATATAATCACAGACGAATACTAAAAGCGACTTTGTTTCATATTATTCACACAAACCAAATTCATTTATAAACAACTAGTGGCTGCCTGCGAATCCGTTCGCGTGGAAGTCGGTTTCCCGTGGGAATGAGAAGTTTTCCCGCGGTAAAGAGTTCCCTATATGTTATTCTGATGTATAACCTTTATTACTGTAAAGTTTCATCAAAATCCATCCAGTAGTTTTTACGTGAAAGAGTAACAAACATTCATACATCCATACTCACAAACTTTCACGTTTATAATATTAGTAGGATAATTTATATGTATGATGCTGTTCACACAATCCAACTTTATACCCATTCCGCCAACAGGTCGAGCTGTCAATCGGGCCGCGCTTCGAGTTCTCTCGCGCGCCCCGCCCCGCGCCCCCGCGCGCCGCGCCGCGCCCCCCCCCGCGCCGCGCCCCCGCGCCGCCCCTTCACCTACCGCCCGTCGCCGCAGCGGTTCAGCTACGACCAACAACAACAACAGCAACAACAAGTGATGAGTCAGCCGCCCCCGTACAGACAGCAGCCGCCGCGGCAGGATTTGCACGCGCTGCTGCCGCCGCCGACGGCGCCGATGGACCACAAGACGCAGAGCAGTGTGCAGGTAATGAGGTTACAGGGAACTAGGATAAATCCATACTAGTTTAAAATCAACAATATTAAAAGTTTTGCATCGTTATGTGGCTAATTATTGAGAAAGATGACATATTTCTTCTTATATTTAATCTAAGTCATTGTACGCAATGACATTCTGTGTTTTCCAACAACTAACCAAAATATCCCTTACAGGAGTTCCAGCGTTACCAGCAGCAGTACAACGCACGGCAGCGAGCGGCGTCGCGCGCGGCGGCTAGTTCAGAATGGTCCGAACCTTACCGAGACCTTCTGCACGAACTGCCCGACGCCTGCGACCTGGACCAGCTGCTGCCGTCCCTAGGCGCGGACCTAGACCTGCCAGACATACCAGACCTGGACTACCAGACGCCGGACTCGTTACTACAAGAAATCACCGGACAATTCAACGGACCGTACGAACCTAGTGCTAGTGAAGTGCCTTCAAAAACAGACGGCTACGACGCCGCAGTGAACTTTATGCCGCCGCCGCCTGTACCGGTACAGTCGACGTCCAAAATGTACGCGAACGCGACGCAGAACGCGCAGAACTCGGTGAACGCGCAGCACGCGCAGAGCTTGCACAACGCGCACGCGAACGCGCAGGGCCTGCACGCGCAGAGCATGAACGCGCAGAACTCGCAGATGGTCAACAGTCATATGAATCAGAACGCGCCGTTCAAGTCTCCGCCGCCGGCGTCGCCGTCCATGATGAATGACAGGCCGAATGCCAGTCCGCATTCAGACAGACTCAACTCCCCCGCGCGCTGCGGCAGCGCCAGCCCCGTGGTGACGCACACCACCATGCCGCCCCCCATGAGGCTCCCCGTCAGAGCCACCACCTCCGTAGCCACCTCCACGGTCGGCTCCCAGGCCTCCGCGCAAGAAATAGAGGAGCAGAGCAAACAGTACCTGATCAAAACCTTAATGAGGGACGACGACATACCCCCGCCAAAGGAACAGGAGAAAAAAGTAGAGGAAGTCACCGTCGCACAGTGCAAAGTGAAAGAAAACGCCACCGACGCGCCGGAGATGTTCGGGATAGCGAAGATTGTCGAGGACGACTCGAAGAAGATGGTCAAAAAGGACGATAAGCTGATCGCGCAGAAGGGCGGGAAGCCGCGCGTGGCCGGCGCCAAGGAGAAGCCGGCCACGCTCAAGGACAAGATCGTGCGCGACGGAAAAACTACCAAAGTTGCCTTACCGCGGGCGCCAGACCCCGCGGAACCCTCCACGGAGAAAGAGTCCATTAAACTGAGACTCAAACTCGACAAGAACGAGACGGTCGTCCAGCCGGTGTACAAGGCGGACGTCAGCTTCCTGCCGGGCAAGCAGGACAAGCCCGGGGAAGGCGAGCAGCGTGTACCGCCGCTACACATCAGCCTGCGCGGACGCAACTCCGCCGTCATCAAGAACTCCAAGAAGGAAAAGAGAAAATTCAGCCCCGGAGACCTCCACAAGAAAAACAAAATGCGCAAAGTCATCGACGACGACAAGTCGCACCGGAGAGACGACGACCTCGCTACCAAATCAACAGAAAGCACTGAAAACACTAAGACTGATGAGTATTTACATTTAAAGAGCATCAAACTCAACAACCACTTTGTTGAGGGCGAAACGATAAAGACAGAAGTCACCGGCGACAACAACGTCGTCTACAGAATGAAGACGATATCCAAGAACGCGCACATCGTCACCAAATCACACGACTTCAAACTCAACAACAAGGTGCAGGCTCTGGACAGTTTGAAAGTGAAAAAGAAAAGGCTACTCAGCGACAGCGAGAAATCAACCGACAAAGACCGAGAGAAAGAGTGGAGAAACAACCTAGACAAGGAGGGCAAGTACGCTCAAAACGAAGGCTACAGAGAAACGGCGAACAACCTGGACGCCAAAAATAAGTTACCAACACCCAAACAGGACAGTAGTAGTGGTGCAAATTGTGATAGTTTAAAGTCAAGTGACGGGAACACGGTGCAATCTGACGTTGACAGTGACAGTGTAAAAACCGGTGCTAGTGATATTGACAGTAGACTGCTCAAATGTCACAAGGAACGGACGCTTAGCGCTGAGGACATTACCGACGCGAAACTAGTTGAAGCGCGGAGAAGTAGTGAAGGTGATAAACAAATTAAAAGGACACTAACGGACAGTGCAATAACCTCACCAAACGGTCTGCTCACTTCGGACAAGAAGAAGAAGACCGCGCATAGTTCCTGTCCAGGTATGAAACATATTCTTTCGTTTTCGCCGCAAAGTCGCCAATCATTTACCCATCTATCCCTGGAAAGTGGGCACCCATGCCTGTAGAATCTGCACCTATCAGCGAATTGTGAGTAGAGGAACTTGTTTACCAATTTGATATACCCACTCTCCATTCAAAATTTAAAGTCACTTCCATAAAATACGATTTGATTGCTACCTTGTCAAAATTTACGCAACATCAAAACTCATTATTGCATTTTGTAAATATCATTTCAAATTCTATCCCTTCATTTTCATTCAGTTTTAAGTACGGTAGTCTTTTCCAAGTGCTGTGTTTCAAAGTATACTTTTTGCTTAACCACATTGCATAATCCAATTTAAGAAGAGGCGTACGAAATTTTTATGTACAGAGTCTTAAATTAGTAATTCTTATAGTTAGTCTTCCCAGCACTTATTAATGCATGGAAACACAACATTCGGAAAACGCTAGTTACATTATTTCTCATATATAACGTAGCGTATCTCGCAGAGCCGCCCCCGGGGTCGACGAACGTGGGAACAGTGGGGGCGCGAGCGGAGTCTCCGGCCGGGGGCGGGTCTCCGAGACGAGCCCGCGGCAAGACCTACTGCCAGCTGGCGGCCGAGAGAGACAAGTTCCCGCGGTCCCCCGCCTCCACCGCGCACGGGGACGACTCCGGCATCGAGTCCATGGACGCGCTGTCGGAGAAGTCCCCCAACCAAGCCAGCCAGTCCCCGCCGGGTAAGGCCCCGCGGCCGCCCTCGCCGCCCCCCGCCCCCTACCTGGACTCCATCGAGGCGCAGCTGGCGCACCTGCACGCCGACCACGTGAACGGGGACGACGCGCCCCGCCGCCCCCCGACCCCCATCCTGCGCGAGCCGCCGCCGCTCGCGCCCCCCGCGCCGCCGCCGCCGCCCCCGCCGCCCGAGAACGGCGACGCGAAGCCGGAGCCCGCGCCCGAGCCCAAGTTCGACCGGCTGCTGAAGGCGGAGTTCCCGGACAAGAGCCTGCTCGAGCAGCTGCTGATCGAGATCCCGGCGGGCGAGGCGCGGCCCAGCGTGCGCACGCGCGCCGCCGCCAAGCTGGCGTCCCCCGCCGCGCTGTCCCCGCGCCCGCCCGCGCGGCGCCGGCGCGGCTCGGACAGCTCCACGGCGTCCGCGCTCAGCGACGAGGGCCACTCGCCCGCCGCGCGGCCCAGCAAGAAGCCGCGCCGCGACGCGCCCAAGCCGCCCGCGCCCGCGCCCGCCGCGCCTCAGGACAAGCCCAAGTGCAAGAAGGACAGCGACAGCGACAGCGACGAGCCGCTCATCTGCAAGGTGCGCGGCAAGCCGGGCCGCGGGGGCGCGCGCGCGGGGGCGGCGGCGGCGGCGGCGGGGGGCGGGGGGCGGGGGCGCGCTGCCGGCCGCCACGCGCCGCTCCGTGCGCCTGCCGCCCGCGCCCGCCGCCGCCACGCGACGGAACACCAGGAGCGCAGGTGAGGATGCATACGCTTTGTATTAGAGATAACAAATACATCACTTTAAATACTATACATACAGGGCGTCCCAAGACTATGGTACACGAAGGGAAAGTAGCTTAAATATTGTAGATAGGATATTTTACTGAAAGAAGACTTTATTTTATTTATTATACTTAGTAATTCTGCAAACAAAACAAAACATTCGACACAGCCATGCTGCATCTGTTCTGTTTTCGCGTTCTTGACCGAGAGGCTATTCCGGTTAAGTCAGTTTTAGGAAATCCTGAGATTCTATAGCTAGCAGTACCTTTAGGCATATTGCATAGACATCAAGAGAGATGTAACCATGTTTGTATGTATATCTCTAAGTGCTAAACAAACAGCTCTTTAGTTACTTCAATTGGCAGCCAAAACAGAAAACAAAATCTAGACCAAAGTCGCATTTGATGATATAGAAGGAATAAGGTTGCTATTACATTGAGAGCCACATCCTCTGCTACAACAGCATTTCCACAATTCCAGTAGGCGAGAGCCCGGTGGCGGGCGCCGTGCGTCGGCGGCGCGCCTCCCGCGACGGGAAGTGACGTCGGCGCCGCGCGGAGCCCCCCGCGCCCCTCCTCGTGCCCCTCGACTGACATCCCATACAACACCAAGCACCGATGACGCAATCCATAGCAGGCGGAGACATGGCGGAGGGTCAATGACCTGGCTGTGACGTTTCATGGACCAGGGCTGTGAAAGGTCGATGACCTCGCGGCGAAGGGTCAATGACCCGGCTGTGTAGTGTCAATGCCCTCGCTGGGTGTCGCGCTACGAAGTGCCAGCTGTCGCTATGAAATGCCAGCGGTCGCGCTATGAAATGTGGGCGTTCGTCGCTTACGCTTCACGACGCGGAAACAACGTGGAACAGAAGCGATCTGCTGAATGCAGCATACAGCCCAAGACTACCGGTAATACACACACACACATACACGAGACAAATGTAATTGGTTTAGTTGAAGTTTTTTTTTCATACACACTCAAATGCATAGGGTTTTAGATGTTTTTTTTTGGTGTGACGTATATGGCTACTGGCGGCGATTCTGGATGAATTAATTCACTAAAATATTGGCATCATTTCTCATTCGAAAAGAGATTTCTTGATTGAAAAAATAAGGTTATATTTTCTTGCAAAATTAAGATCAGATATTTAAATAAATATACTAAGAAATAGACTAAACAATATGACAAAATGCAAGAGGTTTTTAGTTAAATCTAACATGATTATCCGTATATGCTTAGTAAGTGATAGCAATATTTATTTTTTGTTTTTTTTTATTGAAAATCGACGTCACGGGCTGATATTTGTCTGTTAGGATAAAAATAACTTAGTTATGGCCGAAGCCACGTTTGAAATAAAAAATAGAAGATAGTTTTTTTATTTAAATTTACAAAGAAAATAACTTTTTGTATCGCGTTTTATAGGTTGGTGTCAAAATGTTTAATTATTGAATACGCTGATTCAGTGATTTTAACTTTACCTTGTTTGAAATACCGAATTGAAAACTTTTTTTATGTAGTTTATTTTTATTGCAAATCACAATTAAACTAACAAATCTAAGTGTTTTTTTAACCATTGACGAAATAACAGTTGCAGAATCAGCACAATGACAAAAATTCAAATATAAAGTTGTAAATGAGTAAATTAATACAAAAAATGCAATTAATCAGTACTTTTCTGAGTTAGGCGTAGTTTAAATCAAAGAAAATGATTGACACTTCGAATTTTGATATTATTGCGAGTAGAGTTTTTTTAAACATTGTACGAGTATACGAATAGTAACAGTGTCAAAACGTTTCAGATTTTACGAATCTCGGCAAAAAATCTAGTAAAAACCGTTGTATTATAATCTAGGCGAACGTGTGTGTGAATAAAATTAAATATCATAAAACGATGTTGTCTTTAAAAGTGTTCAAATATCGTTATAAATAAGCATTTCTGTACACATATTCCATTATTCACGATATGTTTGTTACCAATCACTATTAGACTACCTACTTGAAGTTATAAGTTTTCTATCAAATATTATTAAATACGAGAACGCCATTCGCGTGGAAGCCTTAGCATAGGATATAAAAGTATCATTATTGTACAAATAAATAAATAAAAAATGTGCACTGAATAGGCATGTTGTTATATGATAAATATTAATAAATGAATTAACTGCATAAAGATATTTTTTCATACGTTTTTGCACGTAACTCGCGGATAATGTGTGCGTTCATAGAATTAGACACGTTGATGGGGAAAATGGCATTTTAGCGACTACCCTCCCCACTAAGTAATGTAACTTAAATTTCAGTAGGTAATAAATAGATATTTTTATCAAGATAGAGTTGTGAATATGCCATTTTTCTTACAGCGTATTTGCTGCTAAATGAAAGTGTTTGCGTGGAATTTAAATGTATTTATTTTTAACAACAATTTAAACAAACACAAAATAATAAAATAAAACAATAGTTTAGAGTCTAGTTTTGATTGCCGTTTGAATTCCACGCGAGCACTTTTTTTAAATTAAGTGAAATCAAGACCAATAATTGTAATGTATTTGTTGGTTAATTCTCTAGTTGAAAAAAAAAAGATAATAATCATGACTGAGCGATTCTAACAGTTGTCTGTTCGGGCTTCCAGTATTCTAAACTATTTTTCTTTTTGACATCCCATTTTAAATCCCACATCAACTTTTTTTTTTACTTGACCACGATTCTCATCGTGTTTTTTGATTTTATTTTTTTGAATTTTTTTATCGTAATCATTGACCGCTTTGAACCAGTGACGTTTTAGCAATTTTAGAGTAGTTTTTCCTTTGCACTGTACATAGTTTTACGGAATAAAAAAAAAAATGCAAATTAGTTTCATTAGTAAGCGTTAGTATTTATTCACACGATACAAATTCACAGTCACTAGAATGTATAAGTTTGTTTTTAATTGACATTATTAAATGTATGCCTTACGAGTCATGTTCATGATTTTCTTGTGACAAAATTTTAAATTGATCATATTTTCTATAAAACTTAGGCTATCTACAAGAGTAATTTGGTATGTAGCTTGCTATTTGGCTTTTTAATTGAATGTTATATGTAACTTGAAAGAAGTTATGCCTTATGTCAACTTTATAACACATGTTATGATAGACACACAAGGCTATTTATCAGATATTTGTGAACACGACAACTACCTTCTGCGGTTCCTAAGTCTAAACAGGACGCAACCTTGAAGCAATAATTGTGGATGTGACTTTTATTATAATAGAGACGAACACCACAAAATCAGTCATCGCCATTTGTTAGCACTTAGAAACACTCCGCATTCATTCATTCTTTTACCGATTACCCCCTCTCCCTTTCTAACGTTAATGTCTTAGGTGAAACAGTGATAGAGTTACAATACAAAATGTGTTTAGTGACGTATAAATAGTATTTTTAGTCTATTGAAAGGTTTTTATAATTAAAATACATTGCCTGATGAAATCGTGCCCTAAATTTGTGCCGTGTTTTGAGCTGTGTGTATGTAAAAAAAAACTATTGTAGTGTTAGTGGGCTGAGGTAATTGGGATGGTCAGCAGCGAGGTTCTGTTTTGTAAAAAAAACTTGTTTTTTTATATATATATAAATTCAATCAGATGTACAATCTTTTGTAAATTTTATGTATAGAACGGGGAATATTAATATATGTTACTAAGTGATTGTTTTCTTATGTTTGGAGCTGTTGGTTACGTAGCAATGTAAATAATGAATAGAGCTGCTCCAGACCATAGATCAGACTCCTAGGAATGCAACGCCTTGTACTGTAAAAAATATAATTATGACTTGCAAGCTTGTACCATATTAAAATAGCAAATGGACTCTCAAATCTAGTTGTGTATATTGGGTGTATAGTTATCCTTTAGGTTTTGTTTTGTTTTTTTCGACTAATGATAGTAATTTATGCTGATTAAATATCTATATACATTTATATATCTATGAAAGAGAAATACAAATAGATTTAACACTATAAATATAGCATAGGGGTTACTACACCACACATGAGATAGCATATAGTTTTGGTATGTAAACATTATATAACATGTAAATAGATTGCAGAAATAGTAAAAAAATAAAGAATTGATACAATAAAATTTAACTTTATGTTATTGTAATATTTTTTCAATATGTGTTGTTAGACAGTGCGGCGATGTGTCCACTTTGTGGTATCAATTTAGACAATGATATAAATGCCTGTATGAAATTTGTTGCTGGCAATTTTATGAAGTTTTGTCTTACCTTTTTTATTGTGCATTATTTTCTGTAAGTTGCTTTCTCTGTCGTTCATTATTTTTAAATCATATAATTATATCCATAAAGTATGATGAGTCATGGTGAATTATTATCATATTATTATGAATGAAAAGAAATAAGGAATATTATTGTTCTGCTATTATTAAATTTGTAAAGTTAGTTTATTAATAAATGAATAAAAAAACTGGTTGTTTTACTTGATACAATTTTGTTAAAGCAAGGTAGGTCACATACTTATACCTTGGCAATACTTGAGACGTAATAATTCATTAAATCGAAGTTCATCCTTAATATACAGGGTGGCTCATTCAAATCGGTCAGTATGGGAAAGTCTGAAACTATAAGACATACGAAGATTTGTTCTTGGGAACCATGTCACCGATTTTGATAAAAAGAAAAACTGCATTCAAACATTTGAAAAAAAAAATGTGCCCAGCTAGGGAGTCGAACCCGGTCGTGTTGAACTTTGTATTGAAAAAAACGGTGGTCACTTCGAACATCTACAAAAATAAATTAAAATTATGTGAAAACAATGCATTTTAATCATTTAAGACATCATGTTTCATAGAGCCATTTACAGCTTAAGACCTACACAATCGATAATTAAATAGAAAAAGTGTAAGTTTATTTTTTCAAAACAACCAGGTTCGATTCTCTAGCTGGGTACAGATTTTTTTCAAATGTATGATTGCAGTTTTTCTTTTTATCAAAATCGGTGACATGGTTCCTAAGAACAAATCTTCGTATGTCTTATAGTTTCAGACTTTCCCATACTGACCGCTTTGAATGAGCCACCCGGTATTTTAAACGAGCGACCCGCCCACGCTTCGCAATGGTGTAATTTTGCCGTCTTGCTCGCGAACCCTAGTATTTTTGCTAACCTAAAAAAACCTTTTCTAAACGTTCTTTATTTACAAACTTAAATGAATAAATACCCTAAAATATAAAGAAAACCGCAATTAAATCCGTTACGTACTACTAAGGAGGAGTTAGCGGCCAAACATACAAACAGACAGAATTAGCGACTTAGATTTATACTATGTAATGATGTGAAAATGTGTATGTCCTGTCTGTATGTTCCGCTTTCACGTCGAAAAGGTAGGACCGATTTTATTGAATTTTCGTATAGACAAACTTCAACAGTCTAGAATCAAAAAAGACTACCTTTTACCGCGGAAATAAGTCTTATTCCTACGGGAAAATAACTTTACGCAGACGAAGTCGTGGGAACCCATTAGTTACTAATAAACGACATATAGGTAGTCCGTTTAATGGTTTCCTAAAATTAATAATTTGAGGATCCTGCCTCTGCAGTCAGTGTTATGGTCGTAATGTAGAATAGCATTTCTGAAATAATCCTTGTTTAAGCCAGTGGAAGCCACTATTTAACAGACTCTTTGTTTAATCGGATATAACCTTTTCAAATAAACAAGGATTATTTCGGAAATGCTATTCTACATTATAACACTATTAGCTTATATTTTACTCTATTTTGATTGTAAATAAAAAATGACTTAATACTAGATTAAAAACTACTTTCGTTTCAAAATACCTTCGACCATTAAAATAAACAAAGAAGGACCGTCGCTTGCCATCTTAATTAAAATGAAGATGTTCGAGAAAATATTCATCATTGAATCCGTGATCGATACCTTGAAATGTCGGAAACAAATAAGTATAAACTTGAAGTACATTTCGAGACTCTCACACACACCTTAATTATGTATGTAGCCGAACGGTTATAATCACAGCACAATGGACTAGGGGAGAACCACCCAGACGCGAGCCAATTTCGAAAGGACATAATAAAATATATGCCACAATAGGTAGGTATCGAGTAGAGATAATATAAACTCTTAGTACTGATCGATAATAAAAATAAGAAAACGTGTAATACCTACTGTGTAATACTTACGCTTAAGTTTTATTTGCCTGAAATACAATGGATACTGTTATGCAGAAAGGTGTTAAGTGCTTTTTCGTCATTTTTCACTAGACGCGATTAAAGATTTTTGACATCAGCTGGTTTTTCAAAACGTGTAGCTGCGAAACTAATAAATGTTATTTTATGAAAATTTGTTTACATCTATAAAAAAGTATTGTTTATATGACAACATGAACAAATTTGAATAGGAATTCTAATTTTGATGAATAATCGTGAAAATACCAGTTAACACCTTTTTGTTTAATGCTCTATGTTTCGAAATAATTTTCTTAAAAGCATTAAGTCACTTTGAATCGCTTTTGCAAATTACTTTACGAGGATAAAAAGATCGAGAAAAAACATAAATCTCATTAATTATTACTTTAAATTAAGTTTTACTTTAAAAAAGCCCCGTATATAGGAAGAATAAAAGTTATTAATGAAAAAAATAACCAGACTTGAACTTTCAAAACAATTTTAAATGGATCGGTAATATTTTTTACTTTCGTGTTCACTCGCTTTTTTGTACTATTATTGTGTATAAACTTATAAGAATTAAAAATAATTTAAGAAAATCTTAATACCACGCTTATTTCACGGTGGGGACCTTCAGTTAGTTTGGTTTTGACTATGTTGGAAATAAGGAAATCTTAATTAACTACTAATTTTCTTGTCTTCAATTTAATCTTATTATGTCAAAACTCCGATTAAGTGCAAGTCGTACTCGTACACGAAGGGTTCCGTACTTTTATCGATTAAAAACGGTAAAAATAACGTTTTTGTAGATATAGGTAAGCATTATTGTTTAATTTTATTTGGTATCACAGTTATTTTAAGAACGAGTTATTTATTTATTTAAAGTGAATATTTAAGACGTCTACCAGTTGTCTTTAGTTACTAATTCGAGAACAATATAGCAAAAAACTGTGTTGTATGGACGCACCTCTTATTAACTATTTTATGTTTTTAATATTCGTCTGTGCAAATTTCACAGCTATCACGGTCCATAAGATACAGCTTGGTTACAGATAGATAGACAGACGGATGGACGTACGGACGGACCAACCCCAAGAATCAACCTCAATCCAAACTCACGAAACCACAATTCGCACATAGCAGATGTTTTCTGTTTTGTTTGGGGCCACCTATTGCCCAATATTCTGCCGGCAATGACAACGGTGGCCACACCAGCGGTTGTAAGACGGGCAGTTGTCTTTTATGTTGCCATAACGAGCGTGTCTTCGGCGTCACAGATCACGATTAAGCCCCTGAGGAGTGCGCCTCGAGGAACCCAATCATACCTGACGTTCCACAAGAGTAGCTCGAAACTGAGCCCTGTGGAAAGCAGCAGGTCATGGGTACCACGTTTCTTTTCCTTGTCGCCGATGATGTGTTAGGTGCCTGCCATTTAGGTATGCCCCATTCATTCACCCGAGTTGGGGAGGACGTTTTGGAACCGTAAAGCCCTCTTTGTACTCTCCCAGAACTGAGGTTTATGACTGTTTGAGAGGAGGTGCCCTAAGGCGGTGGTGGTTTACTCTACCTATATTTGTTAACTCAGAGCTAACGACTGGGAGAAGGCCCTTTCGATGATTTTTTTTTATTCGAAAGATGGTGCTTTCCGTGTGGTTCAATGTCAATTTGATCTAGTTCTGACCGTGGCGAAATCCGTATCCGTTGAAAGATAATTGACCTTTTCTAACAACCGTAAAATACTAAAGAATGCTCGTCCTCACTGAGTTAATGTGAAACTAGTCACAAAATCATTAGAATAGCACAGGACTATCTGACCACTGAGAAAATTTGAAACTTTATTTCTCGTCTTAATTAAAGCTATCGGACAGTTCAACATTTGCCATTTTATTTGTCTATAGAAAATAAGACTCTAAGACGGGTAAAACATACCAAAAAGTCTATAATATTACCCTACTATTACAACGTACGTATTTGGTAACATTGCCAAGTGTGCTTCTCAGTGGAGCAGGAAGCAATTAAACAAAAGGTGTCAATTTACTTTTAATTACCTAAGTCCAAGCTTATTTTTTGATTACGTACCCAAAGGGTAAAAACTGGACCCTATTACTAAGCCTCCTTATGAACCGTGATAGCTAGAAAGTTCTTCACACATGTTTCATTTATGTTGCCGCTATAATAACAAACACTAACAATTAAATAAAGTTAAAATATTTAAGATAAATCCCATACACCAAGCATGTTTATTTGGCAATTTTTTTCTTTATCTTATTAACGACAACTGATAGACGTTTGAAATATTTACAAAATATTCAGTTTTATATTTACTGTAAAAATTAATTATTATTTCATTTCAATAACATTCATATTAAAGGGTGGCACCAAATCAAAACATTTTATTTTTTAACGTTTTTTTTATAGATACAAATAGTACGGAACCCTTCGTGCACGTGTCCGACTCGCACTTGGCAATTTTTTTAATGAATTTATTGTACAATTTTTATGAACATTTTCTAAAAGGTTTTGCACTTGAATCTCCCATAAATCAGGCTTCCAACGTATCCTTAATATGCAGAACTGAACTTTTTGACATAACACTGTTGTGCAAAATTCAAAAGGTGGAGTAATGAAATTTGCAAAACCTATTTTTTGTAAATAACATAAAATATATAATATTTAGAGAGTTCATTTTTTGCGTACAATTAGATTATATGTTTACAAAAACAGTGGTATACTTAACTCAATATCCGATTTTTGGCACTTAACACCTTTCTGCATAACAGGGTCTAAATATGCTAATTAAAAAAAAAGGTTTTTTCTGACTCAGAAAGAAAAGAAATTGATACCTTTGATTAAAATCTTCCTCTTACCTCGTAATGGCGCTACAGGAAAGGATAATCCACACATTTGCACAAAGTTACGCGTAATAAGCGCTTAAACCAGAAGTTAAGTCTATACTGGTAAGAAAATTCTAAGGTACTGAAAATGTCTGAAACTTAAACAGTTGAACAACAAAAGTAAAAATTACCCGATTAGAATTCCCGCCGAAAGTGCCAATGTTTCCGAATTATAGATAGAATTCAAGTCTATGTTATGAATGAATATAATAGATGGGTCTTAATCTACATAGAGAAAAAAAAATACGTTTGGGAACATTTCACTGTGCACCATTTCGATTTTGTGAAGTTGTGTTACGTATTTCAGGCAAATTAAACTTAAAAGTGAGTATTACACAGTGATTTTCTAGGTTTTCTTATTTTTATTATCGATCAGTGCTAAGAGTCTCTCTACTCGATATTGTGGCATATATTTTATTATGTAAGAATGATCACGACAAGATTCCAAAATGTTGATATCTTTACTAATTCTGCTTTCCTAGGTTTTAATATACAGCGAAACCTACTGATGTCATTTATTTATAATCACATACTACTTTACAACGAAACCTTAATGGGTAATGGTAATACTTTTTTCTTGTATAAGTTTTCTTGGTTAGAATTATTGTTCGGCCAGTCAAGGATAATAGATAAGTACCTTAGTAAAATATTCAGTTTGTGAATGCACAGAGTGAATTTATTTATGGTTTGATTTAGTCTATACTTGCGCATGTTTTTATTAGATTGATTTAAATGCTAGGTAATAGAACTGTAGTTAACTCAATCCTTTTGACTGATGAAACCCTCCCCACAATTAGTGCTAACCAACTTCTACGATTTTACGACTTTATGTCATATCATTAATGATGACATTTAATTAAATAAATCGCCGAGATATCGTCAAAGTTTCCCAAGTGTTTCCCCCCCTCCATTCGGTTTTTTTTTCTGTTTTAATTGGCTCTAATTGGTTTGTGTTACAAAATTCTTGTTAGATGGCCGGAGACAAGGCTGTGTCAACTGCAAGCAAGCCCGCAATGCGTGGCCTTCTCAATGCCGTGATCAAACGTAACATCATTGTTGGATGTGGTCTTGCTGCCTTATCAGGGATTATGTTCCAGCAGATGGTTGGCACTGCCAGGAAGCGAAGATATGCTGAGTTCTACAGGTATAACATGGTTTGCCCTGGTAAAATTCATTAGCTTTAACATTTATACGATTTCTACATGGAGTTCCAACTTTTCTTTTCACATAGTTTATTTTTTTATTCTTATTTATTAATGTTCGAGTTAAATTTTTAAGTAAGTATACTCAGAGTAGAAGCTACTTAAAAATTAGAAAGAGACAAGAACAATTTTCCATAGTTTTTATGTATTACTACTTACTAATTTATTACTACTTATTTTAGGACATATGATGCTGAGAAGGAGTTCGAAGAGATGCGCCAGAAGGGTCTTTTCCAGTCCTGCTAAATACCACCAAACTAGAGTAGATTTATTTATGTTGCTGTGAATAATGTATTAATTAAATCAATATTTCATCTAAATAAATGGATTTATTTATTTTCATAGGATAAAGCAGATGACTCGATTTAAATGTGTATTTTTTTAAGATACTCCAAGATAAGTTAGGGGAAAATGTGGGTATCTTAATTGATGTCATTTTATTTTATTATTTAAAATGCATGATAGGTGTCCAATTCTTTTTGGAATAGTTTTTCAACAAATATCTATACTTAAAGCTTTTCTTCGATGCTGATAAGACTATGGCAGGCATTGACTACTTTGTGAAGAATACTGTGATTGTTACTCGACTTTTTTATATTGTATTTTCATTGATAGGTTTGCATGGCAGAATTTTTTTACTAGTCGCTCTTTCTTTTCTTATGTACTTTTCTTTTGTATTTAACTTCTTTTACCTCAATATTCCAATAAAGTCTGCCTTAATGATAGAAATAGTTTTAAGTTTATTTTAAATTTACTGAACCCGCGTCGGGGTCAACTAGAGATGGCGATCTGAGATCGATTAATAGAAGAATCGATTTCTTAGACCAAAAAAATCGATGTTTTTAATTGATATAGAGTACTGAATCGACATATCACCCTCTAAAATCGAGATTCGATTTTTTTTGTTTCGACAAATATTTGTATAAAATTATGTACAACTAAGGGCGGGTTGTATCAAACAGTTGGTTAACGTATCATACCCTACGTAACTTTTTGACGATTACATCAAATGTTTAACCGACTCCTTGCCACCATCATTTTTCGAGCCTTTACTCCGTGGCCCCATACAAAATTCAATGACGCGCTAGTCGCGTCACGGGCCCTCCTAAATGATGACGCACCTAACGCGTCGTGGGCCACTGGTGATGTTATTACGCTATTTTAGGCAATTTCAACTAAAATAATACAAAGTGAGACCTGTTATTGTTTGTTTTGTTTCATTTATTAGTTTAGTGTATTTAAAAGTGTCGATCTACATGTTTTATACGAGATGGAAGGTATGTTATAGATTTCCACCATTGGTTGTCAACCTGTGGGAAGTATTTTATCGCAAATCAAAAAATCTTCCGTTTTTACTTCAAAACTATTCATTGGTGACTAAAACATAGTGATTATTTTTATACATTTGCTAAGTTCGAATCCTGGCTTTGATAATAACACTTTTCAATAATTTTTGAATGCTGTTTTAATAATAAGGGTATATATTTTTCCTAGAATTAATTAAAAAACGCAAGTATGTGCATGTTAAACTATGTATGTTTGAACTTCTAAAATTGAAAATCACGATTCAGACCTACCTTGCCACCTTAATTATATATTATAAATAATTAAGGGGCCAACTATACAATAATATAAATATATCAAATCACGTAGTATTTAAATAATATATTGGCATCTAATAAAATACAATATTGCATGACAAGGGCAATTTCTACTCATCAACATTTCAAGAGTCTTTTAACAGTCCAAATAGTGTAAGGTTAATAACCCCATACACATATCTCAGTCGTGCCATGGGAAATTAATGAGCGGTTTTCAAAAAAAAAAAAATTGTTCATAAAAAATCGCAAGATGGCGCTGAACAAACTAAGTACGCGGGTGTTACCTTTAAAATAGGAAAAGGATAGAAAAAACAAAGCTATTTTTTTCTCTAGCAATACTAATGCTGGTTTTGATTTTATTTGAATTTGAATAAAATAATACAATTTTAATTTAATAAACTTTTGTCTTTCCCATTAAAAAAATAACGTTCGTAGTTAATCTAAAATTAACAGCTGTCAGAAAACCGTTCATTTCCCGTGAATCTATTGGCAAGAGTGTAGAGTCACTGGAAATGTTCATTTAGCCTTAGCACTACCAGTAATGCCACGGGAATGTAAAATTTCCCTTGACTCAACTAGTATTGCCAAGCGGTTGTGCCTAAGGAAACAAAGGAAAATAAATATTTGTTATTACGTACGTATTTTTTAAAATTTCAGTATTTTGAAATATAGATTAACTAGTGGCCGCCCGCGACTCCGTTCCCTATGTGTTATTCTGATGTATAACCTATATCACTGCAAAGTTTCACCCAAATCCGTCCAAAAGTTTTTACGTGAAAGAGTAACTAACATCCATACATCCTCACATACTTACAAACTATCACATTTATAATATTAGTAGGATAAACAGTTACCTGTAGGTAGGCACCCTATAGTTGACAACCACTGGCAATTTAATTTTCCAAAAAGAAATAGTGGCCCTTAATATTTGTGTTTCTAATGAGTTAATTTTTATATAAAATAAGATATTTTATTGATTAAATCAAATAAAAATTTGAATTGCTACTATTTTCTAATGACGCTACTAGCGCGTCATGGGCCTCCCTGAAGGTTTCTTCATGACGCGCTAGGCGCGTCACGGGACAGGAGTCGGTTAACGTACGTCAAATCCAAAACGTTGTTTCGTCACAAAAAAATCTGTTCGTCAATGTTATTCGAGTTGCCATTAAAAAGTAAATCATTACTATCATTTGAAATATATGAAATTAAAACAGAATCCATAGTATTGATAAAAACTTTTCATCAAAGATCTCCTGTCAACACAAGAGAAAAGTTACGTTAACCAGTGGGTGGATGGCCGGTCAACGTAATAGTTAATTTCTAACGTCCGTTAAAGGCCGACATTTTAGAGTGGTAGAGTCTAGTTGTAGGCTCTGTCTGCAGCGATTAGTGGGCTGACTCGACCGGTGAAATACCACCGTCGCACAGAAAACCGACGTGAAGTAGGGACGATGTTCCTGCGTTTCGTTCGGTGAGTGCGGTATCCGGTGCCCAATTTTCTCAAAGGCTCAGCAACACACCCCTTCTAGCTTGACAGTGGTTAACGCCATTTTTAACGTGGACAGACTCGTTAAGTAATTGTGATACAACCCGCCCTAAGTGGCCGCCCGCGACTCCATTTGCATTGAAGTCGATTTTCCGTGAGAATGAGAAGTAAAAAAAAGTACCCTGTGTGCTCAGAATAGCCTACGTGTAACCTACTAGTGGCCGTCCGCGACTCCGTTCGCGCGGAAGTCGGTTTCCCGTGGGAATGACAAAATTTTCCCGCGGTAAAAAAAACCCTATGTGGTAAATTTGATGTATAACCTATATTACTGTAAAGTTTCATCCAAATACGTCTAGTGGTTATTTGTTATTCCTGAAATGTAATGTAACGGAAATAATTATCTTTTTTATACTTTTATTTAGTAGTAAAAACAACTTTAAAATTATAAAAGATCGCGTATTATGGTGTCTCATTTGTTTTCCGTGATTGGGATTGTATTTGTATTGAAAATATAGTTTCAATTATCAAATCGAAAAAAAGATCGATTATTGAAAAATCGATTTTTTACACCTCGATTTTTTTGTGGATCGATTTATAGATATATCCTTATCATGATCCGTAGTGAAGTGACTAATTTAGGCGAGCTCTAGATAACACCTACAGACAAGTATAGATGTCGTGTTTGCCGCTCAGCGTTGCCAGACGCCAGATTTTTTAAGATTGTAAAAATTCTTGATAAAATCAAATAAAATGCAGAATTACCGTAGATACCTTATATTTGCTTGGAATTAATACAATTTTTCATTATTCTAGGTATTTTTATTTAATTTTCAAAATCTCCATGCAAATTTGCAAAGTAAAATTAAACTAAAATTAACCCTGGGTCTTACTCAAATATTTAGTGAGTCGAATTTGAAAAAATGAGCAATTATAGGTACTTTATGGCTTGCCAACATAATGTTTTTAGTCATAATGCAAAATCATTATTCTACACTTATGTACGAGATTTGAATCAATCTTGAATCTTGTACAGAGACCGAAAATCTCGTAAATGAACGTTTTTGTCATTGTCATATACATATTATTAATTGCATTTACGTAGTCTGAGGACAAGACGTGCTGCCAAACGTAAAAAAACTATTTATTCAGGCCCACTTGCAGAATACGTTTTAACCTCGGGTTAGCTAACCCTGATTTGATGCAAGTGGGCCTCAATGTAATAAAAAAAACTAAATGTCAAAATCAAAAGGTTTTTCTAGTAAAATTTTCAAAGACTTTCTTATCTCTTTTTTTTCTGTGTTTCGTGGTTGTCTTGTAAGAGTGTGTTTCCATTTTAACCTTGGAACAAGTTGGGTGCGCAAGAACGCATCCAATAGAACTAAGCCTTACTTTTATGCCGTGTCTACACACTTGCCGAACCTCAACAAGCGGTCACAAATTCAAACGGGTTCATAGAGTGTTTGGCTTCGTTTGTAAAGATTTGCAAGGGTGTGTTGTGTCTGTTTGTATGTTTGTCCGCAAAAAGTTAATATATCATTATCATCATTACATAGTATAAATCCAAGTCGCTAATTGTGTCTGTTTGTATGTTTGGCTGCTATCTCCTCCTAAACTACGTAATGGATTTTGATGCGGGTTTCGCCATCTTTTAGGATAGGTATTTACTTACTCATTTAAATTTGTAAATAAAGAAAATTTTAATAAAGTTATTTTAAGTTAGCTAAAGTTTCTACGTAACGGGAACAAGTCGCGCCAAATTACACCATTGCGAAGCGTGGGCGGGTCGCTTGTGTAGAATAAAATCAAAAGAATTAGGGAATATTTTATTATATTTTTATATAT
This sequence comes from Emmelina monodactyla, assembly GCA_916618145.1. Classification (NCBI taxonomy): domain Eukaryota; kingdom Metazoa; phylum Arthropoda; class Insecta; order Lepidoptera; family Pterophoridae; genus Emmelina; species Emmelina monodactyla. The sequence goes on along the minus strand of OU745323.1, from coordinate 2,095,185 downwards.
AAGTAGGTAGGTATATGTAATATCTTTATGTATTATATTTTATATAAGTATATGTAACGTTATAGGTATTTTGTATAAGTTTTATTTATTTATTTGGATAAAACAGGATAGATCAATATATAGGTACCATATAAATTTTTTTATGTACTTTTCATCGCACTATATGATTAGGTATTTATTTGCACCTACTTTTATGTTTCGTTCTTTCCCTTACTTCACTGGCAGAAATCGCTGCTAGCGATAAGACCGCCTTTTGCTCTATTCCTATGCTTTAGGAAAAAACAGACACCTTTAAAGCAGCTCTTCCGAGGACTTGTTTCCAGTATATTATCATCAATTAGGTAGGCTACCTATCGTGCAACTCCGAAAGAAAGAAATGTCATAATTAACACGAAATGTATTGATTTTTTATTATAGTTATTACTTATAATAAAAATATTAAGGAAACTGTAAGTTATTATTATTGAAACTTTCAATTATTTTTTCTGCCCACCTACGTACTTACTATGGTAATCCCATTGCCAATGGGCCATTGGTTGATAAAATAGTAACCTAGAAGCGCTAAGGGTAGCGCTTACATACCTCATGCGTCCGTGTTTTTGCGTCTTTTTAAACTACAAGTGGCCGCCCGTGACTCCATTTCGCGTGGAAGTCTGTTTCCCGTAAGAATGAGAAGTTTTCCCGCGGTAAAAAGCACCCTATGTGTTATTCTGATGTATAATCTATATTCTTGTAAAGTTTTATCAAAATCCGTTTAGTAGTTTTTACGATGAGTAACAAACATCCATACATACTCACATTTATACCTACTCGTAATATTAGTTGGAAAATATAAGTAGTTACAAGACGGAAAAACACGGCAAAGATTACTCTTGTAACTCATTTAACAAGGTTTTATTTAAACAAATTTGGTCAACACATGACCATCTTGATAACATTTTTGTAATGTAATGTGCGTGGTAGCCTAGTGGCAACAGGAACGGTCTACTATACCGAAGGTTCCGGGTTCGATCCCCACTAGGGTGTACCACTAATTTGGTCTTTTTCAAATTATGTACATGTTTATCACGCACTAACGGTGAGGGAAAAACATCGTGAGGAAACCCACATGATTGGATGATAATCCATCATGTGATCCACCAACCCGCACCGAGCCAGCGTGGTGGATTACGGCTCAAACCTCGCTATCCGAGAAGGAGGCCTGTGCTCAACTATGGGACATATATAAGCTATTTATTTTTTATTTTTTATTTTTAAGATATAGAACCCATTATTTTATTTAGCCACAAGATGAAACCAGGGGGCTGTCAAGTAAGAAAAACAATGTAGTATAAAGTTAGCGTGTTAAATAGATCACATCAGTGCTTTTCTTATGGGACAGGCCCTTGTATATTATTTTATAGGTAGGTACCTATAAGCCATCATCTATCGAGGATGTCAGGTTAGGACTAGGGTTACGTTCGGAATAAAAACTAATTATTTTTTTTATATTCCTAACCTAACCCACGACCGGGTCAGGATTTCGGGTCAGGTTCGGAATAATCGTATTAAAATACAAGTTTGATTAATCTTGTCAGATGGCCGGAGACAAGGCGGTATCAACTGCAAGCAAGCCCGCGATGCGAGGCCTTCTCAACAGTGTGATCAAACGAAACATTTATATTGGATGTGGTCTTGCTGCCATCTCAGGAATTATGTTCCAGACCATGGTTTTATCTGCTAAGAAGAAGAGATATGCTGAGTTCTACAGGTAACTTATGTATGATGAGCGATAAGTGGATTTATGTTAGAGCTTTATTAACTAGTTTATTTAATTTTAGTTAACCTTTTTTTTTAAATGTGTTATTAATTCCAGTATTTTTAAACTTAAGAGTAGTAGGTTAATAAGGTACTTTAACTGTTTAATGTTTGGTTGGGTTATGGTACATGTTGTTCGCTGTAGGTATGAAAGTCTTTGCAAAACCTGTTTATGAAAAGATGGGTAACATTCTTTTTTATCTATTTAAATAGATCCAGATATTAAGTACCTAGGTACTATAAGGTAACAATATATATTGGCCTTTAGTAAGATTAAACATCTCTTTAATAAAATATGAATTAGTAAGAAATAAAACATGCCGCCATTAGATTTAATCCAAATCCGCGCCAACCGGCAATGTCGCCGACCAGTGATATCCATCGAATGCTAGGGATGTCCAGTTACTGATTACTTTTGTTTTATAGCTAACAGTACCTACATGTAGCATTACGAGACGGTTGGCCACCTTACTTAACTAATAGTTTGCGTATATTAAGTTGGTATTAGGCTGCATTTTCAAAAATGGTATATTTTCTGAAACTAATCTCATAACAATTTGTTGTAGAACCTACGATGCTGAGAAGGAGTTCGAAGTGATGCGCAAGAAGGGCATCTTCCAGTCCTGCTGAATACCACCAAATTAGCGTAGATTTATTAATGTTGCTGTGAATAATATCATCATTAAATGAGAAAATAAAACTTCCTTAATGCTTTTATTTTGAGGTTAGGTACGATTGATGGATATTCATCCGATTTAAAATTAAAAGTGTTCCTGAAAAAACAAATGGCGCTATTTTAGAGCAAAATTCCAAAGGAGTTAGGTTAATTTATTACAGACAGGCTGAATTTAAACCAATAAAAATAAGAAAAAGTTTGCGGGTTTTGCAAATCTTAAACTACAACTTACGAATTACTTATGAATAGAATGATCTAGAGAAACAATTACTAACACACATTTTATAACGAAGATGCGTGCAGCAATTTTCCTTTCTTTGTGGGTATAGGTAAGAGAGAACATTATAATATACTAAAAAATAAAAAATATATAAGGATATTTGATACTTACCTCTGATATGATAATCCCATTTCCTATAAACGGCATGCTTACCTCTTTACTGCACCATTATACTGCATAATCGGTCATTATTTTCATAGAAGTTTAGGTACCAACATTTCTTTTAGTAGGCCCGATACCTAACAGCTACGACAAAAAAAAACAATAATATTTTCGCAATAATTTATTCAGGACATCAAGTAATAGTTACGTAACTTTTCATTTCAGAATACAATAATTTAACAATTGTAATTAATTGATTACATTTGCAACCTTAATGATTACTTTACATCTTAATTTCGATAATCTGATTGATCGCTACAATAATGATCATTTATATTGTTTTGTTTGTTATTTATTCTTAGGTAAATACTAAATAATATACAGGGTAAATAGTACGGAGTATAAATCTATGTTGCATCTAGGTGGCATAATGACAGAGTGATTTACTTAATTTGTTTATTTCCCATAGTTGAAAATAAAAGTTTTAAATCGGGAACACGGTAACTAATTCTTTAGACGCTTTTAAATATTAGTTAGATTACATTCATACTATTAACCCTGCACTTCAAATCAAAAGGTATACGAGACAGGGACCAGCCTGTATTAACACGACAAATAAAATATTAAAATTAACAAACATTGATTATTTTAACTACATTGTGCTTGGAACTCAAGTGTGCGTTAGAATCTAATCTAGGGTTTGGGAAGAAATTATCAGGAGGATTATTAAAGACGTTATTTATAATAGAAAAGAAAACCTACGAAGTTATTTTACAGTTAAGATGTTGGTCAGTTCATGTAGAATATAGTTTTAAATGTAGGTGCAATATAAATATAATATGAGATAAACTTTACCGGCAGTTTTGTTCTTTTCCAATAAAGTAGATACTTATAATTAGATAGCTTAATGCTGTATAAAAAATTAAAACCGTTCAACGCTTTTTGTTTTTTTTAAAGCAAACTGTTTGAACAAAAATAAATCAGCAGCTTTGCGAGTAACCGAAACGATTTTGTGACGAACGAATTGGGAAGCCTATCTACTTTATGATAAATTACGTCTCGCGATTTTCACTACTGTTTAACCCCTCCCATCCGTCTTCGTCGCCCAACGTCACATGTCTGTGTTCCCATTTTAACAGACTTAAGATTTTTTTAAAGCTAGCTTTTTACTCAGGCAATTTTTTTCCACGCTGTTATACCTACATGCTAACTTGACACTCTTGCCGACTCTTAACACTTGTCGTGTGATGAAATAAGAAAGCGGATGGCTCATTAAAACAGAACTACTTGAACGGCTTGTGATTTCGACTACAACAGTTTAAATTGATGGGTACTTAATAAATATATGTTTCCGGTATCATGACGTGACATATATGGGCGAGTGTTACCAAACTAAAATGTGTTATGATTGTAGCTACATTGTAAACGTGTCTGTACATTAAAAAATGTGCTAAAAGTACACAATTACCTACGTCAATATCTTAAATTACTTAAAATGGCAGTTTACAAAGAAATTAAGGACAGTCTCAAGAAAATTGGCTTTTTCAAAAAGATAGATCCAGGAAGTATTCACAGATTTTCATTATTTTTTATATGGTAGATATTGACCAACCTGGACAAAAAATTATGATTCTTAGATAAGGATACATCCGCTATAACTTTTAAAAGTTAATTATAAGTTACAATTTTGCATCAGAACTAAAGCTCGGTAAAACAGTTAGCCATTTATAAGTTTGTCATATTTTAGTCACTTTAATAACCATAAAACACATTTCTTTCCATAGTTAAGATAAAATAAATACAAACAACCAATAAATACAGATTATTACTATGTTAATTATATTTAAGCAAGCGTCTTATTAAACAATCAATTTAAAAGATTATTTGCTTAGTTATGATAGAATACACGGTAGGTTCCTAGATAAATTTAAATTCAAGTAGCCTCATTGTTTGGCCCCAAAGGGAGGCAAATACATATATAATACTCTTATAATATACTTTGGTTGTATTTGATAATGATTTTTATTAATTTAAGGTTAGATGTACACACACCATATTGTAATTATTTCTACTGTTTTATTGTATTTAGAATTAAACGCCATTAGAGTTGACCATCAGTTTATTTGAAATTAACGTCAACTCTATAATAATTAAAACAAAAACTTGAATAAACCGTCAATTTTACATTAATAGTTTGATGAACCAGCATCTTACTTTTTTATTTAATTGATAGGTTTTAATTTATGCTACTTAGTAATTGTGAAAGTTAATAAATGCTAATAATGATTAAAAACTTAAGTACGAGATGTATAATTCGGAAGGTGTTTATTGTTACAAATAATAGAAAACTGCAATTAAATTAGAGAACGATCGAGCGTCGCAACAAAAGGTTAACAGAACCCATGGCAACACTGCTCTATGGCTATTTATTTTTACATTTGCTGTAAGCTTTATACGACTAGAAAAAGCGTAAATAAGGTTCGAAAGATTATAACTAGTGTTAATACTATTTTAATTTCTTAATTCTAAGTTCACAAAATTACATCTATAACTCATTTGCACAGCTTACTCTATGTGTTGGTATTTAAAATATTTCTTATCATTTTGTGATAAAAAAGGTGACTCAAGACTAATTATGCAGTTCTAAAAATCAATATTTATAGACTTTACTTTCTTGGAGTTTTAAAACGATTTAATGGATTATTAATATGTTTGATGCGCTGCGCAAATGAGTTTAAAACACCCACTTTACTGATATAGAATTTCTAAATGTAATTTAATAAGCGTAATAGATCAAAAACATTGAGTTTTTTTTGTGAATATTTTGTTTCTCTCAGGGCGATTGTAAGCCACTTAAAAATTGCTTTGTTCTTTTTTTAATTGGCGACACGCGAGTCAAATGAGCTCCTTTTATTTTTTTGTTTTTTTATTGCATGCCAATGTTCTTTCTTATGTGCCAAATGTTCAACACAGATCAGATTCCTTCTGGGGCTCGGACTTCGAATGTTTTTCCTAGGTTGGCTTCGTCGCCGTAGCCTTTATCGTCGTATTCTAGGTCTCTGCCTGTTTTCACTGAGTCTGGGAGAGTGCCGTACAGTTTTACACACAGAATATCCTTGCAGTTTTCGAGGGCTAATGCGAGTATAGATCCTCCGAGGAGGACCTCGCAGGAGGTGATACGTTCTGGAGGAGTGTATACCGCTATCAGCTTTCCTGTAAAGGTGATAACTTGATTAAGAAGTGGTATTTTTATGAACTTGGTAGATAGTATATAGAAAAGGTGTCGAAAGGTTTCACAAAAGGCATTTCATCTTATTTCTATCCCCGAATAGACTCTATAGTCGAATGCCGCACTTGCAATTGAACACTGTTCAAGTCTTAATGAATTAGTGACCACTATCCAGTGGTCTAACAGTTTGATTGTTGTCTTATTACACAATTATTTTTATCGCATCACTTGACTATAGGATTTTTAACCGCGGTTAATTTCAATTATTACTCTTCGTTTAAGTCTATCTATAGACCAAGTTGCATCCAAAAGTCGTTCAGTAGTTTTCTTTTGCAAACAAGTAGCAAACACACAAATTCACGACCTCTCTCATTTACAATAAACATAACTACGAAGTAAGATTAGTAAGTGCATAAATTACATTTTACAAAACATTTGTAACGTACTAGCGACCCGCCCACGCTTAACAATGGTGTAATTTTGGTTGATTTGTTCCAGAAACATAGTTTTTTAGCTAACTTAAAAAAATTTTCTCAATGTTTTTTTTTGCAAATTTAAATGAAAAACTTACAAAAAAGATGGCAAAACCGGCATTAAAATCTGAGTTTAGGAGGAGATAACACACGGACAAACATACAAACACACAGAATTAGCGACTTGGATTAATACCATGTAACCAGAGACCCGCCCACGCTTCGCAATGGTGAAAATTTGCGCGATTTAGCTATCTTAAAGAAACTTTTTCAGATTTTGATGTTATAGATACTGGAAAAAGGAACGTGGTCTCCGAGCATTGAGCGACTGGTTTTTCCAGTATCTATCAAAATTAATAAATTAGCATTTTAAATGCATAGAATAAAAAGTAAAACCTCAACTTTTTCAGATTTTTCTTTATTTACAAATTTAAATAAATAAATTCTCTAAAAGATAGCGAAAACCAAATTTAAATCCGTTACGTACTTTAGGTGGAGTAAGCGGACAAACCTACAAACAGAAAGAATTAGCAACTTTCATTTATACCATGTAATGATAATGATGATGATAATGATGATGATAATGATAATGATGATGATAATAATAATGATAATGACAATGATGATAATGATAATAATGATGATGATATTACCAGTGTGCAAGTCCCACAGGCGCACGGCGGGGTCCTGGCCGGCGTGGTCGCTGGACATGAGCACGCCGCCCGAGCGCGCCAGCCGCAGCGCGCCCGCCGCCGCCGCGTGCCCGCGCAGCGACAGCCGGCAGTTGCCTGGTGGATACATACTCATTGGCGTGTCTAGATAAATAAATCTCTAGACTTACGTTACGTAGACGGAGAGTTAAACTGGAGTGGCTGTGCTCAACTTCATTGCTAACAAATTTTGTTACTGTAATGACGTTACGCAACTAAATAGGTAAAAAACAAATCAAAGAAAACAACGAAGTCCCATTTTCTACTACAAACCAAAAAAAGGTTTACTTAGAAGTCAGAAAAGAACCTCAGCATTTGAATTTAGTTGAATAGCACATTCTTACCAGTCAGCAAGTCCCAGACCAGTATCCTGGCGTCAGCCAGCGCCGACACCACGCAAGCGTCCGCGCTGCTGATGGCGAGCGCCACGGTGTCGCAGCCCGGCTTCCACTTCTTGAACAGCGTGCCCGACTGCAGGTCGTACACCACGATGAAGTTGGGCGACGGCTCGTCCAACTCGCGAGCCACCACGCATACGTAGGAACCTGGGAGATTGATTGATTGAAGAAAGAAGAATATGGATTGATAGAAGAAACAAATCTAAAATCTCCAGACTAACACACCAATTATGTGTCTCTAAAGTAAGTTGCATTAAGCACTTGTGTTATAGGTACCACACAATGGACTAGGGGAGAACCTAGTTACACCCAGACACGAGCCAATATCGAAAAACCATTTTACGAAATTGGCCCGACCCGGGGATCGAACCCGGAACCATACGCTTAGCAGTCCGGTGTATATACAGATGCAGCACAGAGGTCGTCAAAAATGTTCTGTGCTTAGTAATTAATGAGGTTGGGCTGGGATTTTGCACAAGGCCTTGTTGATAAATTAAAGTTCGTCATTATAAGCTAGGAATAAGGTAACAGAAGTTAGGGTTCAAAAATTTAAACTAGAAGCTTAGGGCAGTAGTTAACCAGCGACCCTTCCAAATTTACATGCACAAGTGCAGCTTAAGCCAACTTAAATTGTACATTAAATATCGAACTTAATAAGAGAAGGGATTATGATACCAATAAGAAAACACGTCTTGTTTAATAAATTTAAATTAATTATCTACTTTCAACTCAGTTGAAAACACCACCTACCCTCATAAGTGATGGCGGCTTTAGACGTGACGAAGTCGTGATGCGGGATCCTGAGGTCGTAGAGAAGCTTCCGTGACGTCAGAGACCACACCAGCAACGGGAACGGCTTCTGAGTCTCGTCTCCGCACACCAGGATCCTGGGCATCAGGGTGATTGGCATCAAGAGTTATAAGAAGCTCTGTAGTTCCGGTGAATGACCGTTACTAGCCAATCAGTATAAATGAAGAGTTTTTTTTTTAATTCTGGGAAAAGTTAATCTGATAAATCTGGTATAGTTCCAAAGTATTTAACTATTGTTTCGACTGCTTGTCTGACGACTTTTAACAACACTTAATAGTAAACATGTATTATAGGTCTACATACCTGCCGTCGCCGGAAACGAGCAAGGAGTTCAGGAACCTATCTTCCCCAGCCTTGAAAGTAGTCACACAATCACCTGTAAATAATGACTTGTATTTGTATCAAGTAGACAGAATCAATGATTTATTTTCTTTAACTGAAGTTTAGCAACGACTGCACGAATGCTCGCGGTGTAACACGTTACATTACACCTCGTAACGTTGGTCAGTACCCACATAAAAGAAGTTACAAGTAAGAGTAGTTTATAACGGGATAGCGATTTTTTTCCATTCTTGTTCCCTTAAAATTTTATGCTTTTTTAGGCCAACGGGAAGTATCTCAAAACTTTGCTTTCCTAACATTTACAGAAAAATAACTATGTGATCATGTGGGAATATTCAACTTTTGAGACAGAGTCCTACAGACCTGAAATTTATAAGTAGACTAGTAGCCGCCCGCGACTCCGTTCGCGTGGAAGTCGGTTTCTCGTGGGAATGAGAAGTTTTCCCGCGGTAAAAAGTACCCTATATGTTATTCTGATGTATAACCTATATTACTGTAAAGTTTCATCAAAATCCATCCAGTAGTTTTTACGTGAAAGAGTAACAAACATCCATCCATACATGCATACTCACAAACTTCCACGTTTATAATATTAGTAGGATCTAACCAGTCACGTACCAGTTTCAATATTCATGAGGTTGACGTACATCCGGTTCCGGGCGAGCGCCACCAGGTGCGTGTCGTCGTGCAGGCCGTAGTACGGCATCTTCTGGTTCATCACGCCCTTGAGGGCCACCACGAACTTACCCTGCAGCAGAACAAGTGGAAGAGGCTATAGGACTTGTCGTGTCTTATTATGGTTATGCCATGAAACATATAAACCAAGAAGAAGACTTGAAGACTGCTAAGGAAGGATTATGATTGTGTATTTTTTTGCACATTCTTAATAGAAGAACTTCTGCTTTATTTTACAAATAATTCGTAAAAAGCAATAAAGTTCTATTAAATGAGTTGGCACATTGTAAATCATGGAAATGATGCGAGGGAACAGAGAAAAAACAGACAATCGTACCACCATGTCACTTGGCGTAATAATAATTGAAAAACGTATTTCATTTCAGTAAATATCTTACCTGGTCCAAATCATACACTTTGAGCTCTCTCCTACACAGCACCACACACTTATACTCGTTTATAGGCACCAGGTTGATCGGATGCGTCACGCCTACTAACTTCCTAACTAGCTTACATCTGAAATTTAAAATAGTATTTTAAAAGACATTCTTTAGTTAGTTAGCAAATGTAGTTTATTGAGAAGGAAACTAGATCAAGATTCTTAGAGCTTTCTACTTATTTTGTACTTTTAATCAAGGATTTGTATTTTTTGTGCTTTGTAGTTATTTTAAAGTTTCTTTCTTTATTGACTTACTGCGTGACATCCCAAACACAGATCTCCTCTCTCTCCGTGGACACGGTCGCCACGAACTTGCCTCGCGAGTCGAACCTCACAATCAGATCAAAGCTCTTACTGTCAAACACTTCCACCATCGACACGTCTTTCTTATCTTTTATATCTACAATCTTAAAATAATCATCATTGGTCGGATAGAACGTCGGTATTGGTGGCTCTCGGATGATCTCGTTCCACTTCTTGACAATATCGCTTTTGATTGGGTTGCCTTCTCGGATTCTCTTTTCGATGGTCATGCGGAGGAGGCCATAGAACTGTCTGTGATCGTAGTCTAGGGCATAGGCGTGGGTTTCGAAGAAGTCCTTCAGGATGGCCACGTGTTCTGGTAGTGGGTCGAGGTGGACAAGGGCGATGTCCTCGAGGTAGTGGCCGGAGTCGGTGGCGGCCAGCTTGTCGTGGATCCAGTCGAGGTCCGTGAAGTAAGGGCGTTTGGCGAAGGACTGAGGGTCGTCCTTGGACAGATGGTAGTGTTGGAACGGCAGCTCATCCAGTTTTCTGGTGTTGTAGCTTGAAAATAAAAAAAAAATTAAGCATCTTCTTTAATGAGATTATAGTAAAAAATACATTAAATTAATAACTTACAATTCTTCCGAAAATTTGTTCTCCTGTGATATTAATCGGCCGGACATTTTGGGATCGTCTTCCGAGTACCAAACTCCCTGAAACAAAATTATCATCTTTTAGTTAAATTGTATACCTACATGGAAAATTATTCATAACTAGTTATAGGTACTTTCTACAGGGTGTCCCAAAAATCAACGTCAAGCCGAAAACGTATGATGGGCCAAGGGATGGTAGTTCTCAAAAAGATATAAAAAAACTAGGTCATGTATTTAAAAAAATATTTTTTTAAATCAGCACCTTGTATTACTTTTTCGAGTACCGTGACCACAAACGTTTACCTAGCTTATTTTTTTTTGGGATTTGTTACTGAATAATGCTACTGTAAATTACCATTTAAAATTTGAACCCGAATATCTTGGTTTTAAGGAAAATATCCCTTTTTTCCCCAACCATGTACTCAAAATTATTACATCACTCAAGTTTGACTGGCTGTTCTGAAAAAAAAATGTACTACCCCATTTTGGCAAGTGACGTCAAAAGATGGCGTATTTAGTGGGCTTTCTAAAATAACACTCATTAGAATTTATCGTAATTGTAGTGTTTTTTTTTCTTTAAAACAACTCGCATTTGAGAATTTTCGTTTCCCTTAGCAAAAATGCTTCTGATGGCATCTAGGCTGTCTTTAAAGCTTAAATAAGAGTGGGACGGCACAACTTAAAGTGAAATGGAAAGAGACGTGAGTGAAAGAGATAGCAAGCCTGAGTTTCACCTACGGCACTAGTTAGAGTGAAACAGATAGAGACGCAACTATCCCCATCTCCCTCTAATCCCCCCGTCCCCCTCACCTCGTAGTACTGCACCAGCGTGGTCCTGGCCTCCACGTCAGTCGTCAGGTAGCGGTCGGCGGCGGCGGTGACTCCAGCGTTAGTCCCACACTATATCTCTCTAACCCCCGTCCCCCTCATCTCGTAGTACTTCACCAGCGTGGTCCTGGCCTCCACGTCAGTCGTCAGGTAGCGGTCGGCGGCGGCGGTGGCTCCAGCGTTAGACCCCACTATCTCCCTGTAACCCCCCGCCCCCCTCACCTCGTAGTACTGCACGAGCGTGGTCCGCGCCTCCACGTCAGTCGTCAGGTAGCGGTCGGCGGCGGCGGTGGCGAGCGCGGCGTCCCGCCAGCGGGCGGCGCCGCGCGCGTCCCAGCGCAGCCACGGCTCCAGCAGCGCGGCCAGCTGCGGCCAGAACAGGGACGCTGGCGCCCACGGTACTGCAGGCAAAATGATCAAGTTATCTTTAACTTTATGGACGTGAAAGTCGCTGGGATATTATGGAAGCCAACCAGAGTCGGGTGTCATATTTTAAACAATTCTGGATAACGTTAAAATGGATGAAAAATAAAGGTTTTGAGGATTAATTGGTAGATAATCAATGTCGCCATCTATTAAGCCCAAAAAATCTTCATACATTTTAACCTTTTCCAGACTTGTTGAAAAAATGACGTCCGGCTCTCGTAAGGTTCCATAATAACCTATCTGGGTTACGAGTTCGACGTGAAATCCAATAAATAATAGTCATTAGAATAGAAGTTCAAACTAAATGAACCTGCAGAAAAATACAATGTTCTCGTAACTAAGCAAAACAGTTGAACAAGGTCACTTCCGTATTGGTAACGCTGTTCTAACAGTAAAGTCGCAGTCACGCCTAATTTTACTTATCCTAAATTACCATGATACGTTGTATCTTAAAAAATGCGAGCGATAATGAATGTAATAATATTTATAGTCGTTGAAACTTTTATAAAAGAACAGGTAAACGGTATATAGAGCCTTCACAAACAACTTTTCACAATTTCACACTCACAATAAGTCTCTTCACTCCTAAACAGCTCATCATGAGCCAGCAGGTCCAGAATCTCCGTATCATCCAGGCCTCGTCTGGCCGCCGTCAGTAACGCTAAGCAGGTCTTCACTCGCTCAGTTCCCAGAGCGGACTCAGTAGTGGCCAGGATCTGGACCAGCTGACCTTCGAGATCCTCGCAGATGACGAGTTCAGGAGCTGTCTCCGGCTCGGATTGTTCGGAGAAAGTCTCCACTGACAAGGATATTTGCCAGGCTAGAATCTGTAGGGAATAGAAAATAAGATATTCAATATAATTTTGACAATTTTCAGGATTGAGCTGATCCTTTACAATTAAACACAAGGTTGACAATATTAAGATTTAAAAATATTTTAAGTCTGTTATCGTTAACGTGTCTTCAGATTACAGAGACGTGCGGTACGAACGATTGCCCGTATACCAAGTGATGAATGTGTAAGCAAATTTTTCATCTCGTTGGAGATATTAACACTACCCTGTCTGTTAATTCTCCAGATTGGTGTTTATGCCCACCAAAACTTGGCTGAGTATGCGCGTAGGGGTGACCACGGTCACGGCTTACGCAATCCAAATCACTTGGTTTGTATCAGTCACCGGTTGGAAAAAGCCTCGCGTACAATACATGCGATGGCCCCACAAGTTTATAATCTCCTTCCCCAACATGTTAAAACAGCCTCCAGTGAAAAATCGTTTAAGGTTTTGCTTAAAACGTGGCTTCTCAAGCAGTCGTTCTACAGCTACAGCGAATTTTTGTCTGTTGGTAATTAAGCAACTGTTTTTTGACATAAATTTGTATTTGACATTTATTTTTATTATTTTTATGACTAAAAAACGTGACCAATTTAATATTTTTATTGTATCTATTATTATTTGAAGTTTAATTGTTTTCTTATTATTGTATTTTCTTTTATTTGCTTTGACATTATTATTATTTTATTTTTATTAACTTATTTTTTTTTTGATCTTGTAAATGTATTTATTTGACATGTAATATTTAAATTATGAATAAATGATGATTATGATTCTGATTATGATTAATTACAAAGAGATAGGAATGATGATGATATTATTTTAAAATAAAAAAATAAAAATAAAAAAAATCATTTATTTCATCATTAAGTAACTTAATTGCATTCGATGAAAGTCAAAATATCGATCATCAGCTATATCATCAGTAGGCCGAGAGAAAAGAGCTGGCGGAAAAAAACTCGGCACTCTTTTGTCAATCACCAAATATACAAAATCAAGGCGTACAAAATCAGGTAATATAAGATTTAGCAAAAAAATATGTCAAGAAAAACCTTATGACTTGCTTAATCAACGATATAATCGCAGTATAACTCCATTCGGTACTGTAATTAGAGTGGTAGAGTCTAGCTGTAGGCTCTGCCTGCAGCTGGGCTGATTCGACCGGTGAAATACCACCGTCGCACAGAAAAACGACGTGAAGTAGGGACGATGTTCCTGCGTTTCGTTCGGTGAGTACGATATTCAGTGCCCAATTTTCTCAAAGGCTCAGCAACACACCCCCAACACCCACAGTGTTGCGGGTAGTCATGGGCGGCGGTGATCACTTACCATCACGTGACTCGCTTGCTCGTTTGCTAGCTTCTCTAAAAAAAAAAGTATAATTCCATTAGGTACTGTAACTAGGAACTTACCTTAGCATACAACGGCAGTGTGCACTTGTAAAGCGCGGTGTTGGCGGCGTCGGGCGGCGCGGCGGCTCCCGTCTTGCTGTAGGCGGCGGCGCACGCGCTGAGCACGGCGCGCGCCTCGTCCCCGCCCACCGGCGGCGCGCGGACTATCTTAGGACCATCCTCGGAGGAAAGCACCGCCATGATGGCGGAACTGGATGGCTCGTCTTTCTCTGTTAGAAAATGACGGAAATTAGTTTAAAGCCAAAGATTTTAAGAACGAAGTGGTTTGGTTTATTTAATGAACACGCAAAAGCTTTTGATTTCATTGAACAACTTGTTTATGTAGGTAAAGTATTAAAAAAAAAAATAGGTTACATTTATATGAATGTTTTGAGTTCTTATTTATAAGTTTTATTGGAAAAAAAAACTAAGGATGGTAACTTAAAGAAAACGTAACATACTGCAGATGGTGTTACTCAGGGTTCTATTCTCCCACCGTTTTTATTCATTACCTTCAGTGACAGTGACAATCATCTTGACGTTATGGGGCAGTTTGCTGGGCAGCCATCTTGCCCCGCGCAGTGCGTCTGCGCCGACGATGGCGAGCAGCAGCGGCCGGCAGCGACCCAGCGCTGACAACAAGCGCTTTAGCGCCGCTGAGAGGGAGTGGACGTCCTAAAGGAAAAAAGAAAAAAAATACGTTAATTTTTAAATGATTTTCTTAATTGGTAATTACGCTATGAACAAACGAAGAACAGCATTTTCATAAAAATAATTGTATTGAGCAACCAGCATAATAACATTTAAAGTTGCGAAGCGAAAATTATTTATTACAACTTCTTCGTTTTACATTTTGTCTTTAAGAGCAGCTTTCTGTTAATAAAATTAGAAATCCTGAAAGTTAAACAAAGGGTCGATTTCGATATTCAATCACCACTCATTTGAACATTAAACTGCAGATGTTCTTACAATTTTCCCTCGATACACGGTCCCGGCGTGCAGCACGTGGCACTGGTCCACGATCGACTTCAGCAGCTGGTGCGAGCTGCTGGACTGCGGGGTCAGACCCACGAACCTGCGTAGACATACAAATTAATAAACCTGACATATAACATTAATGAACCCCTTTTTTACTAAAGTAACTAATGTATGACGAGGTAACTGATTTGTAGAGTCCATGTTGACCTGTGGTGTTCGCACATCTTTATCTGGCTTCTTCTTTATAATGCTAACGTGATGTCAACTTTTGCCTTTTTTTCCATCACCTGTCCGTGTGTTTTTATTTTTTGTAATATAGCGAGCAAACGAGCATGCAGGTCACCTGATAGTAAGTGATCACCGCCGCCCATGACTACCTGCAACACTGTGGGTGTTGGGGGTGTGTTGCTGACCTTTGAGAAAATTGGGCACCGGATACCGCACTCACCGAACAAAACGCAGGAACATCGTCCCTACTTCACTATGGTTTTCTGTGCGACGGTGGTATTTCACCGGTCGAGTCAGCCCAGTAATCGCTGCAGACAGAGCCTACAGCTAGACTCTAGCACTTACAAAATGTTATCAACAAGTCTGGCTTATGCGGTTTACCGTGATCTACCAACCAGTCAATCAACCAACCAGGCTGTTGACCAACCAGTCTGTCAACCAACCAGCCTGTCAAGCAACCAGTCTATCAACCTACCAGTCTATCAACCAACCAGTCTATCAACAACCCGCTCTGTCACACGTTACTAACCGGACGATGACGGCGCCGTCGCTGCTCCAGCTGGGCGCGAGCGCGGCGGCGCGCGCCACCAGCGTGGCCTTCCCGCAGCCCGCGCCGCCGATCAGCGCCAGCGGCACCGACGACTCGCCCGTCACGTAGCTACAGACAAACATACACGACCATTATATACACATTAGCACAAAAAGACTGATTATATTGCATAATCGTTTTGGCAGCCTAAAAAGCAATATTTTAATTGACATCGAAGTTCACGAAACACATTTCGCTTCCCGAGCTAATAAACATATTTGCTTACTACAAGCACAAACAGAAATCTATTTAATTACCATTGCATCTTAAAGTCTCGAATGAAAACAATATAAAATCTACAACACTACGAAATCAGCTACGTCGTAGCTCGTAGCACGTAGAGGTCTAACCGTAGCACGCGTAGACGGATTTTCCGTAGTATGCCTATAACTAATTCTTTTACTTACGTTTTTAATTCATTAAGCGTAATTTCTCTGTTGGAGGTACTTTGTGAAGACTTTTGGCAGAACGTGAGATGCTCGTTGATCTCGTCGAACAAACTGCAAGAAAATAAATCACTGTCCAGTAAAAATTTAAGGTCATCAAGAATGTTTGCTTGGTTGCTTTTGTCATTACTCAAAAATAATTTTTAACAAAAGAAAACCGACCTCAAGCAAACCATTGTTATCATAAAACAAGTTGATATTAAAACACTTAGAAAGCATCAGCTTTCAAACAAAAAAATATCAAGAACGCTTGTATAATTTCCATAAAGAGTGCTGGGAGTTTTTTTCCACCGGCTTTTTTCTCTTTGTCTACGGTTAGGCAAAGTCGAAGTTTGTAACATTGTTCATTAAGTATATGTTACATATCTTTGATGAATAAAAGAATTTTGATTTGATTTTGATTTTTTGCTTCATCCAATCAAAAGTTTAAAATTTACAAACATAAAAAATAAACAGTCGAAGAATCGCGACAGAATTAAAAGTGCAGTAACAACCTGGTAGGTATCCCGTGCATCGGCGCGGGCGCATCCTGGTCCGCCGTCAGCGCGTCCAGGATGGCGTCGAGTCTCGCCGCCAGCGCCGACCGCAGCCCCGCCGCGTACTGCTCCTCGCCCGCCCCCGCCGCGCCCCCGCCGCCCGCCCCCCGCCCCCGCACCATGGCGCGGATGATGTTGCGCTCGTGGAGGTGCAGCTGTGTGGTTTAGGGAGGTGGTGATTTAGAAGAAGTGGTAATCTTTCATTTATATGAATTATCAAATGATTTTGTAACTCTAATTTAATGCGAAAAAGACCGATCTCTACTGTGCTGTGAATAAGCATCATGAAAGGTCACCTGATTAGGCTATTGAGGCCACAGTGGTTCGTTATTGTTAACTCTATTTATTGGAAACAGCCAGTTTCAGGACATTTGGTATACCAAGTTTCTTCTAGCTTCATCCTGAGTTCGCACTTTCCTACTGTAATCACGTCAGACGCCTAAAACGTTAGTTCCCTGATCTCTAACAAAAGTATATATCCAAGTCTTCATTCTGTTCTATACTGACCTTCAGATCCGCCTGCAGGTTGATCAGCCGCCGATGCAGCTCCCGGGCGTGCACGGGGTCCTCCTCGGCCGCCGGCCCCGCCCCCGCCCCCGCCGCCGCGCCCCCCGCGCCCCCCGCGCCCCCTCGACACACCCACACGCAGCGCCGCGCCGCCTCCACCGAGAGCAGGACGGTGTGCTGGACTTCCTGAAGAAGGAGAATAATAATCATACTAGTGGCCGCCCGCGACTCCGTTCGCGTGGAAGTCGGTTTCCCGTGGGAATAAAAAGTTTTCCCGCGGTATAAAGTACCCTATATTTTATTCTGATGTATAACCTATATTACTGTAAAGTTTCATCAAAATCCATCCAGTAGTTTTTACGTGAAAGAGTAACATACATCCATCCATACTCACAAACTTTCACGTTTATAATATTAGTAGGATTAATAAATCTGCAGACTGACACACCATCTGTGTGGCCCTAAACGAAGCAAAGCTTGTACCATAGGTACCACACAATGGACTAGGGGAGAACCTAGTTACACCCAGACACGAGCCAATTTCGAAAAACCATTTTGATTAAATTGGCCCGACCCGGGGTTCAAACCCGAAAGCATCCGCTTAGCAGTCCGGTATATATACCGCTGCACCACAGAGGTCGTCGTGAAGAAGGTTCGATGGTGGGTAAAATTGCTTCTTTAATGACGACCTCTGTAGAACAGAGATATGTATACGGGACAGTTAAGGCAACGGGTATGAATCCTGCATTTCTTAAGAACTTGCATTTAAGCTGTAGCAATGGTAAAAGTGTTTTCTCAACATATATTGAAAAAGATCATCTTCGTTTTAACTTTGTTATTCCAAATAATTTTGTGTCGTATTATAAATCTCAACTAAACCGCATGGCTTTGGGAGCCTTTATCTGCTACTATTTCATCACCACCTAAAAGCCTTAAGGAGTATCTACAGGAACTTTGCCAGAGTCTCCATCCATTAACACCTTTTCAAGAATCTTCACTATAAAATCCTGAAATTTGTACAAATAGTACAATAAAATCCTGAAATATATCTAAATTCTTTCACCTGTTCCACAACAGTAGTGAGATAGGCATCGCAAGCCTCCTGGGGTAGGGTCCGCACCAGCACGCTGAGGGTCTTGGCCATCTCGCGGCGCCATCTAGTGGCCGCCCCGCGAACTAGACGGTAGCATGGCGGCGTTGTACTGTTGTCCAGAGAGTACCTGAATAAGAAAAGTAAACCGGTAAAAATAGAGACCCAGAACGTAAGTTGTGGATCCAATGATCCAACACTTCGATAAGTTTTTCGCTAGTGCTGGAAAAATACCTATGTGAGACAAAAGCTGGTGCAAATTGTCAAATTCATTTGTATTTTTTTATAGAGTTAGGGCTCTACACTACATCTAAAATTACATCTAAAAGTTCTTAAGCTTCTTAAAGAGCAGGTGATAGAGGAAATTCACTTCATAGATCATTTTTGAGCAATCATACTTTATGTTGTGTATAATCTCAATAGCCATATTTAGTACATAAGACGATAAAACAGCCCATTCCCTCTCGCTATCCGAGAAAAATACCTGTGCTCAAACTCAAACATTTGTGGCGGCTCAGCCACCACTTAGTTCATACGGAACGCACCTTTAATGAGGCCCTATTATTATGTTAAACAACACAACTCTATGTTAGATTTTTACTCTGTGTTACGATCTCTTGTTTGAATGACTCTCTGTTAAATAACGTATTTTCTTAGATTTTCTTGAGTAACATTTTCTAGCAATAAACAGTGAACTTAAATGTAATCCGTGTTTTATATTTCCAATGAACATTCTACGCAACCCCCAAATTGGTGACCCCGCACGTTTCGAATAAATATTGGATTTCAATTCGTTGGCGACTGCCGCGTTTGCCTTTCTTGGTGAGCCTGCGGCGGCGCATCTTCAAGTTGGTGCTTTAGAAGATCTGCGGCACGTTGCGACCGAGCCGGCCTTATAATTGGTGTGAGCATTCGGCCGCCATCCGTTTCTACTGGCCAGCGATCCCTTACGGAAACAATTTTGGCGTTCCTGCGACAATCGCGTGCCTAGGTGCGCACTCGCAGCCATTCCAGTTCACACATCATCGTTGTTTGTGCTATCTGTGTTAATATGTGTATGTAGTGCTTGAAGTCAATAAGCCGTTCAGTGCCTAAAGTGTAAGAAAAGTGTGTTGTGCATTCACATGTATTTGCATCCGTGTTGCATTATCTCATCGCTACCTGTGAGTTGCTGGGTGAATGGTAACACCTGCTTTTACCCCTGGCATGAACATTTTGAAGTCGCTGACTGCCTGCACTTGTGCATGACAGTTTGTTATAGTTCCAGTTCACGCAAGTACACTTGACTTTACCTATTTGTGCATGACTTATATCAAAAGACTTTTGGTTAAGGTGATAACTTTGCAATTATTAAATTTACTAATTTGCCTGGTATTGCAACCTAAGAACTTTAAAAATATTTATTACCTGTGAATATAATTTCATTTTAACTTATGTATAATTAAGACTTATCCTAATAACTAAATATAGTCTAGGGTAGGTTCCTTATACAGTGCATTTTGTCATAATTTTTATTGAACAACTTTATTGCTCGTTGTCCGGTTATTGTGTTATTTTTTTCATGTTGTGTTTTGTCTTGCATATGTTTTGTGTGATATTGCTGGAACATTTAAAACTACTAGTATATTTTATTTGCTATTGTTTTGCACTTGCATTTTAAGTTTTAACTCTTTATTTTACAAATTTTACATTTCACATTTTACATTTTACATTACTTACTTGAAAACTTATTTTCAATTATTGTGCTTTCAAGTTTATACTTTTTAAAACTTTTTCTTTTGTTTATTGTTGGTTAGGGTACTTACATACTCACTATATTTTTTTTAATTGTATGAGTGTTCTACTACTCACTTACGGTTTGAGTTTTTCATCTTAATTTTATGCTAACTGGTATATGTTTGGTGTCTGTGTGTGGTGTTGGATATTATCTTTTTAACATTACTGTTACTTGCTTGCCCCCTTGCTACATCTGTTACCATGGATGCTGATCTGCAAGCTCGTCTTGCTGCTCTTGAGGCAGCTACTCTTGACGCTATGATGGAGCGCATTGAAGAACTTATCAGACAAATTGCAGCCTTATCTTCTTCGGGACATTCTCGTTCCAGGAATCGCTCCTTATCAAGAAGCAGTCACTCACGAGCCGGCACTCCAACACGAACTAGCAAACCTTGCTGGTACCATAAAAAATATGGTCCCAAGGCTGCTAAATGCATTAGCTCATGTAATTGGAAGCCGGAAAACTCTGTGAGCAGTCAGTAGCGGCGGCGACTGACTGTGAACCCAACCATCCTCACGGCCGCCGTCTCTTCGTTACCGACCGGACCACTAAACGGCAATTTTTAATTGACACCGGTTCGGACCTTTGTTGTTACCCTCGCCGCTGGCTTGCGGACCAGAGAAAATCCTCTGACTATGAGCTCAGCGCAGCTAATGGTAGCTGTATTAAGACGTACGGGACTATTACACTTACACTTAACTTTAGTCTTAGGCGGAGCTTCGTGTGGAAGTTCGTTGTTGCAGATGTTACCACTGCAATAATAGGGTCTGATTTTCTGGCTTATTACCATCTTTTGCCAGATTGCCGTGCTAAGCGCCTTGTTGACGGCATTACCAACCTATCAGCACCCGCCTCCGCCGCAACTATGGAACAACCCAGTGTCAAGGCCGTAGCTTCTACGAACTCTCCTTTTGCACAAGTGCTTGCAGAGTTCCCTGACATAACTCGCCCTCCTGGTTATCCCAGGACCGTTAAGCACAATACTGTGCATTATATAAAGACAACGGATGGACCGCCTTTATCATGCCGCCCTCGACGCTTGGCTCCTCAAAAATTGCTTGAAGCCAAAAAAGAATTTGAGGACATGGTACAATCTGGCACCGCACGGCCATCAAAGAGTTCCTGGTCGTCTCCGTTGCATATGGCTTCGAAGAAGGACAATTCCTGGCGCCCCTGCGGTGACTACCGCGCGCTGAATTCCAGGACAATTCCCGACCGTTATCCGGTCCGCCACATTAATGATTTCACTCATAACCTTAGTGGCTCTAAAATTTTCAGCACAATAGATCTGGTAAAAGCTTACCATCAAATACCCGTGTTTGAAGAGGACGTGCCGAAGACTGCCATCGTTACCCCGTTTGGCCTCTTCGAGTTCCCTTTCATGACCTTCGGTCTCCGGAATGCTGGTCAGACATTTCAGAGGTTCATCGATGAGGTCACACGGGGTCTCGATTTCTGCTTTCCGTACTTGGATGATATCCTCGTTTATTCACCAGACGAGGCTCTCCATAAAGAACACTTGCGGATTCTCTTCAAACGACTCCAGGATTATGGTGTCGTCATCAACACTTCTAAGTGTACATTTGGTGCTCGGGAAGTCACATTCCTGGGATACCATATTTCTTCTGAAGGCACAAGACCTCCACAGGACCGCATTCAGGCAATTCTGGATTTTTCCCCTCCCAAAACTGTCCAAGGCGTTCGACGTATTCTCGGTATGTTGAACTACTATCGTCGTTTCATACCTCACGCCGCTCAGTTTCAGGCTCCACTCATTGATGCCGTAGTAGCTATCAACGGAAAAGGTGCTAAGCCATTCATATGGACACCTGAGCTTCTAGACCGTTTTGAAGCCTGTAAGAGGAGTTTATCCGACGCCACCTTACTGCAACATCCTATTAGCGACGCACCTTTGGGACTTTTTACCGATGCTTCCAGCGTCCACATTGGGTCTTGTCTTCAACAGCAAGTTGACGGTCAGTGGTTTCCCCTTGCTTTCTTTAGCAAGAAGCTGACCCCAAAACAGGCGCAGTGGCCCGCTTATTATCGCGAGTTGCTGGCGGTGTACGAAAGCGTACAACATTTCCGCCACATTCTTGAGGTACAACACGTGACCATCTTCACGGACCACAAACCGCTTTTGTACGCTTTCGTACAGCGCCGAGAGAAATTACCACCGGCACAGCTAAATCAGCTGTCTTTTATAAGCCAATTTACCACCGATATCAGATTTATAAAAGGAGAGGACAATGTCGTGGCCGATGCGATGTCACGAGTTGACGCCATCGCCGTCGAACAAGACTACGAAGCACTTGCCCAGTCTCAGCAGACAGATCAGGAACTTTCTAACTTGCGCTATCGCAGTTCCAGCCTTCAACTGAATAACGTCATTATTCCTGGCACTAACTTTTCTGTCACTTGCGATGTATCCACTGGCAAGCCCCGTCCCTATTTGACCCCTCCCTTTCGTAGATCTGCTTTTAATAAACTCCATAACTTAAGTCATCCCGGTGCACGAGCTACTACTCGTCTCGTGACTGAACGTTTCGTGTGGCCTTCTGTCAATAAGGATTGCAAGGAGTGGGCTCGCACTTGTGAGGCGTGTCAACGCGCCAAAGTGTCTCGCCACAATTCTGCTCCCATCGGCCATTTCGACCTTCCATCTGGTCGCTTCCGACACGTCCATATTGACATTGTCGGTCCCCTGCCGATTTGCAATGATTTCCGCTATTGCTTAACAGCAATTGACAGAGTCACCCGATGGCCTGAGGTTTGGCCAATGCGTTCCATCACCGCGGAAGAAGTGGCTGAAACTTTCACCCGAGAGTGGATTCCACGTTTTGGAATTCCATCAGTCATAACAACAGACCAAGGAACACAGTTCGAGTCTGATTTGTTTCGCCAACTAATGACACATTTTGCCACCAAACGCATTCGAACTACCCCGTACCATCCTTGTGCTAACGGCATGATAGAGCGCGTACATCGTCAACTTAAGGCGGCTCTCATGTGCCATCACGATTCTTGGGTACGTGCGCTCCCTCTCGTCCTTCTCGGAATGCGTTCTGCTTTCAAGGAAGACATTAAAGCTACAGCAGCCGAGATGGTGTATGGCGAAACGCTTCGCCTTCCTGGTGAATTCTTCGATGCTACAAGTACTGAATTTACTTGCAATTCCTCGGACTTTGTAGAGACCTTACGTCGTCACATGTTGTCTCTTCAACCAGTCCCTGCTTCTCGACACTCTGAACCTGCCACGTTCATTTTTAAGGACTTAGCTACAGCGACTCATGTGTTTTTACGTGAAGACTGTGTTCGTCGCTCGCTGCAGCCACCTTACACCGGCCCATACCACGTTATTGACCGCGCCAGCGATGGCAAAACAATGACGCTGGACGTAAAAGGCCGCCGTGTCGTTGTAAGCGTCGATCGTCTCAAGCCAGCTTATGTTGACCATACTGGCCCGGCAATATTCGAGCCTACTGCGGGAGTTGCACACTCTTCACCTATACCTGTTCCTGTACCTTCACGGCACCCACCCTCATCTTCTGTTCCATCAGATACCACCACAAACACCAAGCCAGAGTACACTACTCGTTCTGGTAGACGCGTCAAGTTTAAGATCTTTGACTGATCTCACTCCGTGGGGGGGTGGTGTGGCGGCTCAGCCACCACTTAGTTCATACGGAACGCACCTTTAATGAGGCGCTATTATTATGTTAAACAACACAACTCTATGTTAGATTTTTACTCTGTGTTACGATCTCTTGTTTGAATGACTCTCTGTTAAATAACGTATTTTCTTAGATTTTCTTGAGTAACATTTTCTAGCAATAAACAGTGAACTTAAATGTAATCCGTGTTTTATATTTCCAATGAACATTCTACGCAACCCCCAAACATTGTATAATCTGCTATTATTGTTATCTATCGTCTCATGTCATAACACCGAGCGATAATGCATGGCAACGTCGTCGGTGCGGGACGTCCTAGGCGGACGTTTATCGACCAAAGTGGCGATATATTAAAAAAGGGCCAAATCAAAAGTATCCGTAATCGAGGAGCGTGTTTCAAGAGATTAATGTGTGTGAAAGAAGCGCAAGAATGTCTGGACCGAAGTAGATGGCGATCCTCTGCCTACCCGAATGGGAGACAGGTGTGACGATTTGTATGTATGTTTCATGTCCTCTGCAAGATACCCCACTAACCATTTGTTCAGCAGCGCCTTATCGCTCTCGTCATCCGCGGCGTCGATGGCCGCCTGGAAGTCGGCGCACTCCAGCGTGTGCGGCAGCAGCGGCGTGCCCAGCCCAGAGTTGAGGAAGAGGACTGGTACCACTGCGCCCAGCTCCGACTGACCTGGATTTTCAATTTTAATTTTATTTTTTACCAAGGTGTCCGAGGTTTTTTGTCCGAAATGTCGTAGACCCGCGGGTTTGAGGACATGAATTTATGAATTGTAATCGAGCCTGATGCTAGATTGGTAGGACTAGATTGGTATGGAAATTGCAACTAAAACTTAAGAAAATAAATAGAGAAAGTGAAGAATCTCTAAACATTCTGCAAGGGAACTAACAGTCTTATTCATAAATCTTGTGTGACAGCTTTCTTTAATGACGGAAACCAAAACAGATTTTAAGTAATAAAAGTTTGAATACAGGTAAGACTATAAATAACGAGAGACCAGCTTATGCGATTGGCTAAGTAAGGCGATATCGATTTATTTCTAATTTTGGGTAAAGTGCTTAAAATAATGCACTTTGAGTACGTTTGGAAACAAGACTTTTTCTTAGCAAAGAAAATGTGGAAAAGAATTAATAAGACAATAGGTATAGTAACTAATTCACTCCTTCTTTCCATAACTCCTTTTCCCCACTTACGAGTAAGCTCAGCAATACACAGCACCGGGAACCGATGGTCCCTCTGCTGCTCGAGCGGCGAGCGCCAGTGCAGGTCGGACACGTGCACGCGCCAGCCGCGGCTGCGCGCGCGCACGCGGAGCCGCACCGCCGCGCCGCACTGCAGCGCGCCCTTCTCCGCGCAGCAGTCTGGGGGGAAACGAAACTGTTTCAGTTTGTGAAGGGAAGAGACAGTATTTGGGAATTTATATGTTTCTTTTCCTCTTCTGTTTCCAAAGGTATTCATAAAAAAAATATCTGGGGAAGGGGGTATTGAGTTTGTGGCAGTAGAGAGACAGTCATTGGAAATGTATGTGTTTCTTTTTCTCTTCTGTTTCCAAAGGTATTTATAAAAAAAATGTTGCCACAAACAACAAACTGTAGTTTGATTAAGTTTACTAAACCTTGCTTCAGGGACACTAACTTTTATTCTGATAAGTAGAAAAACTTCGTATAAGTCACTTGAATTAACCATAACATAACATTTATAAACTACCTAAAGAAGTGGAAGTTCAGCGACGTAAATCAGTGTTTTACAATAGTTATTTTTATACCTCTATAATAGGATACTGATTTAGTTTCAAAGTTACGCCTGACCCTCTGGTTCACCATTACCCACTTATTGATTTTACTTTAGTTATTTAACTTTTACAATCCCACCTTGCGAGTCGGCCGCGCACACGTACACCAGCATGGCCTTGCGGCGCCGCGGCCGGACGGCGGCCATCTTGCCCAGCAGCGCCGCGCGGTGCTCGTCCGGCAGGGCGGACACCGCGGCCGGCACGGGCGGGCCCAGCGCGTCCACGCGGGGCGATGCGCATGTTACTGGGGATGAGAGGGATATGGAGTCTGGAAGGAGGAAGATCTGTATTAGCTATTTAACGTTAAATCGTTTTTTTTTTTTGGAATATTGTCTTTATCTTTATATATTGTCAGATTTTATGCATGATATTTATGTAAACCACGAAAGATTTTTTTAAAGTACAAACCTAATCAACAGTTACTAGGGTCGGTATTCAAAATACACAGGATTACAAATGAATGATTTTGCACCATGTACAAAGGAGTAGACTTAACTTAAAATTGCTCAATCTGTGAGACCCAAACCAATGTAATCATTTTCACTTTAATGTCGGCAAATCTTTTATCGTTGCCATTTAATAAAATAAACTAGCATCATGATAAAACAACTCACCCGAAACACTAGAGTTCACCGGCCGTGGTTTCAGCTGCGGTTTCTTGTCGCGCGCGGGCTCCACCGGCGCGGGCGCAGGCTCCGGCTCGCGTGCGCGGTACGCGGGCGACCTGCGCGCGCAACAGTTCGATCTACGCTGAGTTATGGGCAGTTGGGGGCGGTGTTCAGGGGTAAGACATCAGGCGATAACACTCAAGGAACTAGTTACACTTAGACACGAGTTAATATTGCAAATACGTACCTAATAAAACTTTTAACAGACATTTTTATGTGTTGAACTGGGTATTTCGATGTTTCAACGCGTTTACTAACTTCTATAGAGGGGACATTATAAAAAAAGAGTAGCGAAAATATTTACATTCGTAGCGATGGACGAACCTGACGTACCCTGCGACACGGTCCGCGTAGCTGACGAAACTGAAATGGTGGCCGCGTATGCCAGACTGTTAGGCATTAGGAAACGCAATATGATCGTATATCTATCTGTTTCTGTTTTGGAGATATTCGCGTCGGAACTACTTACCCCCGGCACTTTCAGCCCCGGTCTCCCTTAATATATAGACAGATAGTCAACCAGCAAAGAAAAGTCTATAAGAGTTAGTTTTTACTTCTTCAAAACTCTACAAAACGCAAACTTGGACAGAACTTTATTTTTTAATTATGATAAAACAATTTGACGGAATCATAAAATAAATACTTATTCCTATTTCACGCATAAAAAAGAGTAATACTTAGTTATTTTAAACGCCTTAAACTTACTTTAAATTAATAAAAAAGAAACGTGAATATCGTACAGTGATGGTCAAAAGAAAGTTATCTTGTTAATAACATTATCTTGTTTATAAGTTACAACACGCCCTTGCGAAGAAATTGGTTGGAACCTTTACATAAACTTTGAACCGCCCAATTCAAGTAAAGACTTTAATTAAAAACTTATATCTAAGTTTTAATACCCGCAAAACTTAATAAAGCGAGTTTAACGTTGTACCTTACGTAGGTCTTGTTTACCTAGATTATAGGCATCTAACCTTTTTGTGAAATTTGATAACGTGTAGTATCGTAAAACATTGTCACAAATTGGGTACACTTTAGTGTAGGTAGGTATATCGGTCAAAGAAAAGCTCAAAAGCAGAAAATCCAGGACCACGCTTAGCATTGAGTAGATATCATTTTTATAGGAAACTAGTGGCCGCCCGCGACTCCGTTCGCGTGGAAGTCAGTTTCCCGTGGGAATAAGAAGTTTTCCCGCGGTAAAAAGTACCCTATGTCCTTTCCCAAGTTCAGTTCTTTCTTCATACCAAATTTCAACAAAATCGGTTCAGTGGTTTAGGCGTGAAAGCGTAACAGACAGACAGACAGACAGACAGACAGACAGAGTTACTTTCGCATTTATAATATTAGTAGGGACTAGCGGCCGCCCGCGACTCCGTTAGCGTGGAAGTCGGTTTCCCGTGGGAATGAGAAGATTTCCCGCGGTAAAAAGTACCCTATATGTTATTCTGATGTATATATAACCTATATTACTGTAAAGTTTCATCAAAATCCATCTAGTACTTTTTACGTGAAAGAGTAACAAACATCCATACATCTATCCATATATCCAAACTCACAAACTTTCACGTTTATAATATTAGGATGTTATTTAAGCGGGGGTGAGGTAAATGATGTTGCGTAGATTTCGCGGCTGTCATTTTAATATACAGCTGAATAAAACATAATATCATTTAAAGCTTGCTTTTTATCGTGTCGGCACTAACGCTTGTGCTTTTCAGTTCACTAGCTTGTTGTTTTAATTCGCTACGTTATTGTATGTTTAGGAAGTGCTATACGCACTAAAGAAACTTTTGGTAAAATACATCGCTACCAACCCCCTAAACCTTTGTAGATTATGTTGCGTTCATTTACTCCCTTAATTTTTTAACTATATTATCTTAATCCCCATGTTTTTTTTGAAACATTAAGCAAATTGAATAAAGAATACGTTTTCGCAATGGTCTTACCATGTTGCCTTGAATTATTATTTATTGTCTGTCCCTTCTACCCCGTTGGTACGGTAAGGGTGGGGCACATTCCACCCCGGGGGTATTTTCCGTGTCAAAGATCTAACGACACATCAGAAAGGTCCAAATTATGCAGCTTAGCGCAACCTTGGCATAATCTGCAAACGTATGGAAATAAACAAACTGATGTTTTTTTTGTGGGCGTACGTGGTAAAAGTATATTTGTGTTTTTTTTAGTTTTAATTGTTTTCATAGAAAGTAGTGACCGAGGTGCATAATTAAGTTTTATTATAAAAATATTTAATTTTTTAAATAATAAAATTAAAAGAAAATGAAAAATTTCTGACCATTATCATTATTTACGTAACAATGAGGCTTTTCCTGAAGATATCTTAGGATAAACCAATTAATAAAATAATTGAAGAGAAAACATTATTCTTAATTTACCCTTATTAAAATTATCTTTTTGTTAATCCATAATAAATTTACCTAGGTACTTATTTGTTTTACAACTACTTCCTAAACAATGACAGCATATTTGTAGGCAATTTGGTGCCAATTCTACATTAAAACTCTTCAAATTAAACTATAATTGTAGCTATCACCTATCACTTACTCCCCATTAGTATATGATAGAGACGGGTAATCATTTTAGTCCTGTCAAACTAACGTGCATTATGATACGGCGCAAGCAACCTTAGACTCGTCAACAGCGCGTTTCGTCTAATTTAACAGTGACAAGGACTAAATTTTGTGAGGCTGTACCTGTCTCTATCTAACACTACGTATAAGAAAGTGACGGCAATATTTTTAATTTGGTTTAGAGAGTGTTCTCAGAATCGGGGCCATGTTTTATAATCGCAGTGTAGATAGAGAGGTAGTTCTACCAATATTTGCCGGGAGACATATTGAGATTGGAAAGGGGTGAGTGAAGGATAACCTGTAACAGAGGGTAGTTTCTGAAGGGTTGTTTTTTTTTATCTAGGTGAAAGTTTTAGGCATAGTTAGAACGACCATTTTTATGTGTGAGAGTTGTTGTTTCATGTGTTCGTGTCAAATATCTTTCACATTTTCAATATTGAGACATTCTAAATTAAAAAACTACTAAAAAACTACTGAACAGACCAGGATAAAAATTATGATAAAAACAACCTAGATAATATCAGATTCTAATAATAACAATTCTTTAGTTAATATTATTTAATTAAATACATTTTAAACTAAAATGGCACAATCATTTTCGTAAGATCTATTTAACTAAACAATAGCCACGAATTGCAAATAAAAAGGGGAGTAAATACCAACCCAGCCCTTTATTTACCAAGTTACTCGACAAATTTATAGTCACCTAGACCAATAGGTATCTAAAATGTATAGACCAAGTAAATTACCCAG
Source organism: Emmelina monodactyla (assembly GCA_916618145.1). Classification (NCBI taxonomy): domain Eukaryota; kingdom Metazoa; phylum Arthropoda; class Insecta; order Lepidoptera; family Pterophoridae; genus Emmelina; species Emmelina monodactyla. Next base: position 2,065,241 of record OU745323.1, on the reverse strand, counting down.
TTTTGTGTACCTAATGCTTGCGTCAGATCGTTCGAAGAAACAATGAAATTTTAAACAGATAAATGCCTCTTTTATTTGAAAATGTTGTACTGTTATGAATTGAAAGCAGTGATTCAATTTTGTTCTATTTTCAAGTGAATATTTTTTACAGCGAAAAAAGTAGTAACTACTCGTATTAATCGATGTAGATTGGTTGGTAGTGATAACACACAGGTACCAAACTCATGGTTTGGTGGTTTGTTGGAAAATTTACGTTTTTTACAACACCAATTTTTCATCACTAGAGGGATGAAGTTCAAGGGTTTATGGCCAATTTGAGGAGATTACGCTTACATTGATCAAAATCCTTATACTTATATACCTTCGCTTTTATAGTTGTTTTGCAATATCTAAATATTCGATCTAAATCGAAGTCCTATTTTAGGCTTGGCATGTTTTATGGAGTAGGTACTAAAGCGCAGTAAGTGCTTGTATTATAGGTACTACACAATAGTCTAGAGGAGAAACTTAGTCGCCTACGCACAACGCAATAATAAAATTGGCCAAACCAGAGAATCGAACCCGGGACCTTCAGCTCAGCAGTTCTTAGGTATATGGTACTGCTGCGCCACAGAGGTCTTTAACCTAAAAAAACTATAGCTATATATAAATTTATACATATATACAATTTCAGATTCCCTTAAACAACTTACTTCAGCTCAACAAGTGAACACATTTTACTACAGACCCTAATTATCCAAAAACTAGCCCCAAAAACACCAGTCTACCCAAACTTTACTTTACATACCCCCGCAAGTAAAACTTATAAATGATTCCATTGTATGTAAATGTTTTAACTGTATTTCTTACTGTTTACCATTGAGGATATCGATCGCGGGAGGGGCTATGACGTCAGAGTACCCCGTGACGTCATTGTGACGCGTGCCCCGCCCTACTTTAGGTACCTTGGAGCAGTATATCACTTTACTGGGCACCCTGTAGTATATGCCATTGTAGCAAGCAGGGTTTGAGTGCAGCGTTGTTAATGATGTCTAATTAGTGTTGTTTTTATGCATTTTTAGTTATTTATAGTTGTAAAGTGGTAAGGTGCTCTTGGAAAAATGTATTATTTCGCAAAGGCGGTACAGTTTGTATTTTTAAAATGCTTTCAACAAAAGCAATTTGATAACTAGTTACAGCATTTTTATAAGGTATCTTAACATTAGCATTATTCAGAATAGGTCGTTTTCTTGCACAATCAGGTTAGGTCGTTTTCTTGCACAATCAAAGGTATTCACTTTAAAAAAAAAATCTACCTACGTTCATTTACCTACTTACAACATCTTTTAATTAACAGTTCATAAGCGTTATAACCTATTTTTTTATTTGAAATCAATTTGATATTTCTATTCTTGTCTAAGTGATTAAATGATCAGATAAATTAAATAAGTGGTTAGCTCACGGTCTCAATAACCGAAAATAACAAGTGACAAAATGTAATGTAACCCGTCATGACACCGAATTCCAGAATGGTTTGTCAACGCGCCAATAAAAAAAAAACATCAACGCGACGACAAAATGGCGGGACTTTAAATGTAGGACTCTTATTTTAAACTAAACGCAAATATAGTTTTGGGGGTCAAGCATAAATTCAGTAGGTATTTTGAACTTTTTCATTATCTAAGTACATTTTATAATTATATTATTGACGACCTCTGTGGTACACCGGACTGCTAAGCGGATGGTTCCGGGCTCGATCCTCGGGTCGGGCCAATTTCGTAAAAATGGTTTGTCGACATTGGCTCGTGTCTGGGTGTAACTAGGTTCTCGCCTAGTCCATTATGTGGTACCTATAACATAAGTGCATACTGCACTTACTTAGGGCCACATAATTGGTGTGTCAGTCTGGAGATTTATTATTTTTAATCAGTTGGCAAAGAATTCTGCAGTACTGCAGATTTTGGTGCATTTAAATTAGCTTAACTTTTTTACAGTAAAGCTTGTGCCTTTTTAAACTGAAACACAGTTAACTGTTTAGTTGAAAATAAAACAAGGTGGGTTGTTGGGTAACTTTTGCCGAAGGAAATTGTACAAAACTGAAAATACTTTTTCGAACAAAATTGAAATTTTGTACAAAACTGAAATTAAGTTTTGGTAATTTGAGTTTAAACTCCGTTTATAAATTGGTGCTTTTCAATCCAATCCAGTGATCACACGCATATTTATATAAGTATCTAATTATAATAGGTACGTGGAAGTATTAGAGAGACTAATATTTTCTAGAAATAAATCATAGAACCACAGATCTAAGAACGGAAACTTGTAAATCAAGAAAGATTTAATAAGTACGCTCTATTTCCTTTATGAATAGAGTTCATTAACTTGCATCACTGCGTTCTTTTATATGAGAGAGTGAGATAGGAATATCATCTTTTTTTTCATTAGGTTTATAAGTACTAGGAGAATTGGTCCTGTGGCATCATAAAAACGTCATTGCCTAATAAGTAAGTAACACAATGTCACCATATCAAAGTTAGTTCAACTTTTATGGTCATTTTTATATTATGGACATACCTGATTAAAACGCACTTCCTGTGAGTTCAAATCGTGAGGAAACTCTCATACTTAGATGACTATTTATCATATGAATCCAATATCCACCGCACTGATCCAAAGAAAGAGTCCTGGGGGTCTACCGGGACTTTACAATCGAAATCGTATTCGTGCTACCGAAGTTCGAACGAACTTGATGGAATGCCTTACCGGCACTTTATCACGACAATTTGACGAAATTAACCGTCAAACTTGACAGTTCAACTAGACGACGGCACGAGTCCCAGTATGGTGTTAAGACGATAATCGTAACGACAGGAAATATCGTTTTAAAAGTCGTAAGTCTCGGTACCAATCTCGCGATTTTGATAAGATGCACGATACGTCAAGTACCAGTAGACCCCCTGTGTCCAACTAATAGGACGTATATAGGATGTTATTATATCATATGAAATGGCTAAAGACGCAGTGACTAATTGAATAATCTATCTCAGGTACTTCAGATTTGACGAAGATTCGTATGTCAGATTGAATGATTGTGATAATTGCTGGCATTCCTTCTGACGTTTAAAATGTATAGAGGGGATAGGCAGAGTGTAATGTTATTTACCTGTTCTTTATCCTTAAGTGGCTTTTGAGTATTGTTTTTAGAATAAAAGGTGTAGTATCACTTGGAGCACAAATATTTGGGGTAAACGTTCATAAAAAAGCCGATTTAAGGTTCATACTTAAATAATACTTACAATTATTCTTGAGTATGTGTTTGGTAAAAAGGTAAAATCACTAAAAAATATTTTTATTGAAAGGTGAATTTTTGGTATGACAACAAATTATAAGGAAGGCGTTTTTTGATACCGTGCCAATTTGATATCTTGGAGCGAAGTAAATCCGGCAAAACGAAGAAGGCATAAGTCGATTCGGATTATCGCTAAAAATACACACCAATTTATTTATAAACGCATTTTAAACATACTTTGGATAAAATTTAGTTTATTTCTGTCGATCGCAAAAAAAGTTTTCGCAACTGACAAAGACTTGCGTGTGTTGATTATTGTACTTATTTCAAATTTCGGATTAAGTGGGTCCCGAAATGATAGGAAAAAAACAGTTTTTTTCAGGTAATATCTGCTGTGTTACTTATTTAACTATTTATGTTTTTTTTTACATAGGTATCAGTTGTTTTTCTCACATAAAGCAAGCTAATTATTCAGTGCCTATTTCTGTGTCCGGTATAAAACAGTTTCGGTTACCTAAATAGGTACTAGCTTTTATACCTAAGTAAGTATCTGTCATAAGACAAAAACTATTAATTCAAATTAGCCACACTAATGTATCCAACAATTAACAGTTTATTTACAATCACGCTGTTATTTTTTTCAATTTCAAAATTGTCTCTACACGCGATTATCGAGAACGTACCTTATGTTTAAAATCCCTAAACGATGAAGGGTCGTCATCCAATTTTAGATTGGGTTTACGTAAATCCGATCTTTTACGGACTGGAAGGGATGATTCTCAAGAATTTTGTATAATCGTTTGACATAGAAGATGGATCTGCCGGGCTATTACATTGGCTTACATGGTAATCGTATGTCATTTTTTCAACAATTCTGAAAAGGGTTAAAATTGATGAAAATCATCACGGTTTTGGGCTTCATAGATGGCGACATTGATCATCTATCCATTAATCCCAAAAAACCTTTATTTTTCATCAATTTTAACGTTATCCAGAATTGTTTAAAAAATGTCATTTGACTCTCGTTGGCTTCCATAATGAACACCCCTGGTACGAGCCGGATGAAACTTGATAAAACCAGTGTGTCGGGGTATCTTTTTGATCCTGACTAATATATTATATTGAAAAACGTGTAAAAGCTTCTTTTATCAACTAAAAACCTTTTTTGTTATTATTTGTAATCTTAATGCTTTATTAAAATTGTATGAAAATTATAGAAAAAACAGTATGTATCTAATAAACATTATAAAAAAACTCAATTGCATTTTTCTAGCTCTAAAAACAGCTCTAGGTACCTACTTATTTTTTTCGAAACAGAAACTTTGGGACTAAATTGCCTTGCATTGGGATCAATTAAGCCTACGTCTAAATCGGCGTCTTGCCTCTACAAATTGCGTTGATGCAATCTGTGATTGATGCTCGTTACATTAATGTGATATAAATTGGGTGCTAACTGACAGACTGCACTGGCAGCCATCTTGCCAAAAATATAGTTATATTTCCTACTTTCAGGTGCATAGGAATGGAATGGAACTGTGTGGTTTTGAATAAAGAAGGTAGAATATGGTTGATTTTTGATGTGAGAAGTGAAATTCAAAGAGGCTAAATAGAAGATTTCGAATATTTTAAGACTTTTTATTTTATGTGTCTAGTTAGTTAATTTTATCGAATTTTAAAACTTGAAAATTTGAATGCTTGTGAGGTGCCACTTTCACGCGAAAACTTATGAACGTTTTACTGCAGGAAATTGCATTCCACTGGGAAAACTTAATGCACTGCGAAATAAACAGGCTAAGATAGAATAAAATAGTTTTTACTTACTAAACTCTGAACAACCTTGCAATTCATAAAGCACTCTGTACATGGCTAACTAGGTACCCCAGTAAAATATATCATTAAATATATCCGGTAATACGAACGTGACATGCATAATTTAAATGATTAGTTATGTACTTAGTAAGTGAACGGTGTCTAATATTTATAAGTTAAGTACCTGTGGCGACGTGACGCGCATGCGTTTAGTTGACACTCGCTTCCGGAGCTGTCAGAAATGTGACATTGACACTGATGCCGCGTATTATCAAGTAAAGAAATGAATTGCGCGGGCAATTAGGCTGTCTAAAATAAAAAAGGACATGAAAAATCCTTAATTTCTTTTTCAGTGTGAAGAGTTCTTACAATGTAACTTATTTTATAATTATGTGGCAACAGTTTTCAAATCAATCAATAGTAATCCTTCTTCGGCACGTCAATGTTTTTGTGAATCCTTAATGAATACCAACTATTCTATAGATAGACCATTAACATAATGTCAATTGACACTAACAGTGTTATTTCTTCGCAACAATTAAACTACTAAATCTAACCGCTAAATACATCTTATCTCCATCCAAAATCATCTAACCTAATCTTCCATCGGTGATATTTCGTCATAGGTCCCGGGCGAGCGCGCGTTTTCTGACCCAGTTGCGCTTCTGACGCGCGCACACGTCATGCTGACGTCACTGACTCGCAGTTGTAACCTTCGGTATTGTTGGAAGAATGACATTTGGGCGGGGAATGAGTTAGATTTTCGTTAAAAAGTTATTGTAAGGAAACTGCGTTAGTTTAAAAACTGTAAATTTTCTAGAATATTGTGGCTATTTCAGTAATAAATACCTACTTAGTATTTTTTGTTCCTTCCTCAATTTCAGGATAAAATTGCTTTCAAGTTGAGATCTCTATAAATATGTATCTACAAATTCAATGTACCTACCAAAATGTAAAATCCTATAATCAATAGCAATTTCTTGTATTTATATTCTCGCTTTCTGCTAATCTTCACAGATTATTTGGACATTTGCGAATCTCTTTTATTATAGCAAATATTATTCGAATACGACATTGTTTTGCAAATTATTTGTCACAAATTGTATATTCAGTTGTACCTATCATGGTTTAATTTTTGTCTTCGAACTCTTCGAGGGCTTTTCTGAACAAGTTATTGGAAATTTTTCTTGACAATTCAATAGGCTGCTATTACTACTACGTCATCTTTAATTGTCAAAAAAATATATTTGTAGATATATAAATACTTATAAAGAACCTTATTTACCCCTTATTGATAAACGCACTTTAAATCTGCATTAGTTAAAATGAGCTACGTTTCTTTCAGTTAGGCAAGTTACTAAGATTGGCAAAAACGAACATTCTAATGTAGGTACAGCCACAGAACACTCCAGTCACTAAACACTCTTCTTAAAAAAATACAGTGATACGATGCTTAGGCCCAATTGCAGGGAACGTTGTAACCTCGGGTTAGCTTCGGGTTAGCTAGCTCAGGTTTAAATGGCGCCACCATCAATTTTAACTACTGCTTATTACAATCGACGGTGGCGCCATTTAAATCTGAGTTAGCTAACCCGAGGTTAAAACGTTCCCTGCAATTGGGCCTTAGAGTTTTCAAAGTTTGGCTGCAGTCTGATAAATAAAACTGACATTGTTATCTTAATTTCAAATGGAGGTAAATGACAGTCGGGAATATAATTCGTATCCAAATTAGCGTAGAAAAGTTTAACAGATAAAGTGCTAAGATCAACATCGTAAGATTCCCTAATCTGTATTTCCAATGCTAAGTAGCTTATCTGAGTTCCAGAAGTGCAGAGTGGGTAGAGTTATTAGAAGCACTGAGACTGAACATGCAAAGTCTGTAGAGTTCCCCATCACAAAGAGATTAAAAATTTATCAAGATTGTTTATTACTAATTTTAGATAAATAATGTTTGCATTAAAGTATAGTGGTATCTTGCACATCCCGTGCTGTTGAAAACAAAAATGTTTACTAGTTATATGTTTTCTTTATGTTAAATCATCAAAATAAGAGTCAGACAACTGAAACTGATCATAAGACAAATAGGTCATAGGTCCCGGTGAATTTTGGCACTTGTCATCGACACAGCTTGTGGTGATTTTACTCTCCAGTATTTCAACATTGGTAATATCACCAGCACAATAAATTCTTATGCTGTCATCTTTCCAATATTATATCGTTATAAATGAACAGCAAATATCTCGGATAGCGAGCCATAATCCACCTCGCTGTCCTTTTGCAATTTCCCTTACAATATTATCAAAATTTATTTTATAACGCTAGTTTGTGAGTATTCGTATTTAAAAACAAATTGATACAAGTATTATTAGCGAGTAGTTAACACGCTGGCGGGATGCCAAACTTTCTTCTTTGAGTGTACCTACATAAGCATTTTTTTAGTTTGTTTACATCGAGAATGTAAATCAATGGATTAGTGTGATGTGTGCTTAGGGTAATCTCTATTGTGGCGGTGTTACGGTGTTTTGTTTAAAACGTCTATTAAATACATTCGTTGCTACCTTATTTTGCCGTTTTTATCTGATAGCACATAAATTAACATTGCATAGTGTTAAGTTTCTATTACGCTCTTAATTTAGGCTTTTTAAAACATTGAATAGATTAAGGGAATTAGTAGCTGTATGTAAGTAAAAGTGCTATAAGTATAAATAAATTGTTTATTATTAGTCGTTTTTGGCTAAAAAAAAAATTTTTGGCTATTTTAAGTATATTGACTGCAAGTATGTAGAGATAGGGTCATTACAACAAATGACCAGTTAATAATAAAACATCCAGATATATTTTTAGAAATAAGTAGGAAAGTCTACGACATTTGATAAATTACGAAAATAACGTTATTCAAAAGTTTGTAGAATTTATTAGGTTTTTTTACTTATATTTCTTATTTCAAACTTTGTGTATTAAAATTAATATTTCGTTAGATATAACTATATGGACAGTACCTACTTTACCTACTTCTTATCACTAACTTTTATTAAAAGCAAAATATTAAGTAATGTTTGGATTCATTTCTAAATCACCAGTAATTTACAGATTTGCTTTTTTTCCACTATTTGACTTTTGATTTGTTTTCAGACTAAGGGCTGGTTTTTCAATAGTCAGATAAATTGAAACTGACATAAAATCGCAAATTTCAAGTGTTTATAACAGCAATTTACCTACAGTCAAAAAAAAAAGAAAAAGCTGACAATGTCATTATTAAATTCCAAGTTTTTGTTTTTTTAGAACTACTTTAGATAAAAAAAATAACTAGCCATAAATATCTATATAGTTTCAATACTTGTTTAGACTTCGTACATATTTTAAAACTAAAGTGTTACAAATAAAACTAATGAAATGTTTACCTATTAACGTTCATATCTTTCGTTCGTATGTAAATTGCCAACAGATCTCGCCAAAATAACCTGAAATAACAATATTTTTGTTCCGTCCTCGCTTCGTTACAACATTTCATAATAATAGAACGGTTATCTTGTTGTGAATTATATTAAACGTTAGTTTTGGTTTTCGGGTTATTATGGAAATTAAGATGTTATGTTTTTAGTTTTGGCGCGCGGTGGAAATGTCTTTTAAACATACAAATTCAATAAAAATCTTATAAAAGTTCCTTTTTTCTATGAAGTAGTTACGTATCTACGTAATTGTAAAAAAAAATATTATTGGAAGTTTCAATTGTCAATAATATAAAGTTTATTTAACACTTATTGCGTTTTAATAGTTAATGAACCGGACTTAATAATCCACCTTGTTAAAATTTGCCACTCCATTAAAATTTACTTGCTGTGAACCTACATAACTATTGATATTAAAATGACAGTAAAAATAAACCAAACAGTTACCTCGTAAATTATTAATTGAACTTATTGACAAAGTTAAATAGAACTTAAGGTAAAAGCACCTAATTCCGCGGTATTTTGGCATCATTAAGAAAGGAACAGTGATATTAGGGATAAAAAACGCGGTTTAGGGTTATAATATAACTTTATAAGATGGACCATCTAATATTCTTTACAAATATTTTTATACTTTTTCAGTTATCAATGGGTTTATATTTCAAATTAAGCAAAATGTAGGCTAAGTCAAAAAACCCTAATTCCGCGGTAAAAATCCTAACTCCGCGGTAGTTGGGCACCTAATTCCGAGGTATGGATTTGTAAAGAAAGCCCGCTGTAATAGTTATGTGCTTATGCAGAAAATTATGCAAATTATGATGAAATATTTACGTGACTTACTCTGCTTATTGATTCTACGGAATTATTAACTAAAATTCTATAAATAATAATATTTAACATTATTATTGATAGAATTTTTAGCCAATGTTTTCTAAATTTATTTAACTCTCTAAAGTTCATATAAATAAGAGCCAGAATAAGTGGTATATACCTCGGAATAACGGTCCTACTCGAAAATTAATATTTCTAAATCCGAGTAATACATGTTTTTTAATATTTAAAAATCAAAGTGATAATTTTATTAAATATAAAAAAATGAATTAAAATTGATAATTTTGAAAAGAAATTGATACTAGAACATAGGATTAAAACGATTACAATATTGGTTACGTTTTGGAAAAAATCATCGAATTTTACTGTGGTCATATATTTTGATTCCTATTTAATATGTAAAATATATACAAAACACTAACACGGAAATGGATTTACTAACCCAATGTTAAATATTTTTTTCAATTTGATTGCCTAAATGAAGTTGAGTTTATAAGAATCACGTTAAAAATTAAGATGAAATGAACTCCATGATTTCCTTATTCCGAGGTATACCACGGGATAAGGAACCGCCTTAAAAAAATGGACGGTAATGCCGATGTATTTTCAACACAAAATTTCTTAAAAAGTAAGCTAGTAATGCATATTCTTTTAACAAAAACTTAAAGATTAAACGTTTGACTATTGAATTAATATTTAAAAACTAACCTTTCCTGTTAGAACTAGAATGATAATCACTCCTCTTGTAAATTGAACGTTACGGAGAAATGGCGTGAAAATGTATGGCGCATCCTATTACCTCGCTCGCCACAGCGAAATACTTTTTTATTTAATATGTTTTGCGTGTTTATAATAATATAAGCACTGAAATCTGTTCTTAATTAAATTACCTTAAGGCTGAAGAACTAAAAAGTCTAAATATAGGACGGAAACTATAAAAAATCTTAGTTTTTCTATTTACCGCGGGTTTGGGTTCCATTTTTGGAACCTCGCGGAATTAGGTGCTTTTACCTTATAGCTAACATTATCAGTTTGAACTTAAAGAACGAACTAAATGACTGTTTCCAGTAATTAGCACTTGAGCTGTCTAAAGACGATTTCATTTAGATATTAATGAATGAACAATCAACACATTGTCCTTATGGTTAGTAGGTACTAAATAATGGCTTTATCTAATATAACCTTGGAGGCTATGAAAAAAAATACTTTAAATTCGGTCACAGGCATCTGTAGTAGGTAGGATATTTAACCGTTTTAAAAAAGGACGATTTTGATATCAGAAAAAATTACTACATAGTATAAAATAGTTTTCTCTGTCCATATTTCCCTATGCTTTAATCCTTAATACTACGCAACGAATTTTGATGCGGTTTTTAATAGATAGAGTGATTCAAGAGGAAGGTTTACATAGACATTTACATGTTTAATTACATAGCACAGGGTCAGAAGTTTTACTCCGAATTTAACGCGTGCGAAGTCGCGCGGGTAAAAGCTAGTAAAATATGAAACAGAAATAGCATAGCCTTAAATTTTCCCAAAAGAAAAAAATGATTTGAAGATAATTAATACACCTGCTAGCTAGCTAGTATAACTTTCTCGGCTAACAAAAGACGCTGAGCCTTAATCCACGCTGGCTGGACTGGCTTTCCATAACAATATTCATAATAATTTATAATAAATTTCACTCTATTTTCTCTTAGTCGTCAAGCGCATTAATCACGAAAAATTCAATCCAACGGAACGTCCTTCGATCCTTGCCCTTAAAGGATTGTAAACAACTTGGCATCAATGTAAAATATCTTGTATTACATTAAGAATAGGGTCAATTTTTCACTGTCAGTCTGGTGTTCTGCCATCGAGTACTATGATTGATTGTGTCAGGCCTTGTTTGCTTGTGCTATGTGACGCGACAATTGGTTTATATTGTTTTAAATGACAACACTTAAATAAATTAAATATAACCGTATCCAATTTTTATTTTTTTTATGTAATATAGGTAGCAAACGAGCATGCGGGTCACCTGATGGTAAGTGATCACCGCCGCCCATGACTACCCTCAACACTGTAGGTGTTGGGGGTGTGTTGCTGACCTTTAAGAAAATATATAAATAAATAAATAAAATTGGGCACCGGATACCGCACTCACCGAACGAAACGCAGGAGCATCGTTCCTACTTCACGTCGGTTTCCTGTGCGACGGTGGTATTTCACCGGTCGAGTCAGCCCAGCAATCGCTGCAGACAGAGCCTACAGCTAGACTCTACCACTCAAAAAAATATTTTTTTATAGTTAACTAGTGGCCGCCCGCGACTCCGTTCGCGTGGAAGTCGGTTTCCCGTTGGAATGAGAAGTTTTATTTGTATATTCCTATATTACTGTAAAGTTTCATCCAAATCCGTTCGATAGTTTTTACGTGAAAGCTAACAAACATCCATACATGTATCCATATTTACAAACTTTCACGTTTATAATATTAGTAACTAGTTAGGATACTTCTAAAAGTTTTATACTTACTTATAAAAAATGAAAAAATTACGTGTAAAGTCTTCGTTTGTTTTGAACTGTAAAAAACACTTTTCTAATAAAATTTTGTGGTTAACATTTTGGTATGCCTGCAGTAAATATAGTTAGTTTTAGAATTACCCCCGTTTTTATAATAACACTACTATATTCTGTCATTGACAGTAACAATAGCTGTCATACAAGATTAACAGAGAGAAGACATATTTCAGCTGATGTAAGTTTAAAGAAACCCATTAATAATGAGGGTGTTTCTCTCCCATCTAAATCTAAATCTGAAAGATATTTGAAGTTTTATGCTAAAACAAACATTTATTGCAAGATTGCTCAATTGCAACTAGAGTGTTACAAAAACTGAGTCTATAAAATGAATAACCTATTTCTTATTAACACAAAAGGCAATAAACAATTGAATTGATCGTAAAAATACTAATGTCTTTGTACTCCACTAGTACTTCTGTACAGTGAATGACGTCATTGCATGTACAGTGAAACCAAGATGTGTGTACCCTATGGTTATAACGCTGAATACCTGTTGGTCAGTGTAAACTTAACACGCAATTCAATATTAACTTTACATCGTTTTTTTCAACAATATTGGACATGTATTTTTTAAGGACCATTATTTATAAAGCCTTTCTATACACCAATTGGTGTATTGTTAGTGAAATCAAGCTATTACGAGACAAAAATAATGTTCTGGGAGGTGATAATATAAAAGTGGATGTCACATTTCGAACGTGTTTTTAAGCATTGTTTTATTTTTTCAATAAAATTTGCCAATATAAATTGCTATGTCAGTAAATTATGATTTCCTTCTCGATTTACATGTTGAGAGGGAATTTATAACCGTTCAGTCCTATAACTTTTATTTTCACACCGTTTAGTCCTATAACTTTCATTTTCACACCGTTGCAAGCGCAATACATCGCATCGCGCCCTGTTCCCTTGCCCTACCTGTACACACTATCATAAAAGTGTTGTTATCATATAAAATATTGCTATAATTACCGTTTGTCCATCTGTACGTCCTCGGGGACTGACACATTGTAATTTAAAGTACAATTTCGTATTAACTAGCTGTTGTATGTTGGTCCGACACACGCAAGTTAAAAGGTACTATTTATTCATAAGTAAACATATTATTAGTACCTACCCACAATAATGTTTTTTTAATACCTTATGATTGAGTTTAATTTGTTATTAACGTATGAGGAAGATCTCCCTGTGGTAAGTAAATGCATCCGTTATGTTCATTTAATTACACTTAGATATACCATTTTAGGAGTTCTAAAATTTTTTCAAGGTTCCTTATATTGAAACAGAATTTTCCATCACAACCATCTTTAGTCATACATACCTATTTGTTATTAATAAATTAGGGTGAACAAACAGCTATTGACCCGCTGCGTGACGTATGCTCCTCAAAACACGTCATATAATTTAATGCGAGCATGTCACTCTGCGTCTGAGATCAATAATCTATCTACGTCTTAGTTTCTAAAGTTTCCTATCGAAAATAAGTTTGGAGTTGGCGAGCGAAAAGGGTATATTACAACTACAAAACTTAGGGTTTAAAAGGTGATCATAAATATAAGATTTTCAAGGGCATTGTTTAGGGTCATCATAAATAAAGCTTGCACTTGGTTATTCTGTCCCAGATCTGTCATTTGACCACACTTTAAAATTTAGAAGTAGGTACCTATACGTTTTAGCCATCTAGACCAAAGCATTTCATTTGTTTGTGAAACAATCTTTTTTTGTCTATTCTCCTCTCTCTTTTTTCCTTTAACCCACAACCATATAAAACTAAAACATGGTAACAATAAACACGAAAGTTGCACAAGTAAGTTGTTGCACACGTAAAGTTTATTTTGGGGCTTTATTCAGACTTTATGCAATTACTAGTGGCCGCGACTCCGTTTGCGTGGAAGCCGTTTTCTCAAAAAAAAAAGTACCCTATGTGTTATTCTGATGTATAACCTATATTACTGCAAAGTTTCATCCAAATCTATCCAGTAGTTTTTACGTGAAAGAGTAACAAACATCCATCCATACATCCTCACAAACTTTCACATTTCTAATATTAGTAGGATTTACATGTAATTTATTAAATATGTTGATAGCCAATTAAATATTATCAAGTTGGCTATGACCTTCACGAATTATAACTAAAGACGTTATTCTCTAAAAAAATAACACAAGAATAAGTTCTACGTCACTGAACTTTAATACTTCTTGCAGATCAATCAATTTCAATTTAAATGTCGGTAAAGTTACAAGTTCAATTATGTCTAATCGCGACAATCTGTGATAAATTGTACATTTAAAACACATAAGTATCTGATACAAACTAAAGTGATCATATATATAGTATATACAGTATAAAAGCTTATACACAGATAAAATTTACATGAGTAGCGTTCAACATAGTAGGTAGTTACCCTATGACCTTTCAATTTCATACCATTGTATCAAAATAGGAATCATTTGGCGTTGAACTATTACTGAACTAAATAATTGATTATTTATTAATGTTGCTATACGTATATGTTTGTAGTGAGCAAGGGCGTCGTCCTTTTGATCGTGCAATACAAAAAAACTCTGACCATCACTGTACGATATAAATATTAGTCGAACAATATCTATTCAACTTTGTTTTCTCTCTGGCTGTTAACAGAACAAGTGTATTGTCACATACGACCTTCACGCCGCATCCACACATCGTTACGTATGTAGAGAACATACTCACTCTTCAGAATGCAAAGATATATTATCCTTCTCCTTGTGGGCCTGCCCGGAGCTGCAAGAGTTACCCATGTCTCCACCGCCACCGCCCTACCCGGGACACTCAGAACGTCACCTCATAGGTGCAATACTTCAAACACAAACAATTGGACGAAAAACGCAACACACGCGACGCCCGTTATAGAAATAACAGCTAACCATCTCCCGGCTAGCCGCGAACGTCTGGCGGCTTTTCTATTTCGGAGCCGACACGTCCGCCCGCCAGAGAGGTTACACGGCGAATAATCAATGCGCGCCCTTCCAAGCACCGTCCCCCCCTCTCCGCCCGCCGCCGCGCGCGCGCTATCTAATTATCCGCGCTTTTCAACACAGATGCTACGATAAGCTTTCCCGACCAAGTAGGTTTTATTCCACAACATTTCGTAAACAACTGCACAGTTTTGTCCACAGAGCGGTGACACTGGCAGGACAGAGGCGGGCGCCGCCAGATTCAAATAAAGAATTCCGAAAATAAATTGACTGTTTTCGCTTGTTTTCTGTCTCCGTCACAACAAGTGGCTAAAGTACTAAGTATGATTTTGCATTAGAATAGTGTTTTGTTGCAGAATATAAACAATTTTGTAATTTTAAGTAGCAGAGCATAATGCCCAAGTGTTTCTTCAATAGTGTGAGGCCTTTAAAGTGTAGTTTCATACAAGAAAACGGTTCTTTTTCACAAGAAAGTAAGTCACTGTAGTCATCCACAATTTTATGAGGCTTATGACTAATTACTAGCCAGAAACCGTGTTATTCAATGAAAAGATCCTAAAAGTTCAATGGACTATCGTTATTTTGTAACAAATGTGTAAATTGTGTGCGTTTTTCCAAGAAAAACACATTTCTAGTTTCTTTCAGTGATTCTATTTTGACGTTTCTGAAAATCTGTTTTTACACCAAAATATATGATATGATTCACGTTTCAGTAAGTTTTATATACCATAAATTTGTTTCCAGTGCCAATTAAAATGGGAAGAGTTTCAAAATATAACTACAAGAGACAGAAAAATCTTTTGAAAAACAACGAGACTATCTACCACGACAAGGTGTCGATATCAACAAGATTTTATTTACAACTGCTGAAGAAAAGTCAATTTCTGCAACAATTCATCGACACGGAAAACTACGAGTACGCTTCCGAAAGTGAAAAACCGGTAACGTCTCCCGAAATAAAGAAAACCAGAGAAACACAAAGTAAAACCATCCGCGACAAATCCCCATATAACCTGCGTTCAAACGAGAATAAGAATCGAAAAGTCTTTGCTAATAAGACCCGTCCGAAGAGGCAGAATAAAAAGGACGCGCCTGAGTCCCGGCCCTGCACGCCTGCGCCGGAGAAGAGTAAAAAAAAACTCAAGCTGCCGTTGGCGCCAATCATTGAAGAGATCAAAAAGCGTGAGCCGCTCAAACCACACGCTAAAAGTGGATCGGAAATTGATAAAATTGCGGAGAAACTAAAAAATATGGTGAAGTCACACGCTGAGGACAGATTGGATAAGGAATTGCTGTTTTGTAAGGAGTCCTTTGACAAGGAGAATTGTGAACCCTCTGCTGATGTAGAGGAGCAGCCTTCTGATGTCAAGTATAAAGATAAAGGTCAGTTTTTTTAAAGGTTATATTTTTTAAAGTACCTACATGTGGCGAAATCTATATTATGTTCATGATATGCGGTACCTAGAAGGAGTAAGTAAGTTAATTCTATGATAGTTAGTTGCTTCTAGATCGCACTAATAAAGTTTGTTTCAACTAGGATTCGAGAATATTATGCCAACTATTTATAAAAATAATTACGGTTTAGTAAAAAAGCAACGCCTTAAAGTAACCACAATAATAGTTATATATAAATATCGCATAAAGCAAGTTCGTGTAAAGAAATTATATGCGATATTATTGTTAACTTTAAAATATAAAAAAAATAGTCGTGTTTGCGAAAAAAATTATGTATGAAAAGACCAAATTACTGGTACAACAATAAAGTGTAGGGACCGCCTACGTATTTTTTCTTAATCTTAATCTATCTTATCTAATAAGTTTATATCAAAGATTGACAGTCTATATACCAACTAACGTCCAAATAAATTTTAGTCATGTTCCAAAGGTAAGTTGTAAGCGTTGTAGAGTTTCATTTAAATAGGTTCAGTTGATTTTTCGTCAAAATCTACATATCCATGTCAATAGTAGGAAAGAAGTTTTAACGAATGTTTCACCTTACCCTCTTTACTATGTATACCGATTATTATTTTTTACCTACAAAAAAATCTGCTACGGATTCGTAGTAGCTACGAGGATTTGTAGCAATTATAAATAACAGGACTCAATTTTCATTTTATGATATTGCGGTTCGTATTTTATATAATTTCTTATGATTTATATTTCGATGAACCTATATTGGTTTTAAAGTAAAAAATAACAATTTAATGAATTCTCTTTAAAACTCTTAGCCTTATTTTCCTTCATACGTATTGATCCTCTTATGTTAATTAACTGTATTCATCATCTACGCTGCTTAAGCATAACAGCGATAGGACTAAAAATATCATAAACTAGCTTGACGCCCTGCGGTTTCACCCGCAACTAAATGGTTTTTCCCGTGGCAATATCTTACGGAACCCTATTTTTTCCAAAATAATATATAGCCTATGTTACTCGTGGATAATGTAGCTTTCGAATGGTGAAATAATTTTTATATCGGTCCAGTAGTTTCGGAGCCTATTCATTACAAACAAACAAACAAAAAATCAAATCTTTCCTCTTTATAATATTAGTATAGAGTATAGATACATACAAGCTTTACACCCAGTGGCTTCATCCTTTAACTGCGGATTGACTGGCCATTAGAATGTAGTATTTCCCGCGGTAAAAATACCTTTTCCAGTCTCCATAAGCCAAGTCACTCAAATCCGTTCAGTAGTTGTTGCGTGAAAGAAATATATATACACGTATATAGTTACTCACAAATTTTCGCATTTCTAATTGGCATCAATTAAAATAAGATTTTAGATGAAAAACTAAAAGTAAAATCTCAATCATTAGCTTGTTTCATCTTAATTAATAGTGAAATATCCTGTAAAGGTATTTCTACTGAAATGAAGAGGCGGAAACCCCTCTTATTTGATGGAATAACGTCAGCTATATGACGTAAGCACATAGATACTGAAATTTCGTTGGGTCACCGTAGCGGCGCGGTAGCTCAGTGGTCAGAGCATTAGACCAGTTATCTAAAGGTCCTGGGTTCAATTTCCAGTCCCGTAATGCTCGGAGTCCCGCGTTCCTCAAAGTTAATAAAAGTAGTTGGATAGATAGTTTCAAATCAACATTTCAATAAATCCTATCAAGTGGTCCTGTAACATTAAAACCAAAAATCATCGTCGACTCTACATTGTAAAGTCTAAGTAACTTAAGTTGTTTCGGTGACAGTCTCTATCTTGTTTAGGGCGTAAAAAGACTGCTTCCGAAAACGAAAACTGGCTATTGCTTGCATTTCCTATGTTTTTTAAAGTAATTATTGCATGAAATCAGATTGCGGGTTTCCTTTTTTATTCTATAGCTGAATTTGGGTTCAACGATACCTACATGGTTTTTAAACTTATGCTGTGATATTTTCTACCCCATATAAGTATTTTATATCTTTGTCTATGGTCTATGCAATATACAGAGTTTTGAAGTTATAGACACTGGAAAAGGAACGCG
This sequence comes from Emmelina monodactyla, assembly GCA_916618145.1. NCBI lineage: Eukaryota > Metazoa > Arthropoda > Insecta > Lepidoptera > Pterophoridae > Emmelina > Emmelina monodactyla. The sequence continues at coordinate 2,046,890 of OU745323.1, read as the reverse complement.
GATCTCCAAGCATTACGCGACTGGGAATCAAACGCAGACCTTTAGATAACCGGTCTTATTCTCTGACCACTGAGCTATTCCATCACATGAGAGGAGTTTCCGCCTCTTCATTTCGCAAGAGATACCTTTACAGGATATTTAACTAGCTATTAAGATGTAACAAGCTAATGATTGATATTAATAAACTGGTTACCTATCTTAATCCCGAATTTTAATATTCCGAATTTCATAATCCAGAAAACGTTTGGACATTTTTTCATAATTCCGTTTTTTAGAATTTCGAAGTTTTGTTTGCCATATAATCGCAACTCCGAATTTCATTTGCCCATTTATTCATTTGCACGACGTTTTAAAATCCAGACGAATGAGTTCCAGATACACGAAATCTAAATGCGCGGAATGTAGATGACCGATATCCATATGCACAAAAGCCAGATTTTTTAAACACAAATTTTTGAAATACAGTTAATTGATATCCAGACAAACAATATCTAGATTTTTAAAACCAAGATTTTTTTAATCCAAAGAAACGATAACTAGAACAACTAAATCCTTGTATTTTAAATGGCTCTCTACTTTTAGAAAAGAACTTCGGTTTTGACGCTTCGCCGACCGCTGCCGCGGTACGCTCGCTTCGCTCGCTCGGCTTGCGCACTGTGTGGTCACCATTCAACCTCACACTCCTCCTCGCTTCACTCGTCGTCGTACCTATTATTTTGATATATGAACAAACAGCGCATATGACAATGATGACAATTTATGTATGACGGAACGATTTTAGGACAATCGACGTCATGCAAAATGAGCGGCTCTCATTGCAATAGTAAAGCTGAAACACGATTGTATGGGAATCACATAAAAAGATTATGAAAATCTGGCAATAGTTTATCAGGAATATGATTGTATGGGAACTAAATATAAATATTATGAAAATTTGGTATTCGTTTATTTGGAAAATGGTACGAAGGGAAACAAAAAAAAAATTGTGAGAATCTGGTATATCTATATCTGGATTATGAGAATATGGGAAACAAACAAATATTTTTTGAAAATTTGCTTTTAGTTCATCTGGAAATTGATTCATCTGGGAAATAAAAAAAGGAATTTAAATAAAATGTCATTCACAAAATCTGTCTTTTAAAAGTTCTACCAAGCGTTTTCTGGGTTTTAAGATTCGGGTTACTGAAATTCGACTTTTTAACAGGCTACCTAATAAACTAGCATTCTAAATACAAAACTCAAGATAAATCTCAAATACAGAATCCCTGTCAGTCCACCCCATATATGTATTTCATATCTTTGTCTATGGTCTAAATCAGAATCGCTGCCAGACTGTAGTCGCCCGCGCACGACCCACGCATGCGTGTTCTGCGGCAAGTCGTTCGACCGGCCGTGGGTGTTGAAGGGACATCTTAGACTGCACACGGGAGAGAGGCCCTTTCCGTGCCCGCAGCCGCTGTGCGGCAGGACTTTCGCTGATAGGTTTGTTTTTATTTCTAAGGAAAAAAGGGATTTATTTGGACTATGTTCTCTTATTATTATTTATTTTTTATTTCTTTAATTTATCAATTCTTATAGCCAAAATTTTATTTTTATGGTATCATGATAACTGATACTACCTTACCTACTTACTGAAAGTAATAAGTTACGAAGAATATGGGAAAAGTTATCGAGTCAAAATTTAAACGTAATGGTAAAAAATTGAATTGTTAAGTTTAAGTGTTAGTTATTTTCATTTAAAATAAACTAGCGCTTTGGTACCTATCCCTGAAAATCATCTCTCGTGGTATCACTAAAAGAAAGGTATCTTATCTTGCTTTCAAAAAGACATTTCGCGCGATCACGTCATACTCTATAGTTTAGGCTCACCCTGGCACTAACCTTTAGTCAGTTTACCAAAAAATTTAAACCAGCCATCTCACAGATCAAACCTGCGCGCGCACCAGCGCACGCGCGGGCACCACTCGTGGCAGTGGCGCTGCGTGCAGTGCGGGAAGGCGTTCAGCCAGCGACGGTACCTCGAGCGGCATCGCACCGACGCCTGCCTCAAGTACAAGTACGAACACACACACACACACACAACACTCATACACACACGCGGGCACCACTCGTGGCAGTGGCGCTGCGTGCAGTGCGGGAAGGCGTTCAGCCAGCGACGGTACCTCGAGCGGCATCGCACCGACGCCTGCCTCAAGTACAAGTACGAACACACACACACACACACAACACTCATACACACACGCGGGCACCACTCGTGGCAGTGGCGCTGCGTGCAGTGCGGGAAGGCGTTCAGCCAGCGACGGTACCTCGAGCGGCATCGCACCGACGCCTGCCTCAAGTACAAGTACGAACACACACACACACACACAACACTCATACACACACGCGGGCACCACTCGTGGCAGTGGCGCTGCGTGCAGTGCGGGAAGGCGTTCAGCCAGCGACGGTACCTCGAGCGGCATCGCACCGACGCCTGCCTCAAGTACAAGTACGAACACACACACACACACACAACACTCATACACACACGCGGGCACCACTCGTGGCAGTGGCGCTGCGTGCAGTGCGGGAAGGCGTTCAGCCAGCGACGGTACCTCGAGCGGCATCGCACCGACGCCTGCCTCAAGTACAAGTACGAACACACACACACACACACAACACTCATACACACACGCGGGCACCACTCGTGGCAGTGGCGCTGCGTGCAGTGCGGGAAGGCGTTCAGCCAGCGACGGTACCTCGAGCGGCATCGCACCGACGCCTGCCTCAAGTACAAGTACGAACACACACACACACACACAACACTCATACACACACGCGGGCACCACTCGTGGCAGTGGCGCTGCGTGCAGTGCGGGAAGGCGTTCAGCCAGCGACGGTACCTCGAGCGGCATCGCACCGACGCCTGCTTCAAGTACAAGTACGAACACACACACACACACACAACACTCATACACACACTACATTTATACACACACACATATACACACGCCACTCAGAAGCATACAGTACACACACATATACACACGCCACTCACAAGCATACAGTACACACGCATACAAGACACAAATCCGTATACAACATAAAAAACTCTTCTTTTTCTTTAATATACATTTATATTTTCTAGATGCATATGGATTTTATTTTAAAATTTATTTTTTACTTACAGACTCCACGCAAGAAGTACCGTCAAATCTCAAGCTAATAATAAAGACATGCCAACAGTGCCTTTATTTGGATTTATATGTCGAAACGGTATCAACAAAATAGATTCAAACAAAAACGTAGAAGATGACGAGAAACCTATCGACTTGACTGTAAGGAAAACTGAAGATGTAAATAAAGTAGAATAAGCGATTTAAGTGCATACAAATATACATTTATTTTCTTATAAGGCTTATTGATTTCAATTTAGGAATGTTAAGATAATTAGATGTCGTTAATTGAAAAGGATCCAATCCACAACAACCTAGTTATACAATTTTTTAGTTTTAAAATGTAATTCTTCTTTTATTTTTAACTTTAGCGCATAAACTTTAATGATTAATGATTATAGTTTATGGGCTAAAGTTAAAAATAAAAGAAGAATTACATTTTGAACTAAAAAAGTTGTATTTCTCAAAACTAGGTTGTTGTGGATTGGATCCTTCTCAATTAACGACGTCCAATTTACATTCGGTTAAAGTAATCAGGCAATGCTTTTTCTTTATTATTACTATCCCTTTTGTCAGTTTTATTTGGTCGTAGACTAACGGCGAAAACTCAAAAATTTACTAGTCAATACGCGCAAAGATTATTATTTATCTATAGGATGGAACTATAAAAACTTGACGATATAAAATAATAAACCCACGTAATTTTTAGATATATAATTTACATTTACAATAAATATTACATAACTAATAAATAAATAACTTAAAAATTAAACACATTAGTACATAAGACATCAAAGCATTTATCAATATAATTGCATAATTGCATCATCAAAACTTAGCGATCAATATATTAAAACATTTAGTTATTACAATAAATCTAATTTCACTCATACAATTTGATGAAAAGAAAAAAAAAATTAATAACATCGCACATGTTTTGACAAAATTTAATACTACTCATTTTGGTTACAACTTCATTGAACATACAGACTAATTGCATACACGAAAATTTTCCTTCTAAATAGGTCCAGAAACACTACCTGAGGTTCATAAAATCGTTGAAATTGGACATAAATCTAAATTGATACTACTTTAAATATCACTTTTTCAAATCTCTTGGCACAAATTGCATTTTAAACTGTGAAATTATTAATATGTACAACTTTCTCTGAATGTTCAGAGTATTATGTATGACTAGCAAAACGAAGCATAACATATAACATAGTTTGAATTTAGGAAAACAATAATTATAAGTACAAACACCATCAAATTACAATAGATTATATATTTACAGCCCGCTTAAACTAGCATACAACATTTAAAGCAAACACAACAATCTTAGGAAGGCTCTCGCTAAAAATATATTTGGATTTTATGGAAACATTTGACTAGGTGTATCACACTAGTAACTCATATGGAAAACCAAAAATCACTTTGAAATGATTCTTTATTTACTTTACATTATAATTCTTTAATCCTTAATTAAATATAATTCACAAAAGTTAACTTTCTTTTGAGTCGAAACAGGTCTTCTACAGGGTTCACTTTTGGGACCGCTATTGTCTAACTACTATTAAATTTAGTAATGAATAATTGCATAAAATCACAACGATTAGAAACTTTAATTTGTGCGATAATTTAATTTTATTGACAACTTAGTGAATAGAAAAATAGCTGACTATTCTCAATTTGATAGACTTTCAGCTTTTTGAAGTTGGATTTTTAGCTTCCACAAAAAAAATTGACACAGATTTATATACGCTTTTTTAATCCTAAAAAAAATAGATTCATAAACACGACACGGACAAAGGCACCATTTAATATAAGTTTAATGATAAATGCACTTAATTTATTGCTACTAACTAAAAAAGTAAAGACTAACATTTTGCATTCATAATTTGTGTATCGAAACAGTTTTTTTTATAAATTTAGTCCAAAATTTTTAAAAGCTACACAAAAGCTTAAATATAGCGAAAACGTTTTACAAATCTTTTAATAGATATAAAAAATGTGGCTTTCTAAGTAACCACATGAATCATCTAAAACATGAGAATGTTTTATATATTATATTGAACATTCTAAGACAGTGTTTTACAACTATATAATGATAGGAAATGCTATATGGCTAAATCTTTCCAAAGTATTTGTTATCTTTACAAGTTATCTACTGCAGCATTCGTGTCTTAAATCGATTTCGAATTACAATTCAAAGACTTCTTTTGATCGTTAGTTAATAACGATGATTTACTCTATGTATAGCAGATGCCATGACTAACCATGAAATCTATTACATAAAACTTGACGGAAATTAAAATCATTTCTATAGTTATAATCATGAAATGTACTAATAGCATGTCGTAGTTGTAAGTAAGTATACTAAAGACATTGTTATTACCAATGGAGATTTCATTAGCATTTTTTTGCCAAACAACTGCTATTGATGTAAAATTGTCTGCTACTATTTTCTCCCTTCTTTATGTCCTATCCTCACAAATGTTTATTTCATCGATAGTGCAGTATTTCGTAGCGGTATTTGCTAATGAATCGTGGTGTTATTATAACGGCGGAGGCTCACGGATTCCTTCGCTGTGGCGAGTCTTACCCGCCATGTCTAGAATGGCCTTGGCTTCAGGATTCGCGTCTAGTATACTGGTATCTCGACCCTCCTGTAATTATTATTGTTATTCATATTATTAGTTATTTTTCTTCAGAATTATCTTTATTAAGAGCGCGCATAAACCTAGAAAAAAATCGAATTTCACCCGCGCGCCGCACGCGCCCCTCTCTCGTCCCGTCGTCCGGTGACTCCGATGCTACCGCGTGTTTAGAGCGATCGCGCACATTATACCTACCTAAAATAATCAGATAAACACCGGCTAAGTGAGTGCCGGATCATCTAGCTGTTGTTTGAAACGCTAAAAATACTTTTTGCTTGTAGTAAATAATACGCAAAGGTAAGTAAGTGTATAATATATTTTTTTGTAATGTTGTTTTTAGAATGTGCTTTATTTACATTTATTTATATTTTTTTGTTCAGGGTTCGTTGACTGATTTGTACTTGTACAGTCAGCACCATATAGTTTGTAACATCCAATGTAGTCAAATACTTGAAAACAACCAACTCTCTTTCAACGAATCAGTCAGTGTTATCACATTCATCATCGTAGCGTGCAGGAAGCCTTATAGAAAGTCGCATTCAAAGCGTTTTAAATACCGTATCAACCAAAGCGCCATCAGTAACGTAGAGCTCAGGGTATTCACAATCTTTGGTACAAAGTAAGAAAACAACTTTATGCTTCATGTAATAGAGGTGTACTTTGCTTGACAGGCAGCGTGTCTAGATGAAATGGTTATGACAGAAAACTTTATTTGATTAAAAAAATGTATTTATGAGATATCGAATAAGACGGGGTCTTAACTACTGGGCTCCCAGTTTTATATAGAAGATATTTTGTTTGTAAAGGCATGCTTTAATACATACGTAATACCTACGTCTGAATTGAATGGTATCCATATGTGTTTAAATAAATATGTTACTAGGTTTTCATAAGTAAGAAAGAGTCAACAAAATTATCCACTGATCTAAGATACGAGAATTTAATTTTAGATTCTGTTTGACAGATTGAAGTCTTTTTTAAGTTTTAGTGAAAAATTAAAGCATGTAGCTTAGTTTGTTTGCTTCTAGCTAGCAGCGATGGTGTCAGGGCTGTGGCATCCGATAGACGATTCATGAGCATGGGTTTCATTTCAAGTTTAAGCATTCTTTTTGAGAATTGAAATGACCTACTTTTTTTCATTTCTGGTCCAAAAGATGACTTGCAATGATTTTATTATTAAAAATTATTTTTTTATGAAAACTGAAACAACATTTTATTTTCATCAAGCAATTTAAATTATCATCACCATTCAGAAAGATGATCAAATTGCATTTCAATTCAAAGATACCATTTTAAATCGTTTAAATAATAAACACATACTAGAACATCATAAATTGTCAAGAGGTAGTAAGAGTATCAGTAGTTGCAATAAATGAGGATCCCAAGGAACATGCAACATACGTTTTTTTATGTATACAGTCAAAATATTTAAATTATTTTAGTTTTTATCTGTTTCATGTAAATATTTGATTTCATTACTATATTAATTTTGTCTCTCGTTGTCATAAATATTTACTGAAATTACTCAGTTGAAACTTAAACATTTATAAAGAAGTTGCCATGTTGTTGCTCTATCGGCAACGAAAATATATTATGTGAAAATTTCAACTGTCTAGCTCTCACGGCCTATGAGATACAGACTGATGTGCAAAAACACAGACAGCGGAAAATTAGTATTTGTGTCCCGATTTTATTCTTTGGGTACGGAACCTTACAAACAACATTCTCAAATATTCCACAAATCGGTTCATCGATACCTCTGATAAACCTTTTGCATCTTTCTTTGTTAACGGAGAGCATTAAAAGTGCAACATGCAAATGCGGGACTGGTCTCTAGTTTATTTTTAAAATCAAAGTACTATTTTTATAGGCTAACATGAAATAAAATAAGTAAATAAATACTTATTGTAAAAATCAATATGTCACATGAACATTCTAGTTTTCTCATAAGTAAATAAAATAAGAACAAGTTAAAGTTTTAATTCTGTTTCATTATACGTGTATCAATATATGATTTATTAGTCCTTGCTGTTCCTACTTGTCCACGAATTTATATTTTATTTTGAATACCAATGTTAGGATACCTACCTGAAAAATAATTGAAAGTAGGATTCAATAACCCTAATAACAATTTTATGATCGGAAATTGTGACTTATTTACGCGCGGCAAATATTTATTTTAAGGAAAGTTGTTGCATCTGGCTCTTGCTTAATTATATGTCAAGAAATAAAAGGTATCTAATGTGTAAAATATGAAACTTCTTTGAAGAAACTTCAAAATTCAAACAAAATAAAAAATATTTTAAAATGTAGGAATAAAAAAGTGTCTAGCAAAAAGTAAGAATGTTAACTGAACTAACTATTCTATGTAACTTCTTAGATTTACGCGATTGTTATTACTTGAAATTAAACTGTAAGCGTCGCTATACAAAACCTGCAGTCTGTGAGCATTCCATGGATAAGCCCAACCACTATCTAAGATTTGATACCATTAAAATCCTAGCAAAAGAGAAACATTTTATTCCTAGGTTGGTAAGAGAAACTATTGAAATTATTAAACACCCTAACTTCAATAGAGAAGAAGGTTGGATGCTATCACCAACGTGGGATCCAATACTTAGCAAAATAAAAAAGAACAACCAGCAGACAAATAAGCAGAAACACCAAGACACTGTCAGCGTCTATTGCGTGAACCCGAACAACTATGCGAGAAAATTACGAAACAGATGGCGGTGAATTCTAAAATCGTTTTTTACTATACTCTATGAAGACATCAATCTCAGTCTACCATTGACCACGGCATTTGTAAAAAGGCCGAAACGTCGGAAAATCAAAATTAATTTAATAAAACGCGTAAAAACCCGTTAAAATTAGTTTAATTTCACTATTCCAAGGCTCACTTGCTAAAACGTTTTAGCATGAAATGCTAGTACATAAAATTGATTGTTCGGCGCCGACTGTGACTTTTACCTGAAAGCTTGGAACCAGAAAACAAAAGCTAGAAAGTTTTTGAAGTTTGAAAACATAGGTTCTTACACACTTGTGCGTTCCTCGTTTATTTTTTGACGATTAGAAGAAGAAAGCGTATTTTTATATTTCGCTGGGCGCTTCGATATCGATGGCGCTTTGGTTGATGCGTAATTAAATGCAACTTTCTATAAGACTTTCTGGACGCTTCGATAAATAAGTACAACGTGAATGTCCCGATTAAATGTGATGACGCTTTTCGATACGATGAAAATGATGACTGGGTGTTATCAACTATTTGGCTACAGTAGTCGTCACGAAGAATATGATGCTGACTGTACTGCACTTTTTGCTGGTGGTAAATAATTCGCAAAGGTAAGTATGTCATTTAATAATTTATTTATAATAATGTTTTTTTTACTATGTGCTTTATACAATGACCTTTTTTTCCAAAATGCGGTGTCTTGTCAAGTATCTGTACTGCAAAGCACAGACAGAAAGTGTGATTTATGATCTGTTCATTGTAACTTGTCTTAAAAGCCATTAAAATCTATTTAAATTAGCCATGAGATAAATTTTTAACTTCTAAAATACTCTTTTGCTGCGTTTTTTTGCTAGCCATATTTTAAAGTTTTTTTTCATAGTCAAACCAAAATAAGAAATTAAAACGATGATTTTTTCGGCCCCGGAGCACAGAAACACAGTCCTCTTGTCTCAACGGAGCGATCACAACTAAACCATGAAACAAAACATGCCTTAGATCCCAGGACAGGTGCGACAGACGAAAGCGTTCTGCGCGAAATAAAAACGTAGTAAGCGCCGAATAAGTTTTAATGTAATAACTCGTAAAGTATACATTATTTTCTAAAATCGCTAGTAGGGTCGCTGGGTAATATAATTTGATAGTATGTATTATAATATTGGCTCAATAGTATGCATAATATTGGAAGTAAATGAATAATAGTTGAAAATTAGAGCTAACTTCGTGATTTTTTTTTATCGAGAAAATTTTATTTTTTTATGTTTTCACTCTGATCAGTCCCTTGGAAATATGCTTTAATATCTATGGTATTTTTTTCGGGTAATTTGTGCTTTGTTTTCTAGGGTAAAAATACAAATTACGACTGGAAATTTACCTGTATACCCCCTCTTAATGCTACAATTATAGTTAAAAATAGACCCATTCAAACGCTTACTTCACCTCATAAATGACGTTAAAGTATGATGTGTCGTGAGCGTTTGACGTACGTTTTTCAGTGATTTAACGCGATTTAAATACTACAAAAACTTTTATAGTACGATCTCGTTATTCTTAATATTCTTATATACTACTAGCTAAGATTACATACTACCCAAAACTTAAATACTTATCTACAATGTTTTACCCACATAGTTACCCTAATATACAAAAAAATAATAAAATACGCCGTGATACACCTATACAATTGGCAGAGTCTATTATCAGTCAACCTTTTTTTCTTTATCGAAATATTTAGTTTATGAAATAAAGCTTTAACACGTCTTCATATTTATCACATTTACAAATATCTTGTATAACTCGTCTATTAACATCGATTTCGTACACAAAGCTACATTATACTACAGAGTCCTTTACATCTAAAGTCTTAGTCTGTCCATCTACCATTTTGACTACCATATAGCAAAATCGATTTGACTACCACATAATAAAATCGATACCCTATTTATTCTCGTCCCTGTACCCATCGCTAGCGGTGGTTTTCTTCCCCATTAGATCTAGAACCAGGCGGTCCTGCGCGTGAGTGTCTAACACGCTTATCTTTTTACTGGGCTTGGACGGGGCTCTACGCATCTGTGCAAATTTATAATAAAAGTCTTGTATTTTAAATGCTCTTCGACTTTCAAATAAGTGTTCAAGTTCGGATATAGTGTTGAGTTGCGGTACGAGAAAACAATTTATATGTTCACTGAATGTACACATTATGATTGTATAATTTCCAAAAAGAGTGCTGGGAGTATTTTTCCGCCGGCTTTTTTCTCTCGGTCTACGCTCTAACGGTTAGGTAAAGTCGAAGTTTGTAACATTGACGTTCATTAAGTATATGTTACATATCTATGATGAATAAGTTTTTTTTGGATCAACTGAAAACTGAAAACTGGTACCATTAATTTAGGGCCCAAATTTTCAAAGTGCTGGCCAACGAAAAATATATTTCTTAACTGTAATGAATATTGTCCTTATAATTTGTTACTATGCCACCAAAACTGTGTGACAGATACTTAAGCTGTTATAAGATATAGATGTTCTGGAAGGTTTTTTCCGCCGGCTTTTTTCTCTCGGTCTACGGCTAGGTAAAGTCATTAAGTATATGTTTCATATCTATGATAAAAAGAAGAATTTTGAATTTGAATTGAATTTTGCCAAAAGTAATTCAAGTTAACAATTAGTTGCTATTCAATCAAGTGTTACCAAAAAAATACGTAGATCTGGAATTATAGCGTTAATAAATAGAAGCTGATGTGTCGCTTTTATGAACCTGAGCGCCTGCCTTTATTAAAAATTACACCGTAACGTAACACAACAAAGTCCAATTTCCTTCAACAGCACAACCATAACCCTCCCCAATCAAAAGATTTCCCTACACCTTTTTCCATACACCGAAAACTATAGTTACACATACAATCTCACTAACAACTATAACCGTAATACATATACAGGGCGTCTCAAGACTACGGGACATCAAGGGAAAGTACTTTAAATATCGTAGATAGGAGATTTTGCTGAATGAAGGCTTTATTTTATGTTTTAAATTTAATGATAATGCATTTAAAGAATTTATAAAAAATACTTGCTTTGTCTGGAAATCGAACCCACTTAAATATGAAAAAAATCACCCCTATTTTTATGATGCCAATCGAAGGAAAAGACAAAAAGTAATAATTCTTCTTAAGTAACATAGTATCTTAAAAAAAAGGAACAAAGTGAAATTAATCATTTTAATCAAATTAAAACAAACGTGAAACTGCCAAAGTAAATTAAGTATATTTTTGTATTTTATTTAGAAATTCTTTAAATACAGAATTACTAAATTTAAAAAATAAAATAAAGTTTTCTTTCAGCAAAATATCCTATCTACAATATTTAAGGTACTTTCCCTTCATATCCCGTAGTCTTGGGACGCCCTGTAGATACTTAACTGCGTTGAAACTTTAATAGCGCGATATAGGATTTGCCATACATTTAAGTGTCATTTGTATGCGTACCGCCGGGAAAGAATGTTGGCGACGATCAGCGCCATCTATGTAACTATAACCTATACGATATATACAGGGTGATTGGTAATGCGATACATTCCGTCTAAGAGGTTAAAGTAGAGCTTATTTGCAGTCAATTAATTATTGCAGTCCGATGATTGTTAATTTCTGAGATATGCAACTTTTAAGTTTTTTTTATAAAAAACCCCATTTTCGAAGTTCAAATGAATCCTTTTAGTAAAAAATTCAAAATTGAGTTTAATGTTTTGTTGTTTTATGGTAGCTTGATAACTAAAATGACATTTCAGATTCAAATTTGCTAAAAATAATCGTTCTTATTTTAGAAAAAGTCAAGAAACCAATAACAACTTTTTAAAATAGTAAGGTCTTATGGCAATAAAAAGCGATTTTCTAAAAAAAAGTCCAAATAATGTTGCGTACAAATTACATAAAAAACTTCCCCACTTCATTAGCTATTCAAAAAGGTACATTTGTCATACTAAAACTAAGTATTTGATAGACAACTCTACTAATAAAAGAAGTTACCTCTCTCTTAGAACGCCTCTACATTGTGGTTACCGCGCACTTTTGCAATGTTTTCTTTGGTTGATGTCGACGTATTGCACAGGGATAATGCAATAACATTTAATTGGTTGATGTCGACATCTTGCACAGGGATAATGCAATAACATTTAAGATCTGCAGTTAAATCAATATTTTTTTTGAAAAGCCAAACCTTCAAGTGTTGCGGTTATTTAGAAAAAAAGAGTATGCTGAGTGCGGAAAAAGTTACTTCTATTAAAAGAAAGAAAGCTAACTACATCTTTTTCATTAATCACTACACATCACTTGTTGTTTTTTCTTTGGTCGATGTCGCCAACTTTTGTGGTGGTTGCTAGATTTCTGCGAAAAATATCTATCATTTCTTCGTCTACTTCGCCAAATTCGAGGTCTACTAGCTTCACTTGTTCGGACGGATACAAGCTTTATTTTTCTGTGACGTCGATACGTACCCAAAAACACTCTAACGTTTGACACACGTGGATTACGGAAACGCAACAAGTACTTTTTTTGCTGTAACAGCGTTGCCGTTACACAATACGTAAATAAGAAGAATGTCTGAGTATTCTTCATTACAAAAGGCCCGCGCCCTCAGCAACTTTTTGTAGCGATGCTGTCGTGCGTTCGCATCGATATCGTTGACTAGCAGTCGCTGACTGTGTGCCTTCATAGCCACGATTCAGTCGCGATGCGTTAGTGTTGTCTTTACATCGATACAGTTGCGATAATGTAGCGCGTTGCGCATTTACTTAACGCGCGACAGCATCGCTACAAAAAGTCTTCGAAGGCAAGGATCTTAAATGATACCATTTCAATAGTTCTAATTGAAAATATGCAGTTAGTTTTCTTTTAATAGAGGTCACTTTTTTCGCGCTTAACACATTTTTTTTCTATTTGACTGCAAAGGCTGCACAATTGAAGCTTTAGCTTTTTACAAAATTTATTTATTTAACGGCAGACTTTAATGTTATTGCATTATCCCTGTGCAAAACGGCGACATCAACCAAAGAAAACACTGCAAAAGTGCGCTGTATGTAACCACAAAGTAGAGGCGTTCTAAGAGAGAGGTTACTTCTTTTATTAGTAGAGTAGTCAATCAAATACTTAGTTTTAGTATACCAGATGTACCTTTTTGAATAGCTAATGAATTGGGGAAGTTTTTTATGTGATTTGTACGCCACATTATTTGGACTTTTTTTTTAGAAAATCGCTTTTTATTGCCATAAGACTTAACTTTTTTTAAAAGTTGTACTTGGTTATTTGACTTTTTCTAAAATAAGGACGATTAAATTAAGCAAATTTGAATCTAAAATGTAATTTTTGTTATCAAGCTACCATAAAACAACAAAACATTAAACTCAATTTTGAATTTTTCACTAAAAGTATTCATTTGAACTTCGAAAATGGGGTTTTTTATAAAAAATCTTAAATGTTGCATATCTCAGAAATTATCAATTTTCGGACATGGCATGATATGCCTTAATTTACTGCAAATAAGCTCTACTTTAACCTCTTAGAAGGAATGTATCGCATTACCAATCACCCTGTATATATATGTCGGAGTTCGACTATTCTTATGGTTGATATAAGAAGGGTGCGGATTGCCAGTACCAAATATGGTGCATGACAGAGTCTATGTGACATCGAGAGAGGAGCCGTCAGGGTGACGGAGATGATCTCGAGCCTTGGTGTCGAGCAGTTGGAAAATGATAATGCTTGGTGTCCGCCAAGAAACTGTGCAATAGTGTGAATTAATCAAATGACCTACTGGTAGCTATCAAGAGAAGATAATTACAGCGCTGAAACAGAATAACTTCTTTTATTGAACCAACATATACCCAGATACGCCCACAACTAATAGATGGCCATTGAAGACGGCTCTGATGTCGAAGGTATTCCAGCCGCCTTCGATAATCATATATAATATATATATAATTTCCAATACCACCTACCTCCTCCTTATCCAGCAGCGGCTTTTCTCCCACCCCCCACACCTCGATGGCCCTGATCTTGAACCCCCCCTCTTTACTGAGTCGCCGGTACCCGCGGTAGGTGGTGCACGACTCGGCCGACGAGCCGTCGCCGAACGGATCCGCGCTTATGAATATACCCGCGAACTCGAACTGACCGCCCATTATCTGACAGGTGTCAATGTCAGTGTCAGCGTCAAAACTAAAGTTCTTTTATACAAAGCTAGTACCCGCTCCCGACACCGTTCACATGGAAGTCGGTTTCCCGAGGGAATGAGAAGTTTTCCCGTGGTAAAAAGTACCCTATATGTTATTCTGATGTATAACCTATATTACTGTAAAGTTTCATCAAAATTCGTCCAGTAGTTTTTACGTGAAAGAGTAACAACAACGTGAAAGTTTGTGAGTATGGATGTATGGATGGATGTTTGTTACTCTTTCACGTAAAAATTACCGGAAGGATCTTTATGAAACTTTACAGTAATATAGGTTATACATCAGAATAACACATAGGGTACTTTTTACCGCGGGAAAACTTCTCATATTCACGGGAAACCGACTTCCATGCAAACGGCGTCGCGGGCGGGCACTAGTCATTGATAAAAACAAAGTATTAGCTATTTTTTAAGGTTACTTAGTTAAAAAAATTGACTTACAATCCCATTAGGCATAGTCTTCGTGTGATGGTTCATATACTGGTAATGGTCGTTGTACGACGTCGCCGGGTAGCACCTCATTTTCGGCACGAGGGTAAATAAAAAGGAGGTGTCGTTGCCCACCCAGTTGGCACTTATGGACCACGAGTCTGTTGCGAATCCACCGAAGATGTAGTTGTTGGTGTCCTGGATTATCATCACCGATGGGCCCTGGTCTATGATTCGGCCTGAAAATTAAACATTTGCTGATATTTCTTGGAAAGTATAAAAGAGGCAATGGCCCAGATTACATAAACACTCTTTAAACAAAACTAAAAATCTTCCGGCGTTTTCTCAATCTTAATAACAGCCTTGAATAATGCCTTAAATAGCTATAGTGAATGCAATGAAAAAATATTTATTTAGAAATAAAGAATAACCCTGCACGCAAAATTTGGCTAAAATGTTTACCCGTCTCATCATTGCTAAGTCATTGTAATATTTATATTTTAGTTTAGAGATACCTTACTCAGAATCAACACTACTGTTTTAGACTTTTAATGAAAAAATCGATACAGTTTTTGTAATAATTTGCTAGTAACAAAGTGAAATTGTTGCTCAATTCATCATAAAGTCTAATTGCCTAGCTACAAATAAAAAAATTCAGTACAAAACTGTTAGAGTCATTACTCTGACGTGCAACCTTGGTTAGTAGACTAAACACAATCCACTGTTTACCCCTCAAAATACCCAACAAAATTTACCCCACACTCTAACTACCTGCCATGGTGGAGAACGACTCCCCGTGTATATAACTACCTGCCATGGTGGAGAACGACTCCCCGTGTATATAACTACCTGCCATGGTGGAGAACGACTCGCCGTGTATATAACTACCTGCCATGGTGGAGAACGACTCCCCGTGTATATAACTACCTGCCATGGTGGAGAACGACTCCCCGTGTATATAACTACCTGCCATGGTGGAGAACGACTCCCCGTGTATATAACTACCTGCCATGGTGGAGAACGACTCCCCGTGTATATAACTACCTGCCATGGTGGAGAACGACTCCCCGTGTATATAACTACCTGCCATGGTGGAGAACGACTCGCCGTGTATATAACTACCTGCCATGGTGGAGAACGACTCCCCGTGTATATAACTACCTGCCATGGTGGAGAACGACTCGCCGTGTATATAACTACCTGCCATGGTGGAGAACGACTCCCCGTGTATATAACTACCTGCCATGGTGGAGAACGACTCCCCGTGTATATAACTACCTGCCATGGTGGAGAACGACTCCCCGTGTATATAACTACCTGCCATGGTGGAGAACGACTCCCCGTGTATATAACTACCTGCCATGGTGGAGAACGACTCCCCGTGTATATAACTACCTGCCATGGTGGAGAACGACTCCCCGTGTATATAACTACCTGCCATGGTGGAGAACGACTCCCCGTGTATATAACTACCTGCCATGGTGGAGAACGACTCCCCGTGTATATAACTACCTGCCATGGTGGAGAACGACTCGCCGTGTATATAACTACCTGCCATGGTGGAGAACGACTCGCCGTGTATATAACTACCTGCCATGGTGGAGAACGACTCCCCGTGTATATAACTACCTGCCATGAGAACGACTCCCCGTGTATATAACTACCTGCCATGGTGGAGAACGACTCCCCGTGTATATAACTACCTGCCATGGTGGAGAACGACTCGCCGTGTATATAACTACCTGCCATGGTGGAGAACGACTCGCCGTGTATATAACTACCTGCCATGGTGGAGAACGACTCCCCGTGTATATAACTACCTGCCATGAGAACGACTCCCCGTGTATATAACTACCTGCCATGGTGGAGAACGACTCCCCGTGTATATAACTACCTGCCATGGTGGAGAACGACTCCCCGTGTATATAACTACCTGCCATGGTGGAGAACGACTCCCCGTGTATATAACTACCTGCCATGAGAACGACTCCCCGTGTATATAACTACCTGCCATGAGAACGACTCCCCGTGTATATAACTACCTGCCATGGTGGAGAACGACTCCCCGTGTATATAACTACCTGCCATGGTGGAGAACGACTCCCCGTGTATATAACTACCTGCCATGGTGGAGAACGACTCCCCGTGTATATAACTACCTGCCATGGTGGAGAACGACTCCCCGTGTATATAACTACCTGCCATGGTGGAGAACGACTCCCCGTGTATATAACTACCTGCCATGAGAACGACTCCCCGTGTATATAACTACCTGCCATGGTGGAGAACGACTCCCCGTGTATATAACTACCTGCCATGGTGGAGAACGACTCCCCGTGTATATAACTACCTGCCATGGTGGAGAACGACTCCCCGTGTATATAACTACCTGCCATGAGAACGACTCCCCGTGTATATAACTACCTGCCATGAGAACGACTCCCCGTGTATATAACTACCTGCCATGGTGGAGAACGACTCCCCGTGTATATAACTACCTGCCATGGTGGAGAACGACTCCCCGTGTATATAACTACCTGCCATGGTGGAGAACGACTCCCCGTGTATATAACTACCTGCCATGGTGGAGAACGACTCCCCGTGTATATAACTACCTGCCATGGTGGAGAACGACTCCCCGTGTATATAACTACCTGCCATGAGAACGACTCCCCGTGTATATAACTACCTGCCATGGTGGAGAACGACTCCCCGTGTATATAACTACCTGCCATGAGAACGACTCCCCGTGTATATAACTACCTGCCATGGTGGAGAACGACTCCCCGTGTATATAACTACCTGCCATGAGAACGACTCCCCGTGTATATAACTACCTGCCATGGTGGAGAACGACTCCCCGTGTATATAACTACCTGCCATGGTGGAGAACGACTCCCCGTGTATATAACTACCTGCCATGGTGGAGAACGACTCCCCGTGTATATAACTACCTGCCATGGTGGAGAACGACTCCCCGTGTATATAACTACCTGCCATGGTGGAGAACGACTCCCCGTGTATATAACTACCTGCCATGGTGGAGAACGACTCCCCGTGTATATAACTACCTGCCATGGTGGAGAACGACTCCCCGTGTATATAACTACCTGCCATGGTGGAGAACGACTCCCCGTGTATATAACTACCTGCCATGGTGGAGAACGACTCCCCGTGTATATAACTACCTGCCATGAGAACGACTCCCCGTGTATATAACTACCTGCCATGAGAACGACTCCCCGTGTATATAACTACCTGCCATGGTGGAGAACGACTCCCCGTGTATATAACTACCTGCCATGGTGGAGAACGACTCCCCGTGTATATAACTACCTGCCATGGTGGAGAACGACTCGCCGTGTATATAACTACCTGCCATGGTGGAGAACGACTCCCCGTGTATATAACTACCTGCCATGGTGGAGAACGACTCCCCGTGTATATAACTACCTGCCATGGTGGAGAACGACTCCCCGTGTATATAACTACCTGCCATGGTGGAGAACGACTCCCCGTGTATATAACTACCTGCCATGAGAACGACTCCCCGTGTATATAACTACCTGCCATGGTGGAGAACGACTCCCCGTGTATATAACTACCTGCCATGAGAACGACTCCCCGTGTATATAACTACCTGCCATGAGAACGACTCCCCGTGTATATAACTACCTGCCATGGTGGAGAACGACTCCCCGTGTATATAACTACCTGCCATGGTGGAGAACGACTCCCCGTGTATATAACTACCTGCCATGGTGGAGAACGACTCGCCGTGTATATAACTACCTGCCATGGTGGAGAACGACTCCCCGTGTATATAACTACCTGCCATGGTGGAGAACGACTCCCCGTGTATATAACTACCTGCCATGGTGGAGAACGACTCCCCGTGTATATAACTACCTGCCATGGTGGAGAACGACTCCCCGTGTATATAACTACCTGCCATGAGAACGACTCCCCGTGTATATAACTACCTGCCATGAGAACGACTCCCCGTGTATATAACTACCTGCCATGGTGGAGAACGACTCCCCGTGTATATAACTACCTGCCATGGTGGAGAACGACTCGCCGTGTATATAACTACCTGCCATGGTGGAGAACGACTCCCCGTGTATATAACTACCTGCCATGGTGGAGAACGACTCGCCGTGTATATAACTACCTGCCATGGTGGAGAACGACTCGCCGTGTATATAACTACCTGCCATGGTGGAGAACGACTCCCCGTGTATATAACTACCTGCCATGGTGGAGAACGACTCCCCGTGTATATAACTACCTGCCATGAGAACGACTCCCCGTGTATATAACTACCTGCCATGGTGGAGAACGACTCCCCGTGTATATAACTACCTGCCATGGTGGAGAACGACTCCCCGTGTATATAACTACCTGCCATGGTGGAGAACGACTCGCCGTGTATATAACTACCTGCCATGGTGGAGAACGACTCCCCGTGTATATAACTACCTGCCATGGTGGAGAACGACTCCCCGTGTATATAACTACCTGCCATGGTGGAGAACGACTCCCCGTGTATATAACTACCTGCCATGGTGGAGAACGACTCGCCGTGTATATAACTACCTGCCATGGTGGAGAACGACTCCCCGTGTATATAACTACCTGCCATGGTGGAGAACGACTCCCCGTGTATATAACTACCTGCCATGGTGGAGAACGACTCGCCGTGTATATAACTACCTGCCATGGTGGAGAACGACTCCCCGTGTATATAACTACCTGCCATGGTGGAGAACGACTCCCCGTGTATATAACTACCTGCCATGGTGGAGAACGACTCCCCGTGTATATAACTACCTGCCATGGTGGAGAACGACTCCCCGTGTATATAACTACCTGCCATGGTGGAGAACGACTCCCCGTGTATATAACTACCTGCCATGGTGGAGAACGACTCCCCGTGTATATAACTACCTGCCATGGTGGAGAACGACTCCCCGTGTATATAACTACCTGCCATGGTGGAGAACGACTCGCCGTGTATATAACTACCTGCCATGGTGGAGAACGACTCCCCGTGTATATAACTACCTGCCATGAGAACGACTCCCCGTGTATATAACTACCTGCCATGGTGGAGAACGACTCCCCGTGTATATAACTACCTGCCATGGTGGAGAACGACTCCCCGTGTATATAACTACCTGCCATGGTGGAGAACGACTCCCCGTGTATATAACTACCTGCCATGAGAACGACTCCCCGTGTATATAACTACCTGCCATGAGAACGACTCCCCGTGTATATAACTACCTGCCATGGTGGAGAACGACTCCCCGTGTATATAACTACCTGCCATGGTGGAGAACGACTCCCCGTGTATATAACTACCTGCCATGGTGGAGAACGACTCCCCGTGTATATAACTACCTGCCATGGTGGAGAACGACTCCCCGTGTATATAACTACCTGCCATGGTGGAGAACGACTCCCCGTGTATATAACTACCTGCCATGAGAACGACTCCCCGTGTATATAACTACCTGCCATGGTGGAGAACGACTCCCCGTGTATATAACTACCTGCCATGAGAACGACTCCCCGTGTATATAACTACCTGCCATGGTGGAGAACGACTCCCCGTGTATATAACTACCTGCCATGAGAACGACTCCCCGTGTATATAACTACCTGCCATGGTGGAGAACGACTCCCCGTGTATATAACTACCTGCCATGGTGGAGAACGACTCCCCGTGTATATAACTACCTGCCATGGTGGAGAACGACTCCCCGTGTATATAACTACCTGCCATGGTGGAGAACGACTCCCCGTGTATATAACTACCTGCCATGGTGGAGAACGACTCCCCGTGTATATAACTACCTGCCATGGTGGAGAACGACTCCCCGTGTATATAACTACCTGCCATGGTGGAGAACGACTCCCCGTGTATATAACTACCTGCCATGAGAACGACTCCCCGTGTATATAACTACCTGCCATGGTGGAGAACGACTCCCCGTGTATATAACTACCTGCCATGGTGGAGAACGACTCCCCGTGTATATAACTACCTGCCATGAGAACGACTCCCCGTGTATATAACTACCTGCCATGAGAACGACTCCCCGTGTATATAACTACCTGCCATGGTGGAGAACGACTCCCCGTGTATATAACTACCTGCCATGGTGGAGAACGACTCCCCGTGTATATAACTACCTGCCATGGTGGAGAACGACTCCCCGTGTATATAACTACCTGCCATGGTGGAGAACGACTCCCCGTGTATATAACTACCTGCCATGGTGGAGAACGACTCCCCGTGTATATAACTACCTGCCATGGTGGAGAACGACTCCCCGTGTATATAACTACCTGCCATGGTGGAGAACGACTCGCCGTGTATATAACTACCTGCCATGGTGGAGAACGACTCCCCGTGTATATAACTACCTGCCATGGTGGAGAACGACTCCCCGTGTATATAACTACCTGCCATGGTGGAGAACGACTCGCCGTGTATATAACTACCTGCCATGGTGGAGAACGACTCCCCGTGTATATAACTACCTGCCATGGTGGAGAACGACTCCCCGTGTATATAACTACCTGCCATGGTGGAGAACGACTCCCCGTGTATATAACTACCTGCCATGGTGGAGAACGACTCCCCGTGTATATAACTACCTGCCATGGTGGAGAACGACTCCCCGTGTATATAACTACCTGCCATGGTGGAGAACGACTCCCCGTGTATATAACTACCTGCCATGGTGGAGAACGACTCCCCGTGTATATAACTACCTGCCATGGTGGAGAACGACTCCCCGTGTATATAACTACCTGCCATGGTGGAGAACGACTCCCCGTGTATATAACTACCTGCCATGGTGGAGAACGACTCCCCGTGTATATAACTACCTGCCATGGTGGAGAACGACTCCCCGTGTATATAACTACCTGCCATGGTGGAGAACGACTCCCCGTGTATATAACTACCTGCCATGGTGGAGAACGACTCCCCGTGTATATAACTACCTGCCATGGTGGAGAACGACTCCCCGTGTATATAACTACCTGCCATGGTGGAGAACGACTCCCCGTGTATATAACTACCTGCCATGGTGGAGAACGACTCCCCGTGTATATAACTACCTGCCATGGTGGAGAACGACTCCCCGTGTATATAACTACCTGCCATGAGAACGACTCCCCGTGTATATAACTACCTGCCATGGTGGAGAACGACTCCCCGTGTATATAACTACCTGCCATGGTGGAGAACGACTCCCCGTGTATATAACTACCTGCCATGGTGGAGAACGACTCCCCGTGTATATAACTACCTGCCATGAGAACGACTCCCCGTGTATATAACTACCTGCCATGAGAACGACTCCCCGTGTATATAACTACCTGCCATGGTGGAGAACGACTCCCCGTGTATATAACTACCTGCCATGGTGGAGAACGACTCCCCGTGTATATAACTACCTGCCATGGTGGAGAACGACTCCCCGTGTATGTGGGAGGAGAACAGGAACCGCCACTTGTGCTGCAATTTGCTGGGTAGTTGGGAGTTGAGCCACGCCACATGCGAGATGTCCGTGATGGCGGGGTAGTCCGGCATCGACTCCAGGCCTGGGTGATTGATTGTTCATTTAATCCTACTAATATTATAAACGTGAAAGTTTGTGAGTATGTATGGATGGATGTTTGTTACTCTTTCACGTAAAAACTACTGGACGGATTTTGATGAAACTTTACAGTGATATAGCTTATACATCAGAATAACATATAGGGTACTTTTTACAGCGGGAAAACTTATCATTCCCACGGGAAACCGACTTCCACGCGAACGGAGTCGCGGGCGGCCACTAGTTATATTTTATACTAGCGACCCGCCTACGCTTTGCAATGGTGTAATTTTGTCCGACTTGTTCACAAAACATCAAAAATTGGCTAATTTAAAAAAAACTTTTTCTGAATGTTCTTAATCTACAAATTTAAATTAATAAATTACCTAAAAAATTGTGAAAACCGCATTAAAATCCGTAACGTAGTTTAGGAGGAGTTAGCAGACAAACATATAAACATACAGAATTAGCGACTTTGATTTTTACTATGTAATGATACTAGTGACCCGCCCACGCTTTGCAATGGTGTAATTTTGGGCGATTTGATCACAAATTATCGAATTTTGCCTAACTAAATAAAACTTCTTCTGAATGTTCTTTATTTATAAATTTAAATTAATAAATTCTCTAAAAAATGGTGTAAACCGCATTAAAATCCATCAAGTGGTTTAAGAGGAGTCAGCGGACAAACCTACAAACAGACAGAATTAGCGACTTGGATTTATACTATGTAATGACAATGATACAATTGGATCCCAAAATATAAAATTAGGTATAAACAAGTTGACTTTGTTAATAAAAAAATCAATCGCGTATTTTTTTTTATCAAAAATACCTGTACAACATCCAAGGTACCAGTCAAGTTTTTTATAACCGCTAACTTAATCAAGACCACACCACAGTTTATTTATTGTTTAACCTTAGATCCTTTCTTAGAGAAGGTTTTTTAAACGTACTGTAGAACCATTTTACTACAACTGCAACCGAGAATTAGTAAGAGAATAGACAACGAATTTAAATCAAGAATTTCAAATAAACATTATATTGACAATTAACTAACACAGTCACAGTTAACATAAAATCCTATCAAGTAAATTTCTTCCTCGACCTGTGAAATCCGTTCTTACCTTCAGGATACGGCAGCAGCGACATGTTATGATGCTCCACATCATCTACGTGTCTTCGCACGATGCCGTATAAAGAACTGAACACCAGTTCTGATAGCTGTGGCAGAAGTGTGTTTGTCTGTAACCTGGGAACGGAAAAGGAAAAAAAATTTGGACTTAAATACATTTGAAACCAAAACCCAAATAAGCAACTAAGGGCTAAAACGATAACAAATCTAGGCTATTCCGTTGTTGTTTTTACTTTAAATATAACAAATGTATGATATTACTAGTGGCCGCCCGCGACTCCGTTCGCGTGGTTTCCCGCGGGAATGAGAAGTTTTCCGCGGTAAAAAGTACCCTATATGTTATTCTGATGTATAACCTATAACGGGTGTAAAAAGACCACTTCCGAAGCCTGAAACCATGTATTCTTGAGCCTCAATAGTAACTAAATTCACTAGCAGTTTACCCAGAAAACTCAATTTAAAAAGGTTATTAAGGATTGAAAAGTCATATTCGCCGCTTGAAATCATCGCTCACACATCAACTGTCGGTTTAGTTGCGATTATTTACATTGCAAATTAAATTAAAACCCTATTTTATTTGAAATCATCGCAAAATCTGATAGTATTAATGCAAATTCGAAAATTATGTAAAAAAAAATTTTTTTTTTAATCATAAAAATTTTTTTGCTCAAAACGTAACCAGTACCCCTCCAGCAATGCCCAGTTTTTGTTTTCGGAAGCAGTTCTATTACACCCAGTATTACTGTAAAGTTTCATCAAAATCCATCCAGTAGTTTTTACGTGAAAGAGTAACAAAAATCCATACATACATCCATACTCACAAATTTTCACGTTTATAATATTAGTAGGATTACAAAGGATAAGTTTGTATATAAAATGTACATATGTATGTAGAATCTTATTATTTGATCTGTAATTTGTCGGATTACAAGGTACTCTTTTGTACAAATATCCGGACTACAGGGGGTCTTCGGCAGTACCCTATAATCCGACAAATTCGATAGTCCGACACTGCCTTGCAAAGCGTTTGTCGAATTACCGGGGGTCCACTGTATATTCAATTTTACCTAAAATATGTTATAGAGCTAAATTCGATGAAAAGTTCTAAGTTTCGTTGGATAAAACTGCCTATCTTATTTAAAAGTAGAAAAGGTAGCGTTTGGCTACTAATTATTAAAAAGAAATTCTTATTCATAAAACATTTGAGCATCCGAATAAATTTTATTAATCGCGCATATTTTTAACCTCAATCCGTGCAATAAATCTGCGGTTTTAATAATAAACAGCTTGATAATCACTTTGATGGCAGAAAATAGTCAACAAACAGGATATAGATGTTTACGAAGCGCGGAAACGGATATCGATAATTAAGATTTGAATAATTACTGAAAGATTGATTTTATAAACCACGAGAATTGAAGTGCTAACATTGTTGTGCGCAACTTGAATGTTTTATTTAAATTTTTGATTAAATATAGATATTTTTTAGATGATAGGAGAACCAAATATTGCTGAAGAATATAATAAAAAATCTTTTTTAACGTAATTTACACGAATACTCGGTGAATATACTCGGTAAGTTTACTCACAACTTGGTAAGTATACGCTTTCACCACTTGGTAAGTCTACTCACAACTTGGTAAGTCTACGCTCTCGCCCTTCGCTAAGTCTACGCTCGCTCACTCGGTAAGTCTACCTTCTCACCACTCGGCAAGTCTACGCTCATTCACCACTTGGTAAGTCTACGCTCTCACCATCCGGTAACTCTACTCACCACTTGGTAAGTCTACGCTCTCACCATCCGGTAAGTCTACGCTCACACCACCCGGTAACTCTACTCACCACCCGGCAACTCTACTCACCACTTGGTAAGTTCGTTCAAGGTGACGGTCTGTCCGGGCGCGTCGTTGGGCCCGTTGTTGGCCCACACGGTGGCCGCCACGGCCTCGCCCAGGCTCTGCACGTGGGACGCGGAGCCCGAGAACCCCTTCTGCAGCCAGATGGCGTTGCGGTCCGCGGGGGAGGACTTGATGATCTTTATGTAGGTTGAGGCGAGGCTCTCGCAGTACTGTTGGGGGATAAGGTATATTAGACGACCTCTGTTGTGCAGCGGTATTAAAACCGGACTGCTAAGCGAAAGGTTCCGGGTTCAATTCCCAGTCGGGCCAATTTCGTAAAAATGGGTTTTCGAGATTGCCTCGTGTCTGGGTAACTAGGTTCTCCCCTAGTCCATTGTGTGGTACCTATAGTACAAGCTTTGCTTAGTTTAGGGACACAAAGTTGGTGTGTCAGTCTGGAGATTTATTTATTTATTTATTATTTATTTATTTTTGTTTGTTAGTAGAGTTATTAGTCAATACCAGCTCTGTACGGGTGCAATTATAATAATAAAATGTCTTTATTGAAAGTATGGAAGAATATTATCAAAATAGAATACAGAAACAAGACCATGAGTGACTTTAAAATTAATTTGGCTTATTGAAATACTTTTAAATAGAACTTATTTTACTTATCTACTTCTCTGAAAGAAATATAAGTTAATGATAGAGAAAACATCAAAATACAATGTTATCACTATCGTAATAATTATACAGTGTTTTCTTTTGAGAGTTATGTCCTCAAACATGCCTTTTTAATAAGGAAAAATTTAGTAAAATATATAAATGCATACCTCTTTCAGTAGTTGGTAGGGTAACTCTACGCCCTCACTAAGGGCGAGGCTGTTGTACGTTGCTGTCACCCTTTCATCCAATGTACCTTTAATATAAAAAAATATTTCTATTTGCTATTCCTACGTGTGAACTTAACATAATAAAGATTATTGTAATTAATAGTTGTAAAAAAAAAGATATCATGTGAAGCATAATCTGTGTTTAGAGTAAATTCATCATTGGTTATTTTAATTATGTTTCTTTTAATTCATTATCACCGTTAATATTAGAAACAAAAATATTATTAATATTTAATAAAGAAAAATCCATAAGTACATACTGTTGCATGTACATTTGAATGCTCGTAAGTACAAACATTATCCTACCTAAAGTTCCTAAACCTACGGTCTCTTCGAGAAAATTCTTACGACCGTTGTATGATCGACTAACGGCCGAAACCAATATTCTACTTACCTTTGACGCCTTGTTATTTGTGTAACTATGGTAACTATTATCCATGTTTTTGCGTCGCTATAAACTATGGTAGATAGCTGTTGATATTGAAATGACAGAAACATGTCACAAAAAAAAATCTAGCAGTTTCCATTAACTATTAGCATACCTTTTAAAATCTAAAATAGGCGTATGGTATCAAAACGTTACCTCTTACATTGTACACGTACAGCTCGGCAAATCTGTTAAAGTCCACCGTTTGGGTCTTGTTGGGGCCAAATCCGAAGAGATAGTTCGATAGGTACTGCGCAAGCCGCGGATCTATCTGGGGACCCCAGAATTTCTGGAAATATAATGGACAAGAAACTTTAGTTTATAGTTAGTAATATGGATATGTATATGATATTAATAGAAAAATCTTTCAATATTGAGGTATGAATATATCAGAGATATAGCGTAACGGTACGCTGGCCCCTAAGCCTTTTTTTTTTAGAGAAGCTAGCAAACGAGCAAGCTGGTCACGTGATGGTAAGTGATCACCGCCGCCTATACCGGGTGGCTCATTCAAAGCGGTCAGTATGGGAAAGTCTGAAACTATAAGACATACGAAGATTTGTTCTTAGGAACCATGACACCGATTTTTCTAAAAAGAAAAACTGCATTCATACATTTGAAAAAAAAAATGTACCCATCTAGGGACTCGAACCCAGTCGTGTTGAACTTTGTATTGGAAAAATGGTGGTCACTTCGAACATCTACTAAAATAAATTATTTTTTTGTGAAAACAATGCATTTTATTCATTTAAGACATCATGTTTCATAGAGCCATTTACAGCTTAAGACCTACACAATCGATATTTAAATAGAAAAGTGCAAGTTTATAAAAAAAATTATTTTATTAAAAACAACCGGGTTCGATTCCCTAGCTGGGTACAGCTTTTTTTTCAAATGTATGAATGCAGTTTTTCTTTTTATCAAAATCGGTGACATGGTTCCTAAGAACAAATCTTCGTATGTCTTATAGTTTCAGACTTTCCCATACTGACCGCTTTGAATGAGCCACCCTGTATACACCCACAATTACATATGCATTGAGGGTGCGTTGCTGGCCGCCGAGAAATTGGGCACCGGATATCGCACTCACCGAACGAAACGCAGGAACATCGTCCCTACTTCACGTCGGTTTTCTGTAAATAGTGGGAAGTCCCTAAAGTGTTTGCAACCTATAATCGACTTAAAAACAAGCGCCGATCTGTGTTATGCACCGTGGGGCCACCTTTGACACACACACATCAATCGTAAATTATGCTGTTTCGTGAACCATTTCTATATGAAACATTCCATTTTGACACTTATGAAACTAAATCTTAGGGTAACCTATTATTTTGTTACAATTTAAACTATTTACTCAAAACAGTCCCATTCAGGACGCATTAAAATATACATTTAACGAGACGTCGTTAATATTTTAAAGCCACTTCGACTATTTATTAACTGTCGGTAATATAAATATTATGTCCGTTAACTTTAGCTTTTTGACTTAGAATAAATGTAACGCACTCTGTTATAAATAAAAATTGTTTTCTTGGATATTTAACGTTTGATAAACCCATGTAGAAGCCTGTATGTTATTTTTATAAATGTAAAAAAATCTATTCAAACAAAAAAACTAGGAGCGACCTCTTTCGATAAAGCTCTTACTCGTTCCTGGAGGTAGCAAGCAACTTTCTCCAATACAGCGCCGGTCCTAAATCGCACTATCGAAGTGTTTACTTAGTTTGGTATTTATACAACTTCTGAAATTACCTCAGTGCCAGGCAACGCTTGGCCCTACACCCGTGCTCTTACTACTACAGGAGAAACAAACCTGAAAAATCTTTCACATTTATAATATGAGAAGATTTTTTAATAGCTAAATTAGAGGCAAAAGCCTAAGATCAACATTTCTTTACCTGAGATCACGTAAAAATAATGTTTCCTACGTGGCGTCTATTTCTGCCGTGTAATCATAATAAAAATCAGCACGACTGTGTTTATCGCGGGGGCGTGTGTTTCTTCAATCTCGCGCGAAGCTCAATGGACTGACAAGCTATTGTCTTAACTGCGGGCCAGGAAAAACGCGGGGTGAGGAGCGGAGCGATCAGCGTTTTTAAGGTTACGTATAGGTATGTGGTAAGTAAATAAAAAGCGAGATACCTTCTTAATGTTTAACCATTTATAACCAAACAAAATATAGTTCAATGTAAGAGATAATTAAAAACCAAAGTAGAAAGATATCTTGAAAACCAGCGGATTGCTAAAATTTATTTTTGAAAACAGTATGTATACCTAGACAGTGAGGAAAATGACTTTTTGTAATTTTTTAGCATTTATAACTTTTTGAGATATTTTTGATTCACTTGGACCTCACATTAAACTATTTTAAGAAGCGTAAAAAAAAACTTTTTCAGTTTGTAACAATAACAAAGTATAACATAAGTATCACTATTCTACTAACGTCAGTCATTCTGCCCGACCACGAACACCAAATGCCATTGCACATCACTCGACTGATGCATAACGTTGTCAATCACCTGCGCATTTCATAGCCCGACCCAACTAAAAGTCCATCTACATCATTGAACCAACCATAAACAAATAAATAACGATCGTCTTGACCAAATGTTTACATGATGGTCTGTACATGGGTGGTTGAATACCTTGGGCGTGAATCATGCAGGTAGTTAGTGAAATCAAGGACTTATCGGAAGTTCAAGGAGTTAGGCATGTAAATAAGGAAATAGTTTGTGAGTAGAAAATTTCTGAGTGGTTTTAATACAGGTGTTAAGATTGTGTTCGTTGGTCACGGATTAGGATTTTAGGAGTTATTGCATAGGCTGAAGTTGAAAGGTTTTTTCAGCTAGATATTTTGGTACGAGAAATATCATTTGATTAAGGTAAATTAAGTAAGCCCATCTGAATGATATTAAATTAGAAGTTGTTGAATAGTTACAGCGATAACTTTTTGGTTGATGTTATTTTAGTCCTTTGAAATCCTAGGCTTATGGAAACCGATTAAATAATTGATCAGTGTCAATACTAATGATAAAAATTTTATTTTTAATAATTATTATTTTTTCTCTCTTTTTTTTTGTCTATACGTATAATTTAAGTTTATATAGAAAATTCAATAAAATGTAACAACAGCATCATATCTTCCGGAGGGAGGCGCTGAAGCTGCGACACAGTTTTAACTTTTATGCAGTACTTCAACGTTCTCAAATATGTAAAGTACACAATTGTTATAAGGTCCAAAAATAAACATTATTATTATTATTATTATAATTTATTGGTGGCAACTTTGTAATTAATTAAGCTCGGATAATTCTTTTTAGACTTTTCCCACAAGTTACAAGTCAGAATCGAAAGAATCGCAGTATGAAAATACTAGCGTGGTTTATTTTACGTGTAGATAGAAATTTTTATTATAAATTGGTATCTTATATAAATTAATCTAGAAGATAATCTATACGCTTCGTCATTTTTAATTTACCTAACAAAAATGCTGATCACGCGCTGTCATAGCTAAGAATATCGATCCGAAATCATATCAGTTTAATAGCCGATCTATTTCCATCGTCAAAAATCATTATAACACTGCGATATCAAAGGCCTAGGCTCGCATAAAACGCCTCGACACATTCTCAAGACCGGGGTAATTATAAACAAATGTGTGTTTAGTGAATGTCCGTCACAATGCATTAATCTATTTCTGAAATCGAACGAGGCGAATTCGGCGCGGGGTGAATTTGTAATGTGGAAACAATGGTTGCGGTGTGTGGTGCTTGGGGTGAGCTGAGGCGGGAGCGGGTAAGAGAGTGAGGTATGGGAAATCTTCATTATCCTACTAATATTATAAACGTGAAAGTTTGTGAGTATGGATGTATGGATGTTTGTTACTCTTTCACGTAAAAACTACTGGATGGATTTTGATGAAACTTTACTGTAATATAGGTTATACATCAGAATGTGTACCTTTCATTTTCAATAACCAAAATTACTCCTAGAGTAGGGCGACCTGGAGGGCAAGATACAAGCTAAGCAAGATTGTTAAGGTTATTCTCCATTCTCTCAATAATAGTTTAATTGTATTTAGTTTAACAACGTATAAGGAATTAATTATTATATTAGTGCAGCTTTAATTGGTCCACTGCACATGTAATTTTCTCACAAAAGCTGGTTTGTCAACATGAACAGTGTTAACATGCGTAGTTTACGGCAATATAGGTTGTATATGTACACGACCTTCGTGGTGCAGAGGTATATACACCGGACTGCTAAGCAGATGGTTCCGGGTTTGATCCCCGGGTCGGGCCAATTTCGTTAAAATGGTAGTACCTATAGTACAAGCTTTGCTTAGTTTAGGGCCACACAATCGGTGTGTCAGTCTGGAGATTTATTATTAAAAAAAAACGTATTTTCAGCTTTATAAAAACAGTTACAATTTCTTAAAATTTCTTTATACATGTCGCTGCTGATCGCCTGCTGGTTAACCATCAAGTAGTTTAGTTTCTTTAATTATAGACAGGCCGTTTTAGCTTCATTAGCAAGTTTACCGACGCATTTAACATTTTAGACCATTAACAACTTCTTGATAAATTGCGACAATAGTAGTTTTTTTTTGTATAAATATGAAACAAGTATTGAATACTTACTTCCATCCATTAAAATTGAAGTTTTTAGTTTTCACTAATAAAGCATTGACAGAGATCAAAAAAAAAACGATTACTAATTAAGAAAACCTTCGCATCAAAACAGATATGTAGGTGTTTGACCATTTGGTATAACCATTTGGAAACGTAAAAAATTATAATAATAACTTCTTTTAACAGAAATGCAAACTGTACGGATTACTAGGGCCAGAATAGCAAACAATTCATTAACTCTCAGTCATCAATGTTCTCTACTCACCTTTATTTTAATATTAATATTTTTTCGGAATAAAAAGCCAAACTCTTCTATACAAACAAAAGATATTTTAAACGCAAATCAAATAAATTCCTCATTTAACCTGGTAGAAGCCCAAAAAATAGTAACAGAAAAAAACTACAGGCATCAAAAACAAAATTTGCAGTCAAAAACAAAATTTGCTGTCAAAAACCAAACGGCATAATGAATATTTATGTTTCGTTTGTCCTTAACTTTCGATGCAAAGCTAAATACACAAACTAAACCACCACCAAAATAAACCAATAATAATAAACAAAATATTAACACAATGTTTACTAAGAGTTACACGGTAAAACAAATGAGGAAAACTAAGATATAAATAACATCACATGCAGTTTTACATCCTTCTGCATATATTTTTTTATGTAATTTAGAAAAAATATTAATAATGTGCAAAGAAAAGGATAACATCAGGAAGAATCTCACATGATTCAATGATTATCCATAATGTCAATCCACTGAAATGCACTGAGCCGGCTTGGTGGATTATTAGTCTCAATGGCTTTACTAAAAATTACTGTATAAACAGTTTTTAATGTGATTTAATTTCATATTAAATTCTCAGGAGGCTGTGAAACTGTATGCTTAAAATGTGAATTTGATCACTGTTGCCAAAATTTAAAGAAACAACTTATTAAATTTAGCTTTTCCCACAAAACATCTCAGTGATCAAATTCCATAAAAAATAATTATAACTAAAAAAACAAACTAAAATGGAACACACTTCTAATGAGACGGCATCTAGTTTGCCACTCACGATCAGATCGTCCTCACGAATCTTCTCAGAGTTCCTGCTAGCGGCTCTGAACGTTGCTGCTACATTCTTCTGCTCTTCTCTAGTAAGTAACGTGCACTTGGCCGCTAGTTTCTTACTAGTGTTGCCCATTCTGTAATCTGATAAGATAAAATCTTTTTATAACTTAACTGTTTATCTGTTGTGACTTATTTTTAGCAAGTCTTATGTTGTAATTTGAAGGTTTATATATTTTATAGTAAGCTCGTAAGGTCTAGTGTTTTTCCTGCTTGCCTTAAAATATTATCACCCGTAGCTTACCATAAAGCGAACTTGACCTTGCTTTATGATAATATCTTTTGTGTACAAGAATCACGTGAGGTGAAAATATAAAAATTAAACTTTTTTCGTCTTACTCTTACTGAGAATTACCAAACAAATTACCTTGTAATCAATGAAATATACTGATATACATCATTTATCTGTCATAAGATTGTTGTAACAACATTATAATTAACTATTTTTGAAAAAATAATCACTTTTACAAACTATTTCATTAAAAACAAAAATCAATAATATTTTTGTTGTAAAACACAAATTGAGGTTATTTAGCTGTCAAAACTGTCACTCACTTTATTTTTTTTATTTGGTAATCAAGGGCATTTCACAGCACCGCAGCCTTTGAGCGTACCGAGTAGACTGATAAAAATAAAATCGTTTCATATCGTTCCTTGTCCTTACCTCACTTTACCTCCTCTCCACACCACGCTGAATAGGACTCAAAATACATAGCACAAGGGTAATAAATTGGTTGTTAATGTTAAAACAATTATTAATATAGGTATATGCGAGTTACTTAGCTTGGTCGTATTAGGTACTAACAGATACTTATAATACTTCCTATTGGATACCCTGTCATTTCTACTTCCAAGACTTGCAATCCTTATTTTTTGGAAGAAGTAATTACTATAACTTCTTAGATTTACGCGATTATTATTACTTGAAATTAAACTCATTTTAACGGGTTTTACGCGTTTATTTTATTATTTTTGATTTTCCGACGTTTCGACATTTTTACAAATGCCGTGGTCACGGGTAGACTGTTAAAATGAGTTTAATTTCAAGAAGTAATTACTATTTAAAATAATCGTTACTTGTGTAAGATCCGACAATAAAGGAAACTGCTATAATTTTCAGGAAACGAATATATTGCGTATCAGCTTCTTATTCTATTACATAACCCTTAATAACAATTTTTTTAAAAACACCAATATCCTCAACCGACCAAATTTTTCAAAAAAGCCCCGTTGTTTTCTCCCCTCTCCATTTTCAAATCAGTTCTTCTCTTTTTTTCTTTTTTTTTTTTGGTCATACGTGCTAGTATTCCTTTCGAATAACGATTATCGGTATGAAATTTTAACGAACCTTACACTCGTCCATCCTGATGCCGTGTATGCCTCCATGCACGACTCCGGAGGAACCTTACACTCGGTCAGTTGAATCACATACCATTTTACAACTCATTTGTTGAACAAACAGATAATTTAGGAGTACCTAACCAATAACTTTACTAAATACTAGTATTTAACATCAAAAAATTTAGACAGTATCTGCACCTTCTAATAACATTAAACAAACATTTCTTATTTCACTTACTCTAGAGATACAATTAAAAATTACAATAAAAAAATTAATAAAAACAAATTATCAACAACCTAAAGTTTCAAATTTTTCAACAAATTATTATAACACACCATTAACTTCACCAATAAATTATCTAGCTACATCAAAAATCTCAAATTCCTCAAACCAATCGATTCTTGAGGTAACTATTGCTACATCAAATAGTTTAAGAATACATCGTTAACATTAAATATTTTAATAATATTATTTAAATTACTTCCTAATATATTCTTGACAATAGGTTAATTTTAAACAAGAAGAATATTAACTCGAACCAATCAGTTCTCGAGACAATGGTATAACCACCTCATTAATTTAATGTGATTACAATTAAGTACTTTATAATACCAATCTCTGTACTTGAACCAATCAATTCTCGAGACAATTATTACATGTCATATTTTACTACCGCTAAACCAGTCAATTCTTAGGGTAGTGATTTTTGCTCGAACCAATCAATTCTCGAGACAATTATTACTTATGTCATATTTTACTACCGCTAAACCAGTCAATTCTTAGGGTAGTAATTTTTGCGAACCAATCGATTCTCGCAAAATAGGTCAAGACGCGAACCAATCAATTCTCGCGCCCGACCTGTAACAATTGAAATAAGAGAACTGTAGTTCAATGCATTCTCTTAATGCCATATAACTATATATATATACACAAATTAAATATCTTAATGTTTGCAATCAAATTAAATATATGACCATCCGGCGTAACAAATGCTGACTGCATGGTGGATCATAATTAGACCCTGTTATGCAGAAAGGTGTTAAGTGCCAAAAATCGGATATTGAGTTAAGTATACCACTGTTTTTGTAAACATATAATCTAATTGTACGCAAAAAATGAACTCTCCAAATATTATATATTTTATGTTATTTACAAAAAATAGGTTTTGCAAATTTCATTACTCCACCTTTTGAATTTTGCACAACAGTGTTATGTGAAAAAGTTCAGATCTGCATATTAAGGATACGTTGGAAGCCCGATTTATAGTACGATTCAAGTGCAAAACCTTTAAGAAAATGCTCATAACCCTGTCTCATTTGTGCAATAAACTCTTTAAAAAAATTGCCAAGTGCGAGTCGGACACGTGCACGAAGGGTTCCGTACTATTTTTATCTATAAAAAAACGGTAAAAAATAAAATGTTTTGATTTGGTGCCACCCTTTAATATGAATGTTATTGAAATGAAATAATAATTCATTTTTACAGTGAAAATAAAACTGAATATTTTGTAAATATTTCAAACGTCTATCAGTTGTCGTTAATAAGATCAAGAAAAAAATTGCCAAATGAACACGCTTGGTGTATGGGATTCCTCTTAAATATTTTAACTTTTAATTGTAAGTGTTTGTTATTATAGCGGCAACATAAATAAAACATGTGTGAAGAACTTTCTAGCTATCACGGTTCATAAGGAGGCTTAGTAATAGGGTCCAGTTTTTACCATTTGGGTACGAAATCAAAAAAGAAAGATTGGACTTAGGTAATCTATACTAATATTATAAAGCTTAAGAGTTTGTTTGTTTGTTTGTTTGTTTGTTTGAACGCTCTAATCTCAGGAACTACTGGTTTGATTTTAAAAATTCTTTTTGTGTTGAATAGACCATTTATCGAGGCAGGCTTTAGGCTATATAACATCACGTTGCAACTATAAAGAGCGAAGAAATAATGGAAAATGTGAAAAAAACGGGGAAAATTATTCATCCTTGAGAGCTCCCGTTGCGTGCGCTGCCAAAAACGGTTCTAGATACCAAAATATATGTATTAAAGAATTAAGGGAACTTTTTACCGCGGGAAAACTTCGCATTCCCACGGGAAACCGACTTCTACGCGAACGGAGTCGCGCGCAGCCCCTAGTTAAAAGTAAATTGACACCTTTTGTTTAATTGCTTCCTGCGCCACCGAGAAGCACACTTGGCAGTGTTACCAAATACGTACGTTTTAATAGTAGGGTAATATTATAGACGTTTTGGTATTTTTTACCCGTCTTAGAGCCGGTTTTTCTATAGACAAATAAAATGGCAAATATTGAACTGTCCGATAGCTTTAATTAAGACGAGAAATAAAGTTTCAAATTTTCTCAGTGGTCTGATAGCCCTCTGCTATTCTAATGATTTTTGTGACTAGTTTCACATTAACAAAGTGAGGACGAGCATTCTTTAGTATTTTACGGTTGTTAGAAAAGGTCAATTATCTTTCAACGGATACGGATTTCGCCACGGTCAGAACTAGATCAAATTGACATGGAACCACACGGAAAGCACCATCTTTCGAATAAAAAACAATCATCGAAAGGGCCTTCTCCCAGTCGTTAGCTCTGAGTTAACAAATATAGGTAGAGTAAACCACCGCCTTAGGGCACCTCCTCCCAAACAGTCATAAACCTCAGTTCTGGAACAGTATAAAGAGGGCTTTACGGTTCCAAAACGTCCTTCCCAACTCGGGTGAATGAATGGAGCATACCTGAATGGCAGGCATCTAACACATCATCGGCGACATGGAAAAGAAACGTGGTACCCATGACCTGCTGCTTTCCACAGGGCTCAGTTTCGAGCTACTCTTGTGCAACGTCAGGCATAATTGGGTTCCTCTTACTTAAACTTGATCTCTGACGCCAAAGGCACGCTCGTTATGGCAACATAAAAGACAGCTGCCCGTCTTGCAACCGCTGGTGTGGCCTCCGTTGTCGGGAGCCGGCAGAATATTGGGCAATAGGTGGCCCCAAACAAAACAGAAAACATCTGCTGTGTGCGAATTGTGGTTTCGTGAGTTTGGATTGAGGTAGATTCTTGGGGTTCGTCCGTCCGTACGTCCTTCCGTCTGTCTATCTATCTGTAACCCAGCTGTATCTCATGAACCGTGATAGCTGTGAAATTTGCACAGACGAATATTGAAAACATAAAATAGTTAATAAAGGGTGGGCCCATACAACACAGTTTTTATCTATATTGTTCTCGAATTAGTAACTAAAGACAACTGGTAGACGTCTTAAATATTCACTTTAAATAAATAAATAACTCGTTCTTAAAATAACTGGGATACCAAATAAAAATTAAACAATAATGCTTAATCGATAAAAGTACGAAACCATTCGTGTACGAGTCCGACTTGCACTTAACCGGAGTTTTGACATAATAAGATTAAATTGAAGACAAGAAAATTAGTAGTTAATTAAGATTTCCTTATTTCCAACATAGTCATAACCAAACTAACTTAAAAATTAAATTTTGGGCCCCACCGCGAAATAAGCGTAGTATTAAGATTTTCCTAAATTATTTTTAATTGTTATAGGTTTATACACAATAATAGTACAAAAAAGCGAGTGAACACGAAAGTTAAAAATATTACCGATCCATTTAAAATTGTTTGGAAGTTCAAGTCTGGTTATTTTTTTTCATTAATAACTTTTAATCTTCCTATGTACGGGGCTTTTTTTAAAGTAAAACTTAATTTAAAAGTAATAATTAATGAGATTTATGTTTTTTTTCTATCTTTTTATCTTCGTAAAGTAATTTGCAAAAGCGATTCAAAGTGACTTAATGCTTTTAAGAAAATTATTTCGAAACATAGAGCATTAAACAAAAAGGTGTTAACTGGTATTTTGACGATTATTCATCAAAATTAGAATTTCTATTCAAAATTGTTCATGTTGTCATATAAACAATACTCTTTTATAGGTGTAAACAAATTTTCATAAAATAACATTTATTAGTTTCGCAGCTACACGTTTTGAAAAAACAGCTGGTGTCAAAAATCTTTATTCGCGTCTAGCGAAAAATGACAAAAAAGCACTTAACACCTTTCTGCATAACAGTATCCATAGGCAACACCTTACCTAAGTTAAGAAATAATAGTTTGGTAGAATCTTTGTAAATAACAATGTGTGATTGTTCCGAATAAGTCTGACCTACAAGCAAGGGCTTTTCCAGAAAATTTTCTTTTACCACTCTACAGGACACGAAAACAGAAACCCTGTCAACTGACAAATTTAACATGACATATCCTAAAGAAATAAACCTAAACCGTTTCCAAATCCCTTCATTGTAGTCGGTTGACTATCGTGTTTAACATTTAGCTGTGCAGTAACCGACTCCTTGATTAACGCTGCGGAAATCTATGAATGCTTAAACGTCATTGACAATAACTTATTTAATAAACTTATCATTAGCATTTTCATCGGAAATGTACATCGTTTTTTTAACATAATTAGTGCTTGAAGGCAAATCCCTTACAAAACAATTGCCAGTAGTATGACCGACTTTATTACATTTGTCGCATTTTAGAAGTTGTTTAGTGCATTGTAAAAATGGATGACCCCGTTCTTTGCAATTAAAACAAAATACACCGGTTGATGAAAACGATTTTACATAAGGTCTTAAATTTTCTGTATTGTCAATGGCGGCGGCGGGGTTAAAGTGTTTACTTTTTAAAGGAGGCAAAAGATTATGCATATTTGAGTCCTTATTACTCATTAAAAACTGTAGTAACTTATCAGGCTCGGAACACCGCAAAGCTAAAGCACTAGATTTCATTGTTTTGTCCGTGATACCGTGTATCAGGCAATCTACTGCACGCTTACCGATTATCTCGCATTGATTAATTAAAGCAAGTTTCTCGTAAAAATATACTTCGATTGGTTCGCCATATCGACTATGCCGCTTAAGCATCTCCTCCAAGCACTGGCCATAATTGTGTTAGCACGGAAAGGCACTTGTTAGTTTTTCTTGCCACTCGGGCCATGAATATAGTATGGTACTTAAACTTTCAAACCATATCTTGGCCAGCCCTTGAAGTTTTTACATTGCAAAATGCACAGTAGTTCGTTCATCCCAACCATACACTGTGGCACATTCATTAACTTTTTTTTAGCCACACATCAACTCGTTGATTTTTAGTCGATGGATCAAAAGACGGAAGAATATTTGTAAAACCTAGTGATTTGCTAGACTGCAATTTCTGATTTGAATGTTCTAGTTGTGATGAAGAACTACCTCTAAGTACCTCAAAAACTTTAATTAAACCTTAGTATTAAAAACAGGACTACATGACCTTGATTTTCGATGACTGACATCGATGAAATGTTCCTCTTCTCCCTTTGGACGGCGCGACCGCGATGATCTGCGCAGACTAGCCTCAGGCAGGTGACTGCGTCGACCCCTGCTGTCAGCGTCACGTTCTTGGCCTCGACGGCGGGCATCAGGCTACGATGGCTGCTCCGACGCTTCTGGATTTCGCTGTCACGCTCCTTCTGCAAGTCTTGTTCCAAAAGGCGTAGTCGCTCACGTTCCCGGTCCAGTTCCCTCTCCCGCTCTTTTAGGTTTCGATAGCAGCTGCTGCGGCTGCGGCTGCGATTGCGATTGCGACTCAGAGAGCGGCTTTGGTCATCACTGTTCCGAAAACCACTAGCATTTCTACGCGAAGTGAAGCGGTCAGGCGTCTGTAGCCTTTTTTTTTTTTTTTGTTTGTCCAGGAAAATGCCTACGCATACCCGTCCCCTCCAGGGAAAAGAGACGGGTTATGTTGGGCTTGCACCGACTAAAAACCTGGAGTTGTCCTTCTGGCCGTCGTATAATGGCGGGGCCGCGGGAATTACCTGTTGAGGCCCTCGCCGCGAACCCACCGACGGCTGGCCACCGAGGCAGCCCCCTCAAGTTTGGAGGCGCGCTGGAACAACCGCGGCGCGCCTACCCCCTCTTGTTCCCTTAATTAGCTGCCGACCTAGCCCTGTGTCGGCAGCCTGGGAACCACCCCAGGGTCTTCGGCCCTCTGCCGACCTGGGTCCGCACCGGCTGGAGTCACCGACGCGCCACTGCGGGGACAGTGGCGCGCCGCCGAATCCGCCCTGGGCCAAGGAGAGGGGTTTCCCCACCACCCCTTCCTCAGCCCACCTCCAATCCAAATCGCGGGGGATCGGATGCCGCGGCCGCCACGCCGCACCACCCGACCCCCCACGATTACCCCCCTGGGCGCTCAACAGAACGTGGCCAAAGGCCTCGCTGGAGCCTCCCCTCCTGGGGTGCAGCTGACCGGGACGAGCCCGGCCAGAGCCTCCCCTCCGGGCGCATCAGCACGCTGGGCTCCCGCCCAGCTGGAGCAGCCCCCCTCTCGTGGGCCGGTCTACCTCACGACCAGCCCCTTGTGGGACCGCTTAGCTTCCCCCAGTAGCTGGCTTGCTACGGGGTACTAAGCCCCCCCCGCCGCGGCAAGGCGGGATCCCTTGGGGGGGGAGGCGTCTGTAGCCTGTGACTTTCATTGTCACGGCTTGTTCGAGTCTCTTTATTCATGTTCTGGAACTTACACAAAAAAAAACGATTACCTTCCAGCTTTAATAAAAAGAAAACTAAAAATAGGTATAGTTACTTTGATTTAAGAAATTTAAGTACACACATACCAAAAAAATACGTGTATATACAGACTAATAAAATTGAGAAAAATAGAAAATAAAAATTGGCGGCAATCCGTCGCTCAAGTGACATTGCAGAACTTTCAATAATTTCAGGGTATTTTTATAGAATAGATATTATTTTAAAGTTTTTACATAACCATTCAGCAAATATGTATAGTAATTCGGTATTGAGTATTTCTGTGCAAAATAACAAAAAGGTGGGCGTGTACTTACCAAACAATAAAAGTTCTGCCACTTCTGAATTGTAAGATCCGACAACAAAAGGAAACTGCTATAATTTTCAGGAAACGAATATATTGTGTATCAGCTTCTACATAATTGTTATTAAGGGTTATTAGATAACCCTTAATAACAATTTATTTAGAAACCCCAATATCTTCAACCGACCAAATTTTTCAGAAAAGCCCCGTTGTTTTCTCCCCTCTCCATTTTCAAATCCGTTCTTCTCTTTTTTTCATTTTTTTTTTTCATACGTGCTAGTATTCCTTTCGAATAACGATTATCGGTATGAAATTTAAACGAACCTTACACTTGATATCATGCCATCTCACGCTATTTCGTTTTTACGTCGACACAGCTAGATTCGCGGTAAAAAAATATCGCTACCTTCGTAAAGTGAACCTAATCAAATTTTTCTCATCGCCTTTTTCACGCAATGCCAAGTTTTGCAAATACTTACTTATACTATATTTTGCTAGTAAATCCGTGTCTGTATACTTATTTAAAGGAACTACCAACATAAACCTTAGTAGGAAACAGACACTTCACACGGTATTCCTACTAAACGTTTCGTTACTTAATTGTTGATACTTACTATATTATTTGGCTTCAAATGCATGTAGTAAAATATTAATAAAAAATATTTATTTAAATATTTATTTACATAACCGGATAAGAAGCAAGTGAATAGGACACACTATCGTTGAGGTTTTTATCCAGAGTTGTATGCGCGTTGCTCCATAAACTTTACGACCTTTCTTGGTCTCCAGTTTCCTTCTTCTTCAGTTGTTTCCGGGCCACACTAAACAACGAGTAAATCGTATACATAACAGATAGAACAGTGATAAAAGAGTATACATGCACAGCTTTAGCTATGAACGTGTTTTTCAAATTCTTAGCGATGTATCGCTCAATCAAAATTATCATGTGAATCTGTGGAGGGATGCTAAGCGCTGTCGCGGCGAACCATATCCATGGGAAGTGGTGTTTTGGTATTATTTGGTGCATTGATATAAAACAGAATATAACTGTGGATATGGTAAATTGCTTGGAGATATCCTTTGAGAATACCTTCCCGATTAGGTAACTCCAGTGGGCAAGGCAGCCGAATTTGAGGTACCATATCAAAGCTAGGATAACCATTGCCGCACAGATCAAGACATTCAGGATGGGCATTTTTGATTAATTGGTTTTATTACTTCCATCCTTTATTCTTGTTTGATATAGTGGAGGAAACATGCATTATTACCTAATTCATATTTTAATGTAAATACCAACGTGTTGATTGTTATGAGATTTTGAATTTTGTGCGCGGTAGCGACCTGTCAAGTTCCAATCACTGTCAAATGTCATTTCAAGTTTGATTGACCAGGGGGCCTACCGCGTAACTAGCCATGATTTAAACTCGACGTCGAATTCGGTTTTCCATACTGACACCATTGGTTTCATAATTTCGTACCGCGCAACTTAAGGGGCGTGGCTAAAGCAAGCGTTGATAACTGACCGAATGATAAAAGACCGTCGAATAGAGACCCGCCAGTGTTAACAATTTAGCCTATGATATAGTTGGATTTAGCATACTTTAATATCGTTAAGTATTTTTATTTGTTGTTTAGTATATAAAATCTTTGTCCTTTTATAGAAATATAAAAATTGGCACATTTTTTGTCTAAAATAAACAACCTTTAGCATAATTTTAGCTAAATTTCAACAGCCGACCGTTTTACCAAAACGATAATTTATTTGGTAACATTGTTTCGTGAAAAAAAAACAAGTTTATTTATTTGCGCCTTGGCAGTTCGTGATTTACGTGTTCGTAGTTCGAAAGTTCAATATTCCAATACAAAATAACAGTAAGTAATTAATTTGTGTTTTAGATATTACATTATTATAATAATAACAAGCAATGGCAACATCTACGAACTTTATAATTTGTAGATGCCAGCACCAAGAAAAGTAAGTGCCCAGCAGATGGATGTTCTGCTGGGCTTCATGCAGGAACATCAGGCGTTGGCGAAGGGGCAGGCCGTCAACTCCTCTCAAGCAAAGCAAGAGGTCCGGGCATTGTGGGAGGAGTTGATGACCCGTCTCAACGCCCAAGGCACAGGCGTGCACAAGTCGGCGGCAGAGTGGCGGGACGTAAGTCTATAGATAGAAAACTTATTCATCTTCTGGGTTTTTGTGAATATTTTTTGCATCGCTTGTCTCTAAAGGTCTATTACTAATACTTAATGTGCATTTTTCATTGCTTTTTAACCGGTGTTTTGTTTTATTAATACAATGTTTTTGAGTAATTGCACAGTATCAAAACTTTTCATTTTCTAAAGCTTGATACTATAAGAGTTAGCTCAGACAGACACAAAAGACACCCCTTGTGTGAAAGATTCTGTGTTTAAGTGTATTCAGTCAGAGCCAACTCTAAAATGTGACAACCATCTTTTCAATTTATCAATTATTTGATTGCCTCTTATACTGCTTTTTTGCATGTTTGATGTATTGCCTGCCTAGAAGAAAGCCGGTGCGGTGGAGGTGGACGGGTGGTGGGCTCTCAACTCAAGCTCCTTTGAGGGTGGTAGAGGAGGCCATCTATGCCATCATCGGCACTCGGGCGGTGGTGGGGGATGGGAACATGCGGATTCCCTGGAAAGTTAGTTTAATATTTTGTTTTTTTTTAATTATATTTAGCTGGATTAGGCAAAACCTTTTGTTTCATAAAAAGTCTTGTGTGTGTACTTGTACATATTTGAGAAAATAACCACGAAAGTTTAAAATAGCTATGTATACTTTTCAGTTTTT
Organism: Emmelina monodactyla; assembly: GCA_916618145.1. NCBI lineage: Eukaryota > Metazoa > Arthropoda > Insecta > Lepidoptera > Pterophoridae > Emmelina > Emmelina monodactyla. Next base: position 2,003,006 of record OU745323.1, on the reverse strand, counting down.
AGCTTCTTTGTATCAATTACAGGAACCGTCAGACCCCTGCTGCCCGAGGTGGACCCACTTCCGCTTTGGGGGGAGGTCGAGATCACCTCCAGCCCCTCCCCGCCGTCACCAACGCAGGAGCCGCCGCCCACGCCTGTGTCCCGCATAAGCACGAGGCCCACACGGGCGGTAAATTATGACACTATTTTTTAAACCTAAATGCAATTCTACTTTTCTTTATTCTATCTATTCTATTAATTCTATGTTTTAATTGAATATGAGGAGAAATCCCTCCTTCCCCACTCCATGATTTTTTATAACATTATTGCCTCATAATAAATGTTTTAGAATTAAGATATGAATGACCAACCAATTTTTTTTAGTCTCTGATTTTCATAGTACAGAGACATCTTATTGTATATTAATTAATATGTTATGGAGAAAATACTAACTGTCACGTATGTCTTGTTTTAGTTGCTGTGGAAATTTTACAACTGCAATGGGCGGCTGGTGGTTAAATTTCTTTTGGAGAATGCCAGGGTCGCGCAAAGCACCCACTTCGATATATTTGCGGACTCATTTGCAATGCTACACAATTATTTCCTTTTTATTTGCATATTGACATATTGCTATTTTGACACTTTGGCATGTAATCTAATTATTATTTTAATTTGTAATATTGATTTATTTTTGTATTTTCTTTTTAACGTTGTTTACACTTGTTGCATATTATAATAAATAAACTAATGAGAATCGCTACTATTAAACTTGTTGTTATAATTTACTTAAAATGTTAAACGTTCTTATTATCTATGTCTCTTCCTTGCTTACTATTAGGAATGTTAATTTAAAATTAAACTAATTAAATCACTTATACTTTCTTTTTATTAAAATCAACCTATTAGATTACACCGAGCTGAGAAGAATAAGCAAGAAACTAAGTCAGGTTTTTATAAATCTATTTACAATAATGGTTAATAAATCATACAATTTCAAGTCATTACTTAAGATGGATACAATGATATCTAAGAAACAAAATATTTAAAATAAACAATATAGTTAAATCTAACTTAGGTACAATTGCACATTTTACACAACAAATTATACAATCCAAAAAATAAAAAAAGATGTATCTTCTCTCTTCTCTGGCGGTGATTGTCCACTCTGGCCTCTTCTTACATCTGCAAAGAAACCATTTTTTTACATTTTGTTTGAGTAAGGCCATTATTGAAATTTATACATATCAATAATATTTTATAACATACCCAAAAGCACATTTAGCGTCTGTTACGCCACAAGTGATTAACCACATGTTGCCTGTCACCACGAAGAAGTCCATCGTTGTCGGCTGGCTGGCGAGGAGGCTGTCGCTCTCTGTCGCGACGTTTTTCCTCCCGGTCGATCTCAAAGTGGGCTTGGTGTTAAGGATGGGCGTCATCATCATGGGAATCATGGCTGGCACCACCCATTGATGCATCCACATGCAAAATCCTGGGATCTGCATCACAAATCTGAAAAAAGTAAAAAAAATATGAGAGACTAGCTTATTCACATTTACAATATTAGTAGGATATCTAACATGTTACAACAATTAAAACACATCTTACCACAAGAACATTGAGTGTGTGGTAGCCCTTTCTATTGAATTAAATCTCCTCATCATCCTTTGGCTTAACAATAGCCACATTTGTCCCATCGATGCACCCGATGACCCCAGGGAATCCTAAGTTGTCACTGAACCTAAACCACAGTAGTTAATTATTTCTAAATCAAACAAATGTAGATAATTTAACTGTAAAATAAATTATATCAATTTAACATTCCCTGATAGTCAATGACATTGCTGGCTTGGACAATTTGTTGGCATTTATATTATTTTAAGTGTAAAATTACAATTACCTCCTTGCTACGGAGTCTCGTTGGCTTTGGGTGTGCGGAAACAAGACATATTTCTGTAGGACGCAAGGGTTCTTCAGAGCCTCAGTGACATCCTGCAAGCATTCCGATGTGGATTGCTGGCTGAGGTGTAGAACATCGTTCACACCAATGCCACTCTGATAACTGCCAGTTGCATAAAAATTTAATGCAGCCAACACCTATAATAATAGTTATTTGTTATGTTTCGGGGCGAGACATTTAAACAATACAACGTTTGTCACAAGATTGGTATAATATGATAAAGAGGTACCTTAATTTCGGGTTTTATTCCACTTGTCCTTACTCTTGCGGGCAGAAACACACAAAAATCACAACAGAGAAACAAAATGTAATCTAAGAAGTTATATTAAAATGTAATAATTATTAATACGAAAGAGCCTTAGGAATGCGTATTTAAGCGTTAAGAATGAAAAAACCAAGCGTAATAGGAAGAAAAATCTAAAATATTGCTTATCAACGGCCGAAAGTGGTAGCTCTCGAGTCGCCTACATCAATATGGCTGTCAATGTCATTTTCAAGACGACGCTTCGACTTGAAAAACCTTACGCGGTACGATTTAACTGTCAAAACTACTGAGGAATCACTAAACCATTCGTTCTTTCGGTGTCATCGCCGATATCGAGTTAAGAGTGACGGCTTGGGTCGTTGCCCGGTACGAAAGTAGCGCCATCTGTCAAAATGAAGCCGATTTCGTCGCCTATTCCAAATCCACGCTAGTTAGCCGGTAGGCCCCCTGAGAATTCTATGGACATGAAAACTTTTGTTTTTGTTCATCCACACTAAATTAATGTACCACAGCTAATCTAATCGCCATTTCGCTTCAAAGCTCGATTGTTATTGTCTATTGTTAAATATTATAATGATCCCATGAAAAGTTAATTCGCTAATGATGATGATATTACGGCTTCGATAGCGTAGCTTTCTTATATTGATTGTTAGGGAAAAATCTTGAGTTCGACTTTGTAATGTCTTGGTTACGCCTCCACTCCACTTTAGGGTACCTACAACTTGCGTCTAGTTTAGGGACATAAAATTGGTGCAGGCTGTATATTTATAATTATTTATAGAAATCATGAGTAATTTCTACACCTTGACTAACGTACCTACTACATACAAAGTATACTTACTAATAATAGAAACATGGAAACTCCGATCCGCTTGCAAACTCCAGCGCACTTGACCTATAAATGAAATCCTAACTACATTCAAACAGGATCTTTACTTATACTATGAAGAGGTAAAGTAAATTTGAATGTTTGGAGTAATATCCGAATATCGGGTATTTATTCAGACTTCTCTATTTCCTCGTCAGTGATGCCGCGGATGGAAGGTCTAAAATATAGTATGGATAAAAAGTATATTTCTATGGTCAAATACCATGCTTAACAACTTTAAACTCTAAATTCAGAAACCGGCTAAATTCGCAAGTTTCCAATAAACTTCGCTTTCTCTAATTTAAAAAATCATTTAAATAAAAGAAAGCAAAGTTCATGAAAAAGGGACGTCAAAATAAAATCGCACATAAAATTCAAGATTATTTATTGGAATATTTTAATAAAATTACATTACACCATAACAAAATTAGTGATTTTTTTTTCTAATAACTTTACATCTTCAAAATTAGCAATAAGAATAAAACATACACTATTCCTCAATTAACGATATTGTAAAACACGTCTATTTTACATACAAAATAAAATACAAAATTTGTCTAATTTCAATTAAGGTCCGCTTTTTCTAAAACTTTTATCATAAATGCATTTTTATGGCACTATATATTTTCATAAATCCTCCAATTTAAGGCCATATAAGTACCTGCCTATATTTTTTAAAAATTTACCCGTGGGTACAATAATTAAAAACATATTTTACAATATCGTAAATCCATTTAAATACGAGCCGAATCGTAACACTCTCTAGCCACTAACCACAAGTTGTTCTTTACATATGTATTAACAGAAATAAATAAGTTTATCATAGATACAATAAATTCAAACAACTGGCCTTTTTTACTACAAAAAAAATTTTGACACCTTGTAAAATACATTGGATCAAACCAACTGTAAATTAAGAACTTTTATTACAAAAAAAAAATAAAGGAACTGCTATACTTTATTGTTTTAATTAACCTATATATGTGGTGCTATGTGTGTGTGTGTCTTTAAAATCAGAAGATTTGCAGTCATCGTTAGCGACATGTGATTTTAAAGTGCAAAAGACAAGTAAATGACAAATCTAACACTTTCATCCAAACATGTGTGAAACAGAAATATTAAAATTTAAATGGGGCCTGGATTGGATAGGTAATGGCCCCAATTCGGGCACAATTCATTATTTCTTATTTAGTCTTGAGTGGTGGCTATATATTTTAGTTAATTACTTGCTTTGGTAGTTCCCGAATTGGGGTCTTTTTCTTTTAATTCCAAGCGAAAAGCTAGTTTCTACACAACATTTAAAACATGTGTCAATCTTTATTTTTACTATAAGAGGTACTAAAAGGAATGATTTTAAACAAACACTATCCAATATAACACATCAACTACCTTATTCATAAACGCATTATAAACCTTTTTAAGTTAAAATATGTTTTCTCTCTCAGTTAACTCTCTGTAACAGTAGTCACACAATATTGGGAGAGACAAAATAACTTTTGACTAATTTAAAAGCATCTACTAATAAGGCATTTAAACTATAGTAATAGGTTTTTAAAATCGACTTTATACAGCATGATAAGGTTGATATTGCTTGTGAGGTAGTTTTTGAACGATAGGCATAGTGCTTCAAATTACATCACATATTTAATTTTAAAACAAACTGCAATGGACAAAATTACAAGTAAAATACATAGAATTCAGAATGGAAATAACTAGAAAAGAAGGATATTTTAAAATATTCTACTTAGAATTCACCTTAGTCAAACCTTATGCAATTAAATTGAACCAAATGTACTTTTCGTGTTTTAAAATGCATCTAGATTTCCTAATAGCTTTTGCAATAAGTACCTAATTTAAATTGCACTTAATGAAAACATGAAATTTTTGACAGCCAATATTTCTGTGAAGTTTATATGTGTGTTACAGCAAACTTATAAGGAGTGTATACATATTCAGTGTTTATTATGCGTGTGTGAGTGTAGTATGTGTATGTATACTATAATACATCATCTCTGTTTAAAAGACTTGACATGTAAACAAAATAAACAATCAATTGAAAAGTCTTAAATTATTGCATTCGTTGTTGTTGTTGTTAACAAATAAAAATGGGGTGTAGTTATTTTTTTTATGTTAAGGTAGTAACAGTGTTTCGAGAGTTTATTTTTTAGAAAATAAACCGTATTAAAAGTGAACGAAGTGTCAAAATAAAGCAGCAATCAAGTTTGCAATTTAAATCAATTTTGGTTGTTATGGTTTACTAAGATCGAATTATACGTTTTCACGCCTAAACCATTCAACCTGGAAGAGGTTTAAACAGGGAATGCATATCCCAATAAAGCAAAATAAATAATTTGAAATTTTATGATTCGTAGTTAAGAAAACGATAATCGTTAAGTTCGAAACACTGCCACCCCGAAGCTGTATAACTGTCGCAAAAGATAAAACCTGGCATGTATAGGGTGCGTTTTCTATTCACCTTGTTTAGACAAGTGGTAATCGCTTCGTATCTATTCTAATGTCGACAATACATTATGACATTATGACAGATATTATGACAATTTTATACAAACAATGATATTCTATATAAAGATATATTGTTGGTGTTATACTTGAATATATTCCTATTTGAATTAGGCAGGTATATTTCCATAAAAGTGCAATGAGTGCAGCTGTCAAAACTTTTTCTGCAATTTCCTAAGCACAATAATAACTTTATTATAAAATACCATTGCCTATAGCCTTACAGCCGGTCTCAATATTGCTACTGTAGTTGCAACCTCGACTGCTGGTTTTGATTTTGTGTCGTTTGATTCTTCTGTTTTTGACATTTTCATATCAACTGATATCTATCAATGGTTTATTGATACGCAAAAACACCGATAACATTTAACAAGGCGTCACTGCAGTCGAAGAATGTAAGAATTAACGATCGTTAATATCGTTATTTTGACAGTTGTCATCTTTAATGTCATACAATACGATACAACTGTCAAAATACGTCAACAATCGTCAAAACTCCCAGCTTGCGTTTAATATTGACACCGGCAGTTAGCGATCGACCCCTTGTCTACATTAAGCGAAGTTTAGTGTTCTAACAAGAGTGATCGTTAGCGGGCTAGACAACGACTACGACCGGCGGAGCGGATATCATAATGAGGACGAGATCGCGTCCGCTCGCGTCGCGGCCAGACCGCCCGCGTCCAGGCGGGGCCAGTCTACCCAGGATTTCCCGTGTCTGGGGTGATAATACATTGATTTAATGTTGGGTTTTTGGAAGGAAGAACAGGGGTTTAAGCGTGTAGGTTTAAGGAGGATTAAGGTAAAGAATTAGGGGAGGTAGGTTTTAAAAAAACAGAATATAGAACCTCTAACGGCCGAAACCAATATTCTACTATAGTTAAAACCTTAGTAATTGGAAACTGCTAGTTTTGTTTTTGTGACGTATTTCTGTCATTTCCATATCAACAGCTATCTACCATAGTTTATTGCGACACAAAACATGGATAATAATTACCATAGTTACACAATTAACAAGGCGTCAAAGGTTAGTAGAATATTGGTTTCGGCCGTTAGAGACCCTAAAAGTATTTAAGTAACTTTTACAATGTATCTAGGATTTGCCGTGTCGTAATTAATGTAGGTAAATAGAAGGGGTAGGATATGTGATAGAAAACAGTCCTGGGTTCGATTTCCGATACGATTCAACACATGAAAACATCGCCAGAAAACCTACATGATTGTTTTATTATCCATTATATTAAGTTAACATTATAAACAGTTAATAAAACTGCACTGAAACAGAGTGGTGGAACATCTTAATTCCTCTCACTAATCTAAAGAGAAAACCTCTGCCAAACGAATTCACAGTACAAAAATTCAGCATTTCATTTTTCGCACCGTCATTTTGACACATGCCACTGTCAAAACTGTCATCAATCACCTGTCAAAACCCCAACCTCAAAACCTTCCATATCTCTTCCTCTAAAGCACACACAAAAACTAACAATACCTGTTTTTAACCATACATCCAAGCACACAATCTTCCAACTCACCTCATGATATAACAGCCAACTCACCTCATGATATAACAGCCAACTTACCTCATGATATAACAGTAAACTCACCTCATGATATAAGAGAAGGTGGCGCCGACCACGGTGCTGCACAGAATCAGCCACAGCAGCTCGTAGCTGTCATACCGCGGCGCGGTGACAGCTCGGTGACAGAAGAGACCAAGGGCCACCACCAGCAGGGACGGCAGCTGGTGGGGGGGATAAAAAAACAGATATTTGAGCAAAGGTTTGGGGATGAAGAAAATGAAAGTTGTTGTTTTTCGGGTGTTTGTTGTTTTAGCTGGGTTTTGTGATTCAGTTTGCTGGGTGATCAAATTTGGTTTACATGGCGTTACGGACTATATTCGAGGACTAAAACGATAATATTGTTGAGGCTAGACAGTTACTAATAAATAAATAATAAATGATGTAAGAATAAAATGACTAAATCACCAACAAATACCTGGAAAAATTTATTAGTAGGTATATAAATATGCTTCGCAACGGTGTAATTTGGCCGTTAAGTTGAATTTTAGCTAACTTAAAATAACTTTATCAGAATTTTCTGTATGGTATGTTACTCTGGACATTCTAAACATTTATTTCACTACTAGTGGCCGCCCGCTTCTCCGTTCGCATGGAACTCGGTTTCTTGTGGGAATGAGAAGTTCTCCCGCGGTAAAAAGTACCCTATGTCCATTCCCAAGTTCAGTCCTTTCTTCATAGCAAATTTCATCAAAATCGGTTCAGTGATTTAGGCTTGAAAGCGTAACAGACAGATAGACAGAGTTACTTTCGCATTTATAATATTACTAGTGGCCGCCCGCGACTTCTTTCGCGAGGTAGTCGGTTTCCCGTGGAAATGAGAAGTTTTCCCGCGGTAAAAAGTACCCAATATGTTATTCAGATGTATAACCTATATTACTGCAAAGTTTCATCCAAATCCGTCCAATAGTTTTTACGTGAAAGAGTAACAAACATCCATACATTCTTACAAACTTTCACATTTATAATATCGCGGTGACGGCGTGTCTACCACACACCAGGTCTCTGCAGTCCTGGCGCCATCTTACCACCTGTTACAACTCACCGTAGCTACCCACTATACACACATCACATACCGCGTAGTAAGTAAGTGTCTTCCACACACCAGGTCCCTGCAGTCCCAGCGCCGGCCATCTTACCACCTGTTACAACACTCACCGTAGTACCCACTATACACACATCACCTACCGCGTAGTAAGTAAGTGTCTACCACACACCAGGTCGATGGAGTCCCGCCGCCGCCCATCTTACCACCTGTTACAACACTCACCGTAGTCAGCCACTATACACACATCACCTACCGCGTAGTAAGTAAGTGTCTTCCACACACCAGGTCGATGGAGTCCCGCCGCCGCCCATCTTACCACCTGTTACAACACTCACCGTAGTCAGCCACTATACACACATCACCTACCGCGTAGTAAGTAAGTGTCTTCCACACACCAGGTCGATGGAGTCCCGCCGCCGCCCATCTTACCACCTGTTACAACACTCACCGTAGTCAGCCACTATACACACATCACATACCGCGTAGTAAGTAAGTGTCTTCCACACACCAGGTCTCTGCAGTCCTGCCGCCGCCCATCTTACCACCTGTTACAACACTCACCGTAGTCAGCCACTATACACACATCACATACCGCGTAGTAAGTAAGTGTCTTCCACACACCAGGTCGATGGAGTCCCGCCGCCGCCCATCTTACCACCTGTTACAACACTCACCGTAGTCAGCCACTATACACACATCACATACCGCGTAGTAAGTAAGTGTCTTCCACACACCAGGTCGATGGAGTCCCGCCGCCGCCCATCTTACCACCTGTTACAACACTCACCGTAGTCAGCCACTATACACACATCACATACCGCGTAGTAAGTAAGTGTCTTCCACACACCAGGTCGATGGAGTCCCGCCGCCGCCCATCTTACCACCTGTTACAACACTCACCGTAGTCAGCCACTATACACACATCACATACCGCGTAGTAAGTAAGTGTCTTCCACACACCAGGTCGATGGAGTCCCGCCGCCGCCCATCTTACCACCTGTTACAACACTCACCGTAGTCAGCCACTATACACACATCACATACCGCGTAGTAAGTAAGTGTCTTCCACACACCAGGTCTCTGGAGTCCTGCCGCCGCCCATCTTACCACCTGTTACAACACTCACCGTAGTCAGCCACTATACACACATCACATACCGCGTAGTAAGTAAGTGTCTTCCACACACCAGGTCGATGGAGTCCCGCCGCCGCCCATCTTACCACCTGTTACAACACTCACCGTAGTCAGCCACTATACACACATCACATACCGCGTAGTAAGTAAGTGTCTTCCACACACCAGGTCGATGGAGTCCCGCCGCCGCCCATCTTACCACCTGTTACAACACTCACCGTAGTCAGCCACTATACACACATCACATACCGCGTAGTAAGTAAGTGTCTTCCACACACCAGGTCGATGGAGTCCCGCCGCCGCCCATCTTACCACCTGTTACAACACTCACCGTAGTCAGCCACTATACACACATCACATACCGCGTAGTAAGTAAGTGTCTTCCACACACCAGGTCGATGGAGTCCCGCCGCCGCCCATCTTACCACCTGTTACAACACTCACCGTAGTCAGCCACTATACACACATCACATACCGCGTAGTAAGTAAGTGTCTTCCACACACCAGGTCTATGGAGTCCTGCCGCCGCCCATCTTACCACCTGTTACAACACTCACCGTAGTCAGCCACTATACACACATCACATACCGCGTAGTAAGTAAGTGTCTTCCACACACCAGGTCTCTGCAGTCCTGCCGCCGCCCATCTTACCACCTGTTACAACACTCACCGTAGTCAGCCACTATACACACATCACATACCGCGTAGTAAGTAAGTGTCTTCCACACACCAGGTCTATGGAGTCCTGCCGCCGCCCATCTTACCACCTGTTACAACACTCACCGTAGTCAGCCACTATACACACATCACATACCGCGTAGTAAGTAAGTGTCTTCCACACACCAGGTCTCTGCAGTCCTGCCGCCGCCCATCTTACCACCTGTTACAACACTCACCGTAGTCAGCCACTATACACACATCACATACCGCGTAGTAAGTAAGTGTCTTCCACACACCAGGTCTCTGCAGTCCTGCCGCCGCCCATCTTACCACCTGTTACAACACTCACCGTAGTCAGCCACTATACACACATCACATACCGCGTAGTAAGTAAGTGTCTTCCACACACCAGGTCTCTGCAGTCCTGCCGCCGCCCATCTTACCACCTGTTACAACACTCACCGTAGTCAGCCACTATACACACATCACATACCGCGTAGTAAGTAAGTGTCTTCCACACACCAGGTCTCTGCAGTCCTGCCGCCGCCCATCTTACCACCTGTTACAACACTCACCGTAGTCAGCCACTATACACACATCACATACCGCGTAGTAAGTAAGTGTCTTCCACACACCAGGTCGATGGAGTCCCGCCGCCGCCCATCTTACCACCTGTTACAACACTCACCGTAGTCAGCCACTATACACACATCACCTACCGCGTAGTAAGTAAGTGTCTTCCACACACCAGGTCGATGGAGTCCCGCCGCCGCCCATCTTACCACCTGTTACAACACTCACCGTAGTCAGCCACTATACACACATCACATACCGCGTAGTAAGTAAGTGTCTTCCACACACCAGGTCGATGGAGTCCCGCCGCCGCCCATCTTACCACCTGTTACAACACTCACCGTAGTCAGCCACTATACACACATCACATACCGCGTAGTAAGTAAGTGTCTTCCACACACCAGGTCGATGGAGTCCCGCCGCCGCCCATCTTACCACCTGTTACAACACTCACCGTAGTCAGCCACTATACACACATCACATACCGCGTAGTAAGTAAGTGTCTTCCACACACCAGGTCTCTGGAGTCCTGCCTCCGCCCATCTTACCACCTGTTACAACACTCACCGTAGTCAGCCACTATACACACATCACATACCGCGTAGTAAGTAAGTGTCTTCCACACACCAGGTCGATGGAGTCCCGCCGCCGCCCATCTTACCACCTGTTACAACACTCACCGTAGTCAGCCACTATACACACATCACATACCGCGTAGTAAGTAAGTGTCTTCCACACACCAGGTCGATGGAGTCCCGCCGCCGCCCATCTTACCACCTGTTACAACACTCACCGTAGTCAGCCACTATACACACATCACATACCGCGTAGTAAGTAAGTGTCTTCCACACACCAGGTCGATGGAGTCCCGCCGCCGCCCATCTTACCACCTGTTACAACACTCACCGTAGTCAGCCACTATACACACATCACATACCGCGTAGTAAGTAAGTGTCTTCCACACACCAGGTCTATGGAGTCCTGCCGCCGCCCATCTTACCACCTGTTACAACACTCACCGTAGTCAGCCACTATACACACATCACATACCGCGTAGTAAGTAAGTGTCTTCCACACACCAGGTCGATGGAGTCCCGCCGCCGCCCATCTTACCACCTGTTACAACACTCACCGTAGTCAGCCACTATACACACATCACATACCGCGTAGTAAGTAAGTGTCTTCCACACACCAGGTCGATGGAGTCCCGCCGCCGCCCATCTTACCACCTGTTACAACACTCACCGTAGTCAGCCACTATACACACATCACATACCGCGTAGTAAGTAAGTGTCTTCCACACACCAGGTCTCTGCAGTCCTGCCGCCGCCCATCTTACCACCTGTTACAACACTCACCGTAGTCAGCCACTATACACACATCACATACCGCGTAGTAAGTAAGTGTCTTCCACACACCAGGTCGATGGAGTCCCGCCGCCGCCCATCTTACCACCTGTTACAACACTCACCGTAGTCAGCCACTATACACACATCACATACCGCGTAGTAAGTAAGTGTCTTCCACACACCAGGTCGATGGAGTCCCGCCGCCGCCCATCTTACCACCTGTTACAACACTCACCGTAGTACCCACTATACACACATCACCTACCGCGTAGTAAGTAAGTGTCTTCCACACACCAGGTCGATGGAGTCCCGCCGCCGCCCATCTTACCACCTGTTACAACACTCACCGTAGTCAGCCACTATACACACATCACATACCGCGTAGTAAGTAAGTGTCTTCCACACACCAGGTCTCTGCAGTCCTGCCGCCGCCCATCTTACCACCTGTTACAACACTCACCGTAGTCAGCCACTATACACACATCACATACCGCGTAGTAAGTAAGTGTCTTCCACACACCAGGTCTCTGCAGTCCTGCCGCCGCCCATCTTACCACCTGTTACAACACTCACCGTAGTCAGCCACTATACACACATCACATACCGCGTAGTAAGTAAGTGTCTTCCACACACCAGGTCGATGGAGTCCCGCCGCCGCCCATCTTACCACCTGTTACAACACTCACCGTAGTCAGCCACTATACACACAACACATACCGCGTAGTAAGTAAGTGTCTTCCACACACCAGGTCGATGGAGTCCCGCCGCCGCCCATCTTACCACCTGTTACAACACTCACCGTAGTCAGCCACTATACACACATCACATACCGCGTAGTAAGTAAGTGTCTTCCACACACCAGGTCGATGGAGTCCCGCCGCCGCCCATCTTACCACCTGTTACAACACTCACCGTAGTACCCACTATACACACATCACCTACCGCGTAGTAAGTAAGTGTCTTCCACACACCAGGTCGATGGAGTCCCGCCGCCGCCCATCTTACCACCTGTTACAACACTCACCGTAGTCAGCCACTATACACACATCACATACCGCGTAGTAAGTAAGTGTCTTCCACACACCAGGTCGATGGAGTCCCGCCGCCGCCCATCTTACCACCTGTTACAACACTCACCGTAGTCAGCCACTATACACACATCACATACCGCGTAGTAAGTAAGTGTCATCCACACACCAGGTCTCTGCAGTCCTGCCGCCGCCCATCTTACCACCTGTTACAACACTCACCGTAGTCAGCCACTATACACACATCACATACCGCGTAGTAAGTAAGTGTCTTCCACACACCAGGTCTCTGCAGTCCTGCCGCCGCCCATCTTACCACCTGTTACAACACTCACCGTAGTCAGCCACTATACACACATCACATACCGCGTAGTAAGTAAGTGTCTTCCACACACCAGGTCTCTGCAGTCCTGCCGCCGCCCATCTTACCACCTGTTACAACACTCACCGTAGTCAGCCACTATACACACATCACATACCGCGTAGTAAGTAAGTGTCTTCCACACACCAGGTCGATGGAGTCCCGCCGCCGCCCATCTTACCACCTGTTACAACACTCACCGTAGTCAGCCACTATACACACATCACATACCGCGTAGTAAGTAAGTGTCTTCCACACACCAGGTCGATGGAGTCCCGCCGCCGCCCATCTTACCACCTGTTACAACACTCACCGTAGTCAGCCACTATACACACATCACATACCGCGTAGTAAGTAAGTGTCTTCCACACACCAGGTCTCTGCAGTCCTGCCGCCGCCCATCTTACCACCTGTTACACACTCACCGTAGTCAGCCACTATACACACATCACATACCGCGTAGTAAGTAAGTGTCTTCCACACACCAGGTCGATGGAGTCCCGCCGCCGCCCATCTTACCACCTGTTACAACACTCACCGTAGTCAGCCACTATACACACATCACATACCGCGTAGTAAGTAAGTGTCTTCCACACACCAGGTCGATGGAGTCCCGCCGCCGCCCATCTTACCACCTGTTACAACACTCACCGTAGTCAGCCACTATACACACATCACATACCGCGTAGTAAGTAAGTGTCTTCCACACACCACGTCTCTGCAGTCCTGCCGCCGCCCATCTTACCACCTGTTACAACACTCACCGTAGTCAGCCACTATACAGGGTGATTGGTAATGCGATACATTCCTTTTAAGGGGTTAAAGTAGAGCTTATTTGCAGTCAAGTATGATATGACCCTGTATACACATCACATACCGCGTAGTAAGTCCAGGGCGTGTGCACCCGCAGTGGACACGGCTGGGCCAGCCCCTCGGCCGCGGTCACCGCGTGGCGACCACACACCACGTCTCTGCAGTCCTGCCGCCGGCCATCTTACCACCTGTTACAACACTCACCGTAGCTAGCCACTATACACACATCACCTACCGCGTAGTAAGTAAGTGTCTACCACACACCAGTCTATGCAGTCCTGGCGGCGGCCATCTTACCAACTGTTATAACACTCACCGTAGTTAGCCACTATACAGGGTGATTGGTGATGCGATACATTCCTTTTAAGAGGTTAAAGTAGAGCTCATTTGCAGTCAAGTATGATATGACCCTGTATTCATAGTCCATACCGCGTAGTAGGTCCAGGGCGTGTGGACCCGCAGTGGACACGGCTGGGCCAGCCCCTCGGCCGCGGTCACCGCGTGTCGACCACACACCAGGTCGATGCAGTCCTGGCGCCATCTTACCACCTGTTACAACACTCACCGTAGTCAGCCACTATACACACATCACCTACCGCGTAGTAAGTAAGTGTCTATCACACACCAGGTCTCTGCAGTCCCGGCGCCGGCCATCTTGCCAACTCTTATATTACTTACCGTAGTTAGCCACTATATACACATCACCTACCGCGTAGTAAGTAAGTGTCTACCACACACCAAGTCTCTGCAGTCCTGCCGCCGGCCGTCTTGCTAACTGTTATATTACTTACCGTATTTAGCCACTATACAGGGTGATTGGTAATGCGATACATTACTTTTAAGAGATTACAGTAGAGCTTATCTGCAGTCAAGTATGATATGAATATGACCCTGTATATTTATCACATACCGCGTAGTAGGTCCAGGGCGTGTGGACCCGCAGTGGACACGGCTGGGCCAGCCCCTCCGCCGCGGACACCGCGTGGCGACCACACACCAGGTCTATAGAGTCCTGCCGCCGCCCATCTTACCAACTGTTACAACTCACCGTAGTTACCCACTATACACACATCACCTACCGCGTAGTAGGTCCACGTCGTGCCACACACCAGGTCTCTGCAGTCTTGGCCCACTTGTTATAACACTCACCGTAGTTACCCACTATACACACATCACCTACCGCGTAGTAAGTAAGTGTCTACCACACACCAAGTCTCTGCAGTCCTGCCGCCGGCCGTCTTGCTAACTGTTATATCGACGGGTCCCAAGAACAAAATCTTATACTAATATACAACAAAATTAGTTTTATTATTTATTTGTATTTGGTATCATATTAGCTATATAAATATGTTTATTTTTTTTTTATAAAACTTATACTTTAGTAGATACCCAAACGAACATCATCCTATTTGAATTTTACTTCAAAGAACAATACAGTATGAACATGTACAAGCTTGTTCCTCTGAGCTCGCAACTCGCGCGCAGCAGCGTATCGTCAGACGCGGGTTTGTTCTCGGGGCGGGGTCTTTTTTGACAGGGCGCGGCTATTTCTCTAACAATTCCAATTGATGTCAATCAAAAGTTAAGATTTATTGTTCATTGCATTTTATACAATGACGGCCTTATCAACGAACCCAAGAAATTTGAATTTAGCTCTTAATCCAAAAAAAAAAAAACACCTTCGTTCAACTCTAAGTGAGAAAACAGATGAAGAAAACTTAAATTTAGATGAGTAATGATATAAACATTCACATTAAAAATTTACATATTCGTTAAAATATTTTTGTACAACTCAATACATTATTTACTTGGAAAGTACCAATAACTGTAAATTACTGTCGTTTGTGATTATTAGATGTTTTTCTAAGAAAATCTTAAATAATCATATAATTTTTTTTTTATTATTATTTTGAAGTTAAATATAATTAAGTTATTTTAAATATGAATTCCAACTAAGATACTAAATATTTTATTTTAAATAAAATATTTTCACATACGTCTTTTTTGTCCTAAAATGCATTCAAAATTTACTATCGCTTGCGCCGATCCGACATTGTACTATGGAAAACTTATTGAAAATAAATAACGCATGTAATTTTAAGTTTTTGTTCCTTGGCATTAATTTTATTATACGATTTTGTTCTACTATTAACTTAATAAATATAAAACTTTTTTTAACAAAAGTCACATCGATAATTTCCTTATAAGTATGGTATTTTGTTTGTTGAATATTTCATTATTAATTTTTATTGGTTCATGACAGAACCCGAAGATTCTTATAACGCTGCCTTGAACTCCCCAGTTTCGCTTTAGGCTTAAATATTAGATAAAATGTGTGATGATAGTACCAAAATATCACAGCAGCAAACACAAGTAACATATAACAGTACTCCTCCTCTTTGCCTATTCCTTTACTTCATCAACTCACAAATTATCATGTTACTAGTGGCCGCCTGCGGCTCCGTTCGCGTGGAAGTTTGTTTCCCGTGGGAATGAGATATTTTCCCGCGGTAAAAAGTACCCTATGGTTTATTCTGATGTATAACCTATATTATTGTAAACTTTCATCCAAATCCGTCCAGTGGTTTTTACGTGGAAGAGTAACAAACATCCATCCATTCCATCCATACTAACAAACATTCACGTATATGAAATAAGTAGGATTACACCTTTATTATATCCTATTTTTATACCCTCTAGTTTGATAACTCACCAGCAATGCACTTGGAAGAATTTAAAGGAACTCTAGCTTCCACTCCATCCCTTCTCATATGGTTTTAGCTACGCCTATGCCTTCTCTACTAAATGCACACAAAAAAAAAATCTAATGATCTTTGTCCCATTCATTGTTCATGTCTAGATCATAAAGTCCTAGGTAATAACACCAACTCGGAAAAAAAGACTATGAAATGTTAAGTGTTGGATAATAAGTCTGACGTAAAGGGATGAAAACTGAAAATTTAGATAAGAGCTGTTTCAAAAATAAGAAACTTATTTATGATGAAGTTATTGAAATGTTTGACGAAGTTTTGAAAGCTTGGGAGTCGAGAATAGCAGTGGAGTACCTAATATTGC
The DNA here is from genome assembly GCA_916618145.1 of Emmelina monodactyla. NCBI lineage: Eukaryota > Metazoa > Arthropoda > Insecta > Lepidoptera > Pterophoridae > Emmelina > Emmelina monodactyla. Next base: position 1,985,797 of record OU745323.1, on the reverse strand, counting down.
AAAATATGTTCAAAACATCAATGTGAAATATGCCGTGCTCATCGCAGTCTCTAAGCTCACCAATGATCAAATACAGAACTTTGAGAGCCTTGTAAAAAAGCCAAGAAAATTGCACGGGGTTTGAAACAAAAACTTGAACATGAGGCAATAGAATCTAGTGAATCTATTGCTACCGCAGTATCTGTCATTGAAAAAGTTTTGTCTTGACAATAACGAAAGTAAAATATAAAAAAATTGTAAGCATGTGTGATATTGGTGTTATAATGTTAATTTAATTAATGGTTTATATTTTAAAGTCTTACTCTATGATTCAGAAGATAATCATCATGAAGAAGACAATGTTGGTGTGAACTAATAGGAACTGGTTAATAATGTTACTCAAAAATGTAAAGTAGTTTTGCGATGAGAAAGATACTTTTAAATTAATTAAAACACAGTTTATGATTTACCTTTTGAACATTATAAAAAAATATTACATTTGATTTAAAAATCCGTGATGATCATCCCTACTAATATTATAAATGCGAAAGTAACTCTGTCTGTCTGTCTGTCTGTTACGCTTTCACGCCTAAACCACTGAACCGATTTTGATGAAATTTGGTGTGAAGAAAGAACTGATCTTGGGAAAGAACATACTTTACTTTACATGCAACATACGGTACTTTTACCGCGGGCAAACTTCTCATTCCCACGGGAAACCGACTTCCACGCGAACGGAGTCGCGGGCGTCCACTAGTTTATTATAATATATAGTAATACCACAACAAGAAAGTATATTATTAAGTTGCTAGTTTTATTTTGTTTTATGTTAATGACAATATAAACAAAAATAAAAGTTTTTAGTAGATTTTTTGACATTCAATTACTATATAATTTAAAGGCAAAGCCAACATACGACGTAATTATAAGTAACAATTACGAAGTAAAACATCGCAAAAATACTTAAGACATCTGCGGTTTCATTAAACAAAGTCGTATGTGAAGTTAGTGCTTAGTTCATTCCATAAAACAAAATCCGATTTTATTATAGGAACCGAGTTTTAAAGAAATAATCTTTATTACTAAATATAAGAACGTGAAAATAATGTAATTAAATAAAACAAATAACCTTTGAATAAATTCCATACTCAAATAGTTTTTGTAACGGAGTAAACGACATTTTACTTTGCTCGCAACTTAAAAGCTGCGTACTGAAAACTGAACATTTGGTAGATACGACTTTGTTCTTGGGACCCGTCGATATTACTTACCGTAGTTAGCCACTATACAGGGTGATTGGTAATGCGATACATTCCTTTTAAGAGGTTAAAGTAGAGCTCATTTGCAGTCAAGTATGATATGACCCTGTATACACATCACATACCGCGTAGTAAGTCCACGGCGTGTGGACCCGCAGTGGACACGGCTGGGCCAGCCCCTCGGCCGCGGTGACCGCGTGGCGACCACACACCAGGTCGATGGAGTCCTGCCGCCATCTTACCACCTGTTATCACTCACAGTAGTCAGCCACTGTATACACATCACCTACCGCGTAGTAGGTCCACGGCGTGTGGACCCGCAGTGGACACGGCTGGGCCAGCCCCTCGGCCGCGGACACCGCGTGGCGGCCACACACCAGGTCTATAGAGTCTTGGCGCCGCCCGTCGGAGAAGTTGTTCAGGTAGTACCTGCAGACAACGGAGAGTGGTTTGAACCTTGGATGTAGAGAGAGTGGATTAAACCTTGGTTGTAGAGAGAGTAGTTTAAACCTTGGATGTAGGTTTGAACCTTTGATGTGTAATATAAATAGTGTATGTGACTATTGAACGTTTAAAAAAAAAAAAAAACAAATTTTACAAACGATTTGTGAAATTTAAAAACTGGCCAAGTGCGAGTCGGACTCGCGCACGAAGGGTTCCGTACTATAATTTTCTACCTGTTTATTAAGATCGAGAAAAAATTTCTCAAAAATTACGTTCGTTGTATGGGAGCCCCCCTTTAATATGTACTTTATTGTTATTTAATTATTTATTTGAAAGGTAATATACAACTTAATATTCAGTGAAAATTTGAAGAGTCTGCCTGTTACCGTTTTTAATATTGACAAAAAAAATACGACAAGAACACGTTTATTGTATTACACCACTTAATACTTTTTTTTTTAAATTTTAGTATTTGTTGTTATAGCGGCAACGGAAATACATCATTTGTAAAAATTTCAGCTTTTTAGCAAACACGGTTTATAAGATACAGCCTAGAGACAGACAGACAGAAAACCGACGTGAAGTAGGGACGATGTTCCTGCGTTTCGTTTTCGTTGAGTGCGGTATCCGGTGCCCAATTTTCTTAAAGGCTCAGCAACGCTCCCACAATGCATATGTAATTGTGGGTGTATATGGGCGTCGGTGATCACTTACCATCACGTGACCCGCTTGCTCGTTTGCTAGCTTCCCTCATCCCTCAAAAGAATCCCCTTAAAACCTCAACCAACAAACACCATACCTGGTGAGCGAGTTGACGCCGTCCATGACGAGCCCCCGCCGGGTTCGCTTCCCGGTGCGGGTGAAGTCCGTCTTCAGCGCGGGCGTGCCCGAGTACTGCACCGAGATCATGTCCGCGTGGTCCGCCCACACCTGGATTATATAGGTTAGGAAAAAAAAATGAGTAATTTCAAAAAAAAAATCAAAAAACATATTTTTTGTTATAATAGCTATTATAAAGGTAGTGCTTAAATATGATAATTTAATACAAAGAAAACAAATAACATTAAGTTTAAATGAGAAAATTATTAAATATTAAAAGAAACTTTTTATTAAACTAACAATATCATCGAAGAATTTTTGCACTTATACTCTCGTTAAGAAGGCGACAAAAACCATCTATATGGTTGACTATAGTCCGTTCGCGTTAAGAAAATAGTGACAGCTACAGGATAAGGGTGTATTCACAGTGGAGTAAAAGCAAAAAAAGAAAAATAACAATTTTTATTTTTATTCTTCGGAATTGGTGAAGTATTCATTTTCAAAATTTATTGTTGGACGAGTCACGCAAAATACACAAAAGTTTTCTTCGAAGGTCAGACTCCTACTGGCCAGTGTGAACTTGACTTTTTAATTTCTAGCATTTTAATTGGCTGGGGGGCGTGACCAGGCCGGCTGACAACGATGACTCACTATTTTCTTAACGCGAATGGACTATAGCACAGAATTCCCATCTATCATCAGTCTATAATTATACAATTAAATACTATACCTAAGATTTAATTGAATAAATATAGATCAAAATTTTACGACCAAGAATCCCACTTAAACTTGCTACGATACCAGAAACCACACAAAAAACTATTTTTTTCTACCTAATATAGGTAGATACAGGCTGTATCAGTTGTTGCAACTGCTTGCCTGTTTTACCAAATAATAATAATCCACTGATACTATTGAACATTGATTTAATAAATTGCATTTTATTTAAATTTTTGGAATTTATTCGTCTTAGATTTTCTCAAGGAAATCCCCGATTTTGCCTTAAAAAGTCCATTTTTTTTTGTTTACTGTCGATATCAACTGACATTATTGAACACCCCATCAAACTCCGTCAGCGGGTCCCCTTCATCCACCACCCTGAGGGTCTTCAGTGCTTCCTGCAGGTTCCTCCGCGCCAACATACTCTGTACCACGTTGGTGCGGAATACCCACTAACTAACTAACTGTACCCTACTTTACACACATGCACCAACCAACCAACTATACAGGGTGCTTGGTGGGTGAGGTAGCCAAATGAAAATGGTGGATAGGTGAGGCTATTCGCTATTTACTTCCACTTATTAAATTGCATTTTGGTTCAATTTTTAGAATTTATTCGACTTGTAAGATTTTCTCTAGAAAATCCTCGATTTTGTCATTTTTTTTTGTTTACTGTCGGTATCAACTGACATTATTGAACACCCCGTGGAACTCCGTCAGCGGGTCCCCTTCATCCACCACCCTGAGGGTCTTCAGTGCTTCCTGCAGGTTCCTCCGCGCCAACATACTCTGTACCACGTTGGTGCGATATACACCGCACTGACTAACTGTACCCTACTTTATACTAGGGATGTTAAGGATATCCATATCCGTAACCGAAACTACCGGATATCCGAAATAAAAAAATATCCGTATCCGTAACCGAAACCGAAATAAATGTTTCGGATAATTTCGGATAGTGGCGGAATCTAAAAATCTAAATGAAACACGTTACGACAAGTTGTTTTTAGCTGCGTTCCGTAAACCGCTTACAGAACTGTGACCAAAGTGTTGGTTCTCTCTCTGAGCTCAATGTAGCGGTGTTTATGACATCATCGTTCCCACCCATCGTCCTCCTCTATATAAATAAAACCATTTTATTATCTATATTTTTGTATTACTTTTGAAATTCCTAGAATCTAATATCCGTAACCGAAACTATCCGAAACTACCGGATAATCCGAAATAATTTCATATCCGTATCCGAAACCGAAACCGATATAAAAAAAATCAATATCCGTATCCGAAACCGAAATTCCATATCCGTAACATCCCTACTTTATACACATGCACCAAACAACCAACTATACAGGGTGCTTGGAGGGCGAGGTAGCCAAACGAAAATGGTAGATACGTGAGGCTATTAGCCATTTACATCCACTAATTAAATTGCATTTTGGTTCAATTTTTAGAATTTTTAAGATTTTCTCAAGAAAATCCTCGATTTTGTCATTAAAAGTCCATTTTTTTTTCATTTACTGTCGGTATCAACTGACATTATTGAACACCCCGTCAAACTCCCTTAGCGGGTCCCCTTCATCCACCAGCCTCAGGGTCTGCAGTGCTTCCTGCAGGTTCCTCCGCGCCAACATACTCTGTACCACGTTGGTGCGGAATACCCACTGACTAACTAACTGTACCCTACTTTATACACATGCACCAACCAACCAACTATACAGGGTGCTTGGAGGGTGAGTAGCCAAATGAAAATGGTAGATACGTGAGGCTATTAGCTATTTGCTTCCACTTATTAAATTGCATTTTGGTTCAATTTTTAGAATTTATTCGACTTGTAAGATTTTCTTTTTTTTTTTTTTTTTTTTTTTTTATATTAATAGGGGGCAAACGAGCATGCGGGTCACCTGGTGGTAAATGATCACCGCCGCCCATGACTACCCGCAACACTGTGGGTGTTGGGGGTGTGTTGCCGACCTTTGTAGTGGGAATATACTCTCGACTTGAAGAGCCCCATGTTGTATGTAGCCGGGAATACCGCTGCAGGTAGTTCATTCCACATCTGCGTAGTGCGTGGCAGAAAATTCCGCCCGAAACGGACGGTGGTGGAGCGCCAGCTATCCAGGTGGTGGGGATGGAATTTCAATCTGTGGCGGGAGGTGCGGTGGTGGAATTGTGCAGCTGGTATGAGGTCGAATAATTCTTCAGAACACTCCCCATTGTATAGACGATACAGAACGCAAAGAGATGATATATCTCTTCGCAGGGCCAAAGAATCGAGGCGATCAGAAAGAGCTCGGTTGCCGGCGATTCGAGCCGCTCTACGTTGTATCTTGTCAAATGGAAGAAGTAAGCATTGAGGTGCTCCTGCCCAGAGGTGAGAACAGTACTCCATATGGGGCCGCACCTGTGCCTTGTATAGTTGAAGGCGGTGGGCCGGTTTGAAATACTGTCTCGCTCGGTTAAGCACTCCAAGCTTTTTAGAAGCCAATTTGGCTTTGTCTTCCAAGTGACTATGAAACTGAACGTCGCTCGATATGCCGACACCGAGGATTTCGATCATAGGCTTTATACAAAGAGGAGTGTTCTGAAATGTAGGGGCTAATACGAATGGGGTTTTTTTTAGTGGTGAACGCGCAAACTTGTGTTTTGAGGGGGTTAAATGTGACCAAGTTACCGCTACCCCACAAGGAGGCCAGGTCTAGAGAGGCCTCAACTTTTAACACAAGCTTGTTCCGGTTTTCGACAACCGACTCCTTGCTGAGATTGGCTTGGCCATGGTACAGTGCATCTCCGGTACTGTCATCCGCATAACAATGTACACCGCTGGTTTGCAGCATATCATTTATGTGCAAGATGAACAATGTAGGGGAGAGCACACAGCCTTGAGGAACACCGGCATTTACGGGCAGGGAGTCAGAGCATGCACCGTCGATTACAACCTTAATGCTCCGCCCAGTAAGAAAGCTGGTGATCCAGTTACACAATCTCTCGGGTAGTCCATATGATGGTAATTTGGCTAGAAGACATTTGTGCCAGACCCGATCAAAAGCCTTCGCTATGTCCAGACTAACTGCTAAGGCCTCACCTTTGCTCTCTACGGTCTCTGCCCAGCGATGGGTCAGATATAGTAAAAGATCACCAGTTGACCGTCCGTGACGGAAACCGTATTGGCGGTCGCTGATCAATTGGTGATCTTCGAGATATCGTAAGAGCTGAGTGTTAATCATACTCTCCATAACTTTGGAGAGTATAGAGGTGATTGCAATAGGCCGGTAGTTAGTTGGATCTGAGCGGTCGCCTTTTTTAGGGATCGGATGCACTAGTGCTGTCTTCCAGCAATTAGGGACTACGCCGGTGGAGTACAGGAGCCGAAAGAGCCGCGTCATGGGAGGAGCTAGCTCTTGAGCGCAGACCTTTAGTACAATTGCCGGGATGGTGTCAGGCCCGCTCGACTTATGGATATCCAGGGAAAGAAGAGCTCTACGTACGGTGCGTTGCAAGAACCGTATATCTGGCATAGAACTCTGACATCTCAGGATGTTCGGAGGTGTTTTTCCCTGGTCGTCCAAAGTCGAGTTGGATGCGAAAAGAAGGCCCAGAAGATCGGCTTTTTCTTTTGCAGTGTGGGCAAGCGAACCGTCATCCCTGCGCAATGGTGGAAAGGTCGACAGACAGAAGTTGCCTTGTACCGCTTTGGCTAATGACCAAAATGCACGAGACCCAGATGGGAAACGCACAAGTCTGTCGCCAATTATGCGGACGTACTCGGCTTTCGCCCTAGCAATGGCCCTTTTGCATGACCTGGAGGCAAGGTTGTACTTCTTTTTTAGCGATACGCTATTGGGATCTCCAGTTGTGTGAGCGCAAGCCCAAGCCCGGTAACATTGCTGCTTTTCAGCAGTGGCTGCCTGGCAGGATTTGTTAAACCAGGGCTGGGATCTGCCGCCGACGGGTATCACAGAACTAGGAATGTATAATTCCATACCCTGCAACACGACATCGGCAACCGATTGTGCACAATCGCTGGGATCCAATGAGAAGCAAACCTGTCTCCACGGGTAGGAAGCAAAGAAAGTACGCATTCCATCCCAATCTGCTGACTTGTAGTGCCAAACACGCCGACTTCCAGTAGATCTAGGACGGGAGGGGCAAGTGAGTGGCAGTTTTGTCCGTATCAGGCAGTGGTCCGACGACCCGAGAGGGGTATCGACCATCACCTGATAGTTATCGGGGTGTGAGGTCAGCAGAAGGTCCAGCAAAGAAGGTGTGTGGCCTTCAGCATCTGGGATTCGCGTGGGCGAAGTAATCAGTTGCTTAAAGTCATAAGCCAGGGCGAAGTCCCGAGCAGTTCTTCCCGCGTGGTCGGTTTTGTTAGAACCGAGCCAGTCAGAGTGGTGGGCATTGAAGTCTCCCAACAAAATGACTTCGGCGGAAGGAAACTGCTCAAGAATGAGGTCTGTCGCTTGTTGGAGACGCTCAAAGAGTCGCTCCGTCTCATCGTCACCACTGTGTGACCTGTAGATACACGCATAGATGCGGGGGTGGTCGTCGCAGTCTACACGCAACCATAGAGTGGACAGGTCACGGGCTTCAAGATTCCCAAGGCGATGGTAACTAATATCCTCCCTAATGTGTACGCATACCCCGGCATGAGGCAAAAACCTATGCTCAAGCGTGTAGCCAGGGTAGGTGAGGTAGGATGATTCGGGTGGGGAGGATATTTGTGTCTCGGTTAAGAAGAGCATGGCCGGCTTTGCCGTCTCAAGGTGTTGATGGACGGCAGCTAGGTTGGAGTGGACCCCTCGAATGTTACAAAAATCCACTGATAACGTGGGAGGGGTCTTAGGCATGCTCTTGCTTCGTTTGCCCCGGGAAGTATGTCGCGGTATTGTGCCCACCCCAGAGTACGAAGGGCAGCCCGAGCTGGGGGGCTCGGGGAAGGATTCTCCTGCTCCAAGAGAGCAGGTACCTTCCTGGGGTACCAACTCTTTAAATGCCGCTGTCATACTTAGGGTGGGAAGGGGGAATGGGCACCGGAAACAGCACTCACCAGACGAAACGCAGGAACAATGTTCCTACTTCACGTTGGTCTTCTGTGCGTAAGTGGTACTTGCCGGTCGAGTCAGCCCAATTTACGCTATAGTCTATGTGACTACAGCTAAACTCTACCACTTTTACAGTCCATTTGGCACTACCCAGGGGTCACGTGTAGGGTAACTAGAGTCAGGAACCCCAAAAAAAGGGGTTCGCCTACGGACGCGGACAGTATTAACCCCCAATAGAAAATTTCTCTAGAAAATCCTCGATTTTGTCATTTTTTTTTGTTGACTGTCGGTATCAACTGACATTATTGAACACCCCGTCGAACTCCCTTAGCGGGTCCCCTTCATCCACCACCCTGAGGGTCTTCAGTGCTTCCTGCAGGTTCCTCCGCGCCAACATACTCTGTACCACGTTGGTGCGGAAAACCCACTGACTAACTGTACCCTACTTTATACACATGCACCAACCAACCAACTATACAGGGTGCTTGGAGGGTGAGGTAGCCAAACGAAAATGGTAGATAGGTGAGGCTATTAGCTATTTGCTTCCACTTATTAAATTGCATTTTGCTTCAATTTTTAGAATTTTTAAGATTTTCTCAAGGAAATCCCCGATTTTGCCTTAAAAAGTCCATTTTTTTTTGTTTACTGTCGGTATCAACTGACATTATTGAACACCCCGTCGAACTCCGTCAGCGGGTCCCCTTCATCCACCAGCCTCAAAGTCTTCAGTGCTTCCTGCAGGTTCCTCCGCGCCAACATACTCTGCACCACGTTGGTGCGGTCGAGGCAGTCGATGCAATTGGTGCGGAATACCCCGCATTGACGGGAGGAGAGAGGGCCCATTGATACGAAGAAACCGAACTCTTTCTGTTGGAAAAAAAGGAAATTATATGATAATACTAGTGGTCGTCCGCGACACAGTTCGCGTGGAAGTCGGTTTCCCGTGGGAATGATAAGTTTTCTGGTGGTATAAAGCACCCTATGTGTTATTCTGATGTATAACCTATATTACTGTAAAGTTTCATCAAAATCCGTCCAGTAGTTTTAACGTGAAAGAGTAACAAACTTCCATACATACTCACAAACTTTCACGTTTATAATATTAGTAGGATTAAAAATAACAACAATCCAATGCGGTTAGAAAACCTTACTAATGTTATAAATTTTGTAAGAATATATGTGCTTTTATGCATGTTTGTTATTCTTTTAGGCAAAAACTGCTGAACAGATTTGGATGAAACTTTAAATATAGATGAAACATAAAACTAATTGAAAATAATCCAACTATTCTTACTGTATTTATTTTTCTTAGAATGATTTTGCTAGTTTTCATTTTAATATCGTATGTTTCGGAAATATCTTTATTTACCATAATATGTTTTTTAAATTCTAGAAGACCCATTCAAGTCCATATATCCTAACTTCGCACCACCTCAAACTCAATCAGAAATAAGTAAATATAAAAACAATAAAAACTGACCTGTTCATGGTGTATTCTATGTATAAGAATGTCGAGTCGATCGTATCTCATACCGCGGCACTCTGTGTGGAAGTCGAACGGCTCGTATCTGGTGTAGGAAAACAACTTTATTTTCACATGGATAAATAATCATCACCTAATGAACCGAGGTTTAATGATTTATTTTCTTACAGGATAAATTTTAAAGCCATCAAACTTTAGACAAGCATCAGAGGCGTTACTACAAAAAAAAAGACAAAATTATGAAAACACGAAATTGTTTTAACTCCCTCCGCTAAATCCCGGATAGAGTTAAAAACAATGTGTTCAACGCGCGTTAGCTTAAAACAAGTAAAAACACGAAAGTTAATAATTTATTCTAAATTTTATACCATGATTGAAAAAACCTAAAACTTTATTCCCTTCTAGTAAATTGCTTGATTCTACAACATTCAATTCTTTAAAGATATTTTTCTGAAAGATACAAGATAATATATAGGAGTTATAAGGTAAATAAGAGTATATTTTGACCTGACTCCAGGCATGCCCCCCGCTAGCACTGCGGACTGGAATCCAGCCCCCACCGCTGTTTCCTTACCACTCTGGTCAATCTGTACAGTAATAAATAGGGTGTCTTATTAAAGTTATTAACTCTTAAAACTAAATAAATTGGAAGTCTAGTAAGATACCTACTGTATTTTTTGTAAAGTTTAATTTAAGCCTAAAACGGACCTTTAAATGTGTAGGAATCTATGTACAATTTAAAATGTGGGATGAACACAAAAATATTGACAGAATAATCATTATTATTACAATAAAATGAAATTGACTTTTGTCATAGATAATGAAAACCAGTGACCCAAGAAGACCCTGAGGCACCCCCCACATTTACCAGTTATTCAAGTAACAGCAGAAATGTATCTAGCGAAAACACCGCCTGTTGATTTACCTGTGACTTTTTTAATTGTTTACTTTTATTTAACCGACTTCCAAAAACGGAGGAGGTTCTCAATTCGGCCGGTATGTATTTTTTTTTTTTATATGTTCAACATTTCAAATGTGCTTACCAAACTAATGAGCACTTGGTTCCCGTATCTCTGCTGCTGGTCTCTCATATGTTTGGTGTAGGCGGTCACGTGGTCCTCTTGCGCTATCACTATCGGAGGCTTGTATCTGTGAATAAACATATCACCATTAAATTTGTAAATAAAGAACATTTAGAAAAATATTTTTGCTCTCGCAACATTGAATTTTAAATAACTTTAGAAAAACATTCACTGAATGTATTTAGGAAGCCATTTGCAAAAAAATTAACTTAAAATTTATTGAAACGGCGGCATTCAAATCCGTCAGGAGGAGTAAGTAGAGAAACGGACACGAAAAGCGACTTTTTAGTGCTACGTTTTTTTTTATTATAATTAGTGTAAAGGAATGTTGGCGTTTCTAATAAAAACTTTATCAAAAATATGTTATGTTCATGCAGTGACAATGATTTTAGTTATAATTATGACTTACTAGTGGCCGCCCACGACTCCGTTCGCGTGGAAGTCGATTTCCCGTGGGAATGAGAAGTTTTCCCGCGGTAAAAAGTACCCTATGTGTTATTCTGATGTATCACCTATATTACTGTCAAGTTTCATCAAAATCCGTCCAGTAGTTTTTATGTGAAAGAGTAACAAACTTCCATACACCCATGCATACTCACATACTTTCACATTTATAATATTAGCAGGATAATAACTAACCTGAGATCTGGGTACTGAGTCCAGTACAGTGGTATGGATCCTCTAGTTTGTACAAAGGAAGTCTTTTCCGCTCCTCTCTCTATTATTTGTTCTGTTTCTACGAAGTTGGCCACGCTTCCCTGTGTGAAATAATTTTTATATCAAAAAATATTTATTTATATAAACACACAAAATCATTCATAGTTTCAGTGAAAAACCACTTTTAATGATAATGGTTGGTTAGTTCTAGAGTTAGCCTATTCATATAAACCTCTTTAATTTCAGGGTCATTAGGATAGGGACTCTTAGGCCCACTTGCAGGAAACGTTTTAAACCTCGGGTTAACTAACTCAGGTTTAAATGGCGCCACCATCGATTGTAACTTCTTCTCATTACAATCGACGGTGGCGCCATTTAAATCTGAGTTAGCTAACCCGAGGTTAAAACGTTGTTCTGCAAGTGGGCTTTATATCGTCAGAATTTAAATATGTGTTTTTTTTTTATGTTTGAATATTAATTTGTACCAAAAAAAACACTAGACCTAATATTCTATCAAATATCATGGTTTTATCATGGCACAATTATTAATTTATCATTACCTGAGCATCAATCCCCCTCATATAAAACCTGGTACCCGCTCGCTGGTTGGACCTCCGGGACACCACGGCCCAGGTTATCAGGTTGCTGTTGATCAGCAGGGTGTGGATGGCCACAACTGATGGTTGGGTCAGGGAAATTATGGTTGAATATTTTTTTTATGATGAAAGCTAGCAAACGAGCAAGAGAGTCACGTGATGGTAAGTGATCACCGCCGCCCATATACACCCACAATTACATATGCATTGAGGGTGCGTTGCTGACCTTTGAGAAATTGGGCACCGGATCCGCACTCACTGAACAAAACGCAGGAACATCGTCCCTACTTCACGTCGGTTTTCTGTGTATAATAGGTATATATTGTTAGATGAAAATAAAGCAATTGGTAATTAGGACTTCACTAGTGGCGACGGACATCACTAGTTATCATCTTTTTGTTTCCTTTTTACTTTTATGTAAAGTTGATAAGTAACGTTTTCCTAATATTATACAAATTAATGTTGATTTTCTTTGCATATTTCATAGAAAAGGATACATCCCTGTATGATAGGAAGAGCGAATCTGGCGAATCGCATATCAGCGAAATCTTTTAGCAAATAGCTGTTCCACAGGAACATAGGGTCTGCACGAGCCACCATCGACATCTGAAATAAAAAGATATTTTTTATTATAATTTAAAAAAATATATAAGTTCTGTCTCACCCTCACGTATGTACTGACTTCTATTTGTGTTTTTTTTAATACAGGAAACCTAAGAATTAGTCAATAAAATAAACGAATAGCTAAGAAGTGGAATAGTCCAATAACTTGGTTGTCTAAAAGAAGAATAAGCCTCCAAGAATATGATAAAATTAAACAAACATTAAAAAAAATACATTTGAAACAAATATCGAAAATGGTTCATCCATTTATTAGCTGCTATAATGTTGATGGACAAATTGGAAATTTGGCAAAATTATTCTAAAACACTTTTGAGCTAAATTGTAAGTCTAGTTTTAAACAACTCTTAATAGTTGATTCTAGATAAATTATTTACCTAAAGAAATGTTTTATTAAAAGTAATTGCAGTGAAACTAGAGAGAAAAATTAACAGCAGAGCGTAGTTAGCGACATGAAATAACAATGTCGTCGAACGTAAATTATGCAACTTTGTCAAAGTTATCGGATGCAAATGGATTTTCAAACTGGAAAAGAGAGTTGATTAACTATATACCTTTTGGAAGTCAGCAGGTGCTGTATGCAGCCGCTGCAGGCTGTGTGTGATGTCGTGTCCGTACGAGAAGTACATGCCCGGGGTCTGCAGGGCCCTACGAAGAAGGTCCTCATACTCCGCATTGTCTTCAATCTAATCATTATTGTTTTGTGAGATATCGGAAAGAAGAAAAATTAAAAAAAAGTAAGATTTTGAATAAAAAATTAATGATGAACTGACATTTTGTACTTATAACAAATTTTGTAAATAGATATGTTACTTTAAAAGTATTCACAATTTAAAATCTTTCGAGAATAATATTTTGTTTGTATAAGATGGCTACTAAACTTTACTAAATTTCCCTTCAATTTGAGTCTATTTCTATTTATATGTAAAGCATCTTTAAGAATTATAACATACTAGCGCCCACGCTTCGCAATGGTGTAATTTTGCCGACTTGCTCGCGAAACCTTTAATTTTTGATAACTTAAAAAAACTTTTTCTAAAGGTTCTTTATTTACAAATTTAAATGAGAAAATTACCCTTAACATGGCGAAAACCGCATTAAAATTCGTTACGTGCTTTAAGAGGAGTTAGCGAACAAACATACAAACAGACAGAATTAGCGACTTGGATTTATACTATGTAATGATGATGATGATAATGATTGAGATGAGTGCCAAAAATACCACTTTTATTATTAAATAAGCTATTTTCAAATATTTTTTTTTAAAAAGATTTACCTGTCTGCTAGTAAGGTGTATATCCGATCTTGAATACGGTATGATCTCCGTTCCAGCCAGTTGATATATATCATGACCATTGATTTTACCAATCTGGAATATAAATAATTCATTTACATTTTTTTTGTAATAAGTATTAATAATAAAAAAAAACATTTTTTTACTTACCAAAATTCTGTACTTGGCAACAACTAAGTATAAACCGGATATGAGTCGGATGGATCCAAGAAAGCCACAAACAGGCTGGTACGCATTGTCAGGTATTTTATGGCTTTGGTAGGCTAAAAAAGATTGCAGGGTTTAATTAAAAAAACACTTACTATGACAGAAATTTGAGAATGAACTTCATATGTAAAATTTAAATAAGGTCAATGAACTTATGCCTGCTAAATAAAAAACATTCAAATAGTGTATTATAGTTGATTGATTCTACAGTTTCTAAATAGGGGATTTGATGAGTAATAGCATCAACGTTTTAGTGAACATTGAAATTTGAATGCTTTTATTTTTTTTAATAAAGGTAATAAAGTAAGGAACAGTTTTGGTCTGTCGCTACGTAGGAATGGAGCCCTAAATAGTTTTGTACATACATATAATTAAAAATGACATGTTAATATCAGTAAAAAATATGTCTTATAACATACTTTCAACAGAAGCAGTTCCAGATATACGATCAATGACCAACACTTCCGTAGGATTTACAGAAGGCTCAAGATAGAACTTATCCTGAGTTGTCCGCCTGAAAGTAAAAAAAACCATTACTCAAGTAGCGTTCCTCGTAAAATTAAATTAGGAACAATTTACACAGATGTTTCAAATGAATGTGTTGAGGTAAAATCAAATTAGTAGGCATACATCAATATCAGGTTTTCTCAACATGTGTGTCATAAAATTACATCAAAACACTTCTAACATCTCGTTTCATTGTTTAAGAATAGTATAGGATTCATATTAGATATATTTTGTGCTTAATTCGAAAATTATTGTGTATATGTTATCTGATAAGAAAACAAAAAGAAAATTTACAACGTAAACGGAGCGGGTACTTAATAGTTTAGCGGGTACTTACAATTTTAAGTCATCGTGAATCATCAGTTGATCACCCATGTTGCAAGAAAATAATTTACAAATGCTTTTTTACTCTCATCACCAGTTGAAAAATCGAAAAACAAGAATTTTACGATGTTCGCGGTCGCAGAGCAATGACGAAATATTGGTTACGTCAATGTCATGTCATGAATGACATTTGATGAAAAGTTCTCCAGTGTTGCCAATTTCTTTGCGTGATAAGGAACATTCCTCACTCTCAATATTGTCAACCTCAGTAAAAATATAGTGCGCTTAAAGCAATATAGTTTCCGAGGCGTAAACTGAGCTTTGCATGTGCGTGATCACCAAAAAATGAGTCAGCCAAAAAAAAACTATTTATCTTGACAAAAAACAGTTGAAATTAAGACAATAAGAATTAGATTAGAAATTAATTATCAAAATCGAACTACCCTGTAAAAAGATAGATAGGTCATACGTAAAAAAATATTATTATTTAAATATAAAAAATACATAAATCTTGCCTTAAGAACCTTCGTTTTTTATGTTGGTTGTAAAATAAGAATTAAAATTCAATCTCGACCGAGGAAAGCATAAAATAAAAACAGAAACAAACTCGTATTTAAATTTACTAGCAAAGAGTGAGATATCCTTAGTTTACTTGTGTTGCCTTGTAAATAAAAAATCGAATACAAACATTTTATAATAAGAAAGAATTAAAAACTTTACTCTGCTATCAGTACAAGAAGTGAAGCGTGGAGGGTGCGCGGCAAGGATACGTCACGAGAGTGTAGCTAAAAAGCTAGAAAAACCGCTTTGAACTTAGCAAAGAACGCTTCGCACTTGAATTCTGACGTCACACATACTCTATCTGTATACACGCACCCTATTGCAAAGCTCACCTTTCACCTTCTGCACTATACTAAGATAGCCCTTTTTATTTTACTGTAACTCCTAATATTAAACATTTTTTATGAACAAAGCAAAGATTAAGAATAAGCTTAAAACAGTTAGTAGTTTAAAGCATAGGTATCCCAAGGCAAGGTTTTTGCCCGAGGGGAAGGAAGTCTTGTCATTGCCATCTCCAGTTAGATTAAGAAAAAAACTTAAGGGCCCTTACTCGTAGTAACTGAAAAAGGCAGAATGACGGCAGACTGAAGACAGAAAAAAAATCCTGAAGTCACCCCTAAATTTTCATATAAATGCACATTAACACGGTGTTTTACAATAATAAGTCTTATAAAATCGCAAACTGATAGTCTTTTACCCTTTCTATTTCGTGACTGTTTTAGATTTCTGAGAAATTGAACATTTTATTAACATTTTGATAATGGAGAATGTTATTAGGTATGCCAAATCGCTTGAAATTTTGTCTCAGTAAAGCCTGTATGCATACAAATACACTAGTTTTTGTTGTAATCAAAAATACCCAGTAGTTTTGATTTTATAGGCATTCAAAGTTTCGAAAAATATCGAGTCCCGCTAACAGTCACGTGACCGCTTGTGACGTCTTACCACAACGCGCCAGCGGTGGCGCATATAGCTGGCACAGTATTTTATTTTATTTATTTAACATTTAATGAATATTTTTTTTGTGTTTTCGGTCGCGTATTAGTAAATATAAATATTATTCGTTATTATACGTTAATAGTAAATATAATTCTATTAATAAATTGGGTATAGGTTTCGAAAAAAGGTAATCGTGTAATCTATCTAAAATAGATGAATTAATTTTTTTATCAAGCGCATTATTTATCAAGAAATAGTGATTTTGTTGCCGCCGAAATGTTTGATATGATCTAAACTATGTTTATAAAAATATGTTTTATCAAAACAAAATAACCAATACAATAAAAATACTAATGGAAGAATGCAAGTCCAATAGTAGAAGTATGTACCTACCTACCTATCATTATTTTTTTTACGTTAAAGACAACAAATCATGTATCATAGTTTTGTAGCTATAGGTAGGTACGTCCTTCTAATATTATAAATGTGAAAGTTTGTGAGTATGGATGTATGAATGTTTGTTACTCTTACACGTAAAAACTACTGCCCCCCAAGTCAAGTGGCAAGTGATATTTGCGATAGCGAGTGAATAGAAAAAATATGTATGAAACTGCCAAATTGCAAGCTTGTCAAAAATTTCTTCTATTCACTTGCTATCGCAAATATCACTTGCCACTTGACTTGGGGGGCTGGACGGATTTGGATGAAACTTTGCAGTAGGTTACACATCAGAATGACACATAGGGTACTTTTTACCGCGGGAAAACTTCTCATTCCCACGGAAACCGACTTCTACGCGAACGGAGTCGCGGGCGGCCACTAGTATGTATACAAAGATACTATTCTAAGTAAATTTAAATAAATACATGCATTGATTTAGTACTAACTAGCTTTAGTTAGCAGCTTCGCCCGCGTTTCCCTCGGGAACTGTTCATTTTCCCAGGATTAAAAGAAGCCTATGGATTATTTCAGTCTTCGTCCAGATCCGTTCAGTACTTTTTGTGTGAAAGATAACAAACACAAACACAATCTTCCGCGTTTATTATATTACTAGGAAGTATAGGATACCTATACGATCTAGATGTAGGTAGTTGAACGTTACAGATGTACTTTACCTTTACTATTTTATTTAAGTAATTTAATTTATTTTTTATTGCAAATGTAGATGATATGAACTAAATCTCTTTTATTTATTTGTATTTTTACTAACAAATTGTTTAATGATATTGGTTATGTTCAAGTTAAAAGATTTGGTGATGTATGTATGTATCCTTTGGAACTGTAAAAAACAACTTTTCCGGCGAATTGATAGTTGTATTTTTACATTTAGGCACAACACATGATTTCCTAGTAGTTGGATTAGACAATTTTAAAAGTATTTAGGTTTAATTTAGACGACAAGTGCGCGCGACCGCGAGCTGAGTGAGCCAGACCGAGCCAGTTGTGGTGTGACGTCACACCGCCACCGGCAGCCCGCGTCGTGCGGTAGCAACTTAATTTTCTTATAAATCGGAAACTAATTGACGCATCGAAATAATTCTTTTACCAGTATTTTTTATTTTTGACAGAGAATACGAAGAGATAATAATCAAAATTTGTTAACATTCTCCATTAATGTGTTTGGCGCTTACGCCACTTAATTTCGAGGCCGTTGATTCTATAGGAACCGCGTTCCCCGACCCCCCCGCCTAAGGCGTAGAATCGTAGTGAAATCTGAATTTTCGCTGACCGCCTAACCCCCCTTAAAGATAAGAATAAAACATTATTTGAAATAACAAAATAAGTGAGCTTTTTACTAAAGGAAAATACCTCATACTTAAGGGAGAAGTCGAATAGCTATTACAAAGAGGCTACATACCAAATGCATAAAGTAAAATCTTTTATATTGGCTGTCCTTTGGTTGTACTATAAAATTCTTTTAAAATCTTCCCGTCTTCAAAAGAGGAAGTGTTGACGAAGACACGAAGAAATTTAAGGTCAGGCAGACATCTCGTCTGAAAATGCAAGATTTGTTTTTTTTTTGTTCAGTTCTTCCGTCATGCGGAAAGGCAAAGAGACTATGCCCATACAGCCATGCAAGATTTGTTTAATTTTTTTAACATTACAACCCTTTTTGATAAGGCATGAGTTTGACATTGACGGATAGATAACCTCAAATTCCAACCAAACAAATAGCTGCGAGTTGCTAGCAATTTTTGTTTGAATTTTTATTGTGTTATGATTGTTAGTTTATTAAAATGAGTAATTATGAAATACGTCCAGGAATTATCCGGACAATTGAAGATGGAGAGCAAATTGAGGATTTGTCGGAGGAATCTGATGTTGAAGTTGAGGTTACTATTTCACATGTTGTTTTTCTTAATAATTCTACTGTTATTTCCTTTCAAAATGTATTCAAATACCATCTGACCCAATAAAATACATGTATGACGATTATAGTTTCATAGTCTTAGTACTGAAGGGCATTTTTCTAAACATATTAGTGGGTTACAGTATCAACCATCGAAACTGAAAAAAAGACGGAAAGAAGACCTTAATCCGGATTTCCAGTTCATTTCTTCTGTGGAAGACTACAATAAGGTATGTTTATTACATGAAGAAAAATAATTCTTTTGAACCTACCCTAAAAAAAGTTCATTTATGTTTGACCAAAACTTTTATGTCATAGAACACATGGGACGACTTACAAAAATATATCAAAAGAAATGTGAAGCGAACTATAGATGACAAGATTGAGAAGAGACGAGCCTTAGCGAAAGTAAACAAAACTTCTGCTGATGTAGACACTGACTCCGATATTGACAATAAAGGTAAAAATTAATTCAATAATACTTGTATGTTCCCATGAATCCGAATGGGGTTAATAAAATCATTCTGATAAGCTAAATCAGTTCTAGTTCTGCTTTCTGTTGTGAGCTAAATAATTAAAAGTTATTCTGTAGTGAGCTAAATAATTAAAAGAACTTTAGAGACAATTTTTAAATTTTATTTCCACTTAATAAAAGATCTGAAGTAAATAATGTGAGTTACAACATTACATCATTTTACAAAGTTAAAGTTTCTATATCTCATGGTTAATTTACAGAAGAAAATGATATAGATGAATTAGAAATATCTGATGATGAACTGAAGAAGGATGAAATCAAAACTAAAGAGAAGAGAATGTCAAAGAAGCAGAAGTTAAAGCAGGTACAGTGTTACAGAATTTCTCAAACACTAGTTTAATTAGTACCACCACAAATAGATTTTCTTATTTTCTTTTTGTAATTTAATGTTCAACTACCTTTTTGAACTGAAAGAAAAACAAACAATAGTTATTTCTCAGCTGTAGGTTTCATTGCTTTTATAAAAAGTAAGTAAGTTTGTTTGCATAAAAATTAAGCTAAAAATAACAAATTATGAATAAATCATACATCTTTTGTTTATTGAAAAAAGCTCCATAATGTTACACACAGGAACTACAAGAAGATGACATTGAAAAAGGTGCCAAAATAGAATATGACTCAGACTTCTTTGAGGAACCTCCTCCATATGATGAGAACGCTTCATTCTACATGATGAACTTGTCTCGGCCGCTGTTGAAATCAATCGGTGAACTGCGGTATGTTCATCCAACACCCATTCAAGCGGCTACCATTCCTGTGGCACTTTTAGGTAAGACATTACATTAGTGAGTACTGCTATTCATAAAAATAGGGTATAGTCTAGGAGAATTATTCTATTTTTATTTATAAAGAAAAAGATTTAATGGAATACAATGGAGAATGTTAACAAAATTTTATTATTATCTCTTTATATTCTCTGTCAAAAATAAAAAATACTGGTGAAAGAATTATTTCGATGCGTCAATTAGTTTTCGATTTATAAGTAAAATAAGTTGCTACCGCACGACGCGGGCTGCCGGTGGCGGTGTGACGTCACACCACAACTGGCTCGGTCTGGCTCACTCAGTACGCTCGCGGTCGCGCGCACTTGTCGTCTAAATCAAACCTAAATACTTTAAAAAATGTCTAATCCAACTGCTAGGAAATCATGTGTTGTGCCTAAATGTAAAAATACAACTATCAATTCGCCGGAAAAGTTTTTTACAGTTCCAAAGGATACATACATACATCACCAAATCTTTTAACTTGAACATAACCAATACCATTAAACAATTTTTTAGTAAAAATACAAATAAATAAAAAAGGTTTAGTTCATATCATCTACATTTGCAATAAAAAATAAATTATATTACTTAAATAAAATAGTAAAGGTAAAGTGCATCTGTAACGTTCAACTACATCTAGATCGTATAGGTATCCTACTTCCTAGTAATATAATAAACGCGGAAGATTGTGTTTGTGTTTGTTATCTTTCACACAAAAAGTACTGAACGGGTCTGGACGAAGACTGAAATAATCCATAGGCTTCTTTTTATCCTGGGAAAATGTACAGTTCCCGAGGGAAACGCGGGCGAAGCTGCTAACTAAAGCTAGTTAGTACTAAATCAATGCATGTATTTATTTAAATTTACTTAGGAGAGCGGTATCTTTGTATACATACTAGTGGCCGCCCGCGACTCCGTTCGCGTAGAAGTCGGTTTCCGTGGGAATGAGAAGTTTTCCCGCGGTAAAAAATACCATGACAGTTTCATACATATTTTTTCTATTCATTCGCTATCGCAAATATCACTTGCCACTTGACTTGGGGGGCAGTAGTTTTTACGTGTAAGAGTAACAAACATTCATACATCCATACTCACAAACTTTCACATTTATAATATTAGAAGGACGTACCTACCTATAGCTACAAAACTATGATACATGATTTGTTGTCTTTAACGTAAAAAAAATAATGATAGGTAGGTAGGTACCTACTTCTACTATTGGACTTGCATTCTTCCATTAGTATTTTTATTATATTGGCTATTTTGTTTTGATAAAACAGTTTAGAACATATCAACCATTTCGGCGGCAACAAAATCACTATTTCTTGATAAATAATGCGCAGTCATTAATTTATCTATTTTAGATAGATTACACGATTACCTTTTTTCGAATCCTATATCCAATTTATTAATAGAATAATATTAACTATTAACGTATAATAACGAATAATATTTATATTTACTAATACGCGACCGAAAACACAAAAAAATTATACATTAAATGTTGAATAAATAAAAAAATAAAATAAAATACTGCGCCAGCTATATGCGCCACCGCTGGCGCGTTGTTGTAATACGTCACAAGCGGTCACGTGACTGTTAGCGGGACTCGATATTTTTCGAAACTTTGAATGCCTATAAAATCAAAACTACTGGGTATTTTTGATTACAACAAAAACTAGTGTATTTGTATGCATACAGGCTTTACTGAGACAAAATTTCAAGCGATTTGGCATACCTAGTAACATTCTCCATTACAATAAAATTGAAACTATGTCAATGTCATTAAAAACTTTACAAACAAAGAGGACATGTATGTGCTACTTATGATCTGTGTAAGTTAACCAAGCTAAAAGTTAAAAATAAAAACATACTTACCTTTTTTATTAGGTCGTTGACTTTTCGGACACAAAAACTCGGACACCTTGGCCAAATTATGAATTTTCAATTTTAATATTATTTTTTACCAAGGTGCCAAGTTTTTTGTGTCCGAAAAGTCATCGACCCTTTTATTTTTCTGTGTGTATGCTGTCTATACACATTTTCTCTTACCCACTCACCAGTTTTACCCCAGATTTTTGTTCGAAACCTTTCAACCCCACTTCACCCCTTTCAACCCCACTTCTACCCCACTCAACCCCACTTCTGCCCCAATCAACCCCACTTCTGCCCCGCTCAACCCCACTTCTACCCCACTCAACCCCACTTCTACCCCACTCAACCCCGTCTCAACCCCAGGCAAGGACATCTGCGCGTGCGCGGCCACCGGCACGGGTAAGACCGCGGCCTACATGCTGCCGGTGCTGGAGCGACTGCTGTACAAGGCGGGGGGGGACAGAGTCACCAGGGTGGTGGTGCTCGTGCCCACCCGGGAACTGGGGGCTCAGGTAATGTGGCTATTATAATGTACTAGTAGCCGCCCGCGACTCCGTTCGCGTGGAAGTCGGTTTCCCGTGGGAATTAGGTGTTTTCCCGCTATATTCTGATGTATTCTGATGTATAACCTATATTACTGCAAAGTTTCATCAAAATCCATCCAATAGTTTTTATGTGAAAGAGTAACAAACATCCATCCATCCATCCATGCATCCTCACAAACTTTCACATTTATAATATTAGTAGGAAGTAGGATTTTTTAACTTTATTTTTGGAAAAGTTTACTTATGTTTATCATTATCAAACTTGGTTGAGAAACACTTTTGGGAGGCGGACCATTTTTCAAGGACTTTAGTTTCATGGATTTTCTTTGCTTTCTCTGTCATTTTTTTTTTAAAGTTGCGATAATCCGATGACAGTAAGAAACAACATCCCAAAAACTAACAATAATAAAACTCGCTATCCTACTAGAAGTTTTACATTGTTACGTCCACTCAGTTTTATTTACTACTAACTCAATACAATAATAAATAATTTTATGACCAATTTTATTTTATTCCAGGTACACTCAGTAACGAGGCAGCTAGCTCAATACACATCGGTTACTATCGCATTATCTGTTGGTGGTCTCGACGTTAAATATCAGGTAAATACATTACTTTTTTAAATATTGATTTTCATAAAATTAACATTTGTTTTTCGTATGTCGCAAATCAGTAATCTTTCAATTGTTTTTAATAAAGTTTATAGCATTGGCTTTAATTTAAAAAAAAACTGCTAAACTTTACAAAAGAACTGATAGACATTTTAAATCGGTCAAACTTAATTGTGTTTAACGCATTTTTTGACAAAAAATTATGTATTTTATTTATTCCGCTATTTACCTGCTAAACATCTAGCTGTTTTTTTTTATCAAATTGTTAGTATCTACACATACAATTATAATTATAGAAGCAGGAAAGCGCCTTATAATTTAAATACGTAGTTTGTTGTGATCAATACAATAGCTTAAGCTACTATTTTTACCATCTCTTTTCCCTTAATTAACCGTGTGATTTCTTTCGCCATAAAATACCATGTTATTTCTTCTTAATTTGACCAAATACATTTTTACTAGCGAACCGCTCACGCTTCGCAATGGTGTAATTTTGGCCGACTTGCTCACGAAACATAGATTTTTGCCTACTTAATAAAACTTTTTCTGATTGTTCTTTATTTACAAATTTAAATGAAAAAAATAACTAAAGGATGGTGAAAACCGCATTCAAATCCCTTAACTGGTTTAGGAGGAGTTATCGGCCAAACATACAAACAGACAGAATTAGCGTCTTGGATTTATACTATGTAATGATGATTAGGAGAGCGTGCTCCGCCGCAACCCGGACATAGTGATCGCGACGCCCGGCCGGCTCATAGACCACATCAGGAACACGCCGTCATTCAGCTTGCATTCCATTGAAGTGCTGATACTGGACGAGGCTGACAGGTATGTTACAGTGTCTTTGTTTTTATAATAGCAACTAATTTCGGAAACCGGCCACATTTTCATTTTTATTTTATTGGATTACCCGACTGGGTAGAAGCCAAAATAACCCAAAATTGATTGATTGAGAAGAAGTTTAAAACAAATTTAGTTAGCGTAAGAAGTTTATATTTCGATGTGTATTCATATTTTTAAAGGACGTGCAAAAACCACACCTACCACTAAATATGAATGATTTTGACATGTCTTCTGTTTGTATCGTAATTTTCTTTATTTTTCTGACTCATGATCTTCCAGATTATCAAAGTAAGCTAAACTATGTCTTGTCTCTGTCAATCTAAAATTTGGTTCTAAAAAGCAGGCTTCTTGCCCTATATTTAAACTATTTAGAGTGGTATAGTCTAGCTGTAGGCTCTGCAGCGATTACTGGGCTGACTCGACCGGTGAAATACCACCGTCGCACAGAAAACCGAATTGAAGTAGGGACGATGTTCCTGCGTTTCGTTCGGTGAGTGCGATATCCGGTGCCCAATTCTCAAAGGCCAGCCACGCACCCTCAATGCATATGTAATTGTGGGTGTATATGGGCGGCGGTGATCACTTACCATCACGTGACCCGCTTGCTCGTTTGCTAGCTTGTCTCAAACAAACTGTTTTTCGTTGAAATCTACTATTTTTCCAACTACCCGCACCCAGAATGCATGAACTCGCCGCGGTGTCGTTCAAGTAGTCTGTCAGACTGTTCGTTGACAGCTGTCTATGTCTTACCCAGGATGCTGGACGAGTACTTCGCGGAGCAGATGAAGGAGATCATCCGGCAGTGCTCCCCCAAGCGGCAGAGCATGCTCTTCTCCGCCACCATGAGCGAAGAGGTCAAGGACCTCGCCGCGGTGTCGCTCAAGAAGCCGGTCAAGCTTTTCGTGGATAGTAATAAGGATGTTGCTTTCAATTTGAGACAGGAGTTTGTTAGGTGAGTCAACTTAGAACGAAAGCCTACTAATATTATAAACGTGAAAGTTTGTGAGTATGGATGTATGTATGGATGTATCCTACTAATATTATAAACGTGAAAATTTTTGAGTATGGATGTATGTATGGATGTTTGTTACTCTTTCACGTAAAAATTACTGGACGGATTTTGATGAAACTTTACAGTAATATAGGTTATACATCAGAATAACACATAGGGTACTTTTTACCACGGGAAAACTTCTCATTCCCAAAGGAAACTGACTTCCACGCGAACGGAGTCGCGGGCGGCCACTAGTAAACCATATTTCTCTACAATCTATTGTTGGTAGGATCCGCAAAGAGCGCGAGTGCGACCGCGAGGCGCTGCTAGCGGCGCTGGTGTGTCGCACGTTTCGAACCAGGACCGTCGTGTTCGTGCAGACCAAGAAGCAGGCGCACAGACTGCATGTCATGCTCGGGTTGTTGGGGATTAAGGTCATTATCATAATTAATTAATAAAAAAAAAAACAAATAAAAAAAAAAAAAAATACTAGTTGAGATTTGACTTTTAATTTTACATTTTAAATGCTTATTTTTTAAATTTTGAAGTTATAGATACTGCGCAATAAGCGGCGCGGTAGCTGAGTGGTCAGAGCAGTAGACCGGTTTTCTATAGGTCCTGGGTTCGATTCCCAGTCGCGTAATGCTCGGAGGCCCGCGTTCCTTTTTTCAGTATCTATAACTTCAAAATAATTATTAGTTTCAAAGTTTATACAATTTTTGTATAGTTTAAAGCTATGAATATTTTTTTGAATTAAATAAATAAATGTATTAATTGAGCTACATTGAATAATAAACTGAGTAAGCTTCATTGATTCTTTAAAACAATTACAGGATCTACCAACGTCTCTCGGCTTTCATTAATTATTCATTTAGCATTGAGAACAAAAAATACAGTTTTTTTACAAGACACACATAACAAAAAGTAAAATGTAAAGTACATACTTCAATGTTTGATTTCAATAATAAATGTTTTCTTTTAACTACCAATTTACAGTAAAATTTATTTATGCACCTTACAATAAAGGATAAATAAAGCGCATGCCTTAAAAACATTTTGTATTTATAATAAAATATTTTTCTTCCAATATCTAGGTGGCAGAATTGCACGGAGCCTTGAATCAACCGCAGCGATTAGACTCACTCAAGAGATTCAAAGACGAACAGGTACAGATTTTTACTTGAAATTTCAAAGAGTTTTGAACTGAATTGCTGTATACTAATAACTTTAACAAAGTAAAGAGTTAACGCTAACTAATTGATCTAAAGCTTCAATAGATAGAATAGACTTTTCGATCGTAATATTTAAAATATGACTTTAGTAATTCAACTACATGTACTTAGATATAATCATTGTTTAAATTAGACTAGTTAGTCTAAGATCTTTTAAACCCATTTTTGGTTTAAACAAATATTGCCTCATTGCTAATTTCTAGATAATCCTAGATTTTACTTTTCAAAGTTACGTTTGGTATGACATGACCTAAATGATTGCAAATTAGCTTCACCCTTACCCTTACTTTTACCCCTTACAAGGAATGCATCGCATTACCAATCACCCTGTATATCTTCATTATCGTGTAGGTGGATGTGCTGGTGGCCACGGACGTGGCGGCGCGCGGGCTGGACATCCCCGGCGTGAGCACCGTCGTCAACTTCACGCTGCCCGCCACGCTCGACCACTACATACACCGGGTGAGTACACAGATACACACACAAACACACACACACTTATACATGTACACACACACACGCACTTATAAATGTACACACCCACGCACGCACTTATAAATGTAAACACACACACGCACACTTATAAATGTACACACACATACACTTATAAATGTACACACACACAAACTTATAAATGTATACACACTTATAAATCAGTCGCAAGAGTCGCTAAGCAGTATGAATGGTTTAAAACTTTTAAACACCAAACGAATCATATGTTTCTGTCGTGCTATATATATATATATATATATATATATAACTACTGTTTCATAAGTTGCTAACTGGGTTCGATTGTTTTGCACTTTTTTTGTTTCGAGAATTATGCGGCCGACTGTACATACTTACACACAGTAAGACTTATATTTATACACACACAAATACTCAGGCTCTCACATTCATAAACGCAATCACACACTCTTTGACACAAGTTGGAAAATATTTCAACCAAATCAAAAATGTGTCTAAAGATTTTAGGGTTGTTTCTTTTTTAAAACAAAATTAATTTTCAAATGCAACAGATTATCATTATATATAAAGCATTAATTCTTATTAAATTTTCTCACCAATATTGGCATCACATCCACTTCATCTTTTATTTTTAATTTTTTAGAACTCTTTCTTGCTACTTTTAAGATATTTTTTAACAACTATTACTAAGCTTATTAGTACATTAAAATTACCAAATTCTCTAATAAATAAATAATTCCAGGTAGGTAGAACCGCCCGTGCCGGTCGCGCCGGAGTGTCAGTTTCCTTAGCCGGAGAGAACGAGCGAAACCTGGTGAAGAGCATAGTGAAGCGAGCCAAACGACCCGTCAAGAGTCGACAAGTACCGCCCGATATTGTGGCCAAGTATAGAACCAAGCTTGCCAGTATTGAGGGGGAAATTAGTAAGTATTTGAGTATTTCGGAATAATCTTGTAATTTGCCTAAGAACTGTATAATCCTACTGATATTATAAACGTGACAGTTTGTGAGTATGTATGAATGTTTGTAACTCTTTCACGTTAAAACTACAAGACGGATTTGGGTGAAACTTTACAGTTATATAGGTTATACATCAGAATAACACATAGGGTACTTTTTACCGCGGGAAAACTTTTCATTCCCATGGGAAACCGACTTTCACGCGACCGGGTCGCGGGCGGCCACTAGTGTAATAATAAATAGTTTAGGTATAATGACTATTGGTTTTCTCTAACAATAAAGACATTAAAAAAATTAATAAAATGCAGCTATAAGAAGTACCTATACAGACTTCTGTTAATTGTTCGTCGATCGTTCAAAAAGCTTAGATTATTACATAGCTAATTATTGGTTGTTCAGCCTTTCAGAAACAATCTATATTCTTTTCTTTTTATGTTACAACCCAAGTCGAGTGGCTAAATTACGAAGTCAATATTCACCTATTTTCTTTGACTTATAAACTTATAATATATGGTTTCTTTAACATTTCCAACAAGTTAGTATACAATACAATCCTATCATCAAATTAGTATGAAAATTTGCTAAAATTTATAATTTATTTCCACAGCTGCAATCCTAGACGAGGAATACGCCGAGAAACAGCTTAACAAGATGGAAAAGCAGACCTCCAAACTGCAGGGTTCGCTGAAGAAGGAGCCAGGACCCCAACACGAGGTCAAGAGGCAGCAGGAGTGGTTCCAGACGCCTAAAGAGAAGAGAGAAGAGAAAGAGCGGCTGGCTCTGACTATACATCCTAATAAAGGTAGGGGTTAAAGAATGGGGGTGAATGACGGTGGGTGATTCAAAAAATAAAATCTAAAGTAAACTTAAAATTATTGACGTTTCTTTCTAATGAATTTTTTTAGAAGAAGAAGGGTATAGTGGTTTCGCTAAATTAAGTACAAGTTATTGTAAAATTTAATGGAGGGACAGCCTTCGTCTTATACTAACGCTGTGTTCGTCGGAAGGCTCGAGATCACTAAATGTTTTTACTTAATAAAGTGTTCTATGTACGCGCTGTGTGAAATCTAAATATATAATTATGTATAACTCAAAGGTGACCGACTGTCAAAGTGATCTATCAACGCACAACCCAAACCACTGGACGGGTCGGGCTGAAGTAGATGTTATGACGTAGGCATCCGCTAAGATTTTGATCAATTATACCCCCAAGAGGATTAAATAGGGGATGATTTTTTTTGTATGAAACTAAAATTAGCTGCGGGTGAAATTGCAGGGCGGAAAGCTAGTTATTCCTATAGTGGGCTACCATGGTGTGCGAATTTATTTTTTTGAACTTTAGGATATGTATAATTTGTATAAAAATGTGTAGGTATTTAGCTACACATTTCTCATACTAAATAACTTCTAATTCCACAGCCAAACAAAAGTCTAAAGGCAGCAAACGCAAGCGCGATCCAAACGCAGATTCTGACGACGAACCATCAAACAAGAAGAAGAAACAAACCAAACACAAGCCCAAAGACACGCCCGAGGAGCGAGTGAGACGGGAGATGGAGAAGGTAAGTCGGAATTTAGATCTTAAAGTGAAGGTAGTAAGGGTTATTATAGGTTGAATTGAAGGAGAGATGTGTCTGAGGAGAGAGTGAGACGGGAGATGGAGAAGGTAAAACGGAATTTAGATCTTAAAGAGACGGTGGTAAGGGTTATTATACAGGGTGGCGCAATAGAACGTGCATTTATTAAGTATAGGCTAAAAAAAAAAATACAAAAGGTATAGTTGAAATAAAAGACAGGATGATTAGGTAATTAAATGTAGTTTATTTTTTAAAAATAACATCATCTAAATGACGGCCCTCTCGAAGACGGCACTCCTCTAAACGCGAACGCAGATTTGTGAAAACTTTTGTCAATAAAACTGGGGTGATTGCTGCCATTTCGCCACGGATATTTTCCTTTAGCTGACTGATGTTCCTCGGATTGTTCATGTAGACTTTATGTTTGAGATATCCCCATAAAAAAAAGTCTGGAGGCGTCAAGTCAGGGCTACGTGGGGGCCAAGGGATATCACCTCTTTTGGAAATTAGTCTTGCAGGGAACATCTGTCTCACAACCGCCATAGAGTCATTTGATGTGTGACAGGTCGCTCCGTCTTGTTGGAACCAAGTCCTCGTATTCGCTATTCTTGATCTCGCAAGTTCTGGAGTCAAATATCCCTCTAACATCGCAACATAGCGGTCGGTGTTTAACGGTGATGTTTCGTCCTCGTGAATCTTCAAAGAAGAAAGGGCCAATAATTCCTTTGCTTGAGATTGCTGCCCATACCGTTACTTTCGGACTATGCAGTGGTTTTTGATGTTTCATTTTTGGATTCTCGCCCGTCCAATAACGACAATTTTGTCGATTTACGAACCCATTTAAATGGAAATGAGCCTCGTCAGAAAAAAGGATGTTGTCAAAAGTGGAAAATCGACTAAGCATTTCTTCAGCAAATGCCAACCTTGCTCCGAAGTCGGAATCTTTTAATTCCTGTGTTAACTGGAGCTTATAAGGATGCAGTTTAAGATCCAACTTCAAAATTCGCTGTAAACTTCGTCGCGACAAGTTTAAAGCCGCAGATCGCTTCCGAGTAGACTCTTGCGGATTTTTTCGTACTGACTCCTTCACCCTCTCAATATTGTCACTGGTCCTAGACGTTCTTGGACGACCTTTTGCTGGTGGTTTAAACGTGGAACCGGTCTCTTCAAAACGCTTTATCCATATTTTAATTAAATTTGCACTCGGAGCTTCATTAATGTGTGTTAATCCATATTCAGAACAATACAGTCGCCTTGTAGAGATGTATGAACGACCGTTCTCGTAAAACGTGCGAACACAAAAAGCGCGACGCTTCCCGTCGAAGTGACTCATGGCTACTAAAACTCCACGAGTGCCACTATCTAACCACGCTAGGCTCCCCCCGCCCGCGCACCGTTGACCCCGCGAAAAATGATGACGCAATATGCACGTTCTATTGCGCCACCCTGTAGGTTGAATTGAAGGAGAGATGTGTCTGAGGAGAGAGTGAGACGGGAGATAGAAAAGGTAAGTCGGAATTTAGATGTTAAAGTGAAGGTAGTAAGGGTTATTATAGGTTAAAATGGAAGAGAAATGAATGATGAACTAACGAATAAGAAGAAGAAACAAACCAAACACAAGCCCAAAGACACGCCCGAGGAGAGAGTGAGACGGGAGATGGAGAAGGTAAGTCGGAATTTACATCTTTAAGTATGAGTAATAAGAGTTATTTTAGGTTGAATTGAAGAAGAGAGTGAGATGAGAGATAGAGATGGTAAGTCGGAATTTAGATCTTAAAGTATGAGAAATAAGAGTTATTATAGGTTATATATAGGTATAGTTATTGAAGGAGAGAGTGAGACGGGAGATGGAGAAGGTATGTGAGAATTTAGATCTTAAAGTATGAGTAATAAGAGTTATTATAGGTTGAATTGAAGGAGAGAGTGAGACGCGAGATAGAGAAGGTAAGTCGGAATTTAGATGTTAAAGTGAAGGTAGTAAGGGTTATTATAGGTTGAGTTGAAGGAGAGAGTGAGATGAGGGATGGAGATGCTAAGTCGGAATTTAGATCTTAAAGAGACGTTGGTAAGGAATATTATAGGTTGAAATGGACGAGAAATGAATGATGAAGTAACGAATAAGAAGAAGAAACAAACCATTCACAAACCTAAAGACGCCCGAGGAGAGAGTGAGATGAGAGATGGAGAAGGTACGTTAGAATGTATATCTTATAGTGAAGAAATTTGGAGTTATTTTAGGTTGATATAGTATTTTAGTTGAACAAGTGAAAGTGAAAAGATGAAAATATTTTCTTCCTCACCATAACTTTAAAAATGTGATGAATTAGTAAAAACTTTAATACTGCATTAGCCCAAAAACGAAAGCTTAAGTTTAGCAGCCCATTCCTAGCTTCCTCTATTCAAATATAATATGTTTGACCTTTTGTACCCTATCAGGTGGCCCTTCTCCAGTCTCGCGTGGCCAAACGCAACAAGAAGCAGCGCCGCATCCGCGCCGTCGACGACGAGGACCGCCCCACCAACAACAAACAACAACAGAAGAAACACAAGAAGAAGCAGTCTAACTTCGCCACAGACCTCACAGACACGGGGAAATCCGCCACGAAACGATTGAGATACGAAGCCAATCAGGTGCAGAAGGGAAAGGGGCCGTTTGGGAAGAAAAACGGGGGGAAAGGGGCGGGAGGTAAAGGAATGGGGGCGGCAAAAGGGGGTAAAGGAAAAGGGGCGGCAAAAGGGGGTAAAGGAAAGGGGGCGGGAGGAAAAGCGTTCGGGAAGCCGCAAGCGCCTAGGAATAAGAGGAATAAATGAGTTTTGACTTGATTTTTGAGTTTTAATTTCGTATGTTGCATGAATAGTTTGAGCATTGATTGAATCTACAAATCGATTACTAATTGTTTATAAGTGTAAGGAATCGTTGTTGATGTAAAATCTTCTGGTAAAGGCTAAGGGGTAGTGATAGTTGTAACGTTAAGACTAACTAAACTGGTGTATATTCATTTATTTACGTAATCAATCAGAACACGGTAAATTTTCCAAAATAAAAGAATCTTTAGTAAAGAAATGCAAAACTTTTAAATCCCTACTTTCCCTATCCCTACTAATATTATAAATGCGAAAGTAACTCTGTCTGTCTGTCTGTTACGCTTTCACGCCTAAACCACTGAACCGATTTTGTTGAAATTTGGTATGAAGAAAGAACTGAACTTGGGAAAGGACATAGGGTACTTTTCACCGCGGGAAAATTTCTCATTCCCACGGGAAACCGACTTCCACGCGAACGGAGTCGCGGGCGGTCACTAGTGTAGGTATAAGGAGAGAACCCCGTTACGCACAGCTGTAAACCCTTTTTTCTTCTTTTGCATTGATTGAAGACGAGACCAATTCGTGGTTAGTTAACCTCCTATAATAGGCTGCTAAATTTATTTCAAAATTAAAATTAATTGAATCGGGGCCTGCATTTTTTTACTAGCATTCATATTATAACTCGCCATATAACTATTAGTTAATGATGAATTATAAACATGAAATAACATATTGAAACAACAAAGTATTACCAACAATTTTATTACTTTCAGCAACAATATATGTTACAATAAAGATTTCGAAAATACATACGAATATTACTCTTACAACTAGCTGATTATTCATACCACTTATATTAAATACTACTAAAGACATGCCTTCTAGAACTATCTTTATAAATAAATTCAACATTACAGCACTATTAAAACAGAAATAGGGACTGTATGCTGAAAAAGTTCGTATTTCGAGATAGAAAATAAAAAAAAAAACGAATTTGCAATATTTTTTAACTTAATTTAAAAAGGTTTAATATAATTTTCTTAACAAAGGATAACATGAATTGGAGCTTTTTGGAGAATAAATAGTTACATGTTTTGACATGGATTACCAAAATTAATATAATTTAGATGCAAGGACAAACTTAATCCAATATAATCTTGTCATTTTCCATCTAAATAAAATGATAAGATAAAATTAGTTAATTTCAAGTGTAAAATGAATAAGTCGTGCGGGAATAAAATATGATTATATCATCTTTTCCGTAAAAAACGAGTTTAGCCATATATGTTTTGCCTTGGTTAGCTAAGTCTTTGACAAAACATATTTAGTGATTCCTTTAGGAAAAGATAGATATTTTTGTGATAATGTAAGTCATTTTGACATGTATTTGTGTGAGAACTGTCAAAATCATTGCAGATAGCTTCATTCCGTGTAATATACAGGGTGTTTTTAACGGTCAGGCAAAAACTTCAAAAGTATGCATATTGCTATTGCTTATCCAAAACTGTGAAAACTTTACTTTTCCTTAATCTTTGCCAAAAATCTCTTTAAAAATCAAGCTTTCCACCGCTTCACAATCTTGCAACCCCTTTTCTCAATTTTTTTTGTCAGCCCACATTTTCCCACCCTGTATAACCCTATCATCATTTAGTTGGGGGTGGCATCGGGGTGTCTCTCCAATATCATGGCAACCCCCTGCCCTCCGGCAGCACAAGCTGAGATGACCCCAACTTGACCGTCTTCCCTGACTAGACGGTTTGCTGTGTGCATCGCTAGACGTACCTGGAAGATGGATTATGAACATAAATCAAATATAGAACACAATTTTTTTAAAATATTTTTATTCCAAAGTCTCAAAATGACGTCAGTTAAAAAAACAATTTAGTTTGAAGTTTTTCTCTTATATACTTATACATACATATCGTCACGCCTGTCTCCCATTGGGGTAGGCAGAGACTATGGATCGCCATCTACTTCGGTCCAGACATACTTCTTGCGCTTCTGTCACTTATCATTATTACATTCATAAAGTATATCTTACCCCGGTAGCAGCGAAGGGATGTCCAATAGAGAGGGATCCGCCCCATTTGTTCCATTTATCTAAGTCTGGAGATCCAACCTGAATACACATTAATAAATTTTAATAAAAAGAAGAGAAAACTTAATTTTCACGCGAAAATAATCAAAACCAAATTTTTTTACTTCTAAACTAATTATCAATTATTATTATTTTTATGAAAAGCTTACTTAACTACGTGTTTTTGGAGTTAAATATAAATAAGTAAGTGATAATACCTTGCCCTGTCTGTTGAGATAAGTCTGACCGAACCAGTCTGAGTCCATCGCCTTCAGATTTGCAAGAATTTGACCCTGGGAAGAAATAATTATGTCATTTTTATCTAATGTAAGTATGCAACAAATAAAGATACTGAAAGTTATTAAAATCTAGAAAAGGTAATATTTATAAAAGTCAACATCACCCATTTAGTACACAGCTTAAGACGGAAGTAATTTTTTTTAACTCAACCCCTAAAGTGATGAGAAAGGGGTTGAAATTTATAGTTTACCAAATAGTTAAAAAAAACATTTTTTTCATTAATTTGAAGTTGAAAAATAAACATAAACCACAGCATTTTCTTGTTATTGAAAAATCTTTTTTCTTCTTCATCATGTGATGAATATGCACTTTAAAATAAATAAGTATACTCACAGCGAAGGCCTCGTGTATCTCCCAGGTGTCGATGTCGGACATCTTGAGTCCCGCGCGGTCCAGGATCTTCGGGATGCTGTAGGCGGGGCCTAGAAGCAGCTGGTCTACTGGGTCCTGGATATAACGAAATAAAGCTTTAAAACATGTATACAACACAAATAATACTTGAAATTTTTGGTGAATTGAGAATAATTTAAATAAACTGAAGCTAGAAGTATCATAGAAGCTTTAATTTCAAATATGAATTTCCTCACCAATAAAAAAATCATCTTATCATCGTATCTTTTAATCTTTAATTGCTCGAATTATAACTATCAATATCCATAATTACCTGAGCTACATACAAGAAGTCCCGCAGATAAGCTTTAGGCTTGAGTCCGAGTTGTTTGGCTTTCTCCTCAGACATTACCAAACAAGCTGAGGCTCCGTCCGTCTGTAATACAGTAATTTTATTAATATTTAATCATAAAACATATGTAGTTTAAAAGTACAGCATCTTAAAAACAATTTAATTTAGCAAACTAATTCTACCCCATAAGGGCTAAGCCCTTTAACTTAAATTTTTAGAAAACCTTACTTTTTTTCGCTTAAATTTAACCCCATGTACCCTAAACAACTGCCACAAATCCAACATATATCTGCAACCCATTTCCCCACTCAACCCCTTCTCAACCCCACTCTACCCTTTCAACCCCTTTTCGCCCCCACTCACCAAGAACGACGCGTTAGCCGCGGTGACGGTGCCGTGCGGCTTGATGAAGGCGGGCTTCAACTTGGCGAGTTGTTCCGGGGTGGAAACACGGATGCCGTTGTCGGCTGACACGGCTGTGTCTTTGCCGTCCACTAAAACAAAACACAAATTAAAAAACGATACTTCACGTATTAACCCGTTTTCTTTTAAAAAAAAAACAAGAACTTTCTTGGAAAATATAAAATTTCAATGAGGTATAATATCCAATTTCACCGAAATTCTGATAAAGGAAGTCCTTAGACCGACTTGCTTAAATAATAAATAAATCTGAGATCTGTCAAGACTTTAATTGCAAAACTCATTATTTTAGAAGTGAGTTCAGTTTCAGTCTATATTGATTTCATTATTTGATTGTTTGTTTAGAGAGAACTCAAAGACTAGAATTAAGCTATGCCCATATTATTTTTAATCAATATTTTAAAGCTTAATATAATTCAAAAGGGAACTTTAATTAACTCTGTCAGCACTTTTGATTTTTATCTGCTTCATTCTAATAAATAAATCCTACTAATATTATAAACGTGAAAGTTTGTGACTATGTATGTATGGATGTTTGTTACACTCTTTCACATAAAAACTACTGGACGGATTTTTATGAAACTTTACAGTAATATAGGTTATACATCAGAATAACACATAGAGTACTTTTTACCGCGGCAACTACTCATTCCCACGGGAAACCGACTTCCACGCGAACGGAGTCGCGGGCGGCCACTAGTTATTATGTAAATCTCCAGACTGGTAGAAGCTTCTACTTGACTAACCTAATCTTCTTTAACTGCCACAAAAGTCTATTAAAGTTGGACAACCTAGGTGCTCAACCTGTTACCTCTAAAATCCAACCAATAAATAAACTACACTATTTATTTAATATTAACCAATCCACCAACCTTTAACAGGCATCAAATCAGTGAAGTACCCCTTATCCCGTGCCTGAGCGGCCATGGTGTGTGATCTAAGGGCGTAGTCGTCTTGTTCCTGTCGGGACGCGCCGAACGCGGCCGCGAGCCGGTCCGCGCTGTGGCCCATAGTCTCACCGGAGGAAAACTCCGCTACTGCTGGCAGCTGGATGAGATGTTGAGGGTAATAATAGGGTATTTTACACCATGCAAGAAAAAATATAAGTGAATGTTTATAAGATTTCGAATAATATGAACGAGAAACGTTGATTTTAATTCATAGAAATGTGTTATAAATTTTAGATATCCAATTTTAAAATCGACTTTTATAATCTGTTTTTGAAATGTCAAAAACGCTGTTCGCAATGACGTGACGTCACTCTGATAGTAAACACATTGTCGTGCTTTGAGAAGATTTGTAGAAATTGTCAAGTTATTAAGTTTGAACGTTTATCCATTATTTTATCCAATGATAACTCATATTTCCGAAAATATTTTCACTTGCTCTCTAACAAATTGTATTGTTTACTATCAGAGTGACGTCACAAGTCGAAACAGCATGATTCCGCGCGCAATTTTAAAATCATAAATAAAATATATGTTTTATGGCAATTTTTAGAAATTTAAAATAAAACTAAAAATTCTACAGGTTCAGTACAACTTCAAGATTGATTTAAAACAGTTTTCAAAAAGTGTGAAATAGCCTATTGGAAGAGGGTTTAAATGGGATCCTGTTACTAAGACTGCGCTGTCCGTTCGTCTGTCTGTCTGTTACTAGGTTGAATCTTATGAACATGGATAGCATAAAGTTAGTTAGGTTTTCATAGATCATGTATTCTAAATGCCGCTATAAAAACAAATATTCGAAATTTATGAAGGGGTTGAAGTTCCGAAATGGTTTAGCTTTCTTTTAGCCCAGAACTAAATTGTAAATAAAGAAAAAAAAGGAAAATGTTAAAAAACTTAAAAACACTATGATTATTGTTATTTAACTTTTTTTATAATAAACCAACGTCTTACTTTTTAATCTATTTAGGCCCAAAATCAGGGAACGTTTTAACCTCGGGTTAGCTAACTCAGGTTTAAATGGCGTCATCATCGATTGTAACTACTTCTTATTACAATCGATGGTGGCGTCATTTAAATCTGGAGTTAGCTAACCCGAGGTTAAAAGGACCCTGCAATTGGGCCTTATTGTTATTAAACTCTTTTTACAATAAACCACTCACCAAAAATCCAACATCTATTTACTAAAACTCACCTCAGGCGCGAAGAAGTCCGGCCGAATAGTCGCGATCAGCGACAGCCGCTGCGCGGGCGTCTTGGCGCGGTTCAGTTTCAGCAGCAGCGCGCGCATCTTGCGCGAGTGTCGGATCGGGACGTCCGACATGAACTCCACGCCGCCGGCCACGATTATCTCGTAGGCGCCGGCGGCTATCATGCCGATACCTGGCGGAACGACGGTAGACTAGTTTCGTGGTTTTAGACTTTTTTTTTATATAAATGGCAAAGCATACGGGTCACCTGATGGTAAGTGATCACCGCCGCCCATGACCACTGCGGGTGTTGGGGGTGTGTTGCTGAGCCTTTGACAAAATTAGGCACCGGATATCGCAAAGGTTTTTATGTTGCTTTGTATTATACGGGGTGTAAAAGAACTGCTTCCGAAAACAAAAACTAGGCATTGCTGGAGGGGGTTACGTTTTGAGCAAAAAAAATTGTTTTACGTAAAAATAAAATTAATTATGGTTTTAATTTAATTTGCAATGTAAATAATCGCACCTGAACCAACAGTACACATACAGAACACATAACAGCCGAATACGACTTTTCAATCCTTAATAACTTTTTAAATTAGGTTTTCTGGGTATACTGTTAGTGAATTAAGTTACTATTGCGGCTCCAGAATACATGGTTTCAGGCTTCGGACGTGGTCTTTTTACACCCTTTATGTATGCTTTGAGATAAATGAGAGTTGTTTTAATTGCCTTTTGGGGAAAAAACTGGTTGGTTAAGAATTATAAAGCTGGTATTAACGGTTTGTGAAAAAATATAGGAGATTAATTAATTATTAAAATAAAAATAACTATAAACTATTAAATAGTTGCTTACCAGTAGTAATAGCCTGGTTGGAAGATATACAAGCCATGGTGACGGTATGAGACGGAGTTTTGTCACTGAAGCCAGCAGCCAGAGCGGCCTCACGACCGATGTTGGAGGTCTTCACCTCCTGGATGACAGTGCCGTAGATGATGTAGTCGATCAGCTCCTTGTCAATACCAGTCTTTTGGAGAAGGCCACTAGAAAAAAAATGATTTAGGAGTTAACTTATAATGGTTATGAAAGGTTTCAGAGAAATGCTAGTAAATAAAAAACATACAGTAGAGCGTGCCTGGCGAGTTCATGAGGCATCATTTTGGCATAGTCTGTAAAGGATAGAAGGAAGGGAGTGCGGACGCCATCAACCAACACGATGTTCTTGCCGGTGGGGTCCTTCAGTTTTTTCTGCTGCAGGGCTGCCCCCACACTTAATGCCCGCCGCGCTGTGTCTAAAACAATACAATTAAAGTGTTACTTCATGGAGTTAAATTATGAATGTACATAATAATAATAATAACTCACAGTTAACACTCAATGGCTTGAGCTTGGAAAACATTTTTACAATTACTATTACAAGAAAGCTG
Organism: Emmelina monodactyla; assembly: GCA_916618145.1. Classification (NCBI taxonomy): domain Eukaryota; kingdom Metazoa; phylum Arthropoda; class Insecta; order Lepidoptera; family Pterophoridae; genus Emmelina; species Emmelina monodactyla. The sequence continues at coordinate 1,946,657 of OU745323.1, read as the reverse complement.
CTTCAACCTTCTCAGTATGGCATTTGCCCTCAAAATGAGATGAAATGCCTTCTACAGTTTTCCAGTACAAAGTGCACGGTAATTGGAAAACGTCCAGTACATATCAAGCATATTATAAACATAAAATGATAATAATTTGTACCAATGCCAATCAGTTGGGTACAAAGTTTACAATCCCAGAAAAAGTTATATTGCTATGTAGTTTCGCATCAAATTTATTGAACAGCTTTTTTAAATGAAGCAGATTTATGTACTAACCCTAAAAACCGTAATTAACATGAACATATATTAAACTGTGAACTAAATTCTTACCATACTTAACGGCGTGAGCTCGCGACACTTTTACAAAGTTTTTCGCTAGTTGGGATGCCATTTTTACAGGGATTGTTGAACTAAGAGGCACTATACACCAATTTTGAACTCTGTAAGATTAAACGACTCTAAATTAGGAAACAAAATAATTATTAAAAGTTACGAAAACTAAAAGTTGGACTCTGACCTGCTGTCAAACCACGCACACTCTACATTGAGATGTCAACGTCAGTGTCATTAATGACATTTGACACTAATTAATAAGGATGCGATCAGAAAATCAGAATGAAACAAGAAATCATTGCTACAGTATCATTGCTTGCTACATTCCCTGGGGCAATATAATTTTTTTTAGACTGCTAGTATTTATAAATGTTGTCAATAGACCAATCGGAAAACGTTACATCAATGAAGATCATTAGTTTAAGGCTTAAAAGCTGGAGAATCAATGATTTAAACGGTAAGTTATAGCGGTAAATGACATTTCATCTTCTCTTAATTTAAATAAAAAATATCGCACATAGTAAAAGTTTTGTGGTTCATATAATTTAGTAACAAAAGTAAGCTATCTATTTATTTATTTTTTATTTATTTAAACTTTATGTACATAACATTGAACAAGAAAGAAGTTAAAATATAAAAGAGAATTAAAATCTATCTACTTAATTGTTTTATTGAATCTACCTACGGTTACACGAGACTTAAAAATATGTGTTGGGGGTAGATGTAAAACTTTTAGAAATACGTCTTTCTTTCTTAGATTTGAAGGATACAAGAAGCTTGTGCTTTTTACTTTATTTAAAACAAAACTTGCAAAATTCAAAATTTATATTTATTTATTATAGTTCAAATGAAAATTCACATATTTATCTACGTTTCCATGAATAAATTATTTTAACAAATAAGGTAAGTTTCGATCATAGGTTACATTTTGCCATGTGCCTTTTTGGTTAGGTAATTTTTTTCAGTTTCATGATCACTATACGTTACTGAAGTGTTTTAATTTAAATATTTTTAAGATTTTTTCTTGATATTTTTACTTTCTTTACTATATTTAGATATATAGCCATGTCTGATAAATTCAATTTATGTGTTCGACATATTGCAAATCCTACTAATATTATAAATGTAAAAGTTTGTGAGTATGGATGTATGGATGGATGTTTGTTACCGTTCCACGTTAAAACTACCGGACGGATTTGGATGAAACTTTACAGTAATAGTTTATACATTAGAATAACACATAGGATACTTTTTACCGCGGGAAAACTTCTTATTCCGACGGGAAACCGACTTCCATGCGAATAGTAGTAGATAAATAAAAAGTTTTTACTGTTTAAATTAATTTATTCAAACACAGAAATCATTTACTGAAACATACCTTAGATTTTTTTAATACCATCATTATTTTGAGACATCAAAACAATTTTTATTTTTTTTTACTTTCGCAAGATTTTTTAGGTATCAATACTTTTTCAACATAGCTTGCTTTTTAAAATTTACTTAATTGATATTAACTTTTGTCTTTATTATTTCAAACTTATTTGCCCCATAGTTGGTACGCTCATGACAAGACCTACATCAACCATTTTCCTCTCTGTTTCAGATGGAACGTGCCCTTTACCTGGTAGCATTCCTTAGCTTGCTGTCCTGCTGCAGTGGCGCGTTAGAAGATGAGATGCAGCAGTACGAGCACGATTGTCTCAGTGAGGACAAGCTGACGTGTCATTCCGGTGGTTGTATAGACGCTGTGAAGTGGTGTGACGGCAGCGTCGACTGTTCCGATGGCACTGATGAGAATTTCTGTTGTGAGTAGGACCTAAAACCTTACTTTAACTATAAATGTGAAAAAGTGTACCTATGTTGGTCTGACTGTTTGTTTGTTCCGCCTTCACGTCGAAACGGCTGAACCGATTTTAATGAAGTTCAACAGGCTCGGATGAAAAAATGGGTACTTTTAGCGCGGGAATAATCCTCGTTCCTACGGGAAAATCACTTTAATCGCAGACATCGTCGCGGGTACCTACTAGTCATAATATAAATAAGTTATAAGTTGGGAAAGCAAACACAGAAATTTAAGAAATATTTATTAACTCTTAACTATGACGACACAGAATCACTAATGGATACTTCATGATGACTGATATCATTTAAACCTCATCACTATCAATTTATAATTAACTACACTCAACACCATCTAAACATATCATAAAATGTACAAAACACACACACACACACTCACAAAAATGCTTACAGCACAAATACATATTGTTCATTCACATCCAAATAAAAACATCTTTCTCACATACACACACACGCACACACACACACACACACACTCACATTGTGCCTTGAAATAATTTAGTTTAGTTTGTTTTTATTTTTACTAGAACCTAAGTTATAACGCTGTAAAGTTTGCGAATCTCAGTCTTCTGCGAAACAGTGCAAACTAGTGCAGTAGACTCAATACAGGCCGCATTGTATGTTTGTACCTAAATCATACTTACTTATTTTAGATTAATTATTTTTTAGAATATATTTTATAATTACATGTATTTAGATCTTAAGACGCAGGGCCGCGCCGACCCTAAGCAGCGCCTGTGTGCGACACCTATGAAGCGCCTGTGTGCGAAACTTATGAAGCGCCTTTTTTAGTCGGTTTAGACAATTTTTTCAACTTTGTTGTATTAAAAAAAAACAATCCGGCGCCCCTTTTGCTTAGGCGCCTGTGTGCGCCGCACACATCGCACACAGGGGCGGCTCGGCCCTGTTAAGACGGTCTTGTAAAAAAAAATGGCAGTCAACCTCAATGTGTTTTACGCGGTATTTCCCGCCACGCACTTTCATATATAAAAAATCGGAAATTAAAAGTTTGCTCATGTAAAGATGTAGGGAAACATCTTCTTTATCCTTGTTTATCCTCACTAATATGAATAATATACTAACGTATGCTTGTCTGTCTATATTTTCCGCTTTCACGTCGAAACAGCTGAACGTACTTCAATTAATTTTGAAATGGACATAGTTCCACAGCACATATGATAATACCTACAAGTACCTACCTACTAAAAATAATCTATCTTCTTACCTTTATTTCCAGTGAACCACCAGCCAGATATACTCCTGTGTAACATTACAAATCAGTTCATGTGTCGCGACCACCTGCGTTGTATACCGCGCGAGCGGGTTTGTAACAACGAAACGGACTGCCTTGATGGCAGCGATGAGAAAAACTGCTTGTCTGTGCCCATACCTGTACCTGTTAATGTGAGTTTTTGAACTTTTTTAGGAAATAAGAAGTGAGCTTTTGTGTTTATGGGAGGGTCGTGGAGAGTTTAGGAGAGTTACAGAAAAACATGGCGATATGCAAACTACGTTTAAAAAAATAGCATTTTCAAATGTATAGAATGCATGCTTAGGTATTCAAATACACTTTAACTTTCTTAAAGTAGTTACCTCGCAACGTCAATAGTTATCATGTTTTTTTTCAAAAAGCCGTTTTAGATATAAAAAGGAAAGATAATTTCTCTGTCTCATTAGAAAAACACCGATCATGACCGGTTATCTTTTACCTAAAATTAAATTAGCGTTTGCATTTGTAGTTAATATTTATAATATTTATTGCAGTCTTCCTGCCATGGGTTTCAGTGTGACTCTGGTAAATGTATCTCAAGTCTATGGGTTTGTGACGGTCTTTATGACTGCAAGGACCTCAGCGACGAAAAGCCAGACAATTGCCGTAAGTTATGTGTAGATATTTCATGTTTGCGCGAGACTACGACGTTTGAACGACTTCAAACAAAAGAGGAGGTTTACAATTCGACTTTATTTGTTGATGTTCGTTAATTCAGAACTTTTAACTCAGTGAACCTTGCTGATTCTTTTTTATTTGAAAGCTGATGCTTGTTGTGTGGTCCTATTTCAATTTGATCCAATTATGATAATGGTATCGACGGGAAAAATTATTAGTGTTTGCATAAGCAGTGTGCAACAAAAGTACGTCTAAATAAGTCGTAAAGCGTTCCGCCCTGCAGCAAATAACTTTTCAGATGAGGATTTCTAAAAATCCTTTTTAAATAACAACGCCGGTACCAAATTTCATGGCCCCAACTTAAAAGTTTACGCTCGGCGATGATGAATCGTTTAGTCAGTCAGAAATTATCATTATCGTTTACATTACATATGCATTATTACAAAGTATAAACCTAAGTCGCTAATTGTGTCTGTTTGTATGTTTGTCCGCTAACTCCTCCTAAACCACTTAACGGATTTTAATGCGGTTTCCGCCATCTTGAACATCATTTTTTCACTTAAATTTGTAATCAATGACGATTCAGATAAGATTATTTAAAGTTAGCTAAAATTCAAAGTGTGATCGAGTCGCGAAAAATTACACCATTGCGAAGCGTGGGCGGGTTATCATTACTCCTCCTAAGCCAGTTGAGCGATTTTAATGCGTATTTCGCCATCTTGAACATCATTTTTTCATTTAAATTTGTAAATAAAGAACATTCAGAAAAAGCTTTTTTAAGTTAACTAAAATTCAATGTTTCGGGAACAAGTTGCCCAAAATTAAACCATTGCGAAGCGTGGGCGGGTCACTAACTAGTTTATTTTTTAATACAGTTGCTCAATAAGTGGCGTACTGCAGGAACGTATAGCGTTCGGGATGTGGGCTATTACACACGCGTGCTTTCTTTTTACCTTTCCCGCACTCGTGCGTTCTCTTTCCCAACTGTCAAAATAATGTCTATTAAAAAGAAAAATTAACCAACCCTGAAGTTTTTACTAAAAAAAACAAAGAAGTTTTTATGATTCATGTTAATACTTACGTAGCGTAGGTATATTTCTAAAAAAAGCTACTAGTTTGTTTCGATATCAGATTTAATGATTTGATTGAATTAGTGTGGTCGGTTTCATTTCATTTTATCTCATTTCATTTTCATTTCATATCAATAACACTTCTATTGAAGACTTGGCTGTATGGGCATAGTAACCTTTGCCTACCAAATGGGTAAAGAAAAAATGGCGCCATTTTCCAGAAATTTTCTTTGCAGTCTTTGCGAGTTTAGTTGTTTGTTGCACAAAATGAGTTTATTCAACATTTACGATCCTAATTTTATATTTTATGAAATTGCTTTATTTTTTCGCAACTGTATTAAAAATAGTCGTTCAGTACACGTGCGGAACCGTCATTGCAACTCGTCCCGCCTGTCAACCCTCGCCTTCGGCTGTGCCTCGGCTCGGGTAGACATTTGTCGGGACTCGTTGTAATGACAGCCTTTCCACACTTGTATTGAAATATACTATTATTAGTATACATAAGTATACATAACTAAACCGCAGGTCACACGGGCCTCACCCACTGGATCCGCGACGGCGCCTACTGCCCGGAGACGGAGCCCATCTCCTTCCCGAACTACGTGGAGCGCAGCTACGGCTGCGTGGACGCCAGCTACTGCCTGCCCGCGCGGTACATGTGCAACGGAGTGGATGATTGTAGGGACGGGAGCGACGAGGGGCCGTTCTGTGAGAGGTGTAAGTGGACTTTTTATATCTTACTAGTGGCTGCCGCGACTCCGTTCGCGTGGAAGTCGGTTTCCCGTGGGAATGAGATATTTTCCCGCGGTAAAAAGTACCCTATGTATTATTCTGATGTATAACCAAATCCATCCAATAGTTTTTACGTGAAAGGGTAACAAACATCCATCCATCCATACTCACAAACCTTCACATTTATAATATTAGTACGGTGGGTTCTAATGTAGATTTTTTACAGCATAAGGGTTATGAAAAGTAAAATTGTAAGGAATGAATTAGCCTGAGACTACGATAACAATGTGGAACTGGAAATGAACGTAAGCTTGTAATTTAGGACATTGGACTGGTCTGGAAAATTAGTATACTTGTCCTGGGTTCCAATACCGTAACTTTTGACTCAAAGACACAGGATCAAATAGGCCTTTATAATAACCCATACAGGCTAATATTAGTGACGTTTTTGTAATTTTCGTTCATAGTTAATACGAAACCTATGCTGAACAGATAGCACTTGGTATGTTCATAGTTTTGGTTATATCCCCACTGGAAATCAAACCCGAAAGCTTTCAATTTACAGTTCGGTGTTAATGCCGCAGAGTTCATAAATGCTTGATAAATCCTACTATCCTACTAATATTATAAACGTGAAAGTTTGTGAGTATGGATGTATGGTTGTTTGTTACTCTTTCACGTAAAAACTACCGAACGGATTTTGATGAAACTTTCCAGTAATATCGGTTATACATCAGAAAAACACATAGCGAACTTTTTACCGCGGGAAACCCCATTCCCACTGTAAACCAACTTCCACACTGAGTCGTTCCACTACTTTACGCATAATTTCTGTATCGCAAACCTTCGTTCCACCACCTTCCACCAGGGTCGACCATGTGTCAGAACTCCACCTGCCGCGACTCCGCCCGCTGCTCCCCCGACCGCGGCGGCCCCGCCTGCGTGTGCGCGCGCGCCGCCGTGTTCGCGAGCTACGACTACACCACGCACAAGTGCGTCACGGACGACGCGTGTCGGAGCCTGCTGCCGGCGTGCGCGCAGGCGTGTGCGCCGTACGAACACGGGTTTCCGAAGTGTTTCTGTGCAGAGGGGTACACGTTGGATAAGTACGGGTATATGTGCTTTGCTGAAGGTTAGTTGTTTTTTTTTATATATAAATAATAATAAATAAATTTCCAGACTGACACACCAATTATATGTAAGCACTTGTGTTATAGAAACCACATAATGGACTAGGGGAGAACCTAGTTACATCCAGACACGAGCCAATATCGAAAAATATTTTTTACGAAATTGGCCCGACCCGGGGATCGAACCCAGAACCATTCGCTTAGCAGTCCAGTATATATACCGCTGCACCATGGAGGTCGTCAAAAAAAATAGTTACCCCTATTTACATTTGCATTTTTGGTTAAATATAGTTGGCTCTGACTAACTAAATACTTAGCTTTCGTAGTTTAAAGGCAATTTTTGAAAAAAAAGATTAGTTTTTGGTTAATTCGTTTCAACGTTATTTATACCTTCAGAAAAATTAAAAAAAATAGTGAATATTAGCAAAAACGGAGTTTACTTTGTAAATATTTAATATTCTAAGTACTTATATGTTGAAATTATTTAATTTTGGTAGAATACCGTCAAAATAATTTGATGAAACAGAATCAAGAAGTAGGTACTTAATAAAGTACTTGGGTATATTATTCTTATTTAATTACCATAGTTTGAAATTTAAACAAAATTTTACAAAAAAATCGTAGCAAATAACATGCGTTGCACTCTTTTATATAAGGTTTCCTATGTTTGAGCTCCTACCTTATCCAGAATTATTTTATTTTGTAACTATACAATAGTTTTTCTTTTCCTTAAATACCCTCGTTTTTTTAATTTAATTCACGTTTTTAAATAATTATTTAATTATTTATTTCAGGTCCTGAGGGATTATTGTTTTTTAGTACGTTAAATGAAATCAAATATTATAAACTAAAGTCGGAACAAATTGTAACCGTTGCTTCGGGATTAAAACAGGTAAATATGCAGTTATTCATAAGTGACTTTCAACTTGAAAAGTAGAACTTAATCAGATGTTTAATGAAAGAGAAAGTTTTTTGGTACATTGAAAAAAAGGTGTAGGTACTTTTCAAAAAATTTGTAGAAGACTATAATTATCCACCAGATGAGCTAGTAAATGCAAGATTATCAGGCAAGTAAATAGTTTCCCAATGTTATTAAATGTCGTTAAAGTAAAACAAAGAATCCGTAGAATATTTAGATCTTATATTCAACCCACAGCACACTTTCGAATTTCTTTTAACTTTATTTGCCTTAAAGTAGGGTTTAACTTTGAATTAGTGTTTTGTTTATTTAACATAAATAACTTACTATGTTCAGGTACATGGGGTAGCCTACGATGGAGAGTTCATATTCTGGATCGAAACGATGCAGGAAAATAAAGCAGTTGTGAGAGCGCACCTAGATGACATCGCTGGTACTAAAGAGGTATAAACTACTATCGAGAAATATACGAAAGGGGAAGATATTTTAACTTATATACAATTACTGCGTAGATATACTGCGTAAACGTTCTGTAGATAACTTTAACGTGTGTTTGTAAAACAAAAAAGTTGTTAAAAATCAAAATGGAATTTGAGGTAAATTTTTTCAACCGAACATTAAAAACGCTAACTTTGATTATATTAGGATAGTTTGGCTCTAACATTTGACGTTGTTACAACCAAAGTATTGTCATTCCTAGAAGTTTCACAAAAAGGTTTCAAGTTAGCCTCGTTGAAAAACGGTTTTATACAGGGTTATTTGTAATTAGCGCATCACCTCTTGTAGGCAGCTTCTCTACATCAATCCCAACAACATTTAACCAACGAATAATTAAAATTAATATTTAAAAAAAATAAGTTTTTTGATACAAAATTATTAGATGCCTCTGAACGGTACAACGCGCAATGCCTCTCTACGCGCACGCAACGGGCGTGGCAGGCGCGCGGGCGACGGGGGGGGGGGCGACCGGTTTAGGAACTTCTTACAAAATACAGAGTTATAAATAACAGAGCGTGCAAATTTGTTTTTGTTTTTTTGTTTTTGTGTTAATTATCAAGTTTTGCAAAAAGTCGTAGAAAAAATGTTATTAAGATTGATGTAAGGAAGCCGCCTGCAAGAGGTGATGCACTAACTACAAATAACCCTGTATAACTGCTATGAAACTATATACATTTTTCATTTTTATATTTTTTCTATATGTCTACAGGTAATACTAGCCATGGGTCTAGAAGACCCCGGCCACATAGCCATCGACCCGCTGGGCGACAATTTGTACCTTAGCGACGCGGAGAGAGGGGTCATAATCGTGTGCAAACGAAACGGCATTATGTGTACAGTCCTCAAAACAAGGACTAAGACTCCAAAGTTTGTAACATTGGATCCTCCTAATGGGTATGTTTTAATTATTTTTTATTATTTATTCTGCACGAGCTTTCCACCCGCAACCTTTAAAACCGTCGAGCGTTCCGTATTAGTTAACTTTCTGATAACATGAAAATAAGATGATATAAAGAACAGAAATAACTTACTAACTTAAATAAAATAATTATTTTCGCCCCTACTTTTGCATGTAATGTAATTGCTTTAAATTTTAAGGGCGACATGCGTCTGTTTTGATTTAACATCTATTTTATATTTTAGGTTTAATTTTATTTTCTTAGTCCTTATTGTTCCTGGTTAGGATACATAATCTATCTGTGTACAAAATTTCGTGCTGATCCAACCAATGGTTTTCATACCCAACTAACTTCTAAAAAAAAAACAAACTTCACATTTGTAATATTAGTACTGTTTTATTTTTTAATCTTAATTTCGTAGTAAAATGTATTGGGCCGACAAACACTACGCGCCTTCGATCATGGTTGCTAACATGGATGGATCAGACCCTAAGGTTCTGGTGGATATGCTGCATACCTTCGCTAATGGAATCGCCATCGACTCTTTGAATGACAGACTGTATCTTGTTGATGAGAAGATAAAAGCTATTCGATTGAGTGATCAGAAGTTGTATGTAAGTACTGTTACTGTCTGTTGAAATTTACGTGTTCTGGTACTTAGTTGCTTAAAAAATAGTTAAATTTCGGGCAAATCATTTATGATTCATTTGTGTATCTACCAACCCGCATTGAACAAGCGTGGTAGTTTACTGCTCAAATCCTTTTGATAACCGGGAACTATTAAGTTATTACAAATTAGAAGGCTTTCGCAAGTGCCTTCTTTATTCGCGGTTAAAAGAGTTTTGAATGCAAATAACATGCGACACCAAAAATCTTTAACGCGGCTTTTGGATAACATAAATTGTATATAAATAATAGTTCTTTATTAAAACTAATTAAATTCCAAAAAAAATTTGCCAATTTTTATTAGATTTCCTTTGACCCTTTTTGCAGAGTTTGCCTTTCCGGTCAGCTTTTATTTCATATTATGATCCTAGACCCTATTCAACGAGCCGGTCCACCACCCGTACACGCTGGCCGTGTTCGAGAGCTTCGTGTTCTGGAGCGACCTGGCGTCGCGCACGCTGCAGAAGTTCGACAAGATCTCCACCGTGGTGACGGAGAGGGTCATCCTCGCCACCACCAGCAGCTATGTCTCCGGTGAGTTCATCCTCGCCACCACCAGCAGTTATGTCTCCGGTGAGTTCATCCTCGCCACCACCAGCAGTTATGTCTCCGGTGAGTTCATCCTCGCCACCACCAGCAGTTATGTCTCCGGTGAGTTCATCCTCGCCACCACCAGCAGCTATGTCTCTGGTGAGTTCATCCTCGCCACCACCAGCAGCTATGTCTCCGGTGAGTTCATCCTCGCCACCACCAGCAGTTATGTCTCCGGTGAGTTCATCCTCGCCACCACCAGCAGCTATGTCTCCGGTGAGTTCATCCTCGCCACCACCAGCAGCTATGTCTCTGGTGAGTTCATCCTCACCACCACCAGCAGTTATGTCTCCGGTGAGTTCATCCTCGCCACCACCAGCAGCTATGTCTCCGGTGAGTTCATCCTCGCCACCACCAGCAGCTATGTCTCCGGTGAGTTCATCCTCGCCACCACCAGCAGCTATGTCTCCGGTGAGTTCATCCTCGCCACCAGCAGCAGCTATGTCTCCGGTGAGTTCATCCTCGCCACCACCAGCAGCTATGTCTCCGGTGAGTTCATCCTCGCCACCAGCAGCAGCTATGTCTCCGGTGAGTTCATCCTCGCCACCACCAGCAGCTATGTATCCGGTGAGTTCATCCTCGCCACCACCAGCAGTTATGTCTCCGGTGAGTTCATCCTCGCCACCACCAGCAGTTATGTCTCCGGTGAGTTCATCCTCGCCACCACCAGCAGCTATGTCTCTGGTGAGTTCATCCTCGCCACCACCAGCAGCTATGTCTCCGGTGAGTCCGGCTGGGTTATTGTGTACTAGCGACCCGCCCACGCTTCGCAATGGTGTCATTTTGGCCGACTTGATCACTAAACACTGCAGTTTGACTAACTTAAAATAACTATTTCTGAATGTTCTTTATTTACAAATTTAAATTAATAAATTTCCTTCAAGATAGTGAAAACCGCATTAAAATCAGTTCAGTGGTTTAGGAGGAGTTAGCGGACAAACATACAGACAGACAGAATCAGAGACTTGAATATACTATGTAATGAAGCCAATAGTAATCGAATGTCAAATTTTCAACAATTCTGCAAAGAGGTTAAATTAATGTATTTTCATTAATTTAACCTCTTCACGGCTTTGGGTTTAATAGATGGCGGCATTGATTATCTATCTATTAATCCCAAAAAACCTTTATTTTTCGTCAATTTTAACGTTATCCAGAATTGTTGAAAAAATGACATTTGATTACCATTGGCTTACATAATAGGGCCCTGGTATGGTGTTGGAGTAAGTGTTCACTGAAACTTGAAGCAGAGTTAAGGTTTTCGTTTGTTTAAATAAAAGAAATACTTGTATAGCTCAACTATTATCTATATTTAATGAGGTTACAGGATATCAATTTGGCCAACATTGAATATACATAGAAAGGCCTTTCCTAAATTAACTTTAATGAATTTAACAACGTTTTTATGTTTTTTATTTGTTAGCAAGTTACTGTTTTAAGATCGTATGATTGTTGCCCAATGTTAATCCTAAAGACAGAGTACGAGTAGGGAATTACCCTCATTACGAACTTGAAGCAAAACTTTATCCGCCAAGTGGTCTAGGAGGAGCTAGCAGACAAACATAGAAATAGATGATCCGCGAATTTGCTTTCTGTGGCTACAGTTTATTCATATTCATTTGTTTACAAATAAAAGAAAATAATACTGATAAAAATGTAAGGTCTCCACGTATACCACGAGCTGCTGTACAAGAAGTCCCCGAACCCGTGCGCGAACGCCTCGTGCAGCCATCTTTGTTTCGTGACGTCCAACACCACGCATGCGTGCGGCTGTCCCAGCGCCTATGAACTGGTGGGGAACCACTGCCAGAGTAAGTGTTTGTGAGAGGGATTTTAAGGAATTTGTTGGTCTAGGATTATTATGTAATAGTGCCTCTGAGTGCGGTGTTATATTCGTTTTGAAATCGTTGAATTATCACGTGCTAAAGATATTTCCCCACGTGCCATTATGTACATGCTTTTACTAAAGAATAAACAATAATACCGCAAGCCCAACTTTAATTTATAGCGACCCACCCACGCTTCGCAATGGTATAATTTTGGCGGACTTGCTCACGAAACTTTATATATTAGCTTACTTAAAAACACTTTTTCAGAATGTTCTTTATTTACAAATTTAAATGAAAAAGTTACTTAAAAGATGGCGAAAACCGCATTTAAATCCATTGTGTGGTTTAGGAGGATATAGCGGACAAACATACAAACAGACAGAAGTAATGATGATGATGATGATGATGATGATGATGATGATGATGATGATGATGATGATGATGATGATGATGATGATGATGATGATGATGATGATGATGATGATGATGATGATGATGATGATGATGATGATGATGATGATGATGATGATGATGATGATGATGATGATGATGATGATGATGATGATGATGATGATGATGATGATGATGATGATGATGATGATGATGATGATGATGATGATGATGATGATGATGATGATGATGATGATGATGATGATGATGATGATGATGATGATGATGATGATGATGATGATGATGATGATGATGATGATGATGATGATGATGATGATGATGATGATGATGATGATGATGATGATGATGATGATGATGATGATGATGATGATGATGATGATGATGATGATGATGATGATGATGATGATGATGATGATGATGATGATGATGATGATGATGATGATGATGATGATGATGATGATGATGATGATGATGATGATGATGATGATGATGATGATGATGATGATGATGATGATGATGATGATGATGATGATGATGATGATGATGATGATGATGATGATGATGATGATGATGATGATGATGATGATGATGATGATGATGATGATGATGATGATGATGATGATGATGATGATGATGATGATGATGATGATGATGATGATGATGATGATGATGATGATGATGATGATGATGATGATGATGATGATGATGATGATGATGATGATGATGATGATGATGATGATGATGATGATGATGATGATGATGATGATGATGATGATGATGATGATGATGATGATGATGATGATGATGATGATGATGATGATGATGATGATGATGATGATGATGATGATGATGATGATGATGATGATGATGATGATGATGATGATGATGATGATGATGATGATGATGATGATGATGATGATGATGATGATGATGATGATGATGATGATGATGATGATGATGATGATGATGATGATGATGATCCCAGTCCAGCGCGGCTACCGGCCGTCGTACCTGGTGCTGGGCTCGGGCCGCCACTTCACGCGGCTGCAGCTGGACGTGTTCAGCAACGCGCACGCGCACGCCGCCGCGCTCGACGCGGGCCGCGCGCAGGCGCTCGCCATGGACCGGAATGGTACGTCTTAAGGTTCAGTTTTTGGAGGGAGAGGATTGAGAATGATGGTAGGTGCAATAAAGTTCAATTCAAATACACGCAACTGGTATAGGATTTATGTTTCACTAGTGGCCGCCCGCGGCTCCGTTCGCGTGGAAGACGGTTTCCCGTGGGAATGAAATGTTTTCCCGCGGTAAAAAGTACCCTATGTGTTATTCTGATGTATAAGCTATATTACTGTAAAGTTTCATCAAAATCCGTCCTGTGGTTTTTACGTGAAAGAGTAACAAACATCCATACATCCATACATCCTCACAAACTTTCACGTTTATAATATTAGTAGGATGTTATCATCATAATTATCATCGGTAATAAGGCTAATTACCTCGAAAAAATATGAGGGAGGGAGGCCTATGTCCAGCAGTGGACGAATTACAGTTGATGTCAATAAAATCTTTAGAAATAATTGTAATCAACCTAAAAATGAAAGTATTTTTACACAGCTGTGATTTAATTGATAGAATAATTAAAAATGGTTGACTTAGCATAAAGCAACAAATTTTTTCCCTTTCAAATTAGATAGTATATTGTTGCGTGAAACATATTAATGTAAGCACTAATACAGTTATCATAGACAACAGTTATTATTATGTTCCGACGCCCTTAGAGCAATTCAATTTTTTTTTGCTAAATTGGCCTGACCTAGTCACCAAATCCGAGACCTTCAGTTTATATAAATACAAGCGACCCGCCCACGCTTCGCAATGGTGTAATTTTGGCCGACTTGCTCACGAAATATTGAATTTGGCTAACTTCAATTGTTCTTTATTTACAAATTTAAATGAATAAATTCCCTAAAAGATGGCGAAAACCACATTAAAATCCGTTGTGTGGTTAAGGAGGAGTTAGCAGCCAAACATACAAGCGGACACAAATAGCGACTTGGATTTATACTATGTAATGATAATGATGATGATACTATCTCTTGTGCTTTCATCATAATAAATATAATTTCAGACACGCTATACCTCTACGACGCTCAGAGAAAGTCCATCAACTTCATCACGATGGCAGACTTCACCACCGGAGTGACGCAGGTGCTGCTGTCCAGCGGGTTCCATGACGTCGTTGATATGGACTATGGTGAGTTAACTAAACAGAAGGTTTTTTTTTATAATATAGGTAGCAAACGAGCATGCGGGTCACCTGATGGTAAGTGATCACCGCCACCCATGACTAACCACAACTGTGGGTGTTGAGTGTGTTGCTGGCCTTTGAGAAAATTGGGCACCGGATACCGCACTCACCGAACGAAACGCAGGAACATCGTTCCTACTTCACGTCGGGTTTCTGTGCGACGGTGGTATCTCATCGGTCGAGTCAGCCCAGTAATCGCTGCAGACAGAGCCTACAGCTAGACTCTACCACTCTCAAAGATTATGTTAAAAAAAGTAGTTGGTAGTAAAAGAGAAATAAATAATGGTAAAGACAAGTCATCATGCTATAGATGGCATAAGTGTTTATTAATATCTGGCGCGTATGATGTTAATTATTATGTTTCTCTCTGATTTTGTCTTACTATGTTTTCCATCGTCATTTATTTTCCAAAAGTCAAGTTAGCATTTGAATGCAATTTTGTTCGTTGTGTTCCTTACACGTGTAGGCCTGATAACAAAAACTATTTTTTTAACTGGCCTGGATTATGACTAGAGGTCTCTTAAATATACCTTTTAATTTTATTGTAGATCCATCCAGCCATTCACTAATATGGGTAGACGCTGGTTCAAAAACTGTAGAGTTGCTGTCCCTGCGCAACAAATATCGCACAATTATATACAGATTCATAGACGGAGAGACGCCGGTCAGTCTGTGTGTCCTGTCTGAATACGGGTACGTAGTTATATCATTATCATTACGTAGTATAAATTCAAGTTGCTAATTCTGTCTGTTTGTATGTTTGGCCGCTAACTTCTCCTAAACCAGTTGAGGGATTTTAATCCGGTTTTCACCATCCTTTAGGTATTTTTTTTCATTAAAATTTGTAAATAAATAACAATCGGAAAAAGTTTTTTTAAGTTAGCCAAAAATCAATGTTTCGAGAGCAAGTCGGCCAAAATTACACCATTGCGGAAGCGTGGGCTAGTAAGAGCTGAAGTGGTAAAATAAATCGTGTTTTAAAGGTAGTAAGTAACATAGATTTGGTGTAGCAGTGCACGTCTAGCTAATCAAACGCAGATTAAAGAAATATATGTCATCCTTACCCGTACTTTTTGAAGATTCAAGTTGGCCATTTGTTACTGTGTTACTTAATAGAGTTTTACCAGCTTTCATATTTTTTTTAAATAAATAATATCAACATACAACACCAACCAGGGTATAATGGGACTACAGAATGCATTAAGGAGATTAGTTAAATTTGGACTTGAGCGAATCTTAATTAGCCTGACTCGAGAATCGAACACAAGACCCACTTCTAATTTTCAGCGCAGTTATCTTGATTTATTTACATACTAGTGGCCGCCCGCGACTCCGTTCGCGTAGAAGCTGGTTTCCCGTGGGAATGAAAAGTTTTCCCGCGGTAAAAAGTACCCTATGTGTTATTCTAATGTATAACCTATATTACTGCAAAGTTTTATCCAAATTCGTCCAATAGTTTTTACGTGAAAGAGTAATAAACATCCATACATCTTCACATACTCACAAACTTTCACATTTATTATATTATATTAGGAATTAGGATTTAAAAAGAGCACCTAGAAGTAACTTTATATTCAAATATAAACATTAATAAAAAATAAGAATAAACAGCTCTTTAATGCTGTTTCCTTCCAGCAAGCTGTGGGTGGCGGTATCAGAATCAGCCCCGCACGAGGCGGTGCACATCGACGAGATATCATTCAACGGACACAGAGAGCATGTGCTGCGAAACAATCTGATAGGTGGGTGTAGGGACATGTACTTTAAGTAGGGGGAGTTAAGGTTTTGCTATGATTTTTTTTGTGACAGCTGTAGGAAGCTTGATATTATAACTTTGATTTTATCTACTAACGTCTAAGAGCCTATACGTTGTAGGTTTTAAGTTTCTTGTTTATATTACTTACAAGAAATTAACAAGTTGTTGTCATTACCATAACTTGTAGGGTTAAATTGCGACTGCTACCTCTTATTTGATATACGTTCACCTGATAAAACTATAATATCTTATAACAGGCCCCCGTGTAATGTTGCGGTACTCGCACGCAAACGAATTGGTTTACATTCTTGATGAAGGCTCCAGAACTATTGACTCTATTCACCCTAGGGGTAAGTCAACTATTTAATATGCTACAATTAATTAAGTATAGGTACGTCTTAGCATTAATGATTATAACTACGGCGTACCATTATACGTCTATAACTACGGCGTAGCATTATGCGTCTATAGCTACGGCATAGCATAATACGTCTAAAAATAGCATACGTAGCATTTTGTTTCTTCATATTAATTGCTGATACCTTACTCGTAGAATAGTCATAAAAAACTCGTACTCAGCATACCGTGCTTAAATCTCTGTTTTCTTTTTGCACAAGTACTCCAAACGCGGTTAACGAAACCCATTCTTCTAGGTATCCATCGCAAACACTACCTATACTCGTCCACATCGCTGTTCGACTTAGCTTTGAGCAGCAATTTTATGTTTTGGACTGGGAGAAAAAGCAACAACTTGTACTGGTCCGACATTCACGAAGTCTCGCCCAAGAGACGCAGGATGGACTTGAGTAAGTTTATTTAAGGCTGTTCGAAACCATTAAGAGTTTGTAAATTTTAGGTTTTACCGGAAAATCTTAGAATTCACAATGTTTCGGACCTTACCTTAACCTTATAGTATTTAATCTTATATTAACTGTTATATTTGACTCCTATGTCAGATATAGCTATTGGGACTAGGAACGAAACAAAAGAGTTCACACAAAAAAATATATTTACAACACGTCCATACAGTTACAAGGTTGTGTAATGTAACAAGTAAGTGCATACATAATAAATATAATGCAATATGATGTTCCTACATTAACCATTACTTTTGTACATCAACAGCCGTGTTCTCGCCCTCGTCCCTGCGCCTGGCCGCGCCCCCCGCGCCCGCGCCCCCCGCGCCCCCGCCCCCGTGCCTGTCTTCCACCTGCTCGCACATCTGCGTTCCCCTCCCGCACCTCCCGCACACGAGGCCACTACCGTATACCTGTCTCTGTCCCTCAACGATGGTCTCCAATGGGAGAGAGTGCGAGGAGAGACGGGGCTGTCGGGATAGTGAGATGTATTGCAGGAATAGTAACGAGTGCTTTGAGAAGACGGTGCTGTGTGATGGGAGGAAGGACTGTCTGCATGGGGAGGATGAGGAGGACTGTGATAGTAAGTGGATTTTAAAGCATGCATTTGTCTGCGTCAAAAAAAAAAACAAAAAAAAGGTGGATTGTTAGAGAAAATGATAAAGTAGGAGTCCAAATCTTGGGTTCTGAAGTAAAATGGACGAAATTTTATTTAATTTCCCATTTAAAGTAGGTATATTTGAGATAGCTGATAGGCTAGGAGTTATAAGACTTGGATTTTCTACAGGAGTGTATAAAAAAAACAAAAATAAAGTTAGCCTAATTAAACGAATTACACCTTGACCTAACATATAAATGTTTTTCAGAAAACGTAACATGCTCAGTTCACGAGATCCTTTGCAATGGGGAGTGCATTGACAAGCACATGGAATGCGAACCGGTCAATTCTACAAGTAAGTAAAATTGAAACGAAAATCGTTTTTTCAAGTGTATGTGATTTGGCATAAACTAAGGTTATATTATTTATTTTATTTATTTATTCATTTATATTTATAAGGGGGTCTTACAGCTAAACTAGTTTACAAATATTTGAGTTAAATACATATGTGGCAAAGCTAATAACAAGTCTCCACCAGTGAATAGTACAATTGAAAAAATTTATAAAAAAGAAAGTTGCTTGGTAGTACAGAGTTAATGGTGTCTTATGAAAAGTTAATTGATAAAAATAAACAAAAGGGATAATGCATTTGAAAGGAACTGTGACACATTTACTTACAAGTTAAAAAGAAGTGTTGTGCTATACATTTCCTAACGGAGGCAGTACTTGAGCAAAACAAATCTATGTTATACGCGTTTCCATTATTATTAATACTAGAGACGGCTCGGATATAAAATGCATTTTGTCTGTAATTAGTTGCGACAGTCGGGATATGTAATCTTACTTTTTGGCGCAAGCGTACATCACTACAAGCGATTCCTATTAAGGAAAGCAGTTCTGGGCAATCGACGGACCCCTTAGCTTATGAATAAAAATGATTCCGAACTTTCAATTTTTATTTTTGTTTATGTTTGTGCAGACAATTCTAAAGGGTCGACGACATTTCGGACACAAAAACTCGGACACCTTGGTAATAAATATAATAAAAATCCATACATTGGCCAAGGTGTCCCGAGTTTTTTGTGTCCGAAATGTCGTCGACCCATTCTAAAATCTAAAATCAAAATTAAAAAATCAAAACATAATTGTCAAAACAGCGCTGAGCTTTCCTCTCGCTATTCCATTCTTACTTACTATTTATTTAAAGCCGAACTTGTAATGACGGGCTTCTTCTTCCTTCCTTCCCCAGATCCAGTGCCCTGCGCCCCGTACGAGTTCAGCTGCGTGTCTGAGCCCTCTCTATGCATAGACTCCACACGGGTTTGCGACGGCAGCGAGGATTGTCAAGACGGGAGCGACGAGCGGCACTGCGGGGTGGCCGTGTGCCCCGACCATATGTTCATGTAATTATACTTCCTACTTTCTTTTATATGAGAACCTAGCAAACGAGCAAGCGGGTCACCTGATGGTAAGTCATCACCGCCGCCCATGACTCCCCGCAACACTGTGGGTGTTGGGGATGTGTTGCTGAGCCTTTGACAAAATTGGGCACCGGATACCGCACTCACCGAACGAAACGCAGGAACATCGTCCCTACTTTACGTCGGGTTTCTGTGCGACGGTGGTATTTCACCGGTCGAGTCAGCCCAGTAATCGCTGCAGACAGAGCCTACAGCTAGAATTCTACCACTCTTAATTACTACGCGGTTACATTAACTAGACGCATGGAGTTGATGACGTCATTGTGACGCTCAGCGCTCAATGCAGGGCTTTGCACTCCAGTGATGCGTCGAGTTAATGTGACCGAGTTGTAGTTATTTTCTTTTTCCAATTCTGAAAACTGCATCCTAAATTTCTCCTCTAACAGTACGGTGTATATATCGCTGCGTCACAAATGTAGTGTTCTTTAAGTGGGGGAAATATTTACATGAGAGAGAACATGTGTTACGTGTGGAAAAACATGTTTTTTATGTGGGGGAAAACTTGTTTGTTACTAGAGAGAAACACGTTCGTTATGTGGGGGAAAACTTGTTTGTTCCTAGATGGAAACACGTTCGTTATGTGGGGAAAACTTGTTTATTACTAGAGGAAAACATGTTTGTTATGTGAGGGAAAACTTGTTTATTACTAGAGGAAAACATGTTTGTTATGTGAGGGAAAACTTGTTTGTTACTAGAGGGAAACATGATTGTTATGTGGGGGAAAACTTGTTTATTACTAGAGGAAAACATGTTTGTTATGTGAGGGAAAACTTGTTTGTTCCTAGATGGAAACACGTTCGTTATGTGGGGAAAACTTGTTTATTACTAGAGGAAAACATGTTTGTTATGTGAGGGAAAACTTGTTTGTTACTAGAGGGAAACATGATTGTTATGTGGGGGAAAACTTGTTTGTTACTAGAGGGAAACATGATTGTAATGTGGGGGAAAACTTGTTTGTTACTAGAGGGAAACATGATTGTTATGTGGGGGAAAACTTGTTTGTTACTAGAGGGAAACATGATTGTTATGTGAGGGAAAACTTGTTTGTTACTAGAGGGAAACATGATTGTTATGTGGGAGAAAACATGTTTGATCCTGGAAGGAAAAATTATAAATTTAACTGTCAATTTTATTTTGCAGGTGTAGAGACGGAGGCTGTATCGTGAACACCTGGAAATGCGACGGAGAAAACGACTGCCTTGATGGTTCCGACGAAATTGGCTGCAGTAAGTCATACTTTTGTTTTATTTTTCAAAAATATTTTAGTTTTTGATGATATTTAGTTTAGACTATAGGTAGGTTTAGACTATAATACTTCTAAGGTAGGTCATTAAATAAGTGAAAGGTAATAGAGGTGTTGCAGATAATGCACTAAATGTGCATTATAAAGCTGGTATAAGATAATGGTCGCAAAATAAGTTTAAGATATAGAAGAAGTTGCCGAAAGCTGATATTAGGTGCTATTTTTCAAAAATTACTTCGTTAATGATTATATTACGAAGTGTAACTACGTTTTCACCTCTTCCAATATGTACCTTTAACCCAAGCGCATACGCACTTCTTCTCGAACCACATAATAGATGTGTTGGTGACATTTACGCAAGAGTTTAAAACATGTAACTGTCCACCGAGCTGCAAAAAATCTAACTAGTTGCCATGCAGGCAATAGGAGCTGCAGCGTTGACTTCTAAGTAGCTATAACTGCAGGCAGTATGACCTGCAGCGTTGACTTCTAAGTAGCTATAACTACAGGCAGTATGACCTGCAGCGTTGACTTCTAAGTAGCTATAACTGCAGGCAGTATGACCTGCAGCGTTGACTTCTAAGTAGCTATAACTGCAGGCAGTATGACCTGCAGCGTTGACTTCTAAATTGCTATAACTGCAGGCAGTATGACCTGCAGCGTTGACTTCTAAATTGCTATAACTACAGGCAGTATTACCTGCAGCGTTGACTTCTAAGTAGCTATAACTGCAGGCAGTATGACCTGCAGCGTTGACTTCTAAATTGCTATAACTGCAGGCAGTATGACCTGCAGCGTTGACTTCTAAATTGCTATAACTGCAGGCAGTATGACCTGCAGCGTTGACTTCTAAGTAGCTATAACTGCAGGCAGTATGACCTGCAGCGTTGACTTCTAAATTGCTATAACTGCAGGCAGTATGACCCGCAGCGTTGACTTCTAACTTGCTATAACTGCAGGCAGTATGACCTAAAGTGTTGACTTCTAAGTTGCTATAACTGCAGGCAGTATGACCTGCAGCGTTGACTTCTAAGTAGCTATAACTACAGGCAGTAAGACCTGACTTCGTTCTATGCATTGACTTCATCTAAGTAGCTATAACTGCAGGCAGTAGGAGCTGCGGCGTGGACCTCTTCTCGTGCGGGGCGCAGTGCGTGCCGCTGCGCGCGCGCTGCGACGGACGGCCCGACTGCCGCGACGCCGCCGACGAGGACGGCTGTGTGTACCACGAGGGGGGGGCCGAGGTTGGTGTAGTCAATAACCTTAACCTATAACCCATATATTATAAATGTGAAAGTTTGTGAGTATTTGAGGATGTATGGATGTATGGATGGGGACGGCGCCGACGAGGACGGCTGTGTGTACCACGAGGGGGGGGCCGAGGTATGTGTAGTCAATAACCTATACCTATAACCCATCATTATCATTACATAGTATAAATCCAAGTCGCTAATTCTGTCTGTTTGTATGTTTGGCTGCTAACTCGTCCTAAAGTACGTAACGGATTTAAATGCGGTTTTCTCCATATTTTTGGGTATTCATTTAAATTTGTAAATAAAGAACGTATAGAAAAAGATTTTTTAAGTTAGCAAAAATGCAAGGGTTCGCGAGCAAGTCGGCAAAATTACACCATTGCGAAGCGTGGGCGGGTCGCTCGTATATAATAAATGTGAAAGTTTGTGAGGATGTATGGATGTATGGATGGAGACGGCGCCGACGAGGACGGCTGTGTGTACCACGAGGACACGGCCGAGGTTAGTGTAGTCAATAACCTATACAGGGCGTCACAGGACTACGGGGGAAGGGAAAGGACCTTAAATATTGTAGATAGAATATTTTGCTGAAAGAAGTCTTTATTTTATTTTTTAAACTTAGTAATTCAGAATTTAAAGAATTTCTAAAAATTACTTGTTTGTTTGGGAAAGAACCCACTTAAATATGAAAAAAACACCCCATTTTTATGATGCCAATCGAAAGAATAGACAAACAGTAATAATTCTCCTTTATGTCCCGTAGTCTTGGGACGCCCTGTATAATTAATGCGAAAATATGTAATATCATCTGTCTCTTTGATACATTTTCACGTCAAGACTTTTGTGATTAAGCAATTTAAAATTAAAGAAGTAATTTAAAAAATATCTATATACAATTTGCGAACAATAGAACCAAGCCACTACCTGAAGGCCGAACGCTTCAAAAGGTGTCTACTGTATTCTTTATTACATTTATATTATGCTCATCCTACTGTATAGAATACTATCTTCGCATACCATCACTTTACCAGCCATCTTGCTTATTAACAGGAGGCAGTCCAGGAGTGCGCTGCGTGGGAGTTCGCCTGCACATATAACAAATCCATTTGCTTGCCGCTTACTTCCAGGTTTCTGTCTTCTCTCGGTGGTGGGTCTCTGGTGACGGTTTACATTTGAATCACAAATAAACGCATGCTACGAAGGACATGCATGATATTTACTTCAACGTAATAGCTAGGTTAACATTATGTGTAGAATCTGCGTTTATGTAAGGTAAGCAAATACAACCTACAAAAAATAATTTAACAGTATGTAAGTCTCAGTATGGTCATAGTTGTTATGTAGCAGCTTTATGTGTAGCAGTTATAACGTTTATTGTATTTTTATGTTATTTGTATTTCAGGTTTAGAGTTAGGTATCTACTTGTCATCGGATCAGAACAGTATTTTTAAGCTAACCTTGTGACAAAACGTGTGACGTCTGCATGCCAACCACTTTAATTCTTAAAGCATCAATATTAACTGCTTAATCATTATATTCTCAAGATGCAACAGCCAAGTGGACTGCCCCGGCGCTTCCGACGAGATCAACTGCCACGAATGCTCGCAGTTCGGTGCGTTCCGATGCAACCGGGACAAGTGGTGCCTGTCGATACACAAGGTGTGCGACGGAATACAGCAGTGTACGGATGGCTCTGATGAGACGCAGCAGGCCTGTGAATTGGGTTAGTAGCATTTATATTAAGTTTGTTAAGAAGAGTTCAGGTTCAGGGGATTTTTTATTATTATCTAAAACTTTCAATTCATACATTCTGTTATGGAAACCGTATAAAAACTGTTGCCTTAACAGATTTATCTATATCTAAACAGTGGCCAAAGACGACTTATGTTTTATAATAACTAACGACGACCTCTGTGGTGCAGCGGTATATATACCGGACTGCTAAGCGGATGGTTCCGGGTTCGATCCCGGGTCGGGCCAATTTCGTAAAATGGTTTTTCGATATTGGCTCGTGTCTGGGTGTAACTAGGTTCTCCCCTAGTCCATTATCTGGTACCTATAACACGAGGTGTGTCAGTCCGGAGATTTATTTATTTATACTAACTAATATAGTTTTGCTTCATGTTACTCCTTAACTTCATCACACAATAAACTAGGGACAGACTAGGGAGGAAACTAACCGATCTTAGTCTTACTATCACCACATTCCACAATTTCCCAACTTCTAACTTCCCAGTGTCAAAGAACTTCACCAGATCCACCGAGTACCTGCCGAGCCTCGACATCGACTGCGAGGGTTTCCGCTGCCTGAAGGGGCAGTGCCTGGACCTGAAGCAAGTGTGTGACAACGCTACTGACTGCGTTGACGATGAGGGGGGCCTTTGCTGTAAGTTTGACGAAGATGTTCTTCTATAATGATGGTATTGAGAGGTGAAGATGAGATTGGATGTTCGGGGTAGGTAAATTCTTTCACCAGTAGAAAGCTACGTTATGAGAAATAATATAGGAAATAAGGTAAAAGCAGCTAATTCCGCGGGGTTCTAAAAATGGAACCCAAACCCGGTAAATAGAAAAACTAAGTTTTTTTATAGTTTCCGTCATATATTTAGACTTTTTAGTTCTGCAGCCTTAAGATAATTTAATTTAAGAACAGATTTGAGTGCTTATATTATTATAAACACGCAAAACATATTAAATAAAAGAGTATTACGCTGTGGCGAGCGAGGTAAAAGGAAGCGCCATACATTTTCACGCCATTTCTCCGTAACGTTCAATTTACAAGAGGAGTGATTATCATTCTAGTTCTAACAGGAAAGGTCGGTTTTTAAATATTAATTCAATAGTCAAACGTTTATTCTTTAAGTTTTTGTTAAAAAAATATGCATTATTAGCTTACTTTTTAAGAAATTTTGTGTTGAAAATACATCGGCATTACCGTCCATTTTTTTAAAGCGGTTCCTTATCCCGTGGTATACCTCAGAATAAGGAAATCATGGAGTTCATTTCATTTTAATTTTTCACGTGATTCTTATAAGCTCAACTAAGTTTAGGCAATTAAATTGAAAAAATTGGTTAACATTGGGTTAAAAAATCCAATTCCGTGTTAGTATTACTCGGATTTAGAAATATTTAATTTCGAGTGGACCGTTATTCCGAGGTATATACCACGGAATTAAGTTATATGGGAAATAAATCGTAACGTAATGCCGTGCTACTTTTCCAATGTAATGAGACCAAACATAATGCATAAAATTATCAATATTTTGTTTACTTATGACTCTTATTTATATGAACTTTAGAGAGTTAAATAAATTTAAAAAATATTGGCTAAAAATTCTATCAATAATAGTGATAAATATTATTATTTATAGAATTTTAGTTAATAATTCCGTAGAATCAATAAGAAGAGTAAGTCACGTAAATATTTCATCATAATTTGCATAATTTGCTGCATAAGTACATAACTATTAAAGCGGGCTTTCTCTACAAATCCATACCTCGGAATTAGGTGCCCAACTACCGCGGAGTTAGGATTTTTACCGCGGAATTAGGGTTTTCTGGCTTAGCCTACATTTTGCTTAATTTGAAATATAAACCCATTGATAACTGAAAAAGTATTTAAATATTTGTAAAGAATATTAGATCGTCCATCTTATAAAGTTATATTATTACCCTAAACCGCGTTTTTTATCCCTAATATCACTGTTCCTTTCTTAATGATGCAAAAATACCGCGGAATTAGGTGCTTTTACCTTAGTATAGGTCAAAAACAGTTTTTGTGATTCTCGCCGTGTTGGTTTAGATTTTTGAAGTTATCTTTTAAAACAAGCACATATCATATCACATTACATCACACTTAATCACATCACACCACATCACACCACACAACATCACATCACACCACACCACATCACACCACATCACACCACATCACACCACATCACACCACATCACACCACATCACACCACATCACACCACATCACACCACATCACACCACATCACACCACATCACACCACATCACACCACATCACACCACATCACACCACATCACACCACATCACACCACATCACACCACATCACACCACTTCACACCACTAAACCCTATCCCCTTCCAGCGATCCCGTGCACCAATCAGTCCTGCGTCCACGAGTGCCACTCCACCCCGACCGGCCCGCGCTGTTTCTGCTACCCCGGCTTCTCCATGACCGCCAATGGATCCTGCGTTGACATTGACGAGTGTGACTATGACGTGTGTCCGCAAGTGTGTCACAACGCGCCGGGGAAGTACATGTGCTCGTGTCATGTGGGGTATGGACAGAAGTAAGTCAATTTAATGATCTAACAGCCGCAATTAGAATCATTTAATAATTACTTATACGGACACTGTGGCTCGTTGGTGTGTATACAGATCTGTTGAGTAAAAGATTCCGGGTTCGATTCCTGGTTCGAGCCATTTTAGTATTGAATTTCGAATTCTCTTGTCTGTACCTAAGCTCTCCCCTAGATCATTGCGCAGTTCATATAACACAAGCGCTGGGCGTGAGCGCTTATACGGGATGTAAAAGAACTGCTTCCGAAAACAAAAACTGGACATTGGAGGGATGGAGGGGGGATTACTGGAGGGGTACTGATTACGTTTTGAGCAAAAAAATATTGTTTTTATGATTGACAGAATTTTTTTTTACGTATTTGTACAAAATTGCATTTATACTATCAGATTTCGCGATGATTTCAAATTAAATAGGGTTTTATTTTAACTTGCAATGTAAATAATCGCACCTGAACCAACAGTTTGATGTGTAAGCGATGACTTCAAGCACCGAATATGATTTTCCAATCCTTAATAACGTTTTTAAATCGGGTTTTCTGGATATACTTTTAGTTAATTTAGTTACTATTGAGGCTCATGAATACATGGTTTCAGGCTTCGGCACTTCCTCGTGATATTATTTTTTTACTGATATTTCTAAACTAAATCTTCACTTACCCACCCAGGGAGGATCATCGATCCTGTAAAGCGCTGACAGGCAACATGTCAATTCTATACGTGTCGGGTAACTCGGTGCGGTCGATGTCGCGTCAAGGCGTCATCGGCGCTGTGGAGTATAAGGACCCGGGTGTGGTTATATCTGACATTGGTTATGCAGTCAGGTAAGTTTATACTGTAAATTCTTCTAATAGTCAGGTAAGTTTTATAAAACATTGCCATCTTATGTACCTATAAATGCATTAAAACTAACTAAAATTAGATGCTGGTTTTGAAACAATTTTCATAACTGTTCAAAACGTAAATAAGTACTTGAATTATGGGGTTCTTCTTCATTTATGTTTGGCCTCGTTTTCATAATACATATATTGATTATTTTAAGTAGCATTTCGATATTACTGAACAGCATAACTATATTTGCATAATGCAATTAATAAACCAAAAAATTGTAACGAGGAGCTAAGCTTTTTTTTCTTTTTTTCCAATTGCAGCTCTCAAAAGTTATACGTCACCACATCGGGCGGCAAGTTGGCCGAAGTAATCAATTTTAGAACCACTACTGTTGTTACTAACATTGGGAATCCTACCAAGGTAATCATCATCATCATCATTATTATCATTACATGGTATAAATCCAAGTCGCTGTTTGTGTCTGTTTGTACGTTTGTCCGCTATCTCCTCCTAAACCACACAACGGATTTTAATGCGCTTTTCGCCATCTTTTAGGGAGTTTATTCATTTAAATTTGTAAATAAAGAACAATCGGGACAATTTCTTTTAAGTATGCCAAAATTCAATAGGAAGCCGGCCAAAATTACACCATTGCGAAACGTGGGCGGGTCGCTAGTTATTTATAAAAGAGCGTTATTTACGAGTATTTTTTTTCGGTAATGTCCCCTGGTAGTGTTAAGTAATTCTACCGTTACTATTTCTCTATACGGGGTGTAAAAGAACTGCTTCCGAAAACAAAACTGGGCATTGCTGGTTACGGTTTAAAGCAAAAAATAATTTTTAATTTTCAGATTTTGCGATGATTTCTATTTAATTATAGTTTTTATTTAATGTGCATTGTAAATAATCGCACCTGAACCAACATTTGATGTGTGGTCGATGATTTCAAGCGCTGAATATGACTTTTCAATCCTTAATAACTTTTTTAAATTGAGTTTTCTGGGTATGCTGTTAGTGAATTTAGTTACTATTGAGGCTCAAGAATACATGGTTTCTGGCTTCGGAAGTGGTCTTTTTACACCCGTTATTTGAGGTATAAAAGCAGGTAAGGCAAACAGCGATTTCTCTTCGATAAGAAGCACTAAAGACCAAAGTAACATAATTTTCTCGTTACAGCATTGCATTTAATTCGCTTTTCAATTTCTGAGTAAGGGCAATATAGACAACTTGTTGTCACCCAGGTGACAGTGGACTGGGTGTCGGGGAACGTGTTCTTCGTGGACAGCACGAGAGACCACTCCTTCATCAGAGTGTGCCACGTGAGGAGACAGAGCTGCGCCAGGCTGCAGCGGATACCTAATGGACATGAGGTAGGAACTTCGGATGGTAGAACTAATAAAGTTAGTTATGTTCATAATGCGACGTCAATTTAATGAATAACCACATGTTTGACATTTGGCATAGCATAAAGTAGCATTTGATAAAAGGTCTTCGGTCATTCGAAAAAAGAAAGAAATATAATGCTGAAACTCAGGATTTACTAGGGTCACTTATGACGGAAAAGCGTCATAGTTAAAAACTGGTAAAATAAGTTTAGCGAGTTTTATTGGCCGTAGACTTCGGCCTTAGGTCTTTACCTTTAGTTTTTTTACTCACTATATTATTATATTTAAAAGCAGGAACCCCTACAAAACAAACAACCTTTAGAATAAAATAAATGTTCGATAAAACAACACCACCAGCCACTTAACCAGGGAAGTTATTTTGTATCCTTGTCTGTTCTTAGTCTATTTTCGAAATTAACATCTTTCAACCACCAGGTAACGGCTATAACAATAGACCCAGCGCAAGGCCTGCTCTTCTACTGCGTCACCCAGAACTCGGAATCCACAGTCATCTCCTCATCTTTTACCGGTCGTGATATAAATGACGTCATAACCGCACATAACTGTACCGGACTCACCACAGACACGGTGTTGAAGAGACTGTTCGTTGCTGAAAACTCTGGGCTGACCAGAGTCACGTATGATGGGAAAGATAGGTAAGAGATTGTAAAATATATTGTAAAGATCTCAAAGCGACGTCGCTGGTCGTTGGAACTGTAGTTAAATTTAAATTTAAATTAGATTCTCAGTGAAAAGACGACAGGCAATGTTTGACGATAGAAAAAATAGTATAAAGATAAGGTGGAAAGATTTTTGGGACAATACCTTTTGACATTTCAAAATTTATTTCCGGATATTTAAAAGAGTCCGTTTTTAAATTCTTTCCTACAGAACGCCATTTTATTTGATCACAGACTGCGGATTAAACTGAAAGCTTTCTATAGCGCCTGCATTGTTCATTCATAATAGTAAACCCTGATCTATATTCCAGGAAATCCGTAATACCGAGCCACCCGCTCACCAGCTCTCCAATCGGCGCCGCCCTCTTCGAAGATTACATCTATTTCATCAACAACAAATCCATGCAGCTCAGTCGCTGCTTACTATACGACAAGAAACAATGCGAGACTTACCTCTCTAGTCTCATAGACGTGGACTCTTTCGTGATCCGTCATGAGAGCACACAGAGGAGTGATTTGAAGGATGTGTGTGTGGGAGTGGAGTGTGAGGGTGTGTGTGTGTTGGAGGGGGGGCGGGCGGTGTGTGTGTGTAGTGATGGGGGGCTGGCGAAGGAGGGGAGGTGTGCGGTGGAGGACCATAGCTTGGTAAGACTTTAATTATGCGACCTAAGGTGGGTGGACCATAGAAGGCCACTCTAACGAGAAAACACTTTTTATTCATTTATTTACTGGAGAAATAAAGTAAACAAATTATGAGGTAATACTTTGTTTTAATGTGCACCATAAAAATACTTCTTTTTTTACCTCACTTTAATAACTTTTTATTAATCTTAAGTTTAATTAAGCTCTTCCAAATGGCCTTGCAAGGAACATGGCTCCAAACAAGGCCAATATTATGTATCAGTTGATAAACTTAAAAATAGAGTTTTAACTATAAATATATCCGCTTTTACTAAAACAACATAATAAGACATATCATTTAAGCAAAACATTAAATGCTCAATATATTTTTATCACCTTTAAAAAACTCAACGAACATTACTTGAACACCATCGTATAACTATGAATATATTGAAGAAATTTATTTAAAAACAGTAGTAGTGCGTATGATATTCGCAGCAAATAACTTGCCAACGCTTTTTATAACGTAATTTAAATCTTTTTTTTTTAACCAAATTGGCCTTCTTATGGGTCCGTTCCTTGTAAGGCCAAAAAGTTCCTAAGAAGGCTAAACTAACAATTATGACTATGATTAAAAATATTATCAATATAAAAACTTGTTTTAAGTTTATTATTATACTTAACTTAAAAAAGTAAGTATTCATAAGTTCATGGTTTGTAAATGTTCTTTGTTAGGCCTATGTACCCTAGCAAGGCCAACCGTCAAATTTTCTATTGGCCTTATAAGGAACCACCGGCTTTTCTAGGAACACTACCAATATTTTTACTTAAATTGAGGCAAAACTATGTTTTTTTTCTTTAGTAACATATATATCCCCATATACGACAATTTACAGTACAAAAATATGTGATAATAATAGATTATTGACTAAAAATTTACGTTTTGCTGTGCGCTCAAATAACAATTGTAACATCGAAAACTGAAGTCTACGAAGAGTGAGATCGCATAGCCACAATAGCGGCGCAAACGATTCGCCACCGCCGTGTGTGGCCTAGAGATTGAGGGATCTTAATGTGTAGTAGAAGGAATATGTCTTAACATGTCAATAAATACGACTTTTTAATAGTTGGCCTTCAAAGGAGCGTGGCCTTCCATGGTACAGCCACCTTACATTGCTAGCCGATGTCTAAACTTTATCAGAGAATTGTAACATGTGAAAAAGAAGTTATAACAAAAGCAGAAAAAGGACTAAGATTTAAAATTACGGAGAATTTTAAGAGGATATTTGGATAGAACGCTTTTTTCTCCTTGAGCCAAACGGGACTACTTTTATTGAAATCAAACACTCGATATCATAAAGACCTTTAGGTATTTCACGAGATACCACGGCCATGAATATTAATACGCTTTAGGCTTTCAAGAAAACAATACTAACAATTTTTCTGAAACTTATTAGATAAAATTCAAAAGTTGTCTCATTAAAAGCTTTTATTTAGTTTGACTTGTAGGTATGTTAACAAATCTTGTTATTACCATACTTACTGCACCCGTGCACTCAATTCCACCTATAAACTAATTCCTACACAACCAACTACCCTCAGCTAGCGCAGTTCGCACTACCCCCCGCGCCGCCCGCGCCCCGCGGCGTGTCGGCGGCGCTGGTCGTGTCGGTATTAACGCTGGTGGTTCTGTACGTCGCCTTCTTTGTGTACTACCAGTATGTTTACAAGAAGAGGAGCTTGGAGAACCAGTATGAGCAGTGAGTATAGTTCTGTGTCTTTCGTTTTATAGATGTAGGTATGTGTTTGTAAAGTGTTGGGTTTCGGATTTAAGATATATTACTCACGTTTTTTATGTTAAATTTTATCGGTGGCCGCCCGCGACTCCGTTCGTACGGAAGTCGGATTCCCGTGAGAATGAAAAGGTTTACGCGGTAAAAAGTACCCTATGTGTTATTCTGATGTAGGTACAACCTATATTTCTGAAAAGTTTTATCGAAATCCGTCCAGGAGTTTTACGTGAAAGAGTAACAAACATCCATACATCCATACTCACAAACTTTCACATCTATAATATTAGAAGAATATATTTGTCTATTAAAATAGAAAACTGCCAGGCAAAACTGTTAAAACTTCAGCTTAAGCTAAATGGTGTGTCCCGTGTAAGTGAGTTATCTCCGGCGAGAAAAGTACGCCATGAGTTACTTCATATAAAAGTCTTCACATACCATACCCCAAAACTTATAATTCCCACGGGAAACCGACTTTCACGCGAACGGAGTCGCGGTCGGCACTAGTTTTATAATACTACCTTAATTTGTTACAGAGTTTCTTACTCGCAGAACCGAGGCACCAATAATGAAGAAACCATCGAGATAGCCGCGGCCGGGTATGTTCTGTTCCCTTATTTAGGTACGTCGGACTTGAACACCACACAATACTGACCTATGTAGCAATATACAGCCTTTTTACTTACGGATGATACTTTTAGTGGCGGTTAAACTGTCAGATTAGCCATTACTTACTTAAATAAATAATAATAAATAAATCTCCAGACTGACACACCAACTGTGTGGCCCTAAACTAAGCAAAGCTTGTACTATAGGCACCACACAATGGACTAGGGGAGAACCTAGTTACACCCAGACACGAGCCAATTTTGAAAAACCATTTTGACGAAGTTGGCCCGACCCGGGGATCGAACCCGGAACCATCCGCTTAGCAGTCCGGTATATATACCGCTGCACCACAGAGGTCGTCTAAATAGAAAGTCTATTCAGCTAAAAAAAATCAACGACATCAGCAGCAATTCAATAGCATTTCATTAATAAAGTGAATAATACCTACCTACCTAGGAAATGACACCAAATCGCTGTGATCGATGTGTGAAGCAGTTTTGTGATTGAGCCTTCAAATTTTTTTTTTTCAAATTCAAAATATGTTTATTAGTAAAAAATAGCCAACAACAATATTCTTAATTAGGACAATGATTCGATAGTTAAAACATATAAGTATCATACATTTTGTAACAAACTTTAACAGTAGCAGTATTTTGGTTAACCAAGAACAATATTAAAACTAAGTTTACAACAAAAAACAAAAAAAATGCAGGTAGATCGAAACAGTTAACATCAAGATATTGTTACGAATAGGCTAATGGTACGAGTAACGTTGCGTATTACCCACCGAACTAACTATAAGTTGTATTTCGGTGGGTATATGCATCCTTTTCGCACTTGTAGTTTTGTTTCGTCTTTATACAGTAGGTATAAGTAAAAATATCAGATACAATAAAATAAAATTATGTTTTTTTTTTTTTTTACTTATCTTTGCGTAGTGATGTATTTTGGTGTGTATTGCGTATGTGTGAGGTGGTGTGTTATGGTGTGGGTGTGAGTGTTGTATGTAGTTCAGAATGTAGATGTTTTCTTTTATATACACGTAAATAAATAAAATAGTTGTAATTGGGATTTTCAGACCGTTGTTTGCAATAATAGTTCTGTTTCATCGTAGTTTAATGTTTTGAAGTGTTTATTAATTGCTCGTTTCAGACAAAAACTATTAAGTTTGTTTATATTTTTAATATGTTTATGTAACTTATTATAAACTAATGGGCCCAGAAAGATATTAAAGGAATGTGCAAAAGATGTGTTACATTTTGGTGTTTTGTATAAGTACTTACTTTTTCTAGTTTTTTCTTGATTTAGTTTAGGCAAACATCTATGTTGCTGCAAAACTATACTTTTGATGTATAGTTGCCTTACAGTCAAAATAGAATTATCTTTATACAGCAGGTAGGTTCCAAAGCGATAGGGTTTAAAAAGCATGACTTTTATGACAGCTCGCTGAGCTCTCTCGAGAGTGATAAGAGTTGTTTTCGAACAGCCACCCCAGCTGGTTATTGCGTATGTAAGGAGAGATTGACACAAAGTTTGATAGGTTTCCAGTAGCTGCTTGACCTCACATACATATCGAAGGGTTTTAAAAATAAAAATCATTTTCCTAATTCGTCCTGATACAAAAGATACGTGTTTCTTCCAATTTAAATGGCAATCTAGCATTACTCCTAAATATTTGATAGTATCAACAGCTTCAATATTTTGACAATTACAAGTATTTGTAGACCGGCAATAATGGGCTTTTATATTAATTGTATTGAGTATATCCCGATTAACAGTCCTGATACTGAAAGCAACGAACTTCGTTTTTGTGATATTTAGCGTTAGTAAATTTTCGTCCAACCAATCCGTTATAACTTTAAATCCATTTTCGGCGTACTCGTTGACTTTTTTCCAGGTTTTTGCTTTAAATAAGAGAACCGTATCGTCAGCAAAAGTAATTGTTTGGCCATTCTGGAGAGAGATATTGCACATGTCGTTAATGTAAGTGAGAAATAAAGTAGGCCCCAAGGCACTTCCCTGAGGCACTCCAAAACGGATTGACTCTTCTGTACTAGTCAAATCACTAATTTTTAATCTTTGTGTGCGACTAGACAGATAGTCCTTAAACAGTTGCAGCTGGATGCCACGTATGCCTAAATTTTGTAGTTTATTTATATTGTAGCCTTGAACTTTATAATTAAGATTTGAACATGATTTATAGGAATTGGAGAGAACAACCAAAGCATTCAAATAAAGTTTAAAATAAAATAATAACTGTATTAAACTACAATTGTAGTTTAAAAATTCCCTTTCGTATGCGCAGGGGCAGTGGGCGTGAGTTCACGAATCCGCTTCAAATGATTCGCGATCTACGAGCCTCCTTCCAGAAACGGCGCCGTCCTGTTGTAAGTATAAGTAATGGGTTGGTACTTCGATAAAAAAAACCGGTACACATATATAGGATTCCTTAGTAGGATACATGATATATATGTGGGTAGGATATATATGGAATACCTAAGTAGGAAGATATATAAGCTGCTTTAAAGCAGTCTCGTAGGAGAATTTAAATGAATGATTTTTCACTTTTGATGAATTATTGAGATTCAATTGATCGCAAAGTATTTTGGTAAAAAGTATAACTGTGCGATCTAAAAACTAATTAAAAAAAATTATTCCAATCGGCCCTAATACTAAAAGTACCTTTGAACCATTTTGACAAATGGAAAATAAAGAAGAAAGTTAGGGAACAACCTTAACCTTAATAAATATCCTTTACATGAGACTTTCGGCAGCAGCAAGAATTAAAAGCAATATTGATAAATTCGTCACTTGACTGACAATAGCGTAACTCCCCAGGGCACAGCTGGTCTGTCAGTCGATGTTCCACAGTCAGAAACCGACACCGAACAAAACCTGTCCAGCACCGAGTCAGACCAGGACGACAAGGAAACCAAGAACATTATACCAGACATACACTTGCTGGCATA
Source organism: Emmelina monodactyla (assembly GCA_916618145.1). Lineage (NCBI taxonomy): Eukaryota > Metazoa > Arthropoda > Insecta > Lepidoptera > Pterophoridae > Emmelina > Emmelina monodactyla. The sequence goes on along the minus strand of OU745323.1, from coordinate 1,911,137 downwards.
ATACAAATACCTACACGTTTTAACGGAAAAAAAACTTTTTTTTTCTGTAATGGCTGGAAGTTCTCTAGGTATAAAAGACTGTTTTTTCTATAAGAAAGACTAGTTGTGTTATTGGCTAACTTTATAAAAAATTGCTGTTGGTTAAACAGTGCCTGTACTTTTTACTGCAAGTGTAAACTGTCTCTTCCTCGCAATAAAAATATATCTAAAACCTAAAATATTTTACCAATAACTTGTCAAGTAGGTACTTGATTTGATCTGACTTATTTTTAAAACAATAAAACGAAGCGGTGCCTTTTCATTGTAAGTTTTACTCATTTGATTGCTCAAATGATAAATTTCCTTTAAATTTTTTAGGAAATAATTTAGTTAGTAGTTAAAGCTTGTGTTATTACATTAAATACCTAATCAATTATTTTATATTGTTAATATATTTTAATATTATTAAGTATCCTTAGGTAGGCAGGTTACTATGACTTGCGCATAGAAGGGGTTGCCTACTAATTTTATGATAATAATATTATTATTTTTAAGGCTTATTATTTTCGCGGTGCGAACACAATTCAAACCTGAGTTAAAAAATATGTTTTTTCTCTGATTGCAAGCTGTCACATAATTTTTACGAAGACCATATTTAACCAATGTAGGTTTAAAATGCGTGCGTTAGTTTCACTCTTTTAAGTCATCTTAATGACACCCTTTAGAAATATTTAAGAAACTTGCGTAAAGAAAAATATCAACGCTACAAGATATTTTAGACTAAGAATAATTGGGAATATTTATAATTTGTTTTTTCTATATTTTAATAAAATTATGTTTCATTTAACATCGTGTTTAATTTAATAGTTCTTTCCCCTAAAAAAAGCAAATCCTCTCATGAAAGCACAAGGAAAGGTGAAAAGAAGAAAAGGAATGTAAGAACGAAAAAAAGAACCAAAACAAAGGTATCAAATACATAAATTTGCTGATGCATGGGCTAGACAAACTTCAAAATTAACAAATTAACAAATTAGCATTTTAAATTCAAGGAAAAACTAAAAGTAAAATTTCAGGTAGGTATAGGTATTTCTACTGAAATGAAGAGGCGGAAACTCCTCTCATTTCGTTGTGTTACCGTAGCGCGCGTTAGCTCAGTGGTAAGAGCATTAGACCAGCAATCTAGGTCCTGGGTTCGATTCCAGTCGCGCAATGCTCGGAGACCCGCGTTCCTTTTTCCAGTATCTATAACTTCAAAACAAGTAATACTTTTTGGTTAATGCGAATGCTTATACTCTATAGCAGCGGTGGGCAACCCGCGGCCCGCGGGCCGCATGCGGCCCGCCGACGTCTTCTTTGCGGCCCGCGAATGTATTAAAAAAATATACATATAAAATAAAATTTGACATAATAAATAAAAATAAATCAATAAATAGCCATGTCCCATAGTTGAGCACAGTCCTCCTTCTCGGATAGCGAGAGGGTTTGAGCCGTAATCCACCACGCTTTCACATGTTTATTAAACTTAAAACCATTGAATTTTTTGTTGATATGTTATTATCACAAGTGTGGCCCGCCTTTGGTCGATTTTTTCACCATGCGGCCCTTGCCTGCTAAAAGGTTGCGCCCCTGCCTGCTCTATAGCTATAAGAGATCGGTTTTAATAGTTTTAACAAAACGTTTTTTTTTTCACAAAAAATACTACTTATTTGTTGGTACTAGAAACGTTAACAAATATAAAAATTAGAAATTGGAAAAATTAAGTTAGAAACAGGAAATTATATGAAATTCATATACCTACAGCTAATCCTGAAGAATAGAAGCTTTTGTTCATTTATTTATTGACGGGTTTTAAGTACCGAATCGGACGGCTAAGAATCAGAAAAAGATCTATCCCATAGGTACCAAGGGATAATCTATCCCTAATATTTTTTGATTTCAGTAAATTTAAATTGCCTACTTTCAATTTAAGTCCACCAGGTATAAATAAATTAAACAATTAATGTACTTTTGTTATAAATTTACTTATTTTAATACAATTTAGGAAATAAAGATGCATAAAAAGCTACACAAATAAAATTTACTTCCAGAGTTTCTTGATAGACATGTTCTTCTCCGAGTCCTTCTGCATGACCTTGGCTACGGCCATCTCGAAGTCTTCCTGGGTCACATGGACTCTGCGCTCTCTCAAAGCGTACATACCAGCCTCAGTACAAACACCCTTTACCTCAGCTCCAGAGGCACCAGGCATCAATTCAGCGATCTTACGTAGATTTATTCCTCTAGTCAAGTTCATTTTGCGTGAGTGAATCTTCAGGATGTCCAAACGGGCTTCTTCGTTTGGTGGGGGGAACTCAATCTTCCTGTCAATACGACCAGGTCTGAGTAAAGCAGGATCTAGGATGTCAATACGGTTGGTCGCCATGATGACTTTGATATTTTTCGTAGCTTCAAATCCGTCCAACTGATTCAAGAGCTCCAACATAGTTCTCTGCACCTCAGAATCCCCACCGCTGCCAGATTCAATACGAGAAGAACCAATAGAGTCAATTTCGTCCATGAATATGATTGAGGGGGCATGTTCTCGAGCCATGACGAACAGTTCTCGTACCATACGGCTACCTTCTCCAATGAACTTTTGAACCAACTCGGACCCAGATACCCTAATGAATGTGCACTCAGTGTGATGCGCGACAGCACGAGCTAACAGAGTCTTGCCAGTTCCCGGTGGGCCGTACAAAAGAACTCCTTTAGGCTGAGCAATACCCAAAGCATCAAACAACTCAGGATGTTTCACAGGCAATTCAATGACCTCCTTAATTTCTTTAATCTGCTTGTCTAATCCACCAACCATTTCATAGGTAGAATCCGGAACCTTTTCTACCATCATAAGCGACACCAAAGGATCTACTTTGTTGGGAAGGATTTTGTGAAGCGTGTAGCTCTCATTGCGGAGGGCAACACGGCAGTTGGCGGTTACATCGTTGATGTCGACGTTTTTGTCTAGATCAACAACGAATTTACCTTCAGGATGAACTTTTACCAACACCTTCTTTTTGTCCATCGGTTTGACGACTTCGCCTACGTACGATCCCTGTTCCTGCAGGAGCTGCAACTCCTCACGCAGCATGCGTACTTTAGCGTTGAGTTCATTCCGCTGAGCCTGCAGACGCCGTAGGTTCTGAGACTTCTCAGCAACAACGAGTTGTAACTCTTCGATCTTCGTGATGTAGTAGGGCCGGAAACCTTCCCCCTTCGCTGAATCCACTTCCATTTTCGTTGTTATCGTCATTATGATGGATTATTTCATCTAGTTGCAGATAAATTTCGTAAATTATTGACTTATGAAAGAAACTATCGACTCGCTTAGCTCGACGATGTTTTTCCAAGTCATGACAACTGGGTGTCCAAATATTAAAAACGAATACTCACTTTACTGGTCACAAAATCTTGTCAAAATAGGGGAATGCTGGAAAATATAATAAGTTTAAACTGACTATAAGTGCTAAACATTCTTAATTTAAAAAATACAAGAAATTGTTATGAAGTCACTGAAAGTTTTATTAGTTTTATTCTTTGTATTCTAAGTTCATAAATCAATCAGTTGGATACATTTTTGTACGCTGAATTACGTCAAAGTCATTTTAATTTTTTTTTTTTTTGTTAGATTCTTCCGTCATGCGGAAAGGCAAAGAGACTATGCCCATACAGCCATGTCATCAATAATTTGGTTTTCTTCTTTCTTGTTGACTTAGCTTTGTTTAGTTTTCAATAAGAAGTAACATTGACGATATTTTATTTCCTCATAAACAAACATAATAAGGACCAAGTCCATGTCTTTAATAATAAAATGCTAATATATATTTGTTATGAGTATACATAAACATTTTCATCAGATATTACACACTGTAAATTTTATGAATTTATACATAGGTAAGTAGCATTCAGTTGTTTTTAAAAGTTCTTGAGTATTACGCGGGATATTTTCTAATGTTTTATAAATTTCTAATAGCTCATCAATGAAAATTAACCTGTCAATATGAAATTGAGGACATTCAAAAAATATATGATCCAATGACTGTACTGACTCATTACAATATGAACAACAAGGGGAAGTTATCATATTCATGCGATATAAGTGTTCATTAAAAGCAGCATGACCTATACGAAGACGACAAATTGTTGTATAAAAATTTCTATTTTTGAAAGAGCCCTTGGTAAACCAAGGAGACGAAATTTTTTGATTACATACGGAATACCACTTGCCCTTTTCTTTAAGAGAATCTTGCCAAAATTGAAACCAATTATTAATCATTTGATTTTTTATTTCAGGAAGAAACTCTGAAATGGGAATTGCTATGTTTTTTAATTTGCAAATGTTGTTATCAGTATTTGTAATGATACTAGCTAATGTATCAGCTAATTCATTACCACTAACACCAATGTGTGCTGGTGTCCAGAAAATGACAATTTCTTTATGTTTCAATGATAATTTATAAATCTTTTCCCGGATCTCATATATAAAAGGATGAATTTTACTAGAAAGACGAGGATTATTAATAGCTTGAAGAACACTCATACTATCAGAAATAATAATCCATTTACCAGAAGAATCTACAGAACTAATCAAATCTAAAGCAAACAGAATAGCAGCAGCTTCTGCCGTAAAAATACTGCAAATATTGGACAGCTTATAACCATGTGCAATTTTCAAAATAATATCATAAGCCGCTATCGACACAGACTGAGATGTTTTTGAAGCATCTGTGTAAATTTGACGGTAATTATCATAGTATGATAACTTTTCATATACTTCATATTTATTTTTTAAATTTGTGTCTATGATGACATCAAATTTAAAAAACTTACTTTCATATGTTCCACTATAACAAGGTAAAATATCATACTGAGCAATATTTTCATTTTTCAAATAATTAATGAAATCGAAATTTTTACATAAATAAGAGTAATTAGATATCAAAATCTTTTTGTACAACGCATTATTAGAAGTTTTCATCAAATCAATTATGAACCTTCTTTTCAAATAATCAAACCTAAATTTAATGGGACAAGTGTTAGTTTCAACTTGCATTGAATTAATCGGAGAAGTACTCATGGCTCCTAGAATTATCCTGAGATTTTTATTTTGTACTTTATCTATTTTATTTATAAAATTATTGTCAGAAGCAAAGCAAAAAAAAGCATATTCAAAGTGACTTCTAACTAATGATTTAAACAGCATCAATAATATTTTAGGATCTGCACCAAAACGACAACCAGTAAGGCATTTTAAAATATTTGTAGCTTTTACAGCTCTATCTATCAATATTTGCACATATTTTTTAAAACTTAAATTTTGTTGAAATACTACACCTAAGAATTTTATTTCTGTACAGTTAGGAATAAGGTTACCATTATATACACATTCTAATTTACAATCTTTATCTCTAGAGAAAACAAGAGATTTACTCTTTTCTGTATTTACAGTTAAACCTAAGAAAGAAAAATAGACTTCAAGCCTTTTACAGGCATTATTTAAATTCGTTTGCACATCTTTAAGTTTTTTGCCAGAACAATAAACAACAAGATCATCAGCAAACTGCAGATTAGAAACATTTGCGCCTAATATCTCATTCAATTTATGAATATAAATTATATACAGTAGAGGGCTCAAGATGCCGCCTTGATTGACGCCTTTATAGGAATTACGTGGACCATAAAAGTTGTTACCCAATTTAACATAGACCATTCTTTCATTTAGAAAGTTATATATCCAAAGAACCATTTTTTTTGGAATTCTGAGTGATAGCAAGATATTAGCAAGCGTTTCTAAACCTACATTGTTAAAGGCTCCTGTTACATCGAAAAAATTACAAGCAAGATAATTCCGTTCCTTTATGGATTTATTTGCATCTAATAACAAATGTGCAATGCTTTCCCTAGCCGAGCGTCCACGCCGAAAACCAAACTGATTACTAGGAAGAATACAATTTGATTCGATGTAATATTCCAGACGTTGTTTGAGCAGCTGCTCAAAAATTTTACCAACACAAGAGGACAACGCTATAGGTCGATAAGAATCTGGACTATCAAGATCCTTCCCTGGCTTCAGTACAGGGACCAGACAATCAGTTTTCCATTGATTTGGTATTAAGTCATTTTCAAACAAAATATTTAAAATTATCAAGAATTTACATAGATTTTTATGACTGAGAAGACGAAACATTTTATAGGAAATACCATCTAAACCACAAGTTGTATCTTTTCTTGATTTTATGGCAGCAGTAAGTTCAGAAATTGTGAACGGATCAAGCAACGAAAGATTTTGTCTATGAAATTTGTTATCTACAAAAGTAAAAGGTTTCGAGACATAGTCTGGAGTGTATTTTTTTAAAAAACTATTTACCCAATGATCATTTTCACTTCTAGAAACAAAAGTTTTGTTAAATCTGCGTATTTTATTCCAGACATGAGAAATTGGAGTAAGACGATTTATAGAATTGCAATAATCTTGCCAAGATTTCTGTTTTTCAAAGTTTATAGTCAATTTCTTAGAAGCCTGATTTTTTTTAAAAAGCAAATATTTTTCTACAGAAGGATCATTTTTGAAAGCAACAAAAGCATCTTTACATTTTTTAACAGCATCTGCACATTTGCTATTCCACCAAGGAACGGAATGTCTTGCCCTTTTTGCCCTAAAACCTGAAACGGAACGTGAGCATAAATGACAAAGATTTTGACATTGACAACAAGACTTTGTTTTCGTTTTTTGTTGTGACATAGATTTTTCAACTGATGCCAATAAAATATCACAAAACTGCAAATAACTTTCTAGTGAACATTCAGAATTAATCATAAAACTATTCAACGAAGTATTAACAATATTTACATACAAATCCCAATTAACTAAATTCAAGTTTAATTTCTTACTGACATTTTGAGAGTGAACACAATGTTCTGAAGATATAACTGGAGTTTGAGACAACAGAAGTTTAGTAATTGTAGGCAAATGATAACTTCCAAAGGAATCATCATGAACAGACCATTCACAATCCCATGATAAAGCTGGACTAACCAAAGAAAGATCTAAGCCATTTGGTCTCCAGGACGAAGTTCCTACAGTCGTGACTTCTCCTGAATTTAACAGAACAAGGTTATTTTCATCAAAAGAATCTAGTACTTCTTCACCTCTTTTATCCACTTTTTGACAACCCCAAGAAGTATGGTATGCATTGAAATCTCCAGCAATAAAGACTGGAGTTGGAAGACTATCAATTAATTTTGAAAATTTTAATTTCGAATAATGACACCTAGAAGGACAATAAACACTAACAAATGAAATATATTTACCACCTATTTTTATCTGTACAGCAACATTTTGTAAGGAATCATCAAAATAAGTATCAATTTTTAAGAATTGTAATTTGTTATGAATTATTATTGCAACTCCATTATGTGTATTACCAGTGTCATTTCTAACTATTGTGTATCCCTTTATGTTAAAGGTATGATGTGGTCTAAGCCAAGTTTCACTTATTAAAGCGATATCAACATCATTACTATAAAGAAAATATGTAAATTCAGATTTATTACTTTTAATGCTTTGAGCATTCCACTGAACTATTTTTAAATGAGCCATTAGGATGGATTATTAGCAGATGACTTTTCATAAATATCACTTAATATTTGTAAAATATTTTTAGTACTGATGGATGTTTCCTTTGTTTTATTTAATGTAATTATTTTAACAATAGCCTCAACCAATAAATTCAAAGATTTATTATCTTTTTTCAAGTGACTGAGCAGGTCAAACTTTTGTCCTAAGGCTGGAAAACTCTCTGTATTTGCAACTGAAGCATAAGACAAAGAGGATAAACCAATTTTAATATCATTAATTTTTTTCTTTTTAATAGGACACTCAGCAGATATACTAATGTGATTTCCTCTACAGTGACAGCATGTAGCCTTTTCCCTAGGTACTGTACATTCTTTAAAAGAATGTGCATCTCCACATATTGAACATCTAACATTATTTTTACAGTACTTAGCCAAATGTCCATACCGTAGGCATTTAAAGCATTGTTTTACAGGTGGAATGTACATCTTAACTGGAAACCTCCAGCCTTGTAAATCAATATGATCAGGAAGATAAATGGCAGCAAAAGTTATGATTACTGTTTTAGTCGGTTGTAATTCAAAGTTTTGTTCATTTTTAACCTTCCTTTGAATTCTCCGAACAGAAATAATTTTTTTATTACTATTAATCACTCCAAAAATTTTTTGATTGGACCATTTAATGGGCACATTAGTAATAACACCAGTAATTTCAGTAGTTTTTGCAGGAATAGTTGCTTTGAGTTTATATTCTGATAACAAAGTCTTATTGTTAAGAAAACTATTTGCCAAATTTGCACGGTCAAAGTGAACTGTAACTTTGTATTTATTAAGATTTTGCATATATTTTATGCCTTTTATATATTTCTTTAATGTTGATGATAAAGAAATCATATCTCTTGTTGAAATAGGTTTGGACTCATCGTTTGATTCCAAGAAGACAACGAAATCTGTAGCTGAAGAATCCTCAGGATACCGACGTGTATAATCGGGAACGAAATAAGTTTTATATGGATCGGACTTAGCTGAATTGCAGTCACTGTGCATGGAGTCGGAGTCCGAAAGCAGCGAGTCTTCCCCTGATATTACTGCCTCCTCCTTCTTTTTCTTGCGTTTCGCCCGAGACGTCATTTTAATAAAAATTAAGCTTCTATACTATAGTTATTAAAAATATATACAAAATGTACACTATTTAACAAAATTGAAAGAATTAAATGAATTTTTAAGTTCACGAAAAAATTTTTCACTTCCAATTTTCCCGCGCGCAAACCGGAAGTCCAGTCATTTTAATTATTAAGGCCATGGTGCGGTATTAGAGTACCCAAACTAAATCGTTAATTTTAATTTTTTCTCTTCTCGAATAAAAAATCCATCAATTTTTTTTATATTATAATAAACATTTTCTTTTTCTATTAGAATAAATTCTTATCATACCAAACCACTGATGAAAACTTAAAAAAACTGAGTATATTTTGACAGCAGTCAAAGTCATTTGTCAATGTCAATGAATTGGACTTTTTTTTATTCTAGCTCTAGCCATTTTTCGTAGGGGAATCGGTCGCTCTATTTTCCGATTATTTCAATTTTATCACTAAAATCGTTTATTTATTAGGAGCATGTCGGCCTAAAATGCATACGTAATTGTAAAAAAGATGAATGACTGTGCCGCTGAGAGTACGGAGGCCTTAGATCCAAGAGTGCAGGTAACAGATCAATAGTGCGAAGGTGCTATGATTGAGTGTCGAGTATTATGTATTGTTGATGCGGGTCGATGGTCGTAACTTATCCACCGGGTACCGTTAGTTGTACCTGCTTTGTTCTACTCAATTTTATGTTATGTAATTGTACACACAAATTAAAATATACCTTTAATATAAAATGCTGTTATTTTGTCTAGATTGAGCTAGAACGTCTGAACACAGCTACAGATGAAATAAATCGCCTGGAAGTAGACTTGGATGAGGCTCGACTGGCATTTAGAAGACTGCTTGCTGAAGGCCATTTACGGATCCAGCAGCTGACTAAGAAATTGGGCACTAGTGTACATAAAGCCAGGCCTTATTATGAAGCTCGGTTTAGAGCCAATATTGTAAGTAGTTTCTTTTGTTGTTAAATAGTTTGAGTAAAGTTGTGAAGCTTGGTGCAAAATTTTAATAATATTTAATTTAAACTACAGCTACAAGTATTTAATCTGAGTTTGTTCAAACTTTAGCCTATAACTTATTTAGTATTTATTTATTCAACAAAAAAAATCATTTTAACCTTTTTTTTCTACCCTATTTACATTTTCCAGACATCACAAGAGTTGCAGACAGCTACAATTGCATATGACAAAGCGAACAGTGCGCACTCAGCGGCTAGGGAGATGGTGTACCTCGCAGAGCAGGGTCTGGCCCGACTTGCAGAAGATGCGGGTACCGGGGTCACCCTGGACCCAGCGTGGCAGGAGATGCTCAATCATGCCACACAGAGGGTTAATCAGGTAGGTAAACATTTATAATGTTTAAGTTTAAAAAATGTAGGTACCTACCTGCAAATGTAATATGTTTTATTGAGCTCATACTATAACTGCCAATTTATATGTGGTGGATGATAGAATAATATACATAAACCAGTAGAATATAATCACGAGGCATTAAAGTTTTATTGCCTGAAAATGTAAACAATAAAACCTAAACTAGGTTTAAATTTTTACAACACCATTGCTTAACACTAATTCTAATAACTTTAAATCCCCAACAACACATTATTTATTTATTATATTGACGTAATAAACTTAGTGTTAACAGGGTTTGTGATTGATGACCGTAAACGCAACACTAGCTAAGAACCAAGTTACCAACTTAACTCTAACGTTGCCTTATGAATTCCTACATTAACCTGCAGGCAGAAGCCGACCGAGCAACAGCCACGGTGACCCAGCGTTCCAAGGCCGGCACCCACCGCGCCGCCACCTCGCTGGTACAGCAATTGCAGCAGTCGCTCAAACGACACATAGCCAAGTCTCGGTATGAATGTAGACGGGGGTGTAACAAGACTGATTCTGAAAACACTCTCTAAACTAAACTAAAACCATTAATTACTCATCAATAGTATAATCGGTATGAATGTAGACAGAGGTGTAAAAAGACTGGCCCCGATTCTGAAAACACTGTCTAAACTAAACTTAAGCTATCGCCGTCACCTACTCATCAATAGTATAAGACAGAGACAGGTAATCATTTTAGTCCTGTCAAACTAAAATGTACGTGCATTATTACTCAGCGAGGGCAATTTTAGGCTAGTCCTCAGCGCATTTCGTTCAATTTTACAATGATGTGGACTAAATTTAGTGAGACCAATGTACCTGTCTTTTTCTAATACAAAGCTTGGAAAAGTGACAGTGATATTTTTAATTTCGTTTTAGAGAGTGTTTTTCGGAATCGGGGCCAATGTCGATTTTAATTTCGACTGAATAGTGTTAGCTAGCAAGCCTAAAATACGACTACGAGTTGGCACTAGAGGTTGATTTGCTTACGGTTACTCAAAAAAATGTTTTTTGTCAAAAAATTAAATGTTTTGTGATAAAAAAAGTAGCGGTAATCAACTCTGGTGCCCATTTACGGTTGAATTTTGGGACGTTCAACTTAAGTCTGTTTCTAGAGTGATAGAGGCTTTACTTTCTTATATCTTTCTTTACCATGTATAACATTAAAAAATACTTTTGTAGATTTGAAATTTCTAAGTAGTTGACCAAGTAGATGACTTTTTCTTAGCTTCTAGTGTGCACTTTATGTAGCAAAATAGTAGTGATGTAGCTATAATTTTAGTGATAAACTTGAATTATGACTAAACTTTTAAACATTTCTCTAAAAAGATTTATAAGTTTAGTGCTTTATTTGATTTCCGCAACTAATTTATTTCTTGTGTAGGCAAATGAAATATGAATGATATTTGTGTTTGATAAAACTTGTAACCAAACTAAGCAAGTTTCTACGCGACAATTTTCGTATCTAATTTAGGAAATAGAACTAAGAAGACACATTGGTGCTGATTCTATTTTACGAATCATTATTGATTATTTAGAGACAAGAGAAATATTTTTATCGAATTCGAGACGAATCGCCGCCAATGTTTTCTTTTCCCAAAATTATAAATAACTATTACAAATATCCTACAAATCATTTGCCTCCACATAGCTACTAGATCTTCCAAAGCAGTGTATACCAAACTTAGCTAAATAAAATCCTACTAACTAGTTTGGTAAACATTGTTTTACATTTCCTATGCACTCGCTTACTTAGCCGCACATTTCTTCCACAGGCAAGCTGACTGCTACTACTGACACCATCTTGGTACTTAATTTTGTTTATTTATGCATGTCTTATAGCTTTTTAGATAAAATCTATTTTGATTTGTGATGATTTAGTTAGTTTCTTGTGTGAGGCTTTTGTTTTGTGTTTTGATTATAACTAAAGATTTGAAACCTTAATTATTTTGTTTTAACACTTATTGTATTGAAAGTTTTAGCTTTCCGCCCTTTTCTTGATAAACTTAAACTATGCCAAGTCTCCTTGTCTTTGTTGCCAATATTCTTAAAATTTATCTAATTTATATATATTTTATCACTTAGCATATTGATTTTATCGGAAATACATAAGGTTTAGGACAATTGACAGCGCTTAATTATTTTTTTAAACATAATATACACTCAAATCAAACAACGTTGCCGATTCCAAATAAAAACTCTAAGCTAAATTATTAATATTGCTATTATTTACTCGCTAATAACATAAGACAGAAACGAGTTGTGATTTAAGTTCTACCAATCTTAAATTTGACACGTTAAGAAACCTTAGCGCATTTCTTGATTTTACAATGTTTTCGACAAAAAATTGTAACAGAAATATATCTGTCTTTTTCTTAAACTGACAGCAATACTTTAAGTTTTGTTCAGAGTATCTTAGAATCGCCACTCACTATTATAACTAACTACCACCACCCCAGGCCATACTTCGAAGAGAAGGCGCGCATCAACTCCGCCCTGGAAGCCCAGAAGGCCCGCATCCAGACCCTGGAGGGTCAGGTGGCGGACGCCAAGCAGCAGTACTCCTCGGCGCTGAGAAACCTGGAGCGGATCTCTGATGAGATTCACAGGCATAGATCCAGGAGGCAGTCGGCTAGGAATAACGGAGGTATTGTTATTCGATTTTAAAAATGACGTCTGCCATTGTGTGTGGTGCAGCGGTTTAAAAATGACGACCTCTGTGGTGCAGCGTTGTATATACCGGACTGCTAAGCGGATGGTTCCGGGTACGATCCCCGGGTCGGGCCATTTTCGTAAAATGTTTTTTTCGATATTGGCTCGTGTCTGGGTGTAACTAGGTTCTCCCCTAGACGGCAGTCGGCTAGGAATAACGGAGGTATGTGTTATTCGATTTTAAAAATGACGACCTCTGTGGTGCAGCGGTGTATATACCGGACTGCTAAGCGGATGGTTCCGGGTTCGATCCCCGGGTCGGGCCATTTCCGTAAAATGGTTTTTTCGATATCGGCTCGTGTCTGGGTGTAACTAGGTTCGCCCCTAGTCCATTATGTGGTACCTATAACACAAGTTCTTTCTTAAGTTAGTCTGGAGATTTATTATTGTTTATTAAATAACAAACTTTCAGAGTTATAAATATAGAATCAAAGAAAAGAGAAAAATATAGAGTTAAGGAATATTTTTACTATTCGGAACTCGGCAAATTGATCAACGATTTTGAGATTTTGATAAAAACGTTTTACATCAGTTGGGTTTTCTTAATTGTATAACTTGCAGGTTAATTATTTTTGTCTTATAACCATTAAGGACCGTTTACATATACTTATGTAACTTGGACTCTAAACAAGATACCTTTTCTTTATTCACTTACGTTTACATCATCTTCTACTAATACGTTCGACTTGGGTTGAAATGTTGTAAATTGCCTATTCATAGAATGCTAAATTATTTATTTTGACGCGGTAGCTCAGTGGTCAGAGCATTAGACACGTTTTCTAAAGGTCCTGGGTTCGATTCCCAGTCGCGTAATGCTCGGAGACCCGCGTTTTTTCCAGTATCTATAACTTCAAACCCCATTGTCATTCCCACCAGACATAGACGTGACTGTACTAACAGACACTAGTACAAACACGAGCACGGACGAGCCGCTGGACATATGCGCGGGCGCACACGCGAACGTGAGGGAGTGGCTGCGGCGCGCGCACGAGGACACCTGGACCGACGTGGACCTGGACGGCAGCAGCCCGGAGGAGGTGGGTCATGGGGTCATAGTAGCTTATACAGGGTGTGAATAAATAAATAAAAATAAAAACCATTTATTGCATCATTAAGTAACTTAATTACATTCGATGAAAGTCAAAATATCGATCATCAGCTTATCATCAGTAGGCCGAGAGGAAAAAGCTGGCGGAAAAAAACTCGGCACTCTTTTGTCCATCACCAAATATACAAAATCAAGGCATACAACTACACCAAGACAAGATAAAAACGTGAGAAGGTCATTTCCGAAGAACGAAGTCCGGAGGAAGTGGTTAGTTTGATGTTAACGTGGTAATAACTTCACGGATACAATAATACAGGGTGTTGATAGATCCGAACTCCGAAAGCAAATTAAGCCAAAATGATAACGAAATTCACATTTTACAAAAATAATTTTATGTTATCGAAAGCAGTCTTTTTACATTCCGTATAATTGAATTGTTTACTTTCAACACAGTCAGTAATAATATGTAAAGATAATTTATTAATTATATCTTTAGCTGTGTGACTGAAAAATATTTGTCAGACTAACAAAAAGTTAAGCAAAGTAAGGCTCAATTTAAACTTACTAAATTAATGATTGTTATTAGTAAAAATAAATCTATATTTTTTTAGTTTATATAAGTTACAAGCTAACGAATATTTTCAAGTTTTTACATTAGTGAAGATAGTATGATTCAACCCAATACTTTTTTGTTTTAAAGTTTAGTTTCTAAGAAAGAAAACACAATTAAAATAGTATATTTCATTACAAGTGTGCAAAGGCTGTCATTGCAATGACGGTTCCGCACGTGTAATGAACGACTATTTTTAATACAGTTGCGAAAAAGTGAAACAATTTAATGAAATAAAAAATTAGGATCGTAAATGTCGAAATTACCCATTTTGTGCAACAAACAACTAAACTCGCAAAGAAAATTTCTGGAAAATGGCGCCTTATTTTCTTCCATACAGCCAAGTCTACAGTAGATTTTTTTTATTGATATGAAATAAAAATGAGATTTAATGAGATAAAATGAAATGAAACCTAGCCGCACTAATTCAATCAAATCATTAAATTTGATATCGAAACAAAATAGTAGCTTTTTTTAGAAATATACCTACGCTACGTAAGTATTAACATGAATCATAAAACCTTCTTTGTTTTTTTTAGTAGAAACTTCATGGTTGGCTAATTTTTCTTTTTAATAAACATTATTTTGGCAGTTGGGAAAGAGAACGCACGAGTGCGGGAAAGGTAAAAAAAAGCACGAGTGTGTACGCCCCTGCAATACGACACTTTTTGAGCAACTGTATTAAAATACATAGTATATTTCAATACAAGTGTGGAAAGGCTGTCATTACAACGAGTCCCGACAAATGTCTACCCGAGCCGAGGCACAGCCGAAGGCGAGGGTTGACAGGCGGGACGAGTTGCAATGACGGTTCCGCACGTGTAATGAACGACTATTTTTAATACAGTTGCGAAAAAATAAAGCAATTTAATAAAATATAAAATTAGGATCGTAAATGTCGAAATAACTCCTTTGAAAAAGGCGCCATTTTTTCTTCACCCATTTGGTAGGCAAAGGTTACTATGCCCATACAGCCAAGTCTTCAGTAGATTTTTTTATTGATATGAAATGAAAATGAAATTTAATGAGATAAAATGAAATGAAACCAACCACACTACTTCAATTAAATCATTAAATCTGATATCGAAACAAACTAGGAGCTTTTTTTAAGAAATTTACCTACGCTACGTATTTATTAACATGAATCATAAAACCTTCTTAGTCTTTTTTTTAGTAAAAACTTCATGGTTGGTTAATTTTTCTTTTTAATAGATATTATTTTGACAGTTGGGAAAGAGAACGCACGAGTGCGGGAAAGGTAAAAAAAAACACGCGTGTGTAATAGCCCACATCCCGAACGCTATACGTCCCTGCAATACGCCACGTTTTGAGCAACTGTATTAAAAAATGATGATTGATCAACCGCAGGTAAGCTTCGAGAAGTGTTCCCTCCGCGCCCTCTCCCCGGCGGACCAGCTCGCGCCCCCGCCCCCGCGGCCCGCCCCCGCCCCCGCGCCCCCGCGCCCCCCCGACTGCCGCGTGTCGGCGTCCTCCCCGCGCCGCATCATTCTCTGCGAGAGAAACGCGACGATCAAAGCGGAGCTGGATAAAGGAAGACGGCAGAGTCTGGATGCGTTGCTGCATGATACTAGTGAGAAGGTCAAGGATATGTTTCAAGGTTGGTTTTAGGCTATTAGTTGTTATAGCATATTATATTAAGTTGGCTGCTGGAAGGGTTTGCGAAGCTAAAAGCTTTGGTACCACCGTACTGTCTATTTCTAACAGAGAAACAGTTTTAATTTATTCCGATTTAATTAGAAACATAAGAGTAATGACTGTCATCGAGGCTGAACATGAAAACAATTAATTAAAATAAAAATTGTATCAAAATCCGTCGCATGTTCTAGGAGTGATGTTACTATACTTATGCCAAAATAAGTTATTTTTATTCAGTTTGGATTGATGTAGATGCCTATTCCACAAAACCGATTTCAAAACGTATTTGTCTAAAGATAGCTTGGGAATGTCAAGAGCTGCTTTTATTAAATTTATAAGGTTTTTTGTATCCCTTTTCTTTGGGAGTAAAGCCGCGAGCTGACTAGCTAGTACATCAAAACTGGTTAAAAATAACTGTGTATTTTAAAGTTAGCTACACACGATTTTTGAATCGGACGTTACCTAGTTGTGGCTCTAGCCCATATGATCCGTCCACCACACTCTCCAGGTTTGTCTCTGTTCGGCGAGCGCCGCGGCTCGGGCTCGGCGCCGCGCTCGCCGCGTCGCTCGCCGCCCGACTCGCGCTCCACGCTGTCTGACGATCGACAGTCCGACACTGATAGTCTGGCCAGGTCAGTGGGTATACACAGACTAACGTGTCACACAATCATATACACGAACACAGATATACACACACTAACGTGTTACACAATCATATACACGAACACAGATATACATACACTCACATGCCACACAATCATATACACGAACACAGATATACATACACTCACATGCCACACAATCATATACACGAACACAGATATACACACACTAACGTGTTACACAATCATATACACGAACACAGATATACATACACTCACATGCCACACAATCATATACACGAACACAGATATACATACACTCACATGCCACACAATCATATACACGAACACAGATATACATACACTCACATGCCACACAATCATATACACGCACACAGATATACATACACTCACATGCCACACAATCATATACACGAACACAGATATACATACACTCACATGCCACACAATCATATACACGAACACAGATATACATACACTCACATGCCACACAATCATATACACGAACACAGATATACATACACTCACATGCCACACAATCATATACACGAACACAGATATACATACACTCACATGCCACACAATCATATACACGAACACAGATGTACATACACTAACATGTCACACAATCACGTACATGAACATAGCAATGAAATAAATAAATTGATGACACACACACACTACACACACATTTTATACATATATTAACAAAAAGTGCAAGGTAAAAAAAGTTTACGACTCACAGATAATATTGGGCCATACCAATAAATATAGAGTTTCCTGAACCCATTTTACCACATGCCGAGATTCGTGTTTGATTTCTAACGCTGTACACTTTCTTTCTTTTTTGACATTATAATAAATAAATGAGTTGAGTTGTTTTAAGATTTTTTTATCAATTTTATATAATTACCTCAATAAAAACTATTCATACAACATACTTTGCCATAAAGTATTTTGATCACAGTCAACTACACTGAAACATAAAGTCACCTAAGCATATTTTTCTTTCTATTCCGCACACAATCTTAAGTTAAGTTTCTATCTCAGCAATATGGCCACTATATGTAATAAGTGAATTTCTCCTGTATATTCTTTCCTTATTTATAACAATAAAGAGTTTATTATGATTACTTTCCCAACAGTTTGGAGATGTTATCAGACGAGCAGATAGCGTCTCTAATGTTAGACGCGCAACTGCAGGCCGCTTGCGAGAGGCTCGCGGCTTTACCCGCGGGGACTAGTGAGCGTTAGTTAAATAATGTAGCGAGGAATGAAATAGGCTGTTGATGGAAATAACTGCATTGGACATGAATGAAATAGGTTGTTAATGGAAATAGTTGTTTTGGACATAAATGAAAAAGGTTGTTAATGGAAATAACTGTTTTGGACATGAATGAAATAGGTTGTTAATGGAAATAACCTTTTTGGACATTAATGAAATAGATTGTTAATGAAAATAACCATTTTAGATGGGAATGGAATAGGCTGTTAATGGGAATAACCATTTTGGAAAAGAAGGTAATAAATAGGCTGTTAATGGAAATAACCATTTTGGACTGGGATGAAAAAGTTTGTAATGGAAATAACTGTTTTGGACATGAATGAAATAGGTTGTTAATGGAAATAACTGTTTTGTATAGGCTGTTAATGTAAATACCCGAATTTTGGACATGAATGTAATAGGATGCTAATGGAAATAACCCTTTGGAAAAGAAGGTAATAAATAGGCTATTAATGGAAAAAACCCTTTTCGACAGAATTGTAATAGGCTGTTGACGAATCTTAACAATTTTGGACAGGAATGCTGTTTATTGCGTCTAGAAATGTAAAAATTTACTGTTTATGGAAATAATCATTTTGAAAGGATTGTTGTAGGATGTTATGAAAGTTACCATTTTCGCCAGGAATAAAATAGGATATTAATGGAAATAATAATTTTGGCGTGGAATGTAAAAATAGTCTGTTAATGGAAATAACCATTTTGACTAATTATGGTTATAATTTTTTTTGACTAAAAAAACTAATCATTTTGGCGAGGAATGTAACAAGTTTTAATGGCTGTCACGTAATGGAATGTATTAATATGCTGTTATTGTATGCTAAAAGTATTAGAATTTATTAAAAAAAACGGTCTTTAATACAGCATCAGAATGTTATCACTTTTGATTGTAAGGGTTGTAAGAGCAGTGTAAGATTTTAGGCCATAAATTATATGGCCTCTTATCATTAGTGAAATGAATGTTTTAATCAATAGAATAATATAAATAAAATGAAAGTGGACCTTTTTGTTGGCCACGTTCAAAAATAATATCTTATAAACTTAATTTTGGTACGTTTTCGTCAAAATAATTCATTTTTTATATTAGAAAACAAAATGGCTAAAAGGAATTTTCAAAAATTATATTAAGCGAAAATTGTTAATCTTTTAAGCGTGTTGTTTTATAAAAATAACTAATTAACGTGGTCAATAAAAACAAAATAAAATCGAAAGTAAAAAGAATCAATATTTTTGATTACGTCACAAAACTGCAATAAATACATATTAAAATAGAAATAGGAATATATTTTCGTGCCTAAACTTGCAATATCTTTCACAAATAGATAAATATATAGAATTAGATCGATCTCTGTGATCAGCAGCTCGTAGAAAATGCTAGTCTTTTATGTCATAATATTATATTAATATAAATTCAAATATTTAATCTTGCCTTAGTTAAAAAGTAAAGACTATTTTTTAAAATAATCCTAATTAGTTTGATTCTAAACTTATTTTGAAATTGGTCATTTTTTTGTAGAAATGTTAGGTAAAATTTTGTGGATTCGTGTTTTTGATCTCAATTACTTATTATTTATGTGATCTAAGACCATGACAAATTAAAAACTCCCAATTTTATCGACAAGTTAAGAATCACAAAAATGCATTTCTTCATCATAAAAATATCACATAGAAGAGTTATATTTTTAAAAATATGAAATATTAATGCAATAGGTTAATAATACGATAATAATTATAAATAATAACTTTTATTGATTTTAAAACAGCTTGAAAGATTTATTTTCGTCTGTTTTTATTTTTTATATCTCTGTGTCAGTATTATTATAGTTTACTTAAATTTAGTGAATTTATTTACACCTTTTTTAAAACTTACGTTTTTTTATTTATTTTTTACTTTTGAATCTCAAACACAATAACTTAGTCTTCCTAAAAATATATAAATGTTTCTGGTCGCCTCAGTATTAAAAATCTTGCCTGTTTTAAACCTTTAATAATTTTAGTAACTACTAAAAGGTAATAAAAAAGGTTAGTATATTTATTTTATATTGTTACATAAAACACGCTTGCCACAAATGTATCCAATAGGTTATGATTTTATCTTCTTAAGTGTCGTAATTATTTTATGCCGAGGAATAATCCAGAACTTTTAGTGGCTTTTACAAAAAAGGATGCAGATTATTTTCAAACTTTAGTTTGATTTACTTAACAAATTAAAACGCCACAACCAAGTAATAAACGTCAAAAAGCATACACTTTCCTGTAATAATAATTTTTATTTCTTTTTTTTAAGTAAAGTACTCTTGTTGATAGCAAAATAGTTTTTTAGGTTTTTTATTTTAAAAAACTTGTTTCGTGATGACAGATAGAAATAATAAAATAATATAATAAATAATATATAGAACTAATATCATTATATTAATTAAAGTAATAATTATAAGTAAATGTAGGTAATTAGCGAATGCTTGTGTAATTAAATAAATAAATAATATACGCTTATATCTGTTGTCGCACAATAGTTAGCGTAAGGTTAAGTTTGAGGTCAATTGTTCTGTGTTAAATTAATTACGATGTTAGTTGACGCCTAATTGCCTTATTTTTTGTATCTGCGTAAACGTGTTTCGATTTTTAAATTAAAGTATGATCAGGAAGTAAATTGCGGGAAAAATAACTCTGATAGTAGATTATGTTTTATTGTGATGGTTGCAGTGAAATGAAATTTGAAAATATTAATACTAAGATTGGTATATAAGATGCTCAATAATTTTGTAAACCTACTAACAATAATCTGAGAGAAAAATTAAAATAACAAAAATGGTTCATCAAAAACACAACACAAAATTCGTGCGCATGCAATATCAATCAATACAATAATTGTTAATTAGGACCCACTGTAATAACCACTGTTTGGTCTTGCAATTAAGAATCATTTTAGTTTATTTTTCGTATAAATTGCCGTATTTACTCGGAGATCAGAGTCTAAAATGAACATGACAATGTATAGAAGTTACTCTTATACCTAATGGCTGGTTTTCCAATTTCCAGATAAAATATATTTATGTATGTGTTTATAGAAAAATATTTAAACTTACATCGGAAAAATACTTCCTATCATTCGAATAGAATTACCTGGCGTACGAATGAAATATCTGTCCTTAAGTTTTTGTAATTTGTTGACCAAAACACATTTAATTTCTGTTTCAATTTCAACTGACGGAAAAAATCTAAAGGATGCTTATGTAAAATTGTATGTTAAATCCCTGAAAAATCGTTATAACATAGACTTAGCTTTAACTCTGATATTATTTTTGCAATTGTGATAATAAATTGTACAAACATAGGCCATATTGTCGATAGATGTAGCGGGTGTACAGACAGGCGTACACACTTGTTCCTAGTTGTAAGATTGTATGTAACTTGCCTTCGAGATAACAAATATATATGATGTAAACATGAAGGAGTTTCATTTATTATCTTTTATACAACCTGAAACATATCCCTTTTATAATAAAACATTTATTATGAATCAATATTGTAATAAGGTATGGTATCCATTGGCTTTAGTGGCCCACGCTTCGCAATGGTGTAATTTTGGACGACTTGTTCGTTCGAATTACTGCTAAATTAAAACACCTTTTTCAGAATTTTCTTTATTTTCAAAGAAAATACCCAATAGATAGCTAAAATCGCATTACAATCCGTCAACTGGTTCTTTTCGCGGGTTGGGTTTTGAAATCGGTCGCCTGATTTAGGGGTTGTGGGGGGTTGGGGGAGGTGGAGGGGAGGGGTCTGAACCCCCTACAAGTAATTTTGGCTGCCGGAGTTACGTCTAAATATTTTTTTAAAAATTTTAAATTTTCCTAAATACTTGCACAATTGCGTAAATCGGAACGTATTTTTCTTGCTTTAGTACAGCTTGTCAATGTTTTTTGGTGATTAACGTGAATCGGAACGCATTTAGCATCTTGGATGAATGATATTGACTGCTCTAATGTCAAATTTGTACGTAGCTCGCGTCATTTCTTTGCTTACGAGTATATGTAAATGTGTTCTTACGTATTGTTTTGTGTTTTTTCGACTTGGCTACGTTTTTGGACTCTGTTTGGAAATACAATCGAGGTAATCATATTGTATTTATTAAGTGTGTTTACATAATTCTTAGGTAATTAATAGCAAAGTCTGACTCCGAGTTGACACAATCCGACATCAATGGGTTAGGTTAGTTAGGTTACTGTTTTTAAACTGCCAGAAAAAGGAGTCCCGCGAAGCGGGACTCCGTTTACTCATGATTGAAGCGAGTTTTTATACATATAAATTGGCTACTAAAGTTCGCCATATTGAGGGCTACTGGGTTAAAAAAAAATTTTTTTTTTTAGTTCTTTTCCGGCGGCTGAAAATGATCAGGGGGGGTTCTGACCCCTCCCCCCCCACCCCCCCCCAACCCCCCACAACCCCTAAATCAGGCGACCGATTTCAAAACTTTAACCATTAAGTGTGTTTACATAATTCTTAGGTAATTAATAGCAAAGTCTGACTCCGAGTTGACACAATCCGACATCAATGGGTTAGGTTAGTTAGGTTACTGTTTTTAAACTGCCAGAAAAAGGAGTCCCGCGAAGCGGGACTCCGTTTACTCATGATTGAAGCGAGTTTTTATACATATAAATTGGCTACTAAAGTTCGCCATATTGAGGGCTACTGGGTTAAAAAAAAATTTTTTTTTTTAGTTCTTTTCCGGCGGCTGAAAATGATCAGGGGGGGTTCTGACCCCTCCCCCCCACCCCCCCCCAACCCCCCACAACCCCTAAATCAGGCGACCGATTTCAAAACTTTAACCCTTTTCGCAGTAGGTACTGTAGAAAACTCAGCAATTATAGTACCTGTACCCTTCGATTTATCATGTGACGAAAGATATCTCTAATGTCATTTCTTGATTTCAGTATTAACTTCTTTGCCTAGTTCAGATATAAAGTTATGTAGTTCCACCTTACCTTCCAGTTTATTCCGATCAGAGATAAGTATTGGCACATTTCTAATTTCAATTGTTGTGGAGCTTACTTTTTTCTGTAAGTAATCTACTCTTTCTTCGAGTGAAACAATTCGCTTTTTATCTTCTCTTTTCTCGCTTTGTAGTGATTCAATTTGGTTCAAGGCCACATCATACTTTTCCGATAGAAAGCTTAAACTTTCTATAATATCTTCATTTTGTTTTTGCATAGTAGCTTGAAGTGAGCTAAATAAAGTACCTACGCATTTCCATCATAACATTCTTTGTGCCCAAATCTATTTGAGGAGGCGTTCTTAAAGCTCGTCTCTTTTTTGTTTTGCGAGACACATAGTAATTATTCATTGTTATGTTCTTCTAAATCAGGTTCAGATTCATATTGTTACACTGTATCTGGCTCTTTCAGCTTTTCTGTACTTATTGGGGCGGCGAGCGCTTACGAGCACTAGCGTTTACTAGGGGAATATGACCCCAGAGAAGATTAGTGTCAGAAAGCAACAGTATGTTTGCAAACAATCTCTTCTAAAATAGGCGTTACACCGTTTATTTTAAAATATCTGTTATAGAAAGTACCAGGCTACCATGCATACAGTGGAGGTCAATTTAGCTCGATACAGGCAATTAATGATAAGCCACTTATAATTAAGCCCAGACTCAGGGCAAAGGTATCTCTAATACATATATATATATCTTTTTCGGCTTTTCAGTACCACATTTTTGCAGCTAAAATACTAGGACTTCATGAGTATGCAGAAGGTGTATTGTATGTGAAAAAACTAAGTAAGATAGATAGATGTTGGTCTTTCTTATTTGGTATTAAAATAAGGGGAATTATAAAACGAGCGAATAAAAAATAAAATAACGACTGATATTTTGAAAATAATATCTTCTTCCCGAGAAACTGTAGTTAGACTCGAGTGAAAGTACTAGGCGGCCATAAAACTGTAGGGAGCAACGGGTGCACATTAATAAGAATGTACACACGCACATACAAAAATGTATACAGTTTAAAATCTCTCTTTTTCACTTATTGTTTGATGTATTACTTAGGTTCAAAAACGCGTCACTCACGTCCAGTAGTAAGTATTAGGCTTGATTCCAGCAAAAGTAACAGGCGGCCATAAAGCTGTAGGAAGCTATGTTTGCACACTTACCGGGAATGAAACACTCACTATGGATTTTCAATTTTACTATACATTGGCCAAGGTGTCCGAGTTTTTTTGTGTCCGAAATGTCGTCGACCCACACTCGGGTCGACTCACACTCGACATACGCAATTGGTGCGGCGCAAGAGTTGTATTAAGTAATTTATTCCTTTTCATCTATTGTTTGATGTAATAGCCGGATACACGTCACTTCCAGTTGGTTTTAGAGCCGGATAATGCCGTAATCCACTGAAGATATACTATTTGTCGGCTGTGTTCGTCCTCACGTACCAGGGCATAAGGATTCCGTCAAGATGGGACTCGCAGCGTCCGGTACCTCTGGCAGCTTATTCAATCCTATTTTTTAGCAGTGAATTTATTTTATCTTTTAATTATAAACTTTAAATAAAATAAAGTACAGTTTAGCAAGAAGCGTTCACACTGTGCGGGGGTCCGAGGGAAGAGGTTCCACCAATAATTACAAAAATTAACAATACAGTTACTCCTGTCATTCAAAAAGCCTATAAATGTACCTACTTGAGACACGATCCTTATAAGAAATACTAAATTTTTCAAATGAAAATTCCTACGTCTGGAAAATGAGCTATTGTCGAAAACTAAATTGCAGATAGCCCTAAAATTTCCATAGCACTTTGAATACTGGCACGACTGATAAGAGTTGCTATTTCAATAAAATAATTTACCAGGCTATTTATTTTTGAAGAAATGTCGATGGAAAACCATAATTGGTCCAGCGCCGTAATTGGTGCTCTTACCTTATTTACGTATGGCAAGGCACACCAAATAGGCCATACTGAATCCACGCCCCTGATGGAGTAGGTATATCGCAATTGGAAACTTAGGAAGTTCTATTTGGTCAATGCTAACCTGTAAAAATAATTTTCAAATAGATTTAGCTCCTTAATTGGGTATATGTTCATAAATAAACATTATGCGATACTTATTAATTGTTCATATGATACTCGAAATTATTTTTATTTGGATTTTCTTAAGTAAAAAAAACGAGATAAATTGTCCAGCAATACAATTTATTTCTGCCCTCAAACAAAAAAAATCAATGGGACGGAGATACACTTTCGCTTAAAATTCAAAATATACACAACAAAATATATACTTACAATGAAATAAAATCTGATAAAACTTAATTGAACATAATTAAATTAATGTACTATTTGGTATTAATAAAACAAATCTCTGTATTTAGTACTCATTTTCGGCCTTTTAAACGATTTTCAAGTAAGGTGTTGATTTACTATGATCTGATGGTGAGTTAAGTTTTCTCTGTCATTTTTATTGGAAAAAGGAGTTTTTAAATTTGAAACTCCAAGCTAAGTTCTTACTAATAAATAAACTTACATAAAAAATATAAAAGCTAATTTGCAACTTTACTTGAAAATCATCCAATAGGCCGAAATGAACGCACAACAAAATTGCTTGCATCTCATATAGCCACAAGAGTAAAATATGCAATGTAGGCGCGCAAAAATGATTGTTAACGTTTGTTACTTGTTATTGGAAGGCATAGCAATAAATAATGAACTACAGTCTTTTACAAAAAGTGTTAAAAGATTATTTTTCTTCCCCGATTTTTTTGGAAAAAAGTTATCGGGAATACCTATAACTAAAATTATGAATATAATTGAAAACTGCCACCTTCTTTTTCTGTCAACTCTTTCTAATTGACTGCAGCTTATTAAATAGAGTACGTTAGATTAACGAAGCTGTCAAAAAAAGTTATTAATTAAAACATATCTCTTCAAACGAGGAAATATTACTTTTTAGTCCTCTATTCCATACAACACTCTTGGGGCATTGAGTTTAATAAAATCATATAACAACAAATATCTGCCGTCTTTATCTATCATTTATATTAAAAATACAACAAAACACTCTAACAACCAATATTCTTAATCCCAATTTTAACCTACATTAGCTAAAATATGATTTATCACTGTCAGTTACAAAATCTGTCAAATAATTT
Organism: Emmelina monodactyla; assembly: GCA_916618145.1. Classification (NCBI taxonomy): domain Eukaryota; kingdom Metazoa; phylum Arthropoda; class Insecta; order Lepidoptera; family Pterophoridae; genus Emmelina; species Emmelina monodactyla. The sequence goes on along the minus strand of OU745323.1, from coordinate 1,884,943 downwards.
TGACAGTGACATGACATAAATTAACTAGAGTAGGCTTAAATAATGTTCATGAACACGGAGATAAAATTCTAACCACGGTAAAAGCTAACAATTAACAAATGCATTATATTTCTATAGTATTATTATATCCTAGTTTCTACACTACACTAATTATTAGAGATGCGCCGAGTAACACTTTTGCCGAGTACCGAGTACCGAGTATTACTCGGTTAATTTTTTTTTTAACCGAGTACTCGGCCGAGTAACTCGGTTATTTTTTTTTTTAACCGAGTACTCGGCCGAGTAACTCGGTTCTATCAAATTCCCAATTTCGCGCGCGTAAACAAGTACAAACGAACACAAGTATATTTAGAAGAAAATTTGTTGGCAAATGGTGGACAGGGCACCAAACAAGGCATCATAATTTACATTTATTAAATTTTAAATATTGATTATTTTTATTACTGTTCCTTTAATTTTGTCTCACTAGTACTCATGCGTTAGCATAATTTTGATTCTATTACTTGAGGATGTCAAAGATTTCCTCAATCAGTACGTTTTGATTAACACTGTTGTTTCAATTATATCTACCTAAATATATTGCTTTCTTTAAACAAAGTATATTACTTTTTTGTACTCGGTACTCGGCATTCATATACCGTGTTACTCGGCCGAGTACCGAGTACTCGGCATTCGTATACCGAGTTACTCGGCCGAGTACCGAGTACCAAAAAACCTGCCGAGTACGCCGAGTACCGAGTATAAACCGAGTACTCGGCCCATCTCTACTAATTATTAAATAATTAAAACAAGAACAAATACTTTTATAGTTACAGTGTATATAGACAAAGCAAGTTATCATAATGAAACGCCAATAAGAAATGTACATTGATAAAAGTTACTAATTTGTGACACTAAAAGTATATTGGAATTGGCCTATCACTTTATTATGTTACTACAATATTGCACTGAATAAATTATTTTAGTGTCCCTAATTGGTAACTAAATACATTAAATAGAGGTCAAAATGTGAAATTGACGTACATATTTTGATAGTTTATTCTATATCACACAGTTATGACAAGCTTAAATATTAAAACTAAAGATTTTAGGAAAATAGTTCTTCATTTGTCGTTTTCTATATTTTAACTAGTCCCTTTCATCATATTACATTATTATAGTTTGAGCCAACGTTTAGGTTTGGTTTTAAAATTAAATAAGGTCAATTTATAATAAAGTATAAATTACCCAACGTAAAATCATATTGCTACTATTAAAGAAAGTTATCACTACTTTTTTCATGATAAAATCTTCACATTCTAAAACAAAAAACATATATAAAAGAGGAAGAAATATATTGAATGAGCATTTCATAGGAATAATATTTAAGAATAAGTAAGTAAATGGGAAAAATACAAAATATGAGCCAATTTGGAATGAGCAAATACTGACATTTTTAGCAAAGAGCGAAGTGAAATATTATGTGATTTTTTAACATGTGAATATCACTAAGTTTATTTTTTACCATCTAATTATATTTAATAATTAAATACCCCATCCCCAATATTTACAGCAAACACTTAACATTACATTGTTTTATTATTTTTCCTAACAAAAAATAAGATTATATGAGCCTGCTGCGTGTAATTTTGCTTTAAGAAGAATGTCAACGATAATACTATAAAAGTGTCAAATTTATCGTGACACAAACTCATGTCATAAATTGTCAACAATCTTTTTTAACCTAGGTCCGTTTCTGCACTTTCACGAATCTAAATATTAATATTTTAACTACAATTGAAAACTAATAATATTAAAAAACATATTAATACATTTTGACAAAAAAAGTTTAATTTTTTATGTTTTTTTCATAAGTTTTTGGTTAAAAACGCCCATTCTGCTTCTGTATCAAAAAACGGTGCATTTGCACCGATTCGGAAACAATTCACTAAATAACTCAAATATATAATCATCACTCGCTGCGCAATGATAAAATAAACATAATGCATATTTATATAACAAGCTAAGATTACATAAATCGATTTATTTTTATATCTTGGTGTAACTTACTTAGTGAGCGAGAAGTAACTTACTTACTTATATTTATGAATTTATATATAAATTGAATGTATAGGTACAGGAATAGGTTAATTTTAAGTGTTCCAAATCGGTCCAATGTATTTAAAATAATCAGGAAAAAGGGCGATTTTGCCTAATACTATGTGAATTTAATCTAAATGGTTTCAAAATTATATTCTGACTGTAACAGTGCACAATCGGTTAATATTCCTTATCAAGTAAATGAGCTACATCACTAAATTACACTTTTTGGTTTCAATTTATCAACTTTCATTTCAATTTAACAATTTGAGTCAAATACTGCTACTAATACTATAATATTTTTTGGTTTTACAAATTGGTACAATTTTCATAATATAATTTAATCATTTTTATACATAAATACTTCAAATATATTACTTAATAATCTAATAATTCATTTTATAATATCTCGAATTGGCACAGTTTTTTTTATTTGGCTATATTTTTTTGTTTTTTCATTTTTGTATTGAAAATTCTTACGTTTAATAATACCTTAGTTACGAATATTTTTTATTTTTCTCGTCGTCGCTTCTATTAGATTTCTGCCTTGTCATTATTATTTTGTTTTTTCAACCTGCAAATATAAAAAAATATGCTATTTTTTGTACTAATGCCTTACTTAATTGACATTTTAATGACTAAAATACTATTGACAAATAATAATTAGTAAAATTATGCAACTAAATCATAAATTAGATAATTGATTGGCTATATGTATACCTACCTATGCATGTTGCTTTTGAGAGTTTGACATTCGTTCAATACCTACTTACATATAAAATACCTCGGACCATATTTATATCTTGTCAACCCATGTACCTACCATAAGTTGCAATAAAGTATTGAGTATTATTGTCCGGCCACCGAGAGAATGCGTTCCTGACACATTGTGTTTGACATAACGAGGTAACTTTGAAAGGCCGTCTACGAAAACAAACAAAAAAAAAGTCGTCTATTTTGACCCTACAAACAAATAATAAGCAATAAAATGATATTAAAACACACTGATTTTAAATTTTATAACTGATGGCTTACTGTAAGGGTAATAATTACTGATAAAATATGTATTTTTAAAAATGTAAACATCATATTTTCGTAGGGATGTGCTAAAAATATCAGTCAATTTTAAAGTTATCAATCAATTTCTAATAAAAAAGCAGAATAAGTAGCTTGGTTATAAAAACATGATATCGACGTAAATATGGATATGCTTGAAGCATAACTATTGCGGTTAGTGAAAGAAAATAAATCGGCAAATGTTCGATATGAAATAGATGAATTGGCTCTGCAGTACGGTCATCGGGTGCTGAGACTTATACCATATTATTGCCAATACAATGCTTTTGAGTTTCGTTTGTAAAAAGGCAGCAGTTGGATTTTCTTGCTAGTTCTTTTCGACCTTGGGCTTAGCTTCAAAATTAACGTTATACAAGTATCTATACTAATATTATAAAGCTGAAGAGTTTGTTTGTTTGTTTGTTTGAACGCACTAATCTCAGGAACTACTGGTTCGAATTTAAAAATTCTTTTTGTGTCGGATAGACCATTTATCGAGGCAGGCTTTAGGTTATATAACATCACGCTGCAACTATTAGGAGCGAAGAAATAATGGAAAATGGGAAAAAAACGGGGAAAATTATTCATCCTTGAGGGCTTCCGTTGCGTGCGCTGCGAAAGCGGTTCTAGGAACCAAAAATAAGAATAAAGGGACCTTTTTACCGCGGGAAAACTTCGAATTCCCACGGGAAACCGACTTCTACGCGAACGGAGTCGCGAGCTAATCTTTAATCTAATTATTTACGTTCCTATAATAAAACAATACTGTTTCGATTTTGTTTTTTATTATTTTACCTAGATTTTAACTCGTAACAACATAAAACTATTTTTATAACTATTATAAATAAAATATAAATAAGATAAGCAAGTTTTTTTTCTGTTGATTGAAAAATGATTTATCAATGTTGTTTTTTACCCCAACACTAATGGCATGTGTCACAAACGCAATCTCTCGGTGGCCAGACTATAATAGACAAAATCATATCAATCAAATATCCTTTTTCATTACAGAGACACAGATACTTAAAATTAACAAGAACCCCTTTTTTACGTTACGAATAAACGTTACTTACTAATTAAAGCCGTCCTTCAATAGTTAGTTTAAAAATCTTTCAAAAATTCATTGTTTTTGTAATTTTCTTTTTTGTGTCCCGCCTTAATATTATTGCATTAAGTAATTAGTTAAGTTTAGTGTATTCTATCCCTGAATTACCTCAATAGCGCGACGCGTGGTCTGACTGTCATGTGTCTAGCTGCGTGCAATCTGAACACCGCTGCATGGCCGACGAATATCTACCACACATACAGTTCGTTAGAATATAAATACTTAGTTAATATAAACATCAAAAAACAACTTGATTGTCTTCATTGTACATTTTGAAAAGCCAAAAAAGTCCAGTGTCACGTTTTGTAATTATTTTCGAATGTAAAATGCATATGGCACTTAATGAAAAGATCCAATTAATTTCTAAAATTGGACACCAGCACCAGCTTTCAAATTAAGAAAGAATCATCAAAATCAGCTCACCCAAACGCAAATTCTGAGATAACAAACATTTAAAAGAATATAGTCGAAAGTCGTTTCAAAGTATTATTAGTCTCAGTCACACTTATGCGACATCTTTAAAGTTACAGATATAGGTAAAATTATTCGTACCTTTCAATTTGAAAAGTGGCAGACTGGACTTTCAGTTCATTCTTGGCTATGTTCATAGCAGCGCGTAGAACCGTGTCCGGGTCTGTCAGCTCATCTAGAATTATATTTAAAATGTATCAGTATACAGGGTGTTCGGTGGGTGAGTAGCCAAATGAAAATGGCGGATAGGTAAGGCTATACGCTATTTACTTCCACTTATTAAATTGCATTTTGGTTCAATTTTTAGAATTTATTTGATTTTTAAGATTTATAAATAATCCCCGATTTTGTCATTCAAAGTCAATTTTTTTTTATTTACTGTCAGAACCAAACGAAAATAATTGTAATAGCAAAATACTGTTTTGTTCAGATGTATTCATAAATTTAAACAAATCATCTCATATAAAGTTACAGTGGGTTCATAAATTCCTGGGACTAGTGAGAAAAAAATGTTCAGCCAACTTTGCTATGCAAAAAAGTATAAGTTAGAAATTGGGCTACCATATTTTAGGTTCCGAGTTCGACCCTTATTAGATTGTAGCACACAATTCGTATTTTTCAAGTTATACATACATATTTATAACACAGCCACAGGCGTATAATTATAGTGTTAAAATAGCATATTATGATACAAGTGTGCAAAGTTGTTCATTATACACGAGGCTAAAGGTTTCAACCCGAGCTGTAGGCGAGGTTCAGACGCGATGGTTTACATAGCAAATAAAACTAAAATACTATGCAATTTTGTAATAATGCGGAATGTTACACACAATTAGATTAAAAACGAATTAAAAAAAAACGTAATTAATTGAGATTTTACTTTTAGTTTTGCATTTATAATGCTAATTTTTTTATTAATTTTGAAGTTATAGATACTGGAAAAAGGAACGCGGGTCTCCGAGCATTGCGCGACTGGGAATCGAACCCAGGAATTTAGATAACCGGTCTAGTGCTCTGACCACAGAGCTACCGCGCCGCTAACTTAAAAATTAACGTAATTAATTTTTTTGCTTCTATCGCAACAAATACCCCCAGCAATAGCCAGTTTTCGTTTTCGGAAGCAGTCCGTACACTAGCGTTAGTGTACTCGCGAACAACACAGTAGTACTCCTCGTATTAGCCACGTACCTATGGCGAGGTGCGCGGAGAGCACGGCGTGGTGCGTGGCCAGCGCCCACGCGTGCAGCGAGTGCACGTGCCGCACGCCGCCCAGCGCCGACAGCGCCGCCAGCGCCCCGCTGTGGCTGGGTACAATGATGCGATACTATACTAGCGCGCGGTCGTTACACCGAACATTGTTTTCTAAGTGTGTGTCGTTGTGTACATATGTGTGTTAGTGTGTAAATATTTATGGCATTTTGTACATATTTGTGTCATTTTGTACATATTTGGGCCATTTTGTACATATTTGAGTCATTTTGTACATATTTGTGACATTTTGTACATATTTGTGTCATTTTGTACATATTCGTGTTATTAAGTAAATGTTTGTGATATTAAGTACACATTTCTATCATCCGGCACATTCTCACATCATCATTCACACAAATTTACTTTAACAACATAATATTAAACTGAAAGCTACATTTTCACATTATAATACAATGTGTTTGGTTTCCAATGTCAGAGAATGGGTGGTAAAATATGGTATTTTTATCGACAAATCACTTTTCCATCTTTTTCTCCAGCCTACTACAATGAAATGGCAGCCATTTAGTAGTTGTTACCTCGAAGCGCGGGTGCCTGTACTAATTAAGTCATTGCTATGCATTTAGACTGTATCTTTGAAAGGTAAATAATATAGGCTATCAACTGATGATACATTTTATTCAATATCTTTTTTATTTAAATGCATAAAAAAATTACAAAAACAAAACCAAATTTTATTTGTTTTTTTTTTACTATTTCTTGCTGTATTTTTTTTTATTGTATTCTGATTTGACAAGATATTTTAATTAAAATAAACTTAACATCTAAGTCTAAAAGTATTTAAGTTTTAAAGAAGGTAGCGTTTCGAACGCTAGAGTAAAGTAAGTAAACTGAAACATAATAATAAACAAGTGTGCGGCCACTAGTGTATATATATGTTTGTGTTCTAGTATAAGTGTATGTTATTGTGTACATATCTATGTCATTTTATACATATCTTTGTCATTAGGTACATTTTCGTATTATTGAGTAATAACATATTGGGGTCATGAAGTACACATTTGTATCATCAAGTACATATTTATGTCATTGTATTCATTATTCAATTACTACAACACTACCAACTTGAAGTGTTGTAGCGCGGCCTGCATTCTACTACATGTCTACATTCCTGTTATTGCGTACATGTATGTGTCATTGTGTACATGTTTGTGTTATTATGTGTGTCATTGTGTACATATCTGTGTCATTGTGTACACATTCGCGTCATTACTTCACACAACTTACCTAAAGTGTGTTGGCGCGGCCTGCATTAGCATGTTGAGCGCGTCCCGCACCACCCGCGCGGAGGACGCCAGGACTATTATACTGAATATGAACGTGCAGATCGGGTCGATCGACTTGGCTTCCGGCTAGAAAGAAAAATTATTGAACTTTGCCACAGGCTAGAAACAAGGATAACTGAGTTACAAGTGAATCGGACATCGGGTAGTTGGTAAAAGTTAACTATAGTCTATTCGCGTTAAGAAAATAGTGACAACTACAGGATAAGGGTGTATTCACAGTGGAGTAAAAGTACGAAAGAAAAATAATAATTGTATAAACAGTATTTTCGGACATGCCGCATGCACTTGCTGTTTCTATGACTATGCTCTCCACAGTTGCATTTAAATCACACAATTTAAAGTACTTATAAACATTGTAAATTATGTGTCTCTCTCCACTATGGATTATTGATCCACTTTTATTCTTGGGAATTGGTGAAGTATTCATTTTTTCAAAATTTATCGTTAGACAAGTCACGCAAAATCCACAACCGTTTTCTTCGAAGGTCAGACTTCAACTGGTCACTGTGAACTCGACTTTTTAATTTCTAGCATTTTAATTGGCTGGGGGGCGTGGCCAGGCCGGCTGACAACGATCACTCACTATTTTCTTAACGCGAATAGACTATAGCTAGTTTAGTTAAATAAAAGCTTTTAAAATTGACCATTTTAAGTAGTAAAGTTTGAGGAAGAAGACATTGTTTTTATTTTTAAAATTTGAAAAGACAGAGTTGAATACGTTAGAAAAGCGCCAACACTTTCACAGCTTCCGGATGGAGAGGAGAGCATTTCAATATTGTTTGAGGCTAGCAACAAGAATATTAATTGTCGGATCTACCAACTTTGCTTCAGGTTAGGGAGAAAAATAATACAATTTTGCTTCCAGCAAGAAACAAGAATATTAATTGTCGGATCTACCAACTTTACTTCAGGCTAGATGAAGAAAAATTTCAAGTTAATTGGACATTACAATGTTGATTAATTTAACTTGCAAGATTTGTATTTAAAATACATACGGATCAAGTTAAATAAAAGCTTTTAGAAATAGTAGATTTTTGGCTTGATAAAGTTTGAGGAAGAAGAAATTGAAATGGTGGTGAAACCCGTTTTAGGAAAAGTTAGGGGGACGCAAACACGATGATGCTGAATAGGAACAAACTTTTAAAAATAGTCATATCCTGGCTTGATAAAGTTTGGGAAGAAGTAATTAAAATAGTGGTGAAAAGCGTTTCAAAATACGTTTAGTTGTTTTAACTCTGCCTTAGCTGAGTGGAAAGTGGACGATTGTGAAATAATTATTAAAGTCAAGTGTATGTTGGCGGTTCATGACAGTAACAACTTTATTAAAGCAAATTGTCTTTGACCTATCTTTAACAAACTATAAAAATAAATAAAAATCAGTAATTATGCTATTGGTTTTATGTAGACTAATTTTGACAATATTTAAAAATGTTTATCGTTATTTTTTATGTCTCCTCTTTTTTATACATAGTCGTTAAATATTTCCATTGTAAAACTCCCTAAAATACTCACATAAAACTTAATAAGTATAGAAGCGAGCAGCACCCCGCAGCTCTGTATGAGGTCTCCGATCACGTGGATCAACGCGGCGCGCAGGTTGATGTTCCTGTGTATTACGAATTACTTATGAAATATTGGAATAAAATTATGGATTTCTATTAAAAGAGAGTTTATAACTATAGTCCATTTGTGTTAAGAAAATAATGAGTGATCGTTGTCAGCCGGCCTGGCCACGCCCCCCAGCCAATTAAAATGTTAGAAATTAAAAAGTCGAGTTCACAGTGACCAGTTGAAGTCTGACCTTCGAAGTAAACGGTTGTGTATTTTGCGTGACTCATCCAACAATAAATTTTGAAAATACCACCAATTCTAAAGAATAAAAGTGGATCAATAATCCATAGTGGAGAGAGACGCATAATTTACGTGTGGAGAGCATAGACTTAGAAACAGCAAGTGCATGCGGTGTGTCCGAAAATACTGTTTATAAAATTATTATTTTTCTTTTGTACTTTTACCCCACTGTGAATACACCCTTATCCTGTAGTTGTCACTATTTTCTTAACGCGAACGGACTATAAGAGGTTTTGTGTTGGAAACAAGGAGTAAAATGCTAATGTAGAAAGTAAAACATGGCTGATATAAAAGGCATTTTGGAAAACCTTTCGTGACCACGGTATTTGAAAAATTGGCGAATCCTTTAATCTATCTATACTTATAATAAATCTGTAGAGAGGTCAATTCTGAAAATGAAATATATTTCCAAAATAACTATTAGGGGGTGATTAGGGATCGATACTGATGCCAAAAATGCAATCAGTAACTTTTTTGTCTGTCTGTCTGTCTGTATAACCGTTATAGAAACAAAAACTTTGTACAATTATTTTTCATACTCCTAAGCAGGTTATAGTATACTTTTCTTCACGCTACAATCAATAGGAACAGAGTAGTGAAGGGAAATGTTGGAAAAACGGGAGTTACTCCATTTTTAAGCTTCCGTCGCGTATGCAACCTTAATGGTTAAAGCTACACAGAAGTCATGTATGACGGAAATGTTCTTCTTAAAATTATATAAAAAATATCCCGCGACAGCATATGTCTATATTTTATGGTTGACTCACAATAATACGTGAACCTCCCAATAGCTTAGCAGATGAATATGTGCTGCAACCGTGAATATTCATCACACGAAAGAAGAAGAAGCAGTTCGAAGCTTTCTGATTATATTTGTCTACTCTTACTTTTATAACACTCTCAGTCATCCCTTTTGTTATTCTTTCACGTAAAAACTACTGGACGGATTTGGATGTAACTTTACAGTAATATAACGGGTGTAAAAAGACCACTTCCGAAGCCTGAAACCATGTATTCTTGAGCCTCAATAGTAACTCAATTCACTAACAGCATACCCAAAAAACTCAATTTAAAAAGTGATTAAGGATTGAAAAGTCATATTCGGCGCTTGAAATCATCGCTCACACATCAACTGTTGGTTCAGGTGCGATTATTTACATTGCACATTAAATAAAAACCCTATTTAAATTGAAATCATCGCAAAATCTGATAAAATTTATGCAATTTTGGAAAATTGTTTTAGGTAGTAACAAAAACACTGTATCTTTTGATTGAGTGGACTTACAAGACTAGTATTTCATCAATATCAACTTGATACATTTACGCGTTCTCGAAAAAAAGGTTGTAACAGACAGACAGACGGACAGACGACAAAGTAACGCTACAAGGGTCCGTTTTACCTTTTGAGTTAGGTACGAAACCCTAAAAAAACTTTTATTGGTTCACTAATCTATATAACTGTGGGCTTCACCCACTTACATATATTATTCATTTATAATACTTCACATAATATATTATATTATTTACGTATAACATAATATATAAACATTATTTTACGTAATACATTATATTTACTACACACAAGTATATACAATATATATCACACACAAACTACACATACAAATACACACGCATAAATAAATAATAACATTTAGTATATTTTATAATACACACAAATATCGTTTGCGTATCGGCTGGTCGCGCGCGCTTGGAAACAAGCGAAATTCCAACGGGCCCTGTCCATACCTACTCACGCGCAGGCGACGCATCGCTGTTGCCGTGCGCGCCGCGGCTCGCTCCTCGTTGCACCGCTCGTCTTTGTTCTCGATTACCGCGCATTGCTAACCGCTTGCTTCCTACGCTTGTGTATTTCTCTATAAACTATCGTGCTGTGATCTATTGTGCTGTTTCTCTCCTTCTTTATGTTTTATGTGTAGTGTACGAAACAATAAACCGCCTAGTAACCTTGCTTGGACGTTTCTCTTACGAACTGTGAGTACCCGCATTACATAGTACAACCTACGCTAAATTGGTGACCCCTATTGAACATTATTACAACCGCACAATAATGAGTGATACTAGTGACTCCGCTCAAACCGCCCGCAGCAACGTAACCAAGCGTCGTACCACGCCCAGAAAGTGCGTTTCCATTGACCAACGCCCGTTATCGTCCGATAATTTTAAGGCGAACTTTAAAGTGCAACCATTTTCACCGGACGACCCAGAGATATGGTTCGCACTTCTGGAAGGACAGTTTGACAACTACCAGATCACCGACGACCACGCCCGTTATACCCAGGTCATCACTAACCTGGATATGGTTTACGCAAAGGCCGTCAAGGACATTATTGTCAAACCTCCAGTCAGCGGCAAGTACGAGAGGATAAAGAGTGAGCTCATTCGACGCCTTTCTGCCTCGCACGAGAAAAAGGTCCAGCAGCTTCTGACTCACGAGGAGCAAGGCGACAGGAAGCCATCACAGTTTCTGCGCCACCTGCAAGACCTGGCTGGACTTAACGTGCCAGAAGACTTCGTGCGCACAATCTGGAGCAACCGACTGCCGCACAACATCCAGACTGTGCTGGCCTCGCAGCCAACACATTCCCTGGACCAGCTGGCAGATCTGGCTGACCGGATCCAGGAGCTGACGACGTCAACGCCGTACAACGTGGCATCTGCGACGTGCTCGCATACCACGAATGTGAACGACGATGCCCGGAACGAGATCGCCGCGCTCCGCAAAATGGTGGAACGCCTGGAGCTGAAAATGGACCAACAGCCCCGCAGACCTCAACGCTCGACCCGGCGCTCACCTCGTCGACGTTCAGCATCCCGTCCCAGAAGCCGATCCAACTCCAGCTACAGAAGGAACCCCGTGTGTTGGTACCACTCCAACTTCGGCTCGCACGCGCTGAATTGTACGAAGCCGTGCGATTATAAGTCGGGAAACGCAACCAGCAGTCGATAATGGCGACCGACGACTGCTCTCACACCATGGGTCGCCTGTTTATCTCCGATCGCAAGACGAAGACGAAGTTCCTGGTCGACACAGGTAGCGACCTCTGCGTCTTCCCTCGCTCCATGATCCGAGAACGCCGGCCGAGGACTAACTTCCAGCTCTGCGCAGCCAACGGTAGCAATATCGACACCTATGGCTACGCTCACCTAAACCTGGACCTCGGACTCCGGAGGGACTTCCCGTGGCGTTTTACTGTGGCTGATGTGACGAAACCCATCATAGGGGTAGACTTTTTAGCACATTATGACCTAGTTGTAGATATAAGGAACCAAAGTCTTAGAGACAATGTTACCACCTTGTCAGCTTCTGCAACATTAGCTAATCATGTAAATGTAGCATCTGTGAAAGTTTCGACTGGTGACACAAAATTTCACCGCATCTTGGATGACTTTGTGGACATCACACGACCACCTGGTACACACCGTCACATACCACACAACACTATACACCACATCCGCACAACACCTGGTCCCCCAGTTTCTTGTTCTCCCCGCCGTCTAGCTCCGGACAAACTGAAGGTTGCAAAGGACGAGTTCGAGTCCATGTTGGCGAACGGAACGGCTAGGCCGTCAGAAAGTCCGTGGTCAGCACCACTTCATCTGGCGCCGAAGAAAGACAACGGCTGGCGACCATGCGGTGACTACCGTGCACTCAATGCACGCACAGTGCCGGACAGGTACCCTATCAGGCACTTGCATGACTTCTCCCACAGTATCGCAGGATGTCGCGTCTTCTCTACGATTGACTTGGTGAAGGCGTACAACCAGATACCGGTGAGTAAGGAGGACATACCCAAAACGGCCATTACAACACCGTTCGGGCTGTACGAGTTCCCGTACATGACGTTTGGTCTACGGAATGCTGGCCAAACATTTCAGCGTTTCGTGGACGAGGTAACTCGAGGTCTGGACTTCGTCTATTGCTATTTGGACGACTTTCTCATCTTTTCCAGAGACGAAGCCCAGCACCAGGACCACCTACGCCAGGTATTCTCTAGGCTCAGAGACTACGGGATGGTCATCAACGTGTCCAAATGTGTCTTCGCCGTTCCCGAGGTAACTTTTCTAGGTTACCTTATTTCGGAGAGCGGAACCAAGCCATTGGACACAAAAGTTCAGGCCATCCAGGAGTTCCCACCACCTAAGGACGTGAGGTCGCTAAGGAGATTTCTGGGCATGGCTAACTTTTATAGGCGATTTCTGCCTAACGCCGCCCAAATCCAGGCGCCTCTCAATGCCCTCCTTACAGGGGCCGAAAAGGTTCGGCACCTATTACTTTGACAGGTGACGCTCTGCAGGCTTTTCTTAATACTAAGGAAAGCCTGTCCAACGCAGCTCTTCTTGCGCATCCACACTGCAGCGCCAAACTTGCGTTGGTAACAGACGCGTCCGATGTTGCCATAGGTGCTGTACTGCAGCAGCAGCAGGAGAACGGCTGGCAGCCCTTAGCTTTCTTCTCGCGAAAGCTAGGCCCTGCCCAGGTCAAATATTCGCCGTACGACCGCGAGCTGCTTGCGATTTATGAGGCGATCAAGCACTTTCGGCATATGCTGGAGGCAAGGCACTTCACTGTCTATACCGACCATAAGCCGATCAGTTACGCTTTCCATGAACGGAAACGTAACTGTTCGCCTCGGCAGTATAGACACTTGGACTTTATCTCCCAGTTCACGACCGACATAAGGCACATTTCCGGCAAAGACAATGTCGTTGCCGACGCCTTATCTCGTGTCGATGAACTGGAAGCTCCAATAAACCTTGCCGACTTAGCCGAAAGTCAGACCTCAGATGCTGAACTAGCCGAATACCTGGCCAACCCAACTTCCCTCCGTCTACAACAGATGGAGTTGCCTGGTAGTCACGTACATTTGTACTGTGACATCAGTACACCGACTGCCAGGCCATTCGTTACCAAGGCTTTTAGGAAGCAGATCTTCCGCAGCCTACACTCCCTCAGCCATCCTGGAGCCAATGCTACAGCCCAATTAGTGGCTGAACGGTTTGTTTGGCCCGGCGTGAGGAAGGACTGCCGAGACTGGGCACGAACTTGTTTAAGTTGCCAGCGAGCTAAGGTAAGTCGACACGTGTCCACACCGTTGAGCACTTTCGACTTGCCTCGCGAACGCTTTAAACACGTGCACATCGACCTCATCGGTCCTCTTCCAGTCTCGCAGGGATTTCGCTACTGCCTTACAGCCATCGATCGTTTCACGCGATGGCCAGAGGTAGTACCTATTCCCGACATCACGGCTGAAACGGTGGCCAAAGCTCTTTTGTCTGGCTGGATATCCAGGTTCGGCTGCCCTGTAGATATTGTTACAGATCGCGGACGTCAGTTCGAGTCCGGACTGTTTCAGTATCTATCTAAGGCAATCGGATTCCAGCACAAGAGGACAACCGCTTACCACCCGGCATGTAATGGAATTGTGGAGCGCTTCCACAGACATCTCAAAGCATCCATTACATGCCACGCCGATCACAACTGGGCTGAGGTACTACCCCTGGTACTCCTGGGCATACGCAGTGCCTTCAAAGAAGACCTGCAAGCAACCTCGGCTGAGTTGCTATACGGGGAACCGCTGCGACTTCCCGGCGAATTTTTTAATCCAAGCCCATCTGGAACTTCGGATTTTACCGATTTTACCTCCAGGATGCGCTCATTCGCTGAAAAGTTGCGACCAGTCCCAGCATCACGCCACAACAAGGCAAAAATCTTTATTTTCAAAGATCTTGCGAACGCGGATCACGTCTTCCTTCGCGAAGACGCTTCGCGTCCGCCTCTGCAGCCAGTTTACTCAGGTCCCCACAAAGTGCTTGATCGAAGCCAGAAGGTTTTTCGGCTGCTCGTGAAGGGCAAACCTGTCACGGTCAGCGTCGACAGACTAAAGCCGGCCTACATACTGGCTGACAACAACGAGCCAGCAGGAGACACCGTACCACCAACATCGTCACCTCCAGGAAATCCAGCACTTCGTGCCGAATCTTCTGGAGCGCACACTACCAAGACCACACGCTTTGGTAGGCAGGTACGGTTTCCTGATTACTTTCGCCCCTAACCAGGTCTCTGGGGGGGAGTAATGTGGGCTTCACCCACTTACATATATTATTCATTTATAATACTTCACATAATATATTATATTATTTACGTATAACATAATATATAAACATTATTTTACGTAATACATTATATTTACTACACACAAGTATATACAATATATATCACACACAAACTACACATACAAATACACACGCATAAATAAATAATAACATTTAGTATATTTTATAATACACACAAATATCGTTTGCGTATCGGCTGGTCGCGCGCGCTTGGAAACAAGCGAAATTCCAACGGGCCCTGTCCATACCTACTCACGCGCAGGCGACGCATCGCTGTTGCCGTGCGCGCCGCGGCTCGCTCCTCGTTGCACCGCTCGTCTTTGTTCTCGATTACCGCGCATTGCTAACCGCTTGCTTCCTACGCTTGTGTATTTCTCTATAAACTATCGTGCTGTGATCTATTGTGCTGTTTCTCTCCTTCTTTATGTTTTATGTGTAGTGTACGAAACAATAAACCGCCTAGTAACCTTGCTTGGACGTTTCTCTTACGAACTGTGAGTACCCGCATTACATAGTACAACCTACACTAAATAACTATTAATTCATTAAACTAAAATAATACAGTACTCACCTAGTCTGCCCCCCCGCCACACCCACTTCCTCCATTTCCTTCCCGCAGTCTCCGTTGACGCTGTGCTTGTGTGTGTGTCGCGAGAACACGCGCAGCCGGCTGTGGGTGTGTGTGTGTGTGGGGGAGAGAGAGTGAGAGCCGTGGGAGTGGTGGTGCGCTAAGAAAGAGATGGATATAGATAAACATTTTGTAGCATAGATTAAGAAGTTTCTCGCGCTCTGACTAGATGGAGCACTTGCGAACAACAGCTCCGAAATTGCGGCAGTTTAATACTTTGCTCGGAAAAAACACATAAACTGGTACGCTTCTGACTAAACCATGCCTCGTTCACTAAGTTGTATTACTTCAAACTTCAATGTGTTTAGCTCAGATAGGCTCGGAAATGTTAGTTTTAGCACACTGTTTAGTATGATTATATAAAACTTAATCTATGACTTTTTGTTATAACTAGTGACTCGCCCACACTCTAAAATGGTCTAATTTTTTCGACTTGTTTACGTAACATTTAATTTTTGGCTCATTTAAAAACCTTTTATCTATCTACTTCTCTTATAAAACTGTTGGAGAGAATTACCTTGAACGTGGTGAAAACCACATTTAAATCCGTTAAGTACCTAGTTTAGAACAAGTTACCGAAAAAACATACAAACAGTCACAAATAAAAACTTTGCTTTGTACTATGTAATGAAGCAGAAGATAATATTTAAATGGCAACACCAACTCACCGACATCGCTAGCACAAGAGTGCAGCACACACGCCAACACGATGTTAAACCCCACGCCCGCGCCCGACACACCGAGCTAGTGACAAATCATACTAATATTATAAACGTGAATGTTTGTGAGTATGGATGTATGGATGTTTGTTACTCTTTCACGTAAAAACTACTGGATGGTTTTTTATGAAACTTTACAGTAGTATAGGTTATACATCAGAATAACATATAGGGTACTTTTTACCGCGGGAAAACTTCTCATTCCCACGGGAAACCGACTTCCACGCGAACGGAGTCGCGGGCGGCCCTAGTCATATAGTAAAATGATAATAATATCAATTTATATTGACGACCTCTGTGGCGCAACGGTAACTATACCGGACTGCAAAGCGGATGGTTCCTATCGTTAAAGTTGTTTTTCGACATTGGCTCGTGTCTGGGTGTAACTAGATTTCTCCCCTAGTCCATTGTGTGGTACCTTAAACACAAGAGCTTACTGCACTTACTTAAGGGCCACATGATTGGTGTGTTAAATCTGGAGATTTATTTATATTTATTTATTTTATTATATTTATATAAATGTCCCACAGACGTCCTTCTCGAATAGCGAGAGGGATAGTAAATTCTACTAAATCTAAAAAAACTTGAAAACGTTCGATAAATTAAACAAAGATGGAAAGAAATGAATCCTTGATAAGAATATAATATTAATATTTTTAATGCGAAAGTGTGTGAGTATGTGTACTTTAACTTTTTTAAGACTTAAATTACTGAACGGATTTGGTAAAATTTGGAATAACCAGACTTTGACCTTGATTAACACATGAGCTATCGACACCCCACGGAAAAAGCCATTTAGCTGGAAAAGCTAGAATTGAAATAATTGCAAAAATCGTGAACAAAACAAAAGCCAATGTGCGGTTTGGAAGTAGTAACAAAGGTAGATAACAGCTGCTTACGACGACTTTGGTATACTTTACTATGTGTCAAATTTCCACATTCAAATACCAAATTTAAGTCAAATCTCCCACTCACCATAATATCAGGTTCCACAGTATAAGACCCGGTATGTAACCTCACAGCCGCTACATACACGAACACGCCCGTGAGCACCCAGATTAGAAGGACGGACACCATCGCGCCTAGCACCTCTGTGGACCACAAAACATTGATTTTGGATTGCTAAAACAACGTTTCTGAATGTACTTTACTTGAAAACAATCGTGAAAAATACAAGTTTTGTTGCAGTGGATACACAAAGCAACACCCGCGGCGACTTTGTTAAGTCGTAAATGTTCATTAGGTTGAATTTCATAGCCAAATATATATAATTTCGACCTTAAAGTAAGTGTCCAGTTTACAGGCCACTTTATATGGGCCGTCCTATAAAGGGTTAAGGTAAGTGCCAACAGACTTAAACGGTTGGGAAATAAGAAATTTATTGGTAAGTGTAAGTAGTACAATACGTGTAAGTTTTTGTATATCCGGTGTGTGAGTGTGTATTTCCTTAAATACACTGTTGAAGACCTTTCTTCAACAACCAGTGAATATGAAAAGTAACTAAAGGTATGGACTACGAGTGTGAAGAGTGTGTGTGTATGTGTGAGAGAGAGAAAGAGGGATGGTGCAAGTAAGGAAGTATGTGTGTGTGAGGAAGACAGTTTAAAATTGATATTATATGTGTGTGTGTGAGTTAGTGTTTGTTTTGAAATATGTATATGAGATAGGCATAGTGTAAGTTTGGAAGTCTTTATGTGAGAGAGATAAAACTTCAAGTTTGGAGTCAATCCTCAATATAACCCTTATTCCAGGGACCTGATAGCGGCAAACCAGCGGGCTGTTGACGTCGCCAGTCACTGGAGGTTAATCGTGTGACACTACCATTGGAAGAAGGAAGGAAGAAGAAGACCCTTAGTCCACCACTCACCAGCCCGCTTGTACCCGTACGTCATGCGGCAGTCGGGCGGCCGCTTGGCGCAGTGGAAGGCCAGCAGCGCCAGCGCGAACCCGCCGCAGTCGCTGAGCATGTGCGCGGCGTCGCACATCACGGACAGCGAGCCGGCCAGGTAGCCGCCGATTAGCTCGCACACCTGCGTGGTACAAGTTATGTGTAGAATATCGTCATCATTATCATTACATAGTATAAATCTAAGTCGCTAATTCTGTCTGTTTGTGTGTTTGGCCGCTAACTCCTCCTTAAGTACGTAACGGATTAACATGCGGTTTTCTCCATATATTAGGGTATTTTTTCATTTGAATTTGTAAATAAAGAACACAAAAAGTTTTTTCAAGTGAGCCAAAAATCAATGTTTCGTAAGCAAGTCGGCTAAAATTACACCATTGCGAAGCGTGGGCGGGTCGCTTGTTACATAGTATGTTGCAATACGTGTCTGTTTGTATGTTTGTCCGCTAACTTAACGAAACGACTTAACGGAGTTTCATGCCGGTACTTTCTAGCTGCGGCACGGCGCTGGGCGGCTCCGGCTGCCTCCAGTGTCTGCAGTGGCTGCTGGAATATCATTGTTACTTCTATCTGCCCTCTACAACTCACCATGAACACGGCACAGAGCCCCAGCGCGACGCACAGCTGCGGCACGGCGCTGGGCGGCTCCGGCTGCCTCCAGTGTCTGCAGTGGCTGCTGGAATATCATTGTTACTTCTATCTGCCCTCTACAACTCACCATGAACACGGCACAGAGCCCCAGCGCGACGCACAGCTGCGGCACGGCGCTGGGCGGCTCCGGCTGCCTCCAGTGTCTGCAGTGGCTGCTGGAATATCATTGTTACTTCTATCTGCCCTCTACAACTCACCATGAACACGGCACAGAGCCCCAGCGCGACGCACAGCTGCGGCACGGCGCTGGGCGGCTCCGGCTGCCTCCAGTGTCTGCAGTGGCTGCTGGAATATCATTGTTACTTCTATCTGCCCTCTACAACTCACCATGAACACGGCACAGAGCCCCAGCGCGACGCACAGCTGCGGCACGGCGCTGGGCGGCTCCGGCTGCCTCCAGTGTCTGCAGTGGCTGCTGGAATATCATTGTTACTTCTATCTGCCCTCTACAACTCACCATGAACACGGCACAGAGCCCCAGCGCGACGCACAGCTGCGGCACGGCGCTGGGCGGCTCCGGCTGCCTCCAGTGGCAGTGCTCGGCCTCCGCCGCCGGCTCCACCGACACGCTCGTGTACGTCTCCTGGAATAACATTATCATCACCATCATCATCACCATCATCATCACCATCATCATCATCATCACCATCATCATCACCATCATCATCACGACATCATTATCATTACATAGTATAAAGCAAAGCTATTCGTGTCCTAAACCATGAAATGCGATTTGAGCCATCTTTAAAGGATTTATTCATTTAAACTTGTAACTAAGTAAGTTCATAAAAAGTTGCCTTAAGTTAGCCGAAATTCAATGTTTCGTGAACAAGTCGGTCAAAATTTCAACAAACATTGCTATTGACCCACCACTAGTAATTATTATAAAATTTTATTATGATACAAATAGAGCAAATCAGCAGCACTCAGTAATTTATTGGAACGAATAAAACTCATTTTTCTTTTATTGAGTTTACGAAGTCCTGGTTTTTTTTCGAATACGGTGGTGACAAAGAGACTAAATTTGACATATTCAAATTGTATTAATTATACGATTAAAATGCATACTAATCCTTAAAAAAATATTTCTATGAAAATAAATATTCGCGTGAATTTAATTTACGTTATATTTGAACTTATTTAAATTTTAATTAATCCAAGCCAGCTCTTAATAACTATATTATAATAACCTTAACATAATCGTGGCGAAAGGTAAAGCACGTATGAACTTTATTCCTACAACCTTTCGTGAAGATAACCTATGAACTAATAGGAAACACAGAACCTTTAGGATATTGTGTAAAACTTTGTACACATTGAGTGAACTTTCGTTGAAAAATAAGTTAGTGCTTAAATGAAGGAAGGCAAGGTGCAATAACGTAATTAGTTCCTTAAAACAAAATTTATGTGTGTTGAATCAACAGTTTACATTGTGCAAAGGTCACGCTTTATTTAAATCTAATTTACCTATATTAATATTTAATCAAATTCAAATTATTCATTCGCAATGAATAATCATTAACTATCCGATGAATTTCCATAAATGCATACTTAGTTTTTAGGATTCCGTACCCAAAGGGTAAAACGGGACCCTATTACTAAGCCTCCTCCTAAATTTTCACAAATGATATATTTCCGTTGCCGCTATAACAACAAATACGAAAAATTTTACATATTAAGGGGGTCCCCATATAATAAACGTGTTTTTATTCGTATTTTTTTTCTGAATATTAAAAACGGTAACAGGTAGATGCTTCAAATTTTCACAGAATATTAACTTGTATATTACCTTCCAATTAAATAATAAAATAAAAGCAAAGTAAATATTAAAGGGGGGCTCCCATACAACAAACGTAATTTTTAAGCCATTTTTACTCGATCTTCATTTAAAACAGGTAGAAAATGGTAGTACGGAACCCTTCGTACGCGAGTCCGACTCGCACTTGGCCGGTTTTTTTTATAATGTCTTACAAGAAAGTATTGAAGCGTTTCTTAAATGAACTTTTTGCTTAGCAACATCTAACGGCCATAAATTAACTTCTTGCTATATCAATTAAAACTTATTTATAAGTATTTAATTATTTCTATTCAAACTGTTAAAAAAATATATGAAAACTTTACCACCAATTGTTATATTGTAGGAATTACGGAAACATTGTCCCGCTCTTTTGTTTCAATTTGTCCTTTAATTAACAACATGTCATGATTTTTAAACCAGAAACTTTTTTAGCTATTTTTTAGCTGAGGTTAGACGCTATATAAACCTGAAAAAGATATAAGAAACTCATGCCCCTAGTTAAATCAATAGATGCCTCATTGGTTCATATTTTGGCGATGAAAATAAATCTTGGTGTCGTAAATACCTACCTAATATTATAAACTTGAAAGTTTGTGAGTATGTAGGATGTTTGTTACTCTTTCACGTAAAAACTACAGGACGGATTTTGATGAAACTTTACTGTAATATAGGTTATTCATCAGAATAACACATAGGGTACTTTTTACCGCGGGAAAACTTATCATTCCCACGGAAAACCGACTTCCACGCGAACGGAGTCGCGGGCGGCCACTAGTTGGTTCATATTTTTGCAATAAAAATAAATCTTGGTGTCGTAAATGTTTTAATAAAACATAACACAATAAGCTCCTCATCTCTGTGCGATGAATTTCAATGACATCCCATTGTTTCGTTGCTGATTCTCGTTTAGCCATAGATACGCCATTGTTTGCGAGATATTTATTTTTGTCATGTTAATTTTTGTTTAAATATTTTTGTGACTAACTTTTATAGGTACTATGGCATTATAAAAGTATTGTTCCATCAATCCTATGTTATTTACCTAATGCTTAGTTAAAGAACAACGATATTTTCACCCTTCTTAAGACATGATTTATGTATGACCAACTGAATATTTGTTTGCTCATTACTTCAAAAAAACCTTAGGCCGTCTCAGTTATTTTACCTTATAATAAGTTATGGAAGAAGAAGTGCCGACAAAATATACAATGGAGAATGTTAACAAATTTTGATTATTATCTCTTCATATTCTCTGTCAAAAATAAAAAATACTGGTGAAAGAATTATTTCGATGCGTCAATTAGTTTCCGATTTATAAGTAAAATAAGTTGCTACCGCACGACGCGGGCTGCCGGTGGCGGTGTGACGTCACACCACAACTGGCTCGGTCTGGCTCACTCAGTACGCTCGCGGTCGCGCGCACTTGTCGTCTAAATTAAACCTAAATACTTTTAAAAATGTCTAATCCAACTGCTAGGAAATCATGTGTTGTGCCTAAATGTAAAAATACAACTATCAATTCGTCGGAAAAGTTGTTTTTTACAGTTCCAAAGGATACATACATACATAAACAAATCTTTTAACTTGAACATAACCAATACCATTAAACAATTTGTTAGTAAAAATACAAATAAATAAAAAAGGTTTAGTTCATATCATCTACATTTGCAATAAAAAATAAATTAAATTACTTAAATAAAATAGTAAAGGTAAAGTGCATCTGTAACGTTCAACTACATCTAGATCGTATAGGTATCCTACTTCCTAGTAATATAATAAACGCGGAAGATTGTGTTTGTGTTTGTTATCTTTCTCACAAAAAGTACTGAACGGATCTGGACGAAGACTGAAATAATCCATAGGCTTCTTTTAATCCTGGGAAAATGTACAGTTCCCGAGGGAAACGCGGGCGAAGCTGCTAACTAAAGCTAGTTAGTACTAAATCAATGCATGTATTTATTTAAATTTACTTAGAAGAGCGGTATCTTTGTATACATACTAGTGGCCGCCCGCAACTCCGTTCGCGTAGAAGTCGGTTTCCGTGGGAATGAGAAGTTTTCCCGCGGTAAAAAATACCATGACAGTTTCATACATATTTTTTCTATTCACTCGCTATCGCAAATATCACTTGCCACTTGACTTGGGGGGGAGTAGTTTTTACGTGTAAGAGTAACAAACATTTATACATCCATACTCACAAATTTTCACATTTATAATATTAGAAGGACGTACCTACCTATAGCTACAAAACTATGCTATGATACATGATTTGTTGTCTTTAACGTAAAAAAAATAATGATAGGTAGGTAGGTACCTACTTCTACTATTGGACTTGCATTCCTCCATTAGTATTTTTATTATATTGGTTATTTTGTTTTGATAAAACAGTTTGGAACATATCAAACATTTCGGCGGCAACAAAATCACTATTTCTTGATAAATAATGCGCAGTCATTAATTTATCTATTAAAGATAGATTACACGATTACCTTTTTTCGAATCCTATATCCAATTTATTAATAGAATAATATTAACTATTAACGTATAATAACGAATAATATTTATATTTACTAATACGCGACCGAAAACACAAAAAAATAATACATTAAATGTTAAATAAATAAAAAAAATTAATACAATACTGCGCCAGCTATATGCGCCACCGCTGGCGCGTTGTTGTAATACGTCACAAGCGGTCACGTGACTGTTAGCGGGACTCGATATTTTTCGAAACTTTGAATGCCTATAAAATCAAAACTACTGGGTATTTTTGATTACAACAAAAACGAGTGTATTTGTATGCATACAGGCTTTACTGAGACAAAATTTCAAGCGATTTGGCATACCTAGTAACATTCTCCATTCAAGTTCCTAATGTTATTTAGTATCAAGTAAGTTTTTGTTTGTTTGTTGCTATGGAAATTGTGTATCGTTTATTGTTTTGAGTATTGGTTTCATAATAATTCAATCCAAAGACTACCTTACCTTAGATCTGTAAATCATAGAAGCAAAATGGTCATCTACGTTGTTTGGTAACTAATCAGCCATAAACACAAAGAATGCAACGGGTTAGGAAAATATTTTCTCTCAGATATTACATATTTTACGAGAAGGTAAAGTAAAATAAATAAATTAGGCTGATAATAAACCAAAACAATCTCAAGTTAAAATAACAATATACTCGTAAGTATTAATAGTAACGTATTCAAAATTAAATCAAAATGAAAAAGAAAGCCCTTATCAGTAGCGTACAAGAAATTATTATTTTGCCCCAGTTACCACAGTACATAATATCATGTCCCTGGACTTTCCTATAACAAGGGCAACTTATTTTTAAAACCCTTTGTTCGAATAACATAAGGTTACATCAGATATTGTTGCTTGGCACCGTTTTACATTTCTAAATTACTAGATTTAACTTACATTCAATAATTTTGGCATGACTTCAACAACACATTAAATCTGAATAATTTAAGCTAACTTTGTAACAAACACGCTATTCTAAAATTGTGTTCAACGTTTAGTTTTATCAAAATTATTATAACTTGACAAAATTATATGTGGGTAGTTTTGCGGTGGTAACTATTTTTGACGAAACGTCACTAGCTACGGCTTGTTTTTTCAAGGAACTAATACATAAATTATGCATAGGAAAGCCAGTAATCTGCATTTTTATAGAACTACAATTCAAAATGACGTAAACTGTAGAAATTATTGGTTTATCGTACGGTAAGGTAGGTAATAAAAAATATTTAACACATATTAACAACGTTAAAACGTGCCTGATATATACCTACCTACTGTAGCTGTAAACGAACTTTTTGAGGTTTTTACCGTTAATTTTGACCACAATTACTGGTTAAAACCTAAAATCAACTGTTAAATGGCTAAGTACTATCTAGCTACGGCACAGGTGATCATGTTGTAATTTTGTACAAAATAATGAATAATATAACTTCAACGATGACATATTATTGTATTATTAAGTAATAAATTGTTGTATTATTAATGGAAGTTTTATTATTTTTTATCGTTTTTGAATAACATAAGCGATGCTAGCAAAATTGCATTAAGTACAACTATTTCTTACATACAGAGTAATCAATTCGTAAATGCAATCTCATTAATTTTATGTATACCTAACGATTTTGACCTGCATAGTTTGTAATTATTTACTGTTTGTTACCCTTTTGATAAGAGCCATGCAAACACACATTATGTTTAACAATTGGAACACTTTACAGTTAACTTTTATTAGAAAAAATTGTACTTGTAACTCAGGTGTCAAAAGATAAGTAATTAATTAAATAAAAATGATTAATAAATATAAATAAATTTAAATACTACTGATGAAATATATTTTTTTATTCATAGATTCAGAGATTTTAGCAGGGATATTGTTTAATATTTTTCACTAAAAAATAGGATGGTAAGTTTTAAATCAGGAAAAAATTATGTCATGAAGATATGCTACCTTTTTGAGCTTTCAATTATCTTTCTAGTATTTCATGATACGACTTACTCTACTATAATAGTAGAGTTGGCAGCTACAATTTTTTAAGTTATTGTTATAATTTTATAGAGCCTATTTGTTTTAATGTAACTAGTAATTTTTTAAAGTTACCAACACTACTGTGCTATATAATTTAAGAACATGAAAACAAAAAACATGTGGAGTAATGCCAATAAATGATCACCTACAGTGATTTGTACTCATTTAATTACCTGCAACTTTAGATAGGTATCAATAGGTAATAAAAATAATACACAATGTGTGTCTCATATCTATTACTTTTATGTAAATTCACATGCCTCAATATTTTATAGTAAACTATTAAGTTATCTTGGAACTCTCAATGATAAAAAATATCAATAATGATAATACTCATTATTATTTTTTATCTAAAATTGGGAATAGTAAGTAGGTAGGTATCATAACTTCTATTATGACTATTAGATAATATTCAATAGAAAACCTGCCAAAACTTTACAAAACAGTTGAACTTTGGATCCTAATTAACACCTATACTTAGTTATATTTACCAAGATATTTTGTAATAGGATTTGTAACTTACTTATTAATTTTGCTATATTGCTTGAGTTATTAAACAATAACAGATTTTGGTATCCAAAAGTATGGTATCAATATTCACGAATTTTATTTTATATCAAGGTTTGCGTGAATTTCGTGTTCACTTCCTCAACTTACGATAAAAAACAGGATGGTAATAAAATACCTCTGATAACAACGGTGCTCTATCGAGGTGTTCCGTAGACGCAAACGCCGGTGCGTAGTAAACCCCTCGCGGCCTGGACTCGAACCTGGGAGCCTCCTCGTCCCACATCCTAGCTTCTGGCTCATCAGACATACTGGCGCCGAGTTATCGCACTGAATCGCAACCTCTCACTCCACTGCACACATTTCCAAATCAACTATCCACTATTTATGAACTAAAGCAACATAAACTGTTACAAGAATGTAAAGCAATGTTATCACTTGAGCAGTTTGTAGCCATTTGTGCACACGTTTTATCAGATAAATAGAAAAAAAACAAATAGAATTGTAGATTACAGATCAAACACAATCGTCTCGAAGGAAACACAACTAAACTCTACAAATGACATTGATGGATGACAGTCGGCGAAGGTTAACTTAACTGTCAAGTTGACAAATCAAAATCGATATCACAGAATTGTCTTTGGTTATACGCTTTGCGCAAAATATAAACGTTTCTACGGTTCTGGCTAAATGTATTATTTTAGGAGTTATGTTATGTTCGTAATAAACTTCCGATTCAAAAATAAATGCACGTTTTCTATTAATAACTTTATTCTCGTATATTTTGCTTAATCCAATCAATATAGTGAAACACATTCGTATACAATGAAGGAATAGCTGTTCCACAAGCAACATCAGCTCGTTTTCCACTAACTACTCCCACTACAAAATATTTGGCTTCAAATACCATCATAAGAGGACCACCTGAATCGCCTTTACACGTATCTTGTCCATTTTGACTTCCTGCACATAAATGTTGCCTTGTTAACATTGGATAAAAATTAGCGCACTCCCTTTGAGGTACTAGTTTAACAGTTGTTGATTGCTTGATTTCTGATGTATAAGGTCCATTGAGACCCCATCCTGCTACAAAGAGGTTAAATTTTGTGGCCGTTGGGGTATCGATATCGGCCAATGGGAGGCAGATAGGACGAATCGATTCTGAAAAAAAAACCTTGATTATAAGGTTGAACTCAAAACTCTTCTATTATTTTTGTTCATTTTTTTATTTACCTGTATACGGTGCAGTTTGTTTCAACCGTATCAGTGCGATATCATTTTGTAATTTTTCTGCATTAAATAGAGGATGTGTAACTATTGTTTCGGCAAACAAAACAAGATTCTGTATACAGCGTTTACCTTCTTGAATGCTCGTCACACAATCATTAGGAAAAGTACGTTTGTCGTATTCAGCAAGATTTACTTGAACTCTGAAATAATAAAAAAAACATGGCAGCATAAACACATACCTACCAAAGTGGGAAAATCTTTAAAAATAAAAAAATAAAAAACTTGGCGGGAAGCGTTTCTAAATTAAATGCCTAGCGATGGGATTAAATAAGAGAAATGTACGATAATTTTATAACTTTAGGTTCATACTTATTAACAACTGCTCCTTGCTGCACCAGGCAGTGTGCTGCAGTCAGAACGTATCGTTTATTTATAAGTGATCCTCCACAGTTGAATGTCGCCTTGCCAGTTTGATTAGCAAAAGTGGTCTCTACCAAAGCCGTCCACGGGTATTGGCCCAGCTCCGTCTCGGTGCCGCCTGTAGGTAAGCACCGTTATAATAACTGTAGGTACCTTCCAGGTATATCTCCCTACTTACTTGCTAATATGAAGGGAAGCTATAAACTTTGTTGGTTATTAGAAAAGTTCTAGTTGTAGAGTTACTACTTCAGAAACCTTACACAGCCGGCGGTTCTTCCTTTAGTCTCGGGGTTTCTCCTTTATAGTAGATATGGAAACTCAGTGAACGAATTGCCGACCTCTGTGGTGCAGCGGTATACATACCGGACTGCTAAGCGTATGGTTCCGGGTTCGATCCCCGGGTCGGGCCAATTTCGTAAAAATGATGATTCGAAATGGGGTCGTGTCTGGGTGTAACTAGGATCTTTCCTAGTCCATTCGGTGAGTCAGTCTGGTCATTTATTTATTTATTTCAATGAAGACCTTACCAACGATTCGATCCATTTCCTCATTGTCGCGACCACAGCAGTTCGAGTCAGGAGTTGGAAGACCAGCTCCATTGCATTGCTGTTGTCCTGGTAATAATATACTTTATACTGGACTAATCGGATATATAATTATAACTTTCTTATACTTAACGAAAGTGTCTATAAAAAACACTCATCACTTAGCAAGTGAAGTGTGTTACGGTTTGATCCCTTTCGTAGGGCAAACCTTTAAAGTTGATAGGGATCACACTCTCAAAGACTTTGAACCTTGAATATTTGGTCACAAGATGTCCCAGTTTTGAGATCAAGCCAGGTCTATGTGGGCCGATGTAGATGACGTTTTGGCACTTTTCACACAGTCATTTCAAAAACTACTAGCGTACACGCACGTAACCCTTCGTTGGCTTTTAACGGGTTACATTAATTTCCCCCCTTTCATAGACTAACCACTAAGCCACGGAAATGCCTTGATTATTATGGTTAAACTTACCCTCACAGACACTTAAGGAAGCCAAACATACTCCAACGAAAACCCAGATCAATTTACTTTTCTGCATCATGACAGTAGGTTGTAGAATACTTCTTGACAGGTGGAATATAAATCAAACAATGACAAGCTACATCTTAATCTTACCATCGGTTTAACTTAGATACCGGGGATAATTAACATTGTTAACTTCTCTTAATACCCCAATAAAAGGCATCAAATTGTTGTTGACATTTATTTATTAGGGTTCCGTGTACACAATACCTTATACTTACTTTTAAAAAGAAATTAACTATGTACTTGGTTGGTCCTACCATAGACTTTACAAGACTGTAAGCGGGTACCTACCGTTATTGCCAAAATATTTACTATAGGTACCTACTTCTTAATACGAAAATCCGTCATCAAATAACTTCAGGAGTTGAAAATGTTAGAAAATAAAATATTTAACAGTTTTTTTAGACTTCATTTAAATATCGTCAAAAACCTCTACAGCAACGACTAGTTGCTACGGTCTTTTCATTATTCAAGTTATAAAACAAGATTATGAGGCACAGTTGTAAAATTATTTTTGATTATACACTTCTTAAGTTACACAACAATTGCTGCAGAACTCTGGAATTTGACGGACTCGGGCTTGTATTCGCAAATAATTAGCTAAGAATCAGTTACTTGTGTAATTCCATAGCAATTAACTAGTTCTCAGTAAGAAAATTATATCGGTTTCTAATTAGTACGTATTAGTTGGCAATGTTATTTATTGTTTACCTACATAATTACTCCCTTATTCATGATAAGGTTTATTGGATATACCTACAATTTTAATATTTTTAATATAACGTACTATAGGAACTATCACAAATAAAACAAATAAATTCAGGGCAACTTTTTATTTCTTAGCCGCCAGAGCTAACTTACCGAAAAATGTCTTTACACTATTCTAATTACCTCCTAATTATACTAATTTATTAATAAAGATCAACCCTCTCTTAAATGGAACCAGTAAGCTCCAACAAAATATATTTTATTCGCGTATTTTTACATAAATATCTAGAGGTCGACTCAACGTTATAAATCTAGGGCAAAAATACAATAAATCTGTAATTAGTAGAGATTATACACACTTTATATAGACTATTGCAGCCTAATATATCTAAAAAGCTATGCTTTTATTGCATGTCAATTCGTGTCCTAAATTAAAAAAATTAAACGTTAGAAACTAGCAAGTAGGTGTTGTGTTAAAACGGTCGATACAATTTAGTGAGATCGCTTTGATTTTATATTGAGATAAGGCAAAACGATCCATTGAGTATGAAATTGTTAAATTCAACAATGTAGGAACCTATGGACATAACATGACTTTGAAAAAACGTTACCATTTTAACTGTTAACTTGAAAAAACATGGCCTAATTCACCCTAAATTGATGTGAAACAACTAGACACCGAAGTATCTATATATTGTATGGGTAAAAGCAATTTCGAAATGTCCACGAGGTATTCAACGTCATTGAACAAAGAGTAGAGATTGTCAATGTAGCGAAAGCGGAGGCATATTTGTGGTAGTAATCAAAAATACACAAACATATCTACACATTGATCAATCCACTTTTACAAAGTAAAAACAGTATGTTCGAGCGTGCCCAACAACATATTGATTCAACCTACGATAGATAAAACATGTTCTGTCTCTGTCAATTTTGAAATATGTCTCAATAGAATGGTGAAACAAAAACAAAAATGTATGTTCAAATCAATCAATTTTGGGTTATTTTGACTTCTACCTAGTCGGGTAATCCGGCCAATGTCAAGTTTCAGGAACAACACTGGTGACTAAAGATGAAAATGTGGCCGGTTTCCAAAAAGCGTTTCAACACAAGTGCCTTAAGCGGCGCCTTGAAGTAGGTAGGATTAGCAGAACGAGTAATTGTTTTTCCATTTTGATAAGACTCAAATGTATGTTTCAAATGCGTTTATGAATAAGGGTTGTGTCTTCTGACACACTCTTTTCCATAACATTCATCCCAGAGAGTCAAACTGTGCATTAAAATATAAAAAGTAAAGTATAAATAATGTTCTTTGAAGATTAACTAGTAACTATTACTAATAAAACATGATTACATTTGGCTGTGTTTAGCAAATATTTATAATTTACATCTTGTCATTTGACGGACCAAAATATAACTACTTTATACAATATTCTATCAAGTTTATTGAACAAACAATTGTACAATTTATGCACTACTAAGACACACACAATGCAGCCCTCAATGTCTATAATTCTAATAAAAAGACCTTTCATACTATTGTACTTTGTAAAACTCAATACAAAATCTTAAAAGTAATATTGTCATTCATAATCCACACTATGTTTAAAAAATACAACAAAAAACGCTATGAACCAGAAAATTTCAATCATTTGAATAAGAGGTTGTATTATTTAACAAAATATGTAGTAAATTGAACTAAGTGTAGAAACTTAATAACCAAAATACTCTGGTTCAAAGTGTAAATAAAAACGAAGAAAAATATAGTTTGGGTTTGTATAGAAAGTAAACAAAATAATCTATTGAATGATCAAAATATCTAATTTCATTTGCTTTTATACAAATCCGAGTACATAATAATACATAATTATTATGTAGTAACTGCTATACCTACAAAAATGCCTCCGTATTGTTTATCAATATGACATTAAAAATAGGCACTGATACTTAATTTTACACTAATCTACATACATAATTAATATGTACATCTTTAGACAATATATTTATTTATCTTGTAACATTAAACAACTTTAGATGCACCCCTTGTTGGTAAAATGACAATTTATTTTATTTGATAGCATCTTATAAAATAGCCAAACAGTGCTCACGAAACGAATCGAGCCCTACAGTTTTATTTATATCTAAAATAAACGTTTTTTTGGACCCATAACAAATTCTTTTCCCTCTCAAATGTCATACATAAAGTAAGTGTATTTTTTATGGAAAATTAGAAGAATTGCTTTTATAATATCTCGGTCTTGATGCTCAAAAAGAAAGTTGGCTATATTTGCATTTTAATATATTTATTTCTCAATCTGTTAGTTTTTAGTGTTGGATATGACTTAAACATTGGATTGACTGATTGATTGAATATGTTATTTATGAGTCTGTAACTTTCAAGTTTTAGTTCAGTGACAACGAGAATAACAAACCTCATCCAACCCGACAGCCAGAGCTGTCAACGTCAATGTCAGCTGTCATCCGTCGAGTGCCTGTCCAACTGCAAGGGCGAGTGAGTCGTTGAGCGACCGTGTGATTATTGGAAGTCGTTGAGCGACTGCCGCCAGGTGGCGTGGAAGGGGATGCGCAGGAGTTTCAGCTTGGTGTTGGGCAGTTGCGCTGATAGCAGGCGCTGCAGCATCGGCAGCGGCAGGATCTCAACCTGGAACGGGGGTCGGGTTATTATGCTAATATATCTTGGATTCTTTACATACATGGCTATTGGTAGGTAAAAACACGCCCTAAGTCCTTCTTATCTTAACCATGTAACAGATAGAAGCTTATTTTTGAAGTTATTAACAGAATTTCCATATCTCAATAATTGGTACTGAATTTATAAATAAATGATCACCAGCCAATTGGAAAGTCTATTATGAAATGGTCTCCTGCCAATATTTTGATCCCATGTCAACTTTTGGACCACTGTCACAATTCCCCTGTCAACAATTGCTTTCTGCCAACAATTGCTCTCTTGTTTTAAGCTAACGCTGTACGTTGTACACATCGACAGGGTTAACGAAACGTCGGGCAAAGAGGTACGTTACCTTTTTGCTTTAGAATTACCGCGCGAAATCCCGGATAGTGTAAAAACAATTGCTCTCTGCCAACAACTGGTCTCTGCCATCAACTGGTCCCAGCCAACAACTGGTCTCAACCAACAACTGGTCTCTACCAACAACTGGTCTCTACCAACAACTCATCCCTTGCCAACAACTGGTCTCTGCCAACAATCACTCCCAGCCAACAACTGGTCCCAGCCAACAACCGCCTTCTGCCCCCACCTGGTCTTCCGCCTCTATTCCCCCCCTGCCATCAATCCCCCTACCTGCGGCGGCTGCAGGCGGGCGGGCGGCGCGGGCGCCAGCCTGCAGCCCGGCACCGGCTTCAGCACCGGGATGCACTCGCCCACGTCCCGCCGCCCCGCGCCGCCGGAGCACTGGTCGATGAACATCCCTGCCAGCAGCTGGTCTCCAACACTCACCTGCGGCGGCTGCAGGCGGGCGGGCGGCGCGGGCGCCAGCCTGCAGCCCGGCACCGGCTTCAGCACCGGGATGCACTCGCCCACGTCCCGCCGCCCCGCGCCGCCGGAGCACTGGTCGATGAACATCCCTGCCAGCAGCTGGTCTCCAACACTCACCTGCGGCGGCTGCAGGCGGGCGGGCGGCGCGGGCGCCAGCCTGCAGCCCGGCACCGGCTTCAGCACCGGGATGCACTCGCCCACGTCCCGCCGCCCCGCGCCGCCGGAGCACTGGTCGATGAACATCCCTGCCAGCAGCTGGTCTCCAACACTCACCTGCGGCGGCTGCAGGCGGGCGGGCGGCGCGGGCGCCAGCCTGCAGCCCGGCACCGGCTTCAGCACCGGGATGCACTCGCCCACGTCCCGCCGCCCCGCGCCGCCGGAGCACTGGTCGATGAACATCCCTGCCAGCAGCTGGTCTCCAACACTCACCTGCGGCGGCTGCAGGCGGGCGGGCGGCGCGGGCGCCAGCCTGCAGCCCGGCACCGGCTTCAGCACCGGGATGCACTCGCCCACGTCCCGCCGCCCCGCGCCGCCGGAGCACTGGTCGATGAACATCCCTGCCAGCAGCTGGTCTCCAACACTCACCTGCGGCGGCTGCAGGCGGGCGGGCGGCGCGGGCGCCAGCCTGCAGCCCGGCACCGGCTTCAGCACCGGGATGCACTCGCCCACGTCCCGCCGCCCCGCGCCGCCGGAGCACTGGTCGATGAACATCCCTGCCAGCAGCTGGTCTCCAACACTCACCTGCGGCGGCTGCAGGCGGGCGGGCGGCGCGGGCGCCAGCCTGCAGCCCGGCACCGGCTTCAGCACCGGGATGCACTCGCCCACGTCCCGCCGCCCCGCGCCGCCGGAGCACTGGTCGATGAACATCCCTGCCAGCAGCTGGTCTCCAACACTCACCTGCGGCGGCTGCAGGCGGGCGGGCGGCGCGGGCGCCAGCCTGCAGCCCGGCACCGGCTTCAGCACCGGGATGCACTCGCCCACGTCCCGCCGCCCCGCGCCGCCGGAGCACTGGTCGATGAACATCCCTGCCAGCAGCTGGTCTCCAACACTCACCTGCGGCGGCTGCAGGCGGGCGGGCGGCGCGGGCGCCAGCCTGCCGCCCGGCACCGGCGTCAGCACCGGGATGCACTCGCCCACGTCCCGCCGCCCCGCGCCGCCGGAGCACTGGTCGATGAACATCCCTGCCAGCAGCTGGTCTCCAACACTCACCTGCGGCGGCTGCAGGCGGGCGGGCGGCGCGGGCGCCAGCCTGCAGCCCGGCACCGGCTTCAGCACCGGGATGCACTCGCCCACGTCCCGCCGCCCCGCGCCGCCGGAGCACTGGTCGATGAACAGCTCGGTCACGCGCAGCAGCTCGATGGTCACGCCCCACATCAGGTGGGTTAATGTGTCCTTGAGGCGGAGCACGCCGCTTAACACCTGGGGATAAAGGAAGGTGAAATATGAGCAACATATTTAACACTGGTAGCCGCCAGCGACTCGGTGCGCGTTTCCCGAGGTAAAAAGTACCCTATGTCCTTTCCCAAGTCCAGTTCTTTCTTCATACCAAATTTCATCAAAATCGGTTCATTGGTTTAGGCGTGAAAGCGTAACAGACAGACAGACAGAGTTACTTTCGCATTTATAATATTAGTAGGGACTAGTGGCTGCCCGAGACTCCGTTCGCGTCGAAGTCGGTTTTCCGTGGGATTGAGATGTTTAACCGCGGTAAAAAGTACCCTAAGTGTGATTCTGATGTGTAACCTATGTTACTGCAAAGTTTCATCCAAATCCGTCCAGAAGTTTTTACGTGCAAGAGTAACAAACATCCATACATCTATACGTCCATACATACTCGCAAACTTTCACATTTATAATATTAGTAGGATGTTATATTACCAACTTTTCACCCGCAAATAAAAGAAACATTAATTACTATAAGAATTATTACCCGTAGTAAAATAGTACCCCAACTGTTATTTCAAGTTATAATGTATAAATATGCCAAGTTTCATCCAAATCCGTTCAGTAGTCTTTGCGTGAAAGAGTACAAACACCCATATTCACAAACTTTTGCATTTTTTATATAAAAAGTTAATCGTCACTTAAACTGTAAAACATTAGAGATGCGCCGAGTAACACTTTTGCCGAGTACCGAGTATTACTCGGTTCAATTTTTTTTTACTCGGCCGAGTAACTCGGTTCTATCAAATTCCCAATTTCGCGCGCGTAAACAAGTACAAACGAACACAAGTATATTTAGAAGAAAATTTGTTGGCAAATGGTGGACAGGGCACCAAACAAGGCATCATAATTTACATTTATAAAATTTTAAATATTGATTATTTTTATTACTGTTCCTTTATTTTTGTCTCACTAGTATTCTGCATTAGCATAATTTTGATTCTATTACTTGAGGATGTCAAAGATTTCCTCAATCAGTACGTTTTGATTAACAGTGTTGTTTCAATTATATCTACCTAAATATATTGCTTTCTTAAACGAAGTATATTACTTTTTTGGTACTCGGTACTCGGCATTCGTATACCGAGTTACTCGGCTGAGTACCGAGTACCAAAAAACCCGCCGAGTACGCCGAGTACCGAGTATAAACCGAGTACTCGGCCCATCTCTATAAAACGTCAACATTTGCACAAAAACTCGAAAAGTAACGAAAGTAATCACGTAACATTGGCAGAAACAAATCATATGTAGGTTTACTACAACTAATGTGGGTTTAATTTAATGTAGGTAGGTAACGGCATTATAGATATACCACGGCAGCATAACGATCGTTAATTTCGTTGTTTTGTCAGTTGCCGTCGTTATTGTTCATACAATTTACACGGCAATTACCAAAACAAATGTCGGATAAACGATATTAACGATCGACAAAACTTCCATGCTCTCTCCCCAAAATTGAAAAATATTCTACCACAAACCAACACAATAAGACCCATATTTAATAATCATCTCACCTGTTTATTCGTGGTTGCAGACTGTGACACGTACGTAGGTATAATCAGCAATCTCTGGATGTTTTTACATTCGGCTAGCGCGTCATCGAAACCAACCTGTGGAGATTACATTTATTTTATATTATAAGTCAACAATAGATAAAATATTTTGTATATTTCTTAATTATGCATATTCCTAAACTTTACCTGCCTGTTGATTTATTAGTTTTCTATTTTGGTGTTGACAATTAGCATTATTGTGTATAACGTGGGATCGTTCTTGGCAAGTGTATAGTGTCTATTCTTAATCAATGAAAAACTTTGCAAAATCATTTATGGCTAAGGAAATTTATTAATAATATAAACAATATATAAAGGATATCCCATTGACTGTCTAGCTTGACATACAAAAGCGCTATTCAGCCTTACCAAACACAAGAAAAGCAACCAAAAGTTGTTTTAAATTTTTGTCTTTGAACTTAAAAACAAAAACTAAAAATAAATCAACAAAGGGTTTTCAGTTTTCGCTTTTTTTTATTAAATACCCATTAAGCTTTTTCCTTTTTTGGCCCATCACTCAATCCCTTCTATACAAGGTGTAATCGTTAAGTGTGCACAGGTGATTATTCCGTAACTATTACAGATATCAAAAAACTTTAAACTGATATCGAAAGTTCTTGACCAAATGAGTAAAATAACACTAATAACTTTTTAAAAATAAAACGAGAAATATCCAAAAACTTTTCATGAAACTCTCCCATACATTTAGTATGAGATAGTAGAGATATTAGTTTCCTTATTTTAAGTGGAATAGTATCAACTCATTTTGCCCTTATCATTTTATAATTATGTGTGATATGATTACCCTTATTCTCACTATTCCCTCTCAATACATAACTGGCTCACCTTAACGTCAAAGTTGACGAGCTCAAGCCGCGTGAGCGCGGGCAGCTGGCTCAGCGCTCGCAGCAGAGCCGGCGCCGCGCAGCCGCTCGTGCCGCGCTCCAGTCTAGTTGTTAATAAGATATTGTTCGTAAAAATAATTGTAAAATGACATATTTGTCGGAGAGAACACAAATTCGATGGACTTGGCAATTTGAAGAACTTTTACTTTACTATCTAATTTGTCTATGTTTTGTATCCACTGACGATATCCGTATCCGATAACGTGATATTGGTTGCGTCAAGTTGTCAGACTTGGGTGTAGTCGGTGCGAGGCTTTATGAGTGAACGACTGAATTTGTCATTTTCCGTTGTGTTAGTGTTAGCCCATCTATATTGTTGAACGGACATCATTGTTATTTGGTTCGTGGGGCAGTGCAGACGTGTAGTGAATTTATCAGTGACGGCCACACGCCAAATTCACCGCGCTTCCTATATCCATTTACATTGAAAAGTTATGTATTCAACTAGTGACCTGCATAAATTACAACAAGATCACAAAACATAGAATATTGCTTTATTTTAAATCAATTTTGTTTAAACAGACTTTTACATACTAAACAAGAAACTAAATATTTGTACCGACCCCACTTGAAGTGAGATATGCAAGAGTAAGAAGATGGCTTATACATACCAAACCATCGCAATCTATTTTCTCATCAATTTCCAACTTATCCAGAGTCATACCCCAATCGTTTAATCTCATTATACTCTACTAGTGGCCGCCCCGACTCCGTTCGCGTGGAAGTCGGTTTCCCGTGGGAATTAGAAGTTTTCCCGCGGTAAAAAGTACCCTATATGTTATTCTGATGTAAAACCTATATTACTGTAAAGTTTCATCCAAATCCGTCCAGTAGTTTTTACGTGAAAGAGTAACAAACATCCATACATCCATACTCACAAACTTTCACGTTTATAATATTAGTAGGATATCTCTAGAAAAATATAACGTAAAATTTGCAATTCTTGGCGACTTATTCACAAATGATTGGGAAATGTACCATACTTAGGTTAATTCTCGAAAATAACATCTAAATAGTTGTGAAAACTACATTAAATAATCAATTAAATTATTAACGTAAAATAGGAGGATTATAATGCGGCCACCGAGAGAATGCGTTCCTGACACATTGTGTTTGACATAACGAGGTAACTTTGACAGGCCGTCTACGAAAACAAACAAAAAAAAAGTCGTCTATTTTGACCCTACAAACAAATAATAAGCAATAAAATGATATTAAAACACACTGATTTTAAATTTTATAACTGATGGCTTACTGTAAGGGTAATAATTACTGATAAAATATGTATTTTTAAAAATGTAAACAACATCATATTTTCGTAGGGATGTGCTAAAAATATCAGTCAATTTTAAAGTTATCAATCAATTTCTAATAAAAAAGCAGAATAAGT
The DNA here is from genome assembly GCA_916618145.1 of Emmelina monodactyla. Classification (NCBI taxonomy): domain Eukaryota; kingdom Metazoa; phylum Arthropoda; class Insecta; order Lepidoptera; family Pterophoridae; genus Emmelina; species Emmelina monodactyla. The sequence goes on along the minus strand of OU745323.1, from coordinate 1,846,693 downwards.
AGCTTGGTTATAAAAACATGATATCGACGTAAATATGGATATGCTTGAAGCATAACTATTGCGGTTAGTGAAAGAAAATAAATCGGCAAATGTTCGATATGAAATAGATGAATTGGCTCAGCAGTACGGTCATCGGGTGCTGAGACTTATACCATATTATTGCCAATACAATGCTATTGAATTAATTTGGGCTCAAATTAAGGGTTATGCAGCCCGTCGCAATACGTCCCCACCTTTTAGCACAAAAAAGATGATGGCTCTATTAAAAGAAGCTTGCGAAAAAATCACGAAGGAAGACTGGGCGAAGGCGGTAGAAAAAACAAAAAATCTTATTACCAAAGACTTTGATCGAGATATTAGAATTGATTCGATCATTGATAATAACATAATTATAAATGTTGGAGAAGATGATGATAGCACCTCCTCAAGCGAATCGGAATCTGATTAAATTTATACCAGCGCGATATCTATTATTTTAAGTATTTATTACCTACTTTTAGTTTTAGTACTTATTGTATTGTAGACCTAAATATTTGTTTTGAAAAAAGGCAGCAGTTGGAGTTTCTTGCTATACAAGTAAAATAGATATAAGATAAACTAATTTTTTTACTAATGTTGATTGAAAAAATATTTGTCAATATTATTTTTTACCCCAACACTACTGGCATGTGTCACAAACGCAATCTCTCGGTGGCCAGATTATAAGTTCTTTATACTATGTCTTATTGAAGGGAGTACTTATCCAATTTTTAAGATGACTCAAACTAAAAATACGTCTTAATAAAAAACATTTTTCTGTACTTATAAACTTTGTCCGAAATCATTTTTTATAATAAATCAAGGGCTTTCAAGAAGCTTACAGGCAGCAAGCTGATTAACAAAAAAAAAGACTTACCTATATTACTGACACGAAAACGACTTCTTTTTATACACCGAATTTTACACACAAAACAATAACAATCACATTTCTAGTCAATATCCCCACATTTCAACAACATACCTCAATCGTTAAATCTCATTATACTCTATAATTTCCCCACTTATCACTGTTCATACCTCAATCGTTAAATCTCATTATACTCTATAATTTCCCCACTTATCACTATCCATACCTCAATCGTTAAATCTCATTATACTCTATAAATTTCTCACTTATCACTGTTCATACCTCAATCGTTTAAGCCTCGTCAACTTCGCCAGCACATTTCCAAACTCGGCGCCAAACGTGCACTCCCCGAGCTCCAGCACTTCTAAGTTGGTGAGCGAGCCGAGAACGTCGCACGCGCACCAACCCAGCTCCTAGGAAAATTAATCATAATCATCATTTATTCATAATTTAAAGATTACATGTCAAATAAGGGAAATACAATTACAAGGTCAATAATAAGTCAATGAAAATAAAATAATAATAAAGTATTAAATTAGGTTATAGGTTTTTATTCATAAAAATAATAAAAAAATCAATAAATAAATTAATATTGCTAGTTAAATTTGGAAGAAACTGAGAGAACGAGATTTTTGAATAGTAGGTAGGATATAAAACAAAATAGCTGGCTGAGTGCGAGTTGAAATCACGCGGGAAGAGTTCGGTATACGAAACGGCTAGAAATTAGGTTAGTTTTATTGGGGATTTTCCGTTTTGTTTTATATACTATACATTTTGATAAATTGTGAAGTGAGGAGCTATTCTCAAAGTGTGCTCCGCTAAACCTTACTCAATAATAAGGGCTATTTGGGCAACACAGAAGTATAGGTCATATTCAAATTATGGAAGTACCAAACTAATATAAAACAAAAATCACTAGCTTTTCTTCATCTACTTATAAACTACATCCCAAAATTATAGTTCAAGTAAATAAGAAAATAACTTAAAAAAAAAAATATCTTTTTATATTTTGGGGCTCCTCATACATTTTGTTTCTGAATCTGAATTTTGATCTAGGTACTAGAAATCATCCTGTATCATCCAATTTTACTATTATTTATCATACCTTGATAGACGTAAGCGACAAATGCTGCAACTGCTGCAGACCCGCGATCGGCTTCAGGTCCCTCGTCAGCGACAACCCCGCCATGCTCTTCAGCCTGAGTTCCTGCAGGTGGGTCAGCGAGGCCAGCGGCGAAGGGTCGAGAAGGGCGTCCTTGATGGCCAGCGCGGAGATCGAACGCAGGCCCGGCAGGCTGCGGCAGACGGATTCTACTACGCTGGCGGGGCAGCGGCATAGCTCTATCCTGGGAGAATATAGAGATGGATAAGGTGAAAATGTGTAGTGTTTTTGTAGTAAGGATGGCTAAATACTTTTTTTTGTATCAGATAATCTAGCCCATAAGTAGATAGACCTTAACCTAAAATACATACTTACTCAATATTCAAACAATAAGAATACTATATCAAATATTTGTAGGTACAGACAAAAAATAGGGAACTAAATGGTTTAGGGATTAAAAAAATATGATTGCCTTTTTTTTGATTTAAATTTGCCTTTTAAAAGTAAATCAAAATTAGTAGTAAAAGGGAAACCTGTTATTGGCCTTATTTTAAGTTCAACATTGTTAACATTTACTTTGTAATATCGCTGTTGGTTTTCCAATAAATAAATAAATAAATAGTAGTTTTATCATATTTCAGAAAAATATCTTAATTTATATAAATTTAGTGTCACGGTGTTTGACCGCGATGAACTCCTACTGAACCAATATAAGTTTGATTCAACTTATAATATAGGATAGCGTTTATCTCATTTTATTTATAGTCGCAATATTTTTTATTGCATAATATAAAATAACAAAAACCTTAGCCTCTCTAGTGTATATGTATATGTTTTAGGCAATCTATTGATTAATTTTTTGTGATTCCATGTAATATTTCTATTTTAAAACTTTGTTTGGATGTGTCGAATAGGCTCAAAAACTACTAGACCGATTTTGAAAATTCTTTCATCATTCGAAAGCTACATTATCCACGAGTAACATAGGCTATTTTTATTTTGGAAAAAAAGGGGATTCGTAAGATATTTGGGTTTTTCGGACACAAGGTGTAAAAATTCAACCAGAAAAGTTACTTTTGGCAGGGCGGAAAGCTAGTGTACAATAAAGTGTAATTTTTATTACTTCGTTACTTACAAGTTGTAAGTTACAACTAAATTCTTCTCTTCATAAAAATATTTTTTTCCACCAACCTTTCCAGCGAGTCAACAGACGGTATATGCTCCGAGAACTGCTCCCAGAAGGCGGCGTCGTTCTGCGGCAGCAGCATCTTGCGGAGGTCTAGACGTTTTGTTCCGCGCTTCTTCAGCAGAGCACACAGCCCGCCCCAGTCGCTCACCTGGATTGGAATGATCATGTTTAGAAGTGTTGGGAAATAGGGGTTGAAAGTTGTAGATGACAATATACAGGGCGTCCCAAGACTACGGTACATCAAGGGAAAGTACCTTAAATATCGTAAATAGGATATTTTGCTGAAAGAAGACTTTATTTTATTTTTTAAACTTAGTAATTCTGCATTTAAAGAATTTCTAAAAAATACATGCTTCGTCTGGGAATCGAACCCACTTAAATATGAAAAAAAAACACCCCTAATTTTTATGATGCCAATCGAAAGAATAGACAAAAAGTAATAATTTTTCTTAAGTAACATAGTATCTTAAAAGAAAGGGACAACGTGAAATCAATAATTTTAATCAAATTAAAAATATACGTGAAACTGCCAAAGTAAATGAAGTATTTTTTGAAAATTATTTCGATTTTTTTAAAATGCAGAATTACTAAGTTTTAAAAATAAAATAAAGTCTTCTTTCAGCAAAATATCCTATCTACGATATTTAAGGTACTTTTCCTTCATGTACCGTAGTCTTGGGACGCCCTGTATATTGATAAGATACGAGACGTGAAGAGACGTGTAAATAAATAGAAAATGTAGGTGAAAAATGCATAAAGTTAATTAAGAGTATGTATAGAAGATTAATGTAGACAGAAATATCGGTATTTTAGAATAATAGTTTAAAGCTATATGACCACTTTATTTTATATTTTTGTATGCATATTTACCATTATTTTTTGTTACATTTTTGTCTGTTTGTTACGTTTAATTTCAGCAACTGGACCGATTTTGACGAGATTTTTACTGACATATAAGTGTTTCAATAACGAGTAACTTAGGCTACTTTTACACCGACTTCAAAATTCGAAAGTAACTCTGTCTGTCTGTCAGTCTGCTACGCTTTCACGCCGAAACTACTGAATCGATTTTGATGAAATTTGATACAGAGATAGATTAGACAACAAGAAAGGATATTGGCATTAAGTATATCCACGGGAAAGCGTGATATAGACGAGTCTAGTGCGAAAAAAATGCAGCGTGTACGGTGTCGCGGGAAACATCTAGTCATAATATAAATTTATTTATTTTATTATTCGGTATTCGGCCGGATAGTGCGCTACTATCCGGTATCCGGCCGGATAGTGAAAATAGGTCGGATACAGGATAGTTACCGGATATCCGTTTCATCTCTAATGTAAACAGTACATACATGCTAGTTTTACAATACGAGTATATCTAAACGTCGCGAACAGTACGTACGTGCGCGTTCTTCATGCGCACGTGCCGCCACAGCGCACGGGTGGCCGCCAGCGCGCGCCACGGCCGCGACACGCGCGCGCACGCCGCCAGCTCGCGCATGCCCACGTACTGGAAGATCTGGGGGGGGGGGACATGTTTAGTGGTGTGTAGAGACATGTGAACATGGACGAAGTACGTATAGGGTAGTCGGGGATTTGAAATCAATGATCAGCCTCTTGGCTGTCACCAACAACTCTTTATCACTACTACCTCAAACTTCTAAAAGTTGTTAAGAATAGACATTATACGGCCTCTACTAATAGAAACTTCATGGGACAATTATGTCAGAGCCTTCAAGGAAAAAATGAAATTTGACATGTATTAGACGGTTAAAGATTGTTTTTGAATAAAATTATAAATAAATGAAACAAGTCGTGATTGGAAAATTCTGTTTTACTTAATAGTTCTTTGATGCTACTTTAAACTTCCGCCGAAACTACATAAAACTTAACATAATATTAGAAGTTTGAGGTAGTAGTGATAAAGTGTTGTTGGTGACAGGCTGCAAGCCGCATCGCTACTTGAAAGTCTCGCTACAGTGGCTACAGGAAGATATGGTGTAGTGCTGTTTGTAAAATAATAAACTAAATAGCTAAGTTGACTTTGTTTTTAATCGCCAATCTGTGTGCGTTGCGTCGGTTACTTTCGTGCAACGCAACACTACCTTTGGAGCGTTATTTTAAAATTCATACAGCGCCATCTATATTTTAAAACTAACAATTGTCCTGCTGAATTTGCGATAAAAACCAAGTAAGAATCACCTTGTATATCATCGATACTGACCTGAACAACGACATCATACTTCAGCTCGCTCGCCTTGTCAAAGAAGGCGGTGACGTAATCCGTGTCATCGACCTTGGAGCGACCCCGGCGGCGCGGTGACGTCACTTCCAGCGGTGACGTCACCGGGGATATGGTCGACGAGCCGTTTGTGACGCGCGTTCTGCGCTTCTCCTCACTAAACGGGAGGAATAATATGGTTATAGAGAGACATAGAGATTAGGAATTTTGTGTTCGCAGGCTCTGACAAGGTGGTAGTTAAAAAGCGGTATAGAGTGGTATGACGAAATCGGCATATACGAGCCTACCCGGGCAAAATAGAAAGATTATTTTGTCTAATAACAACCAGTGTTGAAATACGACCCGGTGGACGTGGCATGGTTTCGTCAAAAGGGCAGGAAAAAGTTTTTGTTTGCCCTAACACAATAGAAAGTTGACGCAATTTTGGAAACTTCAGTTCCATACTAGGATTTAGTGTTTCTGGATATCGTTTATATGAATAAAAAATCTTGATTTTTAAAATCTGGATATTGTTAGTCTGAATATCAATTAATTGTATTAAAAAAAAAAATTATCTGTCTTTCGTGCTTATGGATAACGGTAACCTGGATTTTGCGCACATAGATTTCGTGTGTCTAGAAATCATTCGTCTTGATTCTAAAACGTCGTACAAATGAATAAACGGGCAACTGAAATTCGGAGTTTCGATTATATGAAAAACAAAACTTCGGAATATTAAAAAACGGGATTATGAAAAAATGACCAAACGGAATATTAAAATTAGGTATTAAGATAGGTAACCACTCCATCTAGTCAGAGCATGCGAAGATCAATTCCTAATTTATGTAACACGGTGTCAGAAAAATATCGAAGATAAGTTAATGCAAATTTTTTGTAAAGCTGAAAGACAACTCGACTTGCATTATATTACTTCTAATTAAGCGACAGTAATAAAGGAATTTAGTTAAGAACATCGGCAAAATTGAGACGCTTGGAAAAAACTTCCCTGCAATAATTTATTATTAAAATAATACATTACCTTTTATCTTGTTTGTAACTACATAAAAGTACGTACAAAACAAGACACATTGTTACATTTCCTTTATTATCAATTATGTGGGGTAAATACTGCATTTTTTAAAATCACGACACACATAAACGACACTGGTTTAACAAACATCGTTCTGCCAAATTGGCATAATTAGAAACAGCTAAAAAACTTAAAAAAAAACATAGGCTCGTAATAAAATAAACTAAGGCACTTTTAGAACGACTTTTTTACGGGATAGGAAATAAATTAAAACGAATAATAATGATTAACTTAATAATTAGTTCCTTGTATAATAATTGTGATAAATGTGATTGTTGATGATAATATCCGAGCATCTGAAACAATAAAAAAACAGTATATCAAATATGGGTACAAATATAAATGTGAAAATACGTATGTGATTTTGCATGTCTGTTCTGCTTTCACGTCAAAAATGCTGGACACATTTTAATGAAATTTGGAATGGATTAACTTCCAGATCCGTTTAAGTTCAGGCATCAATTCAATTATAAAACCTGTACAATATAATGTTATTAAACACTCACCATCTACTGCATATTGAGCGTGGTGGGAACCACTATAAACCTGCGTCCGTTCACCACCGCTATCGACTGTGGCTGTGCCAGCACCTGTGGTGGGATCGGTGGTGGTGGTGCCGTGGTGACGGTGGCGGTGGTGGTGGTGGGGCGGGAAACGGACCAGACCCGCTCGCCGTCGGCACCACCACAGGACGCCACCTGGTGGTAAAAATTGTGAAAGGTGTTGGTAAAAGGTGAAAAGATTGGTAAAACCGTGAAAAGATTTTTATGGTTTTATAAATTTTTATTTTTAGCACTTAACTACACTCAAAAAACTGGTTGTTTTCCAATGAACATAAAATAAAAATACAGGGTGTTAAAGTGAGGTGGAATTTGTGATATTTTTTTAAGAATCGTTTTAGTTAAATAATAGGGATGAAAATGCTTTTGCAAGGTGATTTATGTTACCTATTAAACTGTGTCAAAAATTAGGACAAAGAATAAACTGACTTTTTATAAAGCAAAAGCTATAATGCAAATTCTCGATATAGATAAGTACTCAGTGTTAAAAGCTATGGCTCATTTAAAAATTTAAAAACTATTTTATTTAGCTTTTAACGTTACGAGTTATAGCAATGCGCAGTCTTTTACACCCTGTATAAAAAAGCTGTAATTTATCTATACTTACTTTCATAATCCCGTAATAAAAAAAAAGTACCCGTAATCGACGTGCAGGTATGAAGAGATTGATGTGTGTGAAAGAAGCGCAAGAAGTATGTCTGGACCGAAGTATATGGCGATCCATAGTCTCTGTCTACCCCAATGGGAGACAGGCGTGACGGTATGTATGTATGTACTTACTTTCATTTTGAGCGTGACTCTACTGTGGGCGGGCGGGGCGTTCGCGGCCGCATTCGCTGCTCGAGGTGCTTTGTGAGTGGTCGCGTCCTCACTTCGGCAATTCTACAGGAATATACATATTTAAAAGTAACTAGTGGCCGCCCGAGACTCCGTTCGCGCGGAAGTCGGTTTCCCGTGGGAATGAGAAGTTTTCCCGCGGTAAAAAGTACCCTATCTGTTATTGTGATGTATAACCTCTATTACTGCTAAGTTTCATCCAAATCCGTCCAATAGTTTTTACGTGAAAGAGTAACAAACATCCATATTTCCTCACATACTTTCACATCTATACTAATATAATAAAGCTGAAGAGTTTGTTTGTTTGTTTGTTTGTTTGTTTGTTTGTTTGTTTGTTTGTTTGTTTGAACGCTCTAATCTCAGGAACTACTGGTTCGAATTTAAAAATTCTTTTTGTGTTGAATAGACCATTTATCGAGGCAGGCTTTAGGCTATATAGCATCACGCAGCAACTATTAAGAGCGACGAAATAATGGAAAATGTGAAAAAAACGGGGAAAATTATTCATCCTTGAGGGCTTCCTTTGCGTGTGCTGCGAAAATGGTTCTAGATACCAAAAAGATATGTATACACAAGAATTAAGGGAACTTTTTACCGCGGGAAAACTTCGCATTCCCACGGGAAACCGACTTCTACGCGAACGGAGTCGCGAGCAGCCACTAGTTTATAATATTAGTAGGAAGTAGGATTGAGTGCTTGATGATAATATTTAAACTCAACTTTGAGTCGTAGTTGAAAGTGGTTTTTTAAATGATTTGAGACATCTTCGTAAAGAAAACTTGTGTTATGATGTTTAAGATTTCTCTTTCGGTATCATTAAAACACAGGGTGTTTGATTTTCCACTTTTAACAAGCAAAATTCCAGATTGAAATTGAAAGAAATTTGAGATTGAATTAATAAAAATCTTTTGTCAGGCACATTACCCTTTTTAACAAAAACATATCAAGTGCTGCAAATAAACCTACCTTACACAAAAACGGCGCAGCATCAGGCACATACTGCACGCAATGCGGGTGATACAGACAAAGACAGGACACGCAGCATAGCGAGGGCACGCGGCCGCCGCCACACGACATGGAACAGGGCTGCTGCACGCGCCGGCTGGACTGGGGGAGAATTCATAGATAAAATACTTAGATATATAAAACAAAAAAGATTTGTTTATCAAAAATGACCACTCGTATTTTTGATGTACCTTTCTAAGTAGATAATAGATAAAACAGAGATATTTTCATTTAATTTCAAAGAGATTAAACTCGAAACCATCGTAACCTTACCTCTTGCGGAGTCCCCGGTGTTACGGGCGTATCTGCCACATTCCTCGTTGGAGGCGTCACGGCGCGCGCCTTCTCCACATCCATCACCGACTCCTCGTCCTCTTCATCATCAGATCTATCCTCATCCACAGCATTCTTCTCCACCTCTTTTGCTGCCACTACACTTTTGGGTGCATTGACCTCTTTGGGGTCGTTGACCTTGGGCGCGTTGACCTCGGGGTCATCGACCTCCAGTTTGACTTGGTGGAGTGTTTCGTGGTAGTTTGGCGTTGTTTCGAGTGATGCTGGTTGTTGTTGGTTCCTGTGACGTCACGCTCGCACAACCGTCAGGTGAAGCATCAACTTCCGCGGATTGATGTGAGAATCAATCGACGGAGTTAAGGTGTAATCGGATGTGGTTTTGAAGCTTGTGGTATGCCAATATTTATAATAGTTATTTGAAGTTTTAAAATTTAGTACATAATTTTTTAAGGTATTAAGACTTAATTTTGTAACAAAACAACAAAATTTTTGTGTTAAATTAGTGAATTTTTATAATGAATTTACCACAAGCATCAACAAAAAAGAAAGAAAATTGCAGTTAAAATGCATTGTTGAAAAACTAGTTAGTTAATGTTTATGACATACAACACAATGCATTTCCACTTTTTACAAGGAGTAATGCAACCCTTATCAAAAAATAAACATTTAATTGTACTTAATTTTTAGGTATGAATAGTATGAAAGGGCTACAATACTCTATGCAGTGATGAGATTCAGTCATAATTTTAATTCAACTTGATTGTTTTTCAGTTAATAATAAATTACATATTTAATACAATAGCTGAATCTCACACTATAATAAACAAAATACTAGTAAATTAATACATACTGACCCCTTGTGTTATAGATGGATTCTATATGTTTTTCATTGACTATAAATTTGGCAGAACATGTTTTGTACATATAAAATAGTGTTTACGTTTTAGTGTCTCAATTTGTACCCCACACAATATATAGGAAATGTAACTGAGTGTTGTAGTTTTTGTATTAATGGTTTTGAATAATAAGATATCCAAATTAACTGTTTTAAAGTTTTTTTGTTTGTATGCTTGGATAGTTGATAAAGTTTTAAGTTTTTTTAAAGTTGATATAACCTTAACCCATTTTTCAAACCGAACCCTATTATTTTAGTACTAAAGTGTAATTTCATATATATAAGTAACAGTATATTGTATTAACATAAGTACATACATTGGTTTCTTCCAAGCGGCAGAGTTATTGTTATCTGTAGTGGCAGCCGGTTTCTTCTGTGGCTTCGGAGCTTGTTTCGGAGTAGATGTGCTGAGCCGTGAGCCCATAGACTTCACCTGCTAAGCAAAAAGAGTTGTTATTCATGATTATGGGGATACTACATGATACATAGAGTCTCGTCTAGTTGAAATGAATCAATTGTCTCAGTCACAAAACTTATTAAAAAAAACTGATAACACCTTTTAAAGCTTACTTTAAAAACAATTATAATTATATTAGATGAAACTTTACAGCAATATAGGTTATACATCAGAATAACGCATAGGGTACTTTTTACCACGGGAAAACTTCTCATTCCCACGGGAAACCGACTTCCACGCGAACGGAGTCCCGGGCGGCCACTAGTATTTTACATAAAACATTAGCATCACAATTTAAATCTTGTTGAATGAATGATTCCCACCTTTAGTTTAGCTGCTGTAGTATGTTCCGGGGAGGCCACTTTGTTCGCAGTCCGCGCTACAACGGGCGACTCGCCTTTACGCATCACTTTTGCATCGCTGTAATAATTATAATATTTTAAAACTCTGTTTAATCACACTTTATGCGATTTCAACATATTCATTGAAGTCCATGGTACTATAGCTGGAATGAATAAACTTTTAAATAATTCTATAACTTCTTTAATTTGTATAAGCAAAAAAATTGAGTACACTTACCGAATGATTTCTTTCTCCGGGTCATCCAATCCTAAAGGCTCTTTGAAGAATGAGAAGTTCTCTAACGTAAGCCCTGTTCCTGCAAGATGTTCTGATACCTGTCAGCAAGTAAAAAATTATATATGTTTTAATTCATTTGGAGATGCATTGACCCAAAATGGCTACAGAAGTTGTAGAGAAGAAGTGTTATACTTGGAAATTAAACGATTATATTTATGTTAGTTCCTACAAATCTAAATACATATTCCAAATATTTCTTTACAGTCTTTAATATCAACAAAGTTTTAATTTCTCACCTCTCTAGTAGACCTAAGTTTCTTCCCCGTGGGTGTGTAATAATAAATATCAGCATTCCGTCTCGAGTGGGCATCCAAAGCTGCCCGATACACCAGCTCTCGTTTCCATCCCTTATCAATGGGCACTCTGAGGAGTGGTGAGGACATTTCTGTGGTTGTGGTCCGTCTACGTCCGGCTCCAGGCGAGGCTGCAGCCTGTAAATATAATATGATGTTAATGGTAATGTATAAGCAATAAGTTTGAGTAATAATATGTTTCGCTGACATATGTTTTATATGCACATAGAAATCATTACTATAGATCAGGGGCGGAAAACTTATTTACACCAAAGATCGACTTTTCACTGACAACACTCAGTGCGATCTACCAGTAACTATGTAACATAATAAAGTATGTTATTTCTAAAAAACTTAAAAGAAACAGCATAGTTAATCAATTAAGGAATATTATTACTTTTTGCAGTGTATTCTATGTATTTATATTAATTGCCTTGCATAAAGACCGCGATCGACCGGTTGGCCACCCCTGCTATAGATAATGGTGAAATAAAGTGTTAAGAAAATATATCAATAAAAAAAAGTTAGAAGGAAAACACTGGATAATAATTGAATCATATTCATAAATAAAATGTTGATTAGACGAACAATCAGCAAAATAGAATTAGCAAGTAACCTGAGTTTTAGCATAAAAATAGTGCTTTAAACACAATTTAACTATACAATAACTAAAATATCTATAATTTTAAATAAAAACTGACCTCAGTAGATAAACCGTCACTTTCTGATCTAGAAGATAATGCTGATGATGGTCTTGAACTGTCTGTGAAAATTGGAAACATGAATTCCACATTGTTAACCAAAGTTTGTTAGCAACATTAGTATACAAACTCGCCTTGAACTAAAAACATTGAAACATAGTACTATTATTGGGTGGACCTATATACTGTGTGCAAATGCATTTTAACGGTAAATTTTGTTACTGTTACATTTTGAGGCAGAATACCAAGAACTTTTTATAATAAATTAAATAATAAGAATAAACTTTAATGAATTAGAAAAAAATATTCAAATTAATCAAAATATTAGAGAAATATCTCTGGTCTAACAAGCTGGTTTATTTAGTAAACACAAAAAATATTGTTAAATTATCTAAAATTAAAAAAAAAATACCTTATAAAAACATCTTATAAACTTACCAGTGTCCTGTCTGGAACGTTTACTGGCCCGAACCGGAACGGGTGGTGTAGCCATCACACTCTTCAGTGGGGTGAAGCCTACAATGGCTGCGGCCACCTCAGCTTCCAGTCGGTCTGTTGATAACACAATAGAATAAAAATTGAACAATAAAGAAGCAGGAATGGGAGTAAAATATTAACTGGCTGCTACTCAAAGTGCATTTTTTTATTACCAACAAGGTTAATTAAAATGTATATTTTTAAAAAAAGGCAAAAATATGTTGTATAATGAATGAAATATGAGTGCTAAACTACATTCAACTTAGAAAAAGATTTCTGCATATAGCTTTTGCTTTATTTTAAGTTGTTTGGTTGAATCAAAAGCTCTCCTCTTAAATGAATTAACTCTTAATTGAAAGTTACATGGCAAATTTACTCTTATTATACATTAGTAAAGTAAAGAAAATATATACTTTAGGAACTTACCCAACACTTTGACATAATCTAACGTAATACTGGTGTCTTCTTTGATATCAAAACCCTTAAACTCTTGATCTTCATTATTAAAAGCCTCTGATGCCCGACGTTTTAAGCCCCGCTTATCATCTTCAACTGGTTTTTCTGTGTCTAATTCTGCTTTTGGTTCATTAGGAGTGTCTATTTTGTTTTCAATATTGTCAGGGGTGTCCTGAACTTCACCGTCCGAATCTTGCCTTTCAAATTTTACCTCAATGGACGGATCAATGTCCATTTTTTCATCTGTAATGAAATTTATACAATAAAAGGACTGTATTTGGTTATTGTGTGTAAAGTTGAGGGCTTGTCAACATAAATTATGTGAAGTAGAGTAGATACCTATATTTGACAATTGTTTCTTCACAAGCCATGAATCTATGAGGCCATGTAATTAAATAACATAAATCAACAGAGGATTTTCTAGACAATCCATCAAAATCGTTGTTTAAGACTCTAGTAATCTATGAACCATCTAAAACTTACATGGTATTATATAAGACAGAAGGAATAAATTTAATAACTTAACTGTACAGAAAATTATAAATATTTATGTTAGAATCTATAAAATTATAGCTTTTTGTGAAATTACTAACGGACAAATAATCTACATTTATATATTTTAATCGCTACCAAAAATAATGCAGTTTAACTATTTTACTTAACTACATATTGTAAATATGTACAATATCTGCACTTTTACAATATATGCCAGCCATTTTGGTTACATTGCATTCTTATGCTCTTAGAAATTTCAATGTTAACAATCTTCTTAGTATAACAACTTGCTAAAGATTTACATAAATTTGTTATCATTTTTACACTGTAGCTTAATATAAATAATTGAAACGCAAGAAGGATTAAAGATGCAAGAGCCAACAATCACAGCACAAAATAGAAAAGATGCAAATAAACTTTATTAGAGGTTATGTTTCATCTTATTGAATACTTACCCTGAAGTGAATCAGGAGTCTCTTCGTTTTTAGGGGAGGCTGGCACGCTAGATACTTCTCCTGGGGCCTCAGGACACTCGGCGACGCTCGACAGTGACGCGGCTTCTCCGTTTAGAGAAGATTCTTCAGCCGCGCTATCAGTCTTCGCCATTTCATCCGACATTGTCAATAATGAAAAATCTGACACAAATTCACTGTCAAAGTGTAATTAACCACATAACAAGCCGCTGCAACACTTTTAGACGGGGTCGCGACAATTTATCAACGCAAAGTGCGTCACGGAGTCAGTTTCCCGCTATAAATGTTCACTTTCAAACACAGACTCTAAGCAATTAATAACCACGTAATATTGACATTAAAATACTCCAGCCCGTATGTTTTAAATTTAAGACGAATATTACATTAATTTGAGACAATTTTCAATATTTTTACTAATCATGTATAACCAAGGGAAAATGTACGACGAGCATAAACAAAATCGCTCGGTGTCGAAAAGAACGAACGACGCCAACAATCACACAAAAGATTATCTATGGTGATATGATTAGTCCTGCCAATGTTAGTTTTTAAATTCTCTAGAAATATTTTAGGTAACTAGTTGCGCCTTATGGTTTCACCCGCGCTATTTTATGAACATCACGTTTTGTAATTTCAGTGCTTTTTACTCGTTTATGCAACATTTCTCTTTACTGCTCTGCTCGTATTTGCCGCGGTGTGATGTTATATTGATATTGGCCCCGATTCCGAAAAAACTCTCTAAAACTAAATTAAAAATATCACTGTCACTTTTCCATGCGTTGTATTAGAAAAAGACAGGTACATTGGTCTCACTAAATTTAGTTCCACATCATGGTAAAATTGAACGAAATGCGCTGAGGACTAGCCTAAAATTGCCTTCGCTGTGTCATAATGCACGTACATTTTAGTTTGACAGTGACAGGAATAAAATGATTATCTGTCTCTGTCTAATTCTATTGAAGAGTAAGTGACGGCGATAGTTTTAGTTTAGTTTAGAGAGTGTTTTCAGAATCTGGGCCATTGACGTGTTATACGTATTTTTTAATTATTTTTAAATACATACAGACTTTCTGTGTAATAACGAAATTGTGTGGAGGGCCGCTTGAATTAAATTAAATTAAAAAACAAAACTTTAAATGGCTTTAAGGATTTCTATACTATACACATTTAAAAAGTTCATTCTTGTTTTAGATTTATTTAAAGTAGGCGTATTATAATTAAGTTACTTAAATTTTCTGAAGAAAACAAAAAAGGTTAAGAATTTTATTTATACTTGATGATTTTAACGAATATATAAGCGTTTATAAGATTTTTTTATGAATATGTCAGAGTTTCTTTGTAAGGTGTAGGTTATAGATCTAGTGCTTTGTATGTATAGCAGAAAAAAAAATCTGAACATTTTCCTTTAATCGGCAACATAAGATGCTTAGAACCATAGACAAAGGATACTTCTTTAAAAAAAATATTTTAAATATGGCAAGAATGTTGTTGCCTAATAACGTGGCTATCTTTTCCAAAGTTGAATATGTTTGAATGATTGGAAAAATATTAAAAAAAACATTTATTTCATAGTTCAGTTTCTAAATCTATTGCAATGATAAAATTATATTCGTTATAAAAAATAAAAAATAAGCTTGACGTGGAGCCATGGTCTTAGAAGCGCTGCACACTTCTGCCCACACTGGTAGGCATATCATTGAGGAAGGACGGAGTTTTCATAATATTGCATTGTCATCGGCCCCTAATAAATGTGCAAAATATCAAATTAATCTGAAGATCCTAAGTACGTCAAAATTACGTACAAAGTTGCCGTTACATACATACATAAATACAACCCGAGCCAATAATAGCGCTTAATTAAAGATATAATAGAACCTAAAATTAAATATCATAGTTGTTAAAATAAAATGTTTCTAGAAAGGAATGCGTCTATTTGAGAAAATAGGCTAAATAGTTTTTCCGTCAGCATTTTTGGCCCAGTCTGACTTTTGATAAAGCCGAATTCGTTATATAAAAATGGTCACCAATAGCCTTTTTGTAGTAATTTCAGCTAAAATGCCTTTTCTCTCATTTCCATGTACGTCCGTTGCCAACTTTTTGGAGCTTTATTGTACTGTGACGTGACCCTAATTAATTATGACCCTAATTAATGGCTCAGAATTTTTTTGGACAATCCGACCTTAGTACAATCAAATCATTCAAGTGGAAATATAACCAATTGTCAATTTGCAGTTTGTCAATGTCACTGTCAACAATAACGACGATGAGTCAATTCGCTAGAAAGGCTCTTCTTCTCGCTACCGATATTTACTTGTGAAAAATAACAAAATGGTATGTGCTGTTTTCTGAAGATCGTGTTATTCAATTTACGTTATTTTATGTACAACTTTGCATTTGCAGGCGACTGAAGTCGAAGAGACAATAAAGCGAATTCAGGCTCATAAAGGGGTTGTAGGCGTCATCATCGTAAATCATGAAGGTTAGATCAATAAAACATTTACTATTTCATAGCAACGGCTACATAACACCACCGATCAATATTAAATTGCTTGTATTACTGATTTAAATGCAATGGCGTAATTGTTGAAACACTCTGTGAATATTGTTGCTTACCTTTGACATAATTTTCAGGTATTCCAATCAAAAGCTCCCTAGATAATGCGACCTCCGTGTTATATTCGGGTTTGATTGGTCAGCTTACAGAGAAAGCCAGGAATGTTGTCCGTGAAATGGTAATACACTTTCTCTTTTAACTCTATCTTTACTAGAAGGTACTTCTGTTTTGAATGAACTAAGTCTTTTTTAGTAGATTTTCTTGCAGGTTCCGTCTAAAATTGTATTGTGCTATTGCAGGATTCCACCAATGAATTGACCTTCCTTCGAGTTCGGAGTAAGAGACATGAGATTCTGATAGCACCAGACCGTGAATTTATATTGATAGTTATACAGAACACTTCAGAGTAACAGCTGGCTTGGTAATTTTGGGCACCCACAATGAATTTGGCATTTAGTTTCAATTTTCAAATAATGTCAGTTAAGTGTGAATGCAAATTGAAATATGCAATGTTTGACATGAATTACATCTAATTTAACATGTTTTACCATGGCCTTGTACTATGTAAACATATATTTAACATTAGCTCTAAGTCTAAATAAGCTCACAGATCTTGTTATTATCTTTCTTTTTGTATGCTACTGGAAAATATAATTATTTATTTAACTAGGTACTATTTGCTTGTGTATAGAAATAAGGAAACCTACTTTTAATTGCAATAAAATTAAACAACACAATTCAGATATTTTATTTATTTCTGAAAGACAAAACAAAACAACACAAAAAAACTGTAATTAAGTAAGTGATAGATATTTTTAAGTTATAGATACGGGATATAGTTATAGTAGCGGCGCGGTAGCTCAGTGGTCAGAGCATTGGACCGGTTATCTAAAGGTCCTGGGTTCGATTCCCAGTCGCGCAACGCTCGGAGACCCGCGTTCCTTTTTCCAGTATCTATAACTTAAAAATTAAGAAATTAGTGATAGATAGATACTAAATCAAGCTACATGAGTTGTATGCCTTTCTTTTAATATCAATTATTATAAATGAGAGTCAGAATGGCGGGTGTAGGTACCTAAACACATTTGGACGAGTCATATATCAAACAAATGTACCTGGGATGTACTATTATGTACCCATCATAAAAATAAGTTTACCTCCTTCAGAGCAAAGATATGACCGAAAGCAAGTACACCCGGCACATTGACTGTCAACAAATTAGACATATTGGTGCTTTAGGCTTAGTCTCTCACCGTTCCCACGGTTGCGGTGTTTTGTGCGGTGCGGTTCGCGGTTTTACGCACCGTGGCGTGGGGCCGCAACTATAGATCTTTATTCTCATAAAAACAAATAGTTTAATTATAATGAGATACAATACTCCTCTTCCCCCCCGGATCTAAAACTACTCGGACGTGCCTACGTATTATTTTAACTTAATAAAATAAATACTTAATTTAACTACAATAAATCAAGTGAAAAAAATAGGAGCGCATAAATCACGAGAGGATCAAGATAAGTTAAGTTCCGGATGCACGTGAGTGTTGACTCAAAAGATAACTTTTATGCAGCCCTGGTAACTTCTCACACGCCGCCAATAACACAGCAGTGACTCATCATCCATCCCGGTGCGCAGGCGCATAACATAACTTTAAGCTACGCCTCCTGTACCCTGCGTCTGATTGGTGTGGGCGTGTCGCTGGACTTTGGACCCTTAGTCTCGTAGTGACAGCGGTAATTGTGTCCGGCAAGAATTAATATTACCACCCGCAACCTCCTCAAATTTATTGTTAACCTGGTATATTAAGATGGAAGACAAAGTAAACAATTCTCTCTCTCAGTCAGATTTGAGTATTGGTTTTAGTACACCAAAAGAAAAAACCCCACCAAAATTCATATTGAAAAGAAGCAAAAGGAAACGAGAGGACTTTAATACGTCAGATTTAAATTCTTTTAAAGAGGAAATAAAGATCCTCATTCAATCTTCAATTGCTTCGCAAGAGTTAGAATTGAAAAAAATCACAAGTTCCTTAAAAGATATACAATCGACAAACCAAAACATTGAAAAGTCTATATCGTTTTTAACTTCTCAAAACGAAGAATTTAAAAAAAGGATTGAACAGTTGGAAACAAATTCTAAACAAGATAAGAATTATATTTTGCTATTAGAAAATAAACTAGATGATTTCCAAAAAGGGGTTCGCAAAGCAAACTGAAATGAAAAATGTTCCCAAAAAAGTTAATGAAACAAAGGACGATCTAATCGAAATGGTTAAGTGCTTGACTCAAAATGTTGGATGCAAAATAAATGAAACTGATATTAAAGACATCTATAGAGTTCGTAGTAAAAATGAAGGAGCGAAAAATACACCAATTGTGGTGGAAACTTCATCTACCATATTAAAAAATAACATCCTCAAATCAGGAAAAGCGTTCAACATTAAACATAAAAATAAATTGTGCGCCAAACACCTTGGATTTCGTACCTCAGAGGAGACGCCTATCTTTTTATCGGAACAACTTACTGCAAAAGCCTCCCGATACTATTTTCTTGCTCGCGATCTACTGAAATCAAAGAAAGTCAAATTTGCCTGGACTGCCTACGGTACAGTGTATGTTAGGAAAGATGAAAGCTCTCCAATAATTACCATCAAGAGTGAAGCACAAATTAACAAACTAATGCATGAACTATGACTATTTCAACGATTTATTAATTTTAAGTTAGTTTTAATTTTTTATAATGTTTGCGAAATTATTCTTTTTTTACACCTTTTATACTTAAATTTGCTATTTTTTGTTTACAGACACTTAACAACATTACAAACACAAATTACAAACGACTTCTCTCTACACTCACAGTCACTATACATACACAATCATCCCTCAACATTATGTACACAAACATACTCAGAGCTACTTTTATTTGCTAATGCGTCAAGCTGGAGTTTACCAAAAATAACATGTTGTCACTTTTCGTTCTTGACTAGCGGCTATTTTAACACAATAAATGGATAGTAACATAATAATATCGAATGAAATGGACGAAATTGGCATTGCTAGCTCGATTAACTGTAATGTACAAGACATTTCAAAAGTCATTAAACCCACAAGTAAGGACTTAAAAATATTATGTCAAAATATCCGTAGTATCTATCATAATTTCAATGATTTGGAAGTAACTCTAACACAACTTATGTTCATACCTGACATTATTATCTTAACAGAATGTCATATTTCCTGCAACAAACCCATACCGTTTTTAAATAATTACACGAGCTTTTCTACTACTAAACATTTAAATAAAAATGATGGTGTAATCGCGTACATAAGCAAGGCATATAAACCTAAAGTAAAAGAGGTCTATCTTGACCATGCCTCTTGTATACAAATTGAGCTTGCAAATACTGTGATATTGGGAGTATATAGATCCCCTTCCAAAACTAATTCGGATATATTTTTGAGTTCACTTGACAAATACCTGGAGACATTTGGAAGACAAAAAAACATGATACTTACAGGAGATTTAAATATAAATATTGCACCAAAAATAAACGAAAGACCTCAAGAACGTTCCAATAGAAACACATATTTAAATATGTTGTCTTCCCACGGTTTTCTTCCAGGTCATACTCTACCTACACGAGAAAGTACTTGCTTGGATCATATCTTTCTAAGGATAGAAAAGAAAAACAAGAGTGTGCAAATTGCGATCTTAAATACCTCAATTACCGATCATAAAATGTTATTTCTCTGCTTGACAAAACCAAAAACTGAGTATAAAACCCAAACCTCTCGAACTATTGTGGACTATGACAAAGCTGCCTCTATTCTCGAAAAAATGGAACTTTCTGACTTATTGTTAAATGATAACCCAAACCATGTAGCGCAAGAACTTATTGACAAACTAAAGTGTGCCCTAAGTCAAAGTACATCTACCGCAAAATTACCTAGAATGAAACGCACAATAAAACCATGGATTACTCCAGGGATTTTACGGTGCATTAACACAAGAAACAAACTTCAAATGAAACTCCGTTGTGACCCCACTAATGAAACTTTATGTGTCACTTATAAGAGATATAGAAACTTCTGTAACCAACTTATAAAAACTCTAAAACATAAGTATGAAAAACAACTACTGACTGAATCATCGTCAAACTCTAAACACCTTTGGACAGCAATCAAAAAAATTACTAACTTAAATAATAAACACAATGAAAATGTTGATCTCCTTAACCTGAAACCAACGCAGATTGATTCCATAAATCAGGTCAACAACTTTTTTGCTGATATCGGTGGAAATTTGGCTAAAAATATTATCACCACAAATCATTCCCCGAACTCCCCAACTACTACCAGTAATGTTCCTCTAAGCTCGTTCGTGTTGCTGGATACAGATCTCAAAGAAATAGAAAACACTCTCTCCATGCTGAAATCAAACAGTGCACCCGGATGGGACAATATCTCTACTAACTTTTTAAAACACGTAAAATCCTTAGTCATTCCGGTTATCTGTCATCTAGCCAACCTGTGCTTCAAACTGGGAGTATTTCCATCAACTTTAAAGAAGTCGATTATTACCCCTGTATACAAAGGTGGTGATAAGTCAGATATTAACAGTTACAGACCCATATCCGTTTTGTCAAGTATCTCAAAAATTATCGAAAAACTTATCAACAAAAGACTCCTACTATATCTTGAGAAATACAACTTATTAACTACATCACAGTTCGGCTTCAGACATGGAAAATCGACTGAAGATGCTATTCTTAAACTTTCTTCTTGTGTAGTAGAGCAGCTAAATAGTGGTAAAAAATGCTTAACAGTATTCCTGGATCTGAAAAAAGCTTTCGATACGGTATCTGTGCCAATTCTTGTCCAGAAACTTGAAAGTATAGGCATACGGGGAATACCACTGGCGCTCCTTACTGATTACCTAAAAGGCAGAGTGCAAAAGGTAAAAATTGGTAATATGACCAGCTCAGACAGAGAAATTTACTACGGTGTCCCACAAGGAAGTGTTTTAGGCCCGACTCTATTTCTGATTTATTTAAATGATTTAAGTACGATTAACCTAAAAAATGCAAAAATTATATCTTATGCCGACGACACTGCTATAACTTTCTTTGGCTCCACTTGGAAAAGCATTAAAAAGGATGCTGAAACTGGCCTTTGTATAACTTCCGATTGGCTTAAGACAAATTTATTGACCCTAAATGCCCTCAAAACAAATTATATCTGCTTTTCTATCGACAAAAGAACTCAACCAGACAGTCAATTTAAGTTAAAATTACATAACTATAATAAAACGAATAGCTGTCCCAACAATAGCTGTAATTGCCAAGAGTTGGAAAAAGTCAGCAGTACTAAGTATCTTGGTATCATAATTGATCAACATATGTCATGGCAGCTCCAAATACAACAAATAACAAATCGACTGCGCAAACTGATTTGGATTTTTAAGAAACTTAGATATATCTTGCCAAAATTAATTTTAAATCGAATATATATTGCACTCGCTCAATCTATACTTATCTATTGTATACCCGTCTGGGGTGGTGCGACAAAAACAATGTTTTTAGAGGTTGAGCGGGCACAAAGATCACTTTTAAAGGTCATTTATTTTAAACCATATAGGTTTCCTACTCACGAGCTTTACCAGACTAGTGATCTTTTGTCAATACGAAAGCTTTATGTTCTTAACTCCATATTGAGAGTCCATAAAACAATAAGATATGACCACAACATCGGTATGAGAAGAAGAAATGACATTATAGCTCGCGCTCGTATAATGAGATCTTCTTTCGCTAGACGTCAGTTCGTTAATCAAGCACCAATACTATATAATAAAATAAATAGAATTATTAATATTTACCCCTTATCATCACAAAATTGTAAATCAGCTATCGTTAACTGGATCAAACCATTAGCTTATGATTATGTGGAATCCTTGTTATCACATATAGAGTAACATTAGCTATCTAATATCTAAACGCTACTCAAACCCACACACTACAGTCACGAATCACACATACACACACACACACACACACACACGCACACAACCTAGTTTTTTAGTTTTTTAAATACTCTTTTTACTTAATTTAATTCATTCCTAAAATTGTCCTTTTTTTCTATATTTTGTTTGTATACTAATTGTTATGGAAGAGTGGGTTCACCTGATACAGGTAGTAATACTTAATAGGTGTACCCAACCACTGTTATAGTTTTAATTGTGAAATGAAATAAAGTTATTATTATTATTATATTATTACAATAATCTAAAGGTTAGTAAATTTAATTTCTGCACCCAAGGCGCATTAGGTTATTAGATTTTTTTTTTAATAGAACTAAAATATGAAAGTTAGATTATTTAGGTTAAAGGTTAGTAAATTTAATTTCTGCACCCAAGGCGCATTAGGTTATTAGATTTTTTTTTTAATAGAACTAAAATATGAAAGTTAGATTATTTAGGTTAACGATATTTATGCGCAATGTTACATTCCATCAGGTGACTCCAGTGTTCGTTTCCTGATTTTAATAGTATTTTAGTGATAGTTTAAACAGCATAAAATAAGTATTTAAGTGGGGCTCCCATATAACAAACAACGGAAGTACGTTTACGTAAGTTTTGGCGGTAAAAGGAGAGACAAGTCAAGTCATTTTAAATACTTACCGCGTAAACACTTCAACAGTGCGATCTAGGATCAACCCTGTATTTAGGCGTCATATGTAAATAATTACCTACCGCCGGGAAAAAATATTGGCGACGATAAGCGCCACCTGTCGCCACAAAGTCTCTAAAACCACAATCTTGTATTTCTTTTGAATCAAGCAATATTTTGAGATGTGTTTTTTTAATGTTAGGTACATCAAAGGTACAGTTATTTGGTATAGTTAAAATAAGGCTCCAACATGTCTATAACCGAAAACTGAAGATACACCCGCCATATTGACAGTCAATGTGGCGGATGTACTCTTCTTCAGTCATATCTTTGCTCTGAAGGGGGTACACTTATTTTTATGATGGGTACATAGTAGAACATCCTAGGTACATTTGTTTGATATAAGACTCGTCCAAATCTGTTAGGTACACCCGCTATTCTGGCTCAGAATTATAACACCCAAAGCATATATCAGCTGTAACTTCTTAGATTTACGCGATCATTAGTACTTAAAATTAATCTCGTTTTAACGGATTATTACGCGTTTATTGATTTTTGATTTTCCGACGTTTTAGCATTTTTACAAATGCTAATTGTTGGAATTGAATTGTGGTGATATCTATTTATATATCGTTTGTCTGACCCTTCTGAGCATGTCCTCTTTGGTGACAAATCCTACTAATATTATAAACGTGAAAGTTTGTGAGTATGTATGGATGGATGGATGTTTGTTACTCTTTCACGTAAAAACTACTAGACGGATTTGGATGAAACTTTGCAGTAATATAGGTTATACATCAGAATAACACATAGGGTACTTTTTACCGCGGGAAAACCACTCATTCCCATGGGAAACCGACTTCCACGCGAACGGAGTCGCGGGCGGCCACTAGTGGGATTATATTTTTAAAATGTCCTATTAAGTAGTCCGCTTGAGCACTGGTACAGGGGACAAATGGGAATTTAACATTCATATGTCCCAATAGTTCCCTCTTGAAACGTTGTTGTTGGAAAATGCTTTAACGTTGGAAAATCAAAAATAAATTCCTAATCGCGTTGTAATCCGTTGAAATCAGTTTAATTTCATATATAGCCGTCGCATTTTTAAAAGGAAAGTTCCATTGGTTAAATGTTTCTTTCAGGAATTAAAAGTGTATAAATTATAGATGGTACCTAGCAGGTATTCACCCAGTAGTATATTAAGGGGTTATATTAAATTTAAGTAGACTGTAATCTCAATGACGGGATTACTGCTATGACTGATGGAATACGCCTTGTGTAGCAAACCAAACAGCCTGGTTTACCCCCTCATTTATAAATATTACCACTTTTGTATACAGAAAACGATTAAAGCATAACACGAGTGGTTTTTTTTATATCTACAATATTTTGAAATGTGTTGTGTATTAATGGAAATCACAGTGATGTTGCAGGCCCAGCATCTAAGTTTTATTTTATTAAAATGGGGCACCTCAATTTAGGACTGTAACTATGCAACCTTTTTAAACCTTTAAATACTGACTTGTAATAAACCAAGGAACGCATACATTATGAGCACAGCAATGTTAGTGAACACTTTAGCTAAATACCCCGAAAGCTTACCATATCTCTTGCTGTTGATTATTTATCTTTTTAATGACACCATCTGTTTGTCATCTTGTTTTATTCTCAAGATATTTTCAGACTGTTTTTATAAAAATAATTAATATTCTTGCAATGTTCGTGACATGTTTAACATTTTTATTGATATAAATTTTCAGTTCTCATTTTGTACTCTTTTGTGTTTATAGTATGTATTGAAAAGTGTAAACAAAATAAAAACTCGAATCTAGATTTAGTTGTAATATAAATCATGAATGAAAGAGGTTGCTGCTATCATATATAAAGATTATTTTTATTTCTGGGGAAAATTGTATAGTTTTGCAATTTTTTGTTGCATATTTTAATAAAAATCGTTTTTTTTTCATTATATTTTTTTATTTAGTCACACAAAAATTACATGGTCTAAGTATTAATTATTTAAAAATTAATGGTTCAACATGTTTCAATTATTAACTGTAGGTACTTTATTTTGATGTTTGTTTTGCAGTTTTCTGGATTTCGCTATTTTGTTATTTTCATGTAGAATTTAATCCGTGATCAAAACATGTTGAAAAATATTTTTCATGGAACAAGACTTAATTATGATATAATTTTAGAACGTCAGTTCATCTAATCTACAACATTTTGCTATAAGTTTTTAATGCAAGCAAAGTTGCTGATTTTAAAATATTTGTAAATTTCCCGGTAAATAATGTTATATTTTTCCAAGTATTTTGATAGTTTTGTGGGTTTTCTCAGTTGGTTTAGTCGGGCTGGTATTTTTCTCTCCGTATAGTATATTTTTCGTCTTTTGTTTTGATATTTCAGTTTATTCTTGAATATGAACCCCCTTATAACTTACCAACTTTAATGTCGCTTTTTTGACCCACTTGTTCTGTAATATAATCAAGACATATATGTTAAGGTAACAGAAGGTTAATTTATTACTTTTATCAAATGAACAAATGATCAATATTTAGATTAATATTTGAAAAAGCTTAAAAATTAAGTTATTCATCAATATAATAACACACAAGAAAACAATAGACACCAAAAGTTTCGCAACAAAATATAATTTAAATTATCATTTTTTTACATAAAAAAAAACTTAAAATTAAAAAAAAGATGCGGACACTCGTAATTCCCTAATCTTTCCCATTATACTGTAGACCCCATAATAATCACTTAATCATCATCAAGAGATACCCAAGAACTCAAATCTTTTAAGTATCTAGACTAATTCCAAATAAGCAATGACAAAATATAATAAAAGATTAAAAAAAACCCAAGCTTTCTAACTCTCTAAATAAACCCTTTGAACATCCCAAAACACAAGGGTAGGTGTTACCCTACACCTCAAGTTTCCATCATATTCCCAAGTTTCCACCCCACCCCCCAAGTTTCCATCATATTCCCAAGTTTCCACCCCACCCCCAAGTTTCCACCCCGCTCCCCCGAGTGCGGCCGCGTGTAAAAAGCGTAATTACCGCTAGTTACTTTTGCTGCGGCCGCGCGTAGGGCGACTGCCGCTGCATGTGGCGCGGGGGGGGGCGCCGCGCGCCGCGTGCCCACCTCGCGGGACAACTTGAAGTCGCGGGACGGCGGCTCCTTTGGTAACGGTCGAGGAACAAATATGGTCAATATGACTGGAAATGGTGTATGAGGAAAAGTTGCTGAATTGTACACGGTAATTAATAGTAAGTCGATTTTATCTAGATGATGATGGGATTGCAGGTTGGTGATGATTATGTCCAATTAAACAATTCTATGAGGATCTAATAACATTAGCAAAGTACAACAGCTCTGAATACAAACTTTATGAGTGGCCTATCAATTGGTGTAATAAATACAAATAAATGTTGGTGTTGAAGTTTGCCATATCAACTTGTACGATATCAAAATAAGTAGTTAGAGAAGAACTGACTTTAGTGTGTCTTTGTTACCTTGTAGTAATCATCTTCGTAGTATCGATCCCTCTCGTAGTAGTCATAATCCTGTTGCGGCGGCGCGCGCGCAGGTGCGCGTACCTATACAAAATAAACATTCGATACACAAGAAACATCACCATCACTATAGCAAAAAAACCCAGACACATTAATGGTAACAAGGTTTTCGAACGACGAAAAAGCAAGCAATATAGTTGGATATATTGATCTACTCACTGGTGGTTCCGAAACTGAAGGATAGTCGTCGTAGCTGTAAGAGGAGGTCTCCATAGCCGTGCGGGCCCTATCTAAAATGCTGATCACCTTTGACTTGGCCGGTAGCCGCGGGGGCATCGGGGGCCCCATGCGCGGGGGCCTTCCTGGGGGACCTACGGGCCGCGGGGGACCTGCAACAGTCGGCTATGTCACAATCTGACAGAGTTCCCGCTTTTGGGCGTCATGAGCTCATCTGAAGTCTTAACTGATTGTTTTGGGATATTAGATCGTTGAAGCAAGGTGATTTGGTTTGTGTCTGTGTGATTGGGTTGTCGATTCAATGGTATTTGTATTTAGTGTATTTTAAGAGTTAATATTTACATTTTTTTTTATATTAATAGGGGGCAAACGAGCATGCGGGTCATCTGGTGGTAAGTGATCACCGCCGCCCATGACTACCCGCAACACTGTGGGTGTTGGGGGTGTGTTGCCGACCTTTGAAGTGGGAATACACTCTCGACTTGAAGAGCCCCATGTTGTATGTAGCCGGGAATACCGCTGCAGGAAGTTCATTTTTTACAGCTACATACTTGTGAACTACCTTGTTTCAATGATCTAAAAGGACTTTTTGTTCTTCTTTAGTAGATTTGAATAAAGCAACAAAATCTTAACAAACAAGCACAAGCATGTATTTATGTTTTATCCATATGTGTGTTTATTCTGTCACATTTATGATTTTTTTTGCATTTTTATCAGTAAAATATTTGTGTGTAATTTATGCTTATTTATTTAGGTCTGTTTTTAAATTCATGTAATGGGTCTAAGGACAATTATAATGAATATTTCTGAAGATGGGTTAGATAGAGATGATGGACAATGATAAAATGATGTATCTTGCGTGGTTGCCGTTGAGACCTGTCAATATAGGTTGCCCGTAGGAGAGTGAGCGTTTGCTAACAGTACAAGCACCATATGAGACAGGGGGGGTCTGTAGTAGTGGTGGCTTCTTCTGGCCATCTGCTGGAGAACTCAACATGAAAATTGTTGTATTTTTATTTGTGTGTGGGGTTTTTTATGTTTGAGTTTGTGTTTTTTTGGTGTGTTTTGTTTAATGTGTTGTAAACATGTTTGTGGTCCTTTTCACAAACAGGCTGCAAATTAGTTTAATCTGCAAGTGGTTAAGCTGATAAACCAATTTTCTTGTTTTCACCAGCACTTGTTTTGATGAAAATTCACTAAGGGGATAAACTTATATTTTACCCGGAAGGTGGTTTAGGCAGTTTTGATAGATATATTAATTAATATAAGTAATTTATCTATAATTTAGGGGAATATAACCCGGGTAGAGACGCACCTCTGTCAATCATTTCTCTCATAGGCATTGGTGGCCTCATGACTTCTCCGGAGTCTGGCTGTAGGTATTTCTTTACTTCAGCCAAAGCGTAAGCTATCCTGGCGTGTGCTTCAGCTGGTGGTGCAAGCGCTGAGATTTCTACATGTAACTCATCTGTCAGATGAGAGTATTTAGGGTCCAGGGAGTTACGGTATTCTTCTTCCTTTTGTCTATAAACATATTAGATTTATGAAGTCTTGGAACTGGTTTGAAAACGTGTATTGCATTATTTTTACATTAAGGATATTAAAGTAATAACCTGTCTCTCATAGACCCTTTGCCAAGGACAGCCATCTTGCACATGGTTTCTTCTTGCAGCTGCTTCATTGTGTTGCCTTTAGGTCCGAGCAGCTTGCCTACAAAGTTGAACTGCAAAACAACAGGGACATCAAAAAAAGTTACTATTTTCTCAAATATCAGTTTTAGAGATGGGCGGAATAACTCGGTATACTAATGCCGAGTATACTTTGTTTAAAGAAAGCAATATATTTAGGTAGATATAATAAAAACAACAGTGTTAATCAAAACATACTGATTTAGGAAATCTTTGACAATCTCAAGTCATAAAATTAAAATTATGTTAATGCATGAGTACTTAGTGAAACAAAATTAAAAGAACAGTACCCTAATGCCTTTGCCAAAAAATTTTCTTCTAAATATACTTGCGTTTGTTTGTACTTGTATACGCGTGTGAAATTGGGAATCTGATATAACTGAGTTACTCAGCCGAGTACCCAGTTGAAAAAAAATTGAACCGAGTAAAACTCGGTACTCGTTACTCGGCGTATCTCTAATAATTTTGATAAATAGTCTTACCCTAGGATGTTCCTTGATGGGCACCAAGACTTTGACAACAACTTTCACAGGCTTCTCACGGTAAACATCGACATATTTGCTATCACGCAACGGCACTCTTCCCGATGCTTGGACTTTTGTGACCTCTGTAACAAGGTAGAAAAAACATACCATACAAAAAATGAAAGTGTGCCATGTTATTATGGCTAAGTGTTGGGGTCAATCACCTTTTAAGCACTTAAGTTTGTAGTCAATTTAAAGATTTACTCTAAGAGGAATAAATCCAAATATGATACGGATAGTTAGAAGACTAAATAAGTACTGAAATGAATTGACGTAAAATCGACCGGTTTTCAAATAGTGAAATGTGACAATAGCAAAATACAAATGAAGTTACCTTGATCAATGAGACGTGTGGAAATAGGGAATTTAGACGTGTTCAATTTGGTTTTCTCTGACAACAACTCCCTCATGTATTCTCCTGCCTTTTCATTTAGCTTAGAAGATGCATCGTCGCCATCTTGCGGATGATCCATTTCTTCGGCATTATCCACATTTGAATTTCTCTTGAAATCACTGTTGTATCCGTTATCGTATTCTCCCGACATTATTATGCGTTTGATGTTGTAAGCATGCAAATTATATTATACACTCAATAGAAATTAGTTTTCCCCGAATTCAAGACGCGCAGCAGTCGAACGAGTGAGTGAATATATCACGAATGAACGGATGGATGGATTGATTGAATGAAACGAACGAACGAAATAATGCCAGGTGAAAATTTAAAATATGGGTTACCCGAACTGCAAAAACTCAGAATATTCAGTGTTTTGTCTTTTTCTGTTTATTTGGTTAGTAATTTATTTAATTGGTCAGACTATGGATAAGGGTGTGCCAGATTTTAAAAGAATCCTCCGAGTCGTATCTAAACTATCTCAATCTCGTATCTAAAACTTTAAATTTTGACTCTCAAATTTTCTATATTTTTTATACTTTTCCTATTCTAAAGTATTAACTAAATATAATTATTATATTATTAAAATATAAAAAAAGCGGAACCATTGTCTAAAAGTAGGTGAAAATGCGGCAAAATTATACATCTGGCAGCACTGGTTAGACGAACGAAATGAGATTCAATCAATGATCGTAAAGCTAAAGCAGTTCACACACAAAGCAGGGTAATGTATATTAATATAAGGTAAGAGCACCGATTACGGCGGTGGACCAATATGGTTTTTCATCGACATTTCTTCAAAAATAAATAGCCTGGTAAATTATTTGATTGAAATAGCAACTCTAATCAGTCGTGCCAGTATAGTGCTATGGAATCAAATTTTAAGGCTATCCGCAATTTAGTTTTCGACAATAGCCCTTTTTCCAGACGTAGGTATTTTCATTTGAAAAATTTAGAATTTCTTATAAGGATCGCAAGTAGGTACATTTATAGGCTTTTTAAATGACAGGAGTAACCGTGTTGTTAATTTTTGTAATTATACCTAGGTTTAACCTTGATAACGAAAGATTAATTAAACGCTCTAACATAAAACCCCAATGGAATTTTACACAGAAAAAAAATCTTAATTCATAATTGTGTAGCTAAATATCAAAACCAGGTAGCTCCACTCTAAGTGAAACGCGGTAAATAAAGGAAATAAGTTTATGGCTAAACTTTTGTAGATAATTATTTTTTCTGTTGATCAACCTGTCGGGTAGATGTTTGTGTGTATTACAAAAGTAAAAAAGTACATATAATTAAAAGGGTTAACCTGCAAATTAAGAAAATATAATGGACATAACGGTATTTGATGTAAACTAGTAAAATATACCGGAGTTTGAAAAAAACAACTGTGGACTTGTTGGGTTTTGAAAAATAGCGAGTGGACGTACCTTGTTTTGCTGAATATCAATATTAGGGGATTAGGGATGTACTTAGGTGTATAGGGTAGTACTAAGAATAAAAAATAATATAATTTAACATAGGAACCACGCTCCAAAGAATTAAACGAATAATAATTTTGAAAATCAGTTTTTATTAATTACCTTATGCTAAATTACATAAAAAAGTAAAATAACACTGTTCAAAAATCAAACAAAATCTAACACTTCTTCCATGAAATATATACCTAGTACGTCCCTGTACCGTAGAGTCCAGGTTGTACTAACACAAGATCTACTATGCCAGTGTTTAACTTACCTTTTTGCTAACGTCTTTGCTCGTTTTTGTTTTATTTTTGATACGCTATTTTTCTTGCATTCCCCGGATCAACCTCAGTTAAATTTAAACAGTTGTCTGCCATTATATCCAATTTTATTTCATAAAAACATCGACGGCAATGTGTCTAACTCCCGTTAAAACATGGAAGTGGCAACCATTTTGGATGCCATACTCAACACTGATTGGTCGCCGCGGACACGCTTGAGTTTGATAAACATTAGACCATGGACTTGCAAGGATTTGAAAAAAAACATCGACTTTGAACGTTATTTTTGTAGTATTTATAGTGGTTTAGCATGTTTTGAAAACAATCACACGATACCTTTTAAAATTTTAAATTTGGCGCCATTCTTAGTTCATTTTCGAGTAGACTGTGACTTGCCGGCTTTTGATATTTAACTACACAATTATATGCCTATTTTTGAAATATATTTTTTTCATCTTGTACATTTTTAAATGAGCAGCAAATCAAGCGTCTGTCCAATTGTAAATATTTTGTTTATATTCAGATGTCCATAACTAGAGTTCGACAAAGGGTATATTTAATTATGTTATTTTGATGAAACTAGAAATAATCCTATTTTGAAAATCTAAAACTTATTCCCAAAGACACTATTTATTAACGTTCAAAATTCTAAAAACCTGTATAGTAAAACGTAAAAATTATAGATGAAAACGAAAACATAATCCTTGTAACTTCCATATTTGGTTCTTCTACCTTACATTACATCCCGGGATGTTTAGCCTTAAATTATCTTAAAGTATCACACACAGAGCAGGTAATGTAATGTATTTTTCCCTTCATTCCCTTCATGCTAAGGTTGTACAGGGTGTTCTTATATTTAATTTTATAATAGATACTACTAGCGACCCGCCCACGCTTCACAATGGTGTAATTTTTGCCGACTTGCTCACGAAACATTGATTTTTGGCTAACTTAAAAAAACTTTTCACGATTGTTATTTATTTACAAATTTAAATGAAAAAAATACCTAAAGGATGGTGAAAACCGCATTAAAATCCCTCAACTGATTTAGGAGGAGTTAGCGGCCAAACATACAAACAGACAGAATTAGCGACTTGGATTTATACTATGTTATCTTGATCTTAGGGCTATTTTTAGTTTAGGAGTTAGTAACCCTGTTTTGAACACCTATGTAGATGTATAGTATTATACTAAAATGATGTATAGTAATATACTAAAATGTACTGAGATGAATTAAGATGTATCGAAATATCCTACTAATATTATACACGTGAAAGTTTGTGAGTAAGGATGTGTGTATGGATGTATGGATGTTTGTTACTCTTTCACGTAAAAACTATTGGATGATTTTGATGAAACTTTACAGTAATATAGGTTATACAGGGTACTTTTTACCGCGGGTAAACTTCTCATTCCCACGGGAAACCGACTTTCACGCGAACGGAGTCGCGGGCGGCCACTAGTAAATGTATATTTTTGTATCTTTAAGGTACGAAGATGTAAAAATATACATTATAGCTGTTGTGCGTGGTCTCCTGACGATTTCTATGAAAGATGTATCGAGATGTATCGTGCTGTAATACATCATACAATGTGCAATATACATCTTTACATTACCTGCTCTGTGTGTGAACTGCTTAAAAGCTATACTACTAGAGGTGTTTAATGTTTTTGTTCAATGAAAAAAGTTTTAATGCAACTTACTAGATGGCAGCATAGACACTTGTGCTAAACCCATATGTTACATTATGTTATGTTTTGCCTAAAAGGTATACCTATTGTCAGAGACCTTATCACAAGCTGTTAATTTCATTACGTTCCTTGCAGTTATTTCTTTCTTAAAAGCCTAAACAAGGCTGTTTAGGACTAGCAATGCTTGTAATACTGCAGATGCTCTTAATCATTTATTGTTGGGAGCACACAATTAATTTTGTACACAACGTTGTATTTTTTAGTAAGTACTTACCTACCATACAGTTTATGAAACTTTTTCGTATCCTAGATAGGTACTTACTTGCCTTTGTCTTAGTCATATTCTTGTAGGTATGTTAAATTAATCATACTTACGAAACATTATTCAGATTTCATTTATTAAGAAATATCTAGAACGATTTAAATAGTATTTTATTCTTTGTCGGTCTGTTCCGAGCGTGTTGAACTACAATTATGTTGAATTCTGAATGGGGTGTTACAAGGAGCTCCATTTTAACCGTTTTTACTCTTATCACCATCACTTCGTCGAATAAGTCCTGAAAAAATAGTAAAGTAAGTACTTACCTAATAAAAACTTTAACTTAAATATTACCAGTTTTTTAAAGTTTAGCAACTGTTGTATTTAGGCCTTTAAGGGTTTCTCGGTATTTCTGTATTGCTAGTCTTATTTAAATATTAATGTATTATCATATCTGCTATACGCCGCGGTCCCTCAGACCAAGACGGTTGTGGACTAGAAGAGGCTCTAATCAGCCCTTAAGGCAGACCCTCCCTCATTTGATCTCAATGACCCTACCACGGACGCGACAGACACCGCGATCGAATCCCTGACCAACTACATTCGCAACACCATCCGCGAATGCTCCAGACAAGTGACGGCGGCGAATCCGCCGTTTATTCTACTCAGACAAAATTTAGGCTTGAGAAACCGACCAAAATCAGTTATTTATAGTCCAGTTCTAAATAAGTTCTGAGTGAAATACTTACAAATTCCTTCATATACATGCGGCATAAGTTAGCGAGTTGTTGCACGCCGACACCGCAAATAGTGGCCGACAACGCATGCAGATTCGTGAACACTGGCGTGCCTGGAATACAATTGTCACTTTAAACCAGGGACTGAAAACGGTTAAGGTTTACCGGTATTTCAACCGGTATAAAAAGCGGTAGCTTAATTTTATACCGGTAAACCATTCCTTGAACCAAAACTCTATCCGTTGGTTAAAGGTTTTCAGAATTGATACCGCTATCTTATAAAGGTTATGCCATAATTGTAATTTTAGAGGTTTAACTCAAAATAAAGTTAGTTAAGTAAAGTTAAAGTTTAAACCAAGTTATATCTACGTAGCGTCTGGAAATAGTGAGTAGGTATATAAAAAAAAACTTTGCTTATATTGTGATTTCTTGGACAAAATGTAAAATATCGGTTCCGTATTCGATGAGGAAAAATGCAGAATACGATTTGTTATAGATCAAATGTTGCTAGAGATTCCATTTAAGGTGCGCATTTACAATATGCCACGGTGTGCGAACCGACGTACAAAGTAGGCACCTACCTAAAGTTTGGTGTAAGCTAAAATAGACTTTGTTTCAAGCACGGTTCTGTTATCTGAGCGCTGTTTTGGGCATCGTGGGACCGCCTCTTTACTGGAAAGCGTGATATAATGTTACTTGTGTAGGTACTTTACTACGAAAACTTGCTACGTTCAAACTCGTAGCACAAATGATTCTACACTTTCCATCAGGCGAGATGGAAGACAAACGCCTAAATCATTACAACTATAAAAAAACGCTGAAAAATCGACAGTATTTCACATACTTAACGAACTGCCATACAAAGTTTCATCCCATTTGGGAATCAAGCATAGCAATGTTTTACAAACAAAAAAGAGATTTGATCAACCTATTGTTTTCTTCTCTATGGCAAAGGTTTCTAAAAAAACCGGCCAAGTGCGAGTCGGACTCGCGCACGAAGGGTTCCGTACTATCATTTTCTACCTGTTTATTAAGATCGAGTAAAAAATGCTTAAAAATAACGTTTGTTGTATTAATATACCCCCCTTAATATTTTATTTTTTATTTTTAGTACTTATTTGTTGTTATAGCGGCAACGGAAATTGAAAATTTCAGCTTTCTAGCTATTACGGTTTATGAGACACAGCCTGGAGACAGACAGACAGACAGACAGATAGCGGAGGCCTAATAAAAGGGTCCCGTTTTACCCTTTGGGTACGGAACCCTAAAAATCACCCACACTTGCATGTATGTTTTTTTTTCTAAACATTTTTTTAACATTTTTTATAACCATACCTTCTTTATTGGCCAATATAACGCCTTCTACTGAATCATCATCGATGATTCTGTCAACTATTGGGTTCACATTGTTTATTTGAAATGTCTGAAAATGAAAAATAATAGTAGGTACTTATACATTTTAATATAGGTTAAATTGTATATGATATACTGTATATCATTATCATCATCATAACATTGGGTTTGCTTGTATATTAATTGTCCTCTAACTCCTCCTGTATCCCAATTTTTTTTTCACCTTATAACTAAATGATAAGCGACCCGCCCACGCTTCGCAATGGTGTAATTTTGGCCGACTTGCTCACGAAACATTGATTTTTGGCTAACTTAAAAAATCTTTTTCCAATTATTCTTTACTAGTGGCCGCCCGCGACTCCGTTCGCGTGAAAGTCGGTTTCCCGTGGGAATGAGAGGTTTTCCCGGGGTAAAAAGTACCCTATGTCCTTTCCCAAGTTCAGTTCTTTCTTCATACCAAATTTCATTAAAATTGGTTCAGTGGTTTAGGCGTGAAAGCGTAACAGACAGACAGACAGACAGACCGACAGACAGACAGAGTTACTTTCGCATTTATAATATTAGTAGGGATTTACAAATTTAAATTATTATCATTAAATTCCCTCAACTAGTTTAGGAGGAGTTAGCGGACAAACATACAAACAGTAATGTAATGAAGAAAGTTTTCCTGAAAAATTCGAACATTACACTATTGTGTAGTGGGGGCGGGTCACTAGTAGGAACCTACCTACGTATACCTCTTCACTATGTCTTTACTTATCTTACTTGTTGGTACCAAAGTTACCTTTCGTATTCGTTAAATATTTGGAAATCACGGCCTACTAAGGCTTTTTTTTCATTAAGATAAAAAAATTACTCAAACTAATGCAGGTAATCAAATTAAAATGTCATTTAATTACTGATGCCGTTTTATAAATGAAATGACATTTAATCACCGAGAAATGATATTACGTGAATTACCCCCCAGACCTTGATTTTATTTTAGTTATCTATACTAATACCTATTATAAAGCTGAAGAGTTTGTTTGTTTGTTTGTTTGAACGCGCTAATCTCAGGAACTACTGGTCCGAATTTAAAAATTATTATTGTGTTGAATAGACCATTTATCGAGGCAGGCTTTAGGCTATATAACATCACGCTGCAACTATTAGGAGCGAAGAAATAATGGAAAATGTGAAAAAAACGGGGAAAATTATTCATCCTTGAGGGCTTCCGTTGCGTGCGCTGCGAAAACGGTTCTAGATACCAAAAATATATGTATGAAAGAATTAAGGGCTTAATAACTTTTTACCGCGGGAAAACTTCGCATTCCCACGGGAAAACTTCGCATTCCCACGGGAAATCGACTTCTACGCGAACGGAGTCGCGCGCGGCCCCTAGTTATGAGATAATGCGTAAAAGTGCGTGGTAGCCTAGTGGCAACAGGAACGGTCTACTTTACCGAAGGTTCCGGGTTCGATCCTCACTAGGCTGTACCACTAATTTGGTCTTTTTCAAATTATGTACTACATGTTTATCACGCACTAACGATGAGGGAAAACCATCGTGAGGAAACCCACATGATTAGATGATAATCCATCATGTGATCCACCAACCCGCACCGAGCCAGCGTGGTGGATTACGGCTCAAACCCTCTCGCTATCCGAGAAGGAGGCCTGTGCTCAACTATGGGACATATATAGGCTATTTATTTATTACGAGATAATGCAAAGATAACCAGAGAAAACATACTAACAGCTTGCACCAGAAAGTCGTCAGTCGAATCCTTTATTAGATTTGGAACAATTTTCATATCGATATAATAACAACAACTTTTTTGCTCGTATGTAACATAAATGCTAATCTATAAAGCTACGTTTTATTTTGAGTTCGTAAGAAGGTAAATGAACTCTTAACCGCGTAGTTTTTATATTAAACTAGCGACCCATCCACGCTTCGCAATGGTGCAATTTTGCGCGATTTGTTCACGACACGTTGAATTTTACCTAACTTAAAATATGTTTTCCTGCATGTTTCATTTGAAATGAAAAAATTACCTAAAAGTTGGCGAAAACCGCATTAAAATCCGTTGCGTGGTTTAGGAGGAAATAGCGGACATACATACAAACGGACAGAATTAGCGACTTGGATTTATACTATGTAATAATAATAATGATGATGATGATAGTACTTTCTAATACTTCCTGCGTCAATATGCTATGAAACAAAATACTGCACAAAGCTTAAAACAAAAAGTACAGCTACGCCACAAATACAATTCACAACTTCTTCTAAGTCGGTAAGTACTATATAGAAAAAAAAAAAACCTAGAAATGATTAAACGTTATAAATATTATGTGTGAGCTTTTTATATATATAGAACGCATAGAACCCTTTAATCAAAGAAGAGCATATTACGTAAGACAGTTAATTCTCATCAATGCCCGTGTCGTGTAGATAAATTTAAAGTGACATCAGGTAATCACATGTTTTTAAAGGAAGTTTTAGCCAATCTTACTAAAAAATGCTAACGA
Organism: Emmelina monodactyla; assembly: GCA_916618145.1. Lineage (NCBI taxonomy): Eukaryota > Metazoa > Arthropoda > Insecta > Lepidoptera > Pterophoridae > Emmelina > Emmelina monodactyla. Next base: position 1,808,741 of record OU745323.1, on the reverse strand, counting down.
GCCCTTTTAATATCGATATTTTTTTAATAATTTCTTTCTGGATTATCCTGAGGCTAAGATGTCTTGTCATAGCTGTACACTGGTTATTAAAATCGCAACAACACTCACCAAAGCAGTTCAAAACTCGGTTCATATAAAGTTATTATTTGACGGTAAAAGTTTTCAGTCAAACTGAAAATACCGCTTTGAAAAGAACAAGAAGTGGCAGGGGTCTAAATACACCGGTTATATGGTATGGTGCCAGTGACAACTAAACTTAGGGCTGATTTTTCAATAGCCAGATAAATGCTAACTGACTGATAAGAGGTATCTTTTCATTGTCACTTCATACATATGTCAAGTATTTATGTTCGACGTGCAACAAAAACATACAATTTTTCTATCAGATAGAATTTATCTGACTATTGAAAAACCGGTCCTTAGTCAATCTAATCTAATCTATTTAACTCATAGTTTTTAATACCTACATTTAATTAAAGACCAAATTTAAGACGATCACTTAATGCGATCTAAAAATTTTTTTTGTATTTTAATAATAAATAGGTACCTACTTACATTTGTAATAACACAATAAACCAAATCGCCAAGCAAAGCGACATTGATAATTTTTTTTTTTAAAGAATAAATTTCCCGCTAGCAATGAAACCCCAATTTAAAATGGTGACTGAAGGATCATTATGAAATGAACCGTGTAAAAGCAGGATTGTGTGTTGGATCATAGAAAATCTTTGTAGAAAGGCGAATTTCATTTTGTCGGATTTTATACTGTAACTGTTACTGTTTGTTGGTGGTCCCACGTAATCGGCAAGTAACTGCTTTGACGTTAACGTTGCGGATTTGACTTTTTTTACTAGTGGTTCACAGATTAAAAATGTGGGGTAACAGAATTTTTATTGTATAAAAGTAAGTGGTGGAGATGTTGGTTAATTTCAAACTCGTTGTTGGGCAAAGATATTATTCCTTACTGACTGATTGTCTTCTATTTCCCAGCTGCCTATTTATTCATTTCTCTTTTCCTTACCCAACTCTTCTTGGCGCTTTCCCGCTAAAATTTTCAACGGCCATCTTGTTTTAAGATTCAGCCGTCGCAGCCCGAGCGATGCATAGCTACTCAACATTTTTAAAAGTTTATGACCTCTGCCTGTGTTCAGCTGTTTAGAATTTTATTTGAGAGTGCACGGGTGGGAAGTTTTATATGTTTTTATTTTAGGAAGTATAGCTTCGTGTTGTTTTGAGTTGTTTAAAAAGGCAGAAGGTCTATTGAATGTGGTATGCCTACCTTCCTGCCTACTTGTAGTACTTACCTACCTATACAAAAACTGTTTCAGTATTTAAGAATAATACCTACTGGTATATTCCTGGATTTTATTAGTTTTCAATAAGTATGTATGTGTAATTTTAACAAATTATTTATTCTTTTAATACATATAGGTAGTACTACTTACTAGCTTTTACCCGCGCGGCTTCGCACGCGTTAAATTCGGAGTAAAACTTCTTTCCCTGTAACTACTATGTTATTATACATGAAAACCTTCCTCTTGAAACAATCTATCTGTTAAAAAAACCGCATCAAATCCGTTTTATAGGTTAAAGCATACTTACATAGGGATAGGGAAAGCGAATTTGTTTTATACTATGTAGTGAGTGATGTACAATGCCGTACTTTATGTCCATGGGCACGGCATTCTCTCCCAGTCAACCAATTGGCTAAAGTGAGAAAAACTATTGCAGTTTAGCCAGCTGTTGAGCTATGGAGTGCTGAGGTATCTATTGGACTATTATCAGGCACTGAACTAAACAAGTACCTACTCGCACCGCACACAGAGAGGCGCTTGACATTTAGCCCATTGTTATTATTGTATATCTACCTAAGTTACAAACTTTATATACTTTCCTTTTTTTACCTCACTGTTATAGTTTAATGTTTTTGCTAGCACAAAAGTTTGAGCTACCTACGCGTTAATCACATGTAGGTATATTAAACAAATACATATTTTAAAATTTTTAAAATGTAATCTTGAAGAGAAGACAAAAAGTTTTTACACCTACTTAGGAACTTTTGCATTGTATTATCAGAAATTAAGGCTCAATTGCAGGGAACGTTTTAACCTCGGGTTAGCTTCGGGTTAGCTAACTCAGGTTTATATGGCGCCTCCATCGATTGTAACTACTTCTTATTACAATCGATGGTGGCGCCATTAAAATCTGAGTTAGCTAATCCGAGGTTAAAACGTTCCCTGCAATTGGGCCTAACTTGTCTTCAGCTCGCTTTTTAAAACTGGTAGAAGTGGCACATTAATCCAAAAAAATAATTGAATTAAGTTATGCGTTTTTATCTTGTCTATGTGTCATTTTTATCATACATTATCAACATCTTATAATATACATCATTATTACCTAAACGTTGTTCATTAAAGGAACACTATTTTCAGTGTTACTTCGATACTTACACAACAGTTCCAAGCAGTCCTCACAACTGCACACTTCATAAACAAACAACCAATGAAATATTCGCGGAAAAAGTTCCCCCTTTGACTGTAGTCGCATAGAGATGTTACAAAATGTTATTCGAATAACAGAGGGAACGTAGGTAGTGTTCGAATTCTTTTGAAACATTACGGACTGTGTTCGCGTAGAGATTGCGGGTTTTAAGCCTTCGGAGCGTCCCGTAGATGTAAAACTTTGCGAACTCGTAGGAATAGTATTATCTATGTTTAAGTTAACAAATTAATGTTTTTTTTTACAAAAACAATAAAGGTCCTAGTCAAATTTTTCGCTAAACGAATTTTTCGCGTATATTTTCTATAATTCGAATATTCCATCCAATATCTCTTTATTCAGTTTTTCGAATATGATCACCATCTCTACCCATCACAGTACGGTTGGAGTAAACAGTGTAAAGTTTGTTAATAAAGTCATTTACAGGCGGAGGGAAAAACCGAGTGATAACTCGCACAATTCTTGTGTTATTATGTAACTTTGGCGGCTGTAATTTATATCTGTGGACTGAATTACGCGGCGATGCTTTTTTGAGACGAAAACTTTTTTGTTCGGCTTTATATTTATTTTGAAGAAGTAATAATACCTTTTTGATAATGACTAACAGTGGGCTAAGTTTTAAGGAAATTCTTAAATAGGTGTGGTTAGTAACGACCAATTAATGGCTAGATACAACTTACAAAATTAAAAACTAAAATCATTTTTTAATGTTTCTGTGGAAAAAAACTATTTTTTAACTTTTGTTAGTTGATACCTCGTTGATGCTATAACAAGTTAAAGGGACAAGGTTATTTTTATACTTTGCAATTTTATTGGTCTAACATACTACGTAAACAATAAATTCAAAAAACACACATGTCATTGAGGCAAGGCATAAAATGCTCGAATAAATAGGTATATATTTTATTGTCATATCACCTTTTCATTTACACTTAGATAGGTACTTATTTCAAGAAGTTCTTTTAAGTACAAAGTTTTCCGATTAAAATCTCAAAATCAGGGATTACGCTTAGCGATCGGAAAGTGAAAATACTTTAAAACAAATGCCTACTTACTTAAAAGTTATCGAGTATCACAATCTTCCAATCTTACTTTCCAATCTGCTGAGTAACGTCTTTATAGACTCTATTTCTAAAGACATTTGGTCCATTTTAACGTGCATCGACTCTAAAGGTGATTTCGCTGTTTCAGTGTAAGTTGTAATTTGATCTTTTATCTCCGCTAAATCCTCATCAACTTCGTTAAGGCATTTTATAACTTTGTCGTGTTCTGTTTTATAATTACTAGGCTTCTCTGGAACAATAGTTTTAGTATCGTCTTTGTTTTTTGTGACAAGCGCCTCGTGGATTTCACCTAGTAGTTTTTTGAAAGCTTTAAAGTCTTGTTCGTCGTCATGTTGCTTCTTTTGAGCTTGTGCTTTGTTGAGGATTGCATCTAGTAAATGTGAAGGTAATAACTTTTTGCTTCGCCATTTTGGTTTTCCCGGACAAATCTTTAGCAGGCAATGGACCGTCCTTTTCTTCTTTATACCCTCGTTGAACTTTTGGGGAAGAATGCATCTAAATACTCTATTGTAAACGATCGTATCAAGTGTGCTTAGAAATTCTACTTGCTTCCCCAAGCGTTGAATATTTCCAAGTATTTCTAAGTCGTTAATATCATTAACAGCTACACCGACCATTAAGTTCATAAGGACTATTGCAGCCAAGATAAGAAATATAACAAATATTACTCGGACTACTTGTATTGAGGTTGTCAGTTGTTTTGAGTGTTCATTGTCAAACAAAGCTCCGTAATCAAATTCTGACGTCATCATTACCATAGTTTTGACTATTGCTGCCCATGGTCCCTCAAATGGCATTTGCGATCGAAATTGTACCATGAAACTGAGAGAAAATCCAACTACCAGGAATGCAAAGGTTAGAAGAATCTGTAAGATAATAAAAAACGTTATTATTACATTATGTTGATAGATAAAGGATGGGGAATGCCAATAATTAAACTATTGATCCCCGTGACAAATTTTTGCATATTAATTTTCGTAAAGGCTGATAAAAAGTAATGAAATAGCCTAGCATACCTTTATAACGTTGGTGGCCACTTTTCCGAACATCAACACATAATATCCCCAATTAGGGAATCTTGACAATAGGAACATCATCTGAAGCCACGATAGGAGTAGTGTGATTGTTGACACATGTCTCAACCATTCTGAATGGCGCCATGGCGTGATGGTCACTGCTGGTAATATTACTATAGCTGAACATAGAGATAAAAACTTTACCCAAGTTTCCATTTGTCTGAAATATCTTCTGCTTTTTACGTTCATGTAAAGGAATTCCTAAAAGAAAAAGTATATTTTTTTCAACATGTTAAGTATGTAGTATACACTAGTAGTATAGTTTCAGTTGTCAAAGCTAAAGTTAAAAAAGTTCTAACTCACCTGTAATATAACAAATCCTACTGTTATACAAACAATGTATGCCCAAATATCAGGATTTAGAAAATCTGGCCTTTCTTCTTGTGTATCTTTGTAAAAATATACGGAGGTTATAAAAATTGTAAGTGAAGCCAAAAACAATGCATAGAAAAATATCATGGTATAGAAAAATGGAAGCAATGCCTTCCATTTTAGCCAAAGAAAGCTTTCAACCAGTGGGTGGACTAATAGTTTTTTCTGACCATAACGGTTACCCGTTTTAAGCAAAGCCTCAATGACTTTCATTTGTTCTTGTTCACAAATAGTTGGCATAAGTATTCTATAATCTACTGTTATTTCACAGTTTACATCTTGAAGGTTTTGGTTGTTGGTGGAAATGTAAGAATCGAAGACATCTTCAAGAAACTCTGTAGGCTTCGAAAGGTTATTAAGGATAATGTCGACAGCTGATTTCCTTAATTTCTTTGGGCCATCAGTATATCCTGAGAGATTAGCTCCTTCCGAGAGTAAAACCGTAATTACATCTCGACTTCCATAGTGACTAGCTGAATGTAACGGAAACCATCCTCTGTTATTGACTTCATGAATAGTTGTCTTATCTTCTCTCAGAATCAATTTAGCTATTTCTACGTTGTTTTTCTCAGCTGCTATATGTAAAGGCGTAGAGGCTTTATGCGGGCTGCATGTAGTTCTTAAACGTAAGTCTGCGTTTTTGGAAAGAAGAAGTTCCACACAACTTATATGATTGTTGGCTACCGCAAAATGTATTGGACCAAAGCCTCTTTTATCTTCAGCTGTTACTGCATTTATCATATCTCTGGTGTCGTTTTCATCATATGTAAGAAGAAGTCTTAATACTTCAAAGTAACCACTTTTAGCAGCTACGTGTAAAACATTGACTTTTCCAGGCAGATTGATTTTAATTGATGCACCTTCTTCTAGTATGGCCTCGACACAATCAAGATGTCCACAGCTCACGGCTTTAAAAAGTGCAGTTTCACCTTTAGAGTTTTGAGCGTCAATCGCTTCATTTTGTTTGGCGACACTCAGCACTTCAGTTAGAACATCAAGATGTCCTAAAGCTGCTGCAGAATGTATTGGAGTTTCACCGTCATTAGCCTGATAAAAAGGAGCATCAATCAGATTGCGATTGTTTCAACTGTTTTAATTTATGTCAATAATTAAACAAACCTTCATTGTAACATCAGCTCCAGCTTCTAAAGCAACGCAAACTCCTGGCACCCAGGCCTCTTCGATAGCTTTTTGCAACACTGTATGCCCTTCTCCATCCTTAACATCAATCATTGCGCAAAGTGGATCGACATCATTGTTGCTGTTATTCGCCAAAATCTAGAAACAAGAGCAAAACTTGACCAACATAAAATATAAGAAAAATACCATTAAAATCAGGCATCAGTATTTAATAAACATTAAAAGTAACTAGTTATTACAGCCCATAAAATTTATTAGAAATCGTGACGAACTTTTCAAAACAAGATTTCCCTTGACGCTCGTAAACTAGATAACAATACTGTTAGCACCAAGAAAGGTCGTAAAATTCGTTATACATCGCAAATATACCGGGATTGCAAATAAAACCCTTCCAGTTTTTACGGCACGGTAAATACACCCGCCCGAGGAACATGTCATTTCAATATTAATTCAGGTTTTCGTGGTTTTATTGCGGCGACGTGATGCAGTAATCGACGAAGTTTAATTAACATTCTTGATTTGCGGGATTGATGGTGTCGAATTTTATGCGTCGATTTTGTTGGACTGTTAATTGTTGATGATATTTCGTAGTTGCATGTTTTCGGACAAATTACGAGAGGTTTTGTTAAGCATATACCTAAAAAATCTCCTATTAAAACATAATTTTATTACATTTGTACTAGGTGGTAGATATTTTTGCTTTTATACATATGTAAAGACTTGACGGACAAAAAACTTACGAGCAAAGGTTCCTCCAGCCTCATCTTCACACAGACATGCAGCGGCGTCAGTCCCTCGCTGTTCAGACAGCTGATGGAAGCCCCCGCGTCCAGCAGTAGGGTGATAGCGTCCAGGCTCTCCAGCTCCACCGCGGTGTGGAGGGGGGTGTCCACGTGGTTGACTCCGGGAAACTTCATGGTGTTGAAGCGGGCGCCGGCCTGCAGCAGCAGGCGGATGACTGCTGCGAAACTGATCTGAGTTGGAGTTTTGGGATGTGAAGTGTTTAACGGCAACATGTTTGAGCACATGGTTGAAATATGAGGTGTTTTGTATGGTTACCTATCTTAATCCCGAATTTTAATATTCCGAATATCATAATCCCGAAAACGATTGTTTTTTTTCATAATCCCGGTTTTAAAAATTTCGAAGTTTTGTTTGCCATATAATCGCAACTCCGAATTTCATTTGCCCATTTATTCATTTGTATGACGTTTTAGTCTTCAGATGAATGAGTTCCAGACACACGAAATCCAAATGACCGTAATGCACGAAAGCCAGATTTTTAAAACTCAATTTTTTGAAATACAGTAAATTGATATCCAGACGAACAATATACAGATTTTAAACATGAAGAATTTTTAAATTCAAATAAACGATATCCAGAAAAACTAAATCTTTGTATTTTAAATGGCTCTCTATTTTTAAACACATTTACTGTCCCGCTCTCTCCACTCTTTTAAAATGCAGTTGGTAATCATTAGTTAAAATAGAACTTTGGTTTTGGGAATTTTAAGATTCAGCCATCAGAAATTCGAGATTTCGATTCCGTTACCGATTTATATCTACAGGGCTTTTTTACCGAGTTGGACTATTTACAAATATTTCGTAGTAAGATTCTGTATTAGATCTAGGTATGAAGCAGGACCTATGTCGTTAAACTTCGCAGTTCAGGTAGGTAAATAATTAAGATGGTATTTCCACCTTTAACAAATTTTTTTACCTAATTTAATCTCCAGACTTACACACCAATTATGTGGCCCCATGGTATGCATTAAGCGCTTGTGTTACAGGTACCACACAATGGACTAGGGAGAACCTAGTTACACCCAGACACGAGCCAATTTCAAAAACCATTTTAACGAAATTGGCCCTACCCGGGGATTGAACCCGTGACCATCCGCTTAGCAGTCCGGTACATATACCGCTGCACCACAGAGGTCGTCTAAATCATCCAATCTCAAGCACTCACTCATCAGCCTTCACCGCAGTGTTATAGTAATGCGCGGCGCCCGCCACATCTATTGCCGTGCGCCCCGCCGCGTCGACTGCGCGCGCGTCGGCGCCGGCGGCGAGCAGCAGCCGCGTGCAGTGCCGGCGCGCGCACGCCGCCGCGATGTGGAGCGGGGACCAGCCGGCCTGGATCACTGGCAGCTGGCGGGGAGAGGCTTTGGATATAGCAGTACTGAGAAATCAACGGGATGATTATCGTAGTTAAGGATTCTAAGGGTTTTTTATTACACTCCGATTTTTTACTAAAAATCTAAACAACAAATTTTTTATAGTAATAGTGCATTTCAAAAACGGATTGCTGCATCATGAAGGTTAAGGACTTTGGGAGCAGAATTTTTAGAAAAGAATTTATCGGAAAATTCAAATAGACAAACTACCAAGAAAAGTCCTTTATTAATTGAAGTTGAACCCTTAAACCCAGTACTAATACTTATCTAACTATCCCTGAAAGGTGCACCAGTTATTCATGCCTTCAATCCCCCCAATACTTACAGTCCCTTTAATCTCCCTGCAGTTATGGTCAATATTGTCCTTCCAGTTCTTGGGCAGCATCATCTTCACCTCTCCCAGGTCACTCTTGGTGTTCACCAACTCTCTGATCAAGGGGCATAGCTTCCGCACATCCTCTTCAGCTCCGGATGACATGTCTTCGCTTTCTACCCTGGTTTGCATTTCTGTAATGATTAGAGAAATTTACGGTTATTGGAGGCATATGTAAAAACACTTAGGTTATTAAGACATTTGTTTACAATGGGACGCAAATGGATCCTGTATTTTTAAAAGGAAATAGGTTGGCATGATAACTTTGGAAAGGAAAACTATGTATTATATGTAGGCATGTCCACAAAATAAGATTGCTTTACATTACTTGGCTTTGGAGGAAGTTGTATTTTGAGTAAAATTATTTGCAAAAAGCAAGTTCAGCAGTGTTCATAATGAAAGCATTTCCCCGCGTAACCAAAAAAAAAAAAAGTGTTCATAATGATGATGTTATGATGAACCTTTTCTAGAACCGTATCTTCAAATGGGTATCGTAATGTAAAGCAATCTTATTTTGTGGACATGCCTCTTTTTTGTGTCATACATATGCAGGTTTTTTTTATAAAACCTACGCGTTTTAGTTAACAGTTACTTAATGAAATAATACATTTACTTAATAGAATAATCCTTTAACTTTTTATTAACTAAAGCCTTCTTGAGAACTAAAAAAGAAGATAATATAGCAATGAACCTCTATCATACTTGACATGTGGCATATTTTTATGTCAGCCATCAAGAGTTTTGTACAGCGTAAATAAATCATTACAAAAAAGTTTATTTTCTACTATTTTTACGAGATGGAGATTGCTCAGAACTTTATGGTCAGTTATTACATTTATTCAATATCAAATACTAACATAATTAGCTTAGTTTTTTTAGGCAAAAAAGTTAGTTCAAGCATCAAATTGAGTTCCAATGATTCAGCATTAAAACTTAATAAGTTTGAATCACCCGGCAATGAATAAAAAAAGGTTTTCTTTCCAGGGTCCAATGACCAAGGCCACAATGGTGCGTATCAATGAGAATGCCAATGTGGTTGGTACCATCATTGTTAATTGTGAAGGTAGCGTTTTTTTCTTGGATTTATTTTTTATTGTAGGTATAGTTTCGTAGATGATCAACAATAGTATATATGTTGGCTCAAAACTCTAAAATCGAAACTCTCATTGTAACCTTTTCTCAGACGTGACCTCTTTCAATTTAAATGATATGCAAAACTTAAATATAAACGTTATTAAAAAGGAAAAAAAGTATTTTTTTTGGAACGTTCTCCTTACTGCATAAGCTCTACATGAGATTGATGGATCATGGGTCTAAAGATCGAAAGTTTATGGACCACAGTTTTCAATCTGGTTAGTAACTTGGCCTTCATAGTTTTTATTGCATTGCATTTACAGGGTTTCCTGAGACTACTACACTAGACAGCTTAACGGCTGCAACTTATTCCAATCACATGAGGAATCTGTCACTACACGCTTCGAATGCTTTGAAGGAAATAGTAAGAGTCAATTTATATACCGTAGGAAATATAATAAGTTTTTTTCATTTTTAAGTTTTATAAAGGCATAATTAAAAGTGTTAAAATGGTGTGTTGCTAGGTAAAACCTGGAATCCTCTCGAGCTTTTGTCTTTCAATGCAAACCTTAGAAAGCTGTTCCTTATCACCACTCTATGATTTGCATCAATTATTTACAAGTCAAAAAACAATGATCCTACTACCCTTATTAGTCCACTACTGCGGCAGAACTGTGCAGTAATATAAAAAATATTCCAGGATGTGACAGATGAGCTGTTGGTGCTCAGGCTGGTCTCCAAAAAAACTGAGGCCGTGGTGGCGCCAGACCATGAGTTCCATCTTATTGTGGTCATGAGACAGACTCGAAGATAGACGGATACATCATAGTTTAATATTCTGTTTGTTACTGGCAAAAATAATCTTGTAGGCCTAGCATGACCGGTATCGAGATACTCCGTGGGTGGGAGTGGAGAACGAATCGATCTCTATTTTTATGTCGAAACCGGTAGCATGACCTTTGTGAGAGAGAAGAAAACTCACGTCGAGTTTCGATTCCGTGGTGATGAAGAGAGTGTTGCTATTTATGTAAATTTAACATCATCATTCATTCAATTTCTATTTTTTTACAAATAGCCACCACTGTATTTTTGTCTATTGTTAGTATGTATGTTCTTACTAGTCTGTAGTCTGTGGGTGGAGTTAGTAAACAAAACAAATAATGCGGGATAGGTAATCGTAGTTTCGTGAATAAATATTATGATATCAAAAGTACTTCAACATCATTCGTGATCCCCCATGTCAAAGGGATCACTTCCCTCAGCATCCTACGCTCAATTTTCCTTCTTTCCCGCTGCTCATCATCATCATTACATAGTATAAATCCAAGTCGCTAATTCTGTCTGTTTGTATGTTTGGCCGCTAACTCCTCCTAAACCAGTTGAGGGATTTTAATGCGGTTTTCACCTTCCTTTAGGTATTTTTTTCATTAAAATTTTTGAATAAAGAACATTCAGGAAAGGTTTCAAAGGGTTAACTAAAATTCAATGTTTCGGGAACAAGTCGCCCAAAATTACACCATTGGGAAGCGTGGTCGGGTCACTAGTATATACCTACTATTCATATGATTATAGTAAGGGACTGCCATAATACTTCAAATAATCACAAACGGTTTTACCTTATGTTATATTACTAGATTCAGGATGCTGCAATAAATGATATTTCTTGAATTCTATATTATTTATTAATTTAACAAAGTAAAAATAGTATCACAACAATATATTTTTCAATCTACAACGCCCTCTCGCGAGGACGGGCTCGGTCCGAATGCCAGACGCAATGACAGTTGTGTACAATGTTGAAACCTTTTTAATTTTTAAACATTAAAAATTCTTTAAAAAATTAAAAGTTCTAACACTTATCAGCTAGTTAAACTCAGGTACCTATATATAGATGATGCATGCAAGCACAATTCGACACAATCAATCTCAGTAAAGCAATCTCACAGCTTCTCGTCGTCAAAATTTGAGGAAGAGAATTATCTCGTATTAAAAAAAAAGAAACGTGTGTTTTTGGGCGTGCATGCTACCGATTACGACGTGAGAGCCAAATGACGTATGTGAGTCACTCATCACCGTGAGTTGCGATGAGATAGTGTGCAGTCCTGCTACCGAATTAAAAAAATCGAGATATTCTCACAACCAAATGTCAAATACTCGATATCACGCCGCTTATGCTAAGCCCATTGATGCCTCTTTTTAATGGTGTAAAACATCATTTGATCAGAAGTTTAGGTACAAATTTAGGTTTGTAAAATCATGTTAATTAAATCTGTAATATTAAAGCGTCGCTTTTAAGCCGTTTTTGTTTTAATTATGTACCTAGTAAGATATTTGGAAAAAATAGTTTTCAGTTTTAATGTTAAAACCTTTATTTTCCGGCATGAAAAAAAGGTTTGTAATTTAGCTGTTCCAAATTTTTAAATGCTAGAATCTCTTTCATATCTTTCGATTTAGATAATCTAGAGATGGTCAAGAAATAAGAAATCCAACCTTCGGGAAAGTCCAGCAATATAGCGACCTGCTTCGAGTGTCCCGCCCAAGTGGCCAGGTGTAACGGCGTCCTGCCCAGTCTGTCTTGTCTATGTTTCTCGGCGCCATGCTTGAGGAGTAGAGCCAGGGCGTCTCCACCGATCAGAGCGGCCAAGTGGCAAGCGGAGACCAGGTCCAGGCGACATGTGGCGTTGGGGTTGGCTCCAGCTCTGAGGAGTCTGGAGAGAAAATTGAGTTAATTATTGATGAACAATTTTAGATGGACTTCAAAGAGATACAACACCTTACAGCCACTACAACGAGTCAATTTTTGAAGATCCTTATTGAATGTAATTTAGGGTTAGTAAGAAGATCTGACAAAAATCACTCAGTATGAGAAAATTTGCTTTTATACATCATTTAAAAGTACTCAAGACTTAAACAAAACTTTTGCTTGTTTTTACGACCTCTTTAATTTGTGAACAGTTACTGAAACCCTAAAGGTTATAAGAGTAAAATACTTTTGAATTTTAAGGCTTCTAAAGTAAACAGCAACTGATCCCCGCAAATCACCTGTCAATCTCCTCCAGATTCCGTGCTTCAATAGCCTCCAGCAGCTCCGTGTTGAGCCTGCGCAGGCGTCGGTCGCTGCGCCGCCACTTCCTCGGCCACTCGGTGTCGGTGGCCGGCGTGTTGTTGGCGGTTGACGCCGCTGATGATGGGGCCGTGGTGTTCAGGCGGAGGTTGTTGAAGTTCCTTTTTGATCTGGAGAACAGTTTAGTTGCTAGTGATACCTAATGTTGTTACAGCGGCTATGAAAATACGGTGTATAGGTGACTTTTGATCCGATCATTTTGTAAAAAAACAAACGCGCGCGGCACACATTAACATCATCTTTGCATATACTTTTTTAAATCGGCTCAGATATGGATGGTGAAAATGAGGAGTACGAAGAAACGATTTTATATAGACGAAATTACCCGTTTACAACGCCCTGGACCCATCACTTACTCTCTATGCCCCTGGTCCAACGGTTTGCTGATCTTCCCGCCATCGCTCTCGACGCCATTTTGTTGTGTCGCGTGGTGCCGCGGCGGCGTGAGGAGCGGCTGCAGCTTGTCCTGGTCTTCTTCCAGGAGGCCTTTCTCCACATCTGTGGTGATTAATGATAGGGTTAATTATGGAAGTGGAATTGCATTTATCAGCCCGTTGATCGTGGTAACATCAGAAAAAAGTTGCAACGTTTAAAAGGGGAAATGTATATTATGAAAATGCATTTAATCCCGTGGGAATGACACTTATATCCGCGGTAATACGGTTTCTTCCCAGGCTTTTGAACTATATAAAAAACAATATATTTAATATAATCGGTTTCGACGTGACAGCGAAACATACAGACAAACATACACATTTTCACATTTATAATATTAGGAAGAAAGTAAGGATATTAATAGAAAAACTAATCCATCACCCCTTTTTCCCTCCTTTAACACGTCCTTGTTGTCATATTATCCGAGAAGCAGTCAAATATTATACAAGTTATACAAATTAACAAATTACCTAGAACCTTTTTTTCTTTTTATTTATGCATGTCTTATGTGTGCCTATTTATTAATTTGTAAAAAAGATGTGTTTTATCATTAGTTATGTGAAGATTCTGTTTCTTCGCGTCGATTACCGGGTATTTATAGGTACCTAACCCTTAATTAAGCGTTTTAATCTGTAACGAACCATGACTTTATCCTTGTGGTTCGAACAATCAGTCTTTGTCCTAAAGATAGTTCTTATAATATACATCAAATACTTGACCTATGGAATATTGAATTATAAATATTGCAAGGAATTAGGAATAAGAATAACTTTAATTATTATAATAGGTAATTAACTCACCTTTCCCTTGGTTAGTGTTAAATTTTCAAAACCCTTGACTATGTAGTAGGTATAATCATCATTATCATCATTATTATCATTACATAGTATAAATAGGTATAGTTGCTATTTGTGCCTGTTTGTATGTTTGTCCGCTTACTCCTCCTAAACCACGCAACGGATTTTAATGCAGTTTTCGTCATCTTTTATGGAGTTTATTCATTTAAATTTGTAAATAAAGAACATGTGCATCTGCATTGAGTGTTCTTTTTTCAACTTTTAGTAAAAGACGGGAGATTTTAAAGAAATTTAGTAAAAAATAGTAAAAACTTATAGCACTTAGTTAAAAATTTGTAAAAGTTAAAATAAAACTATTACAACCCAAAAACTAAAACACTCAGTTCAGACGTTTGAGCCAAATGGCCATGGTCTCAATCTCAAAAAGTACTAACTCTGTGCTGATAGTTTTTATATTATGATTTAGTAAAAAAATTGTAAAAAACTTTAAAGGAAATTACAAGTTCCTAGGATGTGATCCTACAGATTAATCTGGGTTTCAATGGAACACTCAATTCATACGGGGCGTCTGAACTGAGTGTTCTCATAAACATGAGTTTAATCAATGAATTACATAAATATGATACATTTATCTTATAGTTTAACTCTTAAACCAATTCGTAAAATAGAAATTATGGCTCAAAACTTGTTCGTTATAAACGAAAGCACAATTTTTCCAAAATGTTTGAACTGAGTGTTTCATTTAAACGGTTTTACAGTTTAAACTAAACTTTGTACACTGAAGCAGATTATGATAAAAGTTTTTACAAATTTTTTACTGAAATATGAAATATCAACAGTTTTTCTAAATGTCCTACTTTATCTAATGTCCTATCTTAATATAAAAACTATCAGCACAGAGTTAGTACTTTTTGAGATTGAGACCTTGCCATTTGGTTCAAACGTCTGAACTGAGTGTTCTAGTTTTTGGGTTGTAATCGTTTTATTTTAACTTTTACAAATTTTTTACTTAGTGCTATGAGTTTTTACTTTTTTTTACTAAATTTCTTTAAAATCTCACGTCTTTCACTAAAAGTTGAAAAAAAGAACACTCAATGCAGATGCACATATAAAGAACAATCGAAAAAAGTATTTTTAAGTTAGCCAAAAATCAATGTTTCGAAAACAAGTCGGCCAAGATTACCCCATTGTGAAGCGAGAACGGGTCGCTAATATAAGAATGACTGAATATTTTATTAATACATAAATAAATAAATAAATCTCCAGACTGACACACCAACTGTGTGGTCCTAAACTAAGCAAAGCTTGTACTACCTATAGGTACAGTCAAAAGCATAAATATATAATGTATCAGAGTCTACAATTAAATGTTAGTTGCAAAGTTTCAATTTTATTTTGGCATATACAGTTATCAAATTATTGTCACCAGTATAAGAATCATATATATCTGCGGGTTGAAAATGTCCAATTACATCGTATCTTTTAAAGTAGTCTGTATTATATAGGCTGCCTAACATTCTCTGGTATCTAAGCGCCCAGAATAGTCAAAAATATCTTCGGTTACATGGTACAAGCAATTCTAAGTCTTTCGCCATAAGGTTTATAATTAATGATTATTGCAAAGATTTATTATCACATGTCCATAAGCTAGTAGTGTAGCCATAACATGTGGAATCCTACAAAAATCGTGTAAAACTTGACTACAAAAATAAAACGTGACAGGAAAAGTGCCCTTAATCAAAAGAAAAACGTACTTATTTTTGTAGTAGCCCTAAAAAATTTATAAAAATTTATTTACATGAAGAAAACGTTATTACGTATATTGCGTTAGTTATTTAATAAAAATAAAACATGAATTATAAACCAAACTAAAACCCTTTGATTAAATAAAAAAAAAAATTGAACTTGGAATTAAAATCTTGTGTATCGTCCTTCTGCATTGATGACATCTAGAAATACAGCATTTTGACAGAAATCAACACCTCGCAGGGAATCCCATATTTGCATGACATGCGTACGCAATGATTCTGGAGTTCGGGATTCATGGTGATCATCGATGATGATAGAATTTTACAAATATTCTGCAGTACAATTTTATTAATTTGCAATACAATGACATGAATGTCAGAACTATTATTATCTATGTTTATAGATTCCAAAGTGGTTTTTCGATTAAGTTCTATCTACTATTTGAAAATAATTATTTCTTATCTGAAGATTTTCATTGCGTGGTTATGTCATATTGACATACAATAAAAAACATACTATATGACAATGTATGTCACTGGTCATGTTGATTACCTATACCTACATAATAGAATAAAGAAATAGGTTTGTCGGTTCATTTAATCAATAATTAAATAATTTTTTTTCTCGTCATATATTTCTAACCTTAACTAAACATTAATGGCACATACTTAGTAAAGAAAAAAACAGAAAATATAAAGAAAAGAAAATTTAAAATCACACAGAAACGAGAGAAGTGATCTTTTTTTTGTAGGTAATTATTATTTTACACTAGATTTTATAAGTTATTATTGGTGTTATTTATTCGCCTTTTTTAACTCAATCCCTTAGTCAATGATATCAGTGAATTCGTTTAATGGTTACGAATACGTTTTTTTATTTAGGCACTACCGCTTGACACTACTAGTTGTGCCATGGGAGATTTTTACCTCCCATTACACTATCGGCATTTTCCAGTAGTGTAATTTCAGATAAAACCGCGGGCGGGGCTTTCTTTCAAAAAACTATTTTCTTACGACTTTAATTATAAAAGATTAATTCAGTTCTAAACAAAAGCCACGTCAATGACGTCATGCATAAAATGAAACAGATAAATAAAGATGATTACTGTGACTTAAGTCATAGAGTTTATTTTTCTTAAGCGCGAAGATATTTTTGAAAAATTAAATGCTTAGATACCAATGAATAGTGTTTATGCCAACATAATATTGAACATCTTGATGCGTTATATAAAATTGCAAATTATTGCGATGATATTTATGTCAACTTTGTTTGGTTACAATGATATGGTTATTATGACACTAACATAAAATTGAATTTTTCACCCAAAGATATTTTTGACTATCTTGTCTTATAATATCTTTATGCTTTTGACTGTACCACAAAATGGAACCTAGTTACACCCAGACACGAGCCAATATCGAAAAACATTTTTTACGAAATTAGCCCGAGTCGGATCTCGAACCCGGAACCATCTGCTTAGCAGTCCGGTATTATACCTCTGCACCACAGAGGTCGTCAAATACATACACAGTCACCAATCTATGTTTTTCTAATTTATTTTACCCCACTTACTTTTTTACACCAAATAATATTTTCTCAAAGATAACTTACTTGCCTTCAATATCTGAATAAACAGACGAGAAAACGCCTTTTGGGAATTTGTCCAACATTGTTAACTCTTCATTCATAATTGTCTGCTAAATTATTAACACTTATATCAAGCTTGGCTGTAGCACCGAAAATCTTTGCCATAAGCGTAACAAAACTTAACACAGGTTCAACAAAAACGTAAAGTTCATATTTGCACCGCAGCCCAAAAAAAAACAAAAAGAACGCGGCAAACTTTTTCTCGCGCCACTTTTTTACTTTTTTCTTCTGAAAAATTCGCGGTATTTTTCGACAAGGATTTGTAGGTGGAATAATAAAACGTTGACTGCCAGTTACATGGCCGATCTCTCGCGATGATGCTAACTATAGGTAGGTAAACTTTTACAAGGTTACCAGATTGGGTTCTTGCCATTACGTAGAAAAAGGGATTCACTATTATAGTAAAAATAAAACTATTTATGACTTAAGTTAAACGAAAATGTTTTTTATTTATTTAATAGTTTTGTTACTTTTACTTTATTTTTTGTTTACTTAGGGCTGGCTTAATAATGCTAGATAAATTCTATTCTTCTCCTTGCACGTCAAATACAAACATTTATATTTACCTACTCGTATAAAAGTCACTATGAATTCTTACTACTTTTCAGTCAAATAGAATTTATCCGACACTTGAAATATCAGTCGTTAATAAACCATAACTTTGCCAAATTCCATAATCCTGCGTCTCCGTAATTTTCGTAAAAGGGTGTTAAATTTTATGTTCACGTAATTATCAATAAATTGAAAATGAAAAAAAAAAATGGTATAGCTACAAACTGGAATGAGACCACACCGTTCAATCAAATCGGTATTGTTATAACAAGTAAATGACGTAAACAATGATTCATGAACACGTAACTAGGTAAAGATAAAGAAGTAGGATACCTATTTTACATACGTTAATTAAGGAAGGTCTTAATTACAATATTGGTCTATAAAATCATTGGCAATACGCTAGGTTACTTCGCTGTAAAGGACTGAATGTACACGTATTAAATTCTAAATTGTGATTGTATAATTTCCGAAAAGAGTGCTGGGAGTATTTTTCCGCCGGCTTTTTTCTCTCGGTCTACGGTTGGGTAAAGTCGAAGTTTGTAACATTGACGTTCATTAAGTATATGTTACATATCTATGATGAATAAAATAATTTTGATTTTTTTGATTCGAAGTACTTATTTGATCTTTTTTTTTATGTTTTCATTAATTCTTGCTACCAATCGCATATCGGCAAGATTCAGTAATTATTATAAGTAACTTAATTAAAATTGCAAACGAAGTATGAATTGCGTGATATTGATTTTACTTAGATTTAATACGCACGTTTAATATAATTTGAGTTGATATGATAATTTGCTATATGAGTTATGTGGTTGTTTATTTTTTAGAGTCTGACTGAACCTTTAGCTTTGACTCTTTTCAGCCAAAAAATGCCAAGAAAAAGTTCGGCTCGACCAAAGTAGGTCGACTATCCTACTAACTAATATTATAAACGTGAAAGTTTGTAAGTTTGTATAAATGTATGGATTTTGATGAAACTCTACAGTAATATAGGTTATGCATCAGAATAACACATACGGTACAGTTTACCGCGGGAAAACTTCTCATCCCCACGGGAAAAATTCTCATCCCCACGGGAAACCGACTTCCACGCGAACGGAGTCGCGGGCGGCCACTAGCATTTGATAACGTAAAAAGTAAAAACTGTAGATACATCAAATCAAAAAGCTTGTTTTGAATTTTTGTTATGTATTTATGTTTTTTTGCATGTGTTATTATTATGTTATTAAGTTTGGTTAATTTTCCTCAAGTCAAAACCTAGCATCTTTGTTTTATTACCTATAGTAACTGATAAGCTGAAGATCTCATAATTAATACATGTGTTAACAAAATAAATAGTATCTCTGTTTAAATAGGGGATAGCAAACTATATGTAATTCATATGTCGTGTAAATAATTTATACATAAACCGGATTAATCCGTATACAAAGCGAAAAACAAATATTGACTCTTGTGCTAGGACAAAGGTCCTTAGAACGATATTTTCTATACTAGATTTCTATTGATAACATTCGGTATCGGACCCAATTTATCCAGAAAAGCCAACCAAATTAAATTAATTAACTACTTGTAGTTTATTTTATATTTACCAATTACTTTAACATTTTAATTTTGAAAAAATCTAATTCTGAGACCCTATTACAAGTTTTTAAAATACATTAGACAAATATAAAGACCGTTTTGTAAATGAGGTAATAACGAATAAAATAACGAAAACGAAACTATTGAACTATGCTATGAACTATTAATAGTAGTGGCAGCCCGTGACTCCGTTCCCGTGGAAGTCGGTTTCCCGCGGGAATAAGAAGTTTTCCCGCGGTAAAAAGTACCCTATGTGTTATTCTAATGTATAACCTATATTACTGTAAAGTTTCATCCAAATCCGTCCAGTTGTTTTTATGTGAAAGAGTAACAAACATCCAGACATCCATCCATACTCGCAAACTTTCACGTTTATAATATTAGTAGGATGTTATATATGATGATATTTTTGTCTGGCCCAGACACTAACGTTTAAAAAAAACTACATAAATTATGCTAAGAATAATGCTCAACTTTCTTCTGACTTTCATATTTCACAACTACCATTTGAAATTGGCCGCGTCGTACGTACCTGATTATTCCGAGGAAAAGGGCGACGATGCCTAAATTTTTTTTGGCAAGGAGTGAGTCGAGCTCGTGTGCCAATGGTTCCGTACTAAATTGTTTTCATACGATAGCTTTCTTTGTGGTGCTGGAAGAAGTTCTTAATTAGTTCGTACTTTTGTTTACTTTTATAGTGTTGAGTTAAGGTACGAGAAAATAATTTATATGCTGGGAGTTTTTTTCCGCCGGCTTTTTTCTCTCGGTCTACGGTTAGGTAAAGTCGAAGTTTGTAACATTGAGGTTCATTAACGTGTTACATATCTATGATGAATAAAATAATTTTGATTTGATTTGATTTGAGATGACACCACAAAGTACATCACAGATAGCTGATAATTGGCTTTTTGCTAAACTTCATAATTACAAGAAGACCGAAAAATAGATTTTAGATGGGTAGTTTTGATATTGTTTTAAGAGATTACATTTCCGAGAATTTGATTAGTTATACCTACATTTCATTTTTATACCTCCATCTTTTCCATGCAAAAAAGTGATATTTTAAGGGGTTTACTTTCTTTTTAAATTATGGAACCCCCAAAATAAGTTTAATAAACTTTATGCCGCCAATCGCCGCCGAGTCATGCTCGTAAAATAAAATGTCTTCGGAAAAACCTTGAATAAGTTAGTTTAATGGTCCGCAAATAATAGCAGATGGAAGAGACCACTCAGAAGGTTTTTTATACTTATTTAGTTATGAAGGTCGGTGGAAATGACTGCTCTATTAGAAAAGGAAGGCTGTTTAGTTCGTGAACAGTTTTTTTTTATATAAGTTGACAGATAGTGAGCTAATTCCACTTAATAGTATTATATTAGAAATTAAAAGTTAAAGCAGCAATACCTAATATGCATAAACATTGTCGACTATACAGACTTCATATGTTCGGTTTCGATATCAGTTGCCTTAAAAACTGGTACAGTTTCCCGGTGAAATAGGCAATCACTTGTTACAGGCGAAAAAAAAAATATTTGATCGTTTCACAAAAGGCGGTATTAACTTCCTACGTTTTGTGTAAAGATTTAGGTAGAATTAAAACAAAATTACGTACCTTTACTCCTAAATTGTGGCATTTCTATTAATAATCCAAAAATCACCCAATCATTGTATCTTTCCCTCCTAATATCGCGTCACCACACTATTACATACACATTATTTTCACATTACATTACACAGACTAGTTATAATAATACTAACATTTCGCATATGTGTCAAAGTAATATTATCACTATTATCATAATTCAATGATTGCTTGATAACAGAGTTAGTTATCGATAGATAGAAGTGTCGAAAATTTGCGTGAATTGGTTTACAAAAGTTAAGAAAACTAGAGCTCACAGGATCCCAAGTTTATAATATAAAGATCCTTCCATTATATTGGAGATTAATAATTTAAAACAAATACTAGGTGTTTGTAATTTTACTTCTTCAGTATTTCCAAATTATTATTCGCGATTTCGTTCGCGTGGAAGTCGGTTTCCCGTGGGAATGAAAGGTTTTTCCGCGGTAAAAAGTACCCTATGTGTTATTCTGATGTATAAACCTATATTACTGCAAAGTGTTATCCAAAGCCGTCCATTAGTTTTTACGTGAAAGAGTAACAATGTACCATACATCCATACATAATCACAAACTTTCACGTTTATTATATTAGTAGTAAATATATTTCATGTACAGCCTGTACAATACAGAATTGACCTCTCTACAGATTTATTATAAGTATAGATTACGAATGTAAGAGAATATTAACTTATTCAAATATTTTATTATTAGCCTACATTGCCCATATGGATAGGGGTAATTCAAAGTATAAGAGGTTTGCCCTTCCACTACACATGCCCTTTGCCCTTACGCCCACCGCTTCATAGTTAAATGTCAGACATACACCCACACTTATACGAATGCTAGAGAAGTATTAACTAATAACAGCTATATGGAAAAGTAGCAGGTAATAAATAATTGGATTTTCTTTGTTTTTTGTCTTAGTGACAATTTTAATAGTTTGTAACAATTTTAATTGTTTTAAACTTAATTTAACATAGAGTAGTTTAAAATGAGTATTTTACGGGGGTTGGTTTATAAACTGGGTTCTAATTCAGCTAAGAAAGTTGTCTCATTAGAGTATCAGAAACAAAACTTTAAAATTGAGTTCATCATTTAAGGGGTAACTGTTCGTCTTTGCAAACATAGTAGAACCATAGCTTTGTAGATAAAACTTACAAAAGTGAAACTGTTTAACTTGAATTTCACTCTTCATGAAAAAATAATAATAAAAATAAAAGCCTATATATGTCCCATAGTTGAGCACAGGCCTCCTTCTCGAATAGCGAGAGGGTTTGAGCCGTAATCCACCACGCTGGCTCTGTGCGGTTTGGTGGATCACATTATGGATAATCATCTAGTCATGTGGGTTTCCTCACGATGTTTTCCCTCACCATTTGTGGGTGATAAACATGTACATAACTTCATGAAAATCAGGTAAAAATACTAAGTAAACTTTGCTTTTGTGTCGGAACTCATATTTTATGTAAATATAAAATATATCAGACTATTTCTCTTGATATTCTATTTTCTCCCTTTGCTAGGCTAAATTCTCACAATATTTAATCTCGTAGATTCTTTACAAGAGAGATGTTTACAAAAGTCGTGTCTGTTTATTTATAACCTATATAAAACGGCTTATCTCTAGATATTTCTAGTAATCGTCGACAAAGTCCTTGAAAAATTGGTTCATACCATATCATTCATACTTATTCGTTGTAGAATAAGAAATCAGCTGTTTTTTTTTAATATAAAGATAACAATAAATAATAAGTTTTGATAAGTTAGTATTTTGTTGCCAATTGATAAACCTAATTTAGAAATTGAAATAATTTGAGGCCGTTTAAGAATTCTGAAAATAATTTTTCTTATAGTGTTAATATTGGTGTAAACCTACTTTCCATAAGTAAAATTTGGATACATTTCGGCAAACATGGAAATAAAAGGGGGTAAAAAGTTGTAATCCTTATTTTTTTTTCCATATTTTTCAGGCCCACTTACTTGCACAGTCCAGAGTTAAATAATTAAACACTGAGTTAAGCCCTAACTCGAGGATAAATATTTTATTTCACTTGCACTGACCAGAGTTAAGACATAACCACGAGTTAAATAATTAAATAATTAACCCGCCAAAGTTGGAGGGTTAAATGACTAACTCTGTGTTACAGGTTAAGTGTCAAACGTAATATTTATTTATTTTATACAAAAATGAATAACTGTTTGTTTTCTGATGATGACGAGGAAATTATTGACTACATAAGTTCAGATTTTTTTCATAGGAGAGTTAGTGAACGAATTAATCATTTCAATTTGCAAAGAGATAAAGCATTTCACCGAAGATTTCGACCTACCTATTTTTTATGTATATTAGAAATAGAGATTTTCCAATACAAACAGTTTTATTTAAATCAGCATTAATATGGTCCATTAACAATAATTATAAGCATGTTTTGCTTCTCATATAGCCGAATTCACTGATTTACCTGGAATATTCATTTTATCATCTGAAACATTTTTCTTCGCCTTCTTTTTCAAATTTTTGTAATTCATCTGTAGACTTTCCACAGTGCGATGCTGGCCAGAAGTTATGGCATTAAATTCTTCATCTACTTTTGTCCACGCCTCTTGCTTTTGCAGCAGATTGGCGCCATCAGTTTTCTTATTTTCAATATTTTTATACTTGGATATAATATCACAAAGAAGCAAATTTTCACTACATGTGAAATTTGGACCTCGTACTCTGGATTTCTTCTCCGTTTTACGAAGATTAACACATTCTATCAGTAGCACAAAACTAAAATAATTATAGATGTAGGAATTTTATTTGACCTAATGTAAACAATAACATAATTGACATACTCAAATACGGCCAAAACACTGCGTCACTTTCATATTTGATAAAAGAACAAGACTTATTCAAACTTCTCATGTTTGAAAGAGATGTTAATACATTAGTCATAAATCATTGCTCTTTTGAATTTGGTCGGATATAATCAGAGAGACTGACTTTTTCTTTGACACGCAGGATTGCTAACATATAGAAAAAAAATGATTGGGTTAGTAAACCCTCGATTAATTTCAGTTTGTGCAAGACAAGCTTCGAGTTAAAAACGTATTCTATTAACCTTGAGCTAACAAACCCAGAGTTATTTAATTAACTCGATATTTACGTGCAAGTGGGCCTAAGTATGTTATTATTAAAATTAAAAACCAAGTTAACCAAATGAAGTCTTAAGTAAAAGTTTTCTCAGTTTCTAAGCATTTTTTTGCGCCACGTCACAGCTAAGTAGTATGAAGTTGCATTCACACCGGACGCCCGGTTGGTTCCAACTCGTTACTAACTTCAGGTAACTCGGGGCGACATCGCGCGGAACTAGTTTTAAAAAGACATTGTACAAAAGGTATTATTTACTTAGTTCAGATGTGGTTTTGTTTGTTTAAATAGAAACTGAAAGCTGAAAGGTTGGTTGAATGTAGAATATGGAATGAGTTTTAAACAAACTTTTGTGTAGTTGGTATACCTAATTTATATAAGTAATTGACAGGTGGGTGAACCATAGGTCAATTTTAAATAGGAATGAAATATGGTTGTAGGTGCTATAATACCATTTTTATCTTTACGGAGTTTTTTTTTTTTTTAACCTGATCGGTTGGTTGGATGAAGAATATTGAATGAGTTTTAAACAAACTTTCGTGGAGTTAGTATACCTAATTTATGTAATTGAAAGGTGGGTGAACCATGGGTAAATTTTAAATAGGAATGAAATGTGGTTTTAGGCACTATAATACCACTTTTACCTTTACGGAGTTAAAGTTTTGTATTTTTAATTTTTTTTAAATACTTTTTTACAAGCACTGATCTGTGTGCGGTGCTGTCCGGTGCATGTTTAGCGCGCCGTGGGACCATCTCCTTATGCATCACTTTTTGGCGGGATTCTTTTTCTTATATAATAATAACGTCGCTGTATGGGAAAGTAATATTTAAGTGCGACCATAAATTACCCTTTAAAACTATTTTTATTTCTACGATACTAATTATAATTTAAATGATTATATCTACAGAAGCTATCGACCATGTAGTGCCTTTTAAGTAGCGTCTAGAATATTTATCAATTCTCTTTCTACATTCTCAATGTAATGTAGGCATACTTACCAAAAGGTGATCGGTGCAAATTGCTCGGCCGTCGGACCCGCATAATATCAACCTTTTATATATATTCAAGGATGTCTAGGTTCCGAAGCCTTTAAACAAATAAAACGTAGGTGTTTTTTGATAAACTAGTAAATACCGGTAAATATTGAAAGTCCGGTATTAAAAATAACAGTTTTTTTATGTGTGTAAAATAATATCTATTTTTCTTTAAATAAAAATGCTTGTAGGTACCTTCTCTAGAGATTCTTGTAGGTATCAATGTTGCAAAAACATGGTAGTGTTTGAAAAGGCAGTGCCACGGTTAAAAGCTAGGCATCCGTCGCTGTAAAACACAAAACCGGATAAATTATTTAAAATCTCCCACATCTCATGTTTAGATAAAGTCACGTTCACAGCGAAAACGAAAAAAACTGTTTGAGCGGAATACCGGTATCGCTGCCAAATAAAAAACGGTTTTTATTCAGCTATTATTGAAACCTGCAATTTGCACGAGTGCTGTTTCGTTTTTCGTTTTTCCATTATTCAAGGTCGACTCTTTAATCTTGAGTTTATTAAAAATTAACGACAGTTTTTGTGGTGTGTTAAGGAAATTACTCATAAGGTATTCTAGTGGTCTCAGGGGATTGGGTTGGTATCATAAAATTGGAAAGTAATGGGTTCCATTTTTTGAATTTATAAAAGAGTCTGTGCTTTGTTGAGTTTTGTTATTTTTTTATTCTGCTTTTAAGGATTTGTGATTATGATATCAAAATACCTCTATAAAAGTACATACCCTTAATAAAAAGACCCCAAATTATGCCTTGTTTAAGTTTTAGTTTCGAAAAGCCATCTTCTATTTTACATCTTTGTTTGATGAATCCTTTTTAATTTTTCTGTAAACATTAATTCTAAGTCTGGCGTCAGTTTGAATTTCGAATGTTTTATTTTTAATTTTCCCGCGCACAGTCTAGGCAGTTCTCTATGCCACCCGACACAGTTTCTGGCCGGCTCATTAATAATGGAAGCCAATACAAATTGACCTGCTAGTACTAGTATATGAAACTCGTATGTACTGGCGTTGTCACGGTTTTTGATCACATCACATACTAGGTATTAAATTGAGAAAGCATTTTAGAATAAAATATTGTGTACACAGATTTTGATAGGCACAGAAATATGTAAATTATCTATTTTAAGATTCTTTTTTTGAGAAAACCATGTTCCTTTGAAGCGATTTGGAAGTGGTACCTAAACAAATATTGTACTTACTTACCTTATACATTATTTTTATACGGTCAGGAACAAGAAAGATACGCAAAGTTAGGTACTTAAAGAATGTTACTCAAATAAAATAAAAATAGGTATTTATACGTAACTAGTGACCCGCCCACGCTTCTCAATGGTGTAATTTTGGCTGACTTGCGCACGAAACATTGATTTTTGGCTAACTTAAAAAACTTTTTCCGATTGTTCATTATTTACAAATTTAAATGAAAAAAATACCTAAAGGATGGTGAAAACCGCATTAAAATCCCTTAATTGGTTTAGGAGGAGTTAGCGGCCAAACATACAAACAATTAAAATTATGAAAATTAACGAAATTAACGAAATTAACGAAATTAACGAAATTAACGAAATTAACGAAATTAACGAAATTAACGAAATTAACGAAATTAACGAAATTAACGAAATTAACGAAATTAACGAAATTAACGAAATTAACGAAATTAACGAAATTAACGAAATTAACGAAATTAACGAAATTAACGAAATTAACGAAATTAACGAATTTAACGAAATTAACGAATTTAACGAAATTAACGAAATTAACGAAATTAACGAAATTAACGAAATTAACGAAATTAACGAAATTAACGAAATTAACGAAATTAACGAAATTAACGAAATTAACGAAATTAACGAAATTAACGAAATTAACGAAATTAACGAAATTAACGAAATTAACGAAATTAACGAAATTAACGAAATTAACGAAATTAACGAAATTAACGAAATTAACGAAATTAACGAAATTCCCTTTCCCTTTCCCTTTCCCTTTCCCTTTCCCTTTCCCTTTCCCTTTCCCTTTCCCTTTCCCTTTCCCTTTCCCTTTCCCTTTCCCTTTCCCTTTCCCTTTCCCTTTCCCTTTCCCTTTCCCTTTCCCTTTCCCTTTCCCTTTCCCTTTCCCTTTCCCTTTCCCTTTCCCTTTCCCTTTCCCTTTCCCTTTCCCTTTCCCTTTCCCTTTCCCTTTCCCTTTCCCTTTCCCTTTCCCTTTCCCTTTCCCTTTCCCTTTCCCTTTCCCTTTCCCTTTCCCTTTCCCTTTCCCTTTCCCTTTCCCTTTCCCTTTCCCTTTCCCTTTCCCTTTCCCTTTCCCTTTCCCTTTCCCTTTCCCTTTCCCTTTCCCTTTCCCTTTCCCTTTCCCTTTCCCTTTCCCTTTCCCTTTCCCTTTCCCTTTCCCTTTCCCCCTTTCCTTTCGTTTTCGTTTTCGTTTTCGTTTTCGTTTTCGTTTTCGTTTTCGTTTTCGTTTTCGTTTTCGTTTTCGTTTTCGTTTTCGTTTTCGTTTTCGTTTTCGTTTTCGTTTTCGTTTTCGTTTTCGTTTTCGTTTTCGTTTTCGTTTTCGTTTTCGTTTTCGTTTTCGTTTTCGTTTTCGTTTTCGTTTTCGTTTTCGTTTTCGTTTTCGTTTTCGTTTTCGTTTTCGTTTTCGTTTTCGTTATCGAAATTGAGAAAAATGAAGTAAATGGGGAAATGAAGAAAATTGGGAAAATGAGTAAAATTATGAAAATGAGTCATTGAAGAAAATTAGTAAACTGATGGAAATGAAATTTTGAGGAAAATCGGAAATTAACGAAATTACTAGAGGTTTATTTTAGGTACTCGGCGTACTCGGCGGGTCTTTTTGGTACTCAGTACTCGCCCGAGTAACTCGGTATACGAATGCCGAGTACCGAGTACCAAAAGTAATATACTTTGTTTAAAGAAAGCAATATATTTAGGTTGATATAATTGAAACAACAGTGTTAATCAAAAGTACTGATTGAGGAAATCTTTGACATCCTCAAGTAACAGAATCAAAATTATTTTGACATTTTGATATTTTGACATTTTGACTTTCGACTTTTGACTTTTGACTTTTGACATTTTGACTGATAAAAAAAACAGAACCTGCATTAATTTTGTTGGGTTTTGATTATAAGAATTGACAACATCGAATAGTTTGACATCCTCTTCATCATCATTCTTTTTTAGACAGCCTTTTATAGATTAAAACAGATTCAAGCTCAAGTTTATTTTTATACGAATGGCGGGCCCTCGCTTCGCAATGGTGTAATTTTGCCGACTTGCTCGCCAACCCTTGCATTTTTGTTAACTCAAAAAAAACATTTTCTAAACGTTCTTTATTTACAAATTTAAATGAATATGGAGAAAACCGCAGTTAAATCCGTTACGTACTTAGGGAGTACTAACAGACAAAATAGCGACTTGGATTTATACTATGTAATTGTTGGTGGTGTGGTGAAGAAGTCCAGTGACAACACGGATAACGAACATAAAACGTTTATTACTTTTGAAGAATTAACAAAACTTAGGACATAGAAAATGCGTACGTGCGTGTACCATAGAGTTTAGCTAACGACTACAAAATGGCGGGCGATTGACGCGCGACGCCCCCTCCCGCTCCCCGGTACCCGCACGCACCCTTACATTGTATAAAAAATAAAATTAAAATAAAACAATATTCTATCGATAATAGTAATGAAATAAAAACATAAATAGTTTTCTGTTTCATTTTATTGTTGTTTTAAGTAATTACTGCATAAACAACTTTCCCGCGGGAATGAGGTCTTCGCGCTGCACTTAAATCCTACTAATAATATAAACGTTAAAGTTTGTTAGTGTGGATGTATGTATGGATGGATGTTTGTTTCTCTTGGACTAACTACTGGACGGATTTGAATGAAACTTTACAGTAATATAGGTTATACATAAGAATAACACATAGGGCACTTTTTATCCGGGGAAAACTTCTTATCGCCACCGGAAACCGACTTCCACGCCAACGGAGTCGCGGGCGGCCACTAGTATACTATAAATGCACTTTGTTCTTCTTAGGCTACATATCCTTATTACATCCAAATCAGTTGTACCTACCGTTATTGCGAGACCTTTACAACAAACCCTTTACACCTCATTTTTAAAAATAGGACCTATCCCAACTTATTTTCCCTCTTGACAGATTACCCACGGCGTTCCATTTTCAAAGAGCTGTCAACGTTCTAACACGTCCAGTGGTGATCGTAATCCGGGCTTAGTCCATTACAGTATGAGATCAGGTCGCGTCGAACGAACAACTTTTAACACGGTTCTAGGTGGAAACATACGGGAGGGTAGTTGGGGCGGTACGGCGTTATATTGAATTAACTAGGGTTGATATGAGAGAAGGATTTTAGGTGTAGAAAAGTGTTAATCTCAACAAAAACGTGTATTGTAAATTATTACTAAGACTGAATAGCTCGTAGTGTCAAATAATTATCAGATTTCAAGTAGAGCCAAGCTTATAACTAAAGAAGTCCTTTAAAAATGCTTCGCCTTCCTCATATCATGCTTGATATTATCTAAAAGGCTCGAAGATTGGTGATGGGCAAATTAAACATAACTTTTGGTATCACCAACTTGCCTTTTTTACCGAAGATCACTATGCAGGTGCGATGACTAAAATGAGCCTCTCAATTTTTCCCGATGGCACCGAAACTTGGACCCTCAGGAAGGCCGATTGTGCGCGCATCGATGCATTTGAAATGTGGTGCTGGAAGAAGATGCTGCAAATACCTTGGACAGCTCACCGCACAAACGCATCGATCCTATCGCTATCGCTCACCTGCTCTCGCCGGATTCTTGACTTTTTTGGCCATATAGCCAGGAAGAAGGGCAACCTGGAAAAAGTGATGGTGACATAAAAACCCCAAGGAAAACGATCGAGAGGAAGAAGTCCAATGCGCTGGACTGATCAGATCCGCACTAACACGCATCAGAACGTCCACGAGGCAATCCACACTGCTGAAGACCGAGCCAAGTGGAAAGGGATCGTTTCTAATATAATTCGTGGAGGTCACGACCCTCAGCATTGAGGAAAACGACTCAATTAGGAGGATGCAGGTTACGCAAAATAATTACTGACACCAAAACCAAGCACCTCATCTTATTCATACATTTAAGTCATAACACCGTCTAACAACTTCAAAAATAAATAAAATGTGTTGTAATCAAAAATGGTAAAGTTAAATCAAAATACTATTTCATTGCCCACAGTGTTTCTCACTTATCGTGAACGTCCACAATAATCTCCCGTGTCTCCCACAATTTCCTACTTGGAATTGCAGTAACAGTGGTGGCAAGCTCCCGACTAGATATCTGTGTTTTCAATTTATTTCTAACCTAACTTCAATAATAGTTATCTTCATCAAACTTGATCTAGAATCTAGACCAACTGGATCAACACTAGTTTGTCGGTTGAATACATTGTGTAATGTACACTTTGGAGTTTCTAGTTAGATATGATTATAAGAGTAACTTGAGTACTATAATATTCTGTGTTTCTAACAATGATAACACTAGTATTCGTAATGATTGCATGTATTTATTTTGATAATTGTGATGCAACAGTTACAACATAGGTTACAGTCGAATTTACAATCACTCGCCATAACTAACAAGTGACATATTATGTCACGAGTACGATATTTGGTTTGCCTGAATAAATGGCTATCCATATTGATAGTGGTATCTTTTTAAATAGTTGAGTTTGCGCTCAAAGACTTATAGCTTGCGGTTCTCCTAATGACCTAAGTTTAGGAGCTTGTAAGTATACCTAAATAAATAAATAAACTTAGCGCTGGGTAAAGTTTGCTGTAAAATTTTAAAGCTTAACATTTATTGCAGTCTTTGAGCTTTACTAGCTATAATTTACTGGTAAAACTAAGTGGTACTCAGGAGAGACTATAACACAAAAATACGAATAAAAATGACAGTTCATGTCATACGATTGTTTAATAAGACGCTGTAGAACCGGCTAATATAATTTCTTTCTGCATCTAAGTTCTTTAACTTAATAGGTATCTATGACGCTTGAGTCTATGCAAATTTAACATCGTGGGCTCCCCTACGATACTGATGTTAATTAATGAAAAGTACCTTTTTAAATACTGAAGTTTGCGCTCAAAGACAATAGCTTGTGGTTGTAAGTATACCTAAATAAATAAATAAACTTAGCGCGGGTTAAAGTTTTCTGCAAAAGTTTAAAACTTAACATTAAATGGAGTCTTTGCGATTTACTAGCTATAATTACTGGTAAAACTACTAAGTGGTACCCAGGTGAGGACTATAGCAGAAAAATACGAATTGAAATGACAGGTAATGTCATACGGATTATGACATTATCTGTCATTACGTTAAACCGGCTAATAGGTATCCACAAGGTTTGTAACGATATTCCACAATTGGATAAAGTGAATAACAACAAAATTCAATTTTACTAGAAAATCCGTTTGAATCATTCAATTCACGGCGTGTCCGGTGTAGATTTATATCGTGATCGAATGAAAAGTCTACAAATCCAGCCTAGCTTTTAGGTAAAAAAAAATCTGCCTTTGTTTAGGATAGGATAATAGAGTCTACAATATGAATACTGACAATTGTAAAGCTGAATAGTTGGAACGAAGTTCCTTATCGCGCGTTGTGAAAGGGGGCTACATGGAAAAAAATCTCACGAAAAGTTGTCACGACACTTTTTGCTATAGTAAGCTATTGTAAGCTGTGTGGCGTGCGCGTGTTTTTTGTTTGTTTTGAACGCGCTAATCTCAGGAATGTTTGAAACAGCCCATTAATTGAAGAAGACTTGGCTATATAACATAATGCTATGCCTAACAGGAGCGGAGCAGTAATATCAGAGGTTAAAAACCCATTCAAAACTTTTTTCTCTAAGCAACACGAATGAAACTGCGGGTAACAGCTAGTTGTAGAATTAAAATAGGTTTTGAGTCCTACTTTCCGAACCCTGTTTCTTAAGTTTTGCCAGAGAAACGCGAACAACAATAGTCTTACTTAAAAATTAGTTATTTATTTCTTGTTATTTGTGTTATTATATCACAACGGAATTGAATTGGATATTCGTTGTTCCATATTGATTTTAAAAGCTATTATTCTATATAAAGGACAAGGAAAATATACAATGAAAAGCGTGGCAACCGTTCACTGTAGTCTCACTTGATATAAGGAACAGTCAACTGTCATCACGAGTTTAGCTTTGTCTTTTTACATCTCAGCTTCACTGATAGTCGCCCTTACATTTTCAACGTCAATGCTCTCGAGCAACAGAAAATAGCTTGCTGCAAACGCCCAATAATTGTGCTTCACGCGTGCTTTCAGTTGTTCACATTCACAAGACAACCCAACGTCGACATGATTACTAAATACGAGTAAATAAATAATAAATAAATCTCCAGACTGACACACCAATTATGTGGCCCTAAAGTAAGTGCAGTAAGCACTTGTGTTATAGGTACCACACAATGGACTAGGGAAGAACCTAGTTACACCCAGATACAAGCCAATATCGAAAATCAATTTTTACAAAATTGGTCCGAACGGGGGATCGAACCCGGAACCATCTGCTTAGCAGTCCAATATATATGTTACGGCTAATACCCGAAGTGCGGCTACACCTAGTTTTAGCCGGTTAGAACATCAATAGGTTAGGTATCAAAAAAGTAACCTAACTAACCTAACCTATTGAGCTAAGCTAAAACTAGGCTAAAACTAGGTGTAGCCGCACTTCGGGTATTAGCCGTAACATATATACCGCTACACCACAGAGGTCGTCTAAAAGCATGAAAAAGAACATGTAAAATTAAATATTATACGGGACTGGGCCCATAACCTAATGAAAAGCGTGGCAACCGTTCAAAGACTTTATTAATTCTATTAGCACAGATAAAAAATAACAGTTACATAAGATATTCAGATGGCGCTAGTGGTATTTTGATATAAACTTTAACAATATACCTATCCTTTATTGGACCCATTTAATTAATGTGTTGAAAGGAAACTGCGATGTATATAAATAGTTTTAATTTTATCCAACATCTGTGTTATAATGAGTGTTAAGTCAAGGATACTATCGAAAACATGTACATTATTTATCATCTTGGGTCTGCATCGCTTTTGATTCAAATTAACCGTTGACACAAGTGGCATTCCGTTTGACAGATGTCAGGTGGAATTAATTATTGTTTTGGCGGGAACTGTGCGCGACCCATGTACCTACATATGACCCAAACCCTTTGAAAGGATGCTGCCAACTACAATGGCGTTCTATGACCGAAATAAATGTACCAGTATTAATGGTATTTGTTTATTTGAGCTATTTTTTTTTACTTGTTTTTCATATTGATAATGTTTTTTTTGGTTTCCGCTATTTTTTCACTTTACAAAAAAAACAAATTAGTTAACTATACTTATTTCGTAATATTTATACAATATGGTAAGGTAGCTTATTGGTCAAAAGCCAAGAAAAAATATTTTTTTCAGTTCGAAGCAAAGCCGGTTTTCGTGTTGTCAATGCTGTTTTATCCTAGGTTTTTTTTATATAGGTTTGTTAGTAAAGTACGTTTATAAAAAAGTTCGCTTGAGTTAACCAAGTTATAATATTGTGTGAAAAATTTGCCGAAGTAAAACCATTTTAAAGCGGGTCACTAATGAGTTGTGGTATATATTTTATTTTACAACTAGTGGCCGCCCGCAACTCCGTTCGCGTGGAAGTCGGTTTCCCGTGGGAATGAGAAGTTTTCCCGGGGTAAAAAGTACCGTATGTCCTTTCCCAAGTTCAGTTCTTTCTTCATACCAAATTTCATCAAAATTGGTTCAGTGGTTTAGGCGTGAAAGCGTAACAGACAGACAGACAGACAGACAGACCGACAGACAGACAGAGTTACTTTCGCATTTAAAATATTAGTAGGGATATTTGGAAAACTTACAGCTATACAAAACTTAAAATTAATATTACAGTAAAAGATGGCCAATTACAAGTTTTCACTGCTAAGCATAAAAAAAATTAGAAGAAAAACAGTATAAAGAAAAGAATAACTTCATACAAACAATCATTGCATGCCTAGAAAAACCAAATTAAAATATAATAAAAAATAAATAACAGTCAATTATAGTCGTTTATATATTGAAAAAAGCATTCGATATTAACACTTCTGACTTTAGGTATGCTGGTACAGAACAGGTCAAGCTCATTGTTTTGACGATAAAACTCATTTAAGAAGTTACATGATCTTATTAAAAAATATTCTTCTTCTTGCGGACATACGAACAGTAAAAAATTTTGATTGTTTTAAGTGATTTAAACTGCGATGAAAGTCGGAACAACACAATCCCACTTATATACATATATATAATGAGTGCCAAGATTATAAGAATGTATATGTATGTTAGCTACTCTCTCTCGCATTAACTACCTATCCAATTTAAACAAAACTTGGTATATGCATAGCCTATAATCACACAGAGGATACTTTTTACCGCGGATAAGTACCACATTCCCACGGGAAAAGGTTTTAAGCTGCGGATCAAACCGCAGGGCATTTCTGCCTGCTAGTTATCCTACTAATATTATAAACGTGAAAGTTTGTGAGGATGTATGGAAGGATGTTTGTTACTCTTTCACTTAAAAACTACAGAACGGATTTGGGATGAAACTTTACAGTAATATTGGTTATACATCAGTATAACACATAGGATATTTTTACCGCAGGAAAACTTCTCATTCCCACGGGACACCGACTTCCACGCGAACGGAGTTGCGGGCGGCCACCAGTATAATATAATCTTCAAGTCAGACTATTAGAATGCCTTCGCCCCTGGTCGGGTTATTACCACATTCCTGAAGAGTAGGCAGTACACGTGATCAAACGCTATTTACTTCTATACCGTTATATGAACACGGAATTTATGACGTACCTTTACATATCTTGAATATTATTGACCTTGTATGTGTTCCACTCGAAAATGTGTAGGACTCTTATCTTATTTACGAGTACCTACCCCTTAAAAAATATTTGCTTGCGAAGCATTGTGTGAATAGAATTTAAACTAATCAAAATGTACTAACTAAATAAACATATAATAGTAGGTATAAAGGTAAATGGATAAGTTATACATATACATAAGTAATTGTAATAGATAAGAAGCAAGTACATGCATTATTCTGGTGTTTAATTAATTTGGTTGCAGAGTGAAACTGCAGGTTTTTCAAGCTTCAAATGAATAAAAAGAAATAAGACACGTGCCACTAGTTTGTGGCCCCTTTTTCAGTTAGTTTAAGCCATATCCACTACGCACAGGCTCGGTAGGGAAATTGGATTAATATTATATGCATAGAGATTTTCCTTTTAGTTTTGCATTTAAAATGCAAATTTTATTAATTTTGAAGTTATAGATACTGGATGACGTAAGCACGTAGATACTGGGAGAAATTTCGTTGGGTAACTGTAGCGGCGCGGTAGCTCAGTGGTCAGAGTATTAGACCGGTTATTTAAGGTCCTGGGTTCGACGAGTCGCGCAATGCTAGGAGACCCGCGTTCCTTTTTCCAGTATCTATAACTTCAAAATGATATGCATAGATTTACTTGAAATTAAACTCATTTTAACGGGTTTTACGCGTTTATTTTATTATTTTTGATTTTCCGACGTTTCGACATTTTTACAAATGCCGTGGTCACGGGTAGACTGAGATGTTTGACGTCTTCATAGAGTTAAGTAAAAAACGATTTTTCGAATTCACCGCCATCTGTTTCGTAATTTTCTCGCATAGTCGCTCGGGTTCACGCAGTATACGCTGACAGTGTCTTTATTTTTCTGCTTATTGGTCTGCTGGTTGTTCTTTTTTATTTTGCTAAGTATTGGATCCCACGTTGGTGACAGCTTCCAACCATCTTCTCTATTGAAGTTAGGGTGTTTTTTAATTTCAATAGTTTCTCTTACCAGCCTAGGAATAAAATGTTTCTCTTTTGCTAGGATTTTAACGGTATCAAATCTTAGATAGTGGTTGGGCTTATCCATGGAATGCTCACAAACTGCAGATTTTGTATAGCGACGGTTTTTTACATCGGCGATATGTTCTTTTATTCGAGTAGACACGTTCCGTTTCGTTTGACCGATATATGAGAGCCCACAGTCACAGTCAATCTTGTATACGCCTGGGTCTTGTAAAGGGATGCTGCTTTTTACTGGACGAAGATGGTGGCTAATCTTGCTGTGTGGCTTGTATATGGTTTTTATTGAAGCCCGCTTCAGAATGCCCCCAATTTTGTCAGTAACACCCTTTATGTAAGGCATGTAAGCTGGTCTACGTTCAACTGTGAGTGGTTTGACGCTGAAGCGGGCTTCAATAAAAACCATATACAAGCCACACAGCAAGATTAGCCACCATCTTCGTCCAGTAAAAAGCAGCATCCCTTTACAAGACCCAGGCGTATACAAGATTGACTGTGACTGTGGGCTCTCATATATCGGTCAAACGAAACGGAACGTGTCTACTCGAATAAAAGAACATATCGCCGATGTAAAAAACCGTCGCTATATAAAATCTGCAGTCTGTGAGCATTCCATGGATAAGCCCAACCACTATCTAAGATTTGATACCGTTAAAATCCTAGCAAAAGAGAAACATTTTATTCCTAGGCTGGTAAGAGAAACTATTGAAATTAAAAAACACCCTAACTTCAATAGAGAAGATGGTTGGAAGCTGTCACCAACGTGGGATCCAATACTTAGCAAAATAAAAAAGAACAACCAGCAGACCAATAAGCAGAAAAATAAAGACACTGTCAGCGTATACTGCGTGAACCCGAGCGACTATGCGAGAAAATTACGAAACAGATGGCGGTGAATTCGAAAAATCGTTTTTTACTTAACTCTATGAAGACGTCAAACATCTCAGTCTACCCGTGACCACGGCATTTGTAAAAATGTCGAAACGTCGGAAAATCAAAAATAATAAAATAAACGCGTAAAACCCGTTAAAATGAGTTTAATTTCAAGTAATAATAATCGCGTAAATCTAAGAAGTTATATGCATAGATTTATCATTGGTCTTCGCTCTTGCTCGTAAGAGAAGACCAATAATAAGGGCGGGTTGTATCAAACAGTTGGTTAACGTAAGTACGTACGTAACTTTTTGACGATTACATCCGATGTTTAACGAACGTCAAATACAACGCGTTGTTTCGTCACAAAAATAAACTGTTCGTCAATATTATTCGAGTTGTCATTAGAAAGTATGTCTTTACCATCATTTAAAATATATGGAAATAAAACAGAATCCATAGGTATTGATAAAAGCTTTTCATCAAAGATGTCCTGTCAACAAGAGAAAAGTTACGTTAACCAGTTGGTGGATGGCCGGTCAACGTAATCGTTAATTTTTAACGTCCGTCAAAGGCCGACATTGGTGAAACAACCCGTTTTCTAGCTTGACAGTAGTTAACGCCATTTTTAACGTTGACAGACACGTTAAGTAGTTGTGATACAACCCGCCCTAAATCCATGATGATATGTTTATCATTTTACCAACATTTTTACCTACACTGGTAGGTACAAGAAGGGTGTTTTCTTTAAAGGATGAGTTCAAATGATGTTTGAAAATCAATTGACATGTGAAAATCATTATCATTATTACGGGTATTGCCATTTACAAGAAAAAATCATCAGTAGGTATGTTTATTATTTTCATATTAAGTATGTGAACAATACAGGTTGTTTCGCTATCAATCGCAAATGCACACTTATATTTTGTACTAGTGACCCGCCCACGCTTCGCAATGGTGTAATTTTGGGCGACTTGTTCCCGAAACATTGAATTTTAGTTAACTTAAAAAAACCTTTTCTGAATGTTCTTTATTTACAAATTTAAATGAAAAAAATACCTAAGGGACAGTGAAACCCGCATTAAAATCTCTGAACTAGTTAAGGAGGAGTTAGCGGCCAAACATACAAACAAACAGAATTAGCGACTTGGATTTATACTATGTAACGATAATGATGAGAGGATGTATACATATATCGATGTTTGTAACTCAATCATGCAAAAACGGCTGGTTGGTTTTGAAAATTATAGGCAATCTATAATAAAACATCAGCTAATTTAAATTAAGCTAAAACTTCAAATTACTAGTTTGTAAACAAAGCTGCAACCCTGCGGTTTTATCCTCAGCTAAATTGCTTTTCTCGTGAGAATTTCTAAAAATCTTAGCGCTCACATAACATCATAAAAGGAACGCTTCTACCAAATTTAATGACCCTAACTTTGATAGTACACGTTTGACGATGATGAATTCAGTCAGGACTTGTTATTTAAGAACGAAGTAACTTTATATATTTTTATTATAGGTTGTAATAAAAAAAAGGTCTCATTGGGCTTGAGATTTTATTTTTACTTTTATTTTTGCAAATGCTAATTTATTAATTTTGAAGTTATAGATACCGGAAAAAGGACGCAGCGTAGCGGCGCGGTAGCTCAGTGGCCAGAGCATTGTACCGGTTATCTAAGATTCCTGGGTTCGAGTCCCAGTCGCGTAATTCTCGGAGACCCGCGTCCTTTTTCCGGTATCTATAACTTCAAAATCTAATTGGACTTAGTGGAGTTATGATTGTAATATATATTGATATATACAAACCTCCTTTTCTGATGTCGAAAGGGATTGAGCCGAAACCTTAGCTGTTGGCTCAAATTCTCACGATGTTTTCCTTGGCCGTAATTGCTTGACAAATATGTACCTACACCAGATTAAAAATGGTCTAATAGTTTTAACAAAACAGTGTTACCAAAATATCACCAATGTATATTTTTCCGAAAAGAGTGCTGAGAGTTTTTTTCCGCCGACTTTTTTCTCTCGGTCTACGGTTAGGTAAAGTCGAAGTTTGTAGCATTGACGTTCATTAAGTATATGTTACATACCTACCTATCTATGATGAATAAAATAATTTTGAGTTTAACTTGCGTACAAAAATTGGGTAATAAATTACAGTATGTTTTTTTTTAAAACAAGCTTAAATATCAAACCGAATTTTATAACTTGAAAGTAAAAATGAATTTAACTACATTTTTTACTAACCATAATTCTTATTCTTACCACCGAGTATTTCTTAGTGTCAACTGAGACACCCTGTATACATTACCCTACTTGTATAGTTAAGTACGAATGCTGTACTAATGTAAATGGAGTAGTCGTGTTAAGAATATTAAGGCTTCATTGAAGGCTGTATTGGTAGCTTTCTGAAGGTAAGGGTTTAGTGTGAGCGACGAATTCTGGTAATTAGGAATAACAGCGGAAATGAAAACAGTTTATTTATCTAGGTTTCTGTATTGAGGCTTTATTTGGCGTTAAATTTAATTAAAGAGAAAGTAATTGATATAATATTACAAAGTAATGTCTATAGAAATAGTTTTTTATTCATTACTAAATACAAGGTGTAAAAGAACTGCTTCCGAAAACAAAAACTGGGTATTGCTGGAGGGGTACTGGCTACGTTTTAAGCAAAAAAAAATTTATTTATGATAACAGAAAAAATTTTTTTTTACTTAATTAAACATTGATTTCCCTTTTTTAAAACGACATAACATACAAGCATACAAACTCACATATACCAACGCATAAAACTCCAAAACAGATATTTAGTATGTTCAAGAAGTTAACTTGATGTTTTGTTTTGTCTACCGATAGTTTTTTCAATCATCATGCGCTTTAATATATATAACTTAATAATTTGATAATTATTTATCGCTCGTACCATTTAGTAGTCAGGGCGTCACTGCAACCAAAAAGCTACGTTGTAGCATTATCGTAGAAAAATCGTAGCATTATGCTACGACGTAGACAGAACACGGTCAAACTTTTCAGGCAAATGAACTATACTGGGTCATTGAGTTGATAGGCAATTCATGGTTAGTCCTACTAATATTATAAACGTGAAAGTTTGTGAGTATGTATGGATGTATGGATGTTTGTTACTCTTTCACGTAAAAACTACTGGACAGATTTGGATGAAACTTTACAGTAGGTAATATAGGTTATACATCAGAATAACACATAGGGTATTTTTTACCGCGGGAAAACTTCTCATTCCCACGGGAAGCCGACTTCCATACGAACGGAGTCGCGGGCGGCCACTAGTTTGTTATCAACGAGAAGGTCACAGTAACTTGACAGTAGATACGGATATTGCCACAAAACCTATCATAAATAAAACACTGTAGTAACTTTGAAGTTTTAAATTTGGGTCTAGAGATTTTCAAAAAGCCAGAAATCTGCATCTTAGTATATTTTAATTCTAAATTAATACTTTTCTGTTATTAAAAAATCAATGACGTGTGTTTTGATAGTTTATTAGAGAATAGATAGTATCTAAAAAAGGAATAATTAAAATATTCAATAAACAAACTCAATTGAGCTCTTAAAACATACAAAATATTTAAATTATTTTTCACATCTCTCGATACTCTTCCTTCGGCAACCCTATTGCTCTAAATCCACCACCGGTTAATTACAATATAATAGTCATTTCACACATTCGGGAACACTCGCGTTAGCCACGCGCGCTGCTCCCTCAAAGCCTTCATTACCGCCTGTTATTTATGTAAAATGTAATTTCGTTGTTGGCAACACTGACTTTGATATCGCAGTTGTGATAGTGTGTTGGAATTTGGTTATGCTATGTTTTGTATGCTGATTTGGGCAGGATAATTGGACTTTAAACAGCACTGAGGGAATATGAAATTGCATTACTGTTCAACAAACATGATTAAAATAAAAACAATCCTAATATGCATTAACTCATTAATAGAATCATACTAAGATAATAATCGTGAAAGTTTGTGAGTATGGATGGATTTATGAATGTTTCTCTTTCACGTAAAAACTACTAGACGGATTTTGTTGAAACTTTACAGTAATAAGGGTTATACATCAGAATAACACATAGGGTGCTTTTTACCTCGGGAAAACTTCATATTCCCACGGGAAACTGACTTCCACGCGAACGGTGTCGCGGGCGGCCACTAGTAATACAATATTAAAACAATTACTTTCATATTAGTGTAGTAATCATAAAAACGTGATTAATATAAAACAATCATATTATTATACAGGGTTATTTTTAATTAGCGCATCACCTCTTGCAGGCGGCTTCCCTACATCAATCCCAATAACAGTTGTTCTACGACTTTTTGCAAAACTTGATAATTAACACAAAAAAACTCTGTATTTTACACCGACTACACCCCCCCCCCCCCGGCGCCCGCCACGTAAGTTGCGTGCGCGTAGATTATTTGACCGTTCAGAGGCATCTAATTTTGTAAGGAAAAACTTATTTTATTAAAAATATTAATTTTAATCAGTCGTTGGTAAAATGTTGTTGGGATCGATGTAGAAAATTTGCCAACAAGAGGTGATGCGAAAATTAACCCTGTATATGCATTATCTTAGGAATAGAATAATACAAATAAACAAGAAAAATATCAATCGCGATCCCTTTAAAACGATAAATTCACTTTGGTAACAGTAGGGTAGCCACTTCCCTTTAGTAACCACTTCAGATGCCTTGAACGGCGGTTCCCAGAATTCCGATACTTGATTAATGCAACGACAAATTCAGCACAAAATGTTTTTAAAAAAAACAATTTCAATGTTGATACTTATAAATTCTGTTTGGAAACCTTTAACTATCTCTGTATTGCTACTTGTATGCGCCATTTTTATATCCACACGGGTGTCTAGTTATTTATGAAGCAATTATAATTTGACACTGTTCAAAACATTTACAAACATAGCGAATGCATCAAAATTTAATGTAGGTATAACGAAAGCTAACACATTATTAACGAAATGAAATTCAGCGAGTAGGTAATAATTACGTACGTCTTTTCAAATTGTGTACATTATACTACATAGTATAAAACAAAGTCGCTTTCTCTGTCCCTATGCATGCTTAAATCTTTAAAACTACGCAACGGATTTTGATGCGTTTTTTTTAATAGAGAAAGTGATTCAAGAGGAAGGTTTACATGTATAATAACATAGTATTCGTAATGTAATTGTGAATCCACCAACCCGCATTGATTCAGCGGGGTGGACAAACATCTCTATCCGAAAAGGCTTATGACTAACTTGTAAAATGTATTCACGTTCTTAATATTTGCTGGAGATCCGCTGTCGTTTCACATTGGTTATTACGAGCGCCTTGCTTTTTGCAAGCATATTGAGTTTTAGCAACATTAAAGAATCTTTTTGGAGAGTTGATCTTGTTATGTAAAAGGTATAGAGAAAGAAATTTAATCAATTATCCATTTTTTATTTCTGACATTGTTTTAAGTACACACGATAAAACCTGAATGACACATCAAAATATATTTCTTAAACATCAAAATACCAAAGAGATTCTAACACCCCCTCTCAATATTGAATTGCTAAATTCAAAATTGCAAACTGAAAAACATTACTAAAATACTCGATAACATTTTAATCGACAACTTTCCATCACTAAAATAATATCGATAACATTAACGTACATGTCCCAACACTATAAACTAATATTTAAATGACATGACACAACTTGACATTTCAATATAAATAAACAATATAAACAAACTCTTCAATCACCTAAACTTTCATTCAAACTTAAAATATAACTTTCTTTGAAAACTTTACAATAAAATGAAAATTAACTACCTATGACATTACTCTCATCTTCTTAACAAAAATATTATGTTTTATGGAACATAAAGGCTTAGTTAACACATCGGCTACATTTTCATTAGTTGAAACATATGAAATTGAAAATAAATTCTTATTTACACAATCCTTTATATAATGATACTTAATGTCAATATGTTTGGTGCGTTTACTGTTTACATTGCATTCGATCATTTTAATCGCACTTTGATTGTCCACCAAAAGATATGCAACTGTGTCCACATTATGAAAAAATGAACAAATACCTTTTAAATACACTAACTCCTGTGCTGTCATTGCTGCTGCTATATACTACGCCTCTGCTGAAGACAATGACACAGTTGACTGCTTCTTAGAGTACCACGAAATCAAATTACCATAATAAAATACTGTACAACCACTTACGCTTTTCCTATCTAGTTTATCACTTCCCCAATCAGCATCTGAGTAAGCTAATAATTCTTCGGAATCCTTTGACTTAGTATAAGTTAAACATTTACTAATTGTTTGTTTCAAATACCTTAGCACTCGTTTGCCTGCAATCCATATTGTATGTGTCGGCTTATCTAGGTACCTGCTAAGAAAAGACGTAGCATACGTTATGTCT
This sequence comes from Emmelina monodactyla, assembly GCA_916618145.1. NCBI lineage: Eukaryota > Metazoa > Arthropoda > Insecta > Lepidoptera > Pterophoridae > Emmelina > Emmelina monodactyla. The sequence goes on along the minus strand of OU745323.1, from coordinate 1,764,950 downwards.
GGTCTTGAAATGCTTGAAATATATGTATATCAGACAACCTACCAACTCTCTATAAGGTATATCTTTCATTATTTCTTCATCCTGTAGATTCAAGTTTTGTTCCATAGGAGTTTGCGCACCCTTACACTCTTCCATACCAAATTTCTTTAGAACCTTTTCTATTAATTTCTTTTGACTAATTTGTAAATTCTCTTTATCAAATGTAATTTCGATACCTAAATAGTCTTTGACTTCTCCTAAATCTCGTACCTTAAACTCTTCTTTCAACATGTCAATAACTTTATTATTTTCATTTTCTTTCCCCATAACGATAATATCATCTACCCATATCAATAGCCATATATTATTTTTCTTGTACAAACAGAAATCGTGTTTCGATTGTTTAAAACCTTCTTTTAACACATAATTATGGAACCGTTCGTTCCAGCATCTGGGCGCTTCTCTTAATCCATACAAAGCTTTGTACAGTCTTAGCACTTTTCCTTCAGATACTTTAACTCCTTCTGGCGGTTTAATATACACTTCAACATTCAGGTCACCATTCAGAAAAGCAGTTGGCACATCCAATTGCCTTGTTTTATAATTTTTCTGTACAACTTGACTTAACATCATTCTTATTGTGGATACTCTTGCTACTGGAGAATATACATCATAAGCACTTTCCGTTGAAATCCTCTTGCAACTAACCTGGCTTTCTTTCGACCGTCTGATTTTGTAGTGAATATCCATTTCGTATCTATAGCTTTCTTACCTTTTGGTAATTCAGTTTCTTTCCACGTCTTTAAACTTTCTAATGAGCTTATTTCTTCATTTACAGCTTTTTGCCAATCTTCTCCTCTATTAATAGCTTCAACATACGATTTTGGATCACAATTTCCCATTAAACAATAAACTACATTTGCATCTTCATATTCTTCATCATATTCTGCATTATCTTCAACTACATAATCTTTTAAATAATTAGGTGATTTTCTAATCCTCACCTGTCTTCCATTTCCATTTTCATTTATATCTGTTTCGATTTCCTCAACTTGTTTCTCTTTGTTAGACTCCTGTTCTGTCTCATTATCAATACTTTCTTCATCGATATAATAGTCTCTTTGTTCTTCGTCTGCTTTTTCCTTTCCTTTATATTTAATATCATTTTCATCAAACCTTACATCTCTCGATATTATCACATCATTCGTCTCTGGATCCCACAAACGGTATCCATTCGGCGCATAGCCGACCATCCTAGTTTCTTTTGCTCTTTTATCAAACTTATCTTGTTTCGGCATTATAACTGTACAGGCTTTACTTCCAAATACTCTTAAATGTTTCAGATTTAATTTACCTCGATAAATCTCTTCTGGAGTTCTATAATGAATTGCTCCTGATGGACATCTATTTAATTGATACGTAGCACACCAAATAGCTTCACACCATAGTTCCCTGGGCAATGCAGATTCATTGAGAATCGTTCGTGCTTTGTTGCAAATAGTCCGATTCATTCTCTCAGCAACGCCATTCATCTGTGGAGAATAGGGTACAGTATACTGAATCTGAATACCTTTATTTTTTCAAAATGTCTCCAATGTGTTATTTCTAAATTCCCTTCCGTTATCACATCGTACATTTTTAACTCGAACTCCTTTGTCATTTTCTAATCTATTTACATAATGAATTAAATTTTCTGTTGCTTGACTTTTGTTTTGTAGTAAGTAAGTAAGTAACACAAAAATGTGAATAATCATCAACAACTACTTGATAATAACGCTCACCTTTAAGTCCTGGCGTTCTAGTTGGTCCTGCAATATCAGTGTGCAGCAGTTCGCCGACATGTCTTGATCTTGGTCCTCTTGTACGTTGGAAAGGTAGTCGAGTAGACTTTCCCTCTAGACATGGCCCACATATTTTGGGACTAATCGATAATCTTAAAATTCCAAGACCCTTACGGTTAACATGCCCTAAACGTTTGTGCCAAAGTTCGGCCTCTGATGACGTTGTACTATTGCAAGTAGCATGGACACAGTTGCATATAGTTTTTAGAATAAATAGTTTGCCTAAACAAGATCCTAATATAATTTGATTAGCTGAAGTTGTAATTTTTACAGCGTTATGACTAAATTCGACAAAATTTCCATTAGCAACCATCATTTTGACAGAAAGTAAATTAAAAGTTAAATTTTTCATTAGTAAAGCCTCTACTTTTACTGAGATTCCACCTACCAAAAATTGTATATTCCCTACTTTCTCTGCCACAAAGTAATCACCGTTCGCTACATAAATTTTAATCGGATTTTGCAATTTCTTTTCTTTTCTTGATTTTCCTAACTTTTATCGAGAATTTCTCATATTTTTCATGAACAAGATGATGTGTACAGCCCGAATCAATTACCCAGTTAATTTCGTTTTCCTTCTCAGTGTTAATACAGTAAGCCATACCTGTACTAATAAACGTAGTAGCTCGATCGTTATCATTTGCTAACATATCCCCTGAAAAATGTCCTGTTTCCCCTGTGTTCACATAAGCTCCTCTTCCTCTCATGCTTCTATATGGCCTCGCACGTCCGCGTCCGCGTCCTCTAAATTTATAACAATCTTTTGCTATATGTCCTGGTTTCTGACATCGATAACAGGTTACTAGAAATGTAGTTTCATTAGACTTACTTGAATTTGGTTCTTTATTTTTCAATTTCAGCTCTTCATCTAGTAATCGCGCTTTCACAAAATCTAGCTTTAGGTCTCCCGCCTTATTATCTTCTGTCGTTAAATCTGTATTGCACTCTATCGCAGTAATAACCGTATCATATTTTTCATCCAATCCGGTTAACAAACAAGCAATTTTGTCTCTATCATTTAACTTCTCTTGTGCACATTCTAGCTCTCTTACCAACTCATCGAACCGTTGAAAATAATCTTCTAGGCATTCATTTTTATCTTGCTTCAAATTTAATAATTTTCTTCGCAAATGTATTATTGATATTATACTTTTCCGTTGAAATGTTAACTTTAGCGTTTTTATAATATCTTTTGCAGTTCTACATTCCTTTACGAAATTTAGATATTTGTCTGGTATGCATTGCACTAAGATACTTCTTGCCTTCGCATTGTCCTTTAACCAATTACCTTTTTTATCTTCTTCAGTACTTCCTTCTCCTATCGTATAAGACAACTGTTTCTCATCTAAAATTACTTCTACTCTAAATAACCAGTTGTTAAAGTTCTCAGCTTTTAATTGAGGAAAATTTGTAGTAGCCATTTTCTTTTTTTTTATATGTATGTATTTATTTCATTTTCCATCAATCTTACTCTTTTTTTTCCTTACTCACACGATTTTTCTCTACACACGTTTACATTTTATTTACTGGGCCCATAACCTTTGTTATGTAAAAGGTATAGAGAAAGAAATTTAATCAATTATCCATTTTTTATTTCTGACATTGTTTTAAGTACACACGATAAAACCTGAATGACACATCAAAATATATTTCTTAAACATCAAAATACCAAAGAGATTCTAACAGATCTTTTGGTGCAGAAGATCTACCTTCTATGTAATAATCGTAGTGCTGATGATATTTATAACCTACCTTCTGTTATTTATAAAACAAAAGTAACCGGTAACTGGACATCCCTAGCATTTTATGAACATCACTGGTTGGCGTCGTTGCCGGTGGGCGCAGATTTAGATTGAATCTAATGGCGGCTACATGTTGTATGTTCTACTAAATCACATTTTATTAAAAAGTTGTTCAATCTAAAGTCCAATCAATATTGTTTGCTTATACTACCTATAAACACATACCTAAATAAATAAATATCTACGATACAAAGGTCTATTTATTATTAAAGCGAATCCTAATAAAATTGGGGAATCAACCAATAACTCTTGCTGGTTATTACAAAAAGCCGCCTATTAAGTTCCTAATAAATGTTTTATACAAGAAATAATATACTTACTTTGGATACTTATATAAAAATAATAGATACAGTTAGTGCCGGCTGCGTTTACACCGAATTGTATCACTTTATATTTATTACTAGTGGCCGCCCGCGACTCCGTTCACGTGGAAGTCGGATTCCCGTGGAAATGAGAAGTTTTCCCGCGGTAAAAAGAACCCACTGTGCTATTCTGAAGAATTTTGGAATTGAATCCAAACTAACTAAATTTCAAAACCATACTTTTACATGCATAAAGATCATTTTTATATCACCTTGTTATAATTGTCAACCTTTCTGTTGAATATTCAGCCGCAAACTTGTGACTCTTAGCCACATCTATCCAATTTACACACTTAGATTTTTCTTGTAAGAAATTCCAATTTCTACATTTTCCATCCACAAACTACATCGGTGTACCCGGCCCCCAGCAGTCGTATTGGACTTCATTCCGATTCCAGGCGGAGCGATTACATCGTAATACGCTTCATGATTTATTTCACTTTCTACAAGTTATTACGTGGTAGCATATTGCTAGAAAGATTCTCTTGTGCTTAATGTATTGGGGGTAAGATTGGTGTGATTGTGAGTTGGGTGGGAAAAATAGGTTCGTTATTATTGGGTGTTTGTGGGCTTTATAATAATGACCAATCGAGTAGTGACCGGCCCAGACTGCCCACGGTTCCAACTTTTGATAACTTGATATCAATTTTGACTTTTGAAGAAAAAATTACAAGAATACTGAATACTTCTAAGTATTTTCATTATTAAGTTTTGCTAATATCGTGCGACAATTAGTGGCCCTGTTACTAAAGGGAAGGTTCTCCCCTATGGTCATTCTTCCGATGCTAAACTAACGAAGATGGCTAGCATCGACTGGTCAATTCATTCTTCATTTTTATTCAATAAATTATTTGCCACCAAGACACTGATATTAGTGTGTGTTTATAATATTAGTATGTGTTATTTCGAATGGTCGTAGATTTCAATGGCTAACTTGCACTACAAGCTAGATATTCTACTAATATTATAAACGTGGAAGTTAGTATGGATGTATGGATGTTTGTTACTCTTTCTCGTAAAAACTACTAGATGAAACTTTACAGTAATATAGTTTATACATCAGAATAACACAAAGGGTACTTTTTACTTTTTACCGGGAAAACATCTCATTCCCACGGGAAACCGACTTCCACGCGAACGGAGTCGCGGGCGGCTACTAGTAAGAAAAAAAAAATATAGCAAAACGTCTTAAGACCCAAAGTATTGCAGTAGCCAACCACAGATGACATAAATGACAGTTAGGTTTAACCAATTTTAGTAAACTATATTGAAATAACAAACCTACAACGATGGTACAGAAGGGAGGGTAATGTTTGTCATGCTTCGCATTCGACTCTATCTACTCTCACCTGTTATGTCAAAGTAAAATCTGAGTAACGATTGGTTCGTCTATCAACATTACATGTCAAACTAGGTTTTTGGGCCTCCGTCTATTTTTATATCCGAAAGAATTTAGCATTCAAAACGGTTGAAATTTACTACATTAAACTTTGAGTTTAAACTTATTTCATCCAATTTAAAATATATCTTATACGTACTTGACAACTGATATTATACAAATTTTCACTTAACTTGAAAATACCACATTCAAAATAGGATCATAAAAAACGAAGTTTTTTATCAACTTAGTTAAAAAAACTATTTTGGATTTACCTTTTTAATTATTTGGGACTGTCTGCAAAACGCTCGGCAAAAAAGTATGCATGCAAATGTAGCAGCTTTTTCCCGTATACAGGGTGTATGCAGATTTAACATCCTCGTTATCCTGGTGTACTTCACTTACGGATTATTTATGTAAACCAACTAAAAGCAAATTAATTATTTTACCCCACAGACATTTGTATAGTTTGGTGCAATTTATAAGCGAATGCGACAGGGTTTCACCCGGGATTATTAAAAAAAACTGTTCACGCAGTCCACACAAGAAAAATTCTTTTAGTTTCCCGCTTTTCCAACATTTTTCTTTGTCTCTTTTCAATAAATAGAGACTATTCAAAGGAAAATGAACTTTCCAATCGAAACAGCAGTTCCCGAGTTTGGCGCGATGTAACGAACAAACGCATTCTTCAGCTTTAATTCTATAAGTTTAGCTGTGTTTAGCATATGAATAATTCCAGTGTGACCTTACAAAAATACTAAAGGCCGCCCGCGACTCGGTTTCCCGTGGGAATGAGATGTTTCCCGTGGTAAAAAGTACCCTATGTATTATTCTTATGTAAAACCTAGCAAAGTTTCATCTAAATCCGTCCAGTAGCTTTTACGTAAAAGGGTAACAAACATCCATACATACTTACATACTCACAAACTTTCACGTTTATATGTATACATCATAATTACCGCGGGAAAACTTCTCATTCCCACGGGAAACTGACTTCCACGTGGACGGAGTCGCAGGCGGCCACTAGTAGATAATAATCAAATATTAAAACAATTACCCGCCTCCGCCTATGACTTGCACCCTACATTATCAGAATTTAATCCGCCCGCCGTACCCAAGTTTATCGCTTCTGTTTTTCCTCATTCACAGTTTTTTCACCTCATTTCGTTCATTATTTATTTTTTTGTCATTAATTACTTGATGTTGGATCTACTTTCTTTCGTTGAATGATTTATTCGAGTTGACAAGTGAAATGGAAAATTCATGAGAAGCGAAGGTAGATTAAATATACTTTTAATGATATTAGGCGCTGGCTCTTACTTCGGTTTCTTTTGACGATTCTTAAAAAAATACTTGGGGAAACAATTCTTATGTAATTTTACCGTTGAATGAATCTGATACGTGATTTGTATTGAATAAGATTTTTTATTGTTTTCTCGTATTGAGTTTAACTTATTGTAAGTGAAATTTTCTGTAACTTTTAGTATAGATGTAAATTAATATAGAATTTTAGGTGATTGGATATTTGTTACGCAATTAAGAAGAAACAGCTCAATGAATTTGGTATATTATGGATAGAATATTATCTGGAATAACACAATGGGTACTTTTTATTGCGAAAATACCTCATTCTCAGAGGAGTAATATAACAAAAGATAATAAATAACCTTCACATCATCATACCCTGCCTGAGCCAAATCTTACTAATATTATAAACGAGAAAGTTTGTAAGTATGGATAGATGTTTGTTACTCTTTCACGAAAACTCTACTAGAAGGATTCAGATGAAACTTTACAGTAATGTAGGTTATACATCAGAATGACACACAGGGTACTTTTTCTCATTCCCACGGGAAACCGACTTCCACGCGAACGGAGTCGCGGGCGGCCTTTAGTATGCTAATAATTAAGAGATTTCCACTTTGGTGTCAAAGTTTCGTCCATTAAAAATCTTATAAATATACAACTCACCAATCACCGTATCAAATAGTAGATATAATGTTCTTTTGACGATCACGTGGTTAAGTTGCTGCAATTTCGAAACTGTTGTTTGCTGGCATCTATCTAGTCAAAGCGTGCGAAGGCATATTCTATTCCTGATCACATTGAACTTTGTCGTGGCCGTTGCTTAGTCTAAAAAGCGATGAAGTCTTGTTTTATAAGGAAAAATGAACCTACCTAACACAGATACGTCAAACCCTTATAATATACAACCGCTACAAATATCATTTCAAAACTACCCACATTTTGTCACAAACTCCAAGCGCTGCTGCATCCTGTAGTCTGTATACATTCTATCCAGCATATTAATAAACTGAACCCGAGATAAACCCGTGTCCATATCAGGTATCGGATGATAGTACCGGTATCGGATGCCAGTACCGGTATCGGATGCCAGTACCGGTATCGGATGGCAGTACCGGTATCGCAGCTAGGGTAAGCACCAGTGGTATGGGGCTTCCGGACGCTTATCTAAACAACGTAGGAAAGTGAGGGTAGACGGTGATCAAGGTCAGAAAGAGGCGTTGGCGGTTGAGTACCCTAACTATGAGAAGTTAGTAACTGAAGGTTCAGTTTTGAGAAGGTCATGGAGTAAATTACTCTCAAAACTCACTTAGTCGGATCAGCCGCTTTTATTTGAATTTTTTTTTGCTAATTATCGTTGTTTACGTTTATTGTGTTCATTTAGCGTGTCATCACACTCTCTCTATCCTATAATATACTAGTGACCCGCCCTAATTTGTACGACTTGTTCACGATACGTTGAATTTTAGCTTAATTACAATAACTTCTTCTGACTGTATTTATTTACAAATTTAAATGAAAAAAATACCTAAAAGATGGCGAAACTCACATTAAAATTCGTTAAGTTGTTTAGGAGGGGTTAGCGGCCAAACGTACAAAACAGACACAGCTACTTGGATTTATACTATGTAATGATGATAATGATGAAGCTGTTATAGACGCGACTTTTCTTACCTCGCCCCCTTACCATATTGTTTTAGGGCTATACGCGCTGTTATTTCCATTGTTCTTACTCTAACTACTAAATATAAGATCGTTTTAGTGCAACGCCTTTTTACTTAAAACTTCACTTCGTAAAGATGGTTAGGTACCTATTTATAATTTTTAATATTTTATTTTTCATTTAGCGGCTGATCTACATTCATTAAAATTTTGTCAAAATTAAGTATTGCACAAGCACAGGGCACGTTTAAGTGCAAATAATTTATCAAGTCTATTATTTTTGTTGATGAATTATCTATGATGGGAGTTTTAAATAAAAATCTTGATAGAAAACTCACATGCTGAATTGTTATTTTAATTCTTATTAGTTACGTTAAAAATGAAACTGTTAGTTGCAAAGTGAAACTATTTTAAATAAAATTCATATCTGCTTTGTAATATTTATTTCTACAATAATTTATCAGTGCACACAAATCTGACTCTTATGGAAACGGTATAATTATGTATAATTATTATCTATAATACGGGTATTACCAATTAAATAAATAACAAAAAAATCTCGACAATATATTTTATAAATTTTTCCGAAAAAAAATATGTCCAACCGTTTCCATACATTGTTTGTACTTACTTAACTAAAAAATACTTAAAAATAATAATAAAAAAATCACCAACAGACAAATCAGACATCACATCGCAACATTCGTTGGAAGACCTTAATTATTTTAATAAATCACTTTACGCAACACAATATTAGTATTTATACATAAAGATATTTAAATTCCGTAGTCAATGATAGATTAATAATTAACTTATTATTTATTTAAGCAATTAACGATAGTTATACAATTTAATTACTTTTATTATACTTATATTTATTTATGTAATAATATCTAATCAAATTATTTATTATTATTTTAAAATATTATTTGTTCTCAAATAAGTTAGAGCCAAGCATTTTAATAACAAAGTTTTAATTATTTTAATATTTGGTGTTTATACAGGTACAATATTTTCAAATAATTAATCTGCAAAACATGAATATTTTTCCATTACATTTAGCATGCTACTTTTAATTGTTTATACTTACATTCTAAATTTGAAAAGGTATAATTTATTATACAACTTGTCAAAATTTTTGGCATAATAGTTCAGTTTTTTTATAAATGTAAATTTTGACAAATTATACACTTAGTATAATATATATTATCCGTGTATATACACGTAACTTCTAGAAGGCGCAGGGAATTATACATATAAAGTGGTCCTTCGATTATTTATCATAATAAAAAAATAAATTACGCAATTTTACATTTAAAATTAAAGAAAAGAAAATAAAATTTGTACAAAGACGAAAATTGCATATTTATTTAAACAAAAATAGTAAATTATGTGGATTTTTGCATTTCGCGAAAAGTTGCGCTAGAATTAGGTATTGCAAAAACAACAAAAATAATAGGTAACTAAAATATTATACTGGTAACATGTATCATAATACTTTATTTATTGATATTTAACTATTCCTAATATATATTATTTAATATAAATCAGATATGATAATATTTGTGTCCTTTACTTAATTAATTTCAAACGTGTTCATTCATTGTTTGGCGACGTATAAATAAATAATTTTATAATTAATTTTAAAGTATTTTTCATTAATTCTATACTGAGATTTTTAATTCGTTTCAACTGTACCTAAGTGCAATATTTTTTCAATATAGTATAATTATACAATTAGTAAGATATTGGTAAAATGTAAACAAATAGTAGGGGTTTATCACCTGTTATTTAAATCTCTCGTTAACAAAACTGGCAAAGCTCGATCATTATTATCCCCTACTATTCTCGGTCCAAATTATTATTTTTTCAGTGGCATACTAAACACTTGACTAGACGTATAACACTGAACATAACAATTTCACAGTATGTTAACGAATTAAAAACCTGTATAATTAAAAAAAGTTTACATATAACTTTTATATTAATTCATATTCATCAATCTAATTCATTTCTATATAAAATGTAATTCAACTATATAGTGTTTATTCATTATTATTATGCTAGATTGATATTTACTCCGACGCCGGCTACAAATTCGTCTCGTATTAGTGGTAGGAGGGTGGCATGCCTGTAAACAATATAAAATATAATTTCTATACATTTAATATTGTTAAAATTGGTTACAAATTAAAAAAAAAATACAGACTACCACAATTATGTGGCTTTAAACTTAACGCAAGTTTGTAACATAGGCGACACACAATAGACTAAGGGAGAATATTGTCGCACCCAATTTCGAAAATACATTTTTATTAAATGGTTCTTACTTGGAAATCGATCCCGTCCTACCGATTAACAGTCTCGCGGAAATACCGTTAAGCCACAGAGGTCTTTAATTGTACTATTAAAATCATTATTAAATGCTGGAGAGTTTGTTAATTCATAATAATAAAATCATATCAGGCATTTTTTAATTAAGGAGAAAACCGAAATTGAATTTTAATATCGAATTAGTACAGTGATGGATTTAATAAAGTAAAAGAGCTGATGAATTTTAGATATTTCCAAGAACATAACCTGATCCGAAAATAATTACTTATACCAAGAAATAATATAAACTTTGCTAACTTCAAATCAATTATCAATAATCCGAAGGACACTTTCAATAAACCCTAAATCAAACACAAAATCCGTTGTCAATTAAAACCGAATTTAGAATCTAATAAAATTAAAAAACCACCGCACACGGAAATGTATCATAACTCAAGTGACAGGTGTGCGAATATCCCTTACCCGCAAAATGAATGCACGAATCATATTTCGCACATTGCGGGTAAACCATCGCATTACGAGGGTCATTAGGCTAATATAACCGAAGGTTCCTGAGGGTCGGATTTTTCAGAGAAAGAAGGTTTCCGCCTATTCAGAATACCTCGGATAGGTTTATTAGTTTTACTTTGCCTCGGGCTTTCACGATGATTTGTGTTTTTGCAATAATGGCCTTTATATCGATATTAGGGGCGCAGAGTAGATTTCCAGAGTCATGGTTTGACTGCTAAGGTCGGGTTTTGCGTAAAAGGGTTTTGGCCTTGGCGTGGTGGTTAGCTTAGCATAGCTTTTATATAATGGATGCAGGAAGCGTTTTTAAAAGGTGCCTATTGACTCCTTGTTAACAATGTAAGCATTGGTTCTATTCAGTTGGTAATGTACCCAACAATATGTAACATTTAAGTATTTAAAAAAATAAGTATATTAGTGATTTTTTTATACATACGTACCTATTTAAAAAAAACGTGTATTCGTGTCCAATTTACTACCGTATGCGATTCCTTATCTAATCCTTCCTATCTGATTCTAATGCCTACTAAATAAAGACCTCTTAGTCCGTGTCAGCCATGAATAATTAGGTAACTTGCACCGGCCAAGTAGGGAAGTTAGCTTGTAAGAAACATTACAAATATAAGCAGGAAGGTAGCCAAAGTTTTAATCATAAACACAAACTGGCGCTTCTGCTACCTACAAATAAGGTTTAAATTGGCTCTTTAAGTTAGACACATGTTTTGCCTGATTATGACTAGACTCCCGTATTAAATTGTTTACAAGAACCACCGAACAAGTGGTTAAATTCACACAGTGGTGTCAATAATGGTTGCAAAACGGCTAACTCATTTATATTTACTAAAATAAATTACAACGAAAGCTTGTAGAGCTCGAGACTTTTCTCTACGTAAGCTCTACAGAAACAAGCTTTCAAACATGAAAAACTTCAACATGTTTTTCTTATGATATAGGTAGCAAATTCGCATGCAGGTCACCTGATGGCAAGTGATCACCGCCGCCCATGACTACCCGCAACACTGAGTGTTGGGGGTGTGTTGCTGAGCCTTTGAGAAAATTGAGCACCGGATACCGCACTCACCGAACGAAACGCAGGAACATCGTCCCTACTTCACGTCGGTTTTCTGTGCGACGGTGGTATTTCACCGGTCGAGACAGCCCAGTAATCGCTGCAGACAGAGCCTAGAGCTAGACTCTACCACTAAGAAAATCTACCACATTGTCTAAGGTCTCGTTATAGGAAATTATTAGATAGCTTCTTATGGAACAGAGCGAGCAATATGGCATGGTCTTTCCGCCCTGCTGCTTCCCTGCAGCTAAATTGCTTTCCCCATGAAAATCTCTAAAAATCCGCTCTTAGTGCTCACTCACATCATGAAAGAAACGCCTGTACCAAATTTCATGGCCTTAACTTTAATATTTTACGTTTGGCGAAGATGAATCAGTCAGACAAGTCACCACTTTTTATTTTATAAGTATAGATACTTAATATAACTTCTTAGATTTATGCGGTCTTTTATATATTGAACTCATTTTAACGGATTATAACACGTTTATTAGTTTATGTTTGATTATCCGACGCTTCGGCATTTTTACAAATACTCCGGTCACAAGTAAACTGAGATGTTTTACGTCTATATAATCGTATTTCACTAAACTAAAAACGTAATAATCCGTTAAAAAATAGCTTAAATTTATGAGTCACTGACATTTCGGACACTAAAAACTCGGACACCTTGACCAAATTGTGGGTTTTCAATTTTAATATTATTTTTTCCGAGTTTTTTGTGTCCGAAAAGTCATTGACCCAAATGTCTAGAGTCTCACTCGTGCGGCGCCGGCCAGGTGGGCGCGTGCTTGTGCGTGGCGGCCCGCGCGCGCGCAAGCAGCGTCATCACCGCGCGCTTAGTCGGCGACATGGCCGCGCGCGGCGCCAGCAGCGCCCGCTTGCGCGCCGAGCTCGAAGCCGCTCCACCCACACCTGGGGACATATGGTCAGTGTGAATGATAGTCCGGGTAGGGAATAGTTCGGGGAGGAAATAGTTCGGGATTTGAATTATGTGGGGAAATAGTTCGGGGAGGAAATAGTTCGGGAAAGAAATAGTTCGGGATTTGAATTATGTGGGGAAATAGTTCGGGATTTGAATTGTGTGGGGATGAAAAAGTTCGGTATTTGAATTATGTGGGAGTGAAATAGTTCGAGATTTGAATTTTATGAAGAATTAGTTCAGAATTTGAATGATGTGGTAGAAATAGTTCGGGATTTGAATTTTGTAGGGGTGAAATAGTTCGGGATTTGAATAATGTGGGGGTGAAATAGTTTGGGATTTGAATTGTGTGGGGATGTAATAGTTCGGGATTTGAATTGTGTGGGGATGTAATAGTCCGATATTTAAAAAGAACATACAGGTTTTCAAAAGTTATAAGTTGTTTGGTGATGTAAGATATTTTGGGAAAAAACCAAGGGGACGGCATTAATATGTGACTAATGTTGTCTACGGGTTGGATTAACCAATTAGTTGTTAAAATGTTAATGTAACTTAACAGGTATGATGTTTTACTCAATCTAAACTAATCTTAAGCAACCTCTTAGTAACTTATTATCAAATCATTGATAAAATTAATCAATCATGCACAATGTTACTCAATCAATTTGATGTCGTTAATAATTGAGAGCAGAATCAGGAAGCTCAATAGGTAATATTGTGACTAATTGTAAATCTAAACAAAAAGTATAATTATCTACGGAACTAGAATGTTAACTCTTTGTTATGCTCACTCATATAATATAATGTAACAATCAACTACATTTCACCCGCAAAGTTGGTTCATTTAATTATGATAATGACAGTTGTTATTCTATACGCGAAAACGTATACCTTTTATTTTATAATGGACTTTATTATTCTTGTAATAATGTTTATATTTCAGTAGTTCATACCAGTGCTTAGATTTCTTATTGTCCCATACGAATAGAAATCAAAACAATGGACAGACTGTTTACTTTAGAAAATCCAACCTTAATTTAACGTAACTAAGTCTAGTTTGGAATACTCAGGATTGGAACCCGATTGTTTTAATTAAGGACTAAGTACAAAAAAGACGGTCACCTCAAATCATGGGGACGTCTAGGGTCCACAGGATCCCGTCAGTACTCAGTCCTTAACAGAAAGAGAAAGGTTTTAAACAATTGATTGCCAGTGTAAAAAACTCTTCAGTTAATATTACAGATATAGTGCAAAATTCCTTGCCTTTTGCGCTAAATAAAATAAATATTTCAGGACCAAATCAAGTTAATTTTCCAGTTCAATTTCACTTTGTTATGGTAATACTCGTATTATGGTCATAACATGAGTCGTATAATTGATTTTAATAAAAATAATCCGTTATAATGAGTTTAATTTTCAGTAGGTAATGATCGCTTAAAACTTAGAAGTTACTTACACTATCATAAATTGTAGGAACACGTCTTCAATACAAATACTATTGTGTAAAGGAAAGTCAATTTACAAATAATCCGGTAAAATAGCTCAGTCTAGACGACCTTTCGCAGGATGATATCTCAATCCATATTTTATCGGTTTTCTCACAAAAACATACATTGAATAGAAAGGGGTCTAGTATAAAAGCTGATACTAAAGAAAGCGCTCTGTCTTATGACAGTGTTATGGTTTATACATATACATACAGGTTATACATCGTGGTTATTTATTTGCTTTTTGTGACAATTTATGTATCAAAATAATAGATTAATTCTCAGAGTAATTTTATACCATCTGTGCTCGTTTGTTTCATGTAAAAAAAATAATGATATCTATGATTCTTTCTAGAATAAATTAGTCTATCAACTTTAATCACTTGTTTTACTACACTTTTGACCCATGAATATGAAATAAGTCTAACATATCTATACCTACTAAGATTGTGTATAATGTGTCTTCTATGTAAAGGCATTTTTATCCATTTAATTTTGCATTTTAATATTGTAGGATAACACTTCCGCTTATTACACTTTTGGTTTCACATTTTCGGTTTTCATAAATTTGAAACAACATTTTTTAAGAGATATTTATTTAATCTAAGTATTTATCATCCACCAACCCGCACCGAGCCAGCGTGGTGGATTACGGCTCAAACCCTCTCGCTATCCGAGATAGAGGCCTGTGCTCAACTATGGGACATATATAGGCTATTTATTTTTTTATTTATTTATCATGAATTGCATTTATACTTTTAATTAAGTTCCCAAGTACTGTATAAAAATTGCTGCAGACCTATCATCTCCCTGCGCTTATCCCTTTTGATCAAAAAGCATTTGTGGGTGAAAATACTTTTGTGTGGGGATTTCGAAACTTAGGTCTTGTAACCTTTTGTCCACTGACCGAAATATAATGAAACAATCTACCACGATGATCCTAAGAAAGCATAGAGCCAACCTTTTCGAAAGTTATCTACAAAAGAAACGCTTACTTGGCGGGCATTTAGCGTGGGCAAGAATTTCTTAATCAATTTTGTAGAACAAAAATCAAAACTGCGCCAAAACTTGTATGGATTTGAGCATGCTGTTATAAGGGTAAGTAGTATTAAAAATGTGTTGTGAGAGTGGAAAGTTGAAGAAAACCAAGACAATTCTTTTTTTTTATCACAAATTTTCCATAAATTTTGGTGTTAATTTACAAAAACGCCATTAGGGAAATTTAAGTCGGCATCGGCGTCAGAAAATCTTAATATTCCAAATAATCTTAATTTTATAATCGTGCATGATCTCTTTGTCCGTTGAAACTGTGACAATTCAGGAAATTAAACATAAATCAAATGAAACCATAATTAGTTATCTCTGAGTTTCTTTTACATTTTTTGCGAGTTTCTTTTGTTGGTTTAAATTTATTTATTTTATTTTTGAATAATGTTGTGTTTGGATTTTTTACGACACTAATCATCAAGGTTGGTTATCTTCAAAGATTCATTTCTTTGATATAATTATACAGCTTTAATAATAGCTGACTATGTAACAATAGGTATACTAATAAAATTCAAATTTCTCAATTGATAGTTTAAGGTAAGGTCATCTTTTTTATAAGCGTGGAAATTTTAAATTATGTATGTGAAATTCGGTAAATTGTGTAATGTATAAATGTGAAAATCAGTATGTTTTTGTTGACATCAAACATAAATAATTGACATATGTATGAAGTGACAATGAAAACATACCTCTTATCAGTCAGTTAGCATTTATCTGACTATTGAAAAATCAGCCCTTAGAAAACTAACTAGAGGTATTCAAAGTGCATAACTAATAAGAAAGTACCCCAATCATAAGATTACTCAGTTCTTCATATTTTATTAAGCCACTGAGATAAGTACGGAAAAAGAAATAAAAAGTATCAGATGTCCCCACTTTATTAATTTAACTACGCGAAGACGTTTCTTTGCAAATTATTTAATTAAGAGTAACGTTAATTAAGAAATGTTTTCTGTTTTTTTTACTCGGGTCGACGTTGAGCCGCCTGTAGGGTTAATTGACTTAAAAATGTATAGATATTTTTTCGTTTTTAATTTAATTTAGTGTCTGTTTATGTTTATACCTTTTTTTTTTTTTTTTTTTTTTTTAGAAGGAAAAATCCTTTATGGATACCCCGGGAGATAAGAGGGGTTTGCCCCCTGGGTTATGTCGGAGTCGCTCAGCAGAAGGCTGGCATACCGACTAAAAAACCGTCGTTGCCCATCGTTCCAATATGGGGCGTGACCGAGGGAGCTTGTCGCATTCTTCTCGGTTCACGCCACTTGGTGTTCTTTCGAACTCGGCAGATGTTGTGCACAGGCTTACTCGCCCTTCGGCGTTAGGGGGTGGTGATGAACACCGGACCGTGGAGCCCCCCTCCACGGCCTTCACCCCTTATCAGGTTGGCATCAGTTGCCTATAAAGGCGCCTTTGCCGACCATTTCTCCTCCGACGGGAAGGGTCCGCAAGGGGGTCATCCTCGCGTGCCCTTTCCGCTGCCTCTTTGAGCTTGATGATCTGCTCACAGTAAGAGGCGACAGTTGACCATGCCGTTTCACTGCGGACCATCTTAGATATGATGGCCCGCAGCGACAGGTCATCTCCAATATCCTGGACTAGGATCTCCCGCTGCTGCGACCATGCCGGACAAGATTCCAGCATGTGCTGCGCAGTGTCTTCATCGGCACCACATTCATGGCACCTCGCATCAACCTCCCGGCGCACGATGCGGTACAGGTATTCGCCGAAGCAACCGTGTCCGGTTAGCGCTTGACATAGCCGGAAGGTGAGCGCACCATGTCGCCTGTTTAGCCAATCCGAAAAGTTGGGACGGAGGGCTTCGATAGTCCACAGGCCTGCTGTCGGACTATCCAGGCGTCTTAGCCAGTTTCGAAGGGTGGTCCTTTCAGCTCTTGTCCGCCAGCGCTGAACAAGCTCTGGCGGTGGACGCACTCCTTCGCTTCTTACCATCGCGCTGCGACGGTATACGTCTGCCAGCGCTTTGGCGTCAAGTTCCCAAGGTGGGGTGCAGGCAAGGGCACACGCGGCTTCGCCAGACACAGTCCGGTAGCCACGGACGACCCTTATTGCCATTCTCCTCTGTGCCCTACGTAACGCAGCTGCATTGAGAGGCACCAAATCGTCTGCCCAAACAGGAGCCCCGTACAGTGCCATTGACCGAACGACAGTTGTATAAAGTCGTCGGCACGAGACACTGGGGCCACCTATATTGGGGAGAATGCGGCTTAGAGCTGCCGCTGTCACTAACAATTTCGGCACCAGCTGCCGGAAATGCTCGATAAAGTTCCATCGAGCATCGAGTGTCAAACCGAGATAGCGCATGTGCGCTTTAACGTCAATGCGCACCCCATTAACGATGAGATGCGCGTCAGGTGGTAGTCGTTGACGGGGCCCGTAGAAGAGAAGAGCCTCCGTCTTATGAAGAGCAACCATTAGACCCAGTCTTTCAATGCGACCGACTGTGAGTTCGGTGCCAACAGTGGCTAAACGAGCCGCATCGTTGTAGTCAGCTCCAGCTGCCAATATAAGGGTATCATCTGCGTAGCAGACTACTCTTAGGCCCGTCAGAAGGGTGCCACGCAGGACCCAATTATATCCGATGTTCCACAGGAGTGGGCCTAGGACCGACCCCTGTGGAACACCGCACATCATAATTTTCTCGACCCGGGAGCCATTGCGGTTGTTGCAAATGACTCGCCTATCCCGCAAATAGTTGGCGATGATCTGCCGCAGGTAATTTGGCACTCCATGAAAACGTAGCGCCTCGTCAATGCAGTTGTAGGGCAGGGTGTTGAAAGCGTTCGCAATGTCTAGTGACACTGCCATAACAACCCTGCCTCTAGTTGTGGCCTCTTCCGTGAATGCCTTGACGGCTATAATTGCGTCTATCGTAGAACGGCACGCCCTGAAACCGTACTGGCATTCAGAAAGGTTTGGCCCTGTTGCGTCTAGATGCTGGACGATACGGTTAGCGAGGATTCGCTCTAAGAGCTTTCCGCATTCGTCCAGCAACACGATGGGACGGTAAGCCGATGGGATGTTAGCCGGCTTACCTGGTTTCTGCAACAGAACCAATCTGCCAGTTTTCCAGATCTTCGGAAAACGTCCCGTCCTTAAGGCGAGGTCAAAAATGGTCCTAAGACGATCCTCCAAGACCATAAGGGCCAGGGCCAAAACCCGTCTTGGGATGCCATCCGGGCCCGGAGCAGTAGCTTTGCCCCTGAGCCGGTTAGTGGCAATCGCCATTTCGCCGTCCGATATAGCAGGGATATCATCGTTCCCGTCAGACTGTGAGTGTGTCAGCATGGTGGGTGCCTGATGTTCGGCACAGTCCGGAAAGAGCGTCGAGATGACGTGAACTAACAAATTCGGCTCCATAGTGTCCACAACTGGGGGCCCTTGACCACAAAATTTGTTTCGGACAGCACGATAAGGTCTCCCCCAAGGGTCTGCGTTCAGTGTTTGAAGCCATAGCTCCCGAGAAGCCTCCTTCGCCTTGGCAATTGCAACGCGAAATTCATGCAAAGATTCTTTATAAGAATCATGGAGGAGGGCTTCCTCCACGGGGTCTCGTCCGTTACGTCTGCCTCGGTATCTCGTGAGAGACCTTCGCCGAGCTATGCACACGCAAGTTTATGTTTATACCTATAGGGTGCCTTTAAGGCAATAAAAAGGGTGTTTTTAATTGTATGCTTTGTTTCATGAAATTTGTTTTATAGACCTTTATTTATATGGAGTAAGCCAATCCTTCGCGATTGGAAGAAAGTTGAACCTACTGAAGATATTTTTAATATAACTATTTTATTTTTGTTCAAGCAGGACATAGATATAAAATCTTAGCGACAAAAGTTTACCGAAGTTTTCGGAATAAAGTATTTTTTCAGAGTAACTTTGAAAGAGCTGTATAAAACGAGTGTTCCCATTTCAATTTTAGTAGAAGTTATTATTTATTTCGTTTTTGGTTTTAGAATTTTACACGAAAATCTAGACCTCATAAATAATCTGATCTGAATAGGTAACTCTAAGTTATGCTAGCCCGGGTCCTAGTAAATCCTAATTTCAGATGGAGTGGAAAATGCTATAAATAAAATCTTTTGAAAATTTATTTTATACCTAACAGCTACAGTTTGGTTGTAAAATAGTTTGATTGTGAACAATGATTACTTAAAACAAAACAAAAAAATAATGTATGTAGTCTTCTACATAATACGAGAAATAATACCTACAACAATAATATGACTATTTCAATTTTTCCCACACAGCCTTCAAGTCCATATTCCACATTAATACACTACTAGTGCCCGCTCGCTTATTTATTTATTTATTTATTTAACACTTGGTTGAACATACAAGTAAAATCTTAAAAAAAAAAAAAAAAAAAAGTTACAATTAAGTCAACAGGCGGTCTTATCGCTGGGAGCGATCTCTTCCAGACAACCTAAAGTGAAAGAAACATAGGGTACAAAAGTGGATAGGTGCAAAATAATGTAGAAAACATGGTACTTATAGTATTATTAAAGAATTATGATAAAGAGAATACACAAAGATACATATTTTATATACATTAAATTAAAAATAATATAAATACATCTTATATAATAAGTTCAATAAATACAAATATATACATACATAAATATACAGAATTCATAGATACCTGAGATGCATAAAACATAGGCACAAAGCATGCAGATGAATTGGGAAATAAGGAACACTAGGAATTTACAGGGACATATAGTGAGAGTGGACTAGTTTTTTAAAAGTAGAAAGTGTTTTAGCACTTTTTATTGCAGTTGGTTAAATCATTCCACAGTTTGGTGGCTTTTAAAGTAAAAGAATTAGCATAGAAGGAAGTAGAATGTTTTGGAATAGTGAGTTCTAGCTTATGGGATGTGCGAAGATCACGCAACTGATTTTCACAGCGTAGTTGGAAACGTTCTTTGAGGTACTTCGGGGTGAGAGGATCAAACAGAACACGAAAGAGAAGGGAAAGAATATGGGCGTTTCTGCGATGGCGTATAGGTAGCCACTCAAGCTTTTTACGAAACTCGGAAACGTGATCATACTTGCGCAAGCAAAATATGAAACGTATACCGAGATTCTGTAAGCGCTCAAGTTTATTGAGCTGTTCTTCTGAAACGTCACAAAAACAAGTGTCTGCGTAGTCCAGGATAGGCAGGAGAATGGAGTGAGCAAGCGCAACTTTTGTAGCAACTGGTAAGAGATAACGTAGTCGTTTTACTGACCCAGCCGCAGCTAAAAACCTCTTACTCACTTCATTAATATGGGATGACCAAGATAGAGTTGGATCAATAAATAAACCAAGGTCTTTAACGACGTTGTTGAACGGGACAATAACGCCGTCGAAAATAACGGGTGGTAAGTTATCTTGGTTAATAGAAGCAAGTAACTTGGAACTACCCACAATAATGATATGAGTCTTTCGAGGATTCACTACGATGCCGTGATAGCGACTCCATATCAGTACGTTTTCAAAATCACTATTGATATTTGCGATAGCCGAGCCAATATTGTCGACGGGGCATTGTGTGTATATCTGTAGATCGTCTGCATACAGATGGTAGAGAGAAGATAATTGGGTGGTAATGGAATTTATGAAAATTGAGAATAGGAGCGGAGACAGCACACCACCTTGAGGGACGCCGGAATGGAGATCACTCCATGATGAGTGTTTATCATCACTGCTAATTCGTTGGCGACGTCCTCCCAAGTAACTCTGAAACCATTGGACTGCCATTGGGGACAAATTAAGTGCACGCATCTTTGCCAGGAGTATGTCAAAATCAACAGTATTGAATGCGTTTGAAAAGTCGAGTAACGCCAGAATTGTCACTTGTCGATTTTCCATGCCTTCCCGGATGTCATCAGTAATTTTTGATAGTGCGGTAACGGTACTGTGATCTGGACGGAAACCGGATTGGAGAGGATTCAGGAGATGGTGTTCAGAAAGGAATGTGCTCAGTTGTCTATGAACAAGACGCTCTAAGACCTTAGATAGGAACGGTAAAATGGAAATAGGGCGGTTGACGGAGAAATTGTTAGGATTTGATATTTTTGGAACAGGAATAACGCTAGCATTCTTCCATGCAGCTGGGAATGTAGAGGATCGGATAGAGTTATTTAGGATCTTGGTAATAATAGGACTAAGGACGGTAATCAAAGGTAGGACCATATTTCGGCTGACACTATCACACCCAACTGCGTCTGAAGTAATAGCTTGAACACTACTCACAACGTCACTGTTAGTGAATTCATTAAAGGAAAAACTGTTATGGGTTGGTTCCGGCATGGAGGCCAGTTCTTGTAGCGTCTGGACCTTTAAATTGTCTGCGCAACGAGTAACAGTCGAGAAATGACTGTTGAGGGACTCAATATCAACGTTTGATGGCAGGGAATTATTACGTTGCTTGCCAATTCCTAAACTTTTTAAAAATTTCCATACCCTTTTGGGATCTGGATTCTCAACGGAACGATGGATATGGCGTAGCTGTGCGTCTCTACATACTGTATTGCAGCGATTACGTAAGACTCGATATTTTTCCTGGTTGACCTCAGTAGGGTTACGCTTGTATTTAGCTCTGGAATGATTTCTGCGCTTCATTAGCGCCTTAATGTCATTGCTGAGCCAGGGAGCAGGAAGATGCTTTATCTTGACGGGGTGTAAAGGAGCATGAACGTCATAAAGCGCGATGAGTCTAGAATTAAAGGCATCAACCTGCTCATCGATACAAGACATAGTGTCGATGGTAGACCAGTCGACACGCTTAGCATCTTCGAGAAGATTATTAATATTGATCCTACCGAAGTTGCGCTGCATCAGGACACGAGGTTTAGGTTTAGGGGAGCGAACTTTATAGGAGAGGTAAACCAAGTCATGATGGGAGAATTCGTCGGCGGCTAGTTGGCCGTGGAGTGCAACATGTTCAGGCGACGAAACTATCATCAGGTCTAGAAGAGAGGGGACAAAATTGGGACAGAAATGAGTAGGACCGGAAGGGATAAGGTGAAGATTGCAAGCGTTTACAATATTTTTAAGTTTTTTTGCCCTAGAATCGTTCTTGAGTAGACATGTGTTAAAATCACCCATGAGTATTATGTGATCATAATTTGGGATATAATCCTCCAAAACTTCTTCCAGGGTAGCAAAGTAGTTTACGTACTTAGAAGGACTATAAAAAACACCTATAAGAAGTTTGGAGTGCCCAAGGGTGATTTCCACAAACATGTACTCAGGAGCAGGAACGCTACTGGATGGCTGAGGAGACCTTTGCACCACCGAGTACGGTATATTGTTCTTGAGATACATGGCATCTCCACCCCCCGTTCTACAATTGCGGTCGTTGCGTAGAAGTTGGTAACCAGGTAGAGTGTAAGTTGCAGACGGGAGGCAAGAGTTAAGCCATGTTTCAGAGACCAAAATAGCGTGGAGATTAGACACGTCAAATGTAGAGAGCAGATCAGCGTAATGGGCATGTATGCTCTGCGCATTGATGTGAGCTATATTAAAATGTTGATTGCTGTCTGCAAATAAAGAAGCAAGTGAAGAAGAAAGAGAAAAAGTGCTGTGAAAACTGTCATCCCCATCTCCACCCGAATCCTCAGAACATGTGCCATAAGATGATGAAGAACTACTAAGTAAAACAATGTCCAGTGAGTTATGCATTAAATAAATAATAATAGTAAATTAATTTAAATAATAAATATACAATAAATATTCTCAATATTCTTTCATTAAACTACACCTACCAGCAGTAAACTACAAATAAAAAAAAAAAAACAATACAAAAGAGAAAAAACCAAAATAATAACAGATATCGAGGAAAAAATTAAAAAAGTAGCATACTTAAAATACGATACAATACCGAATGAACGTAGACAAAAATCGGACCGCAAGATAAAAAAAAAAAAAAGTGACATTTGTCTGAATAATTGACAATGAATGAATGTCATTGTTTGACAGAAAAATCGAAAATGCATTCATCAACATCAAGTTCTCAATATTGTGGAACAAATCTTTTAAGTTATATACAAAACCAGTATGAACAAAATAATTATTTACATAGTGCGCAGTCCGTTAACGCCGAGATATTACATTCCTCCGAGTTTTTGGGGGCAGCGGCCGTGATCTCTCCGCTTGTTCGGCGGCAGGTTTGGTGGGCATTGGAGCAGGAAATGCATCAAGTTCAGCAACAGAAAATACGCGGTGACGGGACCCGGCATCATCCAGCAAGAAAACGTTACCATCTCGGGTCCAACATCTGGAGATACCAAAACGCTTTCGCGCTGCCATGAATACATCGTGTCGGGTCTTGGTTAGAAATTCAGATAACGTTATACCAGATCCCTTTAAGCAGCTCTTAGCGCCCCAAATACGGTTTCTGCATCGGAGGTCAGAGAACTCAACCAAGACGGGTCTGGGTTTAGAATTGCCTGCTATACCGCCCAATCTGTGGCTGCGAAGAAGATCACTCATAGTGATTTCAGGCAACTTATTCTGCTGGCATACCTTTAAGACTGTGGTAGTAACATCCTCCTTACTTGAATCAGGCACTCCATGAATAAGTATGATTCCACGACGGTTGTGCATCTCGAGTCTCTCGCAGTCACGGGCCACCATCTGCACTTGGTGCTGCAGAGACTGTGTTGCAGTGAGAAGAAAGGCTCGAAATGTTGTGAACTCAGCTGCCAGTGTTGCCGTTGTGGGAGAGGGTGATGCTGGAACTTTCTCCAGCTGATTTTGGAACTCCTCCATGCGAGTGTTGAACATACTGATCATGTCCTCCACTGACCTTTGGACTGCTTCCATAGTAAAATATGTTTTATGTTTTTGTGGTAGAAAAATGTGAAATTAGTTACTGCAGGAAGGCGCTAAGTATTAAGCTTTAATATAAACCATAAATTTTGGTTGTTTATAATGTGTTAGTATTTTATTTTACTAAAAATATTACAGAGTTCTGAAAACTGTTGTTGTTTGTTTTTTGCAGCCTACCCGAAAAATCGCTTCTGAATATTCTTTATTTACAACTTTAAGTTAAGTAAAAAAAAACAACTTAAAGCTGAAAAAAACGCATTTTAGTCAATTAAGTGATTACAGAGGAGTTACTGGATAAACATGTAAACAGTCTCGATCGGCGACTTCACTTTATACTTTTAATGATGATAATGATAATTATGATGAAAATAATGATAATAAGAAATAAGATACACCCAGCAGACTCATCTATCTACTCCATAGTGAAACAGAATAACGTATTTACTATACACCTTATGATGATGATAATGATAATGGAAAAAAAGATACACCCAGCAACCTTATCTATCTACTCTATACTGAAACAGTAATGACACCTAATGATGATGATAATGATAATGGGAAAAAAGATACACCCAGCAGCCTCATCTATCTATTCTATACTGAAACAGTAATGACACCTAATGATGATGATAATGATAATGAGAAAAAAGATACACCCAGCATCATCTATCTACTCCATACTGAAACAGTAATGACGTATCACTATGCACCTTATGATGATGATAATGGGAAAATCATCTATCTACTCCATAGTGAAACAGAATGACGTATCACTATGCACCTTATGATGATGATAATGATAATGGGAATCATCTATCTACTCCATAGTGAAACAGGATGACGTACCGACCTTGCGTGGCGAGCGCGTGCACCGCGGTCTGTTTGACGCCGCGCAGCGCCGGGTGCGCATGCAGCACTCCGCCGAGCACCGGGGACGTGAGGCCCAGGATGTCGCCGCCTAGTGGGGTTAGTAGGGGTTAGATGTGGTGTGATAGATGTGATGTTATATGTAGCTGGTAAAATCATTGTGTGACCATATGTTGACTACCAATCAATGATAAGTTTTGACGACTTGATTTATTTGATATGACTTTTTTTAAATCTACCTATCTTGAAGTATTTTTATAAATCGATTAATGTGACCTAACTTGTATAATGTAAGGATATGCATTCAGAAACTTTTGACGTGAAATGTCTTTGAAATCGTCACTATACACAGAACAGTCACTATACCATGTCAGAAAACGAACCATAACGAATTAGTCTATATCTTTGGATTTATAACTACAAAACGATTTATCGTAGAAACATGATTTTAAGGTTTTGCAAAGTTATCGAAAAACTGTAACTAACTATACATAACCTTCTTGAGAAAGCTTCAATTAGTATGTATAATGTGGAATAAAAAGAGTTCAAAACTGATCAATACTTTTCTCAACTTGGTATGAATAATCACAAGTTATTAAAAGAAAAGTTTTTGTAACGTTGATGAATTATTCAAAAAGGCAAAACCAATAATATGGCTTCAACTTTTTTTATTCTACTACAATATTATGTAATAAATGAAAGTTAAAGCAGTGTTCATAGTTGGTATATATTTCTCTAAATATATTAATGATTCAATCAGTGATCCAATTAACTTTGTAGACGTGTAATTAATTATCTATGTCTGATAATTACTACAGAGGAATCGTATTAAGATTTACACGTGACAGTTTGATAAATTAGATAGACGATAGACATAAGTATTAATTATATGTAGGTATATCTACACAGTGATTGGCTATTGAACCCAAAGGTATGGTGTGAGTCCGACTTGTAGAAAAGGGGATGTTTTTTAACAAAAGTTTTCGTGAAACTCTTATTTATTTAATATTTAAGCGAATACCCACAATAAGACATTTGATTGAAGGAATCCTAATCTAATAGCTCATACAATGGTATGTACACCTAATAAATAATAAATCTCCAAACTGACACACCAACTGTGTGGCCCTAAACTAAGCAAAGTTTGTACTATAGGTACCACACAATAGACGAAATTGGCCCAACCCGGGGATCGAACCCGGAACCATCCGCTTAACAGTCCGGTATAGTTACCGCTGCGCCACAGAGGTCGTCAAAATGGTAACTCTATTTATTCTAGCAGACTCGTGACTGGAATATTTCTGTCTTCTTTCAAAATTAACTTCATTAACCAAAAACAGCAAAATCAAATCGGTTTTAAAGTAAAGGGAAACCAACGTTAAACCAATTCCCGTTAGTTAGAAACTCGTGTGAGTCAACTTTGCAGAAGACCTTACAAGTTTTAATGGGTCACTAAGTAACTTAGAACTTGTAACAAATTGTGTAACAAAATACGCTTTAAGCCAGGTTAATGAGGCAGGGTATGTGGTATATTTATGCTTTGAGTTTGGCATACTTATCTATATAATACTTAACTAGCTTTTATCCGCGCGGCTTCGCACGTGTTATATTCGGAGTACAACCCCAGTCCCTATACTACGTTATTATACATATAAACCTTCCTCTCGAATCACTCTACCTATTAAAAAATCTAAAATCCGTTGCATAGATTTAAAGATTTAAGCATACATACAGACATAGGGACAGAGAAAGC
Organism: Emmelina monodactyla; assembly: GCA_916618145.1. Classification (NCBI taxonomy): domain Eukaryota; kingdom Metazoa; phylum Arthropoda; class Insecta; order Lepidoptera; family Pterophoridae; genus Emmelina; species Emmelina monodactyla. The sequence goes on along the minus strand of OU745323.1, from coordinate 1,737,805 downwards.
GACTTTGTTTTCTACTATGTAGTGATAAGAGTTGGTATATGTAGGTATACTAATAATTATTTTACTAAGCACAGAATGTATTTTTATATACACCGTTTAAACACTTTGGAAATACAAATAATTATTTAATTAAATGTGTACGTGGGATAAAACACAGTTTTCTAAAGTATATACCGCAATTTGTAGGTAAGTGGTTTTCGACCTGAAAGGGAAGGTATGTGTCCGAAATGTTGTTGTTCTTTTAATTTAGTGAAAAACTATGCAGTTAAGTCCTGATGGTAAAAATAATAATAGGTGAAATTAAACTTGGAATTCGAATTTATAAAAAAAAAACTTGTATTTAAATCGTTTAAATTGTTTAAAGCGTGTGTGCGCTTCGGGTCAAAAGCCGTTGTGCAGAATTTATAAGATCAAAAAGGAATATTTCAAAACATTTTTTTTCTAAATATTTTTCCACTTACAATATCGAAGGCAAGAAGGTATTGAGTAGGTACTTAGTACTTTATCCATTTAAGAATAATTTTCAAAAGTACAGTCAGTGCTTTAAATTTTTCAACGTTGTATTTTACTCTAAATTGTTATTACCAAGAGTAAAATTTTGATTGTTTGTTTGTCCCATATAAATAAGCTCAGAAACTACTAGTATGATTTGAAAAGTTCTTTCACCAACAGAACTCTATGATTTGAAAAGTTCTTTCACCAACAGAACTCTACATTATCCCTGCTGAACATAGGTGTCAGAACATTTTGCCGCGGTTAGCTAGTAGTTCAAAAAATGATTTGTTTTTATATAATCCTTTCAGTTCTTTGGATAATCATTTCACTAGTGGCCGCCCGCGACTCCGTTCGCGTGGAAGTTTGTTTCCCGTGGAAATGAGAAATTTTCCCGCGGTAAAAAGTACCCTATGTGTTATTTTGATGTATAACCTATAATACTGTAAAGTTCCATCAAAATCCGTCGATTAGTTTTTACGTGAAAGAGTAACAAACATCCATACATCCACACATCCATACATACTCACAAACTTTCATGTTTGTAATATTAGTAGGATTTCAATAATAAATTTTGTTGGTTTGATTAATTTTTCCCTTTCAATATTTCTTGGTTGACTGTGCCATCAAGATTAAGAGATGAAGGTATATTAAAAAGTTACTTTTAAGACTTTTGTGTTCCAAGTTTGAGCATTATTACGCAGTGATTTGAAATTCTTTGAGGTAAAAGAACGGTATTTTGAGAAAAACTTTATAATATTCTTATAAAGTCTTAAGATGACAAATTAAGCTGTTTATATGTATGTTTATCAAAAGCTTTTTATTTGTTAAAAAGTTTGAATTATTAGAGGTTATTATTATTCTGGTTATTACAAAGCAAAAACCCTGTTAAATGTTATTTTTTTTTAAATACAAAAGAATGTTTTGTTTTTTGTTCAGATACTATATAATATACATAGTGATTCTTCAGCGGTTTTAGATACAAGATATGGTATAAGTCCGGCATGAATGATTTTTGTTTAATCTTTCATTTGTGAAAGATGAAATTGAATTTGCATATTCGTAGTAGAAATCAAAGGCTGAATTTACCATAAAAAGTAACCATATAGGTACAATTCGAATCAAATCCCAATCCTGAACCACCGGGTATAAGTTCACCGTATATTAGTTCACCGTGTATATGCTCACCTAGAATGGAGTTCTGTGTTAATAGATGGTGCGGCTGCTGCAGCACCCCCCCTCCCACCAGCATCTGGTGGCCCGTGTGGCCCGCCGCTAGCTGGGACGGGATATACTCTTTAGTGGTTTTAATTGTGTTAGAGAATTGGTACTTTTGTATGTTATCTATGGATTTTATAGGCAGGGCATATGTTATCTATGGATTTTATAGGCAGGGCAAGTTGGATTTGACAGCATTTGATTTTATGATAAAGTACTCTTACTTTAGATTAAGTAGAGTTATTGGCATAAAACATTTAATTAGTAGGATTAGAAAAAATGATTTTGCAAATTTCGCTCCAACGATATTCCTACGCTGTTAAGCCCTTTGCTATCCACTGTATACGAGATGGCATCTTTCAATTAGCCACATCCATTACACGACCTTCCTAAATTAAGTTTCTTATAAGTAATATTAGTTGTATTAACAAAACGAGTATTATTCATAGTAGGATAAAGAGGGTTAGTTCTTCTTACCTTAGTTATAGTATGAAGTACGTAAGGAGTCTTACCTGATGATGAGCAGCAGACAGGTGGTCGGGGGCGGGCGTGGGCGCGGGGGGGGAGAAGTCGCGCGCGTGCAGCATGCTCGGCAGCGACGCCGGCGCCGCGGGCGGCTGCACGCCTGGTAACTGAGGGAGACCAGGGTTGAGGAGTTTGTTTTTGTCTATCCGGGATTTCGCGCGGTAATTTTTAAGCAAAAAAGAACGCACCTCTAGGCCCGACCTTTCGACAGGGTTATACCTATCGTGGTCGCGGGCGGACTGACTTAATGAGTGAAAAATGGGAGTAAGATGTGTTCAACGCGCGTTAGCTTAAAACAAGAGGTTTGAGAAGTTTGGAGAAAGAGTGCATACAGCAAAAGACGCAAATGTCAAAAGCTGTGGGAAGTAGGTGTAACTAAATTTCAGAGTGTAAACTTTTGTTACAAAAAACAGAAACGAATGAAACAGGTTTGCGGTTGAAATTCGTGTGGTTCAACATCAATTCTTCCCTAAAATATATTGATAAAAACTATTCAACCTCAATGATGTGTTAAACTTGGCTTAAAAGTGTGTGGTTTTTAAATAACTATAATTAACAATTACGAGTATATCCAGTTGAAGGATTGATCAGCAAAATAAAACTCAAGTAAAACGTTTTTATATTCTCAATATATACGTATGTACCAGATTCCTTGTTATATTTTCTCTCACTTATACTAAGTTCCTTTCTGGAATTTGTGCAGTACATTTCGAATTCATGGCAATTTTGAATATTTCACCTTAAGTTAAGGTACTTAGGTTCATTTTCTGTTCTAAAATACATATTGGTCGTTACATTAGTCCGTTTATCCTCAAGGGATTTGACCCCTTCTAATCGGTGCTTTGTAATGTTGTTAGGATGTTAAAGTAGCAGTAACCTTCGTTTATTGGATACCATATTGACCTTCTCTGCGTATCTTGAAAAATAAATCAAATTACTTGCCGAGTAACAAAACGGTGCGAAAATAGATCCCTGTACAACCCCGTCGGCTTTTGACCGAGAATAAATAAGCTCGAGTATTTGACCAGACACAATCCAAAGCAATACCTTCTCAATTCTTAATTTACTGTCCCTGACACTCCACAGAGCCAATTTCGTGCAATCGAGACCTTATTCACAATTTCCCGCCGTTCGGCCCAACACCAGGAGTCCTGCGAAACTTTATTGGCCGTTTTTGGTACAAATTCAAGGCGACAAAATACAATTTGGCAGCCATTGATTCGGACGTGTCTTGAGTGATTTAGAGGCTGCGACAATACATTGAACAGATGTACGGTTTATTGAAAGGTCACCTTGTCCGGATAGATATGGGTTAGGATAAGAGCAGCGAGCAAAGAATAGGTGGTAAATGAGACTCGAGTTGTTAAAATTGTTGTGTGAAATCCGATATAGTATTTTTTTTAGTTTGAAAAATAATGTACGTTTGTTTTCTTTGTAAACCTAAAAAGGATGGAATTGTGTAAAAAACTATGTAAATTATGGGAATTGGAAACGAAAACTTCAAAATCACATATTCAATGGATACTAAGCGCTTTAATTGACCAAAAACTAAAATATTTTTGTTTTTTTAATTTAAATTATTCTTAAGAGCCTGATAATAAAAGCGATTATTTACTGAATTATTAGGTAATTTTACTAAACGGAGGTGTTGGTTAAATAAGCCAGCTTTCTTTTATAGCTTCGGTATCTACACACCAAAACAGTGAAAATCTTGTCACAGTTTCAGTTTAGAATTAATTATATTATAATAATAATTAATCTCTAGACTGACACACCAATTATGTGGCCCTAAAGTAAAAAACCATTTTTACGAAATTGGCCCGATCCGGGGCTCGAACCCGGAACCATTCGCTTAGCAGTCCGGTATATCTACCGCTGCACCACAGAGGTCTTCAAATTCATTCCTAAAACTCGATACGCATTACGTCGCACCAACTTTCCTCCTCTTTTTTAATTAAGACTGTTTTATCTACCTACCCTATGTTTAGTATTAGGATCTCTAAGCGGCAGGGTTTCTTCGCTGCCGCTCCTCGACTCCGAGGGTGTCAGCTTCCTCGTCTCCGGCTGTGACGAGAGGATCTGCATTTCCAGCATCTGCTCCTGGCGGATGTCGTCGTTGTAGTCCTGCAAGAAAGTGGTGGGAATTTAGAAGGAGGGGTTTAGGAGTGAAGGCTTCGGATGAAAGATTAGAAGCCATGAAGAGATATTTGGCAGGAGAGATACTGCTTAGATTATTGTAAGATGTTAAGGCTCTTAAAAAATCAAATGGAATATCTACAAGAATTAGACCTGCTATAGGGACTGAAACTAGTTTTTCAATGAGCACATAAAGTGATGCACATAAAAATAAAATTGTTATTTATGATCCGAAGCGATGTTATATTCCGATGAAGTATTCTGCAAGAGAAAATTTTATAATACGAATATACAAGTATAAGAAAACATATTGAGAAAACATAAAATTGCTGGAAATTATTCTCGTAAGTTATTCTTACTCTAAGGAAATATTATATCAACTTCCTTGGGCAAATTACTGAGAATCCAGAAGTGAAATCTTTCTTGATTTATTAGAGAAGAAATGTTTATAAATCTTCGAACTTATCTAACCTATACCTTTTTACTATTAAACCCTTGGAATTTGTTTGGATTAATAAGTAAGCGTTATTCACAAGACACATCTACTGCCTACACTTTTTGAGGAATAACTAGCAATAACAACTGAAGATAGTTCTCAACCGGATTGACAAAAATATTGAATCATAACTAAATTACACGGCTGCGGCGTTCCTGAGTTACTTTTTACTTCTTTTACAATGTATCACATTTTGAACAACGCAATAATAGCGCGACCGACTGAAATATTCATACCCTTGCCTTTTTATATAATTTCTATATTAACGATACACATAATCGAGCCGATTTTGTGATTATTTACCATAGCGACGGGGCATAATCCTACTAATATTATAAACGTAAAAGTTTGTGAGTATGTATGGATGTTTTGATGGATGTTTGTTACTCTTTCACGTAAAAACTACTGGACGGATTTGGATGAAACTTTGCAGTAATATAGTTTATACATCAGAATAGCACAGAGGGTACTTTTTACCGCGGGAAAACATCTAATTCCCACGGGAAACCGACTTCCACGCGAACGCAGCCACGGGCGGCCACTAGTGTTGTATAATATGAACCGACAAAAAATTCAAAGGTTATTAAACTGTCGGGCATCATAACCCTTATTTCGAGGCTTCTTTGGGGTTATTTAGTGAAACCTCCCGAGTTTATTGTGGACTATAATTTCAAGGGAAGGGTTTACGAGTAAATTCTATCATAAATTTTTAATATGATTGCCTATAAAGTTAGGTACTGAATCAGTTCAATGCATTTTATGAACTTTGGAGACGAGTAGGTATGTGTTCTGTAAAAATTTTATAAGTATATAAAAAATAAATGTAGAAAAAGTATACCAGGTCTGTTTCGATCTGAAAGTTGCGATACAAGTCCAAAATGATTATGTTTATTTTTTTTTGCTAAAACGACAGTATACGCACAGTAAAATACGCTAATCTGAAACCGCCCTCAATCATTTATTTCACAATTAAATTACTTAATTAATGAAGTGTCATATAATGGCCGCGAAATCGCTGAAGTGTCCTACGCGAATTACCCTTCAAATAGCGAATAAACACAAATTTATTATTTAGTAAACAACTAGTTAACATGTGAGACGAGAGTCGGGTATGTGACTCTCACCTACCTAATTAAACATCAATATTGATCGAATCCCTACCTTGATCTTCACAAATCAAATCCTTCTAGCCAACAAATGATTAATACATCACTAATGACTCTTAGCTGTTTGCTTATCAATTATAGCGAAGTTCGCATGTCACTAAATGGATGTGGAATTATTAATCACAGGGGAATGGTAAACTGTGGGATTATAGATTATTTGCAACAGGCTAAAGATATATATCTATGATACAAAAGTAGGGTAGTGTGAGAAAACTGAGAAGTAAGAAACCAATTTTTTTTTTCCGGTTTGATTAGAATACCTGATAACGGAAACTTAGGAAATAAAAAAAAGGTTTTCATCTAGAATAAACATTTCATAAAAAAAAGACAGATAACTCAATAATGTACTAAATGTCAGTACATAAGTTAGGACAATGGGAGGCGAAAAATCTTTCAATACGAAATTACATTTATTAAATGCAGTCTGAAGATGGTTCGCAGAATCAGTGAGCTGTGCTTAGGAAAACAATTTGTATACTTCTACTGGTAGGTACTAGCAACTTTGGTTTGCGATACAAGTGTTTTATCCGAGGAAATGAGACTTATTTCCGCCCTAAAATGTTACCTATTCTTATCCTAGGCTGTTAAACTATCTCTACTACAAACTTCATTCAAATCGATTCAGCCGTTTCAAAGTGAAAGCGGAGCATATAGACAAAGTAAGGAAGTAAGGATAGTAAGGAAATAAAGAAGTACGGAAGTAAAGAAGTTAGTAAGTAAGGAGTAACAACATACCGGCACAAGAAACCGGCGCAGCTCCGCCAGCGCGTACGCAATCCGCGCATGCGCCTCGGCGGGCGTCGCGAACGCACTGATCTCCACGTGGAGCTCGTCCGACAGGTGCGCGAACTTCGGGTCGCCCGACACTCGGAGTTCTTCCTCCTGTAAGGAAAAAAACATCATTATCATTATCATTATCATCATTATCATCATTTTCATTATCATTACATAGTATAAATCTAAGTCGCTAATTGTGTCTGTTTGTATGTTTGGCCGCTAACTCCTCCTTAAGTACGTAACGGATTTAAATGCGGTTTTCTCCATATTTTAGGGTATTTCTTCATTTAAATTTGTAAATTAAGAACGTTTAGAAAAAGTTACTTTAAGTTAGCAAAAATGCAAGGGTTCGCGAGCAAGTCGGCAATATTACACCATTGCAAAGCGTGGGCGGGTCGCTAGTTGATTTATAAATTTGAAAAATGTTTGTACTTAAAAGTATTACTAGAAATCTTAAAATTTTAATTGTGTATCTTAAATTACAATTACAGTGTATCATAAAACCTGGTAAAGCTGCACATATGTATATTACATTATATTTTTATGTGTAACACAAATGCTTTATTTATAACAAAATATAATATTATGAAACTTAAATAATATAAGAAATTAAATTAATCTGATTATGTAGTATAAAAATTTTGAAATAAAAATAAAATAATTGCATAATTTGGATATGGCTAAGTTTTGAATTTATTGAGTATTTTTTTAAATCCCTAAGGCCCAATTGCAGGGAACGTTTGAACCTCGGGTTAGCTTCGGGTTAGCTAACTCAGGTTTAAATGGCGCCACCATCGATTGTAACTACTTCTTATTACAATCGATGGTGGCGCCATTTAAATCTGAGTTAGCTAATCCGAGGTTAAAACGTTCCCTGCAATTGGGCCTAAGTAATAAATATTTCAAAGGCAGCTGCAGTTGCTAAACCTTTGGTTAACGTTAATCACCAAGTTTTTAAGTAAACTTACGAAATCTAAAAGGTAATAGTGAATTAGATATAAATCCTAAAACAAAAAAATACTTTTTCAATAACACCAAACATCTCTTAACTCCGATGATTTTCGTTATTTATTCACAAACTCGATTAAGCTTCAAATGCCTACAAACCGGCTGTCTGTTAATTAAATACCCAACACAATTCTAGTCCCTAACGCTGGCCCTTTTGAGATAATCCCGAAACATAATAAGATCAGGAGAGGCAAAGGTCAAGTTGGCAATTCTGCCAATGCTCAGTAGGTTGGTCGAAATGGTCGTATACCCTTATTGTTGTCGATTTCTGTAAGTGTATACTCGCCGAGGGTAATGCTAGCTAAGGCTAAGTGCTAGAGGACTAGGTTAAAACCGGGTCCGCTACGTTGTTTCGAATGTTGCCGTTATGAATATTTTCTCCCCTGCCTTATAGGTTCGTAAGCTTATAAACCCGAATGTTGTCGCGAACTACGTTGTTTGGAAGAACAACACGCCTCATACGCTCGAATGCTTGTGATTTTGATTAATTAAATCATTATATGTAAACTAATATTGATATAGTAAATAAAATACAGCTAATTCAGTGTCAATCAAGTTTAAAACATTCGATAGTTAACTAGGTTGTCGTTGAATTATGAAAAGTTTCTTTTGATTTTAAAATAACGTTTTTGGGTTTCTAAGTTTTATAGGGATTTTACATTTAGTTTTGCATTTAAAATGCTAATTTTTATTAATTTTGAAGTTATAGATACTGGAAAAAGGAATGCGGGTCTCCGAGCATTACGCGACTGGGAATCGAACCAAGTGTAATGTATAAAGAATCATTAAACGATTCTCGCAGTAGTGCAGCGGAACGTCGGTGGAGTGGTGGGGGTAAACATCCCACCACTTGGCTGCGAGCGCTGGACTAGGGCGAGTGTGTACAAGCACATTGTGGTTGTTTCATTTAAATACCTATATAGTACATTTGGCGACCCTGCAAGAGGCTACGAGCCTACCGGTGAGTAAAAATAAAAAAACGTACAAAAGATAAAAAAAGGTAAATCGACGACTAAGATCCGTTAAGTGTTTTACTAGAATTCATTGTATTTGTATGTTTATTTTATTAATTTATTAATAATAAATCTTTCTACTAATAAAGACAATAGTCTGTGAAAAGGTTTTCTAAAAATATTATAAATCCAATACCCCATTGTTTGTTACCATGCCGCGCGGCCGGCCACCGGCCGGATGAGTCATAGTTGTTTACGAGTGCAAAGCGCATAGATTCCTTTATTTTATTTTAACTTTGTGCATGTCATCTTGCTAATAAGTAGGTATCTATTTGGTTCGCTTAAATTGACTTACTATGAGTAAATACAAGAAACACTGTTCTTATTCGTCGATTGGTACCTACCTACTTTTTACGTACGTTATTATTATCTATGATTTAATTAGTGCCAAAATCAACACGGAAAATGTATATCGAAACAAAATAACCACATTGATTGGCCAGAACAGTGAAATTTATGTTAATTACTTACCTACATAACTAGTACTCACCCAAATATACATAATCATACCTTTTCGAAAAAAAAACACACACACCATGCTCATTTCTTACGTAATACTTACCTTAGTACCTAACTGTAATAGTTCGAACTAAATTATTTTAGCTACTTAGCTTTGTTGGCTATAGGTACTTACTTTATACTTAACGAGCTATTCATGTGAGAACTTATAATATGTAACCTAATTGTTGTTACAAAATCAAGGAAGTAGGTACTTACCTATGATAATAATAATAGATCATAAAATTAACTCATTTAAAATGCTTCATTTCACTGTTTGTGGTAATCATTAGAGGTTTTAAAAAAGGAGGTAGTTTGATAAAAAAAAAACAAAAAAAAAATCAAGCGGTACCTATAAATGCGTGTTGATAAGAGATAGTTTAATAATTATTCATTATTAAATGATATCTGGAAATTTGAGTATAAATATACTCTAAGAGGTAGTTTGGCAATAAGCTGAACGGTACCTACTATTTTTTTTTAAGCAAACAATCGTGTCGTAAGAGGTAATTCGACCTTAGTCGAAAGGTACCTACAAAATAAACCGTTTAATTTCCAGGTAGCCCCAAGATGGCGCAATTACCACCTTTAGAGTCATTAGACTGCGAAGGTAAAACATCATCTGTGGGCCTACGATGGGAAAAATGGAAAAGGGCACTCGGTTTATACCTAACGGCGTCAAATATAACAACGCCGGAAACAAAAAGGGCTACACTTTTGCACATGGGCGGGCTATCCTTACAAGAGATCTATTATAATATACCCGGCGCTCATGTAGACGATGTCGATGGTCCATCTGACTGGGTCAGCCCCTTGGTACCGGTACTCAAGGAGAACGGAGACACACGTGTTTGCCTGGACATGAGATAGGTAAATAAGGCGATCATTAGGGAAAAACATCCATTACCTACTATGGAACAATTGCTGCCAAGATTTAGAAATGCAAAGTTGTTTTCTAAATTAGATATCAAAAATGCATTCCACCAAATCGAACTTAGTGAGAACTGCAGACACATCACGACGTTTATTTGCAGCAGAGGTTTGTTCAGATACAAACGTCTCATGTTTGGCATATCGTGTGCTCCTGAATTGTTTCAAAAGACACTCGAAAAAATACTTTTGTCCTGCGAAGGTGTCGTAAATTTCATTGACGACATTGTTGTTTTTGGGAGCGAAACCGAACATGAAGAAAGGCTCAAGAAAGTGTTTCAAGTGCTAAAAGATAATAATGTGCTTCTAAATAAAGATAAATGCACATTTGGGGTAAAGCAAATACACTTCCTTGGGCATGAGTTATCAAGTAACGGAGTGAAACCTCTGGACAGATATATCAAGCTTATTGAGTCATTTAGGGAACCTCGTGTAATAGAAGAAGTTCATAGTTTTTTAGGGCTTGTGAACTACGTAGGAAAATGGATCCCTCATTTGGCCACACTGACTGATCCACTGCGGGAACTTTTGCACCTGAAACTTTGCAAGGGTGTTTGTATTTCATCCCACTGGCAAAACAGGCAAGTAGAAGCATTTAGAAAGTTGAATAACGCCTTGACTAATATTCGTACTTTAGGTTACTATGACCCTCAGGACAGAACGCAAGTTTTTGCTGATGCAAGTCCTGTAGGCCTGGGTGCTGTACTAGTTCAACATGGTGTTCAAGGACCGCGTATTATTGCTTACGGCAATAAAAGCCTGACCGATCGCGAGAAACGTTATTGCCAGACAGAAAAAGAGGCTCTTGCTTTGGTGTGGGCAGTTGAGCATTTCAACATGTATTTGTTTGGAAAAGACCATTTTGAACTAGTAACAGACCATAAACCTTTAGAGGTTATTTTTGGGCCTACATCAAAACCATGTGCGCGAATCGAACGTTGGGTGTTACGGTTGCAATCGTACAAATATCAAATTGTATACACCCAAGGCAAAAACAATATTGCGGATCCTCACGTATGTGCGCGCCAAGTTTAGCAGCCTTTTGATGATGATAACTATGTTAACTTGGTTATCGATCAGTCTCGTCCCACAGCAATTACTCTCAGTGAATTAGCACTGGCATGCGAAGCCGATATTGAATTACAATTAGTTAAAAAGGGTATTTTCAACGGTGAGTGGCACCAAAGTGTTACCAATTACAAAGTTTTTGAACATGAGCTGTGTTTTCAGGATAATATTCTTTTGCGCCAAAATAAGATTGTAGTACCTTCTAGTCTAAGACCAAAAGTGCTTGCAGCAGCTCATGAGGGCCATCCAGGAATCGTGGCGATGAAAACCCGATTGCGATCTAAAGTCTGGTGGCCAAAAATAGATAGAGATGCAGAACGTTGTGTGAGATCATGTAAGGGTTGCACTTTGGTCTCCACTCCAAACCCACCTAATCCCATGCATAGACGTGAACTTCCCTCCCAGCCCTGGGTAGACGTTGCAATTGACTACCTGGGACCCCTACCAACTGGGCATTACATTCTGGTAATTATCGATTATTACAGCCGATACAAGGAGGTGAAGATCACTAAAACTACAGATTCAACACAAACAATTAAACTTCTAAAAGAATATTTTCTCGATTAGGTGCTCCTACAAGCATAACTGCAGATAATGGACCACAGTTTATTAGCGCAGACTTTAAAAATTTTTGTAATGAGTATGGTATTCGGTTGTTCCATAGTATCCCTTATTGGCCGCAACAAAATGGCGAGGTTGAGAGACAAAACCGCGATATACTTAAGAGATTGCGAATTAGTCAAAGCCAGAAATCTGATTGGCAAGATGATTTGCTAAAATATTTAACAATGTACAATAGCACCCCTCATTCTACCACAGGTAAAACTCCCGCAGAGCTGTTTTTCAGAAGACAATTCCGAGACAAGCTACCTTCCCTTTTAGATGTAGAGTTTGCGGATCTTGACCAGGAAACGAGAGACAGAGATGTAGAAATGAAAGCTAAAGGAAAAGAGTTCGCTGACAGAAAGAGAAAAGCTATGGAATCGGACATTGGAGTTGGAGAGAAAGTTTATGTGAAAAATGAAAATATTATAAATGAAAAATAAGCCTTGTTAAACTTGTAAATTTATAAAATTTTGATTGTGATAATATAATTGTAATAAATATGAATAATTAAAATTTCACTTTTGTAAAAGGTAGATGTAATGTATAAAGAATCATTAAACGATTCTCGCAGTAGTGCAGCGGAACGTCGGTGGAGTGGTGGGGGTAAACATCCCACGACTTGGCTGCGAGCGCTGGACTAGGGCGAGTGTGTACAAGCACATTGTGGTTGTTTCATTTAAATACCTATATAGTACACCAAGGACCTAAGACAACCGGTCTAATGCTCAGGCCACTGAGCTACCATGCCGCTACGGTTACCCAACGAAATTTCTCCCAGTATCTATGTGCTTACGTCATATAACTGACGTTATTCCATCAAATGAAAGGAGTTTCGTTTCCCAGTCGCGTAAAGCTCGGAGACCCGCATTCCTTTTTCCAGTATCTATAACTTAAAAATTAAGTTTTTATCGTTACCTTTTGCCTGTCCTTCATGGACCCTCGGCCCAGCACCGCCATCTTGCACATGGTGTCTTCCTGTAACCTCTTCAAGGAGTTGCCCTTTGGTCCTAGCAGCTTACCGACGAAGTTAAACTGTGAACAAAAAAAGTTGTTCAATTATTTAGAACCACAGGGTAAAAACGTTAATTAAATAAATAATAAATATAAATAAATCTCCAGACTAAGACACCAATTATGTGGTCCTATGGTAAGCGCATTAAGTGCTTGTGTTACAGGTACCACACAATGGACTAGGGGAGAACCTAGTTACACCCAGACACGAGCCAATGTCGAAAAACCATTTTGGCGAAATTGGCCCGACCCGGGGATCGAACCCGGAACCATCCGCTTTACAGTCCGGTATAGTTACCGCTGCGCCACAGAGGTCGTCAAATTAAGTTAATAGGGACCGTTGTTTGGGTATCCAAAGAAATATCTTATGTTTCTGCATAAATATCTTATATTTTTTAAAACAATTTAGTACTTTTATCAAACACTTTAATTATTTTCCATTTACAGGCAAATGCGCCCGTAAGTTTTTTTCTTATGTTATAGGGAGCAAACGAGCATGCGGGTCACCTGATGGTAAGTGATCACCGCCACCCATGACTACCCGCAACACTGCGGGTGTTGGGGGTGTTTTGCTGAGCCTTTGACAAAATTGGGCACCGGATACCACACTCACCGAACGAAACGCAGGAAAATCGTCCCTACTTCACGTCGGTTTTCTGTGCGACGGTGGTATTTCACCGGTCGAGTCAGCCCAGCAATCGCTGCAGACAGAGCCTACAGCTAGACTCTACCTCTCTCAAATTCAACTCCACTCGAATTTCAATTATCTAGCTATCATGGATCATTAGACAGACAGACGGACAGCAGAGACTTTTAGTAATAGAGTTCCTTTTTTACCCTATGGGCACAAAATCCTAAAAAGTAAGTTCTTGTCATAAAATCCTTTTAAAATTAGTTTAGTAGTTTGCGAGTATTCTTATTATACCTATCCTCACACATAAAGTTTACCTCTTTATCATATTCTACCTATAGAGGGAATTAATTATGCATAAGAAGGTATGCCAAATTATCTTATTTCTTCCCCGAATATACCGTATTATTTAAATAGGATCTTATAAAATACAGGGTGTAAAGTTATAAACAGTAATTGTTGTAAACCGTTGGGTTGTCTTTAAATATAATATTTTGTTTTAGTTTTGATAGAGGTTCAATAAAATGAGTATTTATCTATTGAATTACTATTATAATAACGAACATCCTGACACACCCTGTTAAGCGATAATCCTATTCCAATAACACGACAAAGGCAAAATTCATGATTATTCCCAGAAATCTCACAAATAATTAATATTGACACAGAATTCGCTTTAAAACACCTTCCTGTGTTTCAACAAGCATTACATCAAACAAATACATTGAACCAGGTACTTCTAAAGTAATCAAGGATTCCGTAACTAATTGAAAATCTGCAATCACTTACAAAATTTTGACTAAGATTAATGACATTTTGGCTATCAAATTTTAAGATTGATACAAGCAATTTTAACCCTTTCTACGCTTGTAATAAGAGTCAGATGGGTTCGTTTAATCAAGTTTTGATTGATCCTTGTAAGGTAGGCGGTATTGATAAATTGCAATTAAAAGTTATAACAATTTGTCTTTCAGTGTTGGAAACTAATTTATTTGTTTATTGTAACAGGATATTGGACAACAGTTTCGAATTTCAAATTGAAAATGTTTACCTTAAACTTGTGAATAATATTATACTAGCTTCCGCACTGCGGTTTCACACGCTTTACTTTCTCGTGGTAAACAGTACCCCGAGTATAAATCTAGACTTTAGTGTTTTTATATTCTAAATTTCTTTCAAATCTGATAAGAAGCTTTTGCGTGAAAGAGTAATACACAAAGTTTCACTTTTATAATATTTGTAAGATCAAATCGTGGAGACTTTGCCATATCCGTGGGACGGTTCTTACGGGACTAGAAAACGCGATTCCTTGCAAACGTTATCATTAAAAACTTTTCAAGTACAGGTGATGTTTTTTTCGCGATAGCCCCCTTTATGTATATGTTATAAAAATATCTTTAAATATATCGTTAAAACATCCATGAGAAAACCATAAAAAAAATCCTTTTGGGGCAAATATTTTTGGGGCACGTGTTTTCATGAAAATTTTATCAGAAACTCACCGTATTACTTACTCACCGCTTATTTTTGCTATGAATTTCATTGTGTTTTTGAAACGTAAAAGCTAGTTCCAAACTATGCGTGTTAACAAAGTAAAATAAGATCTTGTTTTCCGTTAGTCTTTAGCTATATCTTTCACGAGAATCGGATCATTAACATATTACAGCTGATTGCGTCTAGATTGCATTCCACTGAAAGCATCGATTGTCTATCGAAATGTGTTTGCCAATCGAATAGTAACAAAAGCTTTTACAATAACGAGATTATAAACAAACAACATGTGAGGGGTTATTAAAACTTATTCGAAGTAGAAGAAAGTTAAAGATCAGATTATACTCACTTTTTTAAGATTATAGTACACTAGTGGCCGCCCGCGACTTCGTTCGCGTGGAAGTCAGTTTCCCGTGGGAATGATAAGTTTTCCCGCAGTAAAAAGTACTTTATATGTATTTCTGATGTATAACCTATATTACTGTAAAGTTTCATCAAAATCCGTCCAGTAGTTTTTACGTGAAAGAGTAACAAACATCCATACATCCATACTCACAAACTTTCACGTTTATAATAGCCGCCCGCGACTCCGTTCGCGTGGAAGTCGGCTTCCCGTGGGAATGAGAAGTTTTCCCGCGGTAAAATGTACCCTATGTCCTTTCCCAAGTTCAGTTCTTAGTTCATACCAAATTTCATCAAAATCAGTTCAGTGGTTTAGGCGTGAAAGTGTAACAGACAGACAGACAGACGGACAGACAGACAGACAGAGTTACTTTCGCATTTATAATATTAGTGGGATGATGATGTGTGCCTTGTGATTTCACCCGCGTTAATTAGAGAAAAATATATTAAAATCTAAGTATTTAGAACCAAGTTTTTCCCGTGCTCTGCTTCTTTTAGCCATAGCGTTTTATTACGTAGTCTAATACAGTCTATATTTTTAAATAAATAAATAATAATAATAATAGGTACCTATAAAAAATAGCAGCCTTAATACGTCATGATAAAGAACAGGCTTTCGACTCGAATATTTGAATATCAGTGATGATTAAATTGTAATTTTAAGGCAGCCATAATAACATCTACCAAATGATCCCGCTTTTTCTAACCTTCAAATTGAGCACTAAATCTTCTCGATTGAAACTTGATCGAGTGAACCAATAGTAATCGAGAATCGATGGTCTCGATCAAAAGGATATGTTGGAAGATGGAACTCTTTAAATCGATGGCTTTATCATCGAGTCTTATAGGTATTGTATTTTGCAGAGCTGTGAAATAGCTTAGTGTCAAAGTCAGGTTTAGGGCCGGTTTTTCAATAGTCAGATAAATTCTATCGGACAGAAAATCAGTATGTTTTGTTGCACGTCGAACATTAATACTTGACATATGTATGAAGTGACTATGTTTTCATAAGTGTTTTTAATAAACTATTTTAATATTTGTCTATTAAAAATGGAACAAGAACATAATTTCTTGGAAGCAGTTTCACATTTTTCAATAACAGATTTCGAGATTGCAGTTAGCGGGCTGACGTTGAATTTAATTAAAGTTAGTTCAAATAAAGTAAATTTTAGCTTTAAATTTACTACATTCAAAAGGAAATAAAAAAATAAAAAATCACATTGTACAAGTAACTTGCATTCAACTTAAACATTTAAAAAGCAATGGGTAAAGTTATAGATATAAGTATTTTATCCTAGCAATACCCATTATAAGATTAATACATATTTATTTATTATTAATTAATTTATATTATTAACACACTTGCTCAGAAAGTGAGCCTTTTAAGTTAATTTTGAAGTTGTAGATACTGGAAAAAGGAACGCGGGTCTCCGAGCATAAATAAATTAGCATTTTAAATGCAAAACTAAAAGTAAAATCTCAAAGTGAGCCTTATCACATCGTTTTGAGAGCCATAAACCGACCAAATACACACTTGTGTATAATAAAATATTACACACTAGTGCATAATATAACGATCCCTACAAAGTTAAGGTAGTGCCTTACTGCTAATTATATGCTAGTAAACAGATAATTTTCAATTTGATCGGGTAATACATTTTTTCTCTTTGAAAATCAATTATTTAGAATTAATAAATGTGTCCATATAAAAAGAAAACATTTATTATTATGAAATTATTAATAATAAACAGTTGTTTGTTACAAAGTAATTGTATTTTATCTCAAAAGGTATATTTTTAAATAGGTTGAATGGCGGCTGGTTAGCGCGTGCAAAAAAAGTTGAGCGTAATTTTTTTGAATTCTTCATATTTTGTTTAAATTGCATTTCTTCTTCAACTTTTTATGCAAAATATAATAGTATTACCTCGCAAGTGTATTGAAAAAGTGCGTATGGTACTCGTGAGCAACATGTTAATTATACACTTGGCTGATTCATTATACACCTTCAGCCTCGTGTATAATGAACAACTTTTCACACTTGTATCATAATATACTATTATACTTCTATGATGATGAAGGTAAGTTGCAAAATTAAGGTTCTTAAAAGCTTTAACGTGTATACGATATATATAACCTGTAACTTCGGTTTATAAACGTTAGTAGCCAATTACATCAAGCTTATTTACTTTATTTACGACATCAAATAAGAAAAAACCTTCGTCCTTACGTAACCCATCACTATCTTCATCCCCGAACAATCCCTGCTAATATTATAAATGCGAAAGTAACTCTGTCTGTCTGTCTGTCTGTCTGTCTGTTACGCTTTCACGCCTAAACCACTGAACCGATTTTGATGAAATTTGGTATGAAGAAAGAACTGAACTTGGGAAAGGACATAGGGTACTATTTACCGCGGGAAAACTTCTCATTCCCACGGGAAACCGACTTCCACGCGAACGGAGTCGCTGGCGGCCACTAGTAAAACATAATTAACTCCCCCCTACTCTGTTATAAAAAAACTTTTCTGTTCCAACCTGACATGCTGCAGTAATCTTAGGCTAATGACGCCGGTCCGTAACCAGGTCAAAGTAATGGTTATCGCCGTGAATCAAGAGGCGCCCTCGAGTGGAGAGCAACGCAAACATGGCCGACGGTCGAGTGGGGTGGCACAAGGTATACGCTGGCGCCGGTTTCTATCTATCCCTACTTTCCTATTCCTACTTTTCCTACTAATATTATAAATGTGAAAGTAACTCTGTCTGTCTGTCTGTTAGTCTGTCTGTCTGTCTGTCTGTTACGCTTTCACACCTAAACCACTGAACCGATTTTGATGAAATTTGATTTGAAGAAAGAACTGAACTTAGGAAAGGACATAGGGTACTTTTTACCGCGGGAAAAATTCTCATTCCCACGGGAAACCGACTTCCACGCGAACAGAGTCGCGGGTGGCCACTAGTTACTACTAAGGGCAATATTGTAAAGCTGAAGAGTTTTTTGCTTTCAAACAACAACGCGGTAATCGCAGGAATTACAAATTTGACTTGAAAAGACATGTTTTTGTCGAATAATAAGTAGCCCATTTTTTGCTGTAGGTCATGTATTTGATTGCACTACGACTAATAGCAGCAATGAAATATGTTGCAATAAAGAGAAAAAACTTGCACAAAAATCTAAATAGTTTTTAATCGTTTTATTCTCTAATTAGAAAGCGAATAAAGACAGCTATTTAAATTCAGACAGACGTCCTTGTCCTAAGGTCGGTATTAATATTTATTTATCATTGAATTTCCTTCATTAGTAGATGTTAGATTAGGCGAGACCTTTTGTAGCGGTCAAAACCAGGAGGTGGCTTTTCCTGCTACGGTTCGCAATGCTTACCTTTTTTTTCTAATTTTTCATTTTATTTTTATGCGGCAGGACGGCGATAAGGTCTCCGGCCGGTTCGATTTCAGATGATCAACCGGCCCACACATTTATATACACGATATTTACATGGTTTTTACACTTATTTTTACATTCTTTTTACTTTTACAAGGCGCTTCACGTCAATTTTCTGCAGTATTTTGTTTATTTACATTGGGGAATGTTTACCTTTCCCACCGACATTGACAGGTGACAGTTGTTGACGTTCAATCAATCGAGTTGGTTGCGTTCATTCCGGTCTTGTACGCGGATTGTTTTGTTTAATTCAATTTAATTTAATTAATGTAGGAACTGGTATAATTGACATTGGATTTGTCTTTTGGCCTTTTTTGGCTCATAAATTGGGTAAAATCTGTTTTCTTTCGGCATTATTCTATTTCAATTTAACTTCGGTGATTGAGCCTATCGGCGAATGACCCCTTAGTTCAATCACTGATAGATTCGTTCATTTTACATTTCTCTGGCGTTGTGGAGGAGTCTTATTGGGCTCATCTGTGATTATTTAGCAAATCCCGCTTCCCGTTTGACGGGGTCCGGGTTTTTTGTGATTTTGTGTTGTGAGACCTTGCCGGCGCCATGTCCGCCATTTGATATTTGCATATTACATATTACAAAATAGCCTGTTGTCAGGCCTTCTGTCAATAAAACCCTCAATTTGGACCTTCGTTCCCAGGGGGTTTTTATTACATATAGATTTAAATAGACAAGAGTGTATAAGCGGTTGTTGCGCCACCGCTAAAATAATTTTGACGCAACTGGCGCCTCAATAAAAACAGAATACTGCGAACTGGGGTTTCTTTTCATCTCCCTCACCGGCCGAACCCTACACAGACCCTGACCTAGCCGGGACAGCTGGAACGTTACATTGGCGCCCATCTGCGTGAGGCCAGAGCTGCGAAGGATCCCCAGAACTGTATCCAGGTGATAAATTACCATATTATTTCTCAAGATGTTGCCTTATGCCATCAACCGTCTATGTGCAGAGGAACTCCGTTACGAATTGGAGTATCGTAACGTTGAGTGTACTGGACTAAACACGGATGAGCTACGCAAGAAACTTAAAAGTGTATTTAATAGTGAAGTAAAACCAACATCTGTGCGTTCATCAGATAGTGAATTAGCTATAGTTGATAAGGCGGTTAAGGAACTCTCTTGTAATTTTGATAATTTAGTTTATGAAAAATCCAATAATGACTTTGTTAAATTTTGTACTAAACTTCAACACATTAAAGAACGTTGTCATCGTATTGTACCCTCAAGTGAAGAGGAATTATTAGCTCATACAAATTGTTTTAGGCAAATATTGCACTTGTTTGATGCCACATTAACACAGTTTCATTCCGATAAATGTAAACCTGAGAACGAAGTTGATACCATTAATTATTATGAGAAGCCATTGATTTTGCGCACCGATAATTTAGTTGCAACTTGGAACCTTAAATATCCTGGACGTTGTGAGTTGAGTTTGGTTGGGTTTCTTCAGCGTGTCGAAGAACTTAAAAAATGTCATCGTATGACTGATGAGGAATTGTTAGCATCTGCTTCTAGCCTTTTTAGCGACCCTGTTTTGTTGTGGTACCGTAGTGTTTCTGAAACTTTTGACAGTTGGTCTGATTTAGTATCTTCATTGAAGACTGAGTTTTTACCTTTGGATTACCATCTTCGACTACGTAGGGAAATTTATAATCGAACTCAGGACACCTCGGAAGATGCACTTACTTATTTTGCTATTATGCGACAATATTTTGCTCGACTTTCGGTTCCTTTTGATGAAGCAGAGAAGCTAGACCTGCTTAAATTTAACCTGGCTCCTCGTTATCGTTCGAAAGTAATGTTTAAAAATTTTAATACTGTGGAAGAGTTGCATAAATATTGCCGGCAGATTGATGTTGCCCTGCGCTCTGCGGAGGATTATGTACCCCCTCCTAGCGAAAATTGCTTAGAACCTGATTTGGCTTTTAAAGGTCGTCGTCGTGCCAAGGTTGCTGCGACTGAAGTCTCTGTACGTCCCAGCACAAGTCGTGATGTTGTCAAGTGCCGTAATTGTAATGGACGCGGACACTCAGCAGACTCGTGCTCGTCCAAGAAACTCCCCTATTGTTTCCGTTGTGGCGCGGAAGGAGTCACGGTACGAGACTGCCCTGTTTGTAGTGACCAGTCAAAAAACGGCGAAGGCACCCAACCTCCACCAGGAGTCGCTTAGGTTGTTCCCACCATCATACGACGAAAGACGAGTGGACTGCATGGTTAAAATTTGTTAATAATTTCTTATTTCCCTCCGAAGTTAATATTTGTTTTGCACCTTCTGTGTCGGATTGTAGGCCCTATGCCCGTTTAGTAGTAAATAATGACTTTCAGTGTTTAGGTTTGCTGGATAGTGGAGCTTCTATCTCCCTGCTAAATGAGTCAGCTTATCAATTATTTTCCACTCGTTTTTCAGTTGTTTTAGATAAAACGAATTTACCAAGCGTTTCCACGGCCGATGGTACTCGATATGTGCCCGACGGGAGGGTGACTCTTCATGTTAATTGTAATGGCTGTGCCAAAAAATTTAGTTTTGTAGTTATTTCTAATCTTAGAGTACCCATTATTTTAGGGATTGACTTCTGGGAGAGCTTTGCTGTTGCCCCCGATTTTGTTTCGCGATATTCTCCGAATTCAGAATCTCCTGTTTGTTTGTCGGTTTCTCCCCTTTCGAGTGATAAACTGTCTGTCCTCGAATATGAGTTGGGTAATGAAGATGAACACCTCGAACCGGTGGTGCAACGAGAGCTAACTCCAGAGCAGAGGCGAGCCCTGGAACCGGTCTTGTCAAAATTTAAGGCGCTCCAGTACACGCAGGGGTTACTAAAGACTACTCCTGTTTTGGAACACAACATTGATACTGGATCTGCTGCGCCCATTAAACAACGGTACCCTAATTTGTCTCCGAATATGTTAAAAATTCTTAATGACGAGCTAGATAAAATGTTGGAGCTAGGTGTTGTAGAACCGTCTGAGTCTTCTTGGAATAGCCCCATGGTCATAGTCCGTAAGGCTAATGGTGAGTATAGACCGTGCCTGGACAGTCGGAAATTAAACTCCGTGACCGTCAAGTTGGCTTATCCGATACCCTATCTGGACTCCATTTTATGTAGCCTTAAGGAGGCCAAATTTATGACTTCCTTGGATTTAAAATCTGCATTCTGGCAGATCGGACTATCACCGGATAGCCGGCCTAAAACCGCTTTTACGGTCCCCAAACGTGGTCTCTTTCAATTTAATCGAGTTTGTTTCGGTTTGACCAACGCCCCTCAAGTTCTTCAATCGTTAATGGACCGTCTTTTCGGCCCCGAGTTCCACGGCAAGGTTTTTATTTATTTGGACGACATAATATGTATCTCCCAGTCCTTTGAGGAACATGTAGCCCTTTTACACCAAGTAGCTGATAAACTGAAGGCGGCTAACCTTACCATCAACATGCCGAAGTCTCATTTTTGTCGTTCAAAACTGAATTACTTAGGTTATGTTGTAGATTCGGAAGGTCTGCGCCCGAACCCCGACAAGGTTGCTGCGATCCTTCAATACCCAAGACCCACTTCCCCTAAGGAAGTGCGCCGTTTTTTGGGTATGGCGTCGTGGTACCGTCGCTTTATCAACAACTTTGGTTCTTTGGCTGCTCCTCTTACTGCCTTGACGCGGAAAAATTCTCCTTATCGCTGGTCCGAAGCAGCCGAGAGCGGCTTCACCGCTTTGAGGGACGCCTTGTTGTCTGCACCGGTCTTAACGTGTCCTAACTTCGATGTACCGTTCTTCGTTCAGTGTGACGCCTCGGATGTAGGTGTTGGAGCTGTGCTTACCCAGGAAACTGGTGAGAGCGAGAGGGTCATAGCCTTCGCTTCCCGCACGCTCACTGCTACTGAACGACGTTATTCCACGACCGAAAAAGAGTGTCTAGCTGCACTTTTTGCAGTGGAGAAGTTTAGGCCCTACATCGAAGGTCATCATTTTACTGTGATCACTGATCATATGAGCCTAAAATGGTTGACTAATCTTAAGTCACCCAGTGGCCGATTAGCACGGTGGGCTTGTAGGTTATCGCAGTTCGATTTCGAGGTCCTCCATCGTAAAGGCCATCTGCATGTGGTGCCGGACGCGCTCTCTCGAGCTGTTACTCCAGCGTGCGACGCCATATCGTCAGATTCCGCCGAGGATCCTTGGTATCGTTCCATGGTCTCTAAGGTGACTGCTGGTCCAGCTGGTCATCCGAAGTGGTGCATGAAGGATGGCGAACTCTATAGGCACGTCAAAAGTAAGTTCGCTCTACTCTCGGATTCCGACTGGAAGTTAGTAGTGCCCTCAGGACGCCGACTGGAACTTCTTCGTCTCTACCATAACGAACCGACTGCCGGTCACTTTGGCGTCTTCAAGACCATGAAAAGGCTTTGCCAGCGGTATTTTTGGCCCGACATGCTTACGGATGTGAAGAAGTACATCAAGGACTGTGACATTTGTCAGGCTCATAAATCGACTAACCAGCCTCCTGCAGGTCTCATGGGCTCCCCTAAGGTGGTTGCGCGACCCTGGGAATTCATTTCTGCTGACTTAATGGGCCCATTGCCTAGGTCTAAAAGGGGATGCTGCTATCTTTTCGTCGTTACCTGCTTCTTCTCTAAGTATGCCATTTTGTTTCCGCTGCGGAAGGCTACTGCCAAGGAAGTAGTTGAACGTCTCGAGAAAAGCGTTTTCCTTGTGCATGGGGTTCCCAAAACTATATTAGTTGATAATGGCGTGCAGTTTACGTCTACTGAATTTCGGTCCTTAATTGAAAAATATAAAATACCGAACCTGTTTTATACGGCGCGATACCATCCACAGCCGAACCCGACCGAACGAGTAAATCGGGTAATAAAAGACACGGTTTCGTGTTACATCCGGGAATCACATAAGGATTGGGATGTCCATATTCCTGAGGTGCAAGCTGCCATCAATTCTAGTGTTCACAGTGTGACGAATTTCTCACCGTATTTTGTGGTTCATGGGCGTGAAATGAAACTGTCTGGGAGCGACTATAAGGAACCGGAAGTGGGGGAAAATATTGAGGCTGCAGATCGTGGTGCATATTCATCCGGGTTGAAAGAGTTAGAGGTTGTGTTTAATCGCGTCCGGCGTCATATGGCCAGAGCATATGAGCGAAACGCTCGTTCCTACAATCTACGCCGCCGCGAGCTCGATTTTCGTCCTGGGCAATTAGTTTGGAAGGAGAACAAAGTTTTGTCTAGCGCCGCTGACAGCTTCGCTGCTAAGCTGGCCCCTAGGTTTATCAAGTGTAGGGTAGTAAAGAGGGTAGGACCCTTAGTGTACCAGCTGTCTGACCTCAACGGTAAAGATCTTGGTAATTGGCACGTTCAGGTTTTGAAGCCTGGCTAGGTACTCTTTCCTTATTTATTCTCCCTATATAAAATAAAAAAAATATATATATATATATATATTTTTTTCGTAGGTGAAGGTGGTGTGTAGCGGTCAAAACCAGGAGGTGGCTTTTCCTGCTACGGTTCGCAATGCTTACCTTTTTTTTCTAATTTTTCATTTTATTTTTATGCGGCAGGACGGCGATAAGGTCTCCGGCCGGTTCGATTTCAGATGATCAACCGGCCCACACATTTATATACACGATATTTACATGGTTTTTACACTTATTTTTACATTCTTTTTACTTTTACAAGGCGCTTCACGTCAATTTTCTGCAGTATTTTGTTTATTTACATTGGGGAATGTTTACCTTTCCCACCGACATTGACAGGTGACAGTTGTTGACGTTCAATCAATCGAGTTGGTTGCGTTCATTCCGGTCTTGTACGCGGATTGTTTTGTTTAATTCAATTTAATTTAATTAATGTAGGAACTGGTATAATTGACATTGGATTTGTCTTTTGGCCTTTTTTGGCTCATAAATTGGGTAAAATCTGTTTTCTTTCGGCATTATTCTATTTCAATTTAACTTCGGTGATTGAGCCTATCGGCGAATGACCCCTTAGTTCAATCACTGATAGATTCGTTCATTTTACATTTCTCTGGCGTTGTGGAGGAGTCTTATTGGGCTCATCTGTGATTATTTAGCAAATCCCGCTTCCCGTTTGACGGGGTCCGGGTTTTTTGTGATTTTGTGTTGTGAGACCTTGCCGGCGCCATGTCCGCCATTTGATATTTGCATATTACATATTACAAAATAGCCTGTTGTCAGGCCTTCTGTCAATAAAACCCTCAATTTGGACCTTCGTTCCCAGGGGGTTTTTATTACATATAGATTTAAATAGACAAGAGTGTATAAGCGGTTGTTGCGCCACCGCTAAAATAATTTTGACGCAACTGGCGCCTCAATAAAAACAGAATACTGCGAACTGGGGTTTCTTTTCATCTCCCTCACCGGCCGAACCCTACACAGACCCTGACCTAGCCGGGACAGCTGGAACGTTACACTTTATTACATTTTTCAAGAATTTAGAAAAGTAGAACCTTTTCAAAAAGTTAATCTTTACGACAAACTTAAACCTAATTTATTTAGGCGTAGGTAGGAAGCAATACTAAAAACGTTACGTACGCCTGTGACTTAGACCACACACCAACCCTACTGACATAAAGTGGCTCAGTAATTGTCAGCGACGTGAGCCACTCCATCCACCATCCACCATCTGTCTAATGCAGCCTGGACCACGTCAGCAACAACTACTCATTTACATTAGTTTCTCAGACTTTTGAGATAAATGGTAGAAGGTAAAGTTGATGATTCGAGTCACGAAGGTGAAATACACTTGGGGTTAATGACAGGTCAGGTTGAGATGGATAATTGTATGTTTTAGGTAAATTAGATAGTGGAAGAGATCTACTACAATTACAAAAAACAATAAGTAGGGGAGCGAGGGGCTTGTTGTAACAGTTTTCAGTAAAACTAGTATATCTTGAGATCTATTGATTCAATTTCTACTAAATAAAGATTGATGGATACTGTAACTCTTCCTCTACCAAATCAAGTAAAAATTATATCATAACTATTGGTCATTATTTAACAATCAATTATTTTCTAAAAGAAGTGCGGTGTTACAACTTACCTCGTGCTTGGGGCAAGTTGTAACGTCTACCGGGGCAAGTAGTAACTACAATAAAATACGACATTAATACCTCTAATCATTTATTCTTTATTTATTTTTAACAAAATTGACATCTTTCCAAAGTAAGTATTATGTAATTCTTATCAAAAATCAACTCAAATACACTTTTTTGTAATCAACACTTAAAAATTAAGTAATTAAGAGTTTTATTTAGTAAAACACTACTTATAATCATAATAGCACTTTTAAATCACAGTAAGTAATTAAATTATTTATTTCTAATACACTCTATCCAATCTTTTTTGTTTGTATCTGTGTAAGCTTCACCATATACCAGACAATGCATGGTGTAACATGTTACAACAAGCCCCGGGATTTTGTTACAACTAACCCCATGGTATGATTTTTAACATTTATCAAGATAACTATTTAAACAATTTAGCAATCATAAAAACTGTTACACATTATCAGAGATAGATAAATTTGAATGTAAATAAGATGTAGAAAATTTGAAAATAGGCAATATTAAAAACACAAACCAAAATTTTACGACAGTACAATTTTATATCACCTGGCAGAAATGAAGGGAATGCTCACATTTGCTCACTGCGCCAACCGGCGGAACACTGGCTATGGCAATATGATGTGGTGCGGTTTATGTGTTAAATCGAGTCAAAGATATACGTTAGTAGTGTTGAAGATCCTGGTGAAAAGAGCCTGTTACTACTTACCCCTGTAACAACAAGCCCCTCGCTCCCCTACCTATACATTTGTAGCCCACATGCTTATAGTAGAAGATCCGAACCTAAATCGACCTTCACCGGGGTGATAATAGAACGAAACATATTTTATCATGAATTTAGTATATTAGAAAACATATTAAAAATGGGTTTGCTAAAAAAATCCTGGACAGACTATTTTTAATTATTTTTCAAAAAATGATTTTTAATTAAATGTTGCAACATCAGGATAATAAAAAAATTTTGTCCTGACTGAAAGTATAAAACGTATAGAATGTGCAGCCGTTGGGTTGCCTACTATTTACCTGGGCGAACTACTGGGTTGTCAGGTATAAACAGGTATATCGATGCCAGTTACTTTCACTGGATTGGATAATTAAAAAAAAATTATATCATCATAAGCGCTGTTTTATTGCGAACACGTTGATATAGGGTTGTCTGCGAAAATTCCGGTCCTATTAGGGGTTTGCGAATTTTAAAGATTTTAATTTATAAAAAAAGAAAATTAATCTAGAACATTCTTTGACCTTTCCACTGGCACCAATGCCACCTGCACTTTTCTCATATACTGGTGAAATGTTAAAAACTCCTAAATCAGCATTTTCCAACAGTTTAAAATCTCAAATCGAAATGGTTGAGCCCACGAATATTAACGTTGAAATAATAGATGGTTTTTATTATTTAGTCAGTTAATGATGCGAGAATTCGTATTTTTATGAAGAAGTACGGCGCAAAAGAAGACAGCGAATTTTTTTTAAAGAAGATTAAAAGTTTTGACTCCAACTTTATACCGCCATGTTGGATTTCCCTACTACAAAAAAATTTAAGAACAATATATGTAAATTCCATGTGGCTTAATGCAACGTTTGTGGCATTTTTTTCCGTTTGTTTCCGATTGAGTACAAATAATAAAAACCATCAATTATTTCAACGTTAATATTCGTGGGCTCAACCATTTCGATTTGAGATTTTAAACTGTTGGAAAATGCTGATTTAGGAGTTTTTAACATTTCACCAGTATATGAGAAAAGTGCAGGTGGCATTGGTGCCAGTGGAAAGGTCAAACAATGTTCTAGAATAATTTTCTTTTTCATAAATTAAAATCTTTAAAATTCGCAAACCCCTAGTAGGACCGGAATTTTCGCAGACAACCCTATATCAATGTGTTCGCAATAAAACAGCGCTTATGATGATATAATTTTTTTTAAATTATCCAATCCAGTGAAAGTAACTGGCATCGATATACCTGTTTATACCTGACAACCCAGTAGTTCGCCCAGGTAAATAGTAGGCAACCCAACGGCTGCACATTCTATACGTTTTATACTTTCAGTCAGGACAAAAAATTTTTATTATCCTGATGTTGCAACATTTAATTAAAAATCATTTTTTGAAAAATAATTAAAAATAGTCTGTCCAGGATTTTTTTAGCAAACCCATTTTTAATATGTTTTCTAATATACTAAATTCATGATAAAATATGTTTCGTTCTATTATCACCCCGGTGAAGGTCGATTTAGGTTCGGATCTTAGACTATTATGAGATGCGATTTATTAAACCCTGAGAACAGAGTACTTAATAATAAGTCTGATAATAATTATATTCTTATTGCATCAGTATATTTAGTTCAAATTTTACATTCCATTTGATTGACTGTCAAAGTAAAATACCTAATTGCGTCGATACCTCGCTTGGTGCCTAGTTAACAGTAGAAAGGCGGGCAGCACCGAGCACCGCACCACACACAGTCACGATGGTAATTAACTCTATTCTCGCTTCTAAAACCAAACTTTAGGTACTCTGTGACCACACTATAAAGTGAGGTAGGTACTTTTACAAACGATTGTTATTATATCTCTTTCGCATCTAAAACAAATTATTGATACTTTGGGTGACCCCATTGTAAGGTCCTTTTACAAAATCCCTGTCATGGAACTGAAGCTTTCACTCCCTAAATCGTTTACTAAGAGCAGTATATTAACTAAGGCAGGACCACTGTTTACCTGCATCATGTGTCTACATAGATACTTCGGAATGTTCAAGTAATTGATGAAAACCAACTTTGGATTAAGAAGAATTTTCGGGAGCAACATAGGTCACAAATGGGCCCATAAAAACCGCTTGATGGCCAATTCCCCGTAATTCTATCGCTTTTTTCTTAAATAAACCACCTGAGAGAATGAAAGAAAACCTATTATTCCAATTGATGGATACCTTCATTTGTCTCTTTACTGTTTCTTACAAAAAACTCGTGTCATTTCTTATGGGTTTCGTATTTCAACCAAATGATGTCCTTGTGGAAGAGACAATGAGTAAGATGAGAATAAAATATGTTTGCGGGTAAAATGTCGGTGGTAACAAATGTCAGGTTGAACAGTTGTTTTGTGTGAGGATACTTACTTAAAGATGTTGGCTTTATTTTTATAATAAGGTCTGGTTAATGCACTATGATAGAACCTCGACCGCAAGACGAAGAAAGCTTAATTTTTCACCAAATTAATAAATTGACAGATAAAAAACTTACCTATTTGAATCTTTAGTTGGACACTTAACTTTTACATCTAATTTAAAATTAAAAAACTTGTGAGTTTTGATTTTAGGAGTAATCTTTTACCACGAAACCGATTTAAAAAGTTCTTTCACCACCAGAAAGCAAATTTTATTTCCACTGGAGTGAAGCCAATGCTGGTTAAGTGTTGAATAAAATGGTGCTTCAGTAACTAAATAAGCTTAGTGACCAGCCAAATCAGTTGGCGAATAGATTTTCATCCATACCCCTTGTATTAAGAAGTACCTACTTTAGGGTGGTCCCGGACGGGCACGACGACGCGCACGCACACCTTCACCGGCTTGTCCCGCGTTATGTCCAGCATGCGACGCTCGCTCCGCCATTCACCTGCAGACAACAAGCTCAACTTTAATACGCCGCTTAAACAGGAAAATTCGAATACGCTGCTTAAACAGGAAAATCCGAGTACAATAGACCTTACTTTTGTGATATTTCATTTGAAGTTTTTTTAGTAAGTTGACGCTCGCTACGCTCGCTTGGCTCGCGTATGTTTTTTATGTATAAAAATTTAATCTTACCTAATGCAATATAGGTTATCACAGTGACGTATTTCCCATAGGGACCATCGGGCATTTGCCCGGGGCGGCCCATTTTCAAGGGGCGGCGGCCATGGAAAAAAGCCCATTTCAAGAGCATGAGTAGAACTACACACACCAACATCGTCTAGGGATATCATCATTACATAGTATAAATCCAAGTCGCTATTTGTGTCTGTTTGTATGTTTGGCTGCTAACTCCTTCTAAACCACACAACGGATTTTAATGCAGTTTTCGCCATCTTTTAGGTATTTATTCATTTTAATTTGTAAATAAAGAACAATTGGAAAAGGTTTTTTTAAGTTAGCCAAAATTCAATATTTCGTGAGCAAGTCGGCCAAAATTACACCATTGCGAAGCGTGGGCGGGTCGCTTGTTTTGTATAAAGTTCTTAAACTCAAAAAATACTGAGGAATTTAATTTTTTTTGAAGAAAGTTTATTTTGTAAACCGTGTTGAACGATTCTAAATTTGAATTTGAAAAAAAAAAAAAAACAAAAGATTCACGCTGCATAATGGTAGCGAAGTCTGAAGGTTTCATTTACCTACAGTAACTTTTGACATTTTTTTGTGCCAAATTTAAGTTTTATAGCAAGTTATCGGTAAATTTTCAATTAATATGCATCATGTAGCGGGGCTATTGAACGAGGAAAGAAATGTTAAGGGCAGTAGGCATGCTCCAAGCTGGGGCTACTCAACGGAATATTGCTGAGGAGATGGGAAGAAGACAAAACGTGATATGAAGGTTATGGTCATGTTATCGTGCTACTCGTGAAATGTCTGAAAGACACCCAGGCGGGAAACACTTAACCACTCAACGACAAGACCGATATTTGCAAGTTGCCGCGAGAAGGCAACCAAATGTTACGGCCATGCAGTTGGTTCAGAGGCTCCAGTCAGAGCACCAGTTGCTTGTGAGTGATGAAACTGTGAGGAGGAGGCTGCATGAAGCTAATCTTCATGCTTGCAGACCGCTTCGTACTCCAGCACTACGCCGAGGAAGTCGTGGACGACGGCTAGAGTGGGTTCGTGAACATTTGCTCTGAGAAGATAACCAGTGGTTCATATTGCTGTTTACCGATGGCTCTCGGTTCGGTTTCCATCCTAATACACGTAGAGTACGTGTTTAGCGAGTTCCTGGTGGTGAGTGCCGTCTGCGACACCCTCAGGAAGTCCTTCCATATCACGGCGGGACAATTAAGGTTTGGGCGAAAATTCGTGTTGGTGGAAGAACAGACCTCGTTTGAATCAGAAACACAATAACAGCTGAAAAATATTGTAACGAGGTGCTAGAACCAATAATCTATCCCGACCAACTGCAAATGGGCCAAGAATTCACGCGAATGAACGACAAAGCCCGTCCGCACACAGCGAGAGTGGTGACGAGCTGGTTGTAGGAGCACGACGTATCGGTCCAAGGCTGGCCCACTCAGTCGCCTGACCTAAACCTCATTAAATACGCGTAGGGTATGCTCCAAAAAAGAGCTTTAAGGAACTTTGCCACAAATATTGCGACGAAAGAACATCTTTTTTGCCACTTAGCCGGACCTGGGACAATTTACCACAGCCTGACTTGGATAACTTAATCCAAAGCATAGAAAACGTTGTAGGACCGTTTTTAACGTCATGCATGGTTATACTGACTACTGATTTTTCACAATACCGTTCAAAACTGAATAATTTCTGATTATTTTTCACTTTTCCTTGAGAAACACATTCCTTGTTACTTTTACATTTTTTCACTTTTTTCTTTATTAAAAAAAAAAAACATTTTTACGCAAAAAAAATGATTTATTTTATTTTGGTAATGTAGTCTGGATAAATGAGCTTTATAAAAATATATACATGTTGTATGTAAATTTTTATAAATTTTGAGTAAACTAAGTAAATTCAAAATATCCCTAGACGATGTTGATGTGTGTATTATAAAAATCATTTATTTTAAGTGAGAGAAAAGTTCGCAGTAGGTACTCTTTTCTTTCTCCAATAATAATTTAAAAAATCCGGGAGTGAAAAGGGAACGAAATCAATAGTAAGTTTGCTTTCCTTTTAAAATTAAATGTGATGACCGAAACTGAAGTACAACTAAGTGCAAAACAGCTCCAGGCTACTTACCCTACAGATTGATATTTTTGCAGATGAATGTGTTTTGTTGAAAAACTATTTAACAAATTTAGTAAAACCACAAAGCCTTAAACAATTATTTGGCATTATTAATGAGAAAATCTTAAAAGATATTTTCCCATATGTTGCTATAACACTAAAAATGTTTCTCTGTACTGCAGTTTCTAACTGTAGCGCTGAACGATCTTATTCAGTGTTAAAAAGAATAAAAAATTACATGCGCTCTCGTCTAAGTGAAGAACGTTTAAATAATTTAGCAATTCTTAATATAGAAGCAGATTTAATAATGTCCATAAATTTCAATGACATAATTGATGATTTTGTTGAGCAAATGTCACATCGTTGCCCAATTTAAACGTTTATGTAATAATATAATTTAAAAAATATTAATTAATGACCAGGTATAATAAATATTTTTTATGCGCGAGGCCTTCTAATTTTGTTTTGTTTCTTACCTAGACTCCAACGTAATTAATAGCATAGGTAACTACTAACTAAACCACAGAACAGCGACTCCGGCTTACAACTAAACTAATTTTATATAATGTGATAATCGGGTGGATGGGGTGAAGCCGTTAACTGCAAACTGCCTTTTTTAGGTTATAGAGTTTGAGGGGCGGCCGTATAATTTTTGCCCGGGGTGTAAAAATCTAAAATACGTCCCTGGGTTATCATGTCAAATTTAAAAACGAAATGTGTTTTATTACTGCTCCATATAATACAGTAACGGTGATTTTATTAATCAAAGAAGGAAACACCAAGCCGAAGAAGTCTCAGTTTCAAAAGTCGAAGTCTTAACAAAATCGTGTTGTTGTTGACTTCGCTTTGTAAACAACGTTTGAAAGTTTGAAGTAAAGTTAGTAAGAGTAAGTGTTTACAAGCCTTCGCGTTCGATGTTTTTCTAACATATGTTTATTTATACAGGCTGCTATTAGAATACGAATTTTCAGTCAACAGGTATACATATACACCACGTAAAAATTGCAATTGTTGCCTATATATATTTTAATTTAAAACACTATTTTCACGTGCTCGGAGGTTATACAACTAAAATAACAACCGACGCCTTTTCCCGCCATCTTGTGTACCAAGTGACAGGTGTCATTTCTGGCGCGAAGCTTTTTCGCGCGCTTTATTTCCACGATTTGACAACAAAGCGACAGAGGGATCAAATATTAATGTTGAGAAGGGTCCTGGATTTCACGCATTTTTGTCTTTATGATAGAAACAGGAAAAGCGTATAGTATGGGGTATGTTCCTAAATAGAATGTTTTTTTTTGGTTTTTGTCAGTCTAACTAAATTATAAGAGATTCGGGCGACACATTTACTTTTAACTTGGTAGCTATCCCATCAAAAACATAAATGTTAAATGAGAGCCATGTTCATTATTATAATATACGAGCGACCCGCCCACGCTTCGCAATGGTGTAATTTTGCCGACTTGCTCGCGAACCCTTGCATTTTTGCTAACTTAAAAAAACTTTTTCTAAACGTTCTTTATTTACAAATTTAAATTAATAAATACCCTAAAATATGGAGAAAACCGCATTTAAATTCATTACGTACTAAAGGAGGAGTTAGCGGCCAAAATTAGCGACTTAGATTTATACTATGTAATGATGATGCCTTGGTGGTTGACGTCAACGCCAAAACAAGTGTGATTGGCTTGATTCACTTATAGTCCAGATTAATCACTGTCAACCGCTGATCAACCACTTGGCTGTAGCCTGTGATGTTTGTAACACGTCATTATTAACTGCTACGTAAAATTATAAAAACTTAAAGTGATTTATATCCGTTTAAACTGGGGGTGTGTTTAATACAAATCAGCACCACATTCGCTTAGACGAGGGTGGCCTATTTAACCCGAAACATACATGCCTCACACAACTGTTGGTTAAATCTGTTTACAAAGTTAACGCTCTAACGGCAGTTTAATGCATTTATTTTACTTTCAACAGCTTAAGTGACATTCGC
The DNA here is from genome assembly GCA_916618145.1 of Emmelina monodactyla. Classification (NCBI taxonomy): domain Eukaryota; kingdom Metazoa; phylum Arthropoda; class Insecta; order Lepidoptera; family Pterophoridae; genus Emmelina; species Emmelina monodactyla. The sequence continues at coordinate 1,703,878 of OU745323.1, read as the reverse complement.
TTAACATAGTAAGGAACCGTTAATATTTTAGATTGTGATTTTAAGCCATAACCCTTAATTTATATTGAAATTAATTAGTATTGGTAGAGCTAAGTAAGAATATTTTGCTTCGACAAAATTGTAAGATAATGTAAACATTTCGCTGCTATTAGTAATAAGTTTAGTAATATTAAAACAAACTCTTGTTTCATATTTTTTATCATTATATTATGTTACCAATCGACCAGCAGAGCAATAGTGAATTTTGAGCATAGTTTCATGTCTATTGTATAAAGAAATCCGAATGAAAATAGTTATGTTCACTATCTTTCTTTGCACCGTACCCCTTATTTTTAATAATTCTTTCAGTTTTTCACTATCAAAAGCTATTCAAATGACCTTAAAAGTTTGTTTCATAACGCAGTATGTAGCCATAACCAGTATGATCCCCAGCTATCGCTCTCGCACCCGATGCCGCAAGAAGGCGGGTAGTTGTCAAAGTTGTTTTGACCAAATCGCGATGTCAACTCAAACAACTGTCCGGATTATGGGAGGTGGGGTGGGGTTGTATTGATAGCGATGTCATTAATGATACGAGCTTAAGGTCCGTTTTCAAAATCGCTCTCAACTCTGAGATCGAATTTGAAATCGGTTTTGAGAGAGAAATACGGTTCTTATATGTTGTTTACATTCGTATACACTTGAGACGCTGAACTCACAAATTTGGTTTTAAATTATAATATAATCTCAAGATCGCGTTCAAGTTCGATTTCAGAGTTGAGAGTGATTTTTTAAGCGTGTAAATTCTCGATTCGCGAGTCTAGCTCAATGATGCATGCAGTTATACACGTTGGCAACTGTCTATAACTGAGTGGGCTGACGGATTTTTTATTGCCTTTTATAATTTTGCCAATATAATATATTGACTAACATCGAATGAGCTGAAATAATTAGGTATTATAATAATAATATAATCATTTATTTCTCCTTTCCAATACTTAGACAATCTAGGGTTTTCTTAAATTACAATAAGCCTAAGACATAATTTTGCCCAAGTGAAAGTAAGGAGCTGGTGTCTGATATAGGCCTTGGCCTGAACTACAGATCACCAGGCTCTTTACCCAGGAAATATAGGAAACAATTACAATTATAATAGAATAGAACTAGTTTAAGTTAAACAATATTGAAATAAGGCTTTTTATGATCAATTAATGTAATGATTGTACATTTCGTTAGGGATAAATATATATTGTATGTGTTGAGTAACGTTGAAGTGTGAATAGCGTGGTTTATGATAGAAATAAATAAAAAATAGGTTACTACTTCATTCAATATATATAATAAATAAAAAATAATAAGTGTAGTATATAGGTGTGTTCCGGCATAATGTATATTAAAAAGAGATTAAAAGCTGTTCAGTCATATCGTAATCTAAAGTACGCAGCCATTTAGAGATTCTCTTCTTAGCGAGAAAATTATTAAGAGAATAGATTGGCGTAGCTTTGTTAATTTGGTTGTAAAGAAAGCCTCCAAGAAAGATGTAAAAACGTTGAGAAAACCTGGTATTCAGCTTTATAGTCGGACACACAAGGTCTCTTCTTCTTCTTAGATTTACCTGCGCAGGATCATATGTAAGACTGGAGTGTTTATTCATAACAGTTTGCAGTACGAACAGTTTTCTAACAGATAGAACCTTGCATATTTTAAAAAGGTTGTTGGTAGGATAATAAAATGGACGAAAATGACTGACCTTGAGGATAGCCCGCTGAGCTCTTTCAACCTTTAACATATGTGTTTTAGCAGCTCCTCCCCAAGACGTGATGCAATAAGATATAATTGACTGGGCCAATGCTAGATAGACAGATTTTATTAAATCTTTACTAGCAACGCGTCTTAAAATTTTAAAAATGTATATAAGTTTCCTTAATCTAGCAGCTAAAAGGTCTAAATGAAAATTAAAGTTAAGTTTGTCATCAATTTGAACGCCTAGGTAGGTAATTAAAGAAGCCTTTTGGATTTGTGGACAAACGCACATAGCAGAACAAAGTTCAGAGCTAGTGTGGGCGTGAATGCAAAAGCGATCAAGTTCTTCGTTTGGTTTTTTGGAGAATGTAAGATACTTGGTCTTCTCAACATTAAGCTTAAGTATATTATTAGCAAGCCATTTGGAAACTGAATCAAAACCTCTTTGAGCAGTCTCGAATACCTCATCCCAGGTTGGCCCCGAAAACAATAGTGCCGTGATATCTGCGAAGGTCACAATTTTAGTATTTGGGAGCTTTAGGTCGCAAAGGTCATTTATGTATATTAGAAATAAGGTGGGTCCCAATATACTCCCCTGAGGAACACCATAAAATATTGGGACTTCATCACTTTGCACATTTCCAATCCTAACACATTGTGATCGATTAGAAAGGTAATCCTTAAACAATTTCAGCTGGAGGCCCCTTACTCCAATACATTCGAGTTTTTTTATCAAGATTGGTACAGAGACGGTGTCAAATGCCTTTGCCAGATCAAGAAATAGAGCAATGACTTTATTCCTACTATCCAAATTTTCAACAACATGATTTGTTAGCACATGGACAGCATCTCCTGTAGATTTATTCGCTCGAAAACCAAATTGTGATGAAGATAAAAGGTTATGTTTTTCTAAGAACACTGTCAGTCTCTTGTTCATTAGTCGTTCCAGTATTTTGGACAAGGTAGGCAATATAGAAACTGGTCTATAGTTGTTGACACAATCTCTGTTTCCATTCTTATATATTGGTTGGATTCTTGATTTTTTAAAAGCTGTAGGGAAAACTCCAGTCGAAAAGGCTAGGTTACAAATAAATGTAAGTGGTGGGACCAATAATTGAGAGAAGCGCTTCAAGATGTCCGCAGAAATCATATCAAGACCGACAGATGAGTTTGATTTAAGATTGTGGATTAAAGATTCAATCTCTCTGTGATCAGTTTGGAGAAATCCAAAGGAGTAATTGCAACTTTTTAAGTTATTGAGATAATGTTGGTTATTATTACTATTAGATTCCGCCAAATTACGACCTACGTTTGCAAAAAATGAATTAATATCATTAATGGAAACTGATTGTAGTAATTCCTCACCACTTTCCCTATGTATTTTACTATTTGTCATTTCTTTTATAGCTTTCCATAAATCTTTACTATTTTTACTTGCCTTGTCAAGTTGTTGTTTTTCATACTCTATCTTGGCCTTCTTTATAATATTATTACAGAAATTTCTATATCGTTTATACGTTATTGATAGTACCTCGTTATTTGGATCCTTTTTAGTCTTTTTATATAAACTGTCTCTGTTTCTCATACATTTCAATAAACCGTTTGTGATCCATGGTTTAAAAGTTCGCTTACGCCTTGGCTTTCTTATTTCTGTTGTGTTGTTTTTGATTAGTTCAGACAAGCGGTCGACTAAAATGTTTGTGGCTTCATTGGCGTCAGTACAACAGTAGATTGAACTGAAATCAATGATTTTAATTGAGGATTCAATATTTTAGAAGTCAATTTTAAATGTTGGTCTAGGTGATCTATGTTTAGGATTGTGCTTGATATACAGAGCAATGCTATCGTGGTCAGTTAAAGAGGTTTGGATAATGAGACATTTGGCAGGTAGCTTAGTTTTCAGTAAGATATGGTCGAGGCAAGTCTTATTATGGGTGCAGGTAGTAAATGCAGGAAAAATGCCATGAAAAGCCAACATATCCAGGTATGAGGTCTTATAAGAGTCCTTACTATTACTGCTAATATCTATATTAATGTCACCTATAATTATAATATTTTGTATTGAATTTAAATTTAAAAGAAGTTCATTAAGAGATTGAATAAATAAATTAGTATTTTTATAGCCCGGTGGCCTATAGATTCCTAAAGCTATTGAATTATTATTTAGTTTTAACATTAAGCAATTTGCTTCTGTTAAGGATGGTTCCTCCGAGTGTAAAATTAAATCGCTCTTAAAGTATATTACAACCCCTTCATTTTGTGTGTAGTTTCTGTTGTAGTTTGTGGTTTGTATGTGAGAATAGCCGTCCAACTCAGGTATGTTGTTGTTTGAGTGTAGCCAACATTCAGTTAAAAATATGCAGTCCCAATCTACTTTGGATGTCGTTAAAATTGGTAATAATCCCGAGAAATTACAGTTTAAACTTCTAATGTTTTGATGTAGAAAGGTAAATCCTGACTCAATCAGTAAAGAGTGGCAGTCTTCCACATCACAAGTTAATGAGTTCGTCGAGCTAAGGGCGTCAAGGTCATCATGAATGTCCTCAAAGTCAGGCATTTTTGATTTTTTTGAAGTCAGTACTATATGTTCGCAAATTTATGCGTAGAATATTATTTTTGTAATTGATTATTGTAAGCAATGAATTATAAAAATATGTATATAAAATAAATGTGAAAGATATTATATAACACATTATGTGTAGTGGCATTGCATAGACAATAGATACAAATTTTAAATAGTAAAGTGGTATATATAAAAATAAGTTGAAGTAGTAAGACAATATCGAGTAATTTTTATGTATCGGCATGTTACTTTTTTTAAAGGTTTGTTTAATTTGTTGAGTGTAATATGTGTGTGTGTTGTTAATTTTTACTCTGCATTTTGTGTTTAAAAAACAAAAAATATTAACAAAATACAGTATAGTGTGCACATTAAATAGAAAAATAAAGTTATTATTATTTACAAAAAGGTAGCAAGAAATATGGTGAACTAGTCATTTAGTGTTCGAAAGTTTGTCTAGGTCTTCCTCGCAGGCAATTAATTTTGGGTTAGCTTTATCGTTAATTTTCAGAAAAATCTTCCCATATGAAGTCCAGCTTTTGATGGAATAAATAAATTTTATTTTGTATGAAGATAACTTGAATTTCATTGATTTAGAGGGTAAACTTGCTTAATATGACACTTAGGTACCTGAGTCATAAACCTAGGGACTGATTCGTTGTAATTTAAAAATAAGAGATGCAAGAAATAAATGAAATTGATGATGATGATGATTGAAAGAAGAAAAGTATAAACACCGTTATAAAATTATTATGGCACTATTGTCATTAAAATGATAAACAAACCAAGAAAATCGATTTAGTACAATACCTAAAGAAATCGCTTACAAACCCACCCCAACCTCTGTACACACACTTCACAACCGTCAAGCACATTTGTCCCTCGACTTTGAACCTTATTGTCTTCGCGTCAACCTTCAATTTCCAACCGCTTCTGCGGGTAGTTCGCAAAACTTTACTGCCCGATCGCTGTCAGATTACCACGAAAGACATGTTGATTGAAATATGGACTCTGCGGTGGATTTTGAAGCTTGACCAATTTAAAATAGGGTTGAGATTCAGTTGGTGCGTTTTTGGTGATCGTTCATTCGGTTTTTATGGTTTTGTCAGATGACCAACGATCGTCATGGTCGATGAGTCAATTGTTCTTAATCGTGTTCCCAAAGAAGCTATAAAATATATGTTTTTTCAAGATAATAGCTAAGCAGCTTTTTAAACTACGGTATTAATTGAAATAAATTGAGTTTTCGCGTAGACTCACATACCTTCGTTGTGTATTTTAGGTTATAGTCAATCTATTTACTCAATTAGCCTGTGGCTTACCGTTTCCGCGTGATTTAGAAGCAAACATTTTAACTATAGACAAGAGAAGAGTCAGCATTCGTAGGAACGGAGCTATTCTTAAATCTTAATGTGTGACTTAACATACAACCTTGTACCTATATCCTACTAATATTATAAATGTGAAAGTTTGTAAGTATGGATGGATGTTTGTTACTCTTTCACGTAAAATGAAATGTCATGTCCAGTAGTGGACGGATTTTGATGAAACTTTACAGTAATATAGGTTATACATCAGAATAACATATAGGGTACTTTTTACCGCGGGTAAACATGTCATTCCCACCGGAAAACGACTTTTAGGTAACTATAGTAGGATCAAACGGGCTATTTTGTAAGCCAATGGATACGCATTTTTATGTGATTCCATAAAAAAAATGTATGGGAATTGTGGGCTTATCAGACAGTGAATTGTAAATGACTCATTTCCACTTCTTGCTTACGGAACTTTACGGTTTGGTATTAAAAAGTTTTTAAGAAGAAGAGAGCTAAATTTGAAGTATTACTGTTTTCTAGCAAAATAGTATATTTTACATAGACTGTAAAAAGCCCACTCCCTCATCAGACAGGGCACAAACCCACAGCGAACCAGTTTAAACCGCTTTGAACTAAGCAAAACCAGTTGCAGGCAGTTTAGGGCTGCCTATATTTTTTTTTTTAGTTATCATACTAATATGAGCCCTGACGGTGTAGGTAGAATGCCAACTTTTCTAAATTAAAATACAACTAGGAAGAAACAAAAAAATACTTTTTTCATTTGGCCGTACCTTTCATAATGTGCCACAATTTGCCAAATATTCAGTTTTACTTTTCCTTTTTTTTAAATAATGTTTAGTTATTTTTTAATTGTCAATATGTCACTACTATTTACTAAAACGGCTTATGATCATGACGTACACATGCAATCGCTCACATTGGTGACAGCCCTAATCCAGTCTTTTGTCAAGGGATTAAGTAGTTGACAAATAAGGGCGGATTGTCTGTTTGTCTGTTGTTTTGCCCTTTGATCAGATGCCTACGGATGATATGCGATTTGTCGAGGCTTGAGTTTTGGACTCTGAGTTGGATTTTGGTGATGTTTGGGTAACTTTAGATTTAGTACGTAAAATTATTCGGAGTTAATTTCCAAGTACATACAAGAACTCAGGGAATATGTGAGTTTTTTGTGTTATTTAAAACATGTTTTAAAAAGTTAGTCACATTTTCATTATTTATTTAATTATGTATATTGTTGATTAATAAACGAATTAATGGTATCTTTTTTGTTTATAAAACAAGCTATGAAGTTTGCCTACTGACAAAGAATAATCTTATTTTTATCTAAATTTTCCCAAGGTAGCATTTTAAATTTTCCCAATATCGGATATCTATTTGAAATAATGAACCTATTCAATTCACCTGAAAAGCCAAGTTATACCTACCGGTCGCTGCAGTCGGAACTAACTAGTCGTAACTGGCGCAATCCAGTTACCGTCATAGAAAACCGGATAGGGGCGGTTTGCACCGGATTCAAAGTGATGCGATGGACGTCAGTGTCTATAGTATATGTAGGTTGGTGGAAATGCTAATTTTGTCGATTGTTTTAGTTACGGACATACTAGCGTTCCGCCCTGCGGTTTGCGCAGCTAAACGGCGATTTTCGTGGGAATGGGGTACTTTTCTGCGGTATAACCTCATATTTCATATTAAATTAAGCTTATTTGGGATACTTTTGCGTTTGACTATCCGTGGAATTGTAGCTCTAAGTAAAAAAACTATTTTTCTTTCTTTGTAAAGTAATACATTTTATGTGCGTGTGAGAGGGTGAAGGTTGTTATGAAACAAGCGTAATCTCACTTTTAGTAAAATGTAAAATAAATATATGAATGTGTTTGTAAGTTTGTTATTTAATCACGTGATAACGGCTCAACTGAATTGTACCAAATTTTATCTTTTTATCGAATATCAAGTACAAAATCTAGTGCAAAATTTTTAAGCACCAAAAATACCTTATTCCCACGGGAAAAGTCACTAACAACAAACATTCAAGAAAGCTTATATTAAAGAAAATTAACCTACGCGGAAGTCATTAAAATATTTTCCATTTCACGAAACGTTTTCAAACGGGTCTTATTTCCATTTGCCATCATATTAAAAACGGCAGCAACAATTTCCTGTGTACCTCAGAATGTATCTCATTTCGTTCCGAACGTATCACTGCGGAGTTACTTGCGAGACATGATGTATAAACATGGAGTGTATAACAAATGGAAGTGCCAAAAGAATAGTAAGTATAAGGGACCATTTTGTTTTCAAATACAAATAACAAATTGTTAAAAAAATATTTTTGCTTCCTTTCCGACGTAGTTAGTGGCAATTTAAGAATACCGAAGGAAAGACTAACGGCCGAAAGCAATATTCTACTTTAGTTAAAACTAGAGATGCGCCGAGTAACACTTTTGCCGAGTACCGAGTACCGAGTATTACTCGGTTCAATTTTTTTTTAACCGAGTACTCGGCCGAGTAACTCGGTTCTATCAAATTCCCAATTTCGCGCGCGTAAACAAGTACAAACGAACACAAGTATATTTAGAAGAAAATTTGTTGGCAAATGGTGGACAGGGCACCAAACAAGGCATCATAATTTACATTTATTAAATTTTAAAAATTGATCATTTTTATTACTGTTCCATTAATTTTGTCTCACTAGTACTCATGCATTAGCATAATTTTGATTCTATTACTTGAGGATGTCAAAGATTTCCTCAATCAGTACGTTTTGATTAACACTGTTGTTTCAATTATATCTACCTAAATATATTGCCTTCTTTAAACAAAGTATATTACTTTTTTGGTACTCGGTACTCGGCATTCGTATACGGAGTTACTCGGCCGAGTACCGAGTATAAACCGAGTACTCGGCCCATCTCTAGTTAAAACCTTGGTAATTGGAAACTACTAGTTTTGTTTTTTGTGACGTGTTACTGTTATTTCCATATAAACAGCTATTGATCGACTCTGACTTTACATCTCTCGTTCTCGGTGACAAAACATATTTATATATCCTGCCTATTAACCAAAATTTCTAAGAATTTTGGATGCTTAAAACAACTTTTTTAAATTTATAAAGCTATAAAAAAGAATAACAGTTTATTGCCGTTCTGTGTTTTACCTCTCTCCACTTCAATCGTAACATCCGTTAATGTTTGTTTACAAAAAAAACCGTCTTCAAACAGTAAACTATTAAAACGAAAGTGTACCACAAAGAACGTAGCGGCTTTCAAATAAAAAAAAACATTAATATTAGTTTACCTTCACCACAAACTTCTTTTTTGAAGTAATTTAAAAACCCGTGTCATTGCTCTCTCCATTAATTAAATACTCTACGCATACAAAATATGATTCTACGACGGCACAGTCGCAACACATTATATTTACTGGAGTGGGTACTGGAGTGGGTACACTCGTTCGAAGACGTTTATGAACGAGAATAAACGTATATTTTGGAGTGCAAGGTACAAGAGGTGGCGGCGGCAAAGTGTTTCTCATAAAAACTAAACCTAAACTCCTTTTTTGCGGAAATTGAGTGACACCTTCGTCTGTTATGGGTCGTTGGTTACAAGGGACACTGAAATAAAATACTATCAAAGAAAAACTAGTATTTTTAAGAAATGCATTCTACAAAATACCACTTGCTGTGGTAACGTTACTAGAGTAAAATCCTTCTAATATTATAAATGTGAAAGTTTGTGAGTATGTATGGATATATGGATGGATGTATGGATGGATGTATGGATGGATGTATGGATAGATGTATGGATGGATGTATGGATGGATGTATGGATGGATGTATGGATGGATGTATGGATGGATGGATGGATGTATGGATGGATGTATGGATGGATGTATGGATGGATGTGTGAATGGATGTATGGATGGATCGATGTATAAATGGTTTCTGTTTCAAAAAACGCGAAGGAAAAAGAAAGAAAATCCACTTAAAAACTAATACTAAAACAAAATTTCCACTCTCATCTACGATTTCCAAAAAACACCACCCGCTTTCGCTTATACCTCGTACCAATTTCTAAAAACTATCCTCCCGATACCGCCTATGCCTTGTGGCATACACTATCATTTAACGTAGCATACGCATTCCGGCTCGCTGCGTCGGTGAGAGATAGCTTTGAGCTGCGCCCGCGTTTCAAAACACGCGCTTTCCAGACGATGTTGTTACTTCTGCAGGTTTTAGTTAACAGGAATCATTTTGGTGTTCTTTTAATGGGGTTATTTTGGTGTAAGTTATTGGATGTTGGAGGAGGAACAAAAATGTTTGGTTTAGTCGGAATTCGGTAGCATAAAAAATATTTATATTTTTAAGCATGGTTTAGTCTCAGTAAGAGCACTTTTTAAGATATATCTTATAATAATAAATCTCCAGACTAATATACCAACTGTGTGGCCCTAAACTAAGCAAAGGTTGTACTATAGGTCCCACACAATGGACTAGGGGAGAACCTAGTTACACCCAGACAGGAGCCAATTTCGAAAAAACATTTTGACGAAATTGGCCCGACCCGGGGATCGAACCCGAAACCATCCGCTTAGCAGTCCGGTATATATGTTACGGCTAATACCCAAAGTGCGGCTACACCTAGTTTTAGCCGGTTAGAAATAGGTTAGGTTAGTTAGGTTACTTTTTTGATACCACCCAGAAAAAGGAGTCCCGCTTAGCGGGACTCCGTCGACTCATGATTCAAGCCAGTTTTTATATACGTAGGAATATTTTTTTTTACAGTTTTTCATATAAAAAACACTTCTAACCGGCTAAAACTAGGTGTAGCCGCACTTCGGGTATTAGCCGTAACATATATACCGCTGCACTACCGACGTCGTCAAAATGGTTCTTGATTGACTTTTTTTTAAACGTCTCTCTGATATTTTGAGCATGTCCCATTTTAATTTAAGAACTATTTAGAACACACTGCCGATACCTACATCTGAATTTAGATACAAAAATAATAACCAAGGTGGAAAGACAGAAGTGGTAGCTTTACATGCCTATTATTTTAGATTTAAGTCGAATCTCTCTAGGTTTGGTAACCTCCTTAATAAATGCATACAACTGTTAACCTTTTCAAGTCTAAAAACTCATTTCGCATTTAATTCTGCAACCCACTCACCTCTCTACATACGCTACAAACCATCAATTTTACCTCAGAATGTATTTTCTAGTTAACACGATGAATTACCAACACATGTTTAGTTTGTATACTGTCTGATACAAATCAAATGCTATACTGTAAATATATTGAAGCGTGATTAACTTAAATAATAGGCGTTGCTTTACAATTTGGAAAAACCTCTGTGGTCAAGCGGTATATATACCGGACTGCTAAGCGAATGGTTCCGGGTTGGTTCCCCGGGTCGGGCCAATTTCGTCAAAATGGTTTTTCGACATTGGCTCGTGTCTAGGTGTAACTAGGTTCTCCCCTAGTCAATGGTGGGGTACCTGTTACACAAGCGCTTAATGCGCTTACCATAGGGCCACATAATTGGTGTGCCAGACTGGAGATTATTATATTATTTATTATTATTATTTTATAAACTTAAAAAAATGGGCTAAACGCGTAACAGACTGGACACCAACGTTCGAAAACGAGGCAGACCCCGCCGTCGTTGGCGAGACGATCTGGATACCTTCAACGAAGATTGGGTTCAGTTAACTACAAACCGGGTAAAGTGGAAAGACAAGGGCATTTGCTCAACAATGGGACACATATAGCTAGTAGTAATCATTATCATTACATAGTATAAATCCAAGTCGCTAATTCTGTCTGTTTGTATGTTAATCCTCCTTAAGTACTTAACGGATTTAAATGCGGTTTTCTCCATATTTTAGGGTATTTATTCATTTAAATTTGTAAATAAAAATGCAAGGGTTCGCGTGCAAGTCGGCAAAATTACACCATTGCGAAGCGTGGGCGGGTCGCTCGTAATAATTAAAAACAACGTTGGTGGGCTATACGGCGCGCAAATATACCTACTCAAGGGCCAAAAAAATCTACTCAATAAGATGATATTTATCTGAAGAGGGATAAATTCTTCTTCTCAGTCTTGACAGAGTGGTCGTGGTCAACTTGTACTGGTATAACCCTGGGTGGCAGATGTTGCTCGCCTTACGATATCCCGCCATCTCTCTCTGTTGTTGGTCATTCTTGTACATTCGTGCACGGGGCCGCCCACCATTGCCTTGACTTGATCAGTCCATCGCATTGGGGATCGTCCACGCGGTCTCTACCTTGGGCAACTAGGCGGTCCAAGGAGTCATTGTTTCTCCTTGAGATATGTCCGAACAACTTTAAAATGCGTGATTGCACCAAAGTCGACAGACGCTCTTTTATGCCAAGTTCTTCCAATATCGAGGCGTTAGTCCGAAACTCTGTCCAAGACACTCGGAGCATCCTTCGCGAGGGATAAATAACCACCCTTATATTTATCAAGCAAATTAAGTAATTTAAACATATCACGTTAAGACCCTTTCGTCATGAAAATAAAACGTTAAAAATATATTTAACTATTCATTAGTACCTATCGTTTCGAAGATATATTTTGATATAATAATAATTATCCTACTAATATTATAAATGTGAAAGTTTGTGAGGATGTATGGATGGATGGATGGATGGATGTATGGATGTTTGTTACTCTTTCACGTAAAAACTACTGGACGGATTTTGATGAAACTTTACAGTAATATAGCTTATACATCAGATTAACATATAGGGTACTTTTCATTCCCGCGGGAAAACTTTTCATTCCCACGGGAAACCGACTTCTACGCGAACGGAGTCGCGGGCGGCCACTAGTAGCCTATATACCTATGTCCAATAGTTGAACACAGGCCTCTTTCTAGGATAGCGAGAGGGTTTGAGCCAGAATCCACCACACTGGCTCGATGCGGGTTGGTGGATCACATGATGCATAAATCATCCAGTCATGTGGTTTTTTTCACAATATTTTCCCTCACCGCTAGTGCGTGATAAACATGTACATATTTTGAAAAAGGCCAAATTAGTGGTACACCCTAGTGGGGATCTAACCCGAAACCTTCTGAAACATACATTTATTTACCGTCATCATTATAATGAGGAAGCATGAACAAAAAAGTATTTCTGTCACAAAAGAAGGTACCGGATCCAAATCTGCGATCAAAGGAGGATACCTTTAAAACTGAACGTCTTACATTTAGAAAGGCCTTTAAAATTAGACTAAACGTTTATTTTATTACACTCTTGCTCAAGTTTGTATTGGTACCACCGTCTTATCTATATCCACAGCTAAACAGTTGCCTGTGTTGCAGTTATAAGTGCAGGATAGGCAGCAGATCAGAGTTATGACAGTCACCGAAACCGAATATGTAAAGTGTGTAGAGTCGACACCAAGAGTGTAGCTTGATGCTGCACGATTATGGTTGGTGATCATCGTTAGTTATCATTGAATGGACTAACTCTTGATTGTAAGCTAATAAGCTTCGGTTAACTTAACGTGTGACATCTTTTTTTATTTTTGACTAGTGGCCGCCCGCGACTTCGTTCGCGTGGTAGTCGGTTTCCCGTGGGAATTAGAAGTTTTCCCGCGGTAAAAAGTACCCTATATGTTATTTTGATGTGTAACCTATATTACTGTAAAGTTTCATCAAAATCCATCCAGTAGTTTTTACGTGAAAGATTAACAAACATCCATACATACATCCATACTCACAAACTTTCACGTTTATAATAATAGTAGGAGGATTTTATTCTTTTGTCAATGAATAAGAGAGTTTTTAATCCTACATACAATAAAGTAATTGCATTTCATTTCATTTCATGTTGTGCTGAATTTTATATAATACATGCGATAATTAGATGCTTGCTTAAACCGACTTCCTTTTGTTCTGGTACTTGTTTACTTTCGCACGAATAAGTCCTTGTGTAGAGAACATGTTATTTTTAATATCAAACTGAGTTATTATTTAAAGCTGCCACGCTATGAAAACTTTGATATAATAATTGCATCGTAAAATTCTTTTGGCAAAGAAAAGCTTTTATTAAAGCTAACGTATATTTAATAATCGTATGAAGACACTAAAAAGTGTTAAAATATATTACTATAATATTACAGATAATTATATGGTAACACAAATATATATTCAATGCAGAGCAATAACGGTAAGGTAATAAAACATTCGTTTAACGTAATTGAAATCTTATTATTAACTCATACCTAGAGGCTATTATTTGTCAAACTAATTTGAGCTTAGTTTCCTAACACTCAAAGTCTATATTGGTCTAAACAGTCTAATCTAAGTAATTGTACGCGTTGGAGCTATGTTAATAGAAGCGAATGGTAAATGATTACATGAAATTGGATTGTGATGATAAATAGTATAAATTAATTGAAATAGGTATTAAGTACTTAAGCCCATTACGACACTTACTCATAATAGCTTTAGAAACAATATAAGTAACACTATGTTTAAATAAATAAATAAATTTTCAGACTAACTGTGTGGCCCTAAACTAAGCAGAGCTTGTACAATAGGTACTACACAGGACTAGGGGAGAACCCAGTTACACCCAGACAAGAGGCAATTTCAAAAAATCATTTTGTTACAATTGGCCCGAGCCGGCGATCGAACCCGAAACCATCCGCTTAGCAGTCCGGTGTATATGTTACAGTCATAGTGATTAAATGGATATTATACATAATGACTGGTCATTATTTATAATAGCCAAATTGACTAGACAATGTAATAAATTAATCACTTTATCTGGACATTATTCATAATAGCGTGTCAAAGTTAGCCAAAGTAATAATATGGCCTAGCCGACTTGTTTTACGGCTAATACCCGTATTTAGAACATCAATAGGTTAGGTTAGTTAGGTTACTTTTTTGATACCGCCCAAAAAAAGGAGTCCCGCGTAGCGGGACTCCGTCGACTCATGATTGAATCCAGTTTTTATATTTATAGGAATATATTTTTTGTTACAGTTTTCCATATAAAAAAGTCTACTAACCAGCTAAAACTAGGTGTAACCGCACTTCGGATATTAGCCGTAACATATACATATAAAAACTGGCTTCAATCATAAGTCGACGGAGTCCCGCTACGCGGGACTCCTTTTTTTGGGCGGTATCAAAAAAGTAACCTAACTAACCTAACCTATTGATGTTTCCAACCGGCTAAAACTAGGTGCAGCCGCGCTTCGGGTTTGAGCCGTAACACAAACGAATATCTACTTGTTTTATTACATTATCCAAGTCTTCGAAGATATTATATAAAATAGCCAGTTAATGTGATTAATTTTGTGTTAATTATCACTTTATCTAAATTGAGTAGACATTATATATAATGGCTGGACAGTATATATAATATCCAGATTTATTACTTTGGCTGTAACATATATACCGCTGCACCACAGAGGTTATGTCTCTATCAGTTACAAAAGCTGTCAATAAGTTTCTAACTAAAAAGTTTCATTTGCGGAAAAATATACAGGTTCTTATTCCTATTATTGATCAAAACTATTTCAAGATCTTCGACAATGAAAGAATGCCATATAAGCTGTCAAAAGCAACAGTAAAGTCATTATAAGAGTTTGTGTCGCCGATCCTTACCAGAACGTTACCTAATTGGGCTCCCATAGAAATAATATTCGACATTTGACAGTTGTGACGTGTGCTGTGTTCGTGTTTCCTCGGCAGGGTTCGGGTTCTGAAGTTTAGATGGGAGAGTCATAATTGGTTGACATTTTAAAACTATAGAGGTTTTCTTGTGTTCGTTTAATTAAAAGTGACTGTTATTTTATTTGTATGCGCTTGTTTCACATAGCAAGGTACCTAAGTAAAAACTAAGTATATTTCCGTGTCTGTTTGTATAGGTATGTAGCATATTTGCTACATAATTATTTATCACGCCACGGTTTAGTACCTACTATTTGAAATATATTTTTCATTTTAAGACTCTTTATCAAGATTTTATTTATCAAGTCCTCAAAAAGGGTTATTTATTTCTTACTTGCAGCTTATTATTAGGGGATATATTTCAGACCTCTTCCCTTCAACATGTATTTTCATTGATTGGCAAAAATGATGTATGTAGGTGGTTTAATTAGAAAACAAAGGTCATGCAGGTGGATTTCTGCATGACCTTTGTTTATGATTAAAATAGGTAGTAAAATATTCATAACACCACTATCGTAACAATTCAAATTGGAGCAGAGTTATTGTCCGTAAAATTGTTATAGCAATGATTCACTATCCGATTAACTACTCGTTTTATAGTGTGACATGCAAATTCCATTATGTAAAGCACAAAAGTAAATATATTTTGTAAATGCATTTGTATGTTTTCCGTTAGATAACTGATCAAATATGGATATTTTATGGAGTTACACGAAAATTTTAAATAACGGTGGGCTGATTTCAGTTATGAAAATAAGAATAAACCATTTTTATTTTACTTACTACTAGTGTCCGCCCGCGACTCGAGACAGACAGACAGACAAAAAAATTACTGATAGCTTTTTTGGCATCAGTATCGATCCCTAATCACCCCCTGATAGTTATTTTCAGAATTGACCTCTTTACAGATTTATTATAATTATAGATTTCATTATTAATACTGACAAATTATGTACTAAATAAGGTAAAAAAAAACATAATTTGACTTGACTGAACTTGAAAAACTACTGACGGGATTTAATTGAAACTTGGTAGTTATAAATAGGTACCTGATTTGATAATCTACTTAGGATACACATGGGGTACTTTTTACCACGCAGAAGCCATTTAAACCGCGAGAGCGATAGCTAGTCTTCAGAGTAATCTTATGTAACATTCCATTAAAGATGACACGAAGTAATTTGCGATCAACCGTGAAAGCCATCAAGAAGCAGATTGTATTCGGCAGACGTCCAAACTGATAACGTCTCGTCAAATCGTCTGTGTTTATGACGAATGTCAGACTAAATATAAAACTCGAGGAAAACGAGGCGTAGCTGAATTGAAATATAAAGTTGAAATATAAGAACTGCCATTTGGGAGTATATGTCAAAATGTTGTGGAAACATTGAAAAGTTTGTATTGATTGACAAATAGAATGTTATTGGTGGATCTCTTTAGACGGTAAGGTTTTTTAAACTCACATTAGCTACATGCGTTTTGTGTAGATCAATAATAATTTATTACAGCTTTTACAACACAAAGGATGGAACACATAATGGTATTACCAGCAAACTAATAAGAAAAAAAAGAAAAACGCTAACGCACTTTAAACTTTGGCGTAATGGCCTAAAGTACTTCCGTACGTATTTGTAAGAAGCCTGTAATATTTATTTTGCTGATTTCTAGAAATACGCAATAAAAATATACAGTATATTTTTGGCAAAACCATTTTTATAACAATCGATAACATCTCATTAATAAAAATACATGAATGAACCATCTAAACCAAGCTTCATAAATAACTCATACGCAATCTAAAAATCTAATAAAACGATTACCACCCAATAACACGGTACTGTTGTCATCCCTTACATCATTCAGATAGTTAATCAAATTATATGCAACGGGCAATATGCCAAATCGTATGATTCTATTTTCTACGGTTGCAATCGGGATTTTGCCATAGTTTATCTGTGTACTGAGTTATGGCGTCTTTTGAGCTCTTATTAACGTCAGAAAGTAAGTCTGGGTGTTATTATAGGTTATTTATGCGGGTATGAGTGCCAGGTTCTCGGTTTGAATGTAAAGAGTGAGTGAGTGAATGGATTGTTACGATTTTTCGGGCGATGTGTGTGTGTGGCCAGTAGTTATTTTAAGATATAAACATAAGAAAACTCATGTAAAAAGTGTGTTCATTCAACTGCAATATCTCGGAAAAACTCGTTTTTGTAATGCTATCGTTTTTAATTATTTAATGAATTCAAAATTTGCTTTAAATAAAGCAGTTTTTACACTTTTTCGCAATTTTATATTGACAGTCACTAAGTTAATTATTTCAACCAAATAGTTAATTCTAGATAATAGATAGTTAAACCGCTTCCAATTGTTTTTTATTTAAAATCCAAACTAACGAACTTATAAAATTAGTAACATTTTCCGACTTCATCACAATCACATACACGTTACATTCCTTTACTTAATTTCATACAAGTCGTTCAATTTCTACATCCAATCCATACATGTAAGATAACTGGAACTTGCAATTATATGTTAATATTGACACAGTGTAGGAGCTCCTTTGTGGTGCCTTCTGTCTCTGTATCTGAAATGTCGTGTCGCTATCGGGATATCTGTTGTGCATTTCAGTCCGTCTTGGGTGCTTGCTTCGGATTTGATTAAAGATGTTGTTTTGAAGTTAATTGTGGTAAATCCTACTAATATTATAAACGTGAAAGTTTGTGAGTATGTATGGATGTTTGTTACTCTTTCCCGTAAAAACTACTGGATGGATTTTGATGAAACTTTACAGTAATATAGGTTATACATCAGAATAACATATAGGGTACTTTTTACCGTGGGAAAACTTGTCATTCCCTCGGGAAACCGACTTCCACGCGAATGGAGTAGCGGGCGGCCACTAGTATTATAAACGTGAAAGTTTGTGAGTATGGATGTATGGATGTTTGTTACTCTTTCACGTTAAAACTACTGGATGGATTTTGATGAAACTTTACAGTAATATAGGTTATACATCAGAATAATATATAGGGTACTTTTTACCGCGGGAAAACTTCTCATTCCCACGGGAAACTGCCTTCCACGCGAACGGAGTCGCGGGCGGCCTCTAGTATTATTAAAATTTACGTTGACTGACTTAATCAAGAAACAATAGAAAATGTTGTAACGACATTATTCCCATAATTATAAAGCAAAAGTGTTTTATTTATGTTTGCGGTCAAAAATAATCACTAACATGGAATCAAAAGCTCTATTATTTCCAATTAACACCACCTCTTTTAAAATAACCTCAACTGTTTTAAAAGGAAACTAAACAAAACGTACAATTCAAATTTTGATATAACTTCTTCAAAGACCTTTACCCATGTAATAAAACAACTCAAAACATACTATACCAGACAGCAATTTAGCAATTTTAATAAAAGGTGAGCTCGCACCATCAACCATATAAATTTGCCTTCTACAGAGTGAGCACCGTACTAAAAATTAAGGCGGGACGTAAATTTTACAAAATAACTCGGGACCTCGTCTAAATTGTAAATAAACCGGCAATTATTTAACATTTTGAATGTGGTGCAAGATGAGGAGAGATATTATGATTATTTTATTTAGGGTGGAAGATAGGTATAAATTGTGTTACTCGGTTAGTATAACTAAATTTTAGGTAGACAAATGCCAAATAATTTTATCCTATATGATGAAACATGGTACTGTACAAAAATTAAAAAAAAACCAGGTCCTCGTGTAAGTGATTTTTAAGATAATAAATAAATCTTATATTGTATTGCTTAAAATATCTCCCATTCACTCATGTATTTGAAAAGAATAAAGATCATACGCGGTTGCTATATCCAACCACTATCGAACAGAGAATAATTTCAGAAGGTACGTCAATGGTAAATTACATCACTTAACCTATAAATAAAGTACCCATTCACTCATTCACTCGCTATCGTTCACTCCTTAGACCGAACGACAGACCGAATGGATGCAACGTCACAGATCTCTGACATTAGCATCGGAAAGATGGCGCTGTATATTTTAAATGAATAATGCAACAACTGGTCGTATTTATACGCTCTTGAAATGGTGTTCCACTGCAGCAAAATTTTATGACTCCCGGTGGACCAGCCTTCTATGTTTGGAAGCATGGATATAATTCACGTCAAATGTTTTATTTTTAAGGCTTAAAGTGTCAAGTGGATGTCATTTTTGTAAATACGATGTCACAATGTTGACAATGCATATCTATTTGCTACTAATCATCATTATCATTACATAGTATAGATTCAAGTCGCTAATTGTGTCTGTTTGTATGTTTGTCCGCTAACTCCTCCTTAACCAGTTGAGGGATTTAAATGCGGTTTTCACCATCTTTTAGCTTATTTCTTCATTTAAATTTGTAATTGAAAGAAAATTCCGAAAAACTTTTTTTAAGTTAGCCAAAATTCAATGTTTCGGGAACAAGTCGCGCACAATAACACCATTGCGAAGCGTGGGCGGGTCACTAGTAAGTATTATAATATTTGTGAAAGGTAGTTAAATTTGCTACCATGTGTAGCTCAATTTGCAATTTTGCATCATACCTACTTACCATTATTGTTATTTTAATATCAATAATTATAAAGTAAAATTTCACAGAAACCGAACGAAAACTCAAGCAGTTACCCAGATATGAACTGAAGACAATTATTCTATTATTATTCAAAGAATTATATTATTATATTCGAAGCATCTGTAAGTTATCTGGCTGGAGTAAACGACCTCAAATTATAATTATTTTAAGTTACCCTTTATACCCACCAATCAGAAATCCTATCTGTTTTTTTAAATCGTAACTAAACCTATTTATTTTGTTCATGCCAATACATACTCAATATTTGACGCATAAATCTTTAACCATTGGAAAATGAAATTGCATTGAAAAGTCAGCACACGGCAGCTCGCTTCAACATCGTGCCCTGAATTATTCAAAATCCCCGAAAATGGAAAAAAGAAATAGGAAATTGCAACCTTTTTGAATATTTAGCGGATGCTGAATTTATGCGACACAGTGTAGGTTAATGCAGTGGGTCAGGAATAAAATATTTCATGACCTTACCTTTATTCTAACCGGAATGGGTCAAGCATCATCTTAGAAATTTTGGTAAAGATATTTATAAAGAGTAAACATTGAAAGCAATCATTATCATCATTATCATTACATAGTATAAATCCAAGTCGCTCATTCTGTCTGTTTGTATGTTTGACCGCTAACTCCTCCTAAACCGGTTGAGGGATTTTAATGCGGGTTTCACCGTCCTTTAGGTAATACTTTTATTTAAATTTATAAATAAAAAACATTAAGTTTTTTTTAAGTTAACTTAAATTCCATGTTTCGGGAACAAGTCGCCCAAAATTACACCATTGCGAAGCGTGGGCGGGTCACTAGCCTCTAATAAGTAAGGTTATTTAGGAAATAGTTTTTGAGAAATATAATTAAGAAACTCTTGTCCACTTTGAAAGTGTTAAATTGTTTCTCAGTAAATTTTTGAGGCATTTTTAAGAATTTTTTTTCTTTAAGTTGATGCTTACAATGTTACAAAACGCTTTCATAGTCTAAATATTATAATTCTAAAATTGCAAACCTATAAATTGTTTACAAAGGTAATGAATAATAATGTTACACTGTTGTGACTCCTACTCTATGTCCAAATTTTTTTTTTTTTTTTTTTTTAATGTAATATAGGTAGCAAACGAGCATGCGGGTCACCTGATGGTAAGTGATCACCGCCGCCCATGACTACCCTCAACACTGTAGGTGTTGGGGGTGTGTTGCTGACCTTTAAGAAAATATATAAATAAATAAATAAAATTGGGCACCGGATACCGCACTCACCGAACGAAACGCAGGAGCATCGTTCCTACTTCACGTCGGTTTCCTGTGCGACGGTGGTATTTCACCGGTCGAGTCAGCCCAGCAATCGCTGCAGACAGAGCCTACAGCTAGACTCTACCACTCAAGAAATTATTGACAGTCACGCGACAAATCTGTATTCGTATTCACCGATGACGTTAGAAAAATATAGATATGGTTTTAATATCATAATAATTACCAAAATATTGCTGGTACTCATTATTCATATTAAACTGAATATTTTTCGTACATTTTGACACAACGCAAGCTAAGCCTTTAGCGCATTGTGTCCAATTCTACAATGTCTTGTACTGTATTGCTCTAATAGTACGTAGTAGCAAATTTAGAATGTCCATCACTTTCGTACATCAATAATGCAGTTTTGGCGCCAATTCACCCATACATCGAGTGTTGACAGCGATGGCGGGTTTAATCAATGCGGCCTTAATTAAATAAGCCGAGATTAACGCATCGCGGGGAATTAGCTGTGTCGAATAACATCAGTAAGTATCGGTTTAGAGATGCGGGAAATTAGAGGTGAGGTGTGTTCGTGTATGTGGAAACGAATCGTTCTAACTAGCGGTAGTCAACGATCGCTTCGATTGTTATTTTGTGTTTGTTTTATTTGAACTAAAAAATAACATTAAATTTAGACGGTACAATAAGTATTAAAACGCGATTAACAAAAGTATTAAAGAAAGTTATTTAATGTAAAAATGCTGTGGCTATATAGTGTTCTTGTCTACTTCACTTTTATTTGAAAAAGCCCATTTTTATTCAAAATAAGTATTCAACAACAACTTTTAACAAGTACTGAAATGTAATGAGAATTCTTTGACAATTTACGTATAAAGTAAACCAATATGCAAAAATGAGTAAAATATTGGTTTAAATTTGTAGGTAGTTATACATATATATTTTTAGAACGAATTCAACAAAAAAAAACAACGCCCATATTCACGTTCAATTCTTGAAATCTTCTCCAACGTTATTTCAAATAAAAAACTCATATTTTTATGCAAATAAACCAGTTTTTTTCCCACTCACAACGTTCGTGGTTTTTTTTCCCGTATTTTCCAACATGTAGATGCACCCTAGCGTTGAAAATAAAGAATCCTTCAGCTAAAGTATACTTGATCCATTTTTATGAAGTTTACGTGTATTTTTCACTTTTTCGAGGCTGTATGTAAAACACGCTCGTCGAGCTTTGAAAATGAATTAAGCAGGGTTTTAGTAGTTGAAAAGCAAAAGATTAAAAAAAATAAAAAAAGTTTGTCGTTTGATAGAAATGCTATGAAAAGCGTGTTGAATTTGTTGTTATATGGTTACATAAAACTTTTGACCCGAAAATATTATAACGTTATGTGCTATCATGCAATAAAAAAGTAATATAATGAAAATATTAGTGGCAATTATTAAAATATTCATTTGAAAACTTGTTTGTCTTATAATTATTTGATAATTAAATAAGTTAGTACTAAAAAAACAATCAACAAACAACCGATTAATCATTCAAAAATCATTATCATCATATCCTATCATTGTAGCTTAAACGGTTCGATTTAGTATAGAAACTGCAAATATCGAATCAGATACCAGAAGTTCATGTGATGTGCTATTTAGATACCAACTACAATACAACGAACAGACTGTTTGGTTCACGTTATCACGATTGTGTTTATATTAAAATGCACACTATTAATTGCTACTATTTAATGTTTTAAATTGAGACATCATAGTATAAAACAAAGTCGCTTTATCTGTCGCTATGTCCTTACGTATGCTTTTAAATGTTCAAAACTACGCAATGGATTTTGATGCGGATTTTTTTAACAGATAGAGTGATTTAAGAGAAAGGTTTACGAGGAAGGTTTACATGTATAATAACATATTACAGGGAAAGGAGTTTTACTCCGAATTTAACGCATGCGAAGCCGCGCGGGTAAAAGCTAGTAAGTAATTAATCAGTTTAAATAATTGAACACGGTATTGCTATGGAACTATACTTAAGTCGACACTTTTTAGAGTGGTAGAGTCTAGCTGTAGGCTCTGTCTGCAGCGATTACTGGGCTGACTCGACCGGTGAAATACCACCGTCGCACAGAAACCCGACGTGAAGTAGGGACGATGTTCCTGCGTTTCCTTCGGTGAGTGCGATATCCGGTGCCCAATTTCTCATAGGCCAGCAACGCACCCTCAATGCATATGTAATTGTGGGTGTATATGGGCGGCGGTGATCACTTACCATCAGGTGACCCGCATGCTCGTTTGCTCCCTTATTTATATTTAAAAAAAAAATGTATGTTTTGTCTTTCTCCGTCAAGAAAGGCACTCATAAGATAGACGGAGACCAAACATATACCTAACTAATGTAGGTTTAAAACCCGTTCATGAATATTGGGTAATACTTTATTATATTATGTGGATAAGAATAAAGATTATCCAAATACTAACCCCACAAAAAATAAAACAGTGACATATATCATAATGTATAATCCGTTTTTACAATAAAAAGGTTTTATGCTTGTTTAGGATGAGAGGAATTATGTTTTTATTCAGTTTTATGGTGCGTTTTATTATGGGCTTAAAACAAGAGATTTTTTGGATAATATATTTTTTTGTATATCATTACAGTAATTAGATATATAATTTTTGATGATATACAAAAAAGAAATAAAAAAAAGTTTTAGTATTATTGAAAGTCGTTTTAAGTATTAGCTCCACTTTAATTCTTATTGAGAGTGATGTGAAAAATAATAACTTTGGTTGTGAATTCTTTCAATCATCCGGTCATATTTAGGTGATACGAAGTTTGAGATTTTACTTTTAATTTTGCATTATAAATGCTAGTTTATTAATTTTGAAGTTATAAACACTGGAAAAAGGAACGCGGGCCTCCGAGCATTACGCGACTGGGACTCGAACCCAGGACCTTTGGATTGCCGGTCCAATGCTCTTCCAACTGAGCTACCGCGCCGCTACGTGGACCCACCGAAATTTCTTCCAGTATCTATGTGCTTTCGTCATATAGCTGACGTTATTCCATCAAATGAGAGGAGTATCCGCCTCTTCATTTCAGTAGAAATACCTTTACAGGATATTTAACTACTAATTAAGATGAAACAAGCTAATGATTGAGATTTTACTTTTAATTTTGCATTATAAATGCTAATTTATTAATTTTGAAGTTATAAACACTGGAAAAAGGAACGCGGGCCTTCGAGCATTACGCGACTGGGACTCGAACCCAGGACCTTTGGATTGCCGTAGCGTAGCGGCGCTACTACCATAGAATAATTAAATAAAATTAATCGAAATCAAAATTCTTTTATTCATCATAGATATGTAACATATACTTAATGAACGTCAATGTTACAAACTTCGACTTTACCTAACCGTGGAAAGAGAGAAAAAAGCCGGCGGAAAAAAACTCCCAGCACTCTTTTCGGAATTTATACAATCATAATTTAGAATTTAAAAGGTGTACATTAAGTGAACATATTAATAAATTATTTTCTCGTACCTGCCCGCTCAACACTATAAATGTTAAAAGTTAAAAAATATTACAGTGCTAGTACGAACTAATTAAGGAAACTTCCCGCACCACAATTCGGAACCATATTTAATTAATAAAGATTTAAAATAGGGTTAAATTTTATATTAATTTAACGTATTTTTTACCCTGATTGGCTTTGCGTGCCATTATATTTAAAACGCCATAAAGCTGAGCCGCAAAGTGCGTTTTTTATTGTTTTAGAAAATGGCTGCCACATAGCTATAGGCTGGAGGTAATTGCAAAAAGAAAATAAATGGTTTTGTAATTATTTTCATTTTTATTACTGAGTTGTTTGTTGGAAATAACTTTTATTACTTTGCACATTTGTTATTACTTCAATTATTGGAGTTTGAAGTAAGGTTTTTCGTTTCACTTTATTTGGTTTTTAAACTTTATTAGCTTAATCAAGATTAATAAGTAGTTTAAAATAATACAAATAAATTGAAACGATAATTAAAATTAAATTAAATTCTTAATTTCAAAAACCTCTAATATATCATATATAATATAGTAATAATGAAAAAAATCGCACGCGTTAAGTTCGAAGTAAAACCCCTTTCCCTATAATATGTATTTATACCTTCCTCTTAAATTACTCTATTAAAAAAAGCATCAAAATCTGTTGCATAGTTTTAAAGATCTAAGCATACAGACACACAGACGGCGGAAAGCGACTTTGTTTTATACTATGTAGTGATAGTAATGGTGCTACGGTTTTCGTAGTCGGCTCCTGCTACGGTTCATAGTAGGCTCGTAGTACGTAGGCATTACTCAAATGTAAAAACAAAGGTTATGTAATAATAATATTTTTAATACAGTTGCTCAAAAAGTGGCGTATTGCAGGGACGTATAGCGTTCGGGATGTGGGCTATTACACACGCGTGCTTTTTTTTTACCTTTCCCGCACTCGTGCGTTCTCTTTCCCAACTGTCAAAATAATGTCTATTAAAAAGAAAAATTTACCAACCATGAAGTTTTTACAAAAAAAAAACTAAGAAGTTTTTATGATTCATGTTAATACGTAGCGTAGGTATATTTCTAAAAAAAGCTACTAGTTTGTTTCGATATCAGATTTAATGATTTGATTGAATTAGTGTGGTTAGGTTTCATTTCATTTTATCTCATTAAATTTCATTTTCATTTCATATCAATAAAAAAATCTACTGAAGACTTGGCTGTATGGGTATAGTAACCTTTGCCTACCAGAATGCATGATGAGAAAATGGCGCCATTTTCCAGAAATTTTCTTTGCGAGTTCTATGTTGCACAAAATGAGTAATTTCGACATTTACGATCCAAATTTTTTAATTTTTTTAAATTGCTTAATTTTTTCGCAACTGTATTAAAAATAGTCGTTCAGTACACGTGTGGAACCGTCATTGCAACTCGTCCCGCCTGTCAACATTTGATCATAGACATTTGTCGGAACTCGTTGCAATGACAGCCTTTTCACACTTGTAATGAAATATACTATTTTTACTCTTCTTTCCATAATGTCTTTTAAATTATATGCCGCAGCCATAGCCGCTTTTATAGCTGGTTGGAGTGACCGCAGCAATCTTTTTTATTTAATCCATTCTTTACTTTTTCAATAAATCTAGGTTAAGTGATATTTTATTACAAATAAAAAATAAATCGTTATTGGTAAATTAAAACAAATAAACCCTAAATAAAAAATATTTGTTACAAAAAAACTAAAGCTTGCATGTTGAAAATGATCCTTCACTCTATAAAAATAAAAACGATTATCCTTTGATCAACATTTCATTTGCATCAAATTGTATTAGTTTTCAATTCCAAAGGAAAAATGAAACCGTCTTCGCAAGCGACTATTGCCAGCTTAAAAAATAAATACAGATTCAAAAATGGAAACCCGTCAGTGACACAAAGGAATAATAAATAAACTTCCGCTGTAGTGATTTAAAAAGGGAATCGTGTTATAAAATACTGGCCTTTATAAATCAACGTCGAATGAGGACGTTCGAAAATTAAAACTCAAGTGTTGTGTTTGAAAATGGATTGAAAAAGTTCTTATGGAACGTTGTTTGAAATTTTATAGCGTTGCACATGCATATGTGATATTAAATTGAGTATGTTTGAAATATTTTTTATGGTACAATTAATTAATTAACCCACTGGTTTGTGTGGGGTGATTCTGTAACTCAAATTAGCGCGACTGCTATGAATATATAATTTGAAGTTGTGTCTAATTAAAGTAATAACTCTTTAATTACTATTTAGACATATTTTGTGTGATGTGTAATAATTAATTGTAAAAGTAATTCAACTTAAAAATTTTAGCTTTAGCTCCAAATAGCGAAAAAAGAGTTGTAAGAACAATCAGTAAAATATATCATTTTGTTTTATTCTAATACTAGTAAACTAAATTTGAAAAATTGCAATTTTGGTGACATTGTCAACAATGGGGTGGTAAAAAAGATTAAATAAGTGTCGTTTTAGAAGAAGCTCATGGAAATTTATACAAACAGATGCCAGTGACGAGTTTGTCATATATTTATTCAGTTTTGCAGTTATAATTTATACCACAAATTTGAAAGTAGTATCTACTACTATTTGGTATGGAACTCTTGCTAACAGTTACGAGTTTCCTCTGAACCATGTATCCAAATGTCAGCTTAAATAGTTGACTTATATACGGTGTGTAAAAAGACTGCTTCCGAAAACAAAAACTGGGCATTGCTTGAGGGGTACAAGTAACGTTATGGGCGAAAAAAAAATTATAATAAAAAAAATAAAAAATACTTTTTTTACCTAATTGCACAAAACTGCATTTATACTATCAGATTATGCAATGGTTCCAAATTAAATGGTGTTTTAATTTAATTTGCAATGTAAATAATTGCACCCGAACCAACAGTTGATGTGTGAGCGATGATTTCAAGCGGCGAATATGGCTTTTCAATCCTTAATACATTTTTTAAATTGAATTTTCTAGGTATACTGTCAGTTAATTTAATTGCTATTTTGGCCTAAGAATACATGGTTTCAGGATTCAGAAGAGGTCTTTTTACACCCGTTATATTCCACTTTTAGCCCATAAAAGTATAAAATAAATATATTCATGATATCTGAAAGATGTGGACGATGCTTCGCCGACAAGTAATGGCCGTTACAATGTAGTACACGTACAGCAAGTTTGAAGAACTTACTGATAGGTATTTTATGAAATTACTCCGTTCCGTGGAAGTCGGTTTGCCGCGGGAATGAGAAGTTTTCCCGCGGTTGTGTTATTCTGATGTATAAACTATATCACTGTAAAGTTTCATCCAAATCCGTCCAGTAGTTTTTACGTGATAGAGAAACAAACATATAACCTCACAAACTTTCACATTTATAATATTAGTAGGATTGTCAATTAAATAGTTGGTTAAATCGCAACAAGTTGTGATGATAATTTAAGTCTTTACGTACTTGATATTAAGTTTTTTTTTAATACGGTTTGAGCAATATGAAAAAAACTTTTTTTTGTAGACATTAGTTAAGGTAACTTAATTTAACTGCAACTGCAACTTTAAATTTCAGTAAAATTTTCTTTAAACAACAATGGATAAAAGCCTACATGCATTCCACCGATAACAATTATTTTAGAAATATTTGTGATTTATTCCCACAATTGTTTTTTGTCCTTTCAATCCAACAGCTATAAAACAGGAATAGCCCTTCCAGCGCGCGATGCAACAAATTGCAGCTGTCATGGCGGCCGCTTTTGGCGCGAAAACTCGTTTTCCCGCCATAAATACTAGAATCTACAGTTATGGAACTACAGAAGAAACAGAAACGGATCTTTGTGGAGATTTATGAATGGAATTCCGTGGTGTAAGAAGTTTGTTTGATACAAAATTGCGGTTTCCGAATGTTTTGCGAACTTGTCTTAGATATTTATGTAAAATGTGCAGAGTAATATCGACGTTAAAGGCTATAAGGCCATCATGTAGTATAGTTTAAGTGGTCAATTAAAAAACAAAAACAAAAAGTCTCAATTGTTCAGTTGAAATTGTCTATTTACTCAGTCTTGAAGAATTAAAAATATTAAAGGTCTGAACGCCAAAAATGTAATAATGATTTATTTTTATTCCAATTTCTTTTAATATAAACCTAAGGTAACGGCACCTTTTACGACGCTGTACCAATTATGGTTTTTCATTGACATTTCTTCAAAAATAAATAGCCTTGTAAATTATTTTATTGAAATAGCAACTGTAATCAGTCATGCCAGTATTCAAAGTGCTATGGAATAAAATTTTAGGGATATCCGCAATTTAGTTTTCCTTTTTCCAGACGTAGGTATTTTCATTTGAAAAAAAAAAAATATTTAGGGGTCCGATATCAGACTGCCATAATTGGAGTTTGACAGAGGGTATATTTAATTAAGATTATTTTGATGAAACTAGTAATAATCTTATTTTAAGAATCGAAAACTTATTCTTAAAGACACAACTTATCAACGTGCAAATCCCCAGAAACGTGTAAAGTAAAACGTATAAATTATAGAGCAAAAACGAAATAACAATCCTTATAACTTCCATATTTGGGTATTCCACCTTACAACCTTTTTATAATGACCTCAATACAAAATTAGCCTTAAAATATGCTCCGAATGAAAACTTCCGCCGGCTGAAATTTCTCTAGTGGAAAAAAGTGGAAAAAAATGCTTCATTTCCTCCATAAAAACATTTGAGCTTGAATAAATGGAAATTTTCAGTGAATATAAATATTATTTTAAAGATATTCAAGATGTGAACTCATACACTTGTGAAGAGCGAATGAATGAATGAAAGAGCGAATGAACGAAGAGTGTTCAGATAAAGTTTGTGAGTAGGTACGTAAGAATGAAAAGTAGGTTATGTCATAAGTATGTGAATCTTTGAGATTAAATGATAAAGTTGGTTTTTAGCGTTAAAAGGGATAAAAAAGATTATCTAATTCATGTTTCTTTGACTCTAAACTATGCTTGCTTAATTGATAAGTAACGGATTCTAACAGTGTTTTTTTTGGATATTTTTGTCACTATCAATTTAGGCTCCAATTCAAGAATTATTCAGGTATGTGGATATAGGGTTGAGCCGAAATAATAACGGATAACATGACAAATAGTTGCTTTACATGCTTTAAATATGATACTTTATATACTTCAACTCTCGTTTAAACTAGTTAACGGATTTGTCTAAAATAAAGTTAGGAAAATAAAGAAGTGAATCTAGTTTAACAAATGATAAACAACACTGTTTACCACAAAAAAATACCTTATGCCAACAAAAAACCATCCTACGATAAAATCAAGGAAAACTACTCCTAAATCTTGTTTTTACTTTATTTCTGTTACAATCCAGATACCTATAGATTAATCAGCGTAAACCTAAACATCGGAATGATATACGCCTTCATTACCTAATAAAATATATATAAAAAGTGTGCGTTTACGACTGTACGTGTCAATCTGTTTGGTTTGCAATAAAAATGAAAAAACGCGTTGGATCTCTATAAATTTTTATGGACATGTTTTTTTGTTTGATAATAAATTGGGTGTTGATTTTAATAAATAAACAATAGGATACCAAAAAATCGGGTTACTTTTTTTGTTCATATTTAGATCAAGTGAAAGTGCTTTTTTGAACATATATTTGTTATTTTAGCCTGTCTGTATCAATACATAACTCAGCAAAGGCCTTCCTACTTTTGCTTAGGTTCACTTGGTAATTGCTGACTCAAAATCACACACACTTTCGCATTAGCGTCATAAGTTATGACGATAACTTAAACCGAGTGTGTATTTAGGTTATCGTTCATATAATAATGTTAAAAATATATGTACAAATTCCACCATCAAAAAAATGAGTCCCCCCTTCAAATTAAACTAAACCTACCCCCAAAATACACCATAAAAAAACCTATAACCCCCACCACAGCATTGTTATTCTCAAACACCAATTTCCATCGTGCACAAAGAGCGAGATAAAAGTTGTTTTTAAATGAGTCGTTCTCATTTTGTCGTGTTATTGTGGATGAAATGACAACAACCATCTGCCGACGGTAGCATTGTGATATCCGATTTCATTAATTTTTAGGGTTCCTTGTAAGTAACGCATTATTTTTACAGGTAGGCTCCAGTGCTCCGCAATAATACACACACTGGGTTTTATTCTGTTGTAAAGTGTCCGAAGAAAAATTATTTTCAGATGAAATATTTATCTATACAGTATTGTACGCTATATAATTTAATAAGTACAGAGTACTTTAAAGTGATAAAAGTCCACCAGAAACGTTTCAAAACCATTCAGCTGTAATTATTACTTTTTCTTCAGCTATCTTTAGAATAGTAAACAAAAGTGATTTTTTTAAATCCCCTAAAAGAACCGCTTTTAGTAAAACCTATCTTAAAAATATCTACGGAACCATACAATTACGCATAGTATCTCTCTTACCCGAGTTATTTATATAACTAAACGCGACATCGAACGTTCAAATAAATTAATGCCACCTGCTGAAACTACATTTTTTTATTTCCTATTTTGTATGTCAAAGGGAAAGAAAGACCTGCTTTTAGATGAGTAAGGAGGGTAGCAAGAAAATACATGTTTTTTACGTGAATAAAAACGAAAATTGATAGCAAAATTGAATGAATTTTCGGGGATTATTATTTATGGTCTATTTTTAATCTTTGCGCATGGTTTCTTATATATCAGGGACTTGAAAGTAATTAAGCTGTCTTTTAGCATATTTTTTTTGGTACAACAAGGTAAAGTTGATCTTTATGGTATATACCAACTTATAAGATCATGCATTATTAAGCTACACTCTTGTCATCGACTCTACACACTTCACATATTCGGTCTCCGTGACAGTCATTACTCTGACTATCCTACACTTATAACTGGAACACAGTCAACTGTTTAGCTGTAGATATAGATAAGATGGTCGTACAAAGCAAATTGGGCTTTACACAATACCTTATTACCTAGTATATTGGATTGCGTACATTAAACGTATAAATTCAAATATAAAATTGCATATTTTGACAAGTATAACATGCAAATGCTTTTAACTGAAATAATTAGCATTCAGAAATAATTTACTCACCAATCATAACTTATCAAAATCGGCTTAGGATATGTCACAGTAGAATTTACACAGAAGCGCAAACCAATAATAAATAGCAAGACGAGATCAAACCGCAGCGTACATTGAAACAGAAGGTTACCTTTTCGGATTTATAAAGCAAAATTAGTATTTTTGTATAGAAATTTGCTAACTTGAATTATAAAACACGCAATGGATATTAATACAGTTTTTAGGAGCATATTTTTTATTGAAAAGGTTTATTTATTGTATGGTTTAAGAAGAATCGAGTTTAATATTTTAAAAAATTGCCTGCCCTATTGCATTTGTATTAGAAAATAAACATTATTATTCAATATTCTTACTTAATGACCAACTATTCACAGCAATACCTACGAATTATAAAAAAACCCATTAACGCCACTTAAGTAAACAATTCCTGTTCATCTCAAAAAACTTGTCACCCGGCCAATACAAACGTGCCAGTCATTACCCACAAACAACATTACAATCTGCACTCCGATACATATATATCAATCCGAGCACAATACAATGCATTATGACGTACTGATATCTTGTTCATATGGTCAACACTTAGGCAGGGAGCCAGAAACGTAAGTTTGATGTTAGGGCTGTCGCAGCGTGGTTATAGGAGGTTGTGAGAGAGGTGTCGTTAACTGAGATTTAATGCAGTTGATGTAAGGTTGGTGTTTTTAAAAATATATGTATAAATATAAGAAAGAAAAAAAAAACAAGGAAATAAATTATAAAAATATGTTTGTTGAAGAAAAATTATCGTTAATAAAAAATGCGGTAAACTTTTATGAAATATAATGTTTAGTAGATAAAAGAAATATAAGCTGCTTAGCTTCAAAAAATTTTATTATATCAAACGTTCGAATCACTAAAAACAAAAATAATACAAACATACTTTGTTTTTTAATGAAGTAATTGTTATCCAGCTTCAGCTTAAGAAGATTTAAAAAGGCGTAAAAAAATAATATTTCGGATAGCGCTACAATTTGTAATTAAAACATGAATTTTGCTAATTGGCTCAGCTTACCGTCGCCGTCGGATACATAATGCCGGGAAAAATAAATTCTCTGTATATATTTTTATGAGATTGTCTTCTACAAAAGTGGTCACATATTTTGAGGAGGACATTTTGAATTTCTCATTTATTAACTTAGTTTTATGCAATAGTAACTCAAATGATTGTAACGCCACCTTTATTTATCTATTTGCAAAAATCTAAGTGTTAACAACGAATAAAGCATTAAATTTTAAACAAAAACATCTGACGTAATAAAATAAGAAATATTTTTTATTTTTTTATTTTATTTAAATTAACTTGGCCAGCCCTACAGTCCTGCAGACATGACAAACGGCTCGAATGCCCTACGTGTAGTGGATTCTATTTCTGAAACAAACCCACCAAACTCAACATTCATATTTTAATTATAAATACGGTAGTTTCCAACTTTATATTACAACTAGTGGCCGCCCGCAACTCCGTTCGCGTGGAAGTCAGTTTCCCGTGGGAATGAGAAGTTTTCCCGCGCTAAAAAGTCTCTCTGTGTTATTCTGATGTAATAACCTATATTACTGTAAAGTTTTGTCTAAATCCGTCGAGTAGTTTTTTCGTGAAAGACTAACAAACATCCATACATCCATACATACTCACAAACTTTCACGTTTAATATATTAGTAGGATTCGATTAAAAGGACATGAATAGTGAATGATAAAAAACGGTTCGATTTCAGTTTCATTCAAAATTGATTTTGATTACGGGAAATAATGGTTCAATCGGAACTTTACATTTTATTGAAATATCGTTAGTTGCCGAAAAACAATGTTGTTTTATATTCATGATGATTTATAAGTGACTTTCGATATTGAATGGGTAAAACCGGATTTTGTAGTAAAAGTGAAAATCAATGTATCCGATGGAAAATAAAGGTATAGGTCGTTGACTCTTATAATTGATTTTTAAGTGATTTTTTGGGACTCTTCTCATCTTCAATGTTTGAACACCAACAGCATAATATTTTGTAAAACAGGTGACAGAAAGAAAAAAATACGTTTAACGACCTCTGTGGTGCAGCGGTATATGTACCGGACTGCTAATCGGATGAATCCGGGTTCGATTCCCGAGTAAAACAATTTCGTAAAAATGGTCTTACGATATTGGCTCGTGTCTGGGTGTAACTAGGTTCTCCCCTAGTCCATTGTGTGGTATCTATAGTACAAGCTTTGCTTAATTTAGGGCCACACAGTTGGTGTGTTAGCTGGAGATTTATTTATTTATTATTATTACTTACTTCCTCGTAAAAAATAACTTAGTTATCATACTTTCTATCATAAAAAGAAAAAATATAATTTTTCTTAACAATATCCATTTGCATATTATTTCTTTTCAGAACAAAAAATACAAAACTATTTGTAATCATGCAAATGGATGTTGCTTGACCTTTTTATCTTTCTGAGGTTTTTATTCTAATGCTATGTTAGGAAATATAACTAATTAAATAGGCGGAAGCGTTACCCATATACATATACACATTCTTTTTATGATATACTTTTTTGTAAAAGAAAGTCTTTTTGTGTGAAAGAAGCGCAAGAAGTATGTCTGGACCGAAGTATATGGCGATCCATAGTCTCTGCCTATCCCCAATGTATATATGTATGTATGTATGTACTTTTTTGTTAATTTGAGAATTTAATCTACGTTATTCATATAGTACAATTTATTTACATTCTTATATTGACACGCTTCTTAAAAAGAGTTTAACATTCAAAATAAAATGTTAGCTTATTACCCAGTCTAGTGATGACTTCTGTAGCGTACGTATGTATACCAAACTGTAAAAGGTGAAATTATCTTGTACTAGTGGCCTCCCGCGACTCCGTTCGCGTGGAAGTCGGTTTTCCGTGGGAATAAGAAGTTTTACCGCGGTAAAAAGTACCCTATATGTTATTCTGATGTACAACCTATATTACTGTAAAGTTTCATCAAAATCCGTCCAGTAGTTTTTACGTGAAAGAGTCACAAACATCCATATATCCATACTCACAAACTTTCACATTTATAATATTAGTAGGATTAGAGTTTAACATGATTCTCCCCTAGTCAGTTCATTGGCCCTTACGCCAATACTCATTTAAGACCACACATTGTAGTCGTCTAAAGATTTTATTATTAGATTGGAACCTGTGTTCATTGCACCTGTGTTATTGTAGTAGATGAAATCACATTTTAATTAATGCCACGTCAGTTATTTTGATCTTAATATGACTGCGCTCTTATATTTCGAGTAGCGAAGACACCTGTCAAAACATGACGCCCAAAATACAAGATAGCTCATGTCACTGTCGCTTTGACATGTCACTTAGCCCGCCTTCTGAGAAGTCACAACTGATACTACATTGATTTGGCAAGGCATTGTGCTTTTAAAATATATTCACGACCTTAACACGATTCTTATGGCAATCAAAACACACGAAAAACAATGAATTAATGCGTCATTAAGATATAAATTTAAAGTTTAGAGGTTATTATTTTAACACGCAAAGTATGGAATTAACAGCGTTTCCATAATTTCATGAGAAGCATTTTAAATAGTCAGAATTGACATAAAATTTTCTCGCAAGAAACTGTGACGTACACATATTATGTAAAGCACGGTCGCAAAGCATAAAGAACTTCGTACATTGACCCGTTACGTCATTGTATAGAGGTCATTGTACGAAAACGTTCATATGAGCCGACCGCACTTTAGTCAATATTTTAGTTCAGTCATCGACGTGTTAACCAAAAATATGCTTGACCACCTTCCGCATAACGCGTCCTCATTAATTGCGACCAATAGCGAGCTATCATTATACAGTTGGATGGCCTTATGCAAATATGACCAAATTATTATTCCACGCGCGCCAATTTGGTTGGGAGAATAATTTAATTATGTGATTCTTAATTGCGCCGTGATACTGATTTGTACAATTTAAACGGGTTAAAACTCAACGAATGCGATTAATTTTAAAATTGGAACGCTGTCGGATTAAGGGGTTTAAATCTTTCTTTATTTGATTTCGGTTTTGATTGAAAAAATTTTTTTTTTGTGAAATATGATGCACAACATATTGACGGCGAAGTACAGTCAGCATCATATAGTTCGTAACATCCACTGTAGCCAAAAACTTGAAAACAACCAGAGTCCTCACTTTCAGCGAATCAACCAGTGTCATCACATTCATCAGAGCATTTAGGTTGCTCTAAATTATCGTAGCGTGCAGAAAGCCTTATAGAAAGTCGCATTCAAAGCGTCTTAAATCCCGTTTCAACCAAAGCGCCATCGGTAACGTAGCGCCCAGGGTAGTCACAATCTTCGGTACAAAGTAAAAAAACAACTTTATGCTTCATGTCATAGAGGTGTACTTTGCTTGACACGCTACCGCTTGTCTAGAGGAAACTGTTTTGGCAGAAAACTTCATTTGAATAAAAGTATGTATTTATGAGATATTAGAATAAGACGGTACTTAACTACTGGGCTCTCAGATTTATAAAGAAGATATTTTGTTTGTAAAGGCATACTTTAATACATACGTAATACCTACGTCTGAAATTTTATATAACATTTTAAGTAGTAAACAAAAATAAATTTAAGCAATTCAATGGAATTCAAGTGTATTTAAATAAATATGTTACTAGGTTTTCATAAGTAAGAAAGAGTCAATGAAATTATTCATTAGATCTTAGATACGAGAATTTAAACTTAGATTCTTTGATAGCTTGAAGTCTTTTTTAAGTTTTTGTTAAAGTTTAAATTATGTAGCTTATTCTGTTTACTTCTAGCAAGCAGCGATGGTGTCAAGGCTGTGGCATCCGATAGGCAATTCATGAGTATGGGTTCAATTCCAAGTTTAAGTTGTCTTTTTGAGAATTGAAATACCTACATTATTTTTTCATTTCTTGTCAAGATAGACTAGCAATAATTTTATTACCTATTGAAAACATAGATTCATTATGTAAACAGAAACAACTTTTTTTTCATCAATTAAATGTCAATCAATAGATATTATAATCACCATTTAAAAAGATGATCCAATTAATTGCATTACAATTCAATATTTTTAATGGTTTAATTAACAAACACATACTAGCATATCATAAATTGTTAAGAGTAAGTAAGAGTATCAGTGGTTGCTAATGAACAGCAAGAATGATGTTTTTTTTAACGGAGAGAGTAATAAAGTGCACCATGCCAACGCGGGATTTGTTTTCAAAATCAAAGTACTAGGCTATCATGAAATAAAAAAAATAAATAAATTTTGTGATAATCCCTACGTCACATGATCATTCTAGTTTAAGAGCCGGATGTTCATTAGTAAATAAAATATGAACAAGTTAAAGTTTTAATTCTGTTCCATTATACGTGTATAAATATAATATTAGGATTTATTAGTCTGTGCTGTTCCTACTTGTTCACGAATTGGTATTTTATTTTGAATACACTCAATGTAAGGATACCTACCTGAAAAAGAATTTACAGTAGGATTCAATAACCCTAACGACAATTTTACAATTGAAAATTGAGACTTTTTTCGCACGGAAAATATTTATTTCAAGGAAGGTTTTGCATTAGGGCTCTTGCTTAATTATAGGTCAAGAAATGACATCTGATGTGTAAAATATGAAACTTCATTCAAGGAGATTCGAATTTCAAACAAAATACCAAAGATGTGATTACTTTTTATATTTCGTTCTAATCATTGTTCATAGAATTCTCATCGCTATTACATGAAGCATAAAGTTGTTTTTTTACTTTGTACCGAAGATTGTGACTACCCTGGGCGCTACGTTACCGATGGCGCTTTAGTTGAAACGGGATTTAAAACGCTTTGAATGCGACTTTCTATACGGCTTTCTGCACGCTACGATAATTTAGAGCAACCTGTATGCTCTGATTAATGTGATGACACTGGTTGATTCGCTGAAAGTGAGGACTCTGGTTGTTTTCAAGTTTTTGGCTACATTGGATGTTACGAACTATATGATGCTGACTGTACTTATTACCAATACCTTCCATTTGACATTATTTGTGAAATTCACTTTTTTTACGTTTTGAATGGAAAGGCCTCATTCTAATATTTGTGTAAAATCTCCTATGCATATTTTGAATTCAACAGATAGCAGTTATTGGCACTTCGCCGTCGATATAAAGTTTCTACAGCTAAATAAGTAGGTATATTCATTTCAAGTGATTCAATAATAAACTAAACACTAAATGTCTTTATGCCATTTTCATAGGTTTGCATTATTATTGCATTTATACAGATGCCATTAAGATATAGATCGACAAATGGTAGAAGGTAATAAACATTTATGGATGGAAGAAAATACATAAGAATGCAACCCTAAGTGGGTGGATGGATTCCACGTATCACGTTATTAAAGCGGTCAAGAGCGAGTCGAACAGACACATAGAGAACTTTTATGAATGTCATTAGATTCTGTAGATTGTAAATTTAGCTAAAAGTCTTATAGTCTTTCGATAGTAAAAGTAATAATAATATTTTGGTTGGGTAATAATAATAATAATAATATTGTTGTTTTTACGTCAAGGGGCTAATTCTTGTATGATTTCCTTTTAAATCACCCACTTCCATGACCATAAACACTTAAGCAAAGAGAACAAACACCAAAAAAAACTAAATGAAAACCAAAATCACACGCTTATCACGCAACCCATTAAACTTATACCCAAAAAGGGACACCGGTCACAATAAAATATACTTGTAACCCGTTTCGTGTCGATCTGGTACCACGATAGGGAACCTTTTGAATATTCCATACGGAAAGGAAGGAATAAAAATATTTGACTTAACATAAGGGAGACGTAGAAATTCTGGTTGTAAAAAGGCTAAGCCTGTAGCACTGCGTGATACTAAATTAACGATATAAATAAGGAATTGTACGAGTATGAACCCTTGAACACGTATTTTTAATGTGGAGTTTGTAAATGTGAATTTGGGCTGCTTAGCAGTAAACAATTTTAGATTGAGAATTCAAATGTGAAGAGGAAAGTAATTTAGACAGTTTATAATTTTACCGATATCATATCGTTATTTATTCGATATATCTCTAAATATAAAAATAAATCCCTATTTTTCTTTACTTAAGCTTTCTTATATTCGGAAGTAGGTTCTTTAAGAGTTAGTAAAATGAATAAAAACAGCTGTTCATTTATATCACTAAGACCAATTCTAAAACCAGAGTAAAACATTTCCCTCTTCAGGTTTTCACAAACAACTCGACAACCTTAGAACATTCACCTTATATCAACAATACACCAGAAATACACACATTTTATAGGCATGTGTGAATAAAAACGTACAAATTACCCACAGAGCCATTACACAGCCCACGCCCAACTATTTTGTATTACCGGTATTTAATAGCCGTTTTTCAGCACGTCAACGGAAGTGAAAGTAACGGATATGAGTCGGAGCTGAGTACGTACCAGTGTGTATAGACTTTCGGAAAATATTGCTTAGCTTTCCGTAAATTTATAGGTATTGGAATATCATTTTTTTTTGGAAAGGCGGACTTCCATACAAACATATCCTGTTTCATTATTTTCGATTGTATTATTCGCATAAAAAGCTAGCTTTCTTTTCTAAGGTTTAGTTTATATTTTAACTGATATTAATTTGGATCGGTTTTATAGTTAAAGACTTAAAACGTAACTTATAGAATTAGATACTTTCGCATTCAAATTAATAGGGATTTATCTTGATACCGCAATTTGACTAATGGTCTAAAAACCCTTTTCTGTAGAATATAAACGACAAATGTTTTTTTCCTTGCCAATTTAATGTTTTTTTGTGTTATGTTGGCATTTACGTGTATTGTTTAGGTAACCTTTTCGTAAAGTGTGCGTCAGGCGTAACCAGATTCAATACCATTTAATGGTGAATATAGGGAGTTATACTGTTTGACAAAGTTTTAAATGTCAATTAATGGAATTTAGCCTTTACTAGCTTGGCACTGGATGCAAAAATGCTCGAAGTGGAAAATATAGGTTTTTATATAGTAAAAGAGAAAACAGTTTTTTTGAA
The DNA here is from genome assembly GCA_916618145.1 of Emmelina monodactyla. Classification (NCBI taxonomy): domain Eukaryota; kingdom Metazoa; phylum Arthropoda; class Insecta; order Lepidoptera; family Pterophoridae; genus Emmelina; species Emmelina monodactyla. The sequence goes on along the minus strand of OU745323.1, from coordinate 1,663,899 downwards.
AATCCTTTTGTAACTTTTTCTAGTGAAAGTTTAGTGGCAAAGGCTCACGTGTTCATTAGAATTTAACTGCCATAACTAAGGTTTTTTCTGTCGTGTCCTATAATTACCAAATTCCAATATTTACCAAAGTTCCAATATTTACCAAAGTTCCAATATTTACCAAAGTCTTGCCAATTTTTACCTATCTCAAGGTCTCCTAAACCCTGAAATGCATCAACCGTTTTGTGACTACCAAAACTCAATACATGACTAATATATTACTTGAAATTAAACTCATTTTAACGGGTTTTACGCGTTTATTTTATTATTTTTGATTTTCCGACGTTTCGACATTTTTACAAATGCCGTGGTCACAGGTAGACTGAGATGTTTGACGTCTTCATAGAGTTAAGTAAAAAACGATTTTTCGAATTCACCGCCATCTGTTTCGTAATTTTCTCGCATAGTCGCTCGGGTTCACGCAGTAGACGCTGACAGTGTCTTTATTTTTCTGCTTATTGGTCTGCTGGTTGTTCTTTTTTATTTTGCTAAGTATTGGATCCCACGTTGGTGACAGCTTCCAACCATCTTCTCTATTGAAGTTAGGGTGTTTTTTAATTTCAATAGTTTCTCTTACCAGCCTAGGAATAAAATGTTTCTCTTTTGCTAGGATTTTAACGGTATCAAATCTTAGATAGTGGTTGGGCTTATTCATAGTGGTGAGCATTCCATGGAGACGTCAAACATCTCAGTCTACCTGTGACCACGGCATTTGTAAAAATGTCGAAACGTCGGAAAATCAAAAATAATAAAATAAACGCGTAAAACCCGTTAAAATGAGTTTAATTTCAAGTAATAATAATCGCGTAAATCTAAGAAGTTATATTATGACTAATATATTTATAAGTCTACGAACAAATACATTTTGTGACTCATTCACAAAATACCACCAAGATTGCGTGTTATACTTCTCTAATATTGCTTATATGTAAGTATGTGAAATATCCATTAACTCAGACTTAGGGATTCAATTATTTTTTATATAAATCGACTGACTTACTAATGTTACGAAGATTAAATATGATTTCTTAGCGCAATTAATATGGAGAAAGGAAATAATGGTTTGGGTTTTTAGGAAATAAAACTTAATTATGTAATCTAGAAAGGTCAGTGGTTTTATTTATCTAATTAATTCAAATTTTCAGGCTATTCGTGTTTATGACTGTTTATTTCACTTTGGGTCTTTTGTTGAAAATAAAAGTATGTTGGTTTAGTACAATAAAGAATGTTGAATGAAATATGATAAAAAATACATGACAATGGTTAAAGTGCAGGATAGTCAGAGTAATGACTGTCACTGAGACCGAGCATGTAAAGTGTGTAGAGTTCACACCAAGAGTGTAGCTTAATGCTGCACGAGTCTATACCATAATAATAATATAGTCTATACTTTATTATAACCACTATTAGGTTTATTTATTTAAAAACATTATCGCACCAAAAAAGAAAGGAAAAACAAATGCACAGAAATTAACAATTTAAACACAGTCACAATTGGGCGGCCTTATCGCTAATAAGCGATCTTTTCCATTCAAACCCGGAACAAAAGGATAACTATATTATGTACATATAGCATATTTACTGCGTTATTTCCCAAAAACGGTCGACCTCTGTGGTGCAGAGGTATATATACCGGACTGCTAAACGGATGGTTCCGGGTTCGAACCCCGGGTCGGTAAAAATGGTTTTTCGATGTTGGCTCGTATCTGGGTGTAACTAGGTTCTCCCCTAGTCCATTATGTGGTACCTATAACACAAGTGCTTACTGCAACTTACTTTAGGGCTACATAATTGATGTGTTAGTTAAAAACTGTTAAAACTGTTAAAACTGTTTATATTTCCCATCCTATACGCAATATACGTTTCTAATCCCCAATCTTGAACCACAAAGGCTTCTTTAGCGGCACGTTCGCTCGAAGACAATGTACTAATTTCTGTCTAATTCGCCGCCAAATGATCTAATTCTGGATGCCAGTCGTGCCGTGTTTGAATCTGGCAATTACCGTCAATTATACGGCTTTGTTCGTTGGCTGGCTTCAAGGAGTCACTGGTGTGGGTATGTTTTAGAGATTTAAGGGATAAAAATTGGGGAAAATCCTCCTAATATTATATATGTGAAAGTTTATGAGATGGATGAATGTATGGATTGATGTTTGTTACTCTTTCACGTAAAAACTATTAGACGGATTTGGATGAAACTTTGCAGTTATATAGGTTATACATCAGAATAACACATAGGGTACTTTTTACCGCGGGAAAACTTCTCATTCCCACGGGAAACCGACTTCCACGCAAACGGAGTCGCGGGCGGCCACTAGTTAAGTTAAGTTACTGGTAAATCTCGGTTGTCTCGACAATGGGGAGACAATGCCCAGAAGGATGTATATTCCTTAAATCGTTAGTTTAAATGGTTTTTTTTTTTTATGGTACTTATTTATAAGTAACACCAATTATTTTTGTAACTAGTAGTGAAAGAAGTATTTAATCTCTTAATTAAATACAAGAACCTTCTTTTGAAGTTTCATTTTGCATGAAACAAGCAATTCCCAATGTATTTCTGATGTAAGAACATAAACACAAATACCTACGTAACTTTGATTTCAGACATAAAATCTACATTTAGCTCCAGAATTCACAGTCACTTCTCTTCCAACGATAATTTCTACAAAGTCATATCATCACCACAGATGAGTGAATGAAATCATATTTCTGTGCCAATTTGGGTCTTTGATGTTAAGCCATGGAGTATTATAACTTATGGAGAGCGCTTTTAAGATGGGAATGCCAAAAGAACAATGGTAATATAAAGGTAATTCGGAATTAATTAATGCTTGTACTTTTAAGTGGCGCAGTCAATTCTAAAATGGCGGCTTATGATAATGGAAATTTTTTTTGGCGATATATGCGACTTAAAAGGCTTTTAGGATTATAGTTATTTGAATAAATGTGCGGATTTTATCATTATTAGAATTAATAGCAGATTCTAGTATACTATCCATTTAAGTAATATACATATTTATTACTACTACTTCATTTTTTAAGTTTTTATGTTTAGAATTTGACGATCTATGTGAATTAGAAAAAACGACTAAATAGATGTGGATAGGCTTGAAATGATACTCAATATTTACCAGCACCGCGGGGAAAGATAACTCCAATCCCCTAACAAAAGTTTAGTGGACTAATATATGAAATGTCGATGTCCTCTCCATTGCTTTGTACCAATATTATGACATACAGTATGGTACGAGCTTTAACATAGCTCGCAAATTATCTTAGTTCTTAGTTTGGACAGGTACAGATATTGTAAGGTACAGAAGTAAAGAGAAGAAGTAAACAAGAAAAGTAAGTCACAGAGGAAAAGCAAGACTAGAAAGGCGTTTGTAATTAATCGTCCAATGCTAAAGATAGTGTTTTGCATACGTTTTTTGTGATGTTATTCGTTTTTTTTATTCTAGGTATTTGAAAAAAAAAAAATTTAGTAACAAAACATTTTGGAATGTCAACCTAATTAGTGAATAGCAGTGTAAATTAGTTGCTATAACCGAAACAAACGTGGAAACGCCATGTCAGTTTTTACTAAATATAACATAACTATATCCTACTAATATTATAAACGTGAAAGTTTTTGAGTATGATACTTTCACGTAAAAACTACTGGACGGATTTGGATGTAACTTTACAGTAATATAGGTTATACATCAGAATAACACACAGGGTACTTTTTACCGCGGGAAAACTTCTCATTCCCACGGGAAACTATCAATGTATATAAGACGTAAAGTTTGTGTTTTTGGATATTCGTGATTACCTCTAGAACTACTGACATGATTCTATTTTTTTTACGGTTAGTAACTATAGCATTAAGAAGTTACATTATCAAGCATGTGAAAAAGGATTAAAGTAAATTATTTGATTTTCCCAAGAGATTCTCTCAACTATTATCATTTTAATACAAAATCTAGGTACTCATGTTACATGTGCAGAAATTCCAGGTAAGTTTGCAATTATGAATGTTGTTTGCAAAATGAGACGACCTAGTTAGTCAAACTGGTGTGACGGCCAGAACTCACTTCCTGATCCGGTTGTCAAAATTACATTTATACTGGAAGTTTGAGTGCTAGTATTTGAAGGAAAGAGCCGTGTAATAAATGACATTTGTCAGCCAATCCCTACTAATATTATAAATGCGAAAGTAACTCTGTCTGTCTGTTACGCTTTCACGCCTAAACCACTGAACCGATTTTGATGAAATTAGGTATGAAGATAGAACCGAACTTGGGAAAGGACATAGGGTACTTTTTACCGCGGGAAAACTTCTCATTCCCACGGGAAACCGACTTCCACGCGAACGGAGTCGCGGGCCGCCACTAGTAATTATAAATACTGAAAGATTGAGTGGTAGTATTTGAAGGAAAGAGCGGTGTAATAAATTACTTTGTCAGCCATTTCGTTACTAATATTAATGCGAAAGTAACTCTGTCTGTCTGTTATGCTTTCACGCCTAAACCACTGTACCGATTTTGATGAAATTAGGTATGAAGATAGAACTGAACTTGGGAAAGAACATAGGGTACTTTTTACCGCGGGAAAACTTCTCATTCCTACGGGAAACCGACTTCCACGCGAACGGAGTCGCTTGTTGCATTTGTTTGTGTTTTTCAACGTAAAACGTTTTTGAAAAGCGTAGATGGAGAAATATTGAATGCCAATACTATAAGGATATAGGTTATTAAGAAGTTCATAATTTGTTTCATAAGGAGACATGACGTCATGTTTATAGAACAAAAATACTTTTAAACTCCACTGCTAAGTAAACATTCCAGTGTAAAAAAAAAGAAAAAAAAAGTATTTTTATGGTAAAAACATAGACGTACATCGTAGGATTCCCTTTTTTAATGAGTCTGTATAGTAAAGGTAACTAGATATAGTTAGTTGATGAGTGATATGAGCTTGCTTTATATTTTATTTCAGTTTAATGACATGGGTATAAGGAGTTTAAGTAATAGTATGGAAGAAAGAAGACCTTAGCTTATATAATGTACTAGTGGCCGCCCGCGACTCCGTTCGCGTGGAAGTCGGTTTCCCGTGGGAATGAGAAATTTTCCCGCGGTAAAAAGTACCCTATGTCCTTTCCCAAGTTCAGTTCTTTCTTCATACCAAATTTCAACAAAATCGGTTCAGTGGTTTAGGCGTGAAAACGTAACAGACAGACAGACAGACAGACAGACAGACCGACAGACAGACAGAGTTACTTTCGCATTTATAATATTAAGTAGGGATAATGCTTACAAAGGCTTAATCTAATTTTCGTTGCGGGGTCACGTGAATTTAGTATTTTTCGTGGAAAAAAATTTTTTTTACGTACCTACTCTATGTTATTCTTGTCCCTTTTTCCTCTCGCAACTTTCTTTAATTCTGTAAAATTTTGAATTGTCTACCACAATGTCTAAATAACAACTATAGAGGCATTTTCTCTAGAAAGTTAAATGTCGGCAATGTGGCTGAAAAACCTTATACCTACGTTAATTGATCCAGTAAAAATAAAGCACTGAACCAAGTTAATGATCTACCTGCAATAAATTAACATAATTGGATAATTATTGGTACTTATTAAGAGCTAACTACCCTACTTTTCCCTAATAATATTATATGGTAACCTTATTATTAAGGCTCATTTGTAGTTGGTCAAAACTATTTCTAAGAGCAACTAATAATGTTTACGAAATAAAGGTGCGGTTCCCTTAAACAGAAAAATAATATCTATAAATATCGTTTACAGATAAAAGAAATACTCTAAGCTTTTACATATACATCTTAAAAGCTTTAAGTCTGGAAAGTAAGAAGTTATCAATAATAATGGCAAAGAAAATAGCTGCAAAAATTTAGTTATAAGTGCAGGATAGTCAGACTGTCACCGAGACCGAACATGTAAAGTGTGGTTATACACGTTGCTGACTTCTTTACGTATTTACAGCTTAAGTTTATAGCTTACTAGCGACCCGCCCACGCTTCGCAATGGTGGAATTTTGGCCGACATTGATTTTTGGCTAACTTAAAAAAACTAAAAAAACTAACTAAATGTTCTTTACTTACAAATTTATATGAATAAATTCTCTAAAAATATGTGGAAACCGCATCAAAACCCGATAGGTGGTTTAGGAGGTGTTAGCGGTCAAAAATACAGACACACATAGCGACTTGGATTTATACTATGTAATGATGATAAAACTACGGAAAAACTTCATCAATTACACCACTGTAAAAAGAAAACACAACATACTAGATCCCACTTCTGAATTCCAACTTCTACTCCACTTTTAAAGCATTAAGCCTTAAGCCACGGAAGTGAACTTCAAACTGCCTGTATGTTCGTGCCTTATATCTGATAAGCACAGTGACGTATGTACGCTAGAATTGCTAAGTCGTTATACGCTGTAACTACCTTATTTTTATGTCGATAATTCCCTGATGAGTTTAGTTGGAAACTGTCGTTAAATTGATTTGCTAGTGTGGGGAGTCGTTAGAATCTAATTATTAGTGTAAGGCTGGGTGGAGAAGGGAGGGAAATAGACTTGAGGGTATAACTTAGAAGACGAGAGGTATTTGCTTGGTGTTGAGTTGTTATGTCTAGAGCAGTAGGTCATAAAATATCTAGATTTAGGTAAAGAGCTTACAGAGCTTTTTTGAATGAAGTACCTAAAAGCAAATAAGTTTTCGTTATAAATAAAACTACTTTAACTGTTTTTTAACAGTTTTTTTTGTTTAGTAAGCGAATATATTCTCTACATACCTACTTAACAGTTACTCTACATACCTTGTACAAGTTTTACAACTACTAAAGTTGTTTATTGTCTATGCGAACACTATAGTTGTAGTGCATTTGTGAGCAAATAAAAACAAAAATATTGCCAAACACTTCACTTTAAAATCGCATACCTAAACCTAACCTACAATTCTCAACAACTTCACTCCATCCCGACTCCTAACTTACAAAAAAAGCCATCTTCTCCATCACTAACGACGACCTCTGAGGTGCAGCGGTATATACACCGGACTGCTAAGCGGATGGTTCCGGGTTCGATCCCCGGGTCGAACCAATTTCGTAAAATGGTTTTTCGATATTGGCTCGTGTCTGGGTGTACTAGATTCTCCCCTAGTCCATTCTGTGGTACCTATAACACAAGTGCTTAATGCAACTTACTTTAGGGCCACATAATTGGTGTGATAGTCGGAGATTTATTATTGTTATTATTACTAACCATTCTTATGCTGGTAGTACCCGGTGCCCGAGGAAGCCGTGCTGCCCGTCGACGACTGCTGGCCCCCCTCGTCCACCTCCAGAGGAACCTGACCTGGCTCCATCACACACTAGGACATCACTTCACTGCACTGCACTATACCTGGAACAAGAGACGAGGAGTTTTAGGAAAGTTGAAGGCGTAGGCACTTTTGTATGACTCGTGGTACCTGGGGGTCTACTGGGACTTGACGGTCGTATCGTGCATCTTATCAAAATCGCGAGATTGGTACCGCGACTTTTAAAACGATATTTCCTGTCGTTACGATTATCGTCTTAAAACCTTACCGGGACTTGTGTCGTCGCCTAGTTGAACTGTCAAGTTTGACAGTCAATTTCGTCAAATTGTCGTGATAAAGTGCCGGTAAGGCATTCCATCAAATTCGTTCGTACTTCGGTCGCACGGATACGATTTCAATTATAAAGTCCCGGTAGACCCCTGGTCTCATAGCCATAACTTTCTTATCATTGCAATGATACTTTGATGCATAGTCACACTTATCATTGCGCTCATTCTGATTAGTCCTTTTTAAGGAGTACTACTAACTGACGTATATAAATTCACCGATACTTTTTTAAATTTGTGCAATACAAACCTCCCTCGTACATATACAGGGAGGGAAAGGGGCGAGGGGAGGTTACTATTATTGCTTTTATGTATATTTAACTGGGTTAATCTTAGTGACTATTAGGTCAGGCAGGTCAGTCGGTGACCGTTAAGTCTTAGAGTGCAAAAATCTACATTACATTGGTTCGCTGATTATACAAGAATAAGAATTGACGCTTTTACATGAATTTGCAACTAGTTATACTAGTATGTTAAAGAAAATCTTATTGGTAGCAAATGTTAGTAATTTTTAGAATAAGATAATTATTAACAAAGATTAATAAATGCGTTTTCACGAAGGTTTTTACAAGTTTAGGGTTTTTCATACCATATTAACCTGAACCTTCCTTACGGCATATCAGCAGACTTAGCTCATTTGAAACTTACATCAGAAAATCAGAATGTAAAGAAAAGTTTAAACCTCTCCGTGCATTCTAAATGAAGTCATCAAACGGTATCACTCGTAAAATAAAACCCAAGTCATCCAAGCCTTCAATAAAACCTCGGAATGAGTTTCGATCAACAGTTAACTGGCCACAAACACAGAATGGAGTTAAAGCGATTCCATTTTCAAAAATACTCGTTCACATTCGACGCGAACGCTTCCGATAGTGATGGGAAACTTGTGATGTAATGCAATTTTGTACGATAAACGATAGAATTGCTTAATATCAAAATTTTATGAATTCTTCTTTGGAATACGTATATTTGAGATGACTCTGCTTTAAAACTTTAATGTCTTCACACCATTATAAACCATGATTACATTAGGTCGCTGTGATATCATTTAAGATCTAATCGTCAAAAGTTACCCTGTACGATTAGCTTAATAGAATTTGCATTTGAAAATTAAACAAAGCTGTTTAGTTAATTAAATAGAAAAATATCGATGAGTCTAGTTTAACAAACTACATCACTAGTTCCCGATTCAAATTCGAAAACGTTTGTGCGGAAGTACTCGGTAATTTGCTGGCAGGTGTTCCATATTCAAATCCTGAATTCTGGCGAATAGGTTGAAAGACTTTACGGTTGTCGGATGCATTAAAAAGATAAACAACTGTGTGAGTGGATACTTTAAATAGTTGAAGTTTAGAGCTATTAAAATTATGATTAAAAGATTAGAAAAAATCTGTTAGTAAAAGGCAAAACTCTAAATGTAAAATAGGTTTAAAATCACCTTTAATCACAAGTTTCTCAGCACCTCCTTTTGATTTAAAACTTTTCTGTCACAAATCACACTGGCTGCAAAGAAAATGTGCGAATTCACAAAAAAACAAAAAGTATGTTTTTATTCTAAAATTAAAACTTCGTTATTTTGTTTCACCGTTAATATTAAAATCTTGTATTGTGTTTACAAAAGTAAGAGGTATATTAACTAATGGAGAGTTGTGCACGAGTATTTGTTTTTAACGCGGTTCATAAACTGAACTCTCGGTCGTGTATTGGAACTACACTATTTTTACAGTTATGATAGCTTAGTCCGAGAGCTAATGTACATCTTGTTCAAATGTTTACAGAAGGTTTACAGTAAGATAGTTTCACTCAAAAAATTAAACAATAAATTAAATTTTCTTTTAACAGATTTGAATCAGTTTCTCGCAGGTTTTAAATAAGTATAATGGTCTCGAAAACAATGGACTTCTAGAAAAAACGAAATCTATTTTTGTAAATATTAATGTCATCTGTTTCGTTTTCTAGAAAACAAGTATATTAGATAACCGAAATTGGAATTTAAGCTCATGAAATTGGAATAAAATAAAATACTACAAATAGTTCCACCCATAGTTATGACCGCGTAAATCTGTTTTTTAGCAAATCTTTAAAACGCCATTATATTCAACAATCAACTCTCTCACTATCAACTTTGGCAGCTAGCCCACTAGAGTTTTGACGGCGAAATAAGAATAAAAAACAAAGTGTTATTTATTTGTAGGTGTTATTTAAACTAATATCCAACATTCTTACTGCCAATATAAACATCCTCATAAAAGTAAGAGAACGTTGAAGAGACAATGTATTTTAAATTATCAAAGTTTCAGACTTACTTTATGTCATATCAAGAGAATCTTTGCCGCTTCAGTCATAATTATTACATACATTACATAGTATAAATCCAAGTCGCTAATTCTGTCTGTTAGTATGTTTGGCCGCTTACTCCTCCAAAACCAGTTAAGGGATTTTAATGCGGTTTTCACCGTCCTTTAGGTAATTTTTTCATTTAAATTTATATATAAAGAAAATTCAGAAAAAGTTTATTTAGGCTACTTAAATCCAATGTTTCGGAAACAAGTCGCCCAAAAGAAGCGTGGGCGGGTCACTAGTAAGACCATAAATACCATACATTTTCATAGTTTCATTTTGTCATCGGCTGCATCCAGCAAACAATTTTTGTTTATGTTTTTTGTCCCTTGATCTCTTATAATGTAGTCTCTAACAAGAATGACAAAAGCAAAGTGATTTTGAATTAATTTCTTTCACGTAGATTTTAGGTCAAGTGTTTCGGAGAGATGTTGCCGTGTTTGTTGACCGTTTTTGTCAAAGAGGAGTTAAAATATGCGCATTATAAAGATTAAAAAAAGAGTTAAATAGAGTGGTAGAAGAAATGGAGTTATTTGTATATAAAATATACCGACATAACAAGCTTATCTGCCTTTTTTTAAACCATCGGTCAATGTTGGATACGTGTGTACATAATGCTTTTAAGATTCCCAAACGCAAAGCGGCGGGTATTAGCAAAAATACGTTTTTTCCCTACACGTAGTAAAAAACGTACACAAAAACGCAGTATTAAAATTTAGCACCACGTCTCCGTAGAACAAGACGGATTGCCCCCGCGCCGATTGCCGGTAAACACACGTTTCTTCGACTGAAGTGAAATAGCGGGATTAAAAATTAATATTCATAACAGTTTTCTTGCTGACTGTACACGTTCGTGGTTGAAGTATGTGGTTCTATATGTGTGTACAGGTGAATGTGATTGCAATTGGATATTAATATTTGAACGGTTCTAAAGAGCTACGGTTAAAAAATAAGAAGGAATTGGATACGAGTTTTGAGACATTCCAGATAGATCTTTAGTGGTCCGTTACGATCTCGACTGTGGGTCTGATCGCTAAGGTGAAGCAACGTCAACCGCGGTCAGTCCAAGGATGGGTGACCGCTAGTGGCAAACCTTTGTCCAGAGTTTATTTAATCTTCGGGAGGCACATTAAGCCAATGATCAATCCTACTAATATTATAAACGTGAAAGTTTGTAAGTTTGTATGGATGTTTGTTACTCTTTCACGGAAAAACTACTGGACGGATTTGGATGAAACTTTACAGTAATATAGGTTATAAATCATTACAACACAAAGGGTACTTTTTACCACGGTAAAACTTTTCATTCCCACGGGAAACCAACTTCCACACGAACGGAGTCGCGGGCGGCCACTAGTAAAGTTATAATTTTCTATGTCGCAGGCCTGAAACAGCGGTTCCCATAACGATGAATATGATGCTATTGATCACTGCATATGTTCCATGACATCAAATCACCCCTAAAATATAGAAACGTCTTTTCCCCAAAAATCACAACCCAAATTAGCCATGCAGCGATGTTTCCTACAATAATGCAGCGCTTAAAGCCGCCAACCTGTATTTTACACGGCGATGCATCACAAATATTGCCCGCTGAAATAGGCGGCCAAATTGCAGGCGTCGAAAGAAAACGGTTTCTCGGCAATTTTGGACATTAAAAACGTTTGTAAAGGTTACGTAAGTCTGTGATTTTGGCAAGAGCGTTGTAAAGCTTGAAGCCAGGTAATTACTCGTAGTTTGAAGTTTTATCGTTTAGTAGTTAGTTGCTTTTTAAGTTTTTTAATGTTTTTCAATTATAATCTAAAGTACATTATAGATATTTTAGAGAGGTAGATAAGAATAGTTTGTTTGTATGGGACTGATGATTTCGGAATGTAAGCTATTTCTTATCATTACTAATTTTATGTTAAAAAAGCTTATGTCAGATGTCTTTTCGAAATCTGAAGTTAAACTTGCACTTTGCATAACTAAATTATATATTGAATCCCGTCCTCGTTTTAAACAATCCTGTATTTCAAAAAGATTTAATCTCAAAGAAGTTGTAAGATTAAATCTTTAAACTAAATACCTTTCAATCTAACAACAATTTACTTGCAACCACAAAGGTACCTTCTAAAGTGAAGCTCGAGATTGCAGAGTGCATTTGAAGTCTAGATGTTAGGTACACTAAAAGCTTAATGCATTTAAAACTAACGTTTTCTTAACAGATCGACGTTAAGGTACAAATGTTTTACAGAAACACAAAGATATAGTTCGAGATACAGTTGTTATGTTAGTTCGTTTGAGATAAGGGGAAAGCTGGATTTCATGAAATTCATTTTCATTTCATTTCATTTCATTTAGCTTAACTAGTGAAATTTGTCCAAAAAAGTTAAGCTCATGAATAAGTAGTGACCCGTTGAAGCGTTTAAGCGATTGCAATGTTTTACGGCTCACAAAAAAAAAAATTTTGAACTCATAACTTAGGTTTAAAGAAATTTAGAAAAAAAAAATGATGATTCAAACTGTATGTATAAATACATTGGTTAGTTTAAAAATTGTTAGCGACTATTCATAGATACGTAGACTTTGCAGTACCTGTGTACTAATGACAGTCTATAATTACACGTTTAACTAACTGCCCCCCAAGTCAAGTGGCAGTAGAAATTTACGATAGCGAGTGAATAGAATTTAAATGTATGGAACTGTCAAATTGCAAGCTTGTCAAAAATGTCAGTTTTATTCATTTTTATTCTATTCACTCGCCATCGCAAATTTCTACTGCCACTTGACTTGGGGGGCTGGGCCCTTATACGTATAGTCCCTTAACGCAACAAAAATAATAAAACACTTCCGAACAAGCATAAAAACTTCAAATAAATAACACAAAGTATTATCCATGCAGTTACTTACAAAGCGTCAAAAATCGCGACTTAAACCCTCGTCACGTGAATACTCTAAATCATTTAGGGTCACGAGACCCTTGGAAAAGATAAAAAGAACCTTCTCAAGATCCCTAAAAGGTCTAATAATCCAAAAGGTAAAAGATGTCAACTTTCATACATATTTTATTGAGGACTAAGGACATAGATTTTGTCCGATTCGACTCAACGGCGCGGAGGTATTCAATTTCTGGTGAATTTCGTTTATCTTTTTGTCCTTTGATGGTTTTATTGAATTAGGTTGTTGTGTTTTGAATTGCTTGACAGACATTGTCATCAGCCGTTAAAAAGAATGAGTGTTTTTAGAAATTAAAACGAAATGTTACACTTTAGAAATACGTAAGGTATTTTTCCACGCTTTTCAATGACTACCTACGGAACTAGCAATAGTATGTTGAAAAGCAGCTAGTTTTAATACTCTTAAGTCTTTACTACAATTACAAATACACCTAAAGTATCTTAAATTATATAGGTTCCCAGTGGCCGCGTGGATGTCGGATTCCCGTGAGAACGAGAAGTTTTCCCGCGGTAAAAAGTACCCTATGTGTTATTCTGATGTATAACCTATATTACTGTAAAGTTACACCCAAATCCGTCCAGTAGTTTTTACGTGAAGGAGTAATAAACATCCATACATACTTACAAACTTCGACGTTTATAATATTAGTAGGATTTTGACAGGTGAAAGCGCGACGTGGAAAGCTCCTTATAATTGCACTGTTAGTGTCAAATGACAAACTGACATTTAAATTCTTATTTATTTTATTTATTTAACATTTATGTATTTATACACAGATACAATAGTTTTAAAACAATACGAAACAAAAAGGACACATAAACACAAAGGTACTGCTTATTCCAGTAAGGAATCTCTTCCAGCAGACCCGCCGTTGGAGAAATGTTAAAAGTGAAATTGCAATTTTTGTGCGTACAAATACATTACACATACATACACATTATAGATATATACACGTACATATAATGATACACATATATTATAACAATATATATATATATATATATATATATATATATATAAATACATACATACACATACATAAAAATAACTACACGTTAAGCCTCATTTACACGATACCATTTTCTTGCACGTTCAATAGCAATAATTGAATACAATAGTGGAAGCGCAATATTTGCATTTCAATAATTGTAAGCAACTGTTTACACGTGGATATTATTTATAAAGTTGAACGCCATCATTGAATGCAAATCTTGAAAAGAAATAATTGCCAGCGTGTTTTGTTTACATTGATACAATAATGGTAAGGAGATTATCGCTTTCAAGAATTGTCTTGTCTAAACATTGACTTGTACGTTCCTGTTCCATTTACTGGCACGTTGCTTCAAGAATTGACCGTATTTGCTCAGACAAATATTTTCATTCAAGTGTTGGACGTCTTCGGATAAAATGACTATCAAAGTCAAGTGACAAACCTATTGAATACAAGTATTGCACAAGAAAATATTGTATGTACAGTTTAAACCGAGAACATTCTTGAATGCAAAACTTGCCTAGTAGAGAAAGAATATGGCATGTTGTTTATACGCTGCAATTCAAGTATTGCTTCGACATAATTGTTCGCTACAGGCAAGAAAATGGTATCGTGTAAATGAGACTTTATACTTGAAGGACAGTTAGAATGAATAAACTATGAAAGAGAGAGATAGAAGGAGTTGACTTTTTTCTTAAAAAAAATTCGCGAATCTCGACAGGGAGCGAGTTCCAAAGCCTGACAGCGTGCACGGTGAAGGAGTAGGCAAAGAAATCAGTGCAGTGAGTAGGCACGGAAAGGAAGTACTTTTTGAGGGGTCTACAGGTCGCATCTTCAGGATGGTTGAATGCGAAGCGATCACGGAGATAGGAGGGGTAGTGAGGATTGTTAAGGACATTGTGGAGTAAACAAAGAATACGAGTGTTCCTACGGAAACGGATTGGGAGCCACTGGAGTTGCTTGCGAAGGTGGGAAATATGGTCGAATTTTTTGAGATTAAAAATAAACCTTATGCAAAGGTTTTGTAAGCGTTCCAGTTTATTAAGGAGCTCCTCGGTGGCATCAGGGTAACATGCGTCTGCATAGTCAATTATAGGTTGGATTAAAGATAGTGCAAGGGATATTTTGGTTGCAAGAGGTAGATAAGGTTGGAGAGTTTTCAATGAGTGGAAGGAATAATGTACTTTCCGGCTGATGTCGCTGACATTCAAGTTCCAACTTAGAAAGGAATCAAAGATTACTCCTAGGTTTTTCGCGCTGTCAGCAACACCAATCGGAACGGAATCAAGCATGATACAAGGCAACGACAACAAATCAAGACGGCTACGTAATGGCCGACTACCAATAACTAATGCCTGAGTTTTCTTGGGATTTATGAGCAATCCAAAAGACTTAGCCCAAGCACTAATTCTATCCAAGTCTAAATTTATAAATTCAATTGCAGAATTGATGTCAGATAGTGATTCTTTAGCGAATCGTACCCTAGATTAAAACAAGACTTTCAGTTCACATTTTGTAATGAAATAACGCTTACTTCTTAAACCAAACACATCTGTCAACCATTTCAAAATCAAAACTAACAAACAAAATCACGAATCATACCTACATTTTGGATCAAAGAAAACATCAGTATCAAAGAATAATTTGGAAATAGACATAATCCATTACTGTACGACGTTTCAGTAACACGAGGCTCGTCTTTGACCGCGCCGGGAATCAAACGGGCGTCGGAAACAAGTCGTTCGCTGGATGACGCAAAACTTATGGAATTGGTTCTCAGAACGAATGCTGGTGGAGGCCGCTTTTCGGATGTGTGCGAAATACTTGATAAAAGTATTGTTATTTGAAATTAAACTAATTTTAACGTTTTTTACGCGTTTATTAAATTATTTTATTTATTTTTATAAATGCCGTGGTCACGGGTAGACTGAGATGTTTGGCGTCTACAAGAGTATAGTAAAAAACTATTTTCGGATTCACCGCCATCCACCTACCAACTAATACTTACACTAACAGCCTACACTCCACACCATTTCACAGTCAGTCATTATTCAATAAAAATAACTACGTTAAAAAAACCGACTTCAAAACTAAAAAGTAAAAAATAATTAAGATGTAATATAATTTAAATACTGCCTATTATTTATACATGCTATTTACTAATAGGTTTATAGTCGGTCTCCTCCTTTTTTGTTGGAAGTCGGTTGAAAAACTATCACTTATTTTTAACATTACACCATCTACAGCCCATGTCTCCCAACCCCCGATTGCGCGCGCGACGCTCATTCATAAACGCGACGCGTGCGCAGTCGCCAGCCGCGTCCCACGTCAGTACAATAATGTATGAACAATGGAGGGACTACTGAAAATAACTAAATGAGAATGTAGGAGCGGTGAGGTAACAATGATACTGGTTTGAAGCGGTTATGGCTAATGTTATGTTAGAGGTAAAGTTGGTAATGCTATAGACTCGTAGGAAACTGACTTAAATGATTCGATTGCAGACATAGATTTAAGCAAAAGTGTGTGCATGCTTAAAAATATGCTTTGCCGTCGCTACTTGTCAAATTTATGGGAGTATAGATAATTAATAGTTTTGTAACTATACCACGATATGTTGACGAGTGAATATAAGCAATAAAAAAGAAAATAATTCCAAAGAATAAGAACTACGAACCCGTAGTAAATCATTTACTGATCAAACATAATTGTTAATGTAAATTAAAAAAAAAACAACCAATATTGCTCCTGCCAAACATGATTGCTAACAATTTTAATACAACCTTTATTTACTTTTTCTTTAATACTTTATGATACACGGATCTTTTAAGTAATCCACACCTTCATACTATCTTCCATAAAATACTATAAAATTTTGTGTTTTTTCGTAAAACTAATCTGTATTGACCGCCTTAAGAATTTAAATCTCCAATTATTTGTGTAATCCCAATACTTAAATGCCATTTATACATTTTTGTAATTTTTAAAATGCCCGTTTTTAACTCAGTTGGGAGTGCGCCAAGGCTATTTGTGCGCGAAACAAAAATACTGTCATGCCGGATTGATAATATTGTTGAAATAAAAGATATATCTATTTGTAGGCTGGATTTTTTTGAACGCTACTAAATAATTCGATATTATGCTATGTGTTTTTGCGTAAGTAATGCATGTTTTACATACTTTTTATGTAGTTTAATAGGAAGATAATAAAACGATGTATGGTTCTTATGATTTTAGTATTAATATACTGAGATGAAAAGAAAAAATCTACATAACTTTGCTATTAAAAGACATTACGCACTTCCTAAATATTATTTGACGTTTGTACATTCACAAAAAAAGCTAAGGCAATCCAGCTGTTAATTATTTTAGCGAAAGATGACAGTTTTCATTTTACAAAACAAAAGACTGAGCGCTTTATTCGCTATCGCGTGTAAAATGAGCTTCGAAACGTCTTGGGGGGTGATTCATGAAACTTCAACGACTTCGCGGCTACTTAATGTCTTTTGAATCAAATACAATCACGATATAATGAAATGGTATTTAATCGCTGCGATGGCTTTGAAGTATTGTTTTAAATCAGGGGGCTAGATGGAGTGGTAGGTATTGTCGGTAACGTTTTTAACCGACTTCCAAAAAAGGAGATTCTGAATTCGGTCGGTATGTTTTTTTTAATGTCGATTACGTCGAGGTTTCTGAACCGATTTACGTGATTCTTTTTTATTATGTTGTTTTAAAATTTCTTTACCATAAAACTAAAATTTATATTCAATCCCTACTAATATTATAAATGCGAAAGTAACTCTGTCTGTCTGTCGGTCTGTCTGTCTGTCTGTCTGTCTGTCTGTCTGTTACGCTTTCACGCCGAAACCACTGCACCGATTTTGATGAAATTTGGTATGAAGAAAGAACTGAACTTGGGAAAGGACATAGGGTACTTTTTACCGCGGGAAAACTTCTCATTCTCACGGGAAACCGACTTCCACGCGAACGGAGTCGCGGGCGGCCACTAGTCCAGTATAAATCTAAGTCGACAATAGCCTTTGTATATCTGTGAAAATCTTACACATGACGGGTTTTCACCATCATTCCTATTTTTGTATAAACATTTTTTCAGTAAACGGGTACACTAGTGCATAACCTAAATAAATTTTACAATTTTAAAATGCCACACATCCGTCCAAAAACACCGTACCAAAACTCGACTCAAAAGCTTCGTCATTTCCATACATATTAGTTGTTGCTATTTACATTTATATAAATATACCGCGGCAACAGTTGTGAAAACTAATGTGGTTTTGAAACTTCAAAACCGTGTGGTTATACGAATTCCCTAAAGCTTTGTGAATTAAAATACTTTCGATTACACTACGAATAATTTGATTAAATACTTTTGATAAAGTTCGCTGATCTGAGGTCAGGTTTTAGCAAATAGGTTGAATGTTTTGTGAATAATTTATATGAATATGTAATATACAAAGAGAACTTTGTTCCATTAAAATTCAAGTAGTTACATAAACTTTACGAGAACAATGGCTGCGAAAATTGCTTACAACTTGGCTTTTTAAAAAATATAAAGAAAAAACCTAACATAGTCTTTTATTTTCCTTTTTGTAGATATCCAAAACTTCAAATTGTGTGACAAGAAATAAGCAACCACTTCTAAATCAAACACAACAAAATGAAAATACTAATTGAAAATAAAGATTTTAAAAGTCACAATTTCACTAAACAGCACTCTTCACTTAAAACAGAACCCTTAAAACAATACAATCCAAAAACCAACCCAGTTTTTTCTACTCCCCAAATATTATGAAAAGGGTAATCTCCTCGCCAAAGCAATTCACCCCAAATTAAAAGGTCAACTTGTTTAATTCTGGCACCGTTTGCACCGCGAATAAGATATCCCCAGCCAAGAGATACTTATCGAGACGTAATTTCCGGTGTTGAGAGTCATTTAGCGACTGTTTCGTTTCATGTCGAACGGCGTACGAGCACCTGCGGTTTCTGGGAACTTCAAATTGCTTTAAAATATGATATCTTTAGAGCAGGTGAAACTTGTCGAAGATTTATTGTGTTTGTGATGAGTTTGTTACTATACATATGTTCGTAGTGAACGAAATAAAGTGATACCTACTTATCAAAGAATACATTAGAACATGCTGCAAAGGGAAATAGGAACTCTTACAGGATAACTACAATGTCCGTTTGCGTGTCAGTCAAGCAAGATATCTTACTTAAATATACTGGGAGGTATAAAAATAAAATTAATATAATATTCTCAAGATTGTTATCCCTTAGAGATGAAAAATCATAATTCTAAGTCAACGCAATCTAAAGATACGGCTGTTTCGGCCGCATATTTAGATGCTCGCAAGGGAATCAAATGTTTAGGGTCTTTTGATATAAAATGAACCTTGACTTCAACGGCTTGATCGTTGCCTTTCTTCCATTTAAAAAATAAGTAATAACGTTTACGTACAATAAGAACGATAGACCTAATAATCAATATATGTTACCTTATTTTACTTTATAAGAAGCTTTTTACGTGCTATTAATTAAAATTCCCTTCTATGCCAGCCGGCACAAAACAAGACACACACCTATCTCAAAAAAATTAATATCCCAACACACAGCCTAGCTTGTAAAACCCATAACTTGGCACAAACTCGCGTCGACGGTATTAAAAACCCGAGCACAATAGTTAAGCACCGACACCTTTCTGTCATGTTTAAGAGATATTACCATAATGCCACTTCGCAGGCAAATCTCTTTCAAAGGCTGTGGGCATACATTCTGAGATGTACCCGGTATCTGCCGGATATCCGCCCCACATTCGACACGGTACACTTGAGCGACTTTCGCGAGTCATTTCACTCCTTTTTGTTATAGAATTGTGTTTTTCGGTTTTGTTTTAAGGTTTCGTAATGCAATATTGTTATATGTAATTTTTATAGGTATGGAAGACTAATTAACCACAAACTAAT
Source organism: Emmelina monodactyla (assembly GCA_916618145.1). Lineage (NCBI taxonomy): Eukaryota > Metazoa > Arthropoda > Insecta > Lepidoptera > Pterophoridae > Emmelina > Emmelina monodactyla. The sequence goes on along the minus strand of OU745323.1, from coordinate 1,643,956 downwards.
TAAACTACGAATATTAAACATGAGAAAATGTATTAAAAATAATTCTACAAAAACGTACATATATTCACTTAATATTCATTTAATTTAAAATTGGAAATAACTGTGGTTGTATTTCAAACTCAAAGTAATAAGTTTTTACGGCAAAAATGTTATTTTTTCTTAAAAATAATTCAGAGATTATTTTTAATATAAAAAATCAATGTAATATTGCCCGTACAATAAACTTAATATTACCCGTACAATAAGCTCGTGCAAATTTGATTAATGAGTAATTCGAGCAGAAATTTTGTAAGCGAGCGTAGGCAATACCTAGAAAAGTTCGAAGTTTAACACCCACGCAAGACTAGTTTAGATTGCTCAATATTGTGAGAAAATATATTGAACTATTGGCCGCCCGCAAGTCCTTTCGCGAGGAAGTCGGTTTCCCGTAGGAATGAGAAGCTTTCCCGCGGTAAAAAGTACCTTATGTGTTATTCTGATGTATAACCTATATTACTGTAAAGTTTCATCTAGTAGTTTTTACTTGAAAGAGTAACAAACATCCATACATCCATCCATACATCCATCCATACATGCTCACAAACTTTCACGTTTATAATATACTAGCGACCCGCCCACGCTTCGCAATGGTGTAATTTTGCACGACTTGTTCACGATACGTTGAATTTTGGCTAACCTAAAATAACTGTACTATTTACAAATTCAAATGAAAAAAATACCTAAAAGATGGCGAAACCCGCATTAAAATCTGTTTAGTGATTTAGGAGGAGCTAGCGGACAAACATACAAACAGACTGAATTAACAACTTGGATTTAAACTATGTAGATAATGATGAAGTAAGATTGTGTAAAATATATCGAAGAAAGTTAGAGTAAACGACTTGGATATTAAAATATTTAAGTAGATGTAGCGAAGACAGTAAACTTGAACAAAAAGTGTGATTTAATTTTATTATACTATTGAGAAAAAAATACACGTTTATTTGACGTGATTCTACAGAATTTTCTGCTGGTAAACCACACGACTTGTGGTCGTTACCAGACTAAAGAAACGAACCGCGTCATCTTGCAATAAAAAAACAGATTCTTTCTCAAAAGGCTCGTTTTTGTGTACATTCTCGTCTAGTCAATAGTTTGAAATTACAAACTTATACGCCTTGTTTGAAGCCACACACCAAATTTGAGGTTATCAAAAGATTTTTGTTTATCCATAAGATCCAAATTTCTCAAATCAATGGTTTTTTCTAAAACAAATAGCATTTTAAAATTATACAACCTACTTTTGTAACAACTATTTAGGTACGTGAGTTACACTTTAAAAGGTATCGAGATATTCCGACAAATAAAAATTAAGCACGAATCCAGAAAAGTGTTTACGTGACAAAAATAAATAAACATTTTTGGACATTCATTCATTTCCTTTCTAAAATTTTGTTAATGCCTTCGAAAGATATAAAAATGCTTATAACCTTTAACCCAGAATGTTTTTTATTATCAAAATACAAGCGGAATGTCAAACACTTCTATTTTGGCGGTTCGCAATCTTTGTGGCCATCATTATTTTGAGTAAAATTTCATGGTCGTTTTGAATGACGTCACTGGTCCTTGGGGTTTATATCTAAACTCTTGTATGTAGCTGTATTAAACTTAAGACATATTTTTATGAGATAAGCTAGCAAACGAGCTGACGGGCAAAAAGGCAAAAAAGCGGATCAAAAAGTTAGTATTCGTTATTCAAAACATTAAGGTACTCATATAATTATAAATTTTAATTTATTTCATATCACATCCATGAGTAATTAAACATACTCTAATAAACCAGCTGTAACTTACATAACGGCATTGTAAAAGCTATAAATAAATCTAGGACAACGCCATTAAAAACTCCATCGGCACTATTATAGCAGTGGTTTATTTAACCGACATACCATTAAACTGGTATTTTAGTATTTGCTAGCACCTAGTATTAGAGCAGAACACTATAATTATGGCTGTGGAATACGTTTAAATAGTTAACTAAACGATAAAGATAAAGGTAAATCTTCATTTTGATAAGATTTGATTTATAGCAGGTATTACTAGGTTTCCGTCCCGAGTTTAACGCGCACTAAATATCTTTTCCCGTGGAAATGAGGTAGTTATTCGCGGTAAAAAGTATTCCATGTGTTATTCCAATTATAGTTTATGCATACCCAAGTACCAAGTTTCATCAAAATTCGTTCAGATTTTTTTGTATGAATCCCTACTAATCCTTACTAATATTATAAATGCGAAAGTACCCTGTCTGTCTGTCTGTTACGCTTTCACGCCTAAGCCACTGAACCGATTTTGATGAAATTTGGCATGAAGATGGAACTGAACTTGGGAAAGGACATAGAATAATTTTCATTGCGAAAAAAGGGAAGAAGGGGTTGAAATAGGGGATGAAAGTATGAATGAAAGTTCGTTATAGTCAAAAATAAAATCATGTAAGATTGTTCAATTGTTTTCAAGACAAATTCATGTATCGAATAAATAAAAAGAGATGAGTTGATAGGTGCAATGGGGAGAAAAGCGTGCACGGGAAAACTTCCTACTAATATTATGAACGTGAAAGTTTGTAAGTATGGATGGATGTTTGTTACTCTTTCACGCAAAATCTACTAGATGGATTAGAATGAAACTTTACAGTAATATAGGTTATACATCAGAATAACACATAGGGTACTTTTTACCGCGGGAAAACTACTCATTTCTACAGGAAACTGACTTCCACAAGAACAGAGTCGTGGGCGGCCGGCCACTAGTCAGTAATAAAAACACGTACTCACAACTTTAAATTTTTTGTAAAGTTGTTGTGCAAATGTTATTGTCTTCTTATCCTAATAACAAGAACTTATACCCTACGGTATTTAATGCAACGTTACTTTTACTTTTACGTTGTATGAACGAGAAGAGAAGAGTTACGAGCAAGCCAATTTTATATCAATGAGATAGGAGCATCCTTATGGGTACTCCCGAAGGAAGGTTTTCGGATCGACTTGCATATTGATGTTTTCTAAAAGTTCAGTAAAATTCTTCTCCAATTTTCCACATAAATAGAAAATATCTATTTTACAAAATACTTAGTTAGTTTAGAAATAGTTTGTTATGATACTACACGAGCATGAGTTGCAGCCCGAGCCGTAGACGAGGGCGTAAGTCAGCCGAGTGTCTAATGAACATGTTGCTCACGAGTTTCATACGCATTTTTTCAAAACTCTTGCGAGGAAAAATTATCATATTTTGCATACATTGTTTTCCTACACAGCAACAAAAGCAATGTGAACAAAGTATAAACAATTCGGGAACTTCGTTCAACGACGCTCAACTTTTTTTTGCACGCGCCGACCAGCCGCCATACAGCCTACTTCAAAATATATATTTTTAAGATAAAATACACTTATTTTGTAACAAACTACTATTTTATAATGATTTTCAAGAGTTACTTTTTTTATTTCTGACACAAGCCCCTACCTAAGAACTACTTATCGATACAATTCAATTGTTTACATTCGCCTACAAATCGATTCTGCAAACCGCGTATTACATGGCAATTTCTCTTCACTTTGTGGCAGATTTCCCTCGTAAATATTTGTTTGTTCATATAGTACATTAGTTTAGCATACATATTGTCTGTTTTGTTGCTTTTATGTAACGTTTAGGAAGCGTTTTTGTGGAGTAATTTCAGGAATAAATATAAAAGTTTAGGGCGAAAAATAACAGGAAGATCAATGGAATAAAGTTCACCAAAACGTTATAAGGCTTGTTTGTTTCTTGTGTCGTAATTAATTAAACGACAGAAGATAAATAATGTAATTATTTAACCCGCTTCTAGTTTATTTAATATCTAAGGGTTTCTCGACCAATCGCTAACTTCTAAAAGTACAGCCTTTATAAAAGCCTTTAATATTATTAATGTTAAAGAAAAACCTCTTTAATGCTGGTATGCCTAAAAGAACCTGAAAAGAGGCATTATTATTTACAACCAAAACCTTTCTTTAAGATGTTCTTCTGATAACAAAACAACATAAATACCAACAGATACCTAAATTTTCTTTTGTAACTTCTTCCGTTGCCAGACAAAGAAATGAGATCCATTCATTCATTTGTTTCCGCTCAATTTGCCCCCATTCGTTCAGTTTCTGAATTTGATGAGATTACGTTTAAGAAAAATATTATTTTTCAGCTTTTTCTGTTAAGTATCTAGTTTTGAGGCCATTTGCCGTGAGACATTGTTTTTGTGGTAACGAGTTGATGGGTGAAGAAGACGGATTTGGATTCAATTTTAACGAAGAATTCTTCTTATTTCAATAAAATAACAAACGTTTAAGGTAAACCACTAAGGTCCAAAGAAGAATAAATTATTATTATACAATATAATTTATTAATTATAATCAGTTCAATGATTTTACAAGCTTTAAGCCTGCAAAATATCAGGAATTCTTGTCTCTCTTATCTTCTGGTCATACATAATATGTATAACATTGATAGATCTACAGTTAATTATCTGAAAGACATCACAGTAATTCCCTAAAAAGCCAATATTGATGATGTTTCTGCAATGATCATACAAATGTTCATAGAAACACAACAGACATACCATATGCACGTCACCACTTGGCAAATTAAAGTTACGGCTACCCCCTGATTGGTTGATTAACATGAAATATAATTCAATCTTGTAGGTCTACTTTCGACGTTATCCCTCCACGTAAACCCGGTTAATGTGTCAATCTCAATATTCATTGTTTTTTACCCTTCCCCCATTCACCGCTTGTCAGCCGACGTTTCCAAAGTTATTGATCGTCAATTTTCTGTCAGTATATCATAAAGCGATGCTATCAGTGAGTCAATATCGCTTGATGGATGGCCTGAACACCAAATATTGTCAATTCACAATATACATCCATTACTACGGTGCTGTTGGCAGATTTTTTGGGTGCAGTTGGTTTTGCGATGGTATAATTACTTTTTCAGCGAAATAGCTTATTGCTCGCAGCTTGCATACGCGAACATTGATCTTGATAACTCCTTTTACCTAACTCTGATCTATATCTTGCCTAAATTGGTTCAATTGTTTCAGTGTCAAGGTGTAACAGACAGACACAGGGATCGTATAAACTTTATGCATTAGTACTTGAAAGATATTTTCATGGAAGGGTCAGCTTGGAAGTCTTCGCAACACGTGTCTGATAACTGATTAACGTTTACATACCCGTCACATCTAAGTTATTCCATCTATTTCTCCTCATCTTTGAGCTAAGCTCTATAAGTTTATGTATACTATCATCTTCATGTCAACTCTTAGGTATATTTTATTTGTGATCAACCCCGACCCTTAAAAAACATCTGCCAAAGCCTACATCAAAATTTAACAATCTTGTTTTTCTTGCACTTTAGTCATACAATTATTTCATTTGTCTTAGCAGTACAACCTTTTGTCTTAAAAACACTTCATTAAAACGTCCATTCACCATTTAACTAGCTTCTTAATAATGTCAATGCGTTGAAATAGATTAATGAGTATTGTACAGCCATTGACAATTTATATTCTGTGCTTGTGCCTCGTTAGTGAATACCCCCTCTTGTAAGAAAGGGGGGGTAATGCGTGACTTAATGAAACTGCAAGGCAGAACTTAGGCGAATTTGGTAAATTTTAGTTTGTAAGCGATAAATCGTTACTATAATTTTAATTTTAACATGACTTGAGTGTTTTTTGTTTAGTGTGATTAAAGTTTTTTTTCAATACAAGCAATTACTCTTAGATATTTGGCTTTCAGGAAACTCATTGTACTTTATCTCATATTAAAATTACATAATAAATGTAACTTCTTGGATTTACGCGATAAAATGAGTTTTATTACATTATCAAGCTGATTTTCAAACAAGACGGAGTTGAATCAATAAAAAAAATGTGGAATTTATTTATCACTTTCAAACATTTTTTTTCATATTTTGCTAGCATACAACTTAACACATAAAATATAATTTCCTTTATCATAAAATATTAAAAGCTGTCAACAGTGTTTGTGATAAACCGTAAAAAGCTGTCAAACAACCCACAACCAGCAATTAACGGTTTTAAAAACGTCAAGGCGTTATCGGTAAAAAACGATTTCGATAAAAGCTTTTAATAAATGAACAAAGTGTGTTCATCGTTAACATATTTACATTTACTGTTATTGATTTTGTTATGAGTGAGTGAAACTTGACAATTAATCAAATAAGTATCATTAAGAAAAAAGACTTGCTCATCTCGGGTAAAATTTTAGGACTTAAATAACAAAATATTTTACCTTAGAGAAACAATTCTTAACTGATTTATTTTTTAATCCAGTAAAACTGAATTAGAATAAGTTGTATCTCCTTATTCCTGTCAATATGTTAACTAAATAGTTTCCAACGTATATATCCTACCTACTAATATTATAAATGTGAAAGTTTGTCAGTATGGATGTATGGATGTACGGATGTTTGTTACTCTTTCACGTAAAAACTACTGGTGTGAAAACTTTTTCTAAATGTTCTTTATTTACAAATTTAAATGAACAAATACCCTTAAATATAGAGAGAAAGACCGCATTTAAATCCGTTACGTACTTTAGGAGGAGTTAGCGGCCAAACATACAAACAGACTGAATTAGCGATTTGGATTTTATGTAATGATGCTGAGCGTTAATAAACAGACGAGACGTCGAATTGTAAATTGCCGAGTTATATAAACCAACAGCGAAACATCTATACCTAAGTGAAATTAATTAATTAAATACTACAAAACCTTACTATTCAAACCTCGATCCTTTCACAATGCAAATAATATATTAGGAGCCGTTCGCCGGCTATTCAGAAAAATCTTCTTCTAATGAATCGAAGGAAATCTAATTTGTTCTGAATTTATTGCGACTCCATCTGCTTGGAACGACCGTCTTAAGAGAGGCTGTGACGTCATCGCTGCTTAAGTATCATGAGAAACTGGGTTATTAAGGTACAGACAACGGCAAAGATAATTTACAATTAATACAACACATATTATGATAAATAATAAATAAATCTCCTGACTGACACACCCACTGTCTGGCCCTAAACTAAGCAAAGCTTGTTTGTACTTAGGTACCACACAATGTACTAGGGGAAAACCTAGTTACACCCAGACACGAGCCAATTTTGATGAAATTGGCCCGACCCGGGGATCGAATCTGGAACAATCCGCTTAGCAGTCCGGTTTATATACCGCTGCACCACAAGTTCGTCAATTATTACAACATAAAAATTAATACAACACATATAAAATACTAATAATCTTATGGTTAACTAGCCCTCTAGCTACATAGATTTTCTCGTAAGAATTTCTAAAAAATATTTCTTAGTTGAGTACTACATCACGAATGGAACGCCTAAACCAAATTTCATGGCCCTAACTTTAAAAGCTTAAGCTCGGCGATGATGAATCATTCAGTCAGAACTTATTTTATGAGTATAGATATTTTGATATTAACGCTGAAGCAATGTTACTAGTGTTCACCTAACTAAGGAACGTTATGCGTTTAGGTCTTATCTTTTACTAGGGGCCGCCCGCGACTCCGTTCGCGTGGAAGTCGATTCCCCGTAGGAATTAAAAGTTTTCCCGCGGTAAAAAGTACCCTATGTGTACCTACCTATACCAATGTACCTACTAATATTACTGTAAAGTGTCATCCAAATCCATCTAGTAGTTTTTACGTGAAAGAGTGACAAACATCCATACATCCATACATACATACTCACAAACTTTCACGTTTATAATATTAGTAGGTACTTAGGATACATAAGACATAATAATAAAATTCGTGAAATATTTTCGTTACCTAACTATTCCTATTAATATTCTGAAAACGAACAAACACATAAAATCTACCTACCAAAAGGAACCACGTATTTTCCTGCCAGGACAACATAGTTTAACACCCTCGCGTCGATATTTTTTTACGGTCAATTGAATGCAATTTGGAAACAATTGAGTGATGTATTTCGCTTATTTCTCTTTTCTTTGTGTTGTTATGGTTTAAGTTTCATTGTGTGGCATTTGCTAGATTTGGAAATTTGTCTCTATTAAACTCTATAACATTTGTTATTATATTTGAATCATTTCAATCAAATCAAAATTTTAATAACAATTAAATTGAAAAAAAATTGCCAAAGCGTTGCCGAGACGGCATTGCTTGAAATTTTTTTACTAACTAACTAAACGCTAGTTTTCATTTTAAAAATTAATACCATTATTTTACACCTTCCATCCTTCTATTTTCGCCCTGTGTACATACACATACAGCACTATTATTCCGAATCACCTACACTACACGACAATGATACATTATTATAGGTCATTTAAATAAGTAATGTTACGTATCTACATACCAATTCATAAACAGTAGTCACATTTAAATAATTTGTCAGATATACGGCTTAGTAAATATTATTTACGTCTTTCATACCCTTTCGATGTAGCTTTTGGATCATAAATAATTAACAGTCAGCCAAAACGGATAATTACTGTATTCCAAATAGACATTTATAAAGATATAATAACACCCTTCCTATGTTTTCTATTTTACAAACCGTCTGAGTAAATAATTGGAATAGCGTCAGAGCTTAGAGTACATTGTGACATTTTTAATTATTCGAGTAAGGCTGGAAAAGGAATATAAAATGCACAAAAACACTCTTTTTCGTATTCTTAAAATTGTTTACATTAAACATATTAAATTAAAAAAGGCATTCCTTAAATATTAAATTAAAAAACGCACCCCTCTCGGGTATACCGTTTCTTAAATATACTCCCGCTTTTACTATAAAGAGGGGAGGTCCGAGGTAGTGTATCCATTGTTTAGAGCATATTTATATAGCTACTTCAGGTCGATAACACTAATGAATCACTGTGTATACTCACGTGCCGAACCAAACTTATAATTCATTCATGCCATAGAATTCACTCAACTTCGAGCAATCATGTTTTGATTGTATAATTACACGGAAATAGCACTTACTGCAGTAATAATATCGACTATATTCGCTCAGCTGATTGTCTTGTTTGTGTTATACAAAGTTTGTATTACCTGGAATGAGAAAAAAAAACAATTATAATGGTGACAATACACATTTTCTGAAATTATCTTAAGATAAATATGAAATTTTTGACTTGAGACCTGCGAATGAAGTGATAAAATTTATTTAAATATAATTAAATGAAAAAATAAAAATTGCCCTTTTGAGTCGTCTTATCTAGTCTGGGATTAAATAACTAAAAAAAAAGTCTTATGCAAAATCTAAAAAAAATATATGTAAATTTAGCAAAATAGCGTACTTTAAAACATTTTAAGCTGAACACTATATTTTAATCGCATATAATTCTGCTTCCACATCCAATACACTTTATAATCCTTTTGAAGCCCCTTTTCAGTAAAGATAAACTAGACTTTAATCCTTTTAAAACAGGGTATACATTTAACAAAGAGAATATGTTATCAAATTGCTAGCACTAACATTAAGTTAGACGAGACTGTATATGAAATAGATGAAACTTTTATTAATTTTAGGTATAATTATAGCGGATTTGCACAGTAATTACTAAAAGTTTCATCATTGGATTTCCGCAAAGTTACGCCTGATTCCATCAATTTTGTATATGAAATAAATCTGTTTTGATCAATTTTGTATAAAAACTTGTGTTCGTATCTCATTAACTATACTAACAAATATTAAAAAAAATCTTTCTGATGTTTAATCATACCCAAAAACCCGATCGAGTCTTCTATGAAACTAAAAAAACTTAATTAAAATTTATACGTGCAAACTAAGGAATTCAGAAACACAGAAACGACCAATTTTAAGCTTGATTGAATCACATAATGTCGTAGTACTCATATTTTCTAAAACCGCTAACTAAATAAGTGACAGCCACATTTTAGGAACTTTAGTATTTTTTGTCTGAATCAGACCCAATACAGCCAATTTCGATACACAACGTTTTCATTTCCCTATAACAGCAGTAGGAACAGACTCTTGTTATATTTTAATTAATTCCCTGACACGGGTAGCTGCCTAACACAAACAGCTCAGATCCAAGCACCGACATTGCGGATTTCCGGTAAAGTTATAGCTCGCTAGGATACGTTTCAGGCTGACGTGGGTAGGTACTTCCGGTTACGGCACTAGCCTATTTGAAAGTTTAATAACGGAACAAATATTAGGCTTGGTAATAGTGGTAATATATTGTAGAAGAAGGTAGATAATCGCAGTTTAATTTGACATTTAGATGTAATAAACAATGTAACTTCTTAGATAAAACTTCTTAGATTTACGCGATTATTATTTAATTTCATGTAATAAACAATGTTTTAGTTTTATGCATAAAGATTATAATGAACCTGACATTACGATTATTTGATTTTCTTGCATGTAACAAACAAAGGTACCGATTCCAAATAAGAACTCTCTTAACTCAATTATAATTATTGCTTTCACTTATACAGCAATAGTATAAGTCAGGGACGAGAATAGTTTTAGTCCTGTCAAAGTATAATTTGCGTGAATTATACGTATAGTGTATACGTAGTTATATTACGGCGCAGGCAAGTTAAGATTTGTGCTCAGCGTATTTCTTTAATCCCTACTAATATTATAAATGCGAAAGTAACTCTGTCTGTCTGTCTGTCTGTCTGTCTGTTACGCTTTCACGCCTAACCCACTGAACCGATATGGATGAAATTTGGTATGAAGAAATAGCTGAACTTGGGAAAGGACATAGGGTACTTTTTACCGCGGAAAAACTTCTCATTCGCACGGGAAATCGACTTCCACGCGAACGGAGTCGCGGGCGGCCACTAGTTTAACTATAATGAGGATTAAATGTAGTCCGACCGTATCTTAAATTAAATTAGTTCAGTTTAGAAAGAGTTTTCAGAATCGAGGCGTTTCTTAGATTAAATTATCGTTTTAAGTATTTTCTTATTGTGCCCTGACTTTAAGTAGAATGCTTTAGAAACAACCACATGTTTGAATAATAAAGTAATGGTTCAGTTTAGCTTCGACGTTCAGTTCTAGTACTTCTAAATAAAGGGAATTATAAATGAAGTGTCCGTCTATCAATCGACCTATTTCCATCGTTGTTATTCTTTAAAAATTCATTATGTTTAAACCTATCAATTCTATGTAAAAGGGCAGACTAAAATTGCCTATGTTTATGGCTCGAATTTCAATAGCTGTCATTTATTGTCCGTCTTATTTTCATGACAATTGGAAAAGTCATTCATTAAATCAATACGTAATCGGTATTTGGGATTCACGTCACAAAACGAGCTAAGTCGAGTTCAAATTGCTTAAAGTATTAAAAAGCACTAGCGTATCAAAAAAAACCAGTCCAAATGACCGTCAAACTTTAAAATAAGCCAATCGCAAGCCCCCATCCTGCAAAATACAGCAACGCTTAGTAGAGTCGTCATTTTAAACCAACAGTTGTTGCGAATTAATTTAATTAAACTTTATATCACTGAAGCGCAGTGACGGGCAATCTAAAGTTTAGCGGTTACCTGGGGCTTAGGTCAGGTAGGTATACAATTAATGTAGGATGTATGGGGAAAATATGTTTAAAATAAATAGATTTCGACCTTTTTTAAGTGGTCGGCTATAATCAATGTGTAAAAATATGTAGGGGTGAAGTACATAAACTGTTTATTTGAAGGTTATTCAGAGAAAAGTATTCTTTTAAACACACATGTCTATAGGCTATAGATACCTCTAATTTTCTCTTACGTATTTTTTTGGGTTTTTTTTCATAAATTTTTTACCATGTAGGTACTTATGTTTTGCATTTGGCATTTTTATTTGTTTGTGGGATCTTAAATCAGAATATAAGGTTTTATGAACTATGTAAGGAGTTAGCTTAAACAAAATTTTCCAAAATTTGATTCTAAAATTTTTTCGACGATGTTTTAGTATCGTTACTTTTAAAGGAGGTAGTCTTTATGGATCATTGTAAGGTAGTCTTTATGGATCTAAATTAAAATAGTTTAAGCTGTGCCAAAATGTCTCGTCAGAACACTGTCAGAATCTACGAAAGAAAACATAAATTACATCAAAATATAAAATGAAACCTGAAAGCCTTAGTTGATAGTTAAAAATGAAATATACGACATATTTTTCACCCAGTATAAAATATTTTTGTATGTACTGTTAGTTTACGTTCCACTTCAGCGCTTTTCATATAAAAATATCGATGCTATTTTATGCGCCAAAATAATTGACTGAATGTTTTTCGTTTCCATCTATTTTTATTTTCAACAAAAGTAGGAATGTTTTAACAATGACTTGTGTACGTAAATATAAAAGTAACTTTAATTATTGTCCGGCCACCGAGAGATTGCGTTCCTGACACATTGTGTTTGAAATAACGAGGGAACTTTGAAAGGCCGTCTACGTAAACAAACAAAAAAAAGTCGTCTATTTTGACCCCACAAACAAATAATAAGCAATAAAATGATATTAAGACACACTGATTTTAAATTTTATAACTGAGGGCTTACTGTAAGGGTAATAATTACTGATAAAATATGTATTTTTAAAAATATAAACAACAAACACTACTTATGATATTTTCGTAGGGATGTGCTAAAAATATCAGTCAATTTTAAAGTTATCAATCAATTGCTAATAAAAAAGCAGAATTAGTAGCTTGTTTATAAAAACACTAGTGTGCGCGCGCGACTCCGTTCGCGTAGAAGTCGGTTTCCCGTGGGAATGCGAAGTTTTCCCGCGGTAAAAAGTTCCCTTAATTCTTTCATACATATATTTTTAGTATCTAGAACCGTTTTCGCAGCGCACGCAACGGAAGCCCTCAAGGATGAATAATTTTCCCCGTTTTTTTTATATTTTCCATTATTTCTTCGCTCCTAATAGTTGTAGCGTAATGTTATATAGCCTAAAGCCTGCCTCGATAAATGGTCTATTCAACACAAAAATATTTTTTAAATTCGAACCAGTAGTTCCTGAGATTAGCGCGTTCAAACAAACAAACAAACTCTTCAGCTTTATAATATTAGTATAGATGATATCGACGTAAATATGGACATGCTTGAAGCATAACTATTGCGGTTAGTGAAAGAAAATAAATCGGCAAATGTTCGAAATGAAATAGATGAATTGGCTCTGCAGTACGGTAATCGGGTGCTGAGAATTATACCATATCATACTATCATATCATATTATAATATCAGACTTATGCCAATACAATGCTATTGAGTTTCCTTTGTAAAAAGGCAGCAGTTGGATTTTCTTGCTAGTTCTTTTCCATCTTGGGCTTAGCTTAAAAATTAACGTTATACAAATATCTTTAATCTAATTATTTACGTTCCTACAATAAAACAATACTGTTTCGATTTTGTTTTTTATTATTTCACCTAGATTTTAACTCGTAACAACATAAAACTATTTTTATATTATAAATAAAATATAAATAAGATGAGCAAGTTTTATTTCTGTTGATTGAAAAATAAGTTATCAATGTTGTTTTTTACCCCAACACTAATGGCATGTGTCACAAACGCATTCTCTCGGTGGCCAGACTATAGTTGTAGGTTTAACGTTCAGCCGTCGAATTAAATAAATTACTGACCATAAAGTTTATGTAATAAAACACTGTGGATTCATCATCCTACTTTTGGTCGGCAACATACGTAAACAAGCTGGGATATCTACATTCCATTCCTTTGTCAATATAGGTACGGTTTATTAAAATTACCACAGTTATCTTAACTACCACAGTAATACCGATTGGTACCGATTCCGAATCAACACTTTCTTAACAAAGCTATAACACTTAAATAAATAAATAAATAAATAGCCTATATATGTCCCATAGTTGAGCACATGCGTCCTTCTCGGATAGCGAGAGGGTTTGAGCCGTAATCCACCACGCTGGCTCAGTGCGGGTTACAAAGCAATAATATAAGACTGAGACGGGTAGTAATTTTAGTATCACTGCCCTTATTATGGCAAGTTTAGACTTGTCCTTTGTAGGTACATTTCGTGCAATTCCACAATGACTTGAACTTAATTTAAAGAGACCAATGTACCTGTCTTTTCTAACATCGTGTATCAGAAAGTGCGAACAATAATTTTAGTTTAGTTTATTAAGTTTTAGAATCGTGCCCATATTTTCTACTTCCCACCACCCACGCTTTATCACATACTTCATTACTTTGATCATATTACCTGAAGAAAAGCTGATTACCCTTAAAAGTATTAGCTTTTTTCACCATTACGGGACTAGTAAAATTGTAGGGCATAAGAGGGTCTAGGTATCTACCACAAAGATATCTATAGGCACAATTATTCCAGAATTAAAAGGACGATCAAGAAAATCTAAAATACTAGTGGCCGCCCGCGACTCCGTTCGCGTGGAAGTCGGTTTCCCGTGGGAATGAGAAGTTTTCCCGCTGTAAAAAGTACCCTATGTGTTATTCTGATGTATAACCTATATTACTGCAAAGTTTCATCCAAATCCGTCCAGTAGTTTTTACGTGAAAGAGTAACAAACATCCATATATCCTCACATACTCACAAACTTTCACATTTATAATATAAGTAGGATTCTACAGTCATGAAGTACTAACTCAAGAGTTTCTCTCTAGAGTAAGAAGCAAAATAATCGGGAATATATAGAGTAAACATTATGATGAAAACCATACATCCAACGCTGTTTATAGCTAGCTAGTAAATAACATTTTTATTAGCTTGAAGCTTCACAACTTGTGAGTAGACATACACAAAATCAATTTCCTACCAAACCGTTACCATATTAATATCTTTTCGCTCTAACTCCGCCTTAAGCTTACTGCCGTTCAAAATTGAACCTTACGTCTGTTGTATAAAGTTAATTGTGTAGTGAAGTAGGGAATAATGATAAATAATTGAAGGGGCTGTGTTGGGTTTGCCATCAGTCAATAACAATCGTGGACAGTATCAATATGAGGTATTGCCTCTATTTTTATTTTTGTCAGAATCGTTTCTTTTCATTAAGGGCGCTTATCATTGTGAATACGGCCGATAGTTACTGGAAATACTAGAATAATACGAGTTTATACTAAAATTATATAACAGTCAATCCCTACTATAATAATATTATAAATGCGAAAGTAACTCTGTCTGTCTGTCTGTCTGTTACGCTTTCACGCCTAAACCACAGAACCGATTTTGATGAAATTTGGTATGAAGATAGAACTGAACTTGGGAAAGGACACAGGATACTTTTTATCGGGGAAAAAAGGGTGGAAGGGGTTGAAAAAGGGGATGAAAGTTTGTATGAAAGTTATTGCGATATTACCGAATTCCACGCGGGCGAAGCCGTGGGCGGAAAACTAGTATATCATAAAAATAAACAGTTTTGGCCAGACTCTAAAATGCTAAGATGTTATAGTTATTCTTAATAATAAACGTTTCGATTTAACACGACATCTAAAAATTCAGAAATATTGTTCAGCGCTCGGTTTCCTTTTTAAATACAAATAAATCGAACCAATATATAAATAAAAACCTTACTCATTATTAAACCCCTACACATTTCCTTTTACACAGACTATACAGTATAGTACGCTATCCAGTGCACACATTAATTTAATACCTACTTTAGAATTGCACGTAGAATCACCTGCCATTCCGAGCAGCGCCCTCTATCTCGGTAACGAGGTACTATCACAAATGCTGGCTCTAGAAGCATTTTTTAAAGGAAATAGCCACACTATCTATGCGACCCGGCGAAGAGAAATGAACCTTATTTATCACAACGTAAGGTAGTAGTTTCATGAATTGCTTTGAGTAAAGTAAGGTGTAATGGTGTTTAATCAAAAATTTAGAGTATTTTGCTATGGTTTGTGTTCGTGATACATATTTTAGACATTTGTTTTGTTCAACTTAGGTAAGAATAGGTACACTTTTGTGTAAGTTAGATGAAACATTTATCATTTTTACTTTTAGTTTTTCATGTTTGTCGTAACTTTTATTAAACATTTACTCGCATATATCGATTTTTGCTTTAAATTGATACTAGCTTGGTACAAATGGCCAACCGTTAGGTAGGTTACATAAAAGTAACCTTTTATGTAACCTACTTAGATAATCTGTTTCAGGGCTTGTCATTATAATTTTAAATGCCTTTGGTAATAGACAGACAGTGGTACTAACGCAAACGAAATTTACTCAAATTCCTACTTCTAGTATTACATTTTAATACATACCTTAAGATTGAGTTGTCATTCTAGGTTATAGTGACATATCATACGGTGTATACCAAGTTTCATTCAAATCCGTTCAGGGGCTCGATTCCGTAACTTTTTTAACGATGCAACACGGCCTATATCGGCCAATACGTGTGATGTTTTTGCAATTTTCGTATTCTGTAACACGCCCACTCGCTGCATCGAGCCACACGTTCATTTGCGTTAAACAGAAACAAACACGCATACATACAAATTTGGATTAATAATATTTATGGTAAAGTAAGTTGAGACTTTTAAGATTTTTACAACTAATTCTATCAACAACAAAAATATTTTACTTTGTTAACCACTATAGACATCATCAAACAAAAGTATATAAAAAAGGTAGTTTTCCACAAAACTTCTTAACATTTCTTGTTCCACATAATGATCACAAAACTTTTATGACACCACTTAAAATATTTGCCGTTGGCAACATTTTCCAGAGTTATTTAACTTACAAACTTGCGGGAACTTGCCTAACTTCCTAATGAGTAGTATTTTGTAGAATCTTGAACTCAGAGTTTAGTTTTTAACTCGACGGAAACTTAGAGTCAATAATTAAACTTCGACGGAGACTTTGATGGAGCGAGCAACTCTTTTATAGGGTAAAGTGCTTAATTGTTGCCATGTGACTTTATTGGCAGAAATTCCCTTTTCAAGAGGTAATTTATACAATGTTCTTGATTTAATAAACGCACTTTGGAACAGGCAACATGAAACTGAAGTTTTAAGTTTTGCTGTGTGTCAATAATTGATAAGTTTGTATCACCGTGTTAATAATTTGCATTAGGCCAAATCACCTTCCATTAATTAATCTATACTTATAATAAATCTGTATATACTTATAATATCTTTACAGATTCCTATGTTTCACTTCAAGGTCAATTCCGTACATAAAATATATTATCAAAATAACTATCAGGCGGGGATTAGGGATCGATACTGATGCCAAAAATGCAATAAGTAAAATTTTTGTCTGTCTGTCTGTCTGTCTGTCTGTCTGTATAGCCGTTATAGAAACCAAAAAATACTCGATGGGTTTTAACGAAACTTGCTTGGTACAATTATTTTTCATACTCCTAAGCTGGTTAGGTATAGTAGGTATACTTTTCATCATGCTACAATTAATAGAAACAGAGCAGTGAAGGGAAATGTTGGGAAAACGGGAGAAGTTATTCCATTTTTTAAGCTTCCGTCGCGTGTGCAACCTCAAAGTTTAAAGCTACACAGAAATCATGTATGACGGATATGTTCTCCTTACGACAGCATATGTCTATCTTTTATGGTTGACGCACAATAACACGTATAACTCCCGATAGCTTAGCAGTTCGAAGCCCTCTGTATTTGTCTACTCTTACGTTCATAAAACTCTCAGTTATCCCTAATTAAAAAAGTTTACATTAATAACTATTATATAAAAAAGAATCATGGAAATCAGTATAGAAACACCAAAGTTATATAGGGTACTTTTTACCACGGGAAAACTTCTCATTCCCACGGGAAACCGACCTCCATGTGGACGGAGTCGCGGGCGGCCACAAATAAACAATTAGGAAATATCAGTTTGTAAATAATTAACTATAAAAAAATACATATTTAAATAACAACATTAATAAACAACAAAACATCTTAAATTGTTCCAAAATCCTTTTTAGGACTTTCGTACCACTTCCCAAACTGAAATAAACTAGTCTGCCTTGATAACTCAAATACACACGTAAAGTAATACGTATTTTTTAAGGTTTTTTAGGACAACTTTTGTGGTGCAGCGGTATACATATATACCGGACTGCTAAGCGGACGGTTCCGGGTTCGATCCCCGAGTCGGGCCAATTTCGTAAAGGTTTTGGATCGTGTCTGGGTGTAACAAGGTTCTCCCCTAGTCCATTATGTGGTACCTATAACACAAGTGCATACTGCACTTACTTTAGGGCCACATAATTAGAGTGTCAGTCTGGAGATTTATTTATTTATATTTATTTAGTAGGTATACACAGTGACCAGCCCTTACCTTTACAATACTCCACACCACAAGTAAAAACAAACACAGCCACAAACCTCATTTGTCTCACCCCGGCTATACCTCGCTGAAATCTTTATTTATTTCTGTTTACAGTTAAATCAATCGACCACTAGAAACAACCCCTGGAACCACTCGGGGTGAAACGTAAACTTGTGAGGGTAGAAACAAAACAAACACGGCGAGTTCCTTATTTTTGTACCCTCTTTTGTTGGACTTGAGAGCGCGATAGTGTGGGAGCTGACCGCGTGTTTGCTAAGCTTTTTTTAATGTTTTCTTTTTTGTGTTGAACTTAGTCAATGAAACATCGAGGTTTTTGTTTTATATTTTAATGTAAACACGTGGTACTAAAACTATTTTTGTTATAATACGCGTGTCATTAATTACTAAACCTAAAAACGAATACCCTATTAATATTTCCCTAACATGATACATTTTAAATTTTTTTTTACTTTCTTGTCAACTCATTTTACATAAAAAGTTACCCTCAATGCCGTACTATTTTAATTTACGGACTTCAACCTTCAAACTAAGCAATACTCTGTCCATTCATTTACAGCAGACACCCAAGTACAATACCTACATAACTCACCCCCTTCCTACCAAGGCCACTATAACCATTATCTGTATCTATACTATTATTATAAAGAGCTAAAGTTTGTTTATTTGTATGTTCGGGGTAATCTCCTGTACTACAGAACCGATTTTAATTAATCTTTTACCAGTCGAAAGCTACGTTTTCCAGGGGTAACATAGACTACTTATATTTAAGAAAAAAATATTTCCACGTAAGTAAAATCACGGGTGTAAAACTAGTAAGCAGTATAACAGCGGCTGCGTCAGATATCATAAACATTTTACTGTCGGCTCTCGGTCTATAAAATTAAATTTATCCCGCGGTTGTTCTTCTCGGGAACAAATTGCGGGAATCTATTGGTTTTATTGAAGGCTGTTTGGGTAACAAAAAGCCTTTGTCGATGTTTGTCGCGTTATATAAATCTTAAGGGTGATTTCGGTTTGCGAAAGTTTTTTCCTTATGACTATAAATACAGTATCAAGGGCTGTATCTTAAATAAACTTGTTTTTTTTTACTTTTCTTGATAACAGATGGCGCTGAGATAATTGTTGGCGCGATCTAAATATGTGATAAAAACCAAAAAAAATCAAGAATTATATGAGGTAAACCGAAGAAAAAAAGTTCTTTATGAGTTTAAGAACTTACCTACGTGGTTTCGTTAACAAAGTCCGTAGTTCGGTCATTTTTTTGAATTGCAAATTGAAATGTGTCAGCGAACAAACTTTCATTTAGTTCCAACTTCAAAAACTGCAGTTTGCGACTTTATACAGATTTAAAAAGTTTTCAACTTAATTTCATGTTAGGTCACAGAAAATATGCAGACTGGCGAAATATGTAAACAAGACTTTCTTACTATTTTTCCAGGTTAAGTAATATTTGCTAGAGTAAAAACAATTTGCTTTTTTAAACAAAGTTAAAGTTTATTTTCTTAGTTTATGGTTATATTTACGAATAAAAAAGTGGGAAAGTAATTATATTCCATGATATTGCTACGTTAAATGCTGCTAGCGGTTTCCAGTTGTTAATATACTCGCCTTTTTCAAATCACGTCAATAATATTAATAAATCGAAAATACGTATAATCGAGATATACCTAGCTGCCTACAGCTTTTCCTATCTCTCTATAAAAATACACTTATAAAGAACTCAAACATTCGTCGGCTGCACTACACGAATAAACACGTCAAATTCAAATATGGAAGCTCGCCGGCGGCCCATGTGTCCGGAAATTGAAACCTACGTTGTCATGGCAACCAATGTTGCCAAATTCGAGAAAACTTGAAATAGACCTTTTTTAAAAGTTGTTTTTTTTAAGTTGCTTGTTGAAATATCGGACTAGATTATTAGGGCTCGCTGATATTGGAAGTTTTTATGTAATAGGTGATAAAACGCTTTACTAGGTAGTACACAGTTTTTAAATTATGACTTCATTGGATATTTAAATCGATTATTTTAAAAAATTAACGGCATATTAATATTATTTCACATCCCTTTATAAGTTATCTTTACTTACAACTTATCTCTAACGTTATTCAGCTTCTTGGACTATAAAACCATTTCATTGATTTCTCAATAACTCTTGCTCCCAAATATTTTTTCCAACTTAATTAAAGAGTAGGTAACTCTCCAACTCACTAATTGAGTTATTCGCCAAAGTTAAAGTTACGTAAGCCTTCTAGAAATAAACTAACTTCTGTATTCCGTATCAATTCAGTTATCTCACTGCGGGAAACAGTTGACCGGCTATTTAAGTATTTTAAGCCTTTTGCAAAAGTTTGCGGTTTCATTTACACCGAAGCGAAATTTTATGGCGATATTTCTTTAAATTGATTTTCTTGCGTGAAAAGCTGTTTGCAAAATGGCGTCGCATTACGATTACATGTTATTAGATTAATAGCATTTGGTAGATGATTTTAATTTTCAAATGAATATTTCTGTTATTATTGTGTTAAAGTTAATTAGCTAAGTGCTGAGAGAACGCCAGTTGTAGTAAGTACCAGACAGAGAATTTAGTTATTAGTATCTAAGTAATAAGGTGGAGTGTATTTGTATTTACATGCAAATATCTAGCTTTCTCTGTTTAGGATAAACTTTAAACAGGACAATTTTAGATTTAAAACAAATTGCTTCAAGCAGAATAACTAAAATTACTTTGGTGGTACTAATTTTTTTAAGCGTGTTGCTGTGGCACCAATTACATTTGTTTTTTTGTTTACAATTCAGAAATAAACTATAATTATAATGTTACTTATTTATTCACCCATTGCATTAATTAGTATAAAGAGATTCTTAATATTTCCCTTTTCTGCCCTGCCCCCCAAGTCAAGTGGCAGTAGAAATTTGCGTTGACGAGTGAATAGATTAAAAATGTATGAAACTTTCAAATTACAAGCTTGACAAAAATGACAGTTTCATACATATTTTTTCTATTCACTCGGTATCGCAAATATAAAATAATAAAATAAGCTCCGAACTAACACACCAATTTTGTGGCCCTTAAGTAAGTTGCAGTAAGCACTTGTGTTATAGGTACCACATAATGGACTAAGGGAGAACCTACTTACACCCAGACTCGAGCATATATCGATAAAAACATTTTGACGAAATTGGCCCGACCCGGGGATCGAACCCGGAACCATCCGCTTAGCAGTCCGGTATATATACCGCTGCACCACAGAGGTCGTCAAATCTCGAAGCTTTTTGCATCGCAACCTATACCATTTTTTTTATTACGACGGTGTAACTAAGGACGCGAGAACACGAAACAGCCAACAAAAGTGGGCCAGTTAGTAAAGTTAAATTGCCCAAGTCCGGGCGAAATAATGAATTTTATTTTACTTTTTAAAACCTCCGGAGATTTTACCTGGTTTTAGTTTACAGCTATTAATAAATCTGCGTTTATTAAAACGTGGATGGGCTGTTACGCTGGGAATAATTTTAAGTAACACTTGGTTATTAAAAGTGGTTATATAAAGTATGTAAAAAAATGTGGAACATGGTAGGTGTATAAGTTTTTGTAGCTTAAGATTATTTCTTTATGCATCTTTATTTAAAAAGTAATCAAAAAATTTAAGCGTTTTGAACAAATGTCTTATTTGACGATTGATTTAAAATAAAACCCCTACTTAGGAAAAATATACAAAAACTACTTATTGATCTTTGTATTGCTCCAGTCGTTTTCAACTGTATCAACCCACTGGTGGCCGCCCGCGACTCCGTTCGCGTGGAAGTCGGTTTCCCGTGAGAATGAGAAGTTTTCCCGCGGTAAAAAGTACCCTATGTATTATTCTGATGTATAACCTATATAACTGCAATATAAATCCGTCCAATAGTTTTTACATGAAAGAGTAACAAACATCCATACATCCATCCATACATACATACTCACAAACTTTCACGTTTATAATATTAGTAGGATTAAATGCTTTACACAATTCTAAGTAGCAATGAAAACTTGAGTCGTAGCCAAACTCATGTTTATAAACTCACCAATAGAATGTTACATCAGAAGTAGCAATTTATCATTTCGATTCATAACATACCTTCTTAATTTACGCATACTTGAGGCTAAAACAATGGATAGTTTTTATGATCCAACTTTAAAACAATATTTAACTAACCTAGAGGTTAATTTCTTTTTATTAAATCAACAATCTCATGCCTTCCATCTACAGAACTGTGTCTAACTGGTAGAGAATTTCTTCTAGGCATTAAGTCCATCCTTATATGTCATTAAATTTTTGAAATAAAGAAAATACCCGACAATGACCGTACTACATTATACACAATATAACAAAACATCTCTTGACTCCCACATAACCACGTCGGCCAAACACCACCTTTCTTATATTAAGCACTATAAATAATTTGGACGATGACAGATGCCTGGAGACAGCCGGAATGGGCCATAAATTTGGGCCAAAAGACACGGCCCAGAATTTATTTATCACGGAAATGGGTTAAGGTTTTTTCTTGTTTTTGGGTGTCTATATACATGTGTAATGTCTCTTATTCTTTGGCTTGGTATACAAGTGAATTGGAAGTGATTTATAGTGATAAATTGTTAAGTATAGGTTCAATTCATATTAGGATTCCCTTCGTAAAGTTAAAAAAGAATATGTTTCCATGAAAGTAACAAGAAATTGGCAAACTTGAGTTGCTGTGAGAATGATTTTGATAATAATAGTAAATTTTTAGGTTAAACAAGTTGGTCGATTATTGAGCTACTAAGTTACAATTAATGTGAAGAAAATTAGACGTTAGTCCATTTACCTTGGATTAACATTACTACTATTAGTAGAGTCACCAAAAATAAAATGTACATTGTTTTAATATTTTCTTAACTTCCATTTTCATTTCATTTTGAATAACAAATATACTTTTTATAAAACTTGGACTGTAAAATAATGCAGGCGACTGCATTTACTTACATTGATAAAAAAGCAAAGGAATCTGTAAGAGCTTTGTGACTTTAGAAAACTCTTCCATTAGAGTATCTTAAAGTTCTTTCTGTGCAAAGACTTCAATAACTATACATTCATAACTAGAAAAGCCTTTTAGCCAAGTTTGAATCTTAACTTTGTCCATGTTTTGTAGAATATAAGTGTCTTCCTTATGTTTCTGTTACAAAATATACTTTCTTTGAATTTAAATGTTAAAACAAAATTCTGGTTTATACATTACGTTTGTGCTACCGTCGTCTTGATTTCTACGGCTAAGTTGCTTTACTAAAGGGTGATGCAATTGGAACTAATAAATTTAAGCATACATAGGGACGTAGGGACAGAGATTACATTAATCCATCAATTCGGTCGTATCTTGAAGAATAACACTCGTCAGTAGTAAATGACGTAATGGAACGTTGTTAACCCGTTCGCCGCGGGCACGACTGCGGCAACACCTCACGTGCCGGCTAGTCCGCTATCATCGCTCTAAGTTGCTGCTTTTCATTTCTCAGTTTATGTTATAGACGGAAGCGGTTACCTATAAAATTTAAATCTTGAATGATGCTAGAAGACAACAAATAGGCATGTATGGTTTGCAAAAGCTTTTTTTTTGGTTATGGTTTTCAGGAAGTAACAGCTATTTATGGTCTTCATGTTTATTGTCTCTTTTAAAACATTTAGTGAGAGTTTGCATTGGTGTCTTGCTTATTTTTTACCTATGTGCATTAACGTCTAAAGTATGATATTCAAATACCATTTACGTCGTTTTTAAATATGAATATTTATTCATTCTCCTTTCAATCAACACTCGTACCATTAAAATCAAAACTCTCAATGACACAATGACATTTGGCAGCACCAATATAAATTTAATTACAGCCATCCGTCACTCGTTATTCGCTTCGTTTCACTCACTGCTTCAATAAAATATGACACAACAACAATCTGACTCATGCACGGTTTAAAATATATTTGATTTTGTTTTATCTCATTTCACGCCATATTAGTTTATTTCAGACTGGTACTTTTTGTGTCATATTGCGCCCTGTTGGAACCTAATTCCACATTTTTACACATAGTAAAAAAATAAGTGCTAAAAAATTGGTCCAGACACGTACAATGAAATCTATATGTTACGGCTAATACCCGAAGTGCGGCTACACCTAGTTTTAGCCGGTTAGAAGTGTTTCTTATATGGAAAAGTGTAAAAAAAAATGTATACCTATTTATATAAAAACTGGCTTGAATTGTGAGTCGACGGAGTCCCGCTACGCGGGACTCCTTTTTCTGGGTGGTATCAAAAAAGTAACCTAACTAACCTAACTTATTGATGTTCTAACCGGCTAAAACTAGGTGTAGTCGCACTTCGGGTATTAGCCGTAACATATACAAACAGAGAATTTCAAAATTCCATAATTTTGTATGTGAACATATTTTTGCAAAAATGTGTAATTAAGTGAATTTATTATTAAACTAAATATTTATTTTTAAATTTTTCGGAGAAAACATTTAGGTATTTGATATCATTAAAAAAAACTATATACCTATATTTATTTTTTTAAATAACATTAAAAAGGCTGAAACCTATGTTCATCTGCAATAATTAACAGTATTTTAAAAGAGTGATTATTAGTACTTTTGCCACCGCCTAAGCCTATGACTTAGCCCAACCGCCATCTTTTATTATAAACGCTGCAAACTCGCCGCGTCAATGTCCCAGTTTCTGAAATTTCAACTAGCAGCCAGTCACCAGGGTTAGCGGGCCAGGGAAAGAATAGTGATACTCAAATAGCTAAGATCTTTACAAAACGTTAGGAAGGTTTTTTTTTTATCTAGCCGTGTCGAAGTAGGTTGTAAGCTAAAAAAACATAGGTAATTTATCTAACTCATTATTAATTTCCTAAGAACTTTACATCGTTTGTCTGTATAATGAATTTTGACATTTCCCCATCACTTTACTGCATAATCTCTTAACGTAAAATATCGAGGGTAGCTAATTATTTTATGACAAAAGACGTTTAATTCCATTAATTTTAAACTGCCATGGTGGGGATTAAAGAAAATCCGTCAAGTTAACTGCTGCTATTAAACGAAATTATATAACTGGTACTTAAAAAGGGAAATCATTTAATTTTCTCCATAGGTATTAACTTTACAATAGAACAATAAAACATTTGTGTGCGGAATGAAAAAAAACATTTGTCGTTAAGAAACGATAAAAAAAAGCCGAACTTACATACAATGAAATAAAAAAAAACACGTAATTATCCGTTAGCAAAAGTCTTAGTCATTTTTACCGAATATCCAATAGGTACCTGAATGAGTTCATAGAGAACCTTTTAACGATTACCAAAACTAATAGGTTACTAGAACTATATAGCTTTTAACAAAAATCCATACTTACATTTCGACGAACATAGATAAACATTTTATTCTATTTTGACACTTTCATCGCCATGCATCCATACAAAGTTGTTATAATTTCCATATTTACAAGCATACACGTTGTAACTCTTCATACAAATGGCTCACTAAAATTTCTGACGTAATGTAAGTTGTAAAGTGTAAGTGGCTAGTGTAAGTCATAATAACTGAAGTTTTAAAACCGGTCATTATCTACTAGTTTGTGTCGGCTGTGAAAATTAATAAGGTTATGACCTAGAACAAGACCTTTCAAATTTAAGTGAGAGACTTGCATACTCGAATGTATAGGCTTATGAGTGAAAAAAAATAGTTTTGTTAGTAAAGTCGGATAATAAAAAAAAATAGCCGGTTTGATAAAAAAATCAAACATTTTACAGCTGTGTGAAATTAAAAAAAAACAAAAGTAGTTTTTTTTATTCAACAACCTTACAGACACTGGGGTATACGTAAGTTATGTAACTTGAAGATATTTACGCCACCCCCATAAATAAATAAATAAATAAAGCATCACCATTTTAAATTTGTATAAAAACTTCGAACACACTTGCAGTGTAAAAAAAACATCTTTCCAATTGCCGATTCACTAGAAAATACTTAAATTTATATGTTCTTCTTCTAGTAACCCCATTTTCGCTTTCCCGAGAAATAACCGCAGTACAAATACTGTTGTTAAAATTCATTTTTACTATTTCTGCTCTCTGAAAGCTGAGTTCACTAGAAGTACCTCTTTATTAAAGAATCTCTTCCTATTGTCAAAGTAATGAAGAAGGTAGCTTTATTCTCAAAATCAATACCACGGAATACATAATCAATAAATGAAAATATGTGGGTTTGCCAGTTAAGGTTTATTCATAAAGTGACGCGGTTTCTGCGTGGCGTCACACGCATTTCTTTGATAGGGCTGCATCGGTGCACACGGCCGTTGATTTTAACATGAAACTATATCGGGGAATAGGTTTTTAAATATTTTAATAAAAGCAGCTGACTACAAATGCTCAATAATGACACTAAATTAAAATTTCTACGATGAATCGTTTTGTAGTTATAAGCTCAGAGGATACAGACAATTTCGTTACAGTTCTGTTTTCTGGCATAGTGTACACGGGGTGTAAAAGAACTTCCGAAAACAAAAACTGCGCATTGCTGGAGAGGTACTGGTTACGTTTTGAGCAGATAAATTGTACTTATGATTAACAGAAAAAAAAATTTTTTTACGTAATTCTACAAAATTTAATTTATACTATCAGATTTTGCGGTGATTTTAATTTAGATAGATTTGCAATGTAAATAATCACACTTGAACCAAAAGTTCCACCAACAGTTGATGTGTGAGCGATGATTTCAAGCGCCGAATATGACTTTTCAATCCTTAATAACTTTTTCAAAATTGGTTTTCTGGGTATACTGTTAGTGAATTTAGTCACTATTGAGGCTCCAGAATACATGGTTTCAGGCTTCGGAAGTGGTCTTTTTACACCCGTTATGGTTTTGATTTTAAAGACGTTTCACTTGGAAACTTGGTAAAAAATGAAAACAAAAACGATGTTTTCCTTTCAGTTACCAACAAAGGGCTGGAATTCAAACCTAGGTCGGTACTCTAAAGAAAAATATTTAAATGAATAAGAAGGACATTAAGGCAGGTCCTTTTCTTTGAAATCCTTAGTAACAAATTATTTGTAAACGAGATTTTTAGGTGAAATTCCTTTTGAAATCGTCAATTTAATTAGATGTTTTCCTTTCTAAGCAACGGAATTGCTACGTTTATAAATAAGATTCCAGATTAAGGAAATGTAACTAATTGTAACCGTATTTGACATAATTCAAAAATAAAAGGTAGGGAGATAATTATAACTAAAGTAAATAAAAATTGTCCGCCAATATCATATTTCAATAATTTGAAATAAAGCTGACCGAAACCCGAATGATAAATAAACATTGTTATAACCTTATTAACATAATTGAGGGAATGGAATTCATGACATTATTCAAAACTACGGATAGGAAATTATATTAATGATACGAAAAGATACAAATGGATCGACTTACTCTGTATTGAGAATATTCCAATAAAATATTAAGAAGTTGAAACTTTACCAAATTAAAAACAAAAACTATTTCTAACTTCAAATTTCAATTTTTATACCCTCGCATATTAGACATAGGCCCAGCTAATGAAGTATATAGGCTGTTTTTGGTTGGGAACGTAATGGTATAAGTTAACAACAAGTTACTTAGATTGTGGCGATCATAACATCAAAAAAAATTTAAGTTTGAATGTTAAAATCCCGTTGACCTCAACGCATACGCATAAAGTAAGTTCTTATACCATTTCTAATTAACACAAAAGCTTCGATGTGCGAATCCCACTCACTCTTGATCAGTTTTTTGTTATTGTAATTAAGTTAGCAAACGAACAATAACTTGTACACTGATCCATCATATTTAGGCGTGTATGGCTCCTATGGGTAGTCGCCACACAATACCTTCTCTTAATTATTTATTAACTAGTGGCCACCCGCGACTCCGTTCGCATGGAAGTCTGTTTCCCGTTCCAATGAGATGTTTTCCCGCGGTAAAAGTACCCTATGTGTTATTCTGATGTATAACCTATATTACTGCAAAGTTTCATCCAAATCCGTCCTGTAGTTTTTACGTGAAAGAGTAACAAAAATCC
The DNA here is from genome assembly GCA_916618145.1 of Emmelina monodactyla. Classification (NCBI taxonomy): domain Eukaryota; kingdom Metazoa; phylum Arthropoda; class Insecta; order Lepidoptera; family Pterophoridae; genus Emmelina; species Emmelina monodactyla. The sequence continues at coordinate 1,615,506 of OU745323.1, read as the reverse complement.
ATACATCCAAACATCCATACATACTCACAAACTTTCACCTTTATAATATTAGTAGGATATATTTAAGGGCTTCCTGTGAGATAAAATGTCACCTTTATCCATTCCTTACAGTTTTCAATTCATTCGACGAGGTCGCGATTAAAAAGTTGAAGACAGAACTTGACTACCTTTCTTTAGAAGTTAATGAAATAAATCGATTTAAATAAAAAAGAGTTTTTTTCGCAAAAATCGATTTTATTGTATTATTCAAAGTACCTACTTGCTTTTTATATTCACATAATGAACCTTAGACATTCATATAAACAATTAATCATTCAATTTAAAACTAAAAATCAAAGGCAAGGTTCCTTTTATTTATCATAATTTTAATAATAATAAACCAATGATCATCCCAACAAAATGACAAACTTATCGTCTCAAAAATTAAAAAATAAATAAAACAATAAAAAAATTGAACATTGTAAATTACATGATTGATTTATTATAATAAAAATAAAAAATAAAACTAAATTATCTCTCGATTATTATACAGGGTGTTTGGAGGGTGAGTAGCCAAATGAAAATGGCGGATAGGTGAGGATATTAGCTATTTACTTCCACTTATTAAATTGCATTTTGGTTCAAGTTTTAGAATTTATTCGATTTTTAAGATTTTCCTTAGAAAATCCCCGATTTTGTCATTAAAAGTCCAATATATTTTTTATTTACTGTCGGAACCAAACGAAAATAATTTTAATTTAAAGCCTAATACTTTTCTATTCAGATGCAATCATAAATTAATACAAATAATCTCATATAAAGTTACAGTGGGTTCATAAACTTCGCGGAACCAGTGGGAAAAAAATGTTCAGTGAAGTTTGCTATGAAAAAAAATAAAAAAATATGAGAGTTTGAAAATTTCATTTGCTTTTAAAAACTTCTACATTTAATACACATTATAATGATATGCTACATGTAACATAAATAATTAGAAATCTCAACAGAAATAGTAAGTTAATCCTCAAAGACGCCTGGTAAGGAAGGTACAAACCCGTTAAACTACGTATGTAGTTAAAAACTTCTGTCTCATTCTTACAAAACTATGCCTATTGTGTTATCTCATTCGACTCCCTCTTCAGTTTTCTTGCCTCGGAAAGAAGAGGATTCTACTATTTCACATGTTTAACGCCGCTCAGCGCAGATTTTCGGTGACCTACACTTTTCTACAGTCGGAGTAAAATGTTGCTTGAAAAAAGTCATGACCATCTTTCATGACGGTTCATGACGGATCATGACGGTAGCGTGGCCTTTGCGCATGCAAGAAAATCTCATTTCACAAGGCTTTTTTGTTTTTTTTTATTTGCTGGTGAAAGATGTCACTTAAAAATAAGCTATTATCTATCTGATTTTCGTTTGTCTAGTCAAAGCCAACGGTAGCTTGGTCTTTTAGCATGCAAGCAAATATCATTTCACCAGCTGCAAGTCATGTAGAACCGGTTCCCGGAGACTGAAATTAGGAGTTTCTTTTACTCCGCCCCTCACCACCCCAACCATCCGCTATTTGCGATCCTCGCAAGAGGCGACCAATCACAATCGTCAAACTAACGTCAAACGTCAAAAGATTACCGTAAGAAACAATTTGCTTCCTCTAGCCCGCGCCCGTTGCCGGCCCGGTGGACACGATAGTGGTAGGCAGGTGCGGCATTCAACATCCGGTTTCCTCGACTATCAGATCCGACCCCCGTTGAGTTTCTTGCTGGGTCTTCACAGAGAGAGGCCCTTAAGGGAAACAGTGAAGTGGAAATGATCGCGACGTCCTGAACTGAGGTCTGCATCCAACTAGGTGGCCTAAGTAGTCGCATAGTTCGGTGAAGCTATAAAGTTTTCATATGGGCCAACAACAGTCTTCAATCTTCAGTCAGGAAATGAAAACATTTTTTTATACATGAGGCTAGCAAACAAGATAAGTGTTGCCTAGTGACAAAATAGATAACACAATAGGCATAGCTTTGTTAGAATGAGACAGAAGTTTTTAACTACATACGTAGTTTAACGGGTTTGTGCCTTCCTTACCGGGCGTCTTTGAGGACTAACTTACTATTTCTGTTGAGGTTTCTAATTATTTATGTTACATGTAGCATATCATTATAAAGTGTATTAAATGTAGAAGTTTTTAAAAGCAAATGAAATTTTCAAACTCTCATATTTTTTATTGTTTTTTCGTATCAAAGTTGATTCAAATTTTTTTTCCCACTGGTTCCACAAAGTTTATGAACCCACTGTAGCTTTATATGAGATGATTTGTATTAATTTATGATTTCATCTAAATAAAACAGTATTAGGCTTTAAATTAAAACTATTTTCGTTTGGTTCCGACAGTAAATAAAAAATATATTGGACTTTTAATGACAAAATCGGGGATTTTCTTAAGAAAATCTTAAAAATCGAATAAATTCTAAAACTTGAACCAAAATGCAATATAATAAGTGGAAGTAAATAGCTAATAGCCTCACCTATCCACCATTTTCATTTGGCTACTCACCCTCCAAACACCCTGTATAATCGATTATTTTTTAACATCCCTACCTTTCTCATGTATTTTAGTAAGTATGCCATTTAAATAATAGCTTCAATAAATTCAGCGTACTCTACAATACCTATAAAAATAAATTTTCCCATTTATTCGATTCTTGTAAATCAAGCAAAAGCTCTAACAATAGCCAGTGAAATCCGGCTAGACATCTAAGCCCGACCTAATCTAGTTCGAAGATCTCTTTCCATACAAAAGCCAGACTGCCGATCTTTTGATCTACCCGCATTCAGCTGATTTGTTAAAGATAACATATACTTGATACAATACAGATGAATATTTAGAACGGAAACTACTAATTTTATTCTATTCCATTATAAATGCTAAAGTTTGTGATGCATCCAAGATAGTGTGTGAGTTTATTACTCTTTAACGCAAAAACTTCGAAATATATTTTGATAAAACTTTATTACTTATAAGGACCTAGACCTAGAATAACATGGGGTACTTTTTACGGTGGGAAAGTACTTAAAGACTGCAGGGCGGAAAGGCTGTATTGCATAAATGTTAGTCAGTTGGTTGTTTATTTCTTAATCCCGCATCAACGTTAGGATTTATATGAAACTAGCGACCCGCCCACGCTTCGAAATGGTGTAATTTTGGCGACTTATTTCAGAAACATACAATTTTGGCTAACTTAAAAAAACTTTTCCTAATTGTTCTTTACAAATTTAAATGAAAAAAATACCTAAAGGACGGTGAAAACCGCATAAAAATCCCTCGACTTGTTTAGTAGGAGTTAGCAGCCAGACATACAAACAGACAGAATTAGCGACTTGGATTTATGCTATGTAATGATAATGATGATGATAATGATTATGTAAGTTAGTAGACTGTGAACTGTTAAATGGCATTAAATACTATACTGCAAAATATTATTTCACCGAAAATGAATAAAATAAATTTCAAGAGGAAAACCCTTACTTATCATGTAGGAAAACATCGTAAGGAAGCCTTATGACTAGTATGACTTTAATTCTTATCAACATCAATATAATCTCAAAACACTCACCCGACTTAACAAAATAAAACTTTATGACACAACTGCTAACAATAGCCACGATAAAAGATTATTTCTAGAAATTTCCCATTCTAACTGTTCTATGGTTGTTCAATTCATTATGTTACTTAAAGCTGCGAACGCCGGGACAATGTTATAGTGATTCTGTATCTGATAGAGTGGGACAAAGGATACAAAGTTAATATGATAGAGAAGGACAAAGGATACAAAGTTAGTTTGATAAGCCTTTATGAATACAGATATAGATTACTTTATTATAGAAGTGGGTACGGAAATATTTTCATACAATTTCTCGTTATGCGCAAAAATGTAAATATTTAAGACGTATCTACTAGTTACGTAGATTGTTAATTGAGAGATGTTAAAGTAAAGTCGATATGAAAAGTTTAAATAATAGATAATTCAACTCTGAATTGCAAGATAATTTAGTAAAAAAAAAATTGACATTCGATTTCAATTAACCATTTGGAATATGCAATGTCACATTACAGAGAGCACAAAAACCCACATCAAAATTACTATACCTTTTTGCAATACGTATTAAAATTGAGGTTAATTTGAAATAAATAATATCGCGGTTATACCTTTAGGTCAGCAATTCGATTTGTATTAAATAAATAATTTGTTTACGTTAATTATACAAACAGTTATAAATTATTGACCTTACATGAACGTGGTTAAGTTTGAATACCTAAAAACATATTATTATATTTATGAAAAACATTTCTAGTAACAGCATTTCTACAAAACAAGTATATTTTTGTATAAAACCACCAACGAAACTAAAGGCATGCACACATAGGAACGGGTCGACGACATTTCGGACACAAAAAACTCGGACACCTCGGTAAAAAATAATATTAAAATTGAAAATACATGCATTGGCCTCCTGTATGTATTTTCAATTTTATTAATTAATTTGGACTCCTAGGAACAGAGGTTTTAAGGTTTTACCAATGCACATTCAAACTTATCTTAGTAGGAATCTAGTACAATATTTTAAATAGTTTAATTTTGTGAGTTATTGTAACTATTTTTATCAGATTCGTTCACAAACAGAAATCTACGTTATTAGAGAGTGACATACCTAAGTTTCTATTAAGAATATTTTTATTATACTACGGGAAGGTTATACGATATTAATTGGCTCGTCATTAAACAATCCTGTTGTATTATGTCGAGTACCAATTTTATTTTATCTATTACTAGTGGCCGCCCGCGACTCCGTTTGCATGGAAGTCGGTTTCCCGTGGGAATGAGAAGTTTTCCCGCGTTAAAAAGTACCCTATGTCCTTTCCCAAGTTCAGTTCTTTCTTCATACCAAATTTCATCAAAATCGGTATTGTGGTTTAGGCGTGAAAGCGTAACAGACAGACAGACAGACAGACAGACAGACAGTTACTTTCGCATTTATAATATTAGTAGGGATTCTGTTGGCAACGCTGTCATTTTTTACGATGGTATCAGCCAATGGGAAACCTAGGATAAAATCCTTTTACCATACCGTTCTGCAAGGCCACACACTAAATAAGGTACTTAACTTAGGTACTTTAGCAAGAACATTTGCGGTACCAACTTACCCCGGCCTCCCCTACACAATGTCGCGAAACAATCACAATTCCGGCCAGGTTTGCACTCATAAATCAACATTGGAGCGCCAGAGGGCGCCACAAACAACTTTGTCAACAACTTCAATAACACAGTAATGAATCCGGGTTTTTAAAATAAGGAATTACATTGTAAATGAGGAAAATAAGTAGACGACGCGTTTCTGGGTTAACGTTTGTTCGGTCATTTTTGTAACGGGATTCTGATTTGTTTTTTTTAAATTGTTACAAAGACAGGGATTAAGATAATATTATTTTAAATATAAGGGAAAATATACGTCATAAGTGAACCAGTAGTGAAGATTCTAAGTGTTCTAATAGCAAAGTTTTGTCTACGGTATGTAGCAAATACTATTATATAAAAAATAAATGGAAAACTCCTTTTTTTGTATATCAAACGTTGTAAAAGTACAATGATGCCATTACTATACCTAGTAAGGTTAACTTTGTAAAGATGCAACAATTTAGGATAGATAGTTACGCGTTAAGTTTTGACTTCCAAGTAAAATCCTACTTAAAAACGTGAAAGTTTGTGAGTATGTATATATGGATGTATGGATGTTTGTTACTCTTTCACGTAAAAACTTTACAGTAATATAGGTTATACATTAGCATAAGAAATAAATAGGAGAAAACCCTCTCTCAGCAAATTGTTGATTTTTGAAAAGTTGTGCTGAGTAACAACAGTAAAACTAATTTGAATATTAAATTATTCAAATTAGTTTTACTGTTGTTTTATTTGCTGGAGTAATAAAGTGTCGTAACAAAAGGACTAGATACAATAGACAGCCATTTTTCATCTTTCAAGAAAACAACATAGGATTTTTTCTAAGTAAGTAGGCAGCAAACAATAAACATCTAAGAAAAATATATGTAAAGCTGAAAATGATATAGACAACTAAAACTTTTTTAAATGATCAACAAATTTAATTTAAATTGCAACAAAATTAAGCTAAAACGTCGCCTAACCAGTGTTTACCTTGGTAATTACAATTTACCTTACCTATTCACAAAATATGCTTAAAACCAAATCATGGTTGTATCAAACTGTATAAAAAAAAATCCACACCAACAACCCTTCTTCCACCATTGCTTTTCCCTTTTACTACCTTTCAAAAACCTTACCAACTCCACCAATACAACCATTGAGAAGAAAATTTACTACCTCCTTTTAAAAACCTGAAATTACTTCTAAATTTTCCACCGATACCATTGAGAATCGGCCATCTTGATTGTAATCAGCGGGGTTTTCGACAAATAACGCAAGTGGGGACATTGTATCGTTTTAGTAGGGTATGGATATTATGACGTCATGTTTTTGTGTAAAATCGTAGCGAAAAAAATATAAATCCTACTAATATTATAAACGTGAAAGTTTGTGAGTATGGATGTATGTATGGATGTTTGTTACTCTTTCACGTAAAGACGACTGGATGGATTTTGATGAAACTTTACAGTAATATAGGTTGTACATCTGAATAACATATAAGGTACTTTTTACCGCGGGAAAACTTCTCATTCCCACGGGAAACCGACTTCCACGCGAACGTAGTCGCGGGCGGCCACTAGTTAGATATCATTTTGTTATCACCAAAATTTTTACTGTATTTGTTGAGGCTAAAACCGGTTTTTAGATACGGCGCGTTTAGCCTAGTAAAAAGGTTGAATATACTAACATGACCTAGGCATTTCGTAAATCTAGTAATAACTAGTGAAAACGCGTTTTATGTAAATTTTATCGTTTATGTTAATTTAACTTTATTTAAGTGTAGGTATTTTATTTATAAAAGAACCTTACAAATTTTAATTTAGACGTAGTTTAGAACTTAAGTTCTATTTTGATATTTATTTTTTTGTAATACGACCGTCAGATAATTTAAAAAGTCAATCATTGATACAATATGAATAATGTTTACTAAAGATAATGTAATAATGTTCTTCACTTTGATAATATCTGTAAGTATACCGGGTGTCCAGGAAACAATGGATAAACTCTGAAGGGCTAATAGTAGAACTAAAGGCAAGCCTAAAAAATAATTATTCCAATGTGTTTGCAATTAATATCAGTTGAAAATCATATTTCTTTGGTTTTATTGTATTTTTTTAATTTTGCTAGAACTAAATAATTTTCCCATTTTACACACTAATACCAATAGTTCAATATTTTTTTATTACAATAACAACATTTTACATCTTTTTAAAAACGTTATTAAACCAGGAATATTTTGAAATCATTGGTCACTGTTGCTTCCATATTATTTTTTTACACCAGAGCTGTTCAAAGTTCCACATCAAAAATATGTCTTTAGAAATTTTACACAAATCAAAAGTTTAACATTATTTTTTGAGAAAAATACTTTACTTAGCTTTTTTATTTGGTAGTTATTCACTGATACGGTTAATATTAATTATTTTAGCACAGAAATAATGATGATATTAAGTGATTTGACCTCGTTACGAGTAAAAATATGAACACAGTCAAAAGAATATGAAGTTTTTTTTTAAAGCTTCATATTTCTAGCAGTGTAAGGGTTATACTTTTTATCAATTATTTTTTAGGCTTGACTTTAGTTCTACTTGAAGCCCTTCAGAGATTATCCATTGTTTCCTGGACACCCTGTATATACTTTTTATTTTTCAGAAAAGTTTAGGAACCTATTAGTGAATGTTGTCAACAATTAATAGAAAAAAAAATACCAAAAATCTCCCATCGTCAGTAAGCAGTGTTTATAAAGACCGGTTTTTTAATAAATTAAACCGCGTTCCATTTGACAGATTAGTTTTAATTCTGTCACAACAGCTTTCTACTTTGTATTCCAGCCAGTATTGCACCATGGAGGTTTTACTCCGCGGCAATCATTTATATTACTTACTGTGCAATAAAAACTAAAGGGAAAAAGTTTAAAAAGTGGCGGAATTCCCGGGAGAATGGCAACACTGGAGTCTCGGAGTCGAATTAATTATTTTTCATTGGAACTTTCTCGTAGTTTAGGAATTGGAGACGGATTTTTTTAAAGTTGTTTCTTATACTTGAAGTAAAGTGTGATAAAATAAGGACAAAGAGCGCTAGAGATGAGGTAACTGTTGTGTGTGTAAACAAAACAAAGAAATTCAAGAAGATTTTATTTATAAATCGACATACTGCTGGTTTCTATGTTGCAGTTTAATCATAACTACTTAAATTTTTTTTTGTAGATGAAAGTAGAAAAGATAACTAGCTTTTCCTTAATTTTCGTCCTCGTCACTACTTAACTTAGGTACATATTATTTCATTAATTTGAAACAAAAAAGCAATGACAAAGTATCTCAGATTCATTTTCAATCTAATTCGACGAAAACTGAAACAGTACCTCAATAAACTTTAAAAGCATTTTCTGTTGCCAATATAAAAAAGAAAAAAATACTGTTCCATTTTCAAATTCAAGGCGGTCTTTACACCATTTTGTCGCTTTCTCAAATTCTCAGTTTGATTTACGGCGTTATTGTAAAGTAAAGTTTCTTGAGTGCCACTTTGTAAATAAATTAAAACAAGGCATATAAATTTTAAACTTGGGCTGGCTTTTATTTTATTAATACTCCTTATCTGCTTTAACAGACGTGTCGTTCGAAAAGGTAGGATAATGGAATATATGTAGAAAGCAGATATTGGAAATCTTGTAAGAAGCTGAAGTTTGAAATAAAGTGTAATTCTTTTCAATGGTGTTGGTAATATTTAAAAGTAATATTTTTTGGGTGTTTTTCTATAGCCCGGGCATTTTGAGTGTATAGAGTCTATCAATTAGACCAACCATTCCTTTACAGTGTTATTTGTGAGTTTTTTTATATATGTATAGCATTAAATATACTCCTATAATGTTTTTTTATGAGACAATTTTGCGTTGATTTTTAAACTTAAAAATTATTTTAACAAAACTTTAAACAAATCAACTCTTAATAAAGAAAACCAGTCTTAATTCTTCTTCTACTATTCTCTTCTACCTACTTTGCCTTTTTAACATAATCTATTTTACAAAAAACTTAGTTTTGCTTTAAAGATACTCTACATGAAAATAAAATCAGTATAAACAGTGTTGACTAATACAGTGTAATTCTTTAAGTTCTGACGTCACGCAACCTATAAATGTAGTGAAATACTCCAAATCAGGGTTTTTTATGTATAGTTTTAGTTTCAGACTTAGAATATTGACATTCTATTTGTAATTTTGTGATATCAGTCAGGATAACTCAATAAACATTTAACAAAAAATGGAGTTCTTTAGAATACCTAAACGAGTACAATACAAATAGAGTACCTATTACACATTGTTTCATCAAATTAACTAAATAAGTAAAATGCACTAAGTATATGCATAACAAACATTCGAATTACAAAAATAAATCTGAAAATTACCAAAACTAAAAAACTCACCAAAAAACCGTGCCTTTTCCATCAAAGTCCTGAACAATTTCAAAAGACACCTTTCCGCCTACTTTCCCACCTTAACCATTTAACATCTATATCATCCCATATCCCATTGTAGGCTGGGTGACAACGGATGACACTGCGCAACTTTCCGCCAGTCATCCCGAGCCAATTATGTAGTGTAATAGTTGATGTGCCTGGTCATATGTATGTGTAGACCGTATATGTAGGTATGTGTAGACCATATATGTATGTGTAGACCATATATGTATGTATGTGGGAAAGAGTTGTGTCATTATGCGACAGTTTTTTTAATAAGGTAATCTATTGTAGTTTTTAGGTTTCGAATTGTTAAGTATATTGTTAAAAAAGTAGGTTTTTTGTTAAGATTTGAGAATGGAAATAGAAACGTAACAAAGAAGCTGGTTAATCTTAGTTAAGTTTTGGATACCATAAGAATTTCTTTTTTGTAAAATACTTTATGGTGTAAAAGTATATAAATACACAACCTTTATTTTTTTCTACGTGAAAATTAAATCATATACTTGCCAACGTATTAATATCATTGAGGTAGGAAGATCCATGATATTTATGTAAATCCAATTTCAAGTTTCTGTGTATTCATTATTTTCATTCGCTACACGGCATTTTGCCGACGTCTATATAACTTTACAGCAACGGTTCTAAATAATAATCGAATCCGGAGAATTTTTTTAAAAAACACCTTCCATTATTATTTTATTCTATTTATATTTTTCATATTTATTCCATACTATGGCGTCATGTAATGAAAAACCAAAACAGGATATTAAAAAACCTAAACTTAACGATAGTTTTTAAACCAGCTCTTACACTATCAAAACACATAAACCGCGTTAACAACGATCGCAGAACATTTATTGTTCCATAAAACAATCATAAACATACCTCCTTCATAGTTTCCCGACTATGTAAAATATGGCTGTACTTTTGGACCCTAAATCCCTAAACTTTGGGAGACAAAGGCCCTCCGATGGCCATTCTAAACACTTTGAATGTACCGATTGATTTAACGACCCGGGTTCGATTCTCGGGAGGACTGGTCGACAGGCAATTGATGGGTTAATTGAATTAGAAGGGTTTTCAATTCTTTTAATTCTATGTAAATTGTGCTTATGTTAGAAAAAAATGGTTACTGTATTTTTTGGCGTTAAATTTGTTGACAAAATAACGCCAACACAGGTAAATAAAACACTTTAAAAATTACTTTTTTTTTCTTATGAAACTAACACACATTATTTTATCGTTTTTTTTTTTCATTCAAACTTACCTTTCCTTTCTTCAATATGGCCCCAAAAAAAAACAACCAGTCGTAATACAAAACCACCACCAATCAAGAATAATTTACTATCACGTAATATCCACAATCGCGAAAGCTCCAAGCTCTAACGGAGAGAGAAAAATACGTGCGTCCTCGGCAAAGGCCCGCGGGAAACTGACTCACGAAAATGATAGAACACCTACATACGTTATTTAAATTCTCCGGACGGCGCATGTCAGGAACTATCTCCATGCAATTCTCAACTTTATTGCTTTTGAATAAAGTTGATTTTAGACTGTCCGTACATAGTAATTGAGACGTTATTTTTTAAATCAGGAACCCAGGTAGTATTCCTTATTTCGGGGGAAATTTTATTAATTTTTATGACATTTTAATTATTAATTAATCTTTCGGGATTATAGTGAGGTCGGCAACATTGGTCCCTTTTTCGGGTATATATGAGAGGGTCTAAGCTCTTGTGCTTATGCTTGAAAACACAATTTTTACGCATATTAAATAAAACATAAATTAATAAAGTCGTCATTAGAGAACAATAAAACTTAATTCCTATTAAAAGTGAAATATAAGCTTTCGTGTACAAATTTTTATTGGAATAATTTGCAGCGTGTTCATAACTTTATTTAATTTTTTATGTCATTTTATTTATTTTTATAACTGTTATAGTAGTTATTTTTTATGAACCAAACCAGGTTTTCAGAGTACTTACCCGTATTAATTATATAAACTAATATTTTATAGATATAATAGTGCATATTTGTTATTATGTTTTCCATAAATTGTTCTGTTTTACATTAGTGACTGGTAAAAATCTATGTCTTTTATTAACAATTGACAATTTCTAAGTTGAAATTAGGTACTCACTAAGCTATTACGACCTTCTTCAAACATTATTCGCACTATACTTTTCTAACGTCGCCCAAACGACCAAACTATTACTGTGCTTCTGAAAATCTTACTAATCTAGCATACTATTAGTCTCAAACTTGAGCTTTATATCCAGCCTAAATAAATAATAGCCTTTAGATGGCCCAATAGTTGAGCACTGGCGACCTTCTCGGATAGCGAGAGGGTTTGAACCGTAATCCACCACGCTGGTGCGCGTTGGTGGATGCACATAGGTAATGGATACCCAGTCATGTGGGTTTCCTTACGATGTTTTCCCTCACCGTTAGTGCGTGATAAACATGCACATAATTTGGAAAATACCAAATTAGTGGTACACCCTAGTGGGGATCGAACCCGGAACCTCCGGTATAGTAGACCCGTTCCTGTTGCCACTAGGCTTCCACGTACTTTTATACCCAGCATAAGATAAATAAATAAAAATCAACCATTTCTACAGTTTTAATATTTTGTTTTGACACATTTGTCATCTCATTCGTCTGCCAATCACTCTAAAGCCCATTCTGTTCCATATCAACTTTTTATTCAACGTCCGTTAAAAAACCTTCGTGCGAATCACTCCCTAATGACATTGCTTAATACAAATTAAGTCAACACCTTAATGCAAGCCAGCTCGAGCGTGTAATTAAGATCACTTTAACTGAAACTTAGCTCTTAAGTTAGATAACTGTGTTTTGTAACTAATTGTGAATAGGAACAAACAAATTGGAGTTACTGTTCGGTGTCTGTGCAATGTATAAGTAAATTTAGTCTTTAATTATATGCGGATAAGACTCATTTTACGTTTTGGGGAAAAATAGTTTTGGCTAATTCAGATATAGTAATTGAAACTAAAAAATTTGAATTAAAAGTGTATGTAAATGAAAAATGTAAACTTAAAGCAGGATAATATGCTTTTATATAACAAATGAACAGTAAAACTAAAACAATATAATTAAAAACAGTTTCAATTCAATTAGTCATAAAAAAAATGCTTGTCTATATAATGCTACGGCGTAGTAAGCCATGCTACGGTACGCTACGAATGCTACGAGAGGCACTACGAGTCACTTTTAATATTATTTAAAACCTTGAAGCCGAAAAAATATTAATAGAACGATGCTGTTCGCGTTTATTTATTAGTCCGCTATAACAATATAAATATGTGTATATTTTTTTGTAATGAGATTAAAAAGATAATATAATCGCTCATTTTCAATTGTTTACAGCATTATATAATAAAGATCAGAAGTCCAAAAATAATCGTCATACCTTTTATCTACTACTTCCTTGTAATATAAAAAATATAAACCAAATAGCCCTCAATCGACCGAGGTTCCCCACGTCAGCATTTCCACCGCTCGTTAACAAACCGGTATAATACCGGTATTCCAATATTGACGGTAACCGGTTAATTTTCGTTTCGTTGCATTTGTAACGACTGTTTGCGCGGGTCATTGTTTCTGCTAATGTAGGAAAAACGGATTGCTTGTATAAATATACGATTAAAATTTAAATATTGTTTTGCTCTTCTATTGGGAAAGTTAAATAAAAAAAAAACATCATTAAGTAACTTAATTCCATTCGATGAAAGTCAAAATATCGATCATCAGCTTGTCCTCAGTCGGTTAAAATAATACATTTTACAATGAGTAAAAAGGTTTAAGCCATAATCCAATACGCTGGCTTAGGGTTGAATTGACATTATTAGTTTAATGTAGATCTACATTCATACCATCCAATTTTGTACAAATATGGAATTGTATTTCAAAATTTTACAGACATTTCAGAATTTTATTTCAGGAAATTAAAAATCAAAGCTCATGAATAAATTGCTAGTGATTTATAAACGATTGTTCATGGAAATTGATAGATGATTTCCCCCGTGCGTAGAAAATCCGGCTATTTTTTCAATTGTTTCTGTATCGATACATTTACCTGCACAAAACAGGAATAAATTGCTGATCATATATCATGATATGTTGACCCAAAAACATTTGTTTTATAAATAAGTTTTTCTTTTAAAACATATTTTTATTTACTTCAATGTAATCAAATAAGGGTAAGTAATATAAGTTGGACGTGTGTGCCAGAAGGTAAAATATATTAATTATATTTCCAAATAAAAAAAACTTAATAACGCAAATAACAGACGTGTTTTGATGTCGGACAGAATTTTAAAACTTTGCCCTTGAAGAAAAGCAATAATCAGCTCTCTCTTTATAAACACACTAGCTGTGCCCCGCGGCTTTACCCGCTTTCATTAGGCAAAAAAAATCTACAAATTTAGTTTTTATTGTCTTTGCAACACAGCCGCGGTAAATAACTAGGTATACCGGACTGCTAAGCAGATGGTTCCGGGTTCGATCCCCGGGTCGGGCTAATTTCGTAAAATGTTTTTTTCGATATTGGCTCGTGTCTGGGTGTAAATAGGTTCTCCCCTAGTCCATTATGTGGTACCTATAACACAAGTACTTACTGCAACCTACTTTCGAGCCACATAATTGGTGTGTTAGTCTGGATTTCAATTCGTACCCTGCGATTAGCGCGTTCAAACAAACAAAGTGCTCAGCTTTATAAGTTTAAGACAGAATAGATATGGCGACATCTATGTGTATGTGTAAACATTTTTATTATTGCCCTCGCTTAGCCTTTACACCCATGCTTCTCTCTAGTACAAGATATCCTCTTTTACCGCTTAACATCGCTTACGGTTTCCATTCCGGTTAAATAAGACGAAATGACAAACGTCGACACATCTTACGAGAAGGCAAGCACTTACTGACTGAGTGGAACTGCATACATTTGTGTGAGGAATTATTTATGAAAGTGCATGTTTCGTTGAAAATACGTCAGTAAGTTGTGAAGATAGCTTCCTTCTAGTATTAAGAACTAGTTGTTATTTGCGACTTTCTCTGCGTTTCAATGCGGTGTAAAGTATGTAGATAAAAGTGATTTTCCCATAGGAATAATAAGTCCTACTATATAATATTATAAACGTGAAAGTTTGTGAGTATGTATGGATGTTTGTTTCTCTTTCACGTAAAAACTACCGGACGGATTTGAATGAAACTTTACAGTAAAATTGGTTATACATCAGAATAACATATAGGGTACTTTTTACCGCGGGAAAACTTCTCATTCCCACGGGAAAACGACTTCCACGCGCACGGAGTCGCGGGCGGCCACTAGTATTCAATGAAAAATAGCAATTTTTCTACAGGTCGAACAATATCTGTTACAAAAAATTTTTTGACGTGAAAGCGGAACATACAAACAGACAAACACCACATTTTCGCATTTATAATTATATAAGAAATAATAAATAAGGATTAGTAAGGAAGTAAGGATGGGGATGTAAAGTTCAGAAATCAGATCTTTGTTACTCAATCACACGAAACTAATAATAAGATTATATTTTTTTTATTAATGCTGAAAGCTAAATCTGTAGAATATATTTATCTACACAATTAAATCATAGAAGTTTATTATTATCTGCTTACTTACTATTACTGAAACTAATGTTAGATCAAGACCTTAGCAATAAACACATACAATCCACGTATCACACCTACAGGGTGTTTGCAAATTGAATGATCAACAACAGGGTGTCGCAAACATACTAAACTCCGTCTCCGTCTTGACAGTAATTATACACATATATGTTCACTGAATGCGGTGATTAGGTAAATAACATTATACCTATATAAGGGTTTATAGAGGTAATTGGTGTGTTGTAAAAATAGGTTTGATTACTTAAAGGTAATTAAGAAGACTATAAACTATAAACACCTATGTCTGTCACGTTCACGTCTCAATTAAAAAAAGCTAACAATAGTTGTTTACATTTTTGTGTAAATTTCATCATTTTCACAGCGCACCCCTTTGTTTCCCTTTTTTGCAACATTTTGCGTCGCTGTTCAGATAACCTGTATCCTTGCTTAATAAACGGACTATTTAAAACAAAAATATATATTTCGATAATGGTACTAAAGTGAGAATTTGTGAGAATGTATGACGCGAGTGGGGACATTGTATCGTTTTAGTAGGGTATGGATATTATGACGTCATGTTTTTGTGTAAAATCGTAGCGAAAAAAATATAAATCCTACTAATATTATAAACGTGAAAGTTTGTGAGTATGGATGTATGTATGGATGTTTGTTACTCTTTCACGTAAAAAATACTAGACGGATTTTGATGAAACTTTACAGTAATATAGGTTTTACATCAGAATAACACATAGGGTACTTTTTACCGCGGGTTTTTTTTTCATTCCCACGGGAAACCGACTTCCACGCGTACGGAGTCGCGGCCTCTAGTCTTCAATAAACGTATCCAGGACCATATTGCGACAATCCACTGTTTAACTAATTGATCCCCTGGAACCCTTAGCCCTCAATGCAGGGCACAATTGACAGTGACACGCCAATTTGACAAGGGTCGGGAGGTCCAGCAGTGTGCTACCTAATAAGGATTTGTGTTCTTTGCTAGTATTAATTTTTATTTCATTGCGTTCGAAATTGTAAATAAGATATTTGAGTTTTTTTATTTGAATTACTTTTTCTTAATTTCATTCTAGGCTAATTTTAATCCTCTCTTGTAAATATTTTTAACTAAAATAAAATGCCTCATCACTTGGATCTTTATAAATTTCAAAAACAAAAATAATAACCTAATTAAACACCAAAATGTAATCACATCTTTAATTATTATATACTATTCCTGACATTAATCTTAATATGAAATTGTTAATATACTCGTATGTTTTCAAAGTTGGAAATTCATTGTTGCTAATGTAAACCTTTGAAATAAGTATAACTTGAAATCAAACTTCTATGACAAGCGTTCTTAAGGTTGTATCAAAACCGGGCAATAGATCTATCAACGTCACAGATTACGCCTTACTTATTAAGTTTTCAGAAGGGGTCCAAAATTGTTTACAACCAATTAATCCCGCCATTAATATTCTTAATTTTGTCAGATTTGGAGAAGGAATTAATTAAAATTTAAAGAGCATAACGTTTTATTACCTTTGCCTGTTAAGAATATAAGCCTTTTGTAAGGCTTTGGAAGATTGTGCCACTTTGATATTAGTTTCAATTAAGATAAGCTTAGCTAATTAATTATAGTGTCGATTATCATTTTGAGTATTTTTGCTTCCCTTAACTACATAGTATAAAACAAAGTCGCTTTCCTTGTCCCTAGTATGCTTTCAGCAATCTTTAAAACAACGCAACGGATTATGATGCGATTTTTTTAAATACCTAGATAGGTTGAAATATATTTCGTCTCTCTCAGTTATGAACGATGACACATAAGATTGATATAGACAATTAATTAACTTTTGGCTAATGAGGCTTTGAAATACATAAATGAATATGGCGGTATGCATACATTTATTTGACGTCTGTTTCTAAAAATGTATGAAATGTTAGTAAGGTAAGTATAAAATTTGGTAACGAATATATCTGACTAAAGAATAGCAGTATCGTTTACATATTTGTGTTAGTTTTTTTAACCCATGTTTAGTCTCTCTGACAAACTTATGAAACAGATGTTGTATATGGGAAAAGAGACTAAAAAATCTTATCTAATAAAATTCAAACACATTCACTATGAGGTAGTTATCTTGTAATCATAATTTATAAAAATACGTTGATTTCTAAAATATTCTACACTAGCTTTCCGCCCTGCGGCTTCACCCGCAACTAAATGTTTTTTCCTGTGGCAATATCTTACGGAACCGTATTTTTTCCAAAATAAAATATAGCTTATGTTACTCGTGGATAATGTAGCTTTCGAATGGTGAAAGATTTTTCTAAATCGGTCCAGGAGTTTCGGAGCCAATTCATTTCAAACAGACAAAAAAAAAGTCAAATCTTTCCTCTTTATAATATTAAATATATATATCGAAGGCGGCAGGAATACCTTCGACATCAGAGCCGTCTTCATTGGCCATCTATTAGTTGTGGGCGTATGTGGGTATATGTTAGTATCAATAAAAGAAGTTATTCTGTTTCAGCGCTGTAATTATCTTCTCTTGATAGCTACCAGTAGGTCATTTGATTAATTCACACTATTGCACAGTTTCTAGGCGGACACCAAGCATTATCATTTTCCAACTGCTCGACACCAAGGCTCGAGATCATCTCCTTCACCCTGTCGGCTGCTCTCTCGATGTCACATAGGCTCTGTCAAGCACCATATTTGGTACAGGCAATCCGCACTCTTCTTATATCAACCATAAGAATAGTCGAACTCCAACATATATATTATAGTATAGATTAAACTCAGATAATGGAATCATTTCAGTAATTTCTAACTCAGTTGGAAACTAGGATTAGAACTCTTAGAACTGGGTGTAGCTTCACGCATACATCATGAGATCAAACTAGGTTAGAGCTGAGGTAAAGTTGCAATTTGCTGTCAATTGCACTCGAAGCTAAAATTTTTCTCAAATTAGTTAACTATATTATTGTGAGTATATATTATGAAGATAACATTAGAATATTGCACTAATTCTTGTATTCTACTCGCTCTAATTTTTTTCCTAACCGCAGTATTAAAAGGAACTCTAAAAAGCCTCTCGACTTTTATTAATTTTGACATTATCAGCGTAAAACCTGAAAATATTGAAAGCATCAAGCTAGAGTTAACTCCAAAGTGTATGTAGTATGATCCCTGCGCTTTTTGGGGATAGAAATAGAATGTAACTTGATTTTGTGACATACTGTTCATATTTTTTAAATAATAAATTTCAATTTTCATAAATCAAAAGTTAGTCTGATATTGAATATCAGTTCACGCCGACATAGTTTTGTGTATTTATATGAATTTAAAAAAGATATGTACGATAACTTTGCTCACTCAAATCATAATAAAAAACTAATAATCACCCAACTTCACTTATAATGCAAGCTTCGCACGGAGCTTTCTAATTTAAACTTGGAAAACTCCACAATAATGGCAACACCGGACAACTACTCAACTTCCGGTGTCACAGGAGCAGTTAGCAAAAACGCGGGAAAACAGCGGAAGTTAAATTATTTGATGTTTTATTCACATGGTGTGTTAAAGCTTGTTTTATAAACAAACTGACGAGTTTCAGTCCGGGCGTGCATGAGCGTAGTTTTTTACGACTTCATAATTGAAGTTTAAAGCTAAGTTAGTTAAAATAGGTTTGTCTCTTTCAGATATAAAAGCTGTAACATGATAGAGACAGAGACATAGTTAGTTTATAATGCCTTTATAAATATGGGGTTTAATTTAAAACATTACATTTTACATCATAAAGAGGCAAGTACCTAAGACATGACAAATAGTTGCGGATGACGACTTTGATTTATCTATTAGGAATCACTGAAGAGGCAAAAGTTGATATTTATATATTTGTCGGAGAGAACACAGATTCGATGGACTTGGCCAGTTGAAGAACTAATTTACTACCTACCTTGCCTATGTTTTGAAATGTCAATGTCAATGTCAGCGACTAAGTGAGATATTGGTTGCGTCAAGTTGTCTTAACTTGGGTGTAGTCGGTGCGAGGCTTTATGAGTGAACGACTGAATGAGTTTCGGTCATTTTCCGTTGAGTCTGAATAGCCCATCTATCTTGTTGGACGGATCATTGTTTTTTGGTTCGTGGGGCAGTGCAGACGTAGAGTGAATAAATCAGTGATGGCCACACGCCGAATTCACCGCGCTTCCTATATCCATTTACATCCTGACTATTCTTGATGGTTATTGTAAAGTTGCTTAACGTTGTGTTTAATACACGCCCATACATCAAGTTCCACGTTTTATTTCGAAGTTTCCACCATGATCGAACCCAGTGATAACGAACTCCCCGACATATTTTAAAATCTACTAATGTTTATGAATTTCAAAAACTAAATACGCGCATTACGCCAGAGTGATTGAATCAAATTAGATCATCATCATCATTTTTTAATTCTCAAAATAAGAGTTATATCAAAAACATTGTAAAAAAAGAAATGTTTACAACGCTTACTGCATTAGAGGATTATACGTAATCATCCTGACAGTAGGGAAGCCAAACAGGTTATCGTTAAGGAATAACTTTTTCCCTATAAGCCTTCCCTCTTAACAAAAGACAAGAAAAAAACCTTTACATAGTACCTATTTTAAATATTGCAAAACCCAAAAAACACTTATTTTAATAAAGGTCCCAATAACAGACAAACATTTGGCTTGGTCCAGCAAGAAGTTTCAGTTAATTGTTATAAGCTGATTTCATCGCCCAACGCTGGCATATTTCCAACTACTTACTGAGGACTTTATACGAAGCAAAGTTTTTGTACAGGGTTATTGTAAAGTAGCTGTTGACCTGATGCCAATGGAATTGATAATGAACAGAATTGATATTTAAGATTGATGTAAATATATATTTACATAGCGGTTACTCTTATTTACCTATTTTTTATTTCTCGAAATCACTGTCTCGTTTTCCATAAAAGAGGTCATCTACATTTAGAAATTACGTAAAATATTCAAAAAACAACCAATTGCAGTTAAGTTTTTTTCTATAAATCTCTACCCTACACTTAGCCAACTATATTTTTTTCAAACTTTAGGATATCTTAATCCAAAAACTTCTTCATATTTCATCTAACCAGAAACTTCATAAAAAAAATCATACCATCTTTCACCTACAACTCCACACAAACTCGATACCGCATACACACTCGATTCTTTATCCGCAACATTGCTAAAATATGCATTAAACTATTTGGAATCGGTGGGACATGTCTCCATATATCGGTTGCAAGCGGCGACGTATGAACGACGTATTCTCGCTCCCCCGGCGTTTTCCGTAATACGGAACGTAGAAAATGAGGAGATTAAATTTTTTCTGGGTAGGTTTTGGTTAACTGTGTTGGATTATTGTATGTAAAATTTTGTTTACGTAGGTCAGACAAGAATCATAAATGATACATAGGGAACACCGAAGAAATGAAACAATTGTCTGAAATTCAAAATAAATGTAATATTTCGTACTTTTTTTTCATGGTATAGGGAGCAAACGAGCAAGCGTGTCACCTGATGGTAAGTGATCACCGCCGCCCATGACTACCCGCAACACTGTGGGTGTTGGGGGTGTGTTGCTGAGCCTTTGAGATAATTGGGCACCGGATACCGCACTCACCGAACGAAACGCAGGAACATCGTCCATACTTCACGTCGGGTTTCTGTGCGTCGGTGGTATTTCACCGGTCGAGTCAGCCTAGTAATCTTTATACTTTTTTATAGTCAAAACATAGTAAAAATAAATTTATTTTGTGAATTAAATGATTTATTTCAGAGAATTAAGGTTATTTTATAATTTTCTTATGTAATAAATGATTTGTAAATCGTTTAACAAACCGATTAGAGGTGTGAGTCGACGACACCGCACATCTGTACATCATCAATAAGACAACTAAATGTTATGCAAAATCAATGTTAATTAGTCATTCAACCTCTTCTTATTTATCTTATTACATAACCTGCATAAACTCCTCTCCTAAACTCTACCCACAACCCATTTTTCTAGATTTTTCTATACCAAAAACTCTACCATTAATTCCGTTTTCCGACCATATCTAAATTTACCGTCTCCAAGTCCCAACATTGACGGTAAGTGCACCGCCCAATGCCCTGCGGCCTGCTCGATGCAACTGAGATATTTATTTCTAAACCGAATTGAAATCGATAAGTTTAACATATCGCCGAATAATTTGAATAAGATGGTGCGGTCTGGAGTTCTTTAGATACCCGTAGTTTAAAGTTGTATAATAACTAATTTGTTTTGTAATTTAAACGTAAAAAATCGTTTTTTTATTTGACGTTAAAATATACTTCCATTCTTCTTCATTCGTGTGATGAATATGCACATATTCATCTAGACTCAGGGTTTTTTTGGAAACCGCTTTTTTAGGGTCTCTGACGTGGTTCCTGTAGGGTAGTGACCACCCTACTGTCTGTATTTTCAAGCTACCATTAATAGTATGTAGCTACGTTAGTTAACATACCTTCTTTGAAAGTAAGATTTCACTTAAAATGTATCTTCTTAGAACGACAAAATTCCCACGTAACTTGCTAATCAACCAGTATTGGTACAACTTCTTAAAACCTTAACAGAATACGCCAATACCTTAACAATATTAACCCTGTTGGCTTTCAAATAACTTGATAAAATAATCCTATCAAATTTTACAAGTATTTACAAGTATTCGAAGGAATCTCCTCACATAAATTATAGGCGGGACTTAGGAACTTAAGTCCGCGGGGAAAGGGGCGCGGGGCGGCGGGGGGGTAGAGGTGCAAACTTTCTAAGCGCTGTGGCAAAGACTTAAAAGTGGTTTAAAGGCGTCTTGGACATAGTAAATTACTTTGTGATCAGTTTTTAGATGTTGGAATGGTTGTAAAATAGGTACATGTTTTTTAATAAATATCAATGAAAGGATACAAAAGAGTGTCTTGTAAGTCAGGAAAATCAAAGACAGTTAGATAATCAATATTTGGGTAACAACTCATTATGTGTAAAACCATGGTAAAACCCAACCAATATTTAAATAATATGCTGTTTAAATTAAGAAATAGGTAGTTTTGAAAATGGTATTTTTTGACCCCATACAAATACAAAATTAAATGCAACTCCGTTATTTAAAAAGTTTACGTATGAAGTAGCCAATTTGGTTATTTTTGGTAATGGGTCTTAATGTAATTCAAAAATTTTTATATTTAGTTTATTTTACAAATCAGTTTAAAAACATTCAAATAAATTATATGACATTTCTGAATTATGCTTTGCAACACTATATGTATGCATCTTATATTTTTTTTAGGAACCATCGTATAAATAATTCTCTAATGTGGTTCATGTAATATGTATGGCCACCGTACTGTCATAATTTTTCAAGCTAATTAATAGGCATGACTTGTCTTGACGGATAACTAGACCAGCCCCTCAAGTCAAGTGGCGATAGAAATAAGACGGACCGTTTGCATTGCCTGCCTGCCTTATTTAACATTTAACATTTTTTTGAGTGGTAGAGTCTAGCTGTAGGCTCTGTCTGCAGCGATTGCTGGGCTGACTCGACCGGTGAAATACCACCGTCGCACAGGAAACCGACGTGAAGTAGGAACGATGTTCCTGCGTTTCGTTCGGTGAGTGCGGTATCCGGTGCCCAATTTTATTTATTTATTTATATATTTTCTTAAAGGTCAGCAACACACCCCCAACACCTACAGTGTTGAGGGTAGTCATGGGCGGCGGTGATCACTTACCATCAGGTGACCCGCATGCTCGTTTGCTACCTATATTACATAAAAAAAAAAAAAAAAAAAAATATATACACTTAAATGTTTCTGCCTGTGAAAACTGTAAACTATGATGTTTGTTTAAAACATAGTTGCAGATTCAAGGAACTTCACAATTAACTGTAATCAGACATCATAAAATAAAAGGCCTTTTACAAATCCATAGCAATGTTGCAGCTCTGCTACTTATCACTTTTCATAAGGAATCTTATAATGTTTAAAATGATTAAATCTTACAAGTATAGGTAATTGATAACAACAGTAGTATCATTATGTACCCAACGCTGCTAGAATTAAAAAGCGGCTGTCCTAAATTGAATCCATTTAGTTAGATAGCAGTAGATACACCTGTTATACTAACTTATACGTGATAGGAGGGAGGTATTTTAATCCATTTCATCACCTAAAACTGCAAACTTATCTTCGACCTATAACAATATTATAAACTCCGCTGGGCCACACAGTTGACTAGGCGTTGACTGATCATATTTTTATAACTTTATCTCAAAGAGTTAGAGAGAGCAAGTGCGTCTTAGATCCGATGCAATCATATCGTCGTTGCATGTCATGGCACATCGCATTAACTAAATGGCCGTTGAAGCACGGGCTGGGCAGCCAGTCAGTGCCTAAATCATGAAAATATTTTTTCTTCCAATATTGTGTTACAGATTCTAGCAAAAAAGAAACAAATGTTGTTGCCATTTTTATTAAGTATCTTTTTATAAATAAAGTAAATCTTAAACTAATATTCCTGTTAACACATCTAGACTTCCCTGATTCACATCAATACAATTGCATGTTGTGATATAGGCGGTTTTTCAATCGTGACTATTCCCTCAGGGCCCTCGACGGCTTTTACTGTTCTGTTTTTGATATTTTTTGAAATTGTATAGGTATATTCTGAGTTGTGCAAAAATTCAGTAGTGCAAATAAGATCCGTTGAACTCTTGCAGCATCATTATTTTGTAAAGGCATACTACAAGATGTAATAACTGATTATGTAGTGCAAGTTTCAAATATGCAGTGAACAGAAGTGAAGCACGCTTGTAGTGCTTATTAATATGATTTTGCTCAGGCGGTGAGTTGTTACAGGTAAAACCACATGCAATGGAGGTGGTATTGGTAGGTAATTCATTGTTAGGAGTAGCGAGCCAAAAACCTTCGAGCACTCGTCCAACAAGTATAACATGCATAATACAACACACTACCACGCTGAAATATAAATACAAATAACTAATCTTCAACCAAAAAATATGTTAAATATGGGTCAATAGTTATTAATTCAATTTACTAGGTGATTATGCTATGATAAAATAACTGGTAATATTGGATCATCATTGTTAAGAGTTTAGTGCCGAGGTCTTGTTACAAACCATTGAGCGGCGACTCAATCTTTCATTTTCAGCTGCTTCTGTAATTAATAATCTATATCATGCTTGACATATATTTCCATACAAAGGAAGCAGAAACAATAACAGACGACTGATTGCTATACTGCAGTTGATGCAAAGCATTTTTAAGGAAAAGTCAAAAAAAAAATAACGTGCAAAATAAAGCTTGTAATTGAAATCGTATTTATCGTCCGTGAGAGTAAGCGGATAATAGCTGTAATTATCACAAATCATAGAAAAATCGCACAATAACAACATCGAAAGCAAACGCAACGAGGAGACTTCAAT
Organism: Emmelina monodactyla; assembly: GCA_916618145.1. Taxonomy (NCBI): domain Eukaryota; kingdom Metazoa; phylum Arthropoda; class Insecta; order Lepidoptera; family Pterophoridae; genus Emmelina; species Emmelina monodactyla. The sequence goes on along the minus strand of OU745323.1, from coordinate 1,590,701 downwards.
GACAGACAGATGCCAGTTTTGGTGACACGAAGGGCTTGAAAAAGGATTATATTTCAACAAAACGATTAGATTATGAACATTGTTTGTCTTGTTATCGATTTGATACGTTTTATAGGCAAAATATGTGATATACTTAGAATATATTTCTAGAACACCCTAAAAACTGCAGATAAACTCACTGCAGATTATAAACATGCTGAAAAATATCTCCAGTTGGGTAAAAGCTGCTGGAGAAAATTAAAAAAAAAAACGTAAGCCAATGCAAATACCAGTCGCTGTTTTAGATAGTCCCAGAACAAGTTCAAATGAATGAAGAGCATTACTGCGTCGGCTTGATCTCTTTGCTCTTTAACGTGCGAGTGAACGACTGTACAAAAACCTTTGTATCTCCTTGAAGATAATTCTTAGCTAAACGGAATATTATTATATTTGCCCATAATATTAAAATTAGGTAACTTTAAAATTGGAAATTGATTTCACTATTGATATCGGTTTGTTCATAGATACCCATCACTAAGGCAACGGAAATAAATAATGACGCATAAAATCAACACAATAATTAATTATAAACCTTTATTAACTCAAAATATTCCTGAAGTTCCTTGAAGTTCAAAATATTTTTTTAATTTATTATTTTAATTATAGATTTTTGTGCACAAACGGTTTAACAGGGCAATGCTGGGCACTTTTGGCCCAGATTTTTTGCGTTAGCGAGTGAATAGAAAAAATATGTATGAAACTGTCAAATTGCAAGCTTGACAAAAATGACAATTTCATACTTTTTTTTCTATTCAATCGCTGTCGCAAATATCACTTGCCACTTGACTTGGGGGCAGGTGTGTTCCAGACCGAAAAGGAATCGACACCAATGCCTTCCAAAGCAAGGAGAAACTCGAAATTCCAGAGTACTATCTTTAACAAACATTTATGTCATCAACAAAGCACCCTAGTATCAATATTTGAAGTTAAAGCACTAGGTAAGCTCCTTGTACATTCTAAAGGGACCAACAGACAGACATTTTGATGGCAAAATGAATAATTCAAACAGCTGGTACAGAGTAACCAAAGTCAGAGATTGCAACTGCAATGTTAATGGGCGATACGATGTGGCCAAGAATTTATGACGTGACCCGTAAATAAATGAAGATCGGCATTGGGGCGACGAGGTATCTATAGTTGATAAGATGTTACTGGGGATTCGGGATTGGGTAAAGAATGGTTAGAAATGATTTATAGTTTGTTGTTTTATAGTTTAGAAACAAAAAAGGTAAAAAACCTATAAGTATTATTTTTTTTAATTACCAATTTATTACTTATTTTTGATATTGCTTAAAGAGAACTAAGTGTATCAAACTGTAGTTACCAACAGTACAGCAACAGTATGAAGCTACCGATTCCCGGGAAAATTAAGCATTTTATAATCGGGTCGCCTGGGTGTAATTGTTTTCTCGTTACCTACCATTTAAGTGAAATTATATCAAATCACAATTTTATTTTCGAACCCCAACCAAATTTCCTTAAAACCCAAGCCAATTATCCTCAACTTATTTAGTCCAATGTCCAATCAAAGCTTATTTCTGATAATAATAATTCCCCCCGCACTCTGCACCATGTCTACCCTGTGCCGAGTGTCGCTAACGACGGTATAATGAACTACAAACGTCATCAGGCCTCTGTAATAATGTTTCCTATTTATTTATTTAACGCCGGATTTTGTATTATTTCCCGCTTAATTGGCAACACTGATGTTGAATCGCAATTAAACGGTGCACTGTTGCGTTGGGAATGTTAAGTGTGTAGGTAGTGTTAATAAAGTGTTGTTATTATTTTTATGTTTAATTAGTGTAGATTATAGCAATTAACGCTCGTGAGAAATAGCGCCATTTATTAAAATTTTATGAATATTTTTTACCTATGAACGATCTGTGGAACCTGAATTCTGAAACAATAGTGCATTATAGTTTACAACTTTAAATGGTTTATATCTTTACAGGGTCCATCATATTTTGGTAACAAAAGAAAATAACTCAACGTGGGGATGGAAAATAAATAAATAAATCTCCAGACTGACACACCAACTGTGTGGCCCTAAACTAAGCAAAGCTTGTACTATAAGTACCACACAGTGGACTAGGGGAGAACCTAGTAACACCCAGACACGAGCCAATATCGATAAACCATTTTTACGAAATTGGCCCGACCGGGAATTGAACCCGGAACCTTCCGCTTAGCAGTCCGGTATATATACCGCTGCACCACAGAGGTCGTCAAATAGATGCCATTTAAGTGTCAAATTAAAATGTATGAAACACATTTATTTTATTACAAACATACGAAAATGCTTATGATCGTTTTTTTATTTTAATAAATGTACATGTTGCTCATTGATTTATAATGGTCTTCGCTCTCGCTAAAATACCTAAATTTAAAATGTTGCTATAGGAACCGCCTTAAGCCTTTTTAGCTTGATTGAGTTACAAACATCCAAAATTTAGTTAGTTGGAGTTTAAAAACTCCCACAAAAATATATCTTACATAGTTAAAAAATCCATTATACACTGTAAAAGACACTAAAATCAAAATCAATCTTCGGCGACCAAAATCGTTTTGCACTTTTACGACGAATTTTATAAGTTCATTCCATAACGTAAACTAAGCTATCATTGAAAAGTTCTTCGGTATAACAAAGTTGGCTTCAACTTGAGAAAGCAATATAACTTAGGCGATATCGATATCGTAAAAAATATAAAAAACCGGCCAAGTGCGAGTCGGACTCGCGCACGAAGGGTTACTATCATTTTCTACCTGTTAGATCGAGTAAAAATTGCTTAAAAATTACGTTTGTTGCAAGGGAGCCCCCTTTAATATGTATTTAACTACTTTATTGTTATTGAATTATTTATTTTGAAAGTAAATATTCTGTGAAAATTGGAAGCGTCTACCTGTTACCGTTTTTAATATTGAGCAAAAAAATACGAAAAAAACACGTTCATTGTATGGCGACCCCCTTAATAAATATATTTTTTTAATTTTTAGTATTTGTTGTTATAGCGACAACGAAAATACATCAGTTGTGAAAATTTCAGCTTTCTAGCTATCACGGTTTATGAGATACAACCTGGAGACAGACAGACAGCGAAGGCTTAGTACTAGGGTCCCGTTTTACCCTTTGGGTACGGAACCCTAAAAAACGATGGAAGTGTCGCTTTTTGCGGCATTCGCGGATAAACGCGTTAGGACGCTTTTGTGGTGACGGTGATGTGAAATTGTGGATTTTGAATGAGTTAAGTTTTGATAGTTTTTAGGTATGGAAAAATTATTGAGCAGTTTATGTAAATTTAGGTTAGAATTTTTGTGTCAAAGTGTTGATGGTATGGTATGTTAGTTTAAGTGAAAAGTAAATCGGCTTTCACAATAGAAAGAATCTTAACGACTTCTTAGGATTTAAAAGTTTATATTTAATGAAATGACAATAAATCGCTGCAATTTCGTTGAAGGTTGTTTCAAGTTTCGGGCACAATTTGTTAAAAAGCTATTTACTTACGTTTAATATTTAAATTATTAGCTATTAAATTTGAACTTTATCGTCCGTTATTGGAAATGCAATTAAATCTTAAATTTATTTTTAATCGCACTTGATAATTTCATCTTATTAGTTACAAAGATGGGGTCCAACCCTATTGGGACAACTTTTCTGCTAATGCAACTGGAAAACCTTTTTGTATGTCTTATAAGCACAAAATATATAGGTTTCTCGTAAATCTACAAAGTAAACTCCCTTAAACACCACTATATAGGTAATATAATATTTTTCTAAAGTTTTATTATAATTTTTAGCTCCCAATATCTCTATTGTTCAATATCTTCGATCAGGATTCCTCACACCACCTCACATCAGGTATATATGAGTGATGGAAGCAGTACTTATGCTAAACTGTTTTTCTTTAATAAAACCCGCGCTGCCACACTCCGCTCTGCAGACTCTTGATACACGGAGATGTGGACGGGACTGTGCAGTAGGGACCTAAGTATTGGTATAAAAATAAATAATAATAATTTCTATCATAATTTTTTGAAGCTGTTTTACAGACTTCGCATCCTACTAATATTTTAATCGTGAAAGTTTGTGAGTATAGATGTATACCTATGGAATATGGATGAGAATGGATGTTTGTTACTCTTTCACGTAAAAACTACTGGACGAAACTTTACAGTAATATAGGTTGTACATCAGAATAACACATAGGGTACTTTTTATATGCTATAAACAATGAAAATAGCTATTGAATTTGAAAATAAATAATCTATTGCACTTAGGTACTACTTAAAAAATAGATTTAAGTAGGTTCATGTCGTACTTAGGTCTCATGCATTTATAAGTTAAGTTTTTTTTTATTGTCACGTTTTGTATACCCCCGTCCCCAGCAAGTGACAGCATTATGCAAGACGTAAGACGAAGGTGTCGCCATCCACTGGATAATGAAATACATGCGCATGCTCAATTTGTGTTTAATAACTTACTTAGGATCAATAACACCTTCTTCATAAATTTAATATTGTTAAGGTTATGGAGAAAATTGAGAGGTTTTTGTTTAGGTGGTAAACAAATATGGATTCCGACATCGAATACGAACTGTTAAGTTAGTTAAGGATTTTTGAAGGATTAGGTTTCCATGACGGAATTTATATTAATTAGAATATTACCTACCTCATCAAATATAACTGTTGAAGTGTTAGATAGAACTAGTTTTTATTTATTTTATTGTAAGAAACGACAGTTTGAGATATCAGTTCTTAAAATATACGTCCGAGTTTTAATGCGAGTCCCAAAACACTAGAAATAAACTAAGTATTTGTTATCTTGTTGTTATACTGTTATCAGCCAGCATAATAAAAATTAATATAGATATTGTTACTACTATTATCACCATAATAAAAATAAATGAAAAATTCTTAACATGAATATTACGTAAACATTTCAAAAATGTATCGGCTTTACAAGACATGGTTTGAAAAACAAAACTATCCTGATAACGTTAAGGTGGCTGCAAAACGACAGTATGAAAGAGTGTTTAACACTCAAAACAATCTTTCCTTTTTTAAAACCAAAAAAGGATCAATGCACTTTATATTATGTTCACAATATCAACTAGCTGACCCCACTGAAAAGGCTTCTTTACAAGAAAACTGCAGAAAACATTGGAGAGGAAAACATTTAAAAGGAAGAAAAGGAATCATTCAATAAGGATGATACCGTTGTGGCAATTTTCGATTTGAAGAAAGTTTTTAAAAAAATAGTATGAAAGTATCTCATCATATCTGTGTCAATATTTCACAATAAACGTAAATACCCTATTAATAATTTCACCGTTTTTGACGCTCTTAATAAACTTTTTTTTTGTTTTTGTTCTAGGAGAATGCCTACGCATACCCATAGCATTTTTAAATATAAATTGTTCAATAAACGTCAATATCAGGTAAAAAAGGTATGCAGTGCGTGTGGGATACCTCCTCTTGTGGCCGTCCTCTTTCCTGCTCTCTGGAATACTTGTTTCCACAGGGCGGGGAAGGGGTTCGGCCCGGTGCACCCTGGGCGTCCCGCAATCGTGTTCCTTTTAAAACAAACGAGCATGCGGGTCACCTGATGGTAAGTGATCACCGCCGCCCATGACTACAACACTGTGGGTGTGTTGCTGAGCCTTTGACAAAATTGGTCACCGGATATCGCACTCACCGAACGAAACGCAGGAACATCGTCCCTACTTCACGTCGGTTTTCTGTGCGACGGTGGTATTTCACCGGTCGAGTCAGCCCAGCAATTGCTGCAGACAGAGCCTACAGCTAGAATCTACCACTCCAAAAAATGGCACCATGTACCATGGGATGGCGAAATCCCACACAGGTGCTGGTCATGAAGTAGACCGGCCCATGAGAAGGAGGCTGCCCCAGCTGGGCGTAAGCCCAGCGTGTTGATGCGCCCGAAGGGGAAGGTTGAGGAAGGGGTGGTGGGGAAACCCCGCTCTTCGGCCCAGGGCCGATTCGGCGGCGCGCCACTGTCCCCGCAGTGACACGTCGGCGACTCCAGCCGGTGAGGTCCCAGGCCGACACAGGGCTAGGTCTAGGCTATACAGGTCCTCGCGTGTGCAGGTGGAGGGACACGCGGGGCAAGACAATAGATGTGCCATTATTTAAGGAGAGGTACCACACACGCAAGCAGTTTCGGTGCTATAGCCCCATTTCAGCATGTTGTCCTTGCTCCGGCCGACCTGAGTCCAGTAAAGTGTAGCTTATTGCTACGGTTTCGGGCTCAGTGTGGTTTGAATACTTAGTCAAATAGAAATTATAAATAAATAATGCAAGCAATATACTGCATCCACAAAACGTACCGTACCAGAGTAAGTGGTATTCAAACTAGGAACCTTCCGAACGAGACGTAAGTCTACAAATTTTGAAGTTATAGATACTGGTCAAAGGAACGCGGGTCTCCGAGCATTGCGGGACTGGGAATCGAACCCAGGACCTTAAGATAACCGGTCTAATGCTCTGACCACTGACCACTGTTATCTCAAGGTCTGACGAGTATATGAAAATCATTTATAATGTAGAATACGATGATTTCTGTATATTTTTTTCTCAAATACTTAGGCAATTTATTGAAGTAAACAGTAATGATCAAATCAATATATTTTAAATTGGTTTTAAAATAATGAATAGAATCGTAATTGCCTTTTACAAATGTTCCGTAATCAAAGAAAAAAACACGAATATTATCGCTACCCTATATTGCCGTTACAAGTCAAAGAACAAATTTACTCGAAAAATATCGTAAAAGACATTACTGACTAGAACTAAACCAATACTAATATTGTTAAATATATTTGATTGAATTACTAAAAAGCCCTTGGGACTAATTAAATTTTGTTCAAATTAGTTTTAAGCAAAAAAATTAGCTTCCATATGCGATATAAAAAGTCTCTGAAACTTGTTGTTTCATCAAGTTATCACCAAAAATGCTTCTTTTAGCTCTCCTGCACATTTCCATTTTATCGATTACCGGATTATTCGCGGGGGCCGTCGAAATATAGATCTCATATATGATGATATAGGTACATATGTAGTACAATCAAGGAGCTTATGAAATTTTACTTCAAAAAGTAAAAAAAAACATGGCTCGTGAAGGATTTGAACCTCCGACCTCCGATGTAGAAACAGGATCAAAATATCGATGCTCTCACCTACTGAGCTAACGAGCCTCACTCCACATGGACGAAATAAGCAATGACCTTCAGGCTGATGACATCATCTTATGTTTACGAAGAGTCGAATAGTCGCTGCCGCGGTGACGTCAGCTGTATGAATCACAAATTGGTAACCTTTTTATCTTAAACGAGCGACCCGCCCACGCTTCGCAATGGTGTAATTTGGCACGACTTGTTCCCGTTAAGTTGAATTTTAGTTAACTTAAAATAACTTTATCAGAATTTTCTTTATTTACAAACTTCAATGAGTAAATATCCTAAAAGATGGCGAAACCCGCATCAAAATCTATTACGTAGTTTAGGAGAAGATAGCGGTCAAACATACAAACAGACACGATTAGCGACTTGGATTTATAGGTACTATGTAATGATAATGATGATAATGAAGAACATGGAAGTAGTTTTACAATAGATATATACAGCCATGTTTATCTAAAAATACTAAGAGCAGACCAATCGGATTACATAAACTTAAGTTCGGTGAGGTAAATAAATATTTTATTAAAATAAAAAAGTACCTACTGTAGATCTAAATCTACGCGATTTTAAAGTTATAACTTTAAAATCAATAAATTAGCATTTTTAACTAAAATTAAAATCTCAATCTAAATCTAAATCTACGCGTTTAAATCTCTACTGTGCTTACGTAGTAGTCGGTGAAAACATCTAAAAAAGTGTGTTATAAGTACTCCAGACCCACAGGGTAGACTTATTTTATATGTTTCGTGTCAAAAGCACTAATAAATCATGCAACTCACCTTTTTTGTAAAGAAAAATATCTTACCTAAAAGAAAATTATAAATATTAGGTGAGCAGTTTATGCGATACTAAGATATACTCGTAAGATCAAAAACAAACCTTAATTCTATAGGTACGTTTTAATTTCATCTTTTGAAGTGAATTAATTAACTTAATAAACTCAATGGAGACAGAATACCGCCAAAATTAACGGCGGCCAATTAACGCGGGAAAACTGTGTTTGAATTTAGAATGCCGCGTTCCAATTTATAATTAAATCCAAGTTCGAGTTTTGATATTAGGAATTCCGATACCAGTTTCGAGTTTTACCGTGAATTTATTTGATTGTTTTATTGTTTAAAGTTAACAAATATTAATTGAGTAATATATTAATATTTAGCACGGGACATCGACGCCTAACTTGACAAAACGTTTAATACTACATAAACAATAAACAAATTGACATAAAACCAGCCTAACATAAAGCTAGCCTAAAAGATAAAAGATATACCGTAGATATTGACAGTGGAAATTGACAGTAAGACTGACGTGGAACGGACGTCCGATAGAACAAGCCGAGATCTAGTATTGTTTGTAATTGGTCTAGGAGTACCGACAGCAAAATAATTTACTGAATTTTTTAAACAATTATGTTTGTTGTTGGGTTTTTTATAAAAAAACTGAATTCTAGAATTAAATGGTAGTAATTTTAATTTTCCAAGTACACAATATTTATTTATACTGTTATAGTAAACACGAGTTTTTTAACAAATTTAACATACTTAGTATCTTATAATACTTTTCCCAAAAAATTAAAACCCTTAAAACAACTTTTCTTATTATGATAATAATAATAAATCTTTTTTATGCTCATAAACTTAGGACTCTCAATAAATAACCTTCTAAAACTTGAAAAGAAAAACATTTTTTCTTCAGGAACTCATTATTTACTTATTTTACTATCAAAATTACTACAAGGACATATTTCAGATTTATTTTTCCAGAATAATGTGTTTGCCATTAGACACATAAGCACCTAACATAATGTTAGGTCATTATTTGTAATTTACGAACCAATCATAAATCCTAGAACGCTGAATAAACAAATGGCATGCAATGATGTAATCACACTTATCCATATTTTAAACAAGCATCTCGCCCTGGCTTTATTGCAACTTACTAATTTGGATTTTTCCTTTTTCAAACTCAAAAATATTGTTGAATGATGAAAATATAATGATGTGACCTTTTACTGTTATTTAGAAAATTTCTATTAGGATTTAAAAAAAACGAGGGTATTTGGATTACTTAGATTTCACAATTATTGTAAACAAACTTTCAGGCCAAAAGAGGCTCAAGAGTTATACTTGATTTAATATCAAATCACACTAAGTAAAGTAGGTACCAATTTATTTGTCACATTTCTTTTCTTGCAATTCATATCCAAGGTTGTAAAATGCTAGCTAGCTTTCCACCCTCCGGTCTCACCCGCGGTTTAATTATTTTTTTTAATTTTAAGTGATTGGGTCACAAACTTTCATATTATTATTATTTTTTTAATAACTGTTTTGTTGACCCTACACCTCCTAATACAGAATGCAGAACTCCAGGTAATCGTATGTCGTCTGTGAATTGAATCTGGAATCGAGAGCCGCCGGCGACTAACCTTTAGTCTTGTTTAAGCCCGCTTTCCACTGCGAACGGACCCATTACGGACTCCGCTATACGCAACGATGATTTTCAAACATGTTTTTCCACCAAAGCGGAGACAAGTTGAGCGGAGTGAGCGAATGAAAGAGTCACGTACGAGTGACAGTTCCAACTCGTTGTCAGTGGAAGGCGAAATAAATTATTTAAATAAAACTTTTTCGTAGTGGAAGGCAAAAACTATTTTTCATTAAAACTCGGTTCCGATTGACTATTGTCGCTCATTTCACTTACGCAGTGGAAGGCGGGCATTAGCGACTAAACACGAAGGAGCGATTAGAACCGGTATAAACTAGTAATGACTGAGTGACCGAATGACTGGTACGCACTTGGAGTTGCTAATAATAATAATAAATCTCCAGACTGACACACCAACTATGTGGCCCTAAACCACATGAGTAAAGAAACTGAACAGAGACAAAGCTTCTAAAGAGCTAGCAAAATTTATACCTATTTTGGTAGGGTTGGCACAATTGAATAAATTAAAAATATAAATGTACTTTTTTTCAAATTTTTTATTAAAATAGGTTTTTTTTTACAAATTACATACTCTAAATATATTTTTTTTATTACTTTTGGGTTTTAAATAATTTGTTGTGTCTTTTAATCGAATGATAAATTCTAAATCTAATATAAAGTTTTTTCAAATAAACCAATGGGAAACACTCACATGGCATATGAAATGTACAATCTTGCAAACGTGCTAATATGTCATTACCAATATTAATATTTTTAAAATGAAGATCAAAATATTCGCGAAATTTTTGCTCAAGCAATTCAACAAATTCAATAAAATTGTCAGGAGGTATTATCAAAAAACCTGATTTCACACTACCTTCATTAAAGTCCTTATAATGGCAAAAAAAAGAATCTTTTCCTATATTTATGGGTTGTTCGGATCTATTAACATAGGCTTTTATTTTCTCACATTTGTGATGTTCCAGACATTTTCTGTATAAATAGCCCGATACATAGACTAAACCATTCTTTTCTGGAATATTAAATCTATAGTCATTTGTACCCATTGTTAACGCAGGGACAAAAGTATTACTACGTATTATGTGAGAAACTCGAAAACAAAAACAAAACACGCACAACGTTCGAGCGTCGCGTCACGCCTGCACGCCCTGAGATTGACCACTGGCTGATCTAGTTTGAAGCGGTTTCGGCTCATACGTGACAAGCGGCCAGTGGTCACGCACACACACGCGTTGCACTTGTAGTGATGTACCTGTCACAGCGCATTCGTATGTAGCTTTGTCTCTGTTCAGTTTCTTTACCCATGTGCCTAAACTTAGCAAAGCTTGTCCTAAGCTAAGCACCACACAATGGACTAGGGGAGAACCTAGTTACACCCAGTCACGATTTTACGAAATTGGCCCGACCCGGAGATCGAACCCGGAACCATCCGCTTAGCAGTCCGGTATATATACAGCTGCACTACAGAGGTCGATAATAGAGTTGGTATTGGTTTATCGTTGAGAGATTACGAGATTCATTGGAGCATTGTATTCTTTTGCAATCATTTAGATTTTTTGCAATTACATTGATGCAGTTTCTTTCGTCTATAAATGAGTTACTTATACGTAAGGAATTATGTAGATGAAAAAACACTGTTATTCCAAATTGAAATTTATCTACATTCCTTTTGAAAAAAATCAAATATTTTTTATTTGTACCTCACAGCAGAATTTCTACCTACTAATATATTATTTCAAAAAGTAGTTTAAACACGAGAATAAAACAGCAAACCTCTGTTAACAACGGCTACTATAACTTACACGCCCGCAACTTAAAACTAACTTAGAGTCAACTTAAGTACAACTTGTGTGACTTATTGCTTCAGGTTGCTGGAGGCTTGAACAAACATGTGTAGGGTGACCATGGACGAGTAGAGTGTAGGGTAGGGTGACGATGATTATGGCAAATGAGTTTTACATTGTAAAACTGGGTTTTGAAGTTTCACAAATGGTATTAACACTGCAAATTTTGAGTTAAAACTCAACTTGTCACGTTTTGTATGTTTTTTTTCTAAGTCACGAAAAAAATGTTTTAATGAAATGAGGGAGCAAAGAAACAAGCTAGTCACGTGATTAAGTGATCTCCGCCGCCCATATACACACCAGTTTAGACAAGTAGGTATGTGATAAACACAATGGATAAAACCAGAGCGAAATTGCTAAAATGTCTGGGTAATGTTAATAGTTTCTTCCTTCTACATATCTTTTAAAATTAATCTTGTTTCTACTTTACAACCATGTTCTTGTTAAAAAACTTTGTCTTGTCCTTGAAATATGGTCACCCTATAACTAAATGTATTTTAGCCTAAAGTATTGGTTTAGGACCGTAGTTGTGTCGCGTTATTTAAATACATTCGTGATACCGACCTCTGTGTACTGCGTCTGTACTAAGTAATTAGAGTTGATATTATTTTAGAGGGTCTAATTAGAATATTTATGAAAGAAAAAGTTTTCAATAAAAAAGATTGTTTTTTTAAATTCTGGATTATTTTATTATAATAGGTATATGTATTTATATTTAAGAGAAGATATATTACAAATAGGTCACCGTAATCTGAAGCACAAAATCAAAGACTTATAAAGAAAGTGATTCAATAAATAAATAAGCCATGCGCCGTAAGGTTTTATTAATCCATGGAGTGGCTGAAAAACCCAATGAGAAGTTACTGGACACGGTCCACAAGATATTAACCGACCAAATAAAAATGACAGAAGTAAGTAAGGCTGACCTGCAAGTTTGCCACCGGCTTGGTGCATCACAAAGCAAACCCCGTCCGATTCTTGTGCGTTTCGTGGACCTGGAGCACCGTCGTCTGGTTTGGGATAACAAAACATCCTTGAAAGGTACTGGCATAACGGTTTCGGAATTTCTGACCAAAACTAGGCAACACATATTTACATCCGCTAGAAAGCACTTTGGTATCAGAAACTGTTGGTCTACTGACGGAACTATAGTAGTCATTCTTCCTGACAAATCCCGCCAGAAGATTGAATGCATATCTGCTCTTGAGGCATTGCAGTTAAAATTCCCATCAATAATTGCTGATAGTGCTCCAGCATTACAGGCTTTGGACCCCGTGAAGTCGCCAAGGAAAACGCGTCGCCGACATTAAGTTTAAGTCTTCGGTAAACACAAAATTGTCATTACATATTAAACTGCGACGGCTTATACTTCCTTGTAACATCTTATACTTTAGATTTTATTATCGTAAAAGCCGGTACTTGATTTTAAAAACTTTTTTTCCTTTGTTTATCAGTTTCTGTCTAATTGTCAAGTTAAGATAAATTGTATCTGTCATCTGTCATGCAAAACGTCAATGACATGGGGTGCGTACCGATTTACACCAACAAATGAGTGCGACGCATGCGTTCCGAGTTGCAATCGGTACGCAGCCAATTTTAATGTTATTTTTATTTTTGTTAATGTTTTAATGTTAAAGATATTTTGGTTTTTCTTTTTGGTTTTTGTTTGGTTTATTACTTGAAGTGTATTGTGATATAATGTTTTTATTTTTGTCTTTGCGTAATGTCTTTAAATATTTTTTTTCTTGTACAGAGTTGAAAGTTCGGCAGTGTAGTGTATGTTCTTTTAGTTTTTTATATATAATTATTTGATATATATTTTATTATAAGTAGTTTTCTATTTTATTCTTAATAATATTATTTTGTAATACTCATGGATGATAGTTTTTTCTCATGCTCTTCCTCGTGTAGTTTTCTTAGTGCTGACAGTAATTCTTCCCCTTCTCTGACGCTACATGATCAGATTTCTTCTGCTTTTTCTAATTATCCCAATAACCTTAATATTGGTCACATAAATATTCAAAGTGTCCCTAGTCACTACTCCGATCTTCTGGCATCATTTAACGATCTCCCTTTAGATGCATTATTAATTTCCGAATCTTTTCTAAAACCATCACTTCTTTCTACTCAATTTTCTCTCCCCGGATTTATTCTTGTGCGCAACGACAGAATAGGTAAAGGTTGTGGAGGGGTCGCAATTTACATTCGCAGTAATATACCCCACAAGATAGTAAGCGCCTCTCCCTCTCTCTATTCTGAGTCTGCTGAATATTTGGCGCTCGAACTCACGGTATGCAGCACAAAAATTTTACTTTTAGTTTTTTACAGTCCAAATTGTCACGTCGATTATTTTAAGTCTTTAGAAAATACTTTAAGTGATCTACGTCCCACGTATGATCACATAATTATGATGGGAGATTTCAACACATGTTTAGTCAAGAACGATACTCGAACTAGTAAATTAAAATCCCTGATCTCTTCTCTTAGTCTTGATATCCTACCTCTGTCTCCTACTCATCACTTTCCTCATTCAGTACCTTCCTTACTTGATCTCATGATAGTCTCCTCTCCCAGTAATGTATCTGTTCACGGTCAGATCACTGCATCTTTTTCATATCATGATTTCATCTTTCTATCCTACCGTATCCGCCCTCCTAAACGAAAACCTAGAACTCTCCTCCTACGTAGTTACAAGGGCATTAATTTGGAGGCACTACAGCATGATGCTTCAAATGTTGACTGGGGTCCAGTTTCAAATTGCTGTGATTTAGATGAAAAAATCAAACACTTTAATAGGTTGTTACTTAATATTTATGACACTCATGCACCTTTAAAGCGTATTAAAGTAAAATATAATCCGGCACCCTGGTTGACTGACAGTATCAAGAGCTTGATGGCATCACGTGACAAGGCTAAACGGCGGTTTAAGCGTTTTCCGACAGATTCAAACATTGATCGTTTTAAAACTCTGCGCAACAAATGCAACCGTATGTGCCGAGAAGCGAAGAGACAATACTTTCACGACTCCCTGCATAACCGTAGTCCAGCTGAAGTTTGGAGCTTCCTTAAATCCGTTGGTATCGGCAAATGCTCTAATGATTCTGTCAAGGATGTTGACTTAGGTTCACTCAATACCTATTTTTCTACACCTCCTAGTATTTTGGATCCTAATGTTAAGTCTTTGACGCTGAAGAATCTTGCCGATACCCCTTCCACTCATCCTCATTTCATGTTCTCCAATACCTCTGAGGAGAACGTCAAGAAAGCTGTTCTATCTATTAGCTCTGCAGCTGTTGGCCATGATAGTGTGTGTTCAAAAATGATAACCTTAATTCTTCCTCAGTTACTTCCTATTCTTACTCATATTTTCAATTTCTCCCTATCCAATTCAATTTTTCCCCGCACTTGGAAATATGCTCATGTTATCCCTTTACCTAAAACATCCAATCCATCTACCTTTTCCGATTTTCGACCTATATCTATCTTACCTTTCCTTTCTAAAGTCCTCGAGCACATAGTACATGGCCAGCTATTTAGTTATCTTTCGTCTTTCCATCTTCTTAACCCCTTTCAATCTGGTTTTCGTCCTGGCCACAGCACCACATCAGCACTCATCAACGTCACTGATGATATTCGCTTGGCCATGGAAAATAAATCTCTCACTATTCTCATTCTTTTAGACTTTAGTAACGCTTTCAACTCTGTTGACTTTGACGTTCTTCTCGGTACCCTTAAATCCTTGAATGTTTCACTTCCCGCATTATCCTGGTTTGACTCTTACCTTCGTGGCCGCTCGCAGCGTGTTCGCCATGAAGAGACCTACTCTGATTGGGCTGATCTTGTTGCGGGTGTGCCGCAGGGTGGTGTCCTGTCCCCTTTACTTTTCTCAATTTTCATTAATTCCGTAACCCATGTCATATCCTCAAAGCTCCACCTTTATGCTGATGATCTACAAATCTATCGACATTGCCATGTTTCAAACATCTCTTCCACTATTTTATCTATTAATGATGATCTAGAACGCATCGGATCTTGGGCTTTGTCATTTGGTCTCCCTATCAACCCAAAAAAATCGCAGGCCCTAATTATAGGTAGCAGATCGATGAGAAATCGCCTTGATGTTTCTACTCTGCCTCCTCTTCGACTTAATGGCATTACGATCAATGTTTCCAACACTGCTAAAAACTTAGGTGTTACTCTTGACTCTTACTTGAGCTGGGGCGCACACGTTAGTGAAGTTAGCCAAAAAGTTTATTACTCGTTCCACTCGCTGAAGTGCCTTCAAACGTATCTCCCATTGGCAACTAAAATCTCCCTATCCCTAACCCTAATACAACCTATCATCGACTATGCAGATGCTTGTTATCTTGATGCCAACGAGGAGCTATTAAATAAACTGGAGCGTCTGCAAAATCTGTGTATTCGATTTATTTTTAATCTCAAAAAGTTTGACCATGTGTCTCAATTTCGCAGAAAACTCCAGTGGCTCCCAATCCGTCTTCGTAGAGACACACGTATCCTTTGCCTCCTTCATAAAATACTTAATAATCCTACCTACCCGTCCTACTTACGCGATCGCTTCACTTACAATAACCCACCCGGCGTGATTTGCAGACCACTGAAAGCGAATCTCCTTTCTGTTCCTTCCCATTCCACAGATTTTTATTCCTATTCCTTTTCTGTCCATGCTGTCAGACTTTGGAACTCTCTTCCACACGAAATTCGAGAAATAAAAACTATCTCACTTTTTAAAAAACAAGTTAAATCTTTCTATATAGCTCTCATTTAGTATTATTATTGCAATTATTTTTATGTTATATATACCTATATATATATATATATATATTTGATATTATTATATTATTTATTTTTATAAGTAGTATTTGTATTATATATTCATGTAACATATATAATTGTGTTATTTAAGTATAATATTTTGTTTTATTAAATAATTTGTAATTGTATGTATTGTATATTATATATATAATATATATACACACAAAATTGCTTCTCTACCCCCTCTTCAACTATGGGTCTACTGGAAGAGATTTCTTTAGGAATAAGTATGACCCTTGTATTTATATTTAAATTTTAAGTGCTTCTTACATCCATATTTATTTGTGTGTAAATACATGAAATGTTAAATAAATAAAAATAAATAATAAATATGCAAATATTAAGATTAATTAAATTATTTTGCAACCTAACCTTTTTTGAAAACTTAAACCACACACAATACGAAAAACAACATCCCCCTGAGTTTAACCCTTCCAGGTACAAACTTACTAAACCCCGTGATTTGTGTTAACCCTACAAAGACGTATTGGGGTCTCACAGACCGATGGCTCAAGATAAACTGCAAACAACTTGATATTGTTATTTATTTTATGTTCTGTTTATTTGTTGAGTAGTTTCTGCCTCGCGGAGCAATAAAAGAACTGTCGGTCTTTTGCTTACTTTCAACCCTGAGTACGGGACTGTGTTTTGTGACGTCATAGCTGTTATTATATCATTCTGACAGGAAAATATAGTTTAAGTTGGAACAAGAATAATAAAAATAGACAAATAAAGGATAAACGCATTTTCCTAAACTTACTGTGTTCTTATAATTGTTGGAAGTAGCAATTAATTTTTTCACTCTATTTATTTCGACACTTATACTAAACTTATCATAACATTAGCAAGCCTTTTTAATAGACTGTCAAAATAGTAAGTAAAATGGGAAGGAATTAGAATGATTCTAAAGAGACTTATGACGAAAACGCATTTGCTCTAAACAATTGGGAACATCGATTTCAAATATTTAGTATAAGAAACTTTTTTTTTGTTTTTTTACTTAAGTTTACTCGATAATTTTACTCGATATTTAATAATCTTAAGATACTACAATTATCTTAACAAAATATTGCCGCCACAGCCTTAAGATCTAAATTCATACGCTTAAAGACAACTAAGCAAGTAAAAAATCGAATTTCTAAATAGTTATTGGTGGTTAAACATCTGTGGGTTAAACATAACATGACATAAACAGTACAGAAGTTTGTTCATACAAGATATGAACATTCCTGTAACAGTCTACAGTGTAGACCTTTACACTGTGATTCTTTGTACGTATGGGAAGATGGTATTGACATCTACTTGTAGACATTCTGTAAAATATCAAGTTATCACAGGCATTTTTGCAAATAATTATATTAGTTGATATGAGAATAGATTTTCTAAACAAAATAAGAATCAGCATTCCTACTAGAGATGGGCCGAGTACTCGGTTTATACTCGGAACTCGGCGTACTCGGCGGGTTTTTTGGTACTCGGTACTCGGCCGAGTAACTCGGTATATGAATGCCGAGTACCGAGTACCAAAAAGTAATATAGTTACTTTGTTTAAAGAAAGCAATATATTTAGGTAGATATAATTGAACCAACAGTGGTTATCAAAAAATACTGATTGAGGAAATCTTTTACATCCTCAAGTAATAGAATCAAAATTATGCTAGTGCATGAGTACTAGTGAGACAAAATTAAAGGAACAGTAATAAAAATTATCAATATTTAAAATTTAATAAATGTAAATTATGATGCCTTGTTTGGTGCCCTGTCCACCATTTGCCAACAATTTTTTTTCTAAATATACTTGTGTTCGTTTGTACTTGTTTACGCGCGCGAAATTGGGAATTTGATAGAACCGAGTTACTCGGCCGAGTACTCGGTTAAAAAAAATTGAACCGAGTAATACTCGGTACTCGGTACTCGGCAAAAGTGTTACTCGGCGCATCTCTAATTCCTACTAATAAATTTACACTCACTCACAAACATACATACACAAACATACACATATAAACATACACACTCATTCAACATACACAGGCACACATCAAAAACATAAATTCTTAGCATGTTAATTTTTAAAGATAATTAGTATGTATTTTATTTTTTTATTGTTTTCTTTTTTCTCTTATTTTGTTGGCTTGTAATTTGTAATCTTGTAATAAGGGGAAGACACTGTAGCCTGTAACACAGTTAGTAACTACCACGGGCTACAGGGCCTCTCGCATCCTTGTATCACTAAGTTAATTTTGAGAAATAAAGTTATTATTATTATTATTAAATTTATTTTTTAATCTTTTAAATACTTATGTCGTAAGAACTAAACGAACATCTCCTCTGAAATAATATTAATTTGTGATAAAAAAGCCAGTGTTCATAAATATGTGAGAAATAATGACAACTATTTCCTATTGATGCATGACTCGTGTCTCTACCGCGGTTGTCCTACCATTCCTGTTAGTCCGGGTCGACGACATTTCGGACACAAAAAACCCGGACACTTTAGCCAATGTATGGATTTTCAATTTTAATATTATTTTTTACCAAGGTGTCCGAGTTTTTTGTGTCTGAAATGTCGTCGACCCGTTAGTCCTAACACCTGTCAAAAACCATGACTCGTGTTCCTACCGCGCGGTAGGTCTACAAGGCACGGTCTAAAAGTATGATTCGTAGCCCTACCGTGTTACTTTTTTTTAATACGTATTAACAAAGTTTTGTAAGAATTTAATTGAACATTTACCCTATAAACTAAGATATAAATAACTAGCTTTTAGCTCAAAGCTTTGCAAACGTTAATTTTAACTCGATATTTGACAGATTTTAAATTATTTTTCAGCCCACACGGTGCTCAAAAGAGCTTCTTCTTGCATTGAACAAATACCATAATTTTAGGTTACATTTACTTTCTCAGAAATAAAAGCTTACTTCCCGACAACTAATCTCAAATTTAGTGCCTTCTCTGTAATCTAACTAATCGTTTCTTAGCATCGGTAAAAAACACAAACCTCTCCTCTCTATATAAACTAAGTGTTGACGTATACAAGAGATGTTAACCGCTCATTCAAATTGCCATGGTTGTTTACGACCCACGGGGGAAATGCCCCCGTTATGTTACGCCTTATTTTTATTTTCACCGCCTAGGAAAACGAGTGATAGATGTTCAGGAACTAATACTGATTGAAATGCGTTGAAGACTGCGTAAAGCTAAGTAAGTTTTATTTAAAATAATGGTACATAAAGACGTATTAAACAAGTTCCAAAACAAATGACGTGTTACGAGATATAATTGGTTCGATTCGGTCAAGCTAATTTGGGTAATGCTTTAGAGTACCGTGTCTCGAAAGGAAAGGTTGCATTTTACTTTAAAAGAATCCTTTTTTAATTTATGTGAAACAAACATAAAGTTAACATGGTATGTATTCTAATTATTTCCATTATTTCTTTACAATTTACATGAACATACACGACCATTCACAAAACATAACCTATACGGGGTTACACGTACTAACACAACATTATTGACTTAACCCATTATACTCACTTCACATTAGCGAAACGAACGGACCAAAAGCGATGTTAATATCAAACATACCCTTAACCCGTGAAAGCTTTGCTCGGGTCCCCGGGGCACAGAAATGATCGTATTGTCGGGGTCATTGTGTGCCGGGCGAGGGGTTAACTGTGTGAGTACTTGTTGCTGTGGATACTGTATTGAAATCTCGAGTGACTTGTATATTGTTTTAAATTAAGATTGTAATTGATTCCCTTTGAAATAGATTTTTTGATTTCGGCTAGTCGCCATTATTATAAAAAGGCTTTTTGAAATTGATAGTCAGTTCGGAATCGGCAATTTAGTCTTGTATACAGCGAAAATTAATTAACAAGTGAACATATCATTCTTTAGAAAGTAGGTCTTCAAAATAGATAGTTTAATATCAAATCATCAGAATGTTTACTACATTTTCAGTTTTTAAACGACTAATTTTCACTGTTTCACGAGTTAGGTATTACACAATAAATATATGTTTATTTGTACACCCGGGACAGTCCGACACTCATTCACGCGGACTACAACTTGAGACCAGTTTAAACTTGCTATTAATTTAACTTCCAGCTGTCATTCCAAGACAATAACATAAAGAGGTGAGGGCGGGGTCGCAGAGGTAGAGTAAAAATGTTTACGTGAGAAAAGCTTTTAAGAAAGCGAAATGTTCTCAGCAAGATTAAATCCTACTAATATTATAAACGTGAAAGTTTGTGAGTATGGATGTATGGATGTTTGTGACTCTTTCACGTAAAAACTACTGGACGGATTTTGATAATACTTTACAGTAATTTAGTTTGTACATCAGAATAACACATAGGGTACTTTTTACCGCGGGAAAACTTTTCATTCCCACGGGAGACCGACTTCCGCGCGAACAAAGTCTCGGGCGGCCGCTAGTACAAGATAATTTGAGATCAAGCCTAACACAAATTAATAAATTATGGGGAACAAATAATAAGACAAACATGCTAGATACTCGTACAGAATTAAGCTACACTCGTTGTGTCGACTCTCCTAAAATTAGGCGTACCTATATACATCTTAAGTGAAAGCCATGTTAGCCTATACTGCAGTAGCTACCTATATGCCTGTGTTAAGGGCGCTGCAGTGCTTTACAATATTATTACGTTGTTATAAAGGGTTTCACGCGAACGAAGTCTTGTTTCACCATAACTTCAAAAAACTAAACGTCCAATTTTAATCATTCAAAGACCAAAAATTATCTACATAAACTGTTCTTAGTGACGAAATAATTTATTTTGATAAGGATTAATAGCATGAGTAAAATTAACGCGTTTAAATGTAGTCCAAAAAAAATTCAAGATTTTTTAATAAAAAAATGGTTGTTGTGCCTCACTCGACATAGATAAGTATAGTGTGTTGCGGACTTTTTTGTAGATATTTATAAGATGTACAATTAATTAGAACATTTTATGGCTATATCTTTTAAAGTTAAGGCAGCGTACGTAAAATAAGTAAATTTTCTGGTTTATTTTTACACCTTGTGCCTGAAAAACCCAAATATCTTACGGAACCCTATTTTTTCCAAAATAAAATATAGCCTATGTTACTCGTGGATAATGTAGCTTTCGAATAGTGAAAGAATTTTTAAAATCGGTCCTGTAGTTTTTGAGCCTATTCGACACAAACAAACCAAGTTTTAATCTTTATAATATTAGTATAGATAGCAAAGCAAACGAGCATGCGGGTCACCTGATGGTGAGTGATCGCCGCCGCCCATGACTACCCGACTGTGGGTGTTGGGGGTGTGTTGCTGACTGAGCCTTTGAGGCACCGCACTCACCGAACGAAACGCAGGAACATCGTCCCTACTTCACGTCGGTTTTCGGTGCGACGGTGGTATTCCACCGGTCGAGTCAGCCCAGTAATCGCTGTAGACAGAGCCTACAGCTAGACTCTACCACTTCAAAAATTTCGTTGTTCGTGACTGTGTTTACTCTGACTATCCTGTATTTCTTGTTGAACTCAATCAACTGCTTAGCGTTAGAAATAAACAAAACTGTTGTTATAAACGCAGCTGGGCTAAAGTCTTAATAAAAAATTGCATGCTGTATCTTATTGCGAACATAAACATGCGAAAGGCAAATTAGTAACTTTAACTTTTAAAAATACATTTCTTTAGCTATATATGTTTTCTGCCAATATATAAGAGTAATTCTGACCCACTTTACCCCCGCTCTCGCAACAACCCCACCCTTACCCCTGCAGATAATGGCCAGCATTACAGTACCCGGGTGGGATATACCCGGGTACCTGCGCGAGAGACCCTGACGTCTTACCCGGGTTATAGCGCGGGAAATATTATTACACCTGTTCAATTATATAGTTCTATACGAATGTTGTATAGGGTTTAAGGTTGTGAGTTTGGACATAAATGATAACTGGTTTGGTTAATTATTTTATAAGAAGAAAGTTAGGTAATTAGTTAAAAGTTGTTCAGAGACAATGGCTACTTTAACTTACATTTAATTAATAAATGAGCAAATGTTTTAGTTTTCTCTACGCAAGTGAATCCGTGGGTGGAAGGCTAGTTTTATTAAAATTAGGGTTTAAATAGTATTAGGGTTATTTGGTTAGGACCGTGTGATATAAGATGATGTGCTATTTAACAGGAATTTGGTATATTACTCTAGTAATATTTATAGATACGTGTTACATTATGTTTTATTCATTTGTGCTTGGGTTTTATTCTCTCAGACACTCTTACTTTTCGAGAAAACGTCCTAAAAATTTATTGAAACTTTTCATACTTAATTAGTATGAGCATAATATATACATCGTTTTGTATTTTTGTCATTTAATTCACTATCGTAGCAGAGCTACGAGCTACGCCGTAGATTATCACAACGGCTACGGTGAATCGTCTTGCGTCTAAAAACCGTTTAAGGACAAAATACCAGCCAGTAGTATGTCTTATCAAACACAAGATTTCCGAAAAATCATATTCCGCCCTCTATTCCGGTTCAATCCCTGTTATTTGTTAAAAAAATTAAACTAAATGGTATTCTGAGTTATTACCTATCTTTTCACTTAAACTTTCATCCAAACCTAACCATTCGTTTTTGCGTAACAAACATCTAAACATAAAACAATTCACACACATAATATTATTGGGATAAATGGGCAGCAAAGACTCGCGCGGCGACAAATAGATGTTTATCCCCGATAGCTGTGCTACACAGGTCAAATCATTATAAATATTGATTTCAGAGTAATCTGGCTTTGTATCCTTGTGCAGTAAGAATGAGTAGTCTGCATTTATTACTTAAGGATATATAAAGAAAGGCCCTGAGCACCCACCCTGTTGCTTCCGTTGTAAAAGGCACTATACAATTTTCACAGTTTTCCCAGTTAGTAACGTCAAAAATAATAGGTTGCACCATACACCAATAAATTCATAAAAAACATAGCAGAGCTCGTACGACAATAACCATAATTAAACGCTGTTCATAGATTGGAACCGACCGTCTTACTTTTTTTTTTCGTTGTGCCTCCGCAACTTTTTAAAACCCCAAAGGTAAAAAAAGCAAACGAAGATGGATATTACATTCAGCCTTATTTAAAATAATTTATTGAAACCGAAAATAAGAGTAAATAATATTCCAAAAATATAAGCACTGTAAGTATGTAGAAAGATTGCCGAAATTATAATAAATAAAAACTTAGTATTTGAAAAAAAACATTAAACATCATCATCATTAAAGAAGTCGCTAATTGTGTGTTTGTATGTTAGTCTGCTAACATCTCCTAAACCACTTAACGGAGTTTAATGCGGTTTTCCTCATCCTTTAGGTAGTTTTTTCATTTAAATTTGTAAATAAAGATCATTCAGAAAAAAAAAATAGTTAGCTAAAATTCATTGTTTCGCGTGCAAGTTGGCCAAAATTACCCACCATTGCGAAGCGTGGGCAGGTCGCTAGTATACAATATTGAACATCGTCAAGAATGCTTAATCTCCGACTACCCGCAAGTTACAGATGTAAGCGAATGGAACTCTTCATATGTGAATACCTTGGTGTTTTGCGGACTTTATTACACATAGTTTTGCAGTGTTAGGAGGTATTACATTTTGATATTATTTTTACATGCTATTCCTTCTAAAATTTATACCTAAGTAGTTACATGTTACAGAAACAAAGTTAATTAAATGTCGAACTCCCTTATTTTCATATTTTAGGTTTAGGTTTAGGTTTAAAGAATTTATTCTCAGAAAGATTACAGGAATCACTTATTTGAGAACAGAGTTTCTTAATAATAATTTAATAGAGGTCACCAGGCATTTAACAGTTATAAGCGGGTACTTAGTATTTAATCTTTTTTTTTTTTCTACTATTAAGTATGTAATAATAAATTAAATTATCAATAATACCATAGAAAACACTTACAACCTATAATATGAAGTACCTTTATTAGTAACGTGATCTTTATAAAGTAGGTACCATCATGATAAAAAAACACAAAGTAAGATCCTTTTAACAATAAGTATCACAAAGAAATATACAATTCCTTCGTTGCCGTTGTCATCACAAAGCTAGAGCGTACTCAGAGCACTTTATTTTCACATTGCATTTATTTCAAACAGCGTAACTTCCCCTTTTGTTAGAGACAGTACCTACTCGGTACAATGCCGAAGACAACAGTACTATTAAACAACCTGCCGACAAGAAATGAAACGTATTCTTCTTTAAACGGGTAGAATTTTAGTAAGTGGGTAAAAAGGGATAATGGTTAGACCTTCAAATAAAACAGCATTGTCATCGTGGGTGGAACAAAATGATGACAGTCTTTCTTTTATTTTATTACGACTTAAGTCTTACCTCTTCTAAATTATATAAAAAAAAAGAATAGGAGAACGTAAAACGCTAAAGAAGCTTCTATTCACCAACTAATAAAGTTCATTTTGCCACGACACCTTGTAACATATTTGTAACGTCTGTATGTAACCGCCATATGTTGACATACCTGCACAAGCTGAAATTAAATTGTTGCTGCAGAATATTGAAATACCTTCTCTTCATATACAATATAGTGGAGACAGCCAGAGTTAGAGGGCAGTTCGTAATAAAGGTATTAAACGTTTCCTCGCAAAGGCTAGAACATGTTTTCAGAAATGTCACTTATTAGTTCTTTGCACATGTGGGAGTTAAAGAACTAGTTTTATCACTTGTTCAAAACAGAGCGGTCTTTTAAATGACTGAAGAGACTCAATTTTGTTAAACACTCCCTTGCTGGGCGCCAAAATTCTAAATTTAACGCAATCTTCGTTAAATTTAGAATTTTGGCGTTGATTTGTTTTTTAGAGTTGATGCACATTAAATGATTTATGGACCTACACTTACTCACATATTTAAATGTATGACAATCCGTTGTGTTATAAAGGCATAAAATATATATATAGAAACAAAGAATTGCGGGTGCACCAAAATCCCAATCTATTTACAAGGCGGATATCAGAAAAGGACCTAATTTATACTATTATGTACCAAACTTTAAATAAAAATGGGCTCCTACAGCGCAAAGTTATAATTGAACGGAGGTACACCTGCCACAAAAGAAATAGTTAAGACAATTTGTGTCAACGCCATCTTTTCTAAAAAAAACTTTGTTTTGAATAACTACTTACCTTACCCATCAATTAATCAAAAACTTATAAGCTTTATTACCTTTCACCAATAAATAATACCTTATTCCTTTTACTAAGATTGTAATATTCAATCAAGAAATAAGCTAATTGCTATCCAGACTTGCAGGTAACTGCGTCTGTTTCTCAACCGATTGCATCTGTTACCAATTTGTTACCTATCTTATACCTGCGGGAAGGTACACACAGCTACAGTAAAGAGCAGAGATTAAATATTAGGCGGTAATATGGAGAAAAGGGTGTTGTGAAACTTGCAAAACTTTTTAGATGTCACTGTTATAATTCAGTTGATAAAATAATCTTCATTTTATCGTATCAACGTCATGTGTTCTAATTTAATTTTACATTTAAATGTGTAATATAATTTTGTCGATAGTTCGTCTTACCTTTAGCTTTCTTGTTAATATGCAGTTTTGCCGTCGTCATAGATTAACTAACTCGCACTTAAATATCTATATAGTGTTCCTACAACAAAGACACTATCTGTGTGTTCTGATGTGTATATCGCCAAATACGTTAACTCCTTCTTACCAGTATAATCCTACTTCCTACTAATATTATAAACGTGAAAGTTTGTATGTATGGATGGATGTTTGTTACTCTTTCACGTAAAAACCACTGTATTTGGATGAACTTTGCAGTAATATAGGTTATACATCAGAATAACACATAGGGTACTTCTTACTGCGGGAAAACTTCTCGCTCTCACGGGAAACCGACTTCCACGCGAACGGAGTCGCGGGCGGCCACTAGTCCCTACTAATATTATAAATGCGAAAGTAACTCTGTCTGTCTGTCTGTCTGTCTGTCTGTTACGCTTTCACGCCTAAACCACTGAACCGAATTTGATGAAATTTGGTATGAAGAAAGAACTGAATTTGGGAAAGGACATAGTGTACTTTTTACCGCGGGAAAACTTCTCATTCCCACGGGAAACCGACTTCCACGCGAACGGAGTTGCGGGCGGCCACTAGTATGTTATAAACCTGAAAGTTTGTGAGAATGTATGGATAGATGTTTATTACTCTTTCACGTCAAAACTACTGTACGGATTTGGATGAAACTTTACAGTAATATAGGTTATACATCAGAATAACATCGTTTTTACCACGGGAAAACTTCATTCCCACGGGAAACCAACTTCCACGTGAACGGGGTCGCGGGTGGCCACTAGTAAGTTATAATTTAATATTTAAGCCTTGTTGTCTTAAATGGCACACCCACGATGGGCACTGTCACTAAATGGAATATAACATAAATCGAAATGAGCCAACCACATAGTTAGTTGAGTGTACTTCCTACCGGACCAGAAATCTAGCAGTCCCGCAGATTGCTGTATTATTTGCGGTTTATCAATTAAGTCCACGATGCGAATTGGTACGAAATGCTCTAGTTACTGAGTGAGCATCGGTACTGGGATATCTAATGTTTAGTGTTTGTACTAGAAATTGAAATTGAATTGTCTAATGTTAATAATAAATAAACACTTAACTGTTAAGTTATTAAAAACATAACTTCCATTTTGACGACTTGATCCTAAAATGTGTGATTTCGGTTTAAAAACCTTTTTTTTTGTCAAAAATAGCAACAAAGTACGTCCAAAGGCGTCAGCGGATAAACATAAAAACAGACACGATGTTTTATACTATGTAGTCTATGTAACGATGATTATGAGATGTCAAAAAATCTTAAGCAAGTTATAAGCTTTTCTTCAATTAAATTTTACAAATGATTGAAATAAAATAATCATATAGACTAGAATAATTTATTAACATAACCGTAAACTTCATACATCAAAACAAGTAACTACAGCAAACTTAGAGCATTTTCGCATCTCAAACATTTATCGCTGGTGTCCAAAGCGTTGTACTTTCTACATCGAAGACATTGATTCTTCCCGCTCTGAGACAAGTCAATCTGCCAACATTTCCCGCCGTTTCTAACCTCTTCCAAACTGACAGATGACAGTTCCAGAATCTCGCATAGAACGCTGTCATTAACACCATCACTCTCATTCAATTTAGTTACCTTTTCGTACAAATGAGTGGGTAGTTTTAAATGCGCGACCATTTTCTTTAGATTCTCGTTTTTCGTGCTAGCGCAAATGTCCTTTTTGACGTCTAGAATTTCGTCCATAGTTTCCTTGTCAACGTCAGTGGCTGTCAAAACGGGTATGTTTTGCGTGAAATAGAACGGTTCTTTGTATAGCGGATGGTATAGCCAGGCTTCTTCTATTAAATGCGGTAATATAGGTCCTAAAGCTTTACTAATAGAGATCAAAATCGTGTGAAGAACAAGTTGGGCTGATAATCGCTCATTTGAATTCTTCGGAGAGCAATAAAGTCTGTCTTTAATACAATGGCAGTATAGACCTGATACTTTATTACTAATAAAGTGTAATATAGCTTGAACTACATGATTATATCTGAAATTATTATAATGTCCATTGATTAGAGTGAGATAGTCGTACGTCTCTCTCACCATGTACTGGTCAAAGTAGTTCAAAGTTGGTTTTGCATGGAATTGTGACAGTTCTAAATCTGAAATGACACCGAGAAGGTATTTCAGTATATTCCGTATTCTGACCACTTCAGTTTGACATTCGTCGAGTAGTTTCTTGCTTATGATTATTTGGGAATGTTGCGTCGCGTGGCTGGCCACCCACCATCTGTCAAAATATATGGAAGTTTGTATCAAAATTATTATCAAAAGGTTAATTAATAAATTTAAAAACAATACATTTAAAAAATATATTTGACAATGTTTTAAACCGAATTTAGAAAAAAAAGTATCTTAGCTTACAGACATGTAATAGAAATGCGTAAATATAAATAACAACATAAGAAAAAAAGTTTCAATCGACTCTGGAATTAATTTTCCAGTCTTGTGAATTTTAAATATCTAGATTTTTGATTGATTTTATTTTCTTACATTAAAACAAACATAACATTCTGTCAAATATAACATTAATATGTTCGGCTCTACAACAATTTATCTTTTATTCTAGTTTTTAACTACCAATACCCACCTAAGTGTATCAACCCCATACGCGGGTGATTTCTGTTTGTTCTCCCCCCCGTGAATGATGGTGGTCGGTGACGTCACATTGCCGATCGATTTTGACATCTTACGCTTCTGCTCGTCCACCACGAAGCCGTGGACGAAGATTGAACTGTAGACATAAATGGGATTTTGATTAAAGTTGTAAAAAAGAAAATGTTATTTTGACAGTTGCGTTGGGTTGCTGTCAAAATATATTAAGCAGGTTTTTGGTTGTTATATTTATTAAACTGCAAATCTACGAACCATGATTAAAACGCGTTTTGTTTGTTTCCATTTGAAAAAGTTTTATTTTTATTTTAATCATATTAATTATGAAGCACGGCATTAAATAGTGTGTTTTAATCGTAAACTATATTTTACATTGCTGTACGTCTTTTAACTTCACGTATTTTATATCTAGATAGCGTTATTAATGCGCATTCAACACTGCACAATCAAAATACCATACAGAATCAAATCTTTCCTCCTTACAATATAATCTACTAGCGACCCGCCCACGCTTCGCAATGGTGTAATTTTGGGCGACTTGTTCCCGAAACATTGAATTTTGTCTAATTTAAAAAATATTTTTCTGAATGTTCTTTATTTACAAATTTAAATGAAAAAAACACCTAAACTATGGTGAAAACCGCATTGAAATCCCTCAACTGGTTTAGAAAGAGTTAGCGGACAAACATACAAACAGACAGAATTAGCGACTTGGATTTATACTATGTAATGATATTTGAGAAAAATTTAAAGTTTTTTTCGTAGTAACGGATTTTACATCTAGATGGCGTTGCAAGTATTTTAAATCGCGTTTACAACTAATAATATTGTCTAAGCCAACTCACTCATAAGGCGGCTTGCCAGTCAAAGCCAGCGCCGTCAGCAAGGAAGCCTGGAACCAGCCGGTGAGCTGGTCCACCCCCTCGCAGTACACCCTGGACCTCCTGCCGCCCAGGGTGTGCCACGAGAGACCCGAGTCCAGCCAGATGTCCAGGATGTCCTGGGGGGATAGGAGGTAGGTATAGCAGTGTGGATAGTAGGGGAAAATAGAAAACTAGTGGCCGCCCGCGACTCCGTTCACGTGGAAGTCGGTTTCCCGTGGGAGTGATAAGTTTTCCCGCGGTAAAAAGTACCCTATATGTTATTCTGATGTATAAGCTATGTTACTGTAAAGTTTCATCAAAATCCGTCCAGTAGTTTTTACGTGAAAGAGTAACAAAAATCCATCAATACATCAATACATCCATACTCATAAACTTTCACGTTTATAATATTAGTAGGATTACGAAGATCGATTGTTGAGAATGTTTAGTAAAATTAGTTAGGTTTGTTTCTTCTTGTTCATTATTTTAAATAATGTTACTTTTACAACTTAAAAGTAAAATGTATCACTACATAGTATAAAACAAAGTCACTTTCTCTGTCCCTATGTCCCTGTGTATGCTTAAATCTTAAAAAGTTTGCAACGGATTTTGATGCGGTTTTTTTAATAGATAGTGATTCAATTTCATGTATAATTACATAATACACAGAGTATATTTACCCCAAATTTAACGCGTGCGAAGCCGCGCGGGTAAAAGCTAGTTCTATATAAAAGTAGTTTTTTTTTAGAAAAACCCTTAGTTAATAGGTTAAGTATAAAAAGAAGGTACTTTTGTTCACTGTACAGGCCAAAATCGGCTTTATGTCGACTACATACAAATTGTAGTCAAGTAGACATGGCACAATCATCCATTAAAAGTAAATTTAATTATTTAATTGACTAAAAGATAATCTGTACAAACCGTAGCAACAGCATTTTCTTAAAAGAAAATGTAAGACACGTAACACCAATAAAGGTTATCCAATATTTTGTTATTCATCTTTATGAAATTATCGGCGAGTATTCTTAAAACGTATTTGGTACAAATGAATTTTGCAAATATCTTGTCATATATCTTTTTAATACATTACCCTCTTTTGGATGATTCAATAATCTAAATTATGCATTTGCGAGGTTACAAATATCATTTTATGGCAAATATTGTCTTTATAGCTTCACTAGTGGCCGCCCGCGACTCCGTTCGCGTGGAAGTCGGTTTCCCGTGGGAATGAGAAGTTTTCCCGTGGTAAAAAGTACCCTATGTCCTTTCCCAAGTTCAGTTCTTACTTCATACCAAATTTCATCAAAATCGGTTCGGTGGTTTAGGCGTGAAAGCGTAACAGACAGACAGACAGACAGACAGACAGACAGACAGACCGACAGACAGACAGAGTTACTTTCGCATTTATATATTAGTAGGGAAGTAGGGATTATGTTGAAGAAATATATTTTCCGCCAAAAACAACAGAAATTTTAACTCTTAGTAGTTTTTATCTATTATTGAATTACTAGTGGCCGCTCGCGACTCCGTTCGCGTGGAAATCGGTTTCCCGTGGGAATGAGAAGTTTTCCCGCGGTAAAAAGTACCCTATGTGTTATTCTGATGTATAACCTATATTACTGTAAAGTTTCATCAAAATCCGTCCAGTAGTTTTTACGTGAAAGAGTAACAAACATCCATACATACATCCATACTCACAAACTTTCACATTTATAATATTAGTAGAATTTATCTATTTCTTTCGTCCTATACCCAAACAGCCAGCAGACCTATATAGACACTACCTGTCCTTTAGTAACGCTCCGGCCTCGTTTCTTCTCTTCCAGCAGTTCTGGTGGCAGCAGTTCCTCCACATCGCAGCGCCACCAGAGAGACTCCAATATATCACTGAGGGAATGATAATGTAGATATTACCTGTCCTTTAGTAACGCTCCGGCCTCGTTTCTTCTCTTCCAGCAGTTCTGGTGGCAGCAGTTCCTCCACATCGCAGCGCCACCAGAGAGACTCCAATATATCACTGAGGGAATGATAATGTAGATATTACCTGTCCTTTAGTAACGCTCCGGCCTCGTTTCTTCTCTTCCAGCAGTTCTGGTGGCAGCAGTTCCTCCACATCGCAGCGCCACCAGAGAGACTCCAATATATCACTGAGGGAATGATAATGTAGATATTACCTGTCCTTTAGTAACGCTCCGGCCTCGTTTCTTCTCTTCCAGCAGTTCTGGTGGCAGCAGTTCCTCCACATCGCAGCGCCACCAGAGAGACTCCAATATATCACTGAGGGAATGATAATGTAGATATTACCTGTCCTTTAGTAACGCTCCGGCCTCGTTTCTTCTCTTCCAGCAGTTCTGGTGGCAGCAGTTCCTCCACATCGCAGCGCCACCAGAGAGACTCCAATATATCACTGAGGGAATGATAATGTAGATATTACCTGTCCTTTAGTAACGCTCCGGCCTCGTTTCTTCTCTTCCAGCAGTTCTGGTGGCAGCAGTTCCTCCACATCGCAGCGCCACCAGAGAGACTCCAATATATCACTGAGGGAATGATAATGTAGATATTACCTGTCCTTTAGTAACGCTCCGGCCTCGTTTCTTCTCTTCCAGCAGTTCTGGTGGCAGCAGTTCCTCCACATCGCAGCGCCACCAGAGAGACTCCAATATATCACCGAGGGAATGATACTGTAGACATTACCTGTCCCTTAGTAACGCTCCGGCCTCTAGTCTTCTCCAGTAGTTCAGCAGGCAGCAGTTCCTCCACGGCGCAGCGCCACCAGAGAGACTCCAATATATCACCGAGGGAATGATACTGTAGATATTACCTGTCCTTTAGTAACGCTCCGGCCTCGTTTCTTCTCCTGAAGCAGCTCAGGAGTGAGCAGTTCCTCCACATCGCAGCGCCACCACGCGTCGGCGCCGCGCGCAGATATTAGACCACAGAGGGACTCTATTATACGGCTGTGGGATATAAAATTCCGATATTAGACCACAGAGGGACTGAAACGCCTGTGGGATTGAGAAAGTTTCGTAAATAAAATAAGATGGAAATATGAAAGACTACCCCACAGACTTTAATTTAGTCAGGATGGAGTTGCTAAAAAGACCAACGATATCAATGCCATAATATCATTATATGAATTCAGTTCGAATCACAGAGAACAGAGTTAAATACCTTTAAGATATTAAAAAAAAAACAAAAAAAAAAATTATAGAAACTGAAAATAAATAAAAGTCAGCAAAAGTGTTTAATTAAAATGTTAAAATACTCATACTCTTTACTTTTATTTTAGTCTCGCCAAAAACTTTAGTAATTAAAACAATTTTTCATTTTACCTTAGGTGTAACTTCCCAAAAAACTTTATTTACTACTCTCCTAATTCTAAACTATCGTTTAATCATTTAAAACCTCACCCGTCCACCACCGCCTCCCCGTCCACATACACCGCTGGTAGCGGCGCGCCCCACGCCCTCTGTCTGGATATACACCAGTAGGTGCGCGCGCGCAGCCGGGAAGCGAACCCGGAGCGGTGCTGGAGCGATAGCGAGGAGGGCAGGATCGAGAGGGAGTTTAGGGCCGCCTGGGGATTTACGACTATGTTAATATCTTAATAGTAACTAAAATTATGAGGTTTGCATTGTAAATACAAAGTGGAAATGTCAAAATATTATATCTTAATAGTAAGTAGTAACTAGAAATTATTTGGTTCGCATTGTAAATAACAAGTAGAAATGACAAAATGTTGTTTACGAAAAATCATCTCAATAGTAAGTACAAATTATTTGGTTTGCATTGTAAATACAAAGTAGAAATGACAAAATATTGTTTACGGAAAATAAGTGAGCAAAATATCGTTGGTTTTAACGAGAAAAGTCTGTCAGTGAGTCGGTTTTAGTGGCGAAGATTGACAGAAAACAAGATTGTCTTTGAATAAAATATTTAAATAAAAGCGACCGGACTATATACATTAAATAATAACACTAAACTAATGTTTCTACGACGAATCGTTTCGCAGTTATAAGTGTCAGCCAATATAGACCAATTCGTTACGGTTTGGTTTTTTGACATGGTAGCTGTGTATGGCAACGATTTTTAAGACGTTTCACGTCAAAACAAGCAAATAATAAACCACTAACCACAATTTACTAATGCAAAATATAAAGCTTGTTACATAGCAGATGTTTGTACAAGTGAAATAGCTAAACATGTAACGATAAAACTTTGCAGTATTATTTTTATATACCATAAGTCCATCAAAATCTAATCGTAATCACACTCTAATTACAAAAAACTCATAAAGCCATTAATAATGTAAAAAAACTAAGAGAATAAAACTGTGTTTCTCTTTAAACACAACAATTTTGAATATTTAATTATTTTAGCGAAAACTAATTGCATTCTAAGATAACAATATTACATTCTAATTAGTTTTTTATAATATCAATTAAAGAAAATGCATAACATCACCTTTAAATAAATATGATACTTACCAAAGCCTCATCCTTAATTTTATCCGTATCTATAAACCACTGATAACTCGCCCTTAACATTACAGGCTGTTTAGTTCTCCAGTCCAACGGGTACGAATGGACGTAAGTGCCTCGATGCAATATTGACCCTTGTAGCAACGACATTACGGCCGATTGTCCCGTGGAGAGCGCGGGCAGACCGTTTAGGGAAGAGTCGAGGTTTATGTAGCAGCCGGATTCGTCTACGTTGCAGTCCTGGGAAAGGGAATACTTAGGTTTAAAGTTTTCATTTGACGTACCTAAGATAAGTTTTCTAAGGTCCTGCAAAAATTTCTGAAACGACGAAATCTCATTTTCCAAAAGAATCTACGACGCTATGGAAGTAAAAGTGAAAAGTTTTGTTCTTTAACAGCGCTCTTTATTTACACCTAAACCTGTATTAGTAAAAAGTGTAAACCTTGGTTATGGTTCCCAATCGAGTTACCTTTAAAAACTAAAAAAACTAGATCTTATGCACTTACACTTAAAGTCGAACCATTACTTTCTACTCAGTTTTTATTGCCACCGTTTTTTTTCTGACATTTATTGCACTCGATTTTGATCCTAGTGCAGACACGAACTTACCACCCCGAATTGTTAACCTTTAACCGTCGAACTTACCACATCAATCCCATGTTGCTTAGCCACCAGGAAGTCATCGGGCCCATGCGCGGGCGCCGTATGCACCAGCCCCGTGCCTTTACCACTAGACACGTGCAAACCCGGGAGCAGAGGGTAGATCTCACCCGATAAGGGGTGAGAGTATGTGGCCGGGGTTAGGTGGTGGCCTGGGGTAGAAACGGGGGCGAGTTTATTGGATGGTGGTTAAAGGTAATAGAATGTTATTTAAAAGTTTTTAGGTTTGGAAATTAATAAGATTTCCAACAGCAAACAATACGAGATACATCTGTCCAAAAATGTTGGCAGCTTATAAGAAGCTTCTTGTCCTTTAAATGATATCTTAACAATGAAAATGAAGCTTAAATCTACAATTACAGTACCACACTGTATTGATTATTTTTTTTACACATCCTTAAAAAACATTTAAGATAAAAATCTTTACAAAAACTACAATCTATCACACTCACCATCAAACTCTAAAACCTTGGTGATCTCTCCCAAAATCTTTTCCAAACCGGACATCAACTCAGACCCCAGTATGAACATCTGTCCGGGGTGGTTTTTAAGGGTTACAAGTGAGTATTTCATTTGGGGGTGAAAACAAACCGCCCGGTTAGCTGGTAACGTCCAGGGGGTGGTCGTCCAGATAATTGCAGATACTGGCATTCTAGAAAAAGGGTAGAAAAAAAGGGGTTAACACCAAGCTTCATTTGTGACAATGCTTTACATAACTTCATTTTTGTTATATTTTATGTAGTTAAAACATATTATTTCATTAACTATTTATAATAAATATTTAGATGTTTAATGACTTACCCTTTACTAGCATCTTTTAATACTTCAGGTACATTTTGTAATTTGAATGAGACATACACCTCGGTGCTTTTATGTGCCGGATCATATTCTAGCTCAGCTTCAGCTAATGCTGTTCTGTTTGAAAAAGAAAAAATACAATGAAATAAAATATATACAAAAAAATTTAAGGAAATATTTGACATGACTTGAAATACAGAGTAATGGTTGAGATAGTGTAAAAATTTATTAATACTTATCTCGTACTTAGAAATGATGTGGGCATGAAACTACGGTATAAAACGCGAATATACTGCTACGATTATGCAGCTAAGTTGGTGCGCGATTGTTTAACTTCCTACCAGAATTACAGATTGAAAATCTAACTACTAGACTAGATATATTAATAAATCTTTGATGAAAACAAAAATCAAACCTACCTTGATGATGGTGACCAAAAAACAGGTTTCAAAGCTCTATAAATAAGCCCGGACTGGTACATTTCGTAGAATTGTCTCAATTGATTCTGCACATATTTCTTATCCATCGTCAAGTAACACTGCTTCTCCCAATCAGCCATAACTCCCCAACTTTCAAACGCTTCCTTCTGCTTTTTCACTGTCTCCAAAGCAAAGTTTCTGGCAATTTCTCGTATTTGTAAAGGGTTGGTGATTTCACTTGCTTTGCTTTTTGCCTTTTGTAATGCTTTGAGCTCGATTGGCAAGCCATGGCAGTCCCAGCCAGGGACATAGTGTACTCGGTTGCCTTGGAGTAATTGACAACGGTTGTTTATGTCTTTTATTATCTGGGAATAAAAAAACTCAGGTATAATTCCTGATGTTTGCTTATAGTTAGTTTGTGTTACAAATTCATGTGTTTTTTTTCAGCTTTATTGCAGATTGAACAAAGCAAACTCTTATCATTAGTGTTATATATAAGGACAGTGTAGAGTAGAACTAATTTGGTTTTTCAATAGAGAGTTAGAAAAACTTGAAAATTATATAGAAGTTCAAAAAAAGGTTTGCTTACCTTATTGACAGCATGTCCCATGTGTAAATCACCATTTGCATATGGTGGGCCATCATGTAAAACAAACTCGGGGCCATTGAGATGCTCCCTTTGCCATTCATATAACTCGGCAAAACGAGCTTTCTAGAAAAAAAATAAGACTAAGAATATGTTATTAAGAGGCAAGACTACATTTTCTCTCCTACAATTTAGTTACACATTGTATTGGACACAACTTGTATTGTTGGTACCACACAATGGGCTAGGGGAGAACTTAATTACACCCAGAAACAAAACAATTTAAAAAATACGTTTCCGAACCGAGAATCAAACCCGAAACTTAACGCAAGCTCTTTATATCTACTGCTGCGCTACGGAGGCCGTCAAAACAAAATTGTTTACCTTTTGAATTTCATCTCGGCCTAATTTAGGTCTGGCAGGAAAATCGGTTTTTGGAAAAAGTACAGTATGAGAATATGCTTTAGTTTTTGGCTCTGTAGAACTTTTGGCACGCACAAAGTAAACACCGGATAGATTTTGTTTGATTTTTTTACAAGAAGAAAGTAAACTATTGCTGTTTTTAATAAACAGCATTTTGAGGTTATGTTTACAAATTAAGAATGTTGCCGAGTTTAAAATATTTAATAGCCGTTTCGTGTTTTGGGCATAGGTACGTACAGTAGGTAGCAAAGGTACAATGTTGTCCACATATTTTGTCAGTATTATATGGTTTATTTTGTCCTCAATTAGTATTGTTTTATTTAAAATTTAAATTAACAACCTTGGCTCGAATAAATAAGTTCATGGGGATGTAATAAAGACATAAAATAATATTTGCAAAATTATCAAATAGGCAATTTAGTACATATGTTTTTTTATGCTTTTGTAGCTTAGAATTCCTACACGTTTGTGATTTGACAAAAATCATAGACAAAAGGTACCAAAGCCAAAAAAACTCTCTTTTGACGTTTGACAACCAAACACATGTTTTGGCCGTGTTTATTTTGATTGTGAATTTATTATTTTCTTCAACTAATAAACCTACAAAATGGTAACTAGAATTTGCCTCAGCTGCTAAATATCATATCTTTCTCCAAAATGTGCTACTAACTAAATATACGTCTCTATTTTAGCCGAAGACGAAGAAAAAGTTTATAGATCGAAAGAAAGCTGTTACCTTCAACTTGGTGCATAGATCCCAGAGGGATCCTCTCGTGGCTGATGAAACTGCACCACAGCGTGTGCTTGTGCCCGTCAATGTTTCCGTACCCGCCAAAAAGGAGAAAGAACCAGTAAGTCGAGCATGACCTAACCTCTCAAAATCTGCCTGTTTTCATGTTAAAATAATACATATTTTTTTTTTGTTATATACCGGACGTGTTCAATTTCATACATTAAGTAGGAATTTTAGAATACATAGTATAAAGTTTACAATTTGCAGGACCTTACTCCAGATCAAAGGAGACAAGAGCAAGCTAAATATGGAATATATTTCGATGATGACTACAATTATCTACAACATCTCAAAGACACACGGGAGGTTACCCTTGTCATGCAACCTGTAAGTATATTTATTTGTAGAGTATCAATAGCATTTATTAGTATCTAAACCTATTCTGAAAATAGTAACATGGGGACCACATAATTTTATTGAATAAGTTCAATAATTTTTTTGGAACAATAATTTCCCACAGAAAACCCTTATACAACCTTTTTAGTTAAATAATAGTCTATTGCGTTAATACTAATAGTAAACTTTACACCTATATGTTTATCAAAACAAGTATATCCCTTATTTAGAAAGCCGTTCACAAAAGGAAAGAGAAGCAGGAACAGCCACAGCCTGGCACTAGTACTGATGATGAACTACTGGTCCCTGTCACTGAGAAGTTGATGCTGCCTAGCTCCGTGTTCGCCTCGGAGGTGGAAGAAGATGTTGGACTCATGAACAAACCGGCTACACAAGGTTTGTTTAGAAAGATAGGAGTGAACTGTAGATTACCTGCCTAAATTAAGTACTGAATGTAAATTAATATTAGATTCTTTAGTTTATCTTCACCACCTTTTCATCTGTATAGTTAGGTGGGCTATTATTCATTATTCTGGGTTATTAAAAAGACCTTTTTTTGCCAAAGGATAAAATATATATTTTGTCATGAAAAATACATGTAGTAGAATGTTGTTAATGTTTCAAATTTCAATATGTGTACAAATGCTGTTTGAATACTTTGAGTTTTATAAAATTTTCTCAGCTTTAAAAAATAGTATACTGAAGTTTTTTACTATGGAAAAACTAAAAGAAATATGCTTTAAAGGTGATATTAGTTAGTAATTATTACTATACTTATTATTGATTTTCACAGGACTCTGTCTAGACTTGGACCCTGAAGTAGTGGCTGCCTTGGATGATGACTTTGACTTTGAAGACCCCAGCAACGAACTGGAAGATAACTTCATAGAGCTCGCGATGGGGGATGGTATGTATTTAATTATATTTTGCCTTTGTGTCATTAATCATGTTTTTATACATCAGCAGTATTATTGTAAGTATTCTCACATTTTTTTATAGGTATGAGATAGTCATGGTTATGGTTAAAATCCATTATTAACACCATATATTTGTTAATGCTGTAAAGCAATTATGATGAAATCAAGACAAAAAGTTATCTTAAACCTCTTCTTTTGTAATATCTCCATTAAGTTTCCTTCATTGTTTATATACAAAGACAGTATTGATCTCCAATTCAGAAGAAAAGATTTTTGAATAGCTTGTGTATTGATGTAAAAATGTAAGCAGGTTCTTGCCCAGTCAATTGTGTGGTAACTGGTGTGTTAAATTTAATTTGTATGACTAAGTACTGATTTTTCAATTGACGGATAAATGCTATCCGACTGATAATAGGTATGTTTTCATTGTCACTTCATACACATGTCAAATATTTATATTCGATGTGCAACGAAAACATGCTGATTTTCTGTCAGATAGAATTTAACCGACTATTGAAAAATCGGCCCTAAGTGTCAAAATATTATTGCGTTTACTTTTACTGTTAATATATTATTGTTCTGTTAACTAGGTGATGATGAAGATATAGAGGAAGAAGATTATGAAGAAGGCAGTCAGTCCGGTGATGGGGATTCGGAGAAGGCCTTTGCTTCTGATCTGGATTCTGATGATGATGGCAGCGATTCACAGGTCAGTGGTTCTTATATTTGAAACGACTTTTTCGTACTCACAATCTGACACGACTTGGTATAGAGATCGTATACCGGCGTTATTTTGCTATATAAAA
Source organism: Emmelina monodactyla (assembly GCA_916618145.1). Classification (NCBI taxonomy): domain Eukaryota; kingdom Metazoa; phylum Arthropoda; class Insecta; order Lepidoptera; family Pterophoridae; genus Emmelina; species Emmelina monodactyla. The sequence goes on along the minus strand of OU745323.1, from coordinate 1,551,005 downwards.
CTGTTAATAAATAGAACTTAGTAGTGTAAGGAATTTATAAATACATTAAGATCAATTACCATTTATAATTTGTGAACATGATAAGGGTAATCAAAACTTTCTTTTCCACATACAAAAATGCCCCACAAATTCTAAATACTCCTTAGTTTGACTTAGTTCCAGTCCTTAATTTGACATGTTCATCATAATCGTTTTGACAGTTACTTTGTAAATTCGCCATCTTTTCTTTTTTTCCATACTGTGTGTAGCGACGACCTCTTAGGTGCAGCGGTATATATACCGGACTGTTAAGCGGATGGTTCCGGGTCGATCCCTGGATAGGGCCAATTTTGTCAAAATGGTTTTTCAAACCTGGCACGTGTCTGGGTGTAACTAGGTTCTCTCCTAGTCCATTTTGTGATACCTATAGCTCTGCTTAGTTTAGGGCCACACAGTAGATGTGTTAGTCTGGAGATTTATAGTAGTTTTGATAATTCGCAGGACGGTGCCCCCCGTAGAATGGTGTCCTGGGGAGATAAGGACCACGATGACACCAAGTCTCGATTCTCACAGTACTCGATGAGCTCCAGTGTGGTGAGGAGGAACGAGGGGTTGACGCTGCTTGACAACCGGTTTGAGAAGGTATTCATGCAATCATTTTCATCATTATCATTACATAGTATAAATCCAAGTCGCTAATTCTGTCTGTTTGTATGTTTGGCTTCTAACTCCTCCTAAACCAGTTGAGAGATTTAAATGCGGTTTCCATATTTTAGAGTATTTAATAATTTAAATTTGTAAATAAAGAACGTTTAGAAAAAGTTTTTTTAAGTTAGGCAAAAAACAATGTTTCGTGAGCAAGTCGGCCAAAATTACACCATTCGTTGGCGGGTCGCTAGTTGAAAATAAAATAGGGTCACATTAAGGCGTAAAGTGTCATATGTTTTGCTTTGTATAAAACAAAGTAGAAATAAATCATATAGTAATTTGGTTAACTATGTAAAGAGGTTGTATTTACTTTTAATTTGTTTATGCCCAGCTGTATGCATATGCAATTTGGAAAAAAAACTTTGCTTGTGTCAAAATATAATACAAACGGCTGTTTCTCTTGATTGTTCTTGCAACATATCTCATATCTAGGTATTCTATATCGATTTTGCTTACTAACTTCTGCGCGTTCTTAACCAAAAGTTTCATACAGTCAAACAAAAAACCTACTTATCACATCTACAACCTTCCTACCATTCTCATCCAACCAATCCAATCCAATTTGACGACCTCTGTGGTGCAGCGGTATATATACCGGACTGCTGAGCGGATAATCCCGGGTTCGATCCCCGGGTCGGGCCAAATTCGTAAATTGGTTTTTCGATATTGGCTCGTGTCTGGGTGTAACTTGGCTCTCCCCTAGTCCATTATGTGGTGCCTATAACACAAGTGCTTACTGCAACTTACTTAAGGGCCACATAATTGGTGTGTTAGTCTGGAGATTTATCCTACTAATATTATAAATGTGAAAGTTTGTGAGTATGGATGTTTGTTACTCTTTCACGTAAAAACTACTGGACGAATTTAGATGAAACCTTGCAGTAATATAGGTTATACATCAGAATAACACATAGGGTACTTTTTACTGCGGGAAAACTTCTCATTCCCACGGGAAACCGACTTCCACGCGAACATAGTCGCGGGCGGCCACTTGTTTTATTATATTTTTAATTTTATAACCACGTGTCCCCAGATGTTCGCAGAGTACGACGACACGGAACTAGGCGCTCTTGACCTGGACGAGATCTCCGGGTTCATGCCGGAGTCGCACCGGATGCTGCTGCAGGCCGCCGAGGAGTTGGAGACCAGCCAGCGGAGGCACCAGCTCGACAAAGAGAAGGAGATCTATAGGTAACCTATAATAGTGGGTACCCGAGACTTCGTCGGTGGTGGAAGTGTTTTCCCGTGGGAATGAGATGTTTTCCCGCAGTAAAAAGTACTCTATGTGTTATTCTGATGTATAACCTATATTACTGTAAAGTTTCATCCAAATCCGTCCAGTAGTTTTTACGTGAAAGTGTATCAAACATCCTTCCATACATCCATACTCACAAACTTTCACATTTATAATATTAGAAGGACTATACTTTAATAGTGGGCGCCCGAGACTTCGTCGGCGGTGGAAGTGTTTTCCCGTGGGAATGATACTTATTCCCGCGGTAAAAAGTAGCCTATTTTCATCCCAGGCTCGTGAACTATTCTAAAATTCATTAAAATCGGTCCAGCCGTTTCAGTTTGAAAGCGGAACGTGCAGACAGACAGACAGACGTACACATTTTCTCATTATATTGGTTTTAGTTGATGTCATTTAGTGGTAGAAACAAATAAGTACTCGAACTAAAATTCAATATACTTACCTACACACGTTTTTACATTGTTATTGTATTAAGTAACACATAAGTTAAAAGAAGTCATTTCTCATAGTAAAATGACTTGTTGGTATGGGGAAAGTTTTTTTTTCTTTACGCAAACAGAGATGTCGCAATATAATATTTATGGCTCCAAAACAACAACGGTTTCATTTCGAAGGAAAATTCAAATACTGGGTGTAAAAGAACTGCTTCCGAAAACAAAAACTGGGCATTGCTGGAGGGTGGTTACGTTTTAAGCAAAAAAAAAATTATTTATGATTAAAAAATAATTTTTTTTTTAAGTAATAGCCCAAATTTGCATCAATTTTATCAGATTTTGCGATGATTTCAATTTAAATAGGGTTTTTATTTAATTTGCAAAGTAAATAATCGCACCTGAACCGACAGTTCATGTGTGAGCCATGATTTCAAGCGCCGAATATGACTTTTCAATCCTTAATAACTTTTTTAAATTGAGTTTTCTGGGTATGCTGTTAGTGAATTTAGTTACTTTTGAGGCTCAAGAATACATGGTTTCAGGCTTCGGAAGTGGTCTTTTTACACCCGTTGTAACTAAGGGAAAAAGACGTTAATTTTGATCTTGGCGCCCAGCAAGGGTCTAGTTAAAATATGGCGCCCAGCAAGGGATTCTTCAAAACTAGAAATTATTTTAATTATTACTTACCAAAAAACGTTCTTCTCATCACAAACATATCCTTACATACAACCAATATAAAAGCAAAATTCCCTCCTCAAAATCACAACACCACACTTCACTTGACTAAACAATTTTCCTTGGGAAAAGAGTGCTGGGAGTTTTTTTCCGCCGGCTTTTTTCTCTCGGTCCACGGCTAGGTAAAGACGAAGTTTGTAACATTGACGTTCATTAAGTATATGTTACATATCTATCCCTACTAATATTATAAATGCGAAAGTAACTCTGTCTGTCTGTCTGTCTGTTACGCTTTAACGCCTAAACCACTGAACCGACTTTGATGAAATTTGGTATGAAGAAAGATCTGAACTTGGGAAAGGACATAGGGTACTTTTTACCGCGGGAAAACTTCTCATTCCCACGGGAAACCGACTTCTACGTGAACGGAGTCGCGGGCGGCCACTAGTGTGGAATAAAAGAATTTTGATTTTGATTTCCTACAACAGAATAAACCGTCTCCAAGAGATATCCGAGGAGTCGGAAGAAGATATGCAGACGGTTGAGGTGAAGGCTGAAGACAGGTGGGACTGCGAGACCATCCTGTCCACGTACTCCAATTTGTACAACCATCCGAAGATTATAGATGAGCCGCGGGTATGGTGTTTGAATATTTTTTTTTAAATAAAAAAAAATGAAGTTATTGTGGTGACATAGATGGCGCTTATCGTCGCCAACATTCTTTCCCGGCGGTACGCATACAAATGACACCGATATGTAGGGCAAATCCTATATCGCACTATCAAAGTGTTTATGCGGTTAAGTATATATGTTGTGGCTAATACCCGAAGTGCGGCTACACCTGGTTTTAGCCGGTTAGAAGTGTTTTTAATATGGAAAACTGTAAAAAAAAATTATACCTACGTATATAAAAACTGGCTTCAATCATGAGTCGACGAGTCCTTTTTCTGGGTGGTATCAAAAAAGTAACCTTACTAACCTAACCTATTTATGTTCTAACCGGCTAAAACTAGGTGCAGCCGCGCTTCGGGTTTTAGCCGTAACATATATACGATTTCAGAAATATTTTCAGTGGCCCCGCTTGGCCCTAGACCCGTGTTCTGTCTAGCACTAGGAGATCTCCCCTTTTACGGCCAAATGATAATTGAAATTTTTTGGATATTGTAGCAAAAACAAATTTATATTTTATGTAAATGTATAAATATTAAGCAATACTTTTTATAAAATTAGTACTGGTTAGTTACAAATATTAAAGATCAAAGTTTGTTAGACAATTGTAAATAAGTTTTGGAACATGTGCAGTTAACTTAATAAAGGTAACCAAATAACTTAAGTAGTAGTTTAAACACAATAACAATAAAACCCTTAGGTATTCATAATCGCATTTAAAATTTTAACTTCTTTAATATCAAATATGTTTTGTATCAATTATCTTATGCGACAGATTTCGTATCCGACAAAGGATAAAACATATTTTACTTATATAAGGCAACTAATATTTTTTTTTAAATAAATCTTATTTACCAGAAACCTGCAAAAATCAAAATCAACGCTAAAACCGGCCTACCACACGACACACTGGGCGTAGACAACAAACTCACGATGAAATCACTAGCTAAATTCAACGCAATGAATGAAAACACATCGGATTCTGATGACGATGGGAAAACTAATGCAGAGTCGGTGCTTTCGACGCTCAGTGTACTTTCTTTAAGGTAAGATTTTGTATAGATAGTTAACTCTTTGAAACCATTACATAGTATTAATCACAGTCGCTAATACTGTCTGTTTGTATGTTTGTCCGTCATCTTCTCCTTAAGCAGTTGAGGGATTTTAATGCGGTTTTCACCATCCTTTAGGAATTTTTTTCATTTAAAGTAAATAAAGAACAATCGGATTTTTTTTTTCTTAATTTAGCCAGAAATCAATGTTTCGTGAACAAGTCGGCCAAAATTACACCATTGCGAAGCGTGGGCGGGTCACTAGTTTAGTATAAGTATAAAGGGCGAATATATTTTCATCAATGCTAAACAATGCGCTGTACAACTAATTGGACTTATTTAAGGGAGACTTATTCTTACTTATTTGTACATATACAAAAGTGGTCCTGTTTAGGAAGTATTTTCATATTCATCGCCACTATACAGTTTTTCAAACACAACATTGTTTGAATTAACCAAAAACTGCTCTGTTACTTTCAAAATATTTCCCTATTTTACCTATCATTAAAATTATTCTAATTTTTTTATGTATTTATTTCCAATACACTTCTAAAGTAATGTACCTCAATACCTTGTTTTAATAATTGTATTTCCTTTTCTTCCAGGCCTAAAGACGAGACCCCAGAAGAGAAGAAAGAACGCAAGCGCCTCCTAAAAGAGTATAGGAAAGAAAGAAGAATAGAGAAGAAAGCCAACAAGGAGGCATTCAAAGAAGAAAAGAAGAGACAAGAGAAGATCTTGCTGAATAACAGAGTCAATGTTCAGGGGAATAGGATATTGTAGATTAAGAATATATGTTTAATATGATAATTGGGTTTTAATTGAATTACGTTTTTAGAGGTAGATCTAGATAAAAAACTAGTCTGTGTTTTTCAACTTTAACACAACATTTTTTTGCATATTGAAATACTAGTGGCCGCCCGCGACTCCGTTCGCGTGGAAGTCGTGTGGATGATAAGTTTTCCTGCAGTAAAAAGTACCCTACATGTTATTCTGATGTATAACATATATTACTGTAAAGTTTCATCAAAATCCGTCCAGTAGTTTTTACGTGAAAGAGAAAGAAATAAGAAATACATCCATACATATCACAAACTTTCACGTTTATAATATTAATAGGATTTGACATAGTGCATAAAGTTTGTCTAACAATTGAAAAATCTGTCCTCTATATTTTTATTATCTCAAAAGTTTGGGAAAATATTATGACAGCTTTTGTAGCAAACTACTTTTTGGATGTAAAAATAAAATAACCAAAAATAAAAAGATTCACATAATTTAATAATTCGAATAAATACTATTTACAATCGTTAACTATAAAAAATAACCTGCCTTTTTACTGGAATAATAATAATATACTTGTATAATAAAATAACAAAGCCAAACTGGCCATTATTTTAACTTCTTAATTTCTAAACATTTAAGAATCGACTACATATCAGCCAGTATCGATTAAAAAGTTTAATTTTTACATACTTTACACTTATTTCTTTAACTTAACTTCAAACACTCTAATACATTAGGAAAAGTATCACTTTTATATTTACACAGCATTCTCAATAGATTAATTTTCTTTTCCTGTGTTTTCGATGATTCCAGCTCATATAATGTGCATAGATTTAGTAGAAGACTTTCATTTAGGCCTCTTTCGGGGTCTGCGTTTATTGCCTTTTGTAGTACTTGTATCGCTTCGTTTAGTTTACCCATGTATAGGAGGCAGACTGATAGGTTATTGGCCACCTGGAAAGAAATAAAATATTAGGGCATTATTTTAAAAAATCGTGAAAATTTAGAAGACCCGTATGTAGTAAGAATTTATTCAACTCCACAACACCTTTCTAACCCAACATTCAACTCACCAATATTTACCACATCTAACTAAACCCAATTTTTACCACACTCATATAACTTAATATGAGTCACATCTTAACTTACCCCATTTACACTATACCTAAACTTTCCCAATATCTAACCCAACATTCACCACACCTAACTAACCCAATCATCCCACCAGGGTGGGTGATTTACCCAATACTTACCACACCCATTTAACCCAATACTCACCCCACCAAACTTACCCAACACCCAAACTTACCCAACACCCAAACTTACCCATCAACCCTCACTCCACTCCTCCCAATCTTACCATGATATTGGTGGGTTGGTGTTGCGCGGCGCTGGCGAAGTGGTTGTACGCTTGTTGGTGGTCGCCGCGCGCCGCGAGGAGCAAGCCGCGATCTACTAGGTCGCGGACGTCGGCGCCCACGCAGCTTTTTATAGGAATAGGTGGGTGTTTATAAACTGATCAATTTATTGATGGTTTTTTTTTTAATAAATCTCCAGACTGACACACCAATTATGTGGCCCTAAAGTAAGTTGCAGTAAACACTTGTGTTTTAGGTACCACATAATAGACTAGGGGAGAACCAATAACACCCAGACACGAGCCAATATCGAAAAACCATTTTTACGAAATTGGACCGACTTTACGTTTATTTGGAAATCTTTAAAAAACATAAGAAAATAATATATTTTTTCGGGATTTGTTAAAATTTTAATTTATTCTAATGACACCAAATGGCCGCAACTCCAAAAAAAGAACGTTGTTGTAATTCTAGCGCATTTTTTCAATGATTACCTACGCCACTATAATATTTTTTTAAATGTTTATATTTATTTTTAACGTATAAAACAAAAATTGTGTAAAACTTTAACCTCCAAAAACTTCGCACAAAACAAACTCACATCATAGCTTGCAACTCAGCGGAAAGCTCCGCGTATTTCGCCGCGTTATCCACATGCCCCGCTTGAAGCCACAATCGGCAGAGCGAGCTGGTGTAGAGCCTGCGGTGGATCGGAGACGAGGCCGTGGTGGATAGCGACGTGAGGACGGTGGATGCGAGACGGTACTCCTGGAAGCGGGTTGAAATTGGTGGAAATAGTTGTATTTGTATACTGAGTGAATTAACTCACGCTGAGATAGAATAAGAGTAGATAGTCCCTGATAACGTAGATTGTATGATGAATTAGTTAGATCATTATTAAAACCTAAAGACATGCCCTTAAGGAAACTCTTTACTATAGAAAAACTTAGTTTCGATACTTGTTATTTTTACAAGTAGGATAGCTTTTGATTACATCGCTTTTTACGTATTTTTTTTAACATATATCTCCTCTTCTGCTTTTTTCTTATACTTTAAAGAAAAATAAAAAGCTTTTAATATTAATAATCCTTAAACCATTGCTCCAAATGAATGAAATTTGAAATATAGCGTGTTTGTACAACACCTGGGGCCCGATTCCGTAACTTTTTTAACGATGCAACACGGTCGATATCGACCAATACGTGTGACGTTTTTGCAATTTTCGTATTCTGTAACACGCCCACACGCTGCATCGAGCCACACGTTCATTTTCTTATTTTGGTATTCTGTAAGTACAATTTAATGTCATTGTTTCCCAAAGACTAATAAAACCTATAGACGTACAACATTTGTTTTCAACAAACATAGAAACAAAAATACCTTCAAGCGGTCGAGTAGCCATTTTGGTTTTTAGATGCCTTATTTTTTGGGTAATTTTATTATTTTTGCAATCCCTGGTTTTATAAAATATCCCTTTTATTGTAAAATATGCTAATAATATTGATTACCAGTATGAGCAAGTATGTAGTATTTTTGGTATTTTTTTTCTTTCGGTCTACCGAATCCTTAGTAAGGCTGAAGTTGTAAATTTTAAGGCGGTTAATTTAAATATAAGTAGGTAACCTTTATTTTAGCGATGCTAAAAACTGCTAGGGATTTTTCTCATAAATTAAATTATGCATATATTTATAGTTAGGTATGCTATGTGTAGACACATGAGGGTTCTTAAGTTATTGGTCTCAACCTTTTATTTATCTTCTATCTCTTTTTACCATAATGGTAACGTGCGTGTGGTTCAAATCGGTTGGCGTCCTTCTAGGGCTGTGCTTTCCTTTTAACCAGTCATTAGTGATGTAACCTCTTTTAACTAACAAATCTCGTCAATCATTCATCAATATTTTGCAACATACCACCAACAGGCTTAGGAAATAACTATTTTTGTTAATTAAAGTCAGTGTGAGGTGTTCATAATTTTTAGATTATCATTTACCTTAAGACAATGTTATTATAAATAATTTTATTAATAAATTGACAATGTCAATGACTTAGAGGAATAATTAAATCTAAATGACATGAGGTAGACAAAAAGTAGAATGGTTTTTAACATTTTTGACAAGCACTGACAAGTTGTTTATAAACAAACCAAAATTTTGAACCCAAATCAATATAGTTACATTTTATAAAATTAGGAACATATTTTCTGTTTCTATGAAGTAATTAGTAATGCCTTTATTTAATAAACATCTCCATTTATTCACAGGCAGTGAGTGGTCCTCAAATAGAAAATCAATTTTGGGTAAAATTTATTTTCAAAGTATGAGATGAAATAAATTCAACAGGGTGTGTTTAGTAAATGAATTGTAATAACCTATTTATGATGTTTCTGTATGTTTGTACCCAACCAAAGTTGTATTAAAAGTTACACCTTTACTTTGACACCAATAAAATACAATTGCAAAGCTATGATTTATTAAACGAACCACTACCAAGAGTTAGGTAGGTACTTACGTAGTGTATTTTATAACATTTTTATTATTTCATTAATTATCATATAAATAAATCTCCAGAATACCATACAAACAATGTAGTTTTAAAGTTAGCGCAGTACGCGTTACAGAATAGCCTAAAGGAAAACGATACGAGCTGATTTGCAGAAGAATCGAGAATCGAACACGGGACCTGCCTCACAGCAATCACGCTGCGCAACAGAGGTCGACGCAAAAGCTTTTGCAACTTACTGTACCTACATATTAACGAAATTTGTGGAAGAGTAGGTTTTTCAAAAAAAGGAGATACCTATTGTCTTTCCCTAGATGCATAGGTTTTGCCTCCGATATCCTACTAATATTATAAACGTGAAAGTTTGTGAATGTATAGATGTATGGATCTATGGATGGATGTTTGTTACTCTTTCACGTAAAAACTACTGCATGGATTTTGATGAAACTTTACAGAAATATAGGTTATACATCTGAATAACATATGGGGTACTTTTTACCGCGGGAAAACTACTCATTCCCACGAGAAACAAGTCGCGGGCAGCCACTAGTAGGTGCCATAAAATCGGTAGCTTTGAAGTGGTAGGCACAAAAAAAAATATTTGTACCTATTGTTAAACTTAAAACACTTACAAATAGGTAGGTTATACATATTTAAGGTTAATTTAATCAATTATCTAGCTTTAACTCGCTAATAACTCCGAAGTATGTATATTGTTTGTTGCACAAGTCGTATTTTTAATATATTTTTGTGTTTTTGAAGTAATTTCTATTTCAATTACAATTTTTTGTAAAACCAAAAACTTAGGTAGTCAAACATACAAAATTATAGACAATAACAATAGAAAATAATAAGTGCTTTGCCGTTTAGAAATAATAGGCGCCAACATCTTTCTATTCAAAAAGTATATTTATTAAACAATTCAACATTAGAAAGTACAAATTATTAAGTAAGTAAGTAATTTATAGTAATAATCAATCAAATAATTATAAAATATTGCTAAATTATCAAAAACGTTCGAGTAACAAGTGGCCGAAGAGTAACTGTTGTAAATCGCACCACACGCACGTCAAAAATGACGTCACATTGTCCCAAAAGTTTAGAGAATACCTATTTTTACCGGACAAGTTGTGACGCCCAGTCGTGTGGGCTTATAGAATACCAAATTTAAGAACATAGATATTGAACAACGCGTAACATGAGTGAATGGGTTGCGTCGCTGTCATGTCATGTAGTGTCACCCATTTCTGTAGGTTTGTTAGCAAACAAAGATAAATATTGCATTTAAAGGCTAAAGTCAGAAAAAAATACTGAAATAAAGTATAACGTGATAAGTGTGACTGGGAGAAGCTCTATTTTGAGCTGCCGAAACTTTATGCCGAAAAATACTGAAATAAAGAGAAGTCATCGCCTCGCTAAACTAAATTGCGTGTAGTAACGAGGCTTTTACCAAGTTCTTGGTTCGTTTTGGAAAGAAATGATTACAGTTAAAGGTAAATATCAATTTAAAATATTCAATATTATCTATTTCAATAAGAAAACCTCGATATTCATAATAAACGATGTGCTTAGATTGCAATTGGTTCTAAACAGAAACTTTTCCCAATTTGGAATTTCATTGGATGTATGTATGTACCTACGTATGGGTACATACATACATCCACATAAAAAATATTCAGTAGGTACCTAAGTAACATTGTACCTAATATACTTAATTATGTTTTCATAAATATTTTTTTTAGGTAAGCTACTGGTTCAGTGGCTTCAATGGTAAGAGGAAATGTCCTCAGCAATCTGCTGGTGGAAACAACTAAGGTGTGACGTCGTATAAGCTCGACGCCCGCTTCATGAAGTTGAACGTTCACGCCAAAGCAAAAGCAGGAAAATAACTTGATTAAAAATATATCTTTTATTATACTATTTTTGTATAAATTAATACAATATATATTTTTCAAACCTATAAACCTAATTACCATTTATTTTGCATGGTGTGTAATCATAGGATATTACAATTTTAAGATAAGCTTTGTCATGGTATTATTAGATTGTGTCTATAGTCATCAACGCACACAACGATCAAAAGACTGCTTGCCACAGGATATTCGTAACACCACGGTCTTGCTACGCTATTTTCCCGTTAGCTTGAAAAATATATAGGTAATACCTAGTCCTTAAGGCAAATCATGATGGGAACCTAACCATTCCTTATTTTTTTTTTTATTGAATAACTATTTGAGACCAACAAAATAAACGTGTCTAAAACACGGAAGAAATCAGAATATATAATACCACAAGCTGTTCACCCATCCTAGGACTGTCCGCGGCCGACGTCGCTTAACTTCAACAATAGACTCGAACCTTAGGATTGCAACGAGTTATCGAATTATTACATTTCAAAGTCAGGCTCAAGGTTTAAAGGCAGAGCAGACGAAACATTATTTTAAATAATATTTAATCAAAGCGCTTAAAAAAGTATATCCATTTATATTCAAAAAACTTTTAATACAGATTTAAAATAAAATTGTACAAAAGTATATATTTTTTCTTAATATTGATGAATTATTGACGAGATATTGATATTGAGAAATAATGAATGGTTGAATGAACTATCAATCTAAGCGAAGCGCCTTATGGAGTTGCTTGCAAGCCACACGTACGACACGCGTGGCTTACAGAATACCTACAAATTGTCCTCACAGGACCCACTGGCATGCCACACGCACGTTACCACACGAAACGTTAAAAATTACAGAATCAGGCCCCTGCTTGCTTTTATCCACAACGAAGTTTCAGGAGGATAAAAAAGGGCATTTCCCTAGCCCTACACAATTTGTTTGATTTTGAAGTTATAGATACTGGAAAAAGGAAGCATCTATACCTTCAAAATTAATAAATTAGCTTTCATAATGCAAAATTAAAAGTAAAATCTCAACTTTGTTCGACTCGGCCGGCGGATCTATATACAAACCTTCATAGCAATAGCGCAGTTGACGATAGAGTGCCGCAGCCGGGTCTCTCTGGCGGTCCACGTCGCCAGCGACTCGCGGCGGTCGTCGTCGCACGAGATGACGTCACTGCCGTCCTCTGTTCTACCGGCGCGCAGGTTCGATAGCATCTGATAATGTAATGAAACTATTCCGCATCAAACAAAAAAAGAATCACGTTAATTGGTTCAGAAATCTCGACGTAATCGTTGTACATACATAAAAAAAATAGGTTATTTCTGGATTCGGTCTCCACGCTCAAGGCCCGCGATAGAAGCTATGCAATAGCTTAAAAAAAACATACCGGCCGAATTGAGAACCTCCTCCTTTTTTGGAAGTCGGTTAACAAACTAGGTATGATTGATGTAACGAACTAGGTACATGAGAAGCTTAAAATTTGATTAAAAACAAAAAGATGGCTAGATGTTTTATAATAATAATATTAAAACCGATTTTTGAGTTTAACATTTCTGTCTATTTTGTTTACCATAAACAAACGACTAACTTTATGTTTGAAAGTAGGCTCGATCTTACTATAGTAATCTTAGCTGTGTATTTAAAAAATAAATTTTGAACTTAACGCAATTTAACCAACTTATCTATTTACCACCGTGTAAAATTTATTTTTTCTTACCAATACTGCTAAAACAAATAAAATCCTTACTATAATCACATACCTTCTGAACAACATCCAACATAGCGTACAATCTGTCCAGAGCCTCTTCAGGCTTCCCCACATGAGAGGGCAGCTCGGCCACTAGCAGCCGGAGTGAGAACGGAACCAGAGACCCGGAGCGGGCGCCGTGAGACTCCGGGTAGAACTGGGGTGGGGTAAGAGAAAGGTGAGATGGTAATATAAAATGTAACATCATCATTACATAGTATAAATCAAAGTCGCTAATTCTGTCTGTTTGTAGTATGGCCGCTAACTCCTCCTTAAGTACGTAACGGATTTAAATGCGGTGACTCCATATTTTAGAGTATTTATTCATTTAAATTTGTAAATAAAGAACGTTTAGAAAAAGTGTTTTTAAGTTAGAAAAAATGCAAGGGTTCGCGAGCAATTCGGCAAAATAGCACGCTAGTATATTATAGTCTGTTCAAAGCCTCCTCGGCTTTCCCTACATGAGACTCCAGGTAGATGAGGGGTGGGGTGAGAGAGAGGTGAGATGTAATATAACGTGTAACATATCTTATAGTCTGTTCAAAGCCTCCTCGGCCTTGCATGAGACTCCGGGTAGAACTGGGGTGAGAGGGGTAAGAGAAGGGTTGCGATGGAGAAATGGGGATGAATAGTAGCGTAAGATAGTAAAAAAAGTATTAATTTTTTATCGTTGGAAAAGTTATACATGGTGATAGTCTTAGCCCTTCGAACTTCGGCTTTTACGTATGCGTAGGCCAATAGCAAACATAGTACAAAACAGGTGGTGACAATTTAAATATGAAACAAAGTAGGGTAAGTTTGTGTTGGGATCAGGTAAAATTGGGTGAAAATATTAAATTTCTGTGAAAAGGTGTTAGGTTAGAATGTATAGGAATTGAAGTATAGGTAAGTATAGTGTTAGGTAGAACAGTGTTCAATAGAATTTGAGGTGAGTTAATAAGTTATTTTTAGTAAGAAGTTTACTTAAACAAAACCTGGTAAGAATATATTTAGCTATAGAAATGTATTTATTGGGATATGCCAAAGGTGTTTAACTTGCTTTTTTTATCCTTTTTCAACAGTAAAATCATCAGCAAAAAATTATATATTTTTAATTGAAACATATACCAACAAAATTGTAAATTTTTATTATTAACTAAAATTACCGTTCATAGCATTTCAACAACCCACTCACCTGATAATACATATCCGGCTTCCCAAAGTCCCCGAAGGCCTCCGCCTCGCTAACCAGCGCGTCGTGGATTCGAACCCGCAGCATGAGCGCGAACCGCGTCAGCCACACTTGTAATGTGCGAGCTGAGTGCTTGCTGGGGCGGTGCATGCGACCTGGCATAATAACTAACGTATGAAGAACCAATTTAAATGGTAAGTGAACTGAAGTACTGATTTAAATGGTAACTTTCGTAGGAAGTACTGATAAATAGATTTGATATGGCATAGTAGGTGGTAACTTGTTTAAATGTGAACTGATTTAAATGGCGAACTGCGTCAGCCACACTTGTAATGTGGCGGCGGTGCATGCGACCTGGTATAATTATTATAATAATTGAACCACTTTAAATGGTAACTTTCATATGGTGAACTGATTCAATTGGTAACTTTCATATGGTGAACTGATTCAAATGTTAACTTTCGTATGATGAACTGATTTAAATGGTAACTTTTGTATGATGAACTGATTTAAATGGTAACTTTCGTATGATGAACTGATTTAAATGGTAACTTTTGTATGATGAACTGATTTAAATGGTAACTTTCGTATGATGAACTGATTTAAATGGTAACTTTCGTAATGATGAACTGATTCAAATGGTAACTTTCGTATAATGAACGGATTTAAATGGTAACTTTCGTATGATGAACTGATTCAAATGGTAACTTTCATATGGTGAACTGATTCAAATGGTAACATTCATATGGTGAACTGATTCAAATGGTAACCTTCGTATGATGAACTGATTCAAATGGTTACTTTCGTATGATGAACTGATTTAAATGGTAACTTTTGTATGAAGTACTAATAATAATAATAGATTTGACATCTCATAGAACTTCAACCACACTTCAACACACTGTAATGTGCGGTAGAGCTTGCAGGGCGGTGCATAGCGACCTAGGTGGCAATAACTTACGTATGAAGAACTAATTTAAATGGTAAGTGAACTAAAATACTGATTAAAATGGTTACTTTCGTAGGAAGTTCTGATAATAGATTTGCAATCTGATAGAAGATGATAACTTTCGTATGGTGAACTGATTTAAATGGCGAACCGCGTCAACCACACTTGTAATGTGCGAGCCGAGTGCTTGCTGGGGCGGTGCATGCGACCTAGTGTTATAACTAACGTATGAAGAACTAATTTAATGGTAAGTGAACTGAAGTACTGATTTAAATGGTATTTTGTATGAAGTACTGATAATAGATTTGCAATCTCATAGTGGGTGGTAACTTTCGTATGGTGAAATGATTAAAAACATTTTGTAGAAATGAAGCGTAAGAAGTTATTAAGAATTTAATAAGAAGTTGGTCGAAAGAAATTATGCTAAAAAACATACATTTATTAGGTGGCTTTTAAAACAAAAACCCAAACAAATTATATTCACACACTGTTTTCGGTAAATCATGATTTTCTCAAAAAAAAAAAGCTTTCAGAAAAAGTAAAATAATAATAATAAATAAATCTCCAGACTAACACACCGGTTATGTGGCCCTAATGTAAGTTGCAGTAAGCACTTGTGTTATAGGTACCACACAATGGACTAGGGGAGAACCTAGTTACACCCAGACACGAGCCAATATCGAAAAAACCATTTTACGAAATTGGCCCGACCAGGGATCGAACCCGGAACCATCCGCTTAGCAGTCCGGTATATATACCGCTGCACCACAGAGATCGTCTATGTATGTGTCTTTTGTTTAAAAAAACAAACTGATAACCTTAGTTTCTTTTTCATTAATAAGCGCTACATTACCCTGCTGTGCCGCTGTAATCAAAGTCGCCGTCAGGTTGATAGCCGCCCGCAGACACCCGCTGGTCACTAGTGTGTGCAGCCCGGCTTCGTCCGCGGTCACGTGGTCGGCGCGCCACACCCCCGACCTACCCGCCGCCCCCACCCCTAGATAGCCGACGCAGACCTCGTGTAGTTGGTCTGGCTGGGTAGGGAAATTATGCTTTGAAAATATTTGTGTGGAGCGAGCTTTGTTAGTAAAAATATAAAGGCTTTTCTAACTTGATTGGGTCTTAAAATATGTAGTACTGAAATAAAGCCTAATTTATGTTAGGTACTTCTAAATAATGAAACAGACAAAAAAATATCATAAAATAATAGTCTACTCAATATTTAGTTTATAGTAATTAGCTTATGCCTGTGGTTTCGCCCGCGTTAAATTCGGAGTAAAACCCCTTTCCCTATACTATGATATTGTACCTTTCTCTTCAATCACTCTGTCTATTAAAAAAAACGCATCAAAATCCGTTGAGAAGTA
The DNA here is from genome assembly GCA_916618145.1 of Emmelina monodactyla. Lineage (NCBI taxonomy): Eukaryota > Metazoa > Arthropoda > Insecta > Lepidoptera > Pterophoridae > Emmelina > Emmelina monodactyla. The sequence continues at coordinate 1,534,455 of OU745323.1, read as the reverse complement.
TTGAGATTTAAGCATTCATAGGGACAGACTAAGAAAGCGAGCGGCTTTTATTTATACTATGTAGATAGTAATATTACTGCTACAAATTAGTTCTTAGAAAAGGTAAATCTGTCTTTTAATATGAATAAAGAGTTTTCTTACCAACTTATGTTTTAAAACAGTTGTAAATTAGTCATGTAAAGTGTCATAATAATAGTAAAAGAAGATTGCCATTTTACTTACCAATTCATCTTCTAAAACTAATCCTGGCATAGTGAGAGCATCTCTTTCAGGAAAGAATGCCCCTGTGGGGGAGGATTGAGCCTATTAAATATAAATAAATAATATGAATAACCAATCAATGTCAACTACAAATAAAATTAGAGAAAATTATGAGTTAACTATAAAATTTAATTTCTAAACTATAATAAAAATAAAAAATAAAAAAAAAAGTATTTATTTCATCATTAAGTAACTTAATTACATTCGATGAAAGTCAAAATATCGATCATCAGCTTATCATCAGTAGGCCGAGAGAAAAAAGCTGGCGGAAAAAAACTCGGCACTCTTTTGTATTTCCTTTGAAACATATTATAATAATATATTATTGATGTGGTTTGTTGTGAATGAATGCTTAATTTATATAATAAAAAGAAAAATAAGGATATACTCACTTTCATCAATGTTTTCTTGGCTTCATCATTAGGTATCCAAGCATCTCTTCTTCGATCTGCTGCTTTATCTACTGGTTGATTCTGCAAAATAACACACCAAATTATTAGTTCTTAAATTAGTTTAAAAGTTCAACATCTCAAATAAGGCATACCTTAATAGCAAGACCCTCAATAGCCTCTGTGATGGTGTTAGTGGTAGAAACAACAGGTTTGACTAGCCCCATAGGTGGCTCAGGACCAATATTATCAAAGAATGTAGAAGGATCCGGTAAACTGGCGGCCGAAACAGCGGCAGATCCACTCACAGTAGGCAAAATATTTGTTAAAACGGTATCTTGATCCGACCTGTGCTGTGTGAATGAAGCAGTCATACTTTGGGGAAATAGGTTCGATGTGGTCGTCTGAACAGCTGGAAACAAGTCGAAAGGGGTAGAAATTATTTGAAAATGTTAACTACAAGATTGTGTCAAAGTTAGTGTAAAAAAGTAGCAACAAATCTTACATTCACTGTCACCCAAATAAACACTTTGTATCATGTCTGACGGTGATGTTCCAATTTCGTCAAAAAACTGGGATGCAGGTGGAACCTCGCTGCTTCCGAAATACTGACTTAACGACGGTTTTTGTTCCATTTTTACTGATAACAACGATAAGAAAAATAAATGATTGTTTTTAATGTTATGTCAAAACATTAACAATTAATGACAGATGATGTTGACATTGACAGTCGTTAGAATAAAACAAAATTGCCATTTAAAATAATTATAGACTTTTTGTACACGTTCTTACGTAACAAAATCCCTAAAAAAAACATTGCTATATCTGTCACTGTCTGTCAATTTCAATGTCAACGTCATTAAACAAATCAACAACACCCACAATTCTATCGGTAATTGGATAATTTGATCGAATTTATTCAAGAAAAGCCTTATCAGCGATAAAATTTTGTTTGACCTAGGTTCATCCGACTCAGGTATGTTTCTTGTTTAATTAGCACTCAACCAATACACACATGGAGCAAATTCAGCAGTTTCAGCACCCTTTTCTGTACATTTGGTCCAATGTTAGTTACAGTACAGCTACGAAAACCGGATTTTTTAGCTATCTGTAGAGTAACATGATTGATTTATTGTATTTATGTGCAGGCGCAAATGACGAACCAAGCTTCTCCGATCGAGGAGCAGGAAAAGCTTCTAGATGAAGCCCTAAACATCGTCAAAGTTCAGGTTTGAAATTCATGTAATCTTTAAACATAAACAAAATCTCATTCTAAGCTACATAATATTTTCTTATGTATTTAAGTTTAATTTAGTAAATAAAACAAAACTGTGTACGTTAACAATCATTGTAAACAAATAATATTAGGATTTGACAAATAGTAACTTAGGAGTTTTTTTTTTGCAGGCATTTCAAATGAAGAGATGCCTGGACAAGTCTAAGTTAATGGATGCCTTGAAGCATGCCTCAACCATGCTAGGAGAGCTGCGAACTTCTCTGTTATCACCCAAGAGCTACTATGAGCTTTGTATCCTTTTTAAATTTGTGCTTGTGCGTATGTAGCAAAGGAAAGATCTTCCTTAAAATTAAGTAAGTGGGTTCTGACAATATTTTTTTTCATTGCTTGCATTTAATTATCAACTTTTCGGAAGTGTGAATTTTAATATAAAAACTTCCTCGGATTATGTTTTCTCATATTTTTAACAATTTCTTTCTAAATACCCTTAACTATTGCCCAGACATGGCAATAACGGACGAACTTCGTCACCTAGAGCTGTATCTCCTGGAAGAGTTCCAGAAGGGACGTAAAGTGCCAGACCTGTATGAACTGGTGCAGTATGCGGGTAATATTGTGCCGCGGTTGTATCTACTTATTACTGTGGGTCTGGTGTATATTAAGACCAATTCGAACTTGAGGAGGGATCTTTTAAAGGTATGTTTATATTTTTAATTTCTACTAGTTCATCTATAAAAATAGTTACACAAAGTATACATACATAGAAAATTTGCTTCTGTAAAAATTACGGAATGCACCCTGCAAATCACAAAACTAGCATGCTCAACTACTATGTTTACATTAGCATCACATCATACATTGTGCAATCTACTCTCCTAAATAGTGTGTGTTCTGTGACCAAAAATTAGTCTCATTTCTCCCACCACATTCTTCCTCTACCAACCCACATAACTCAAAATCAACATCTATTTCCTCCAGGACCTGGTAGAAATGTGTCGCGGCGTCCAACATCCTTTGCGAGGGTTGTTCCTCAGGAACTACCTGCTGCAGTGCACCAGGAATGTCCTGCCTGACGTTATTGAGGCTCCGGTTGAGACGGAGGGGAATGTAAGTGCAAACATTCATTATCATTACATAGTATAAATCCAAGTTGCTAATTCTGTCGGTTTGTATGTTTGGCCGCTATCTCCTCCTAAACCGCTTTAATGCGGTTTCCGCCATCTTAAAGGTAATTTTTTCAGTTAAATTTGTAAGTAAAGAACAAGTTGGAAAAAGTTTTTTTAAGTTAGCAAAAATGCAAGGTTTCGCGGGCAAGTCGGCAAAATTACACCTTTGCGAAGCGTGGGCGGGTCGCTCGTATCTGTCTGTATCTTCTGCTTTCATGTAAGAACCACTGAATCAATATAAATGAATAGAGATAGTTCGACCGATAGGGTATCGGAAGAAAAAAAGAGTAATATTTTTAACACGGGAATAAGCCACATTCCTAGAGTAAAATCTCTTACACTATACAAACTGTTGTATTCCACGCAGACAAGTCATATATTAATTATTAATATATTAATGTATCAAAACGAATTAAGTTTTTTTGCGGAATCGCAAACTGCGTAATTAATTACGCACATAACTTGTGTAACCGACAAGAATCAATAACCTTGGTTAATAACAGGGATAATTTAAATAGTTTTTTTCTTTTTCGTGCTATAAGTCGAAAACTAGTTGTTGATACACTTTAATATGTGAAAACTCAACAACACCAAAAATTATTAAGGAAATTTCATGTTCTTTAGTAGAATGCTGTGTTAAGCCAAATTTACTTATTCTGTGTACACAAACAATGACTTGCCTAATTTCCCTTATATATACACCGCTAACTAAATGCCTGTTATTCTCGAAGGTTCGGGATGCTATCGACTTTGTGTTGATGAACTTCGCTGAGATGAACAAGCTGTGGGTCCGGATGCAGCACCAGGGGCATTCTAGGTATGTTTTTATTAAACATACCTAGAAATAGTTTTATAAAATAGTTTTATAGGCAGAAGATTCTTTGTAGGCCCAATTTATTATTTTAGTGTTGTTTTTATAAAAATTTCAGCCAGGAATGTGCTATTTTTTGCGAAAAATATAATTCAAATTTAGACTTTAGGCAGTTTTTTTTAACTCTAAATAAAGATAATTCTGTGTCCACTTTGTTGTTACAGACTAAAGTATTTCTTCCAAAACAACAACATAACAAACTGTTGCCATAATTGAAACTAAAATATATCCCAAAACCCCCACTAACCATTAAAAATCACCCCATCACCCCTTTCAAAATTTTCTACCCTTTCCACCCTTTCTACCACAGGGACAAGGAGCGTCGCGAGCGCGAGCGTTCCGAACTCCGCATCCTGGTTGGCACCAACCTCGTCCGTCTATCACAACTAGAGTCGGTCACAGTGGATGAATATACCAGACTGGTTCTTCCGGGGATATTGGAACAAGTTGTCAGTTGTAGAGATGCGATCGCTCAGGAGTACCTCATGGAGTGTATTATACAGGTCAGTGGGTAAAATGGGTAGAAAAAATTATGAGGGGAAAATTTACAGGGGAGAATTTTGATGAGTTTAAGTTATGCAAAATAAAAAGGAGTGCATAAAGTTAGGAAAAAAGCTAGTAGAAACACACAACTTAAATTGCAAGGCAAAATCCTTCAGTAATAAAATATATCTAGATATTAAACCTGCCATTTAAACAACAAAACGCAACTGTTTTATTGTATAATTAGATTTATTTAATTAAGACAACTGTAGATTTTTTTTTACTATTTATGTTAAGCCGTAAATCTTGAGTACATACCGATTCGGGCCAATAGTTTACTGTCTTATCTAAATTAGCTTAGGTCTGGGGCTACACCCACACTGCATTCTTCGCCATTCATTAATTTGTGTTTTTTATTTATTACTAGTGGCCGCCCGCGACTCCGTTCGCGTGGGAGTCGGTTTCCCGTGGGAATGAGAAGTTTTCCCGCGGTAAAAATTACCCTATATGTTATTCTGATGTTTAACTGAAAAGTTTCATCAAAATCCATCCAATAGTTTTTACGTGAAAGAGTAACAAACATCCATACTCACAAACTTTCACGTTTATAATATTAGTAGGACTTACCACATATCCCATTTACACATATACCATGTAATTCCCCAGGTATTCCCCGATGAATTCCACCTGGCTAACCTGCAGCCGTTCCTGAAGTCTTGTGCCGAGTTGCAGCCCGGAGTCAATATTAAGAATATTATTATTGCTCTTATTGAACGACTTGCTACTTATAGTCAGGTTAGTTATACTTTAGCAGACATTATTATTATTTATAATTTATAATTATAAAAATGAGTAAATGCTAGGTAATGGTCTGGTCAAACAAACTAAATAAACTCACCATACGGTTTCTGCTACAAATCTTGTGGACTTCTTTCAAAAATATTAACACTCGAAGCTGTGATCTAGAAAACCATTTATTTTTTTATTTATTAATTCCCGAGATACAGAAAATAAGTCCTACCAACAAATTCTTTGGCTTACTACAAACCATCAAAAACGTAAGTCAAATTAGTTTTTTTTCTGTCATTTACCAAAGCTACATAAGATTTTAAGAGACAAAATTTACATTACTTTAAAGTGGGTATATAAATAAGGGAGTTATTAACGTAATACTTGTATGTTTATAGCGTAACGAAGGCAACATGAATCTAAGTGTGATGATGGAAGACGGGCAACAGCAACAAGTTCAGTTGTTTGAAGTGTTCTCGGACCAAGTGGCTGCTATTACACAGGTGAATATTATCAACTAGTGGCCGCCCGCGACTCCGTTCGCGTGGAAGTCGGTTTCCCGTGGTAAAAGTACCCTATATGTTATTCTGATGTATAAGCTATATTACTGTAAAGTTTCATCAAAATCCGTCCAGTAGCTTTTACGTGAAAGAGTAACAAACATCCATACTCACAAACTTTCACGTTTATAATATTAGTAGGATTATCTTATGATTATAGGCATGTATCTATTTTTATATATTTTTTTTTGTTAGAGCTATTATTTTTGTTACATTTTTGAAGTTAGTGGTTGCTTATTGGGTCTTGCAGGTAAAATTACTAAGAGATAGATATGTAACTTGTTTACATTTTAGAAACTAAATAAATCACATTTCGGAATTATTGTTGGGATGTAAAAAATAGAAAGAAGATATTTTGACAAGTTTAATTCAAAACCGTTCACAAAAGATTTACTTACTTAAATTTTCTAATTTGTTCAGTGCATATATATTTTCTTTTCATATGAATAGCTGTCAAAACACAAAGTGATTTTGATACTAAACGGATGACACGCTTTTGATTTCGATTTCACTCACCTGCAACATATTTAAACAGAAGAACACGGTTTATTTGCCAATATTTAAAAAGTATAAAATGCAATAAAAATTATTAAATTAATAATATAAATTACTCAGAATCGCAACGATATGCCCCAAGAAGACACGCTAAGCCTACAGCTAGCTCTATTAAAACTAGCGCAAAGATGTCACCCCGACAAACTAAACTACGTGGATCGAGTCTTAGCACACACGGATAGTATATGCAATGATATTCATCAACATAGGTATGTTTACTTTTATAATATGTAAAATATGATGTAAATTAATGGTAGCTGTTGTAAAGAACAAAGAATTTGAATTAGAATGTGACTTGTTATAAAAAAAATATAGAAATTTTGACAACTGCTCTGTCAAAATCTGTCATTTTATTTTTTTCTTAAGTACCTTGGTACTTGTGGTATTTAGAAAAACTTATATTTTATGTCAATGATCTTATGTCAAATACTGCCTTTATTAAAAACATTAATAATTAAATATTACCTCATAATAACAAAATTCTATTCTTACCTTTTATTTCCAGCGGTAAAACCCACTTAGAGCACAGCACGCCAGTATTCAAGGAGCTCATGAAGATTTTAAAACTACCCGCAGATCACTACAAAAACATCCTTACTCTTATTAAACTGCAGCATTATGCGCCTTTGATCAAACACCTTAATTATCAGGGAAGGGTGATGATTGCTGTTCATCTGATCAATGATGTACTGGACCAGGATACGCTGATCTCCACGCCTGAGGATGTAAGTTAGGGGAAATAGAAATAAAGTTTTTTAAGTTTGTTTCTACAGTTTTAAGTTAACTTGTTGGATACAAAATGGATTATTGATTGTGTTAATCATCTTTGATGTCATTAACTAGACTTTTAAATCAATGTGTTATTGCAAATATCCATCTAGTAGTTTTTAATAGCAAAAAAACTTTGAATAAAATAATGTCTAAGAGAAGAGTAATTTGACCATCTTTTAAAATCCGTCATATTTTTTTTACATTTTTACCAAAAATTGACAAAACACTGTCACAGGAAATATATTTCTTACACCACTATACTAACATTAATCTTCATTTTCAACTTGAATTTTGACACAAGTACATACTCATATGGGGTGTAAAAGAGCTGCTTCCGAAAACAAAAACTGGGGATTGCTGCTAAAAGCTTTTTTTTATGATTTATAAAAAAAAAACGTAATTTTCTAAAATCGCATTAATACTATCAGATTTAGCGATGATTTCAAATTAAATAAGGTTTTAATATCGCACATGAACAGACAGTTGATGTGTGAGCGATGATTTCAAGCGGCAAATATGACTTTTTAATCCTTAATAACTTTTTAAATTGAGTTTTCTGGGTATGCTGTTAGTGAATTTAGTTACTATTGAGGCTCAAGAATACATGGTTTTAGGCTTCGGAAGTGGTCTTTTTACACCCGTTATTTTCGAAATTTTCCCAACAATTTCCTATATACAACCAGGTGGAATCAGTCCTATCTATGTTGGATGTGCTAGTAAAAGACCAACCGGACCAGCCCGCCGGCGACACAGATATCGAGGACTTCACTGAGGAACAGGGGCTTTTAGCGCGGTCAGTATTTTAATAATACACTTGTTGTTAAAGTTATATTTCAGAAGTGGCCGCCCGCGACACCGTTCGCGTGGAAGTCGGTTTCCCGTGGGAATGAGATGTTCTGATGTGTAATCTATATTACTGTAAAGTTTCATCCAAATCCGTCCAGTAGTTTTTACGTGAAAGAGTAACAAACATCCATACATACTCACAAACTTTCACATTTATAATATTAGTAGGATTACATCCAGGGTCTATTTTTTTAGGTATTTAAGCTTACTACTCTCAAAACATGCCTTTGCCTATTATAAATGTGAAAGTGTGTAGGTTTGTCTACCGTGAGTATGTTCCGCTTTCGCGTCAAAACGGCTGAACTGATTTCAATTAATTTTGGTATAAAGATATGTTGGTAATTTGGAAAGAAAATAGACTACTTGTATCACTAGATTAAGTCCATTTCCCATGGGAAAATTACTTTTATCGGGTGCCAACCACTATTGTATAACACAAAGCCGCTTTTCACATAACGGTTTTCACACAATTTCCACTATGATAAAGATTTTTTCAAGTACATGTTCTATAAACAGTCACCGCAGAGAGACTTGGACTTGCATTAATTCAGTCAAAGCTTAAACATTGCATCCAAAAATCACCACATCGTTACTCACAATAACTGCCCCCCAAGTCAAGTGGCAGTAGAAAATTGCGATAGCGAGCGAATAGAATTAAATGTATGAAACTGTCAAATTGCAAACTTGACAAAAATGACTGTTTCATACATTTTTATTCTATTCACTCGCTATCGCAATTTTCTACTGCTACTTGACTTGGGGGGCTGATGACTCACTTTAACGAATTCTCCCCCAGTCTAATCCACAACTTCAAGTCCGCCTCCCCCGACCAGCAGTATCTCATACTATCCGCCGCTCGTAAATCGCTACAAAGCGGCGGAGCTTCCAGAATACAACACTCGTTCCCGCCGATATTGTTCCACGCTTACAGACTGGCGTACTGGTACAAGGATATTAAGGATCAGGTGAGTGATGAGTGTAAATGACAGGTTTTGACAGGTGTGAGGTGACAGGTGACAGTATTTTGACAGATTGTAAGATTACCTTTGGGCAGTAACCAAAGTATATCAAAAGTTTGTCTGAATTTAAATAGAAAAAGATAGTCCTTAACTTACTAGTCTTAAGAAAATAGAAAAACAATTACTCGTTTTGGTAATCCTACACTACCTACTTCAAGGCGCCGCTTTTGTTGATTCGCTTTTTGGAAACCGGCCACATTTTCATTTTAAGTAAGCAGTGTTGTTCCTGAAACTTGACATTGGCCAGATTACCCGACTGGGTAGGAGAAGCCAAAATAACCCAAAATTGATTGATTGAAAGTATATCAAAAGTTAAAGGCAGACTTCAGAGCCAAGGCAGTATGTTTTTGAACAGAGACCAATAGTGATTTTTATCTACAGCTAAACGGTTGTCAAACGTCCACTGACAAACAAAATCTGAATAGTTTAAATCCTTCCAATACAAAACTATACAAGATTTCATTTTATGAATTATTGGATTGGAAGAAATAATTTATAATTTCCATTCGCTTTTTAAGTTTCAATTCTGCCCATTCCACTACTTATAACAAATCATTTCAAACTATTAGTAATTTTAAATAAAAATCAACACAAAGTTACATCACACTTGTAAACATAGTAAATTTCCTGCATCAGGACGAATTCTGGGAGAAGAAGTGTCAGAAGATCTTCCAGTTCTGCCACCAGACGATCAGCATGCTCGTGAAGGCGGAACTAGCCGAACTACCACTCAGGTAATGTTGCTATTATTAAATAGACTAGTGGCCGCCCGCGACTCCGTTCGCGTGGAAGTCGGAATGAGGTGTTTTCCCGCGGTAAAAAGTACCCTATGTGTTATTCTGATGTATAACCTATATTTCTGTAAAGTTTCATCCAAATCCGTCCAGTAGTTTTTACGTGAAAGAGTAGCAAACATCTGTACATCAATACATCCATACTCACAAACTTTCACGTTTTTAATATTAGTAGGATTAATATTTTAATATTACCTATTTTAAATAATTTCTCGGACGTCTATTTTCTATTTCTAATACTATAATGGTATTTAAGACATGAAACGTTAAAAATGAAACTTTTTCTTAAATTAAGCAACAGTAACATTTATGTTAATACAAAAAATATGTACAAGATATGAATAACAAGAATATTTTTAACTTTGAACTTTTAATAAGATATAAACTCTTATTTTTATTTAAGACCCACGTAAACTTAGCTGCGTCCAATTTAAAATATAGTGTTTTTAGATAGAATTTATATTTCTAAATGATTCAAAAATCACATTATCCCTCCCAGGTTATACCTCCAAGGTGCACTAGCGATAGGTTCGTTAGGTTTCGCGAATCACGAGCCGATTGCCTACGAATATCTATCGCAGGCGTTTTCACTGTACGAAGATGAAATATCAGATAGTAAGGCACAGTTAGCAGCCATCACGCTTATTATAGCCACGTTTGAACAGATGGATTGCTTTGGTGAGTAATAATTTAATTTAATTTTTTTTACATTGTCAAGGTATTAGTTTTAAAGTATATATGATAATATGTAATGATAATTATAATAATAAATCTCCAGACTGACACACCAACTGTGTGGCCCTAAACTAAGCAAAGCTTGTACTATAGGTACCACTCAATGGATTAGGGGAGAACCTAGTTACACTCAGACACGAGCCAATATCGAAACATTTTTACGAAATTGGCCCGACCCGGGGATCGAACCCGGAACCATCCGCTTAGCAGTCCGGTAAATATACCGCTGCACCACAGAGGTCGTATTATACCTATATATTTATTAATATTCGTACATAAACGTCCACACACATCCAAATGCCCGTTGAATTCGTCCACAGTGTTCTTGGAACAAAACGACTAAACTTACCTTTCTATTTAATCAAAATTCTAACAGTTATAATTTTTATTACAAACATTTTAACAAGACATCATAAATCTACTCTCGTTTTGACAAAAAAACTGTCAAGATTTTGAAATTAGTTATAATATGTCAAATTTCTATACATAATAAGGAATCAAATTGTAAATTCCCATTTAACCCAAATCTTCCCATTTAACCCCAGGCTCAGAGAACGCCGAGCCAATGAGGACGCAATGCGCGCTCGCCGCAAGTAAATTACTGAAGAAACCGGACCAGAGTCGAGCCGTGGCATTGTGTTCGCATCTGTTCTGGAAGGCACCGAAAGATGGGCAGGAGGTTAGTAAATCATTATTGAGATTTTACTTTCAATTTTGCATTTATAAATACTTGATTTTGAAGTTATAAATACTCCAGAGTCCCAGACGCCGCGTAATGCTCGGAGGCCCGCGTTCCTTTTTCCAGTTTCATAATCATTATTGATTATAGGATAACTAGTGACCCGCCCACGCTTCGCAATGGTGTAATTTTGGCCGACTTGCTCACGAAACATTGAATTTTGGCTAACTTAAAAACAAAAATGAATGTTCTTCATTTACAAATTTAAATGAAAAAATTACCTAAAGGACGGTGAAATCCGCATTAAAATCCCTCAACTGGTTTTGGAGGAGTTAGTGATGTAATTAAAGTATGATGTAAGTTTTTGGAGGATTTTTAAAAATTCTCACGAGAAAAGTAATTTAAGTGCGGGTGACACAGCAAGAAGGAAAACTAGTATATTAAAAAGAAATACATGTTTGTCAGTTTGGATCATCAATGTAATCACTGAAACTACTGAACCTGATTTTGAATTTGTTTTTACCAACACAAAACTATATTGTCAACGAGTGACACACTTTTATTTTACGTTGAAGTGCAATTATAGTAATAACAGCACAATGCAATTTAATTAAATGAAACCGCAGGAAGTAGTAAATTAAAAGTGTTAGTAATTATGAGTGAACAATGAAAATAATTTGAATCATTTTCATGCTAACTTAACGCTGATTTAATTAAGTAAAGTATAACGTTCACTTTAGGGAAGGCTAAAATTTTATACTTGGAAGTAAAAATATTGCTTCCGAAAACTAAAACTATGGCTGAAGATGTACTATAATAACTACTAGATTTGAAGATTGTTTGAAATCAAAAAGTAATATTTTATTTAATCTGCAATCATCACCCTCAACAATACATCATTTCCTCCTTTCCAACTCCGGAAATTATCTGTTCACACCCTGTATAACCTAACATATTTCCTCCCCAGTGGCCACTAAACGACGCAACCCGAGCTCTAGACTGCCTCAAGAAGTCGGCTCGAGTAGCCGGTCAATGTATGGATGGGGCCGTTCAAGCTCAGTTGTTGGCAGAATTACTGGCGAGATACGCATTGTTGAGGGAAAGGGGCAATAACCAGGCTACTGTGCAACTGCTGATTGCTGTAAGTGCGAAGATATTGGAATAGGGATTCGGAAATTAAATTTGAACATACTGTAGTTGAAGGGTTTTTTGGTCTGATAGTTAAAGTTGTTGGATAAGACAGAGACAAAATGTGTTTTAAGTAATGTAGGTTTAAAGTGAGTTATTGAATAATAGGGTCAGTTAAAATTTATTAAAGTAAGTTAGATCTTAGTAGCGCAGTTGGTATAATTATCGGACTGTAAAATCCAATTCCTTAGTTGAGTTTAATGTTTTTAAAATTGCCTCGTATCAAGGTCCACTTAGCATCTTTACTTTATTATCTTTGAATGCCCGTACTTTACTGATCTCAAAACAATTTTGAAATTTTTGACCAGAAATGTTTCTACCACCATGCTGCCATCTAGTTTTTTATCATCGAACTATATTTATTGTAACCGTTTTTTAAATCTAGGTGATCCAGAAGATTCGGGAAGAGCTCGGCAACCTAGATCAGTCGGAGGAAGTCGATCAGATATCTAAACATTTCCACAACACGCTGCAACACTTTAAAAATAGAATGGATAGTAATGATGAGGTTTATGAAGGGCTTATACTGTCTTAGTTACTTGTTTTAGAAAGATGAAATTATGTGAAAAGTGATTGTTTAGTGAGTTTCGACCTAAAGGCTGAGGGAATAAGGTAGTGTATGATTTTGAAAAAATACATAGATATACTTTTTTTCTTTAAATTGAAATAGTATTGGACTTAAATTTCTCAGTATACAAATACTGCAAGAATATGAAGTTATCGTGAATTTTTTAACTTTCAGGAAGCATATAAAATAATGTTTACTTTTCCAAATTGATGCAGCCCATTTTTTTGAATATTTGCTTCGGGTCGAGAGCCACTAAATAATGTTTTATAATTGTTAACTTTAATAATTTATGCATTATAAGTTGTTTGGAAGCCAGCCTAGTATTGATATATCGAGAAAACTACAGTTAATGAACATTCATCGACAAAACGTACCTAATAAATATGTTAGGTAAGACAGTTTTTTATTTCATATAATTAAATAATTTATTCTATTAAAAAACGAATGGAAAAGTGTTGCATATCTTAATAGTGTTATTTATAGAATTCAATTGCATTATTTTTATTACTTTCTTACGTTTTATTATGATTATATCAACTGTTTTTATTACATTATTCCTTTATCAACATTACTAATGTGTAAAATGATGGCATTACAAATCTGTATTACACTTATATGTATACAAATATATATTTATTACAATTTTGCTTATTTATGAAATCAACTAACATAGAGTTAGAATAGGATGCCTAACATTCCAAAAGGGAAATTAACTGTGTTTTATATACTAATTATTTGTTGATCTGATGTCAGTGTAAATATTAATGAATTTGTATACTTTATATAAGTAGCTTAAGTTTTCAAGCAATATAAATTATGATAATACGTAGTACTCTTTTATTACAATTGCAGGTTACATCATATCCATTTAGTTAATATAGCTATCAATATTGACTTTTAGAATTGGTAATAAAAATGTATTTGGACAGTCTCATTTTGCAAATAAGACTGAAGAGCTGGTACCTGTGAATTCGTCTGCGAAAAATCTCGGGAAACTATCTTCATGGCAAATTTAATTAAAATTGGTTCAGCTATTATATAATAGAAAAAATTGATTATCTTAAGCAATTGACGTAGCTATTCATGAATTGCAAAAACGTCGTTTATTTAATGTGGACATAAAATAAGAAATCAAACCATATTTACATATTAATTTTAATTGTAAGTAAAGTATAACACAGATTTCATTCATCATAATAATGTCATGCTTTATAAAAATAAAAAACCAATGATTAATTGAATATCTTGTAATTAGAGATCTGAAAACCAAAGACAAACTTTTAAACTGGGCAGCTTTTTGTTATTCACAGCTATCTCTTTCACACATTTAACGGTGAAGACAGTAAGAGCGAGACAACCTGCTCTCTGTTATACCCTTCTGGTGTATATTTACCTAAGATTTTTGAGCGTGATCTAAAAATGGTAATTGAGTATTGGTAATGTGAATTACTTTAATTTTAGCACTTAATACTTACAAGCTAAGATTTAAAGCCAGCAAGTGACACACTCAGTAAACCAAAAAAACAAAAAACACAACTTAAAAGTAGAAACTAAACAAAAAAATATATAAAACTAATCACATAACTCGATTACTCATTTTGAAAACCATTTCTTTTGATCATGCAATTTTATAATGGCTACACCTTTTTCGATAGCCCAAAGAAATGTCAGTATTTGGCATTTGCAACAAACCTACATAGCGAAAGAGCGAAATACTTCTCTTTTCAATTATTTGTGTCAAAATGAACTTTTTGCCAATACTTTCATATCAAAGTGGGTATATGTATTGTAGACTAGCATTTACTAACTGGTATAAAGCGTTTGTGCCTCACTTGATGGCTTTAATTATGTACTTTACACTAAATAACTAATCAGGCTAATCCTGACATCCTATAGTAGCTTACTCTTACCGGCAGATTAGTGTCTTAAACACAGAAAAGTCGGAAAACCCAAGCTCGTTTTCATGCAACTTTTCTATATTCTCGACTTTACATAATTATATTATTAACAGCCCCAAATTTTCCCTTGATCACCTTACACAATTATCGCCCAACTCTAATAGTAGTTTGTTGATGAGTAAATTAAATTAAGGCAAGTTATATAAAAGCACAGCCCTCAATTAAAATGTTTCAGTAACTGTGTAGTCTACACATATCATATTTTGTTCAATTGCTAACTACCCTGAGACGGTAGCTACCTATATCTAGGGTTATACATACCTATTTGATCAATAAACAAAATTCAAGATTATATACAAAACTATATTCCACAGAACTGTGCTTCTCAATTTGTGCAATGGTGTACAAAACCTATGTTTAAGCCAACAGTTATGTTTTCTTAAATATTCATACATGAATACTATGTTTGAAAACAATAATGCTTAGTATAATACTGGTATTAATTCTTATTACTGAAATAATCTGCCTTTGATAGTGTTGAAAGATGATAAATATGGTAAGTAAGCGAAATAGAATATTAGGATTAGGACTTATTTTCGATTAAGTTATTATGTTTTATATTGCTTTCTTGATTACTGTTTTAAGTCATGCCAATGTTATTAAATTAGTGTATAAAGGTGCTTATTATAGCACCCAAAGAGGACACACTCTTGATTTACAAGTGTTTATAGTCACCAAGTCAAATTCCCTTATTTTGTAAATATTATACTAACAATATCAATCAACTTTATACCCAATTTTATATACCAATCAAAATGTATCGAACATTTGCTTTCCATTACAAAAAAAATATTGATTATTTACAACAAAATTGAAACTAAGCAAAGTACAATATTACAAATTATACTAGCAAGCGTAATTCAAACGTCGAAAAAAAAAACTATCACCAGAAGAAGGCTACTTGCACAGTTTATTGCATATTCACTGATTACAAGGCAGGCTGGTAATGTCTTACGGTCAATACATGATTGAATACATCATATAGTCGCACTGTGATGTCTTATTGAAATAAATAAGTCCGCTTACGCACTAACAAAGTCTGAACGGAAGGGGTTCACAACCGATTACGGCGGTTTCTCAGGGCCCGAAGGCGCGCACGCCGTGACTTTGCGGATTATACATCGCCATTCTGACTTATCCCGTATCTCTTGATGAGCTCTTCCTGCAGCATGACGGTCTTCAGGATGTTGGGTTGAGCAGTGAACGCCACCGCCTGCTCGGGGGTTGCACAGTACTGATGGGAGCTGTCTGTGAGTATAACATTCTGACCGTTGCTTAATGATGCATTGTCTACTGCGTTCCAGAGTGCTTCGCTGGGTGAAGTCGTGTTGACGCCGGGCGGTGGCGCCGCGGGTGCTCCCGTGTACCTGAAGTACGGGTTCTTGAGGTCCAGCGTGTTGGTTGATGTGAGAAGATTGTTTTCTAGTGCAACCTCCATGGTAACATCATAGCTCTGTCTTTTATTGGCGACTAGAAGCACTCTGCCATAAAGTATTTGCCCCTTATTTGCGTATAAAGGATTGTCCAACAAGCATCTTACTTGGTACCAATGTGTCAAAGGCTCTGTAGGGGCAGTAGACAGCCATACATGTTGAGTAGCCCCGGCAAACAATACATCAAACCAAAACGCCAGCCCATGGCAGGTACCAGCCTGAGTCACCTCAAATTTAAATGGAATCTCAATACGGTGCAAGTCTGTTTCATTGGCATCTAGGAAATTCACCACATGTCTCACTGATTTTGCCATGCAGATGCGGATATCAAATGTGTCTACAATTGGTTGTCTAAAGTACTCCTTCATAGCATCATAACGTAACTCACTAAGGTCTACTCCATGGAAACAGGACTGGTACCAAAAGTTGGCTTTGTTATATTGCTCCATGAATAAAGCATCATCTGTGAACGGTGCTATGTGCAAATCGCCTCTTGTGGGGTACATATTACCGTTAGGCTTCAGCCATTTTTTCGCATGCAAATATGTTTCTAACATTCTCTCATTGTACAACATATACCCCATAGGTTCGGAGATTATTATATCTACAGATTCTGGTAGTTCAATCTCTTCAATCTTCCCCGCAATCACTGTGATGCGGTCTTGGAGACGGTTGGAGCGAACCAGTGCTTGAGCGTGGTACGCCATGTTACTAGCTTCTACTGCATATACCTTGCGGGCCCCAGCCTGAGCTGCAAAGAATGATAAAATACCAGACCCAGCCCCAACATCCAGCACCACTTTGTCCTTAAAATCGTTGATATTAGAAAGAATTGCCCGCTGGTAAGTACTTGTTCTCACGTAGTCTTGCATCATGTTCTGCTGCTGGCTAAGGTATCCATAAAACTGGAAATACTGCATAGCTGATGATTCCTCCGTGCGGACCGTGAATACCGACGACGAAGCCCCGGCCTTGACCTTCGTGACCAGCAGATGAAAGCTTTGGCAGTCTGCCTCGGTACCGAATTTGAAGAATAAAGTTTCATTGTCCATAGTAAAAATATACGACAAGGCAGCCACTCGCGAACACTCGCTTTGACTGTGGACGGGAAATTCTAGCAACTCATGAACCACTGCTAAGTCGGCCTGTATCACTTTCACACTCAATCCTTGAGGATCGTAGTCCACGTTTATGTTGGTTGGAACTTTGAAGCGCGGCGTCAAGACACCGTCGTTGTTGACGGCCGATATCGTGACCGCGCGAAACAAGTTCGCCATTTTTAGCAAGGCGAGGATGCGGCTAATTTATTAGAAAAATACACACGCGGACGGGCAAACAAAGAAAAATGCCAATGCCCGCTGAATTTTGGGAGGCCGGTTTGTAAAATCGATCACTCACACACAAACTTTTTGGGTTTGTCTATGGTTTCATGGCGGCGTGCTCGGTAGAGATGTGAATCGGCTTTCAGTTGTAAAAACCGAAACTTATTTAACTGAGCGGAACTTATTTATATTTTTCGTTTTATCTGGTTTTCCTTCAAAATAAAAAAGAAAATAGTACTCATGCAATTTTAAAACCTTTATGCTGCATGAATATAAAATATGAATGAACAACCAATATTTTATCAATCATATTCATTCATGCTAATGTCAATGTCAAATGTAACTGGCTAACTGTCAGTCACACATGTTTTTGAGGTTAGATTCTGTGTTGCTGTAGCGTATTTTATAAACACTTGCAATTTGTGGATAATTACTAAAAAAAATGAGCGATAAAAGTAAGCGAATTAAGGACTTAACATGGGATTCTGTTACGCTTGATGGTTTCCCTCTATCTATCACTGAACAAGGCTTTGTGGGGCTCGAAGAGTGCACTAACTATGATTTGGATAAAAACATAAAGAAAACGAAAATAGTAAGTATTTAAGCCATAAAAAAATAAAATTTGAATAAAACACAAGTCATTAATCACCTAATTTTTAACTGCTTTGAAAATAAATAAAAATTTAGTCACAAATAATAAACACGTTCTTACAGCGTAAGACACCTAAAAAGCGGAAAAAGCCTGAACCAAAAGCCGAAGATGCTACTACGGCTCCTGTAAAGAAACTCAAACTATCCAATGGTTTCATTGTTGAGTCCTGTGAGACAGCTTCTCCATCAAAAACCAACATATCTATAGAAAGTTCTGGCAAAAGTAAAATTATTACAGAAGATGCACCAAAGCAGCAAAATAAGAGTAAAAAAGCAAAGTTAGGTGAAGATATCATGAAGACCAACTCCTCTTTAACTCCTGAAGACATGTTATCGTGGGCTGAGTTTAAGTTACCAGAAGAAATAACTAAAGCTCTTATGGAACTAGGATTCAAACAGCCAACTAAAATACAGCAAATGGCTTTGCCTGCAGCTTTACATGGTTTGTATTTAGCTTTCAATCTAAAACACACACTCAAATCATTCATAAATATTTATCAATTATTTATAACTTTTAGGGAGAAGAGATATCCTTGGTGCAGCTGAAACTGGCAGCGGGAAAACCTTAGCATTTGGCCTTCCAATCCTCACCGGAATTATGAAGCTTAAAGAGAAGCAACAAATGGGACTTGATGTCTACGAAGTTGCTTACAAAAAGACTTCAGGCAGAAAAAAAGCAATCAAAGAAGAGCCAGAAGTAAAACCTAAAGGCAGACCCAGAAAAAACAGTAAAAGGCAACAAAAAAATCAAAGCAAAGTGAAAGAATCTTCAGAAGAAGGCTACAGCAGTGGTGATGAAGAGCAAGATAAGAAAACAAATGAAAATCCATCTCAAGAATCAAAAGAATATGATGACGATGACTATTTAGAAGAAATAGAAGTGCCGTTAAGAAAAAAGGTTCTCCACTCTGACGAAGAAGCCAGTGATGATGAGAATTTCATCCACCTCTCTGACATGTTGGACGCTGATGATCTTGCGGACAAGTCTAGTGACGAAGAAGATGATAAAGAGAAGAACGACAGCGGCAATGAAGATGCAGCTTCAGCGACTGAAGGGGAAGACACTGAAATCATTGATGAAGACGCTGAAGGTTAGTCTCTTTACTATTAAACTTAAGCAGGGATACTCTTTAAGATTTGAAAACCATTAAATGCAGATAAATGAGTTTCTCTTAGAATTCACGTGTTTTAAGTTAGTCTTCTGTTTTCATAAATCAAAATCCATCTTGATGCTTATCTCAATTTAGGTAATATTGTCAAACAAACATCTGCACTTAGAATCAATTTTGACATTTCCCTCTTATTTCATCATTATAACAATATGTTATATTTTCAGGCATAGGCTGTGTGAAAGTCATAGATGATGTCCAGCTACCAGACCAAGTGGTTCCTAAAACTGGGAAGCCTCTGTATGCGTTAATATTGACACCCACCAGAGAACTGGCTGTACAAATCACCAACCATTTGAAGGCTGTGTCAAAATATACAGGTATACACAACAATCTTAAGATAATTGTTATTTATTTGTTTCAAATTAATTTTCAGTCTTTTCACCTTATTAAAAACCTATGGAAAGTTGGATAAAAAGTTAATATATTTTTGTCTATGATTCAGCATTCATTTTCTTAATTCTACTAATTGTTCTAATATTCAATTCGTCATATTTGCTCAGGTATTCGCATAGCAACAATAGTAGGTGGTATGGCAATCGTGAAACAAGAGAGACAGTTGGCAGCATCTCCTGAAATAGTTGTAGCAACTCCGGGCAGACTCTGGCAGTTGTATAATATGGGCAACACTCATTTAATGCAGTTGCCGTATGTAAGGTAAGATTTCAATAAAAACAGTGTGATTAAAAATCCAATTGTTACTTTTATTTGGAAAAAGGAAAAGTGTACTAGGTAACTAAAATAAAAAATGTTTTGGGGAGTCATACTGTATGTTAATTAGATATTCTGTAGATAAAAGTCCTGTTTAATGTTGCTTTAAAGAATAAATCATAGTTATGCTCCTATTTCCCTCTCTACTAAATTTTAATGTTAACCTAAAATAAATACCCCAACATATTTATTGACTTCGTATATTCAGCCTACTCATTTGGTGTACTTATACTGATTTGACAAGAAAATATGTAAACATTACTCTGCTTAGAGTTTTTCCGACTATTTTCACTCTCAGCTTAGTGCTTAAAGCCGAAGTTTGAAACTTTGTGCCAACTAATTAAGCGTATAATTAAAGAATTAAACATTATGTGATTTCGATTTTTGATTTTGACACTTATATACGTGAGTATACATATGAGGCCGTCAGCGCAAAACTGGCCTAAGGTATTGATAATTAGTATTGAGAAATTAACATTCTTAGTTAAGTGAGATTTCAGAATATGATATAATTTTTTTTTTTTTGTAAATTTAAATTATTTACTTGTATTTATTGTTTAAACCAAAATGCCTTTGTAATTGCATAAATTTTTGTTATAAAAACTTAATATTTAAAATATTTTTGTGGGTTAGGCCACCTTTGCATTATGTTTTACGATAGTTTTTATTTAATTTATAAGCTTAGGCCAAAAATGAAAAGCAACATTAATTAAAAACTCTTTATTTTCAGTTCACAAAAGTAAAAAAACAACTTTAAAGCTTATACCTAAATTTAAAACTTAGAAAATATTATTCATCAGATTGTTCATCCACAAAAATGTCATCTGCCTCTGTTCCGGATGTCTTCAAATTGTTGTAAAAGTCGTGATGACACGGAGGAATGTAATTCAGTAATTCAATTAAGTCTTTCTTCTTCTTTTCACTAATTGCATGATTAGCAGGATATAAAGTTTCAAGATTTTCAATAATAACAGAGTTCCTCTTTTTAAGGTCAGCCTCTCGAAATAAAACCTCATCATTATTTGAGTATTTAAAATACAGTTTAAAAGGATGCATTTGACAAAACATTAACCATTGCATCTTTAGCCATTCAACTTTACCTTTGTCTGCACAAATTTTGCGGTTAGTAATGTTTTTTTGTGGGTTAGGCCACTTTTACACTCTAATTGAATGAAGTAATTAGTTATGCAAAAACATTTTAAGTGGTGCCATCTATTATGTACGTGGGAAACTATTTTAAGGCCATTTTTGCACTGTAGAAATATGAATTTCGAATTTGTTCATGCATATAACTTACCTTGCGTTCCGTTAATCGCTAACAGAACTGTTAACGCTCAAATCGCTTACAACCGTTCCGATTACTTTTAGCACGATATTGACAGTTATTGCGTCAATTTAAGTTTTGACAGCGCTTACGCCGACCATACTCCAAAGTGTTGGTTCTCTGAGCGCAATGTTAATGACGTCATCGTTCTCACCCATGGTCGACAATGGACGCGCTCACGCTTCAACGGAACGGTGATGTGAGCACTAAAATCGCTTTTATCTATTTGCGGAACGCAGGGCATGAAATAAGCAAAATGTTGGTTAGGCCATTTCTGCGCTAACGGCCTCATATAAGTGTCAAAATCAAAAATCGAAAATTTTGCTATAGTGATATAGCAAATTCGAACTACAATAGCTTTTCTCTACCAGGTTCCTAGCGATAGACGAAACGGACCGTATGATCGAACACAACCACTTTGACGAGCTCCATCCTATACTAGAGAGGCTCAACTCCGATGAAAGTAAATGTGGAAGCAGACAGAACTTTGTGTTCTCCGCTACGTTGACTATAGTGCATGAGTTGCCAGCGCATATGAAGGGGAAGAAGGTATGTGGTTTTATATGTTTTAATTAATAAACTAGCCTGTTAGTGGATTCACAGGTGTAGTAATGAAAGTAGCTAATGTCATTCACTGTTAATGTAAGCTGCTGGTTAAATGTTTTTTTAATATTGGATGATGAAATTAGCTTATTATCATTTTCGATTATTTGATAAAATTTCAGAAAACAAGTGAATTAACTTCGATTGTTTTATGCATGAAGTTGTGCCTCTTTCTTTCAACTCATATTAAAATTATAGATAGTATTTAATGTATATTTATTTTGTAATGTGTAGGTTACCAAAGGTGGCAAGATAATAAACAGAAAAGTACAGAAAATGACACCGCAGCACAAAATCAAA
The DNA here is from genome assembly GCA_916618145.1 of Emmelina monodactyla. Taxonomy (NCBI): domain Eukaryota; kingdom Metazoa; phylum Arthropoda; class Insecta; order Lepidoptera; family Pterophoridae; genus Emmelina; species Emmelina monodactyla. The sequence goes on along the minus strand of OU745323.1, from coordinate 1,512,073 downwards.
CGTTTAGTAGAAATGATAGGCATGAGCGAGCCCAAAGTTGTGGATATTACTCAGGAAAACCAAGGTAAATAAGTTGTATAGAATTCTTAGTTTCCAAAAGTTTAAGGCATGATGAGGTTTTTTTGTGGCGCTTATTTTTTGACATATTGTTAAGATTAAAACAAAACCCCACAAAGTATGGATTAAAAAAGAAAATTGTCGCATGTAAGTAATAGTTTAATGAAGAAAATATTAAAAGTACCTCCTAAAAGTCTACATTAACATGATAAAAAAAGAACCTCAAATATATTAAACTCGACCTTATATAATTATGTTAAAAACTACAGCTTTCTTCTGAAATAAAAACTGCAAGTTACATAATTATTTTCGGAATTCCTAGTTAAAATTCATTCAGTCATTTTGTTATCCCACTCGATGGGTTGGGTAAGAAAAAAATATTATTTTGCAATATATTTTACAGGTGCCGCAGAAAACCTAACAGAGAGTCGCATAGCCTGCTCGCTAGAAGATAAAGACGTACATTTGTACTATGTACTGAAAAGACACCCGGGCAGGACTATAGTGTTCTGTAATTCTATAAACAGTGTGAAACGGTAAGTGCAAACTAATTCTTATTATAATAAATTGATTTGTTTCTGTTTTAAAGGTGTTAGATGTTTATAGAATAAATAAGTTATGTTTAGTGGACATATAATACCATTATAATCTGGCCACCGAGAGATTGCGTTTGTGACACATGCCAGTAGTGTTGGGGTAAAAAATAATATTGACAAATATTTTTTCAATCAACATTAGTAAAAAAATTAGTTTATCTTATATCTATTTTACTTGTATAGCAAGAAACTCCAACTGCTGCCTTTTTTCAAAACAAATATTTAGGTCTACAATACAATAAGTACTAAAACTAAAAGTAGGTAATAAATACTTAAAATAATAGATATCGCGCTGGTATAAATTTAATCAGATTCCGATTCGCTTGAGGAGGTGCTATCATCATCTTCTCCAACATTTATAATTATGTTATTATCAATGATCGAATCAATTCTAATATCTCGATCAAAGTCTTTGGTAATAAGATTTTTTGTTTTTTCTACCGCCTTCGCCCAGTCTTCCTTCGTGATTTTTTCGCAAGCTTCTTTTAATAGAGCCATCATCTTTTTTGTGCTAAAAGGTGGGGACGTATTGCGACGGGCTGCATAACCCTTAATTTGAGCCCAAATTAATTCAATAGCATTGTATTGGCAATGATATGGTGGAAGTCTCAGCACCCGATGACCGTACTGCAGAGCTAATTCATCTATTTCATATCTAACATTTGCCGATTTATTTTCTTTCACTAACCGCAATAGTTATGCTTTAAGCATATCCATATTTACGTCGATATCATGTTTTTATAACCAAGCTACTTATTCTGCTTTTTTATTAGAAATTGATTGATAACTTTAAAATTGACTGATATTTTTAGCACATCCCTACGAAAATATGATGTTGTTTACATTTTTAAAAATACATATTTTATCAGTAATTATTACCCTTACAGTAAGCCATCAGTTATAAAATTTAAAATCAGTGTGTTTTAATATCATTTTATTGCTTATTATTTGTTTGTAGGGTCAAAATAGACGACTTTTTTTTGTTTGTTTTCGTAGACGGCCTGTCAAAGTTACCTCGTTATGTCAAACACAATGTGTCAGGAACGCATTCTCTCGGTGGCCGCATTATAATGACAGATGCGAGTTATTATAAAATCAAGTTTTCGCAAATTAGTTAATTAATTTTAATTTGTTGTTTTAATCAATTTAGTTAAGTACTTTTCTTGACTTGGAAATGTATAGAAGCTGTCAAAATTCCTAGGCAAATAATACATTATTTTTATTAACTTTATTTTCAATAGAGTTTGTTTATTTTAATCATAACAATGATTGGAAAAGAACATTTATTGTTTTTTTATTATATGTAGGCAATATTGCGTTACATACTGTAATTAATGTATTTTTTCTTATAGACTAGCAGAATTGCTGTTAATATTGAAATGTAAACCGCTTCCATTATACGCGAGTATGCCACAGAAACAGAGGCTTAAGAATCTAGAAAGGTATTGTTTTATATGTCTAACTATTTTTGATTTTTTTAAGAACTAAAAAAAAGTGTTCTAAGTTTAAATGTGTATAGTATGTCCGTTTGAAGATGAACCGATTTGGATTAAGTGTTTATGTTAAATTTACAAAATAATTTATTTCATTTTATAGTATTTTTTATTACATTCAATCAACGTTAATTTCGAATATCAACTTTAAACACTGTTTGAACAATACCTCAGTCAAGACTTCCTTAGATACAAAAAAATTTACATAATTCACATTACACAAACCGTAATTTTTAATTCAAGATTTTCATATTTTTTCCCCATTAAAAACCATTTCCCATTATCCAAAACCACTGAAATTCTACCCAAAAATGTCAAAATTCCTTCTCAAAAGTTTTTTCTTTTTTTTTTATAATTAATAACGGGTGTAAAAAGACCACTTCCGAAGTCTGAAACCATGTATTCTGGAGCCTCAATAGTAACTAAATTTACTAACAGCATACCCAGAAAACTCAATTTAAAAAGTTATTAAGGATCGAAAAGTCATATTCGCCGCTTGAACTGTCGGTTCAGGTGCGATTTTTTACATTGCAAATTAAATTAAAACCCTATTTAATTTGAAATTATCGCAAAATCTGATAGTATTACCTAATGAAATTTTGGAAAATTAGGAAAAAAATTTTTTTTTCGGTAACCATAAAAAAAATTGTTTTTTGCTCAAAACGTAGCCAATACCCCTCCAGCAATGCCCAGTTTTTGTTTTCGGAAGCGGTTCTTTTACACCCTGTATATGTATTAGGTTCCGCGACTCCCCCCACTCTGTGCTGGTGGCGACGGACGTGGCAGCTCGCGGGTTAGATATACCTGATGTAGACCACGTCATACACTACCAGGTGCCGAGGACGGCCGAGGTTCGTAATATACCATTACTAATACGAGCGACCATTTTGACATTTTCACTAGCAACTATACAATAGTTGGTTAGAAATATACAATACTAGCGGCCCGCCCACGCTTCGCAATGGTATAATTTTGGCCGATTTGATTAGGAAACATTGATTTTAGGCTAACTTAAAGAAACTTCTTTATAATGTTCTATATTTACAAAAATTTAAATGAATAAATTCCCTATCAAAATCCGTTACGTAGTTTAGGAGGAGATAGCGGCCAAACATACAAATAGACAGAATTAGCGACTTGGATTTATACTATGTAATGATTAGTACCTAATCAATCTACAGGTTAACCAATGTTGTCTTAACTTTATTTCTTACTATCCATAGTTATAAGATGTTCTATGATCACAAAATAGTCTATACACACCCTAATAACGTAGCTAGCTCAAACATCAAATATCACAAACTTAAGTGCTTTGAAATATTACTTTGCCTGGCTTTTCCCAAATTTTCCAGGTTATATATCAAGTTTCATCCAAATACGTTCAGTCGTTTTTAGATCAATATCAAACAGACACACATACATCATCACAAACTTTTTAATTTATAATTTTAGTTAGAAGTTAGATTATAGATAAGCTTGATTTAATTACAAAGAGGAGAGTTTTGTATGTAGCAAATAAAACCAAAAACTACTATACTAACTTTAACGTTTTTCTCATTATGGGTTAGCAACGTTATCGAAAAGAATTAAAAACTTAGTTTAAATAATGGATACTTATAAAACAAAATATTAACTTAGACAAAATTCATTGTTAAAAAGATATATGTATTTATAAAAATATAATAGTTCCGACTGTTCAAAACCGATAAAAAATATACATGTATCTATTTAAAACACAACTATATTTTACAATATTTATTTCTAGAACTATATTCACCGCAGTGGTCGCACCGCTCGAGCCAACAAGGAAGGTCTCACAATACTTATGATGGAACCTGACGAAGCTTATACATACTCCAAATTGTATAGAACTTTGAATAGAAGTAAGTATTATTTGTATTTATATAAAGTTTTTTATATTTGCTATATATAAACGATATACCGACATAATATTAACAACAATGACTGTGCCTTTTTGTGGGTATAATAGTTAAATTAACATTTCTAATTATTTTGCTTTACTACATCAAAGTACTTTAGACAGCCAAGTGGTGTGTTGAGCTTATATTTCCAAATAAAAATATTTCAATTATACATACACACGTGTGTAAAATTCACAACAGTTTCAATAAAATAAAACGATACTACCTTAACTAAAGCTTTAACACTAAAGAATCTAAAGTCTGCATTTAAAATCCTTGTCAAAATTACAACGTTGCCCGCATTTTGACATTACCCAAGTAAAATTATTATCTCTTTAATTTTTCACCTTTTCTCTCGTCATATAGCTACCGAGCTACCTTCCTTCCCCCTTTCCCCTCTCTCGCTGCCCCCCCTCCGCCGCCAGGTGACATTAGCCCGAGAGTTGCTACATCTGCAACAAATGAAGAACCAAGCCAACGCCGCCTTTGGATGGAGAGAGAAAATGGCGAGGGAAATGGATATTATAGTCGATGACGATGTGCTGTATCCTTTTTGTAATGAACGAATGGGAGAGTAAATGGGTTTTTGATGGCGGGAAGGATATGTATCGGTAACGTTTGTTTAAAAATCAAGGGGGATTTTGACAGGTGTCAGGTTTTTTGGGGATTTCGTATTGGGCTTGTGAATCAAAAACGTGGCATTCTCAAAATATTTAATACCTTCTAACCATACATCTATCGATGATAAAAGCACAGGACTTTAGCGCTTGATAATAACGTTATTCTGTAATTTATTTCGTTTAATTGTTATGAACAATGACAACTGTCAAAATAACATGCTGACTAGACGCATTACCCGACTGAGTAGAAGCCAAAATAACCCAAAATTTATAGATAGACGCTTTTGAAACCATTAATTTAAATGCAACAAAGAAATATAGCTTGTGCAAAGTAATATTGAAGTAGTCAAAAAAGCAAAGAAAATCAATGTTAGATGTGCTATGAATCAAATAATCTAAGATCTTTTGTTCAGAGGTTTTGGGTTCAGCCGTTGTTATTTTAAGTATTTAATCAACTAAACGTTCGATTTACCTTGTTTTTCCAAACAATTCCTGAACTCCAACCCCAGACCAGTAAAGAAGGTGGACCCCTCCATCATCAGAGCCATAGACAACAAGAAGAAGCAGCTCGACTCTTTGCTAGCACAGCCGGTGTTCCCTAAAGGATTCTCATATAAATACCCCACACTGAATGATCCCATGGCGTTGAGTGTTCCGGATGAAAATGCTTTGGAGGTTTGTTGGATTTTTTTATTAATTGGAGGTGTTTTTTGGTTGGTATTATTTTTTGTAGGTTAGTTGAAGGATATATTTTGTTTATTTTAGTGCACTGTTTTTGTAAAAATTCTAGATTATAATATAAGCATTAAAAATTTACATTTTGACACTTTGTAAGTAAGTTATTGTTGTTTCTTTATGCAGTGTAATATACCTGTCTCTTTCTAATGTAAGGTTTTTTGTTCTTTTTGTAGAGCTATTGTTACTTTTATTTCTTACGGTTTTGTCTACCTATGCCTTCTTCGAGAAATGAGAGATTTATTTTACTTTTTCTATTTAGGTAATGAAGAAAGCGATACAGTCCGGTGAAATAAAGAAGCAGAAGAGGAAATCTAAAAACGAGGCGTTTTTGAAGTTGGAAAAATTATTGAAAAACAAGAATTAATAAAAATCATTATGGACTTATTGTAAATATGTACTTTTATTCATGAAGTTAGTAGACTGTAGTATTACTAGCTGAACCTGCAAACGTAGTTTTGCCAAATTTGAAAAAAAAAAAGATGGGGTGGACAACCCTTATCACTTAGGGGTATGAAAAATTGATGTTGGCCGATTCTCAGACCTACTGAATATGCTCACAAAATTTCATTTTACGGGAACGAACATTGTGACACGAGAATTTTATTGTATACTAGTGACCCGCCCACGCTTCGCAATGGTGTAATTTGGCGAGACTTGTTCCCGTAACCCGTTTTAAGTTAAAATAACTTTATCAGAATTTTCTTTGTTTACAAATTTAAATGAATACCCTAAAATATGGAGAAAACCGCATTTAAATCCGTTACGTACTTTAGGAGGAGTTAGCAGCCAAACATACAAACAGACAGAATTAGCGACTTGGATTTATACTATGTAATAAGATTACGTAACACCTAAGAGTAGTGAGAGAATGAGGAATGCTCATAATATTCATAGAGTTTTCAATACGAGAAAATAATAGTAGATGACAAACATGTTATGGGAAGTGTACATATTCTAAAATAGGATTATCTAAAATGCTCGAGAAAAAAACTAAAGTAGAGTAGGTTTTAAAATATTGCTGATGAAATAAAAAACGAATTAGGAAAGATAAATAAGATAACGTGTTTATTTATTTACAGTTATTCACAAAATAATAAATTTAACATTAGATTTCTTAATTAACACAATTTTTAACTTATAGCATCTTATTTGCTGTGTTTTGGAAGCCATATTAAGCTAAAATGAAACATTAACTGTTGACAAAAATTTCCTTTTACTTATAAATAAGAAACTAATGATACGTGATTTCTTCATTTGTTCGAGACTGGCGAAAGTTCTAATTATCTTTTTAAATTAAAAATGTTACATACATGATAATGATGGTATTTAATACCTCGAATTAACTTGGCATCAAATCTTTTGACGTTCTATCTGTAATTTATTAAAAGAGAGGCCACTTTAATGTTAATTCTTCTGGTTAAGCATTTTATTATTATTAAAGTTATTAAATGAACAATAAAACGTACATTAAAGTTAACTGAGCATTTAACCACTTGTTATCTGATACATAAGATTACATAACATAAAAACTCCATACAAAGAGAAACTTAACTATGTTAGTTAACAATATCATGTTGAACTTAACAATCCATCTTTCATATCAGAAAAACACAACACCTTTATAACATCACATTTACAAAAGATCACGAGATCATGACTACTTTGAAATCGGTAAAACAACTGAATCTGTCTCATAAATCCACTTTGGCACCAATATTGCTCAACGGTATCGCCTGTAGTTCAGTTCGTAGACACAAGAACTCTCCGGCCACACATGTGATAGCGGCACAGGCTATGTTCAATGCCCACCATGAAAATGTGGTTGGGAATCTGCTGTTATAGAACCAGCAAATCAACAGATGGACTCCGTAGAATGTACAACTGGAATACAAATAAAGTTTGGAAGAAAACAACATAATGTAAATGTAAAACATATACATAATGTAAAATGAGAAAAGGCTTTGTATCTGTATTATTATAAAGATCCAAAAGTTGATCCAATTAAAATAATTCAGCAAAAATTAGAATTCCTAAGTTATGTTTCTATGAATGTTAAAAGTTGCATTAGCAAGTGGGACTAATAGAGACTGTTATTATGATAAGGATAATAATGATCAAGTTCTTCTGTGAGTATAGCATCAACTTTCTAAAATAAGTATATTCAAATTACCTAAAATCCAAGCACAATTTAGTTCTTCCAACAATGGTCCATAGAGCAAAGGCTCCTAATATAGAATTTAGTACAAATGCTAGAATCACACATCTTCCTTCACTGTCAATAACATGTATTTCCTGAAAAAGAGGTTGCAAATTACGTTCTTTAGCAAAACATTTAGAACTGCAAAAATAAAATACCTAACTAAATAAATTCTTAGAGGATGTACGATGCTGCACCACTGCACTAGAAACAGAAGGTCTTGGGTTCGATTCCTGCCAATTTAGTAAAAGATACTTTTCATCATAAGTTTGTGTTTATGTGAAACAAGATTCCCCCTAGTCCATTGTGTGGTATCAACAACAAAAGTGCAGAAACACTTACTTTAAGGCTACTTTGCTGTGAAAGGTATTTGTTATTAGTAAACTACGACATAAAATTGTTTATTTTATTCAAAAGTGAAGAGATGGCAAGAGTTTACGAAAGAACCACAAAACTTACGTGATATTCGAATATGTGGTCCAAAGTCCGCGTTGAGCTAGTCAAGTCCTGCATTATTGCTATTAAAATACATAAACTAAGATATAATACCGACTGCATAGCCACAATCTGAGCTGAAATTAAACAAGGGTCCCATTGCGTGTAGCGAAATGATCCAGTTAATTTCTTTATTTTCGACATTTTATAAAGGTTAATCTTTATACCATTACACACATAGATGCACAAGATTTGTAACTAGCGATTGGAAATGGATTTCTGTTGATTTATTTTCAGAAAACATATGTTTTTAGAAAATTAATTGTATCGCAATGTAATTTCATTTAACAAACTTCAATGACAAATCGAGTGTGTTACCAACGTAAGGTATAGTAATCAGTATTTTTCTCAGTGCTTGCTTAAACATCAAGTTAACATGAGTGCAATAAGTAACTAAAATTAATTTTAACTTAAAAAAAATACAATTGTAGTATTATATGTATTATAGTATACATTCGATCTAATTAATTTCTGAAAGTAAATATAAGATTCCTCCAAATCACGAAGCCCAGTCTTTTTTTCAAATGGTGACAGTGACAGCGCAAATGAGTGTCATACTTTCTTTTGTTCGGCTACGTTCCGTTTTGAGCTTGCGCTTGCAACAAATAGAATAAGTACTTACAACAACTTTTACTTACAACGATTTGATGACAACTTTTGTCATTACTCTTGCTAGTAAGCTTCTTTTTCTTTACTTAGCCTCAGCAAAATAATTTGAGAAGAAGAATCTGGTATATATGGCCGTTTAGGGCTGCAATTAGGTATAACTTTGTAGTGCTCTTCGTTTAAATTTTGAATGATATTAATTCAAAAATAATATTACCCTAAGTACCTAAACCTATTGGTAAGATTATATTATAGTATGAACATGTGACATTAAAATTACGTTAATAAATGGTAAAATTGTCGTCGCGGTATTATCATTACATAGTATAAATCCAAGTCGCTGATTGTGTCTGTTTGTATGTTTGCCCACTTACTCTTCCTAAACGAGTTGAGGGATTTTAATGCGGTTTTCACCATCGTTTAGGTATTTTTTTCATTTAGATTTGTAAATAAAGACCGGTTAGAAAAAGTTTTTTTAAGTTAGCCAAAATTTAAGAATTCTGGAACAAGTCGAAAAATTACACCATTGCGAAGCGTGAGCGGGTCGCTAATCCAATATAAAGTGTATTCCGATTGCAGATATCCTACGCCCTGCCCAGCTAGCACCACACACATCGCTGCGTTTTTAAGATGATGACGTCTGTGTGCTCGACATAAAAATAAACCAGCTAAGTGCGAGTCTGACTCTCTCACGAAGGGTTCCGTCCCATTAACTATTGAATGCGACAAAAAATAAATAAGTAAAATGGAAGGTAAAATGAAACTTACAAAATTCCATAAAACTAATTTATTAATAACATTAAACTAAAAACAGATTGCGTAGCTATAAACCTGATAACTATATAAAAACAAAAAGTCACAACATTTGTTCGTTATTTGTATTCTTTCGCAAAACTTATTTCTAAGATAAAAACAATGACAGCATAAATCACAAAAATATCACATTTCACATAACATAGCTTTGTATATCCATAAGATTCTTTAAAGCATGTGTTTTTGTATTGTTTAGAAATTTGCAACAATTGATTATATTTACACTTTAATTTGAATTATCTGAAATTTAATCCATTTCATATTTCGAGACGTTTTGCAGAATTTTTTTTGGTCAAAAACACATACCTAGATAGATTAGTAATGTTTTTATATATCTGCAGTGTGGGAACAATAGTGCTAACTAAAGCTAGGAACAGGTAAAAAGGTGCGAATCGGTGTTCAATTTAATATTTATTATGTGAATATTGGTGATCACAACATTATTAAAAGTTAATCATTACACTTATTGCAAGTGCTATGTAACTTTTCAACGGATTTTATACATTAGCAAAACATAATATCTAATAATAATAATAAATAACTACAATTTATTTTTTGTTGAAACTTGATTTTGACTCGATTTTGACGGCAAAAAAGTATGTTTATCTTACATAAGATTACATTTAAATCAAGTTAAATAAAATAATACACAACAATAATTATTGCAATGACCAACAATAGGAAAAGCTTAAAAACATAATCACAACAAGACATTATAGTATTGTAATACGACTATATTTCACAATACGATACGAGTTATTACTTGCAAGTGGTAGAGAAACCATAGGTTTATGTCAAATATGTCAAAATTTACTCAATCATGACGACTTTTCAATAAAAGAGGGGGGTCAGACCAAATCAAAACTGGGAGTCATCAATTTATGATTAAAATAAATATATCTTATAGTTATTTTAATCTCAGGCAATATCTAATAAGCGAAAAGCAATTTTATTGCTCACATTAAGGCGACAACTCAAGCTCAATGTCCATTATATTTTATGTTTACTTACAATTGTAAACACAAATACATTCAATCTTATTGCAATAATAATAAGATTGAATTTCACTTAAACATAGCTCATTTATTGAACTACGGCATATAACTTCGTAATATTTTGTAGTTTTGACTAATTGTATTTATTTTTTGGGGTATATTTTACTTATGTTACAACTATTAATTACAGCTTCTTGGTGTCTTTGATTTATGCAAATACTGTCACTTCGAGTTGATTCAGACAGGCGATTTTTAACGCTTACAAAAGAACTAAAATTCCAATATTTTATTATTTCTCTTATGCAATTGATTTAAAAAAAATAGTTTATAGATTGGTGGCTACAGTTTACGATGTTTGTTTTTTTCTGTAAAAATTTTTTTTTTTTAAATAACTATAAAACGATGACACATTCTACATATGATACTATTTAGATTTAAGATTAAGATAAGATTTAGATTTTAGATGTTTGATTAAAAAAAACGTAAAAAAAATCGCCCGATCTGAGTACCCACCTATTCAAAAATTACTTTATATAGACATTTACATTAAATATAATAAACAAAAGATCTTAAAGTATCACTATGACCACTCAAAGCGTATATTATATATTTCTCACAAATACCTTATGCATATAACTAGAATTTATACTTATTTATACATTTATAGTGATACTTAAAGATCCAAAGTAAGTGAAAATATACTTGTTTTTTATTTTATCTATAAAATTGATATGTTTAGCAAATTATGCGTTTTATATGCGTCCGACTGCTTTTATTAAGGCTAGCAAATGGGGTCATTTATATACGCGATTTGATATTTATATATCAAATGATACTACAAGTTTATCTTTGCGAACCCCTTTTTTTCTGGTTGTCTATAAAATAAAGACAACATTAATATTAACTAACATATCGGAAGACTACAAAAATGAACTGTTACCCTACTCCAATGCTAGGCTGTACCAAAATGAGTACAATATTAATTTGACAGTATGTTACACAACGTAAAGTTGAAATATAAGTGTAGAATTTTTAAATTCAAAATGTAACTTGAGTTGAATTTAAAAAAATAGGTCATCGTTGGTTAGGACATTTTTTGTAAAAAATAAATTTAGCAAATACTTGTATTATACCTACTGGTGATTTAAATCATTTTTAACCGATTTCATTGGTAACGTGTTCAATATTATAATGGTCATATTAAGGTAAGGTAAGACATAGTTGGTTAAAACTAGTGATTAAAGAACTCGAGGTTTTTAAACCCTTTCAATCAAAACTCGCCTTAAATTTTACGGCTCGACTCAAAAATTACCACTTGAGGCTTTTTAGTAATGTAAGATGACTTCAGTCATTAGAGTTCAACTCTGAAATAAAACGACTTGAGTCTTATAATAACAGTTAAAACGACTAAGTCGCAAGTCTTTTAGTAAAGAACTCGAGTCGTTTAACTTGAGATTCTAAAATAATAAACTTCAGTGCTTTATGTATTTTTATTGAGTTGTCTAATTTTTTATCTCTAAATATTTTTAGAATAACAAAAAAATGACTATATAGTAATAATGACTTGAGTCGACTCCCCGTTAAAGAGCTTAAAAACCTCAAGTTCTTTCATCACTATTAAAACCACAATTCAGTAGTTTGTTAAATTAGTTATGACTTTATTACTCTGAGACGCTTGGCAGTTATTTATTTTAATATTAACCAATCGTTGTGAAACATACTGTATATTTGAACGGAATAGTACGTTTTGAGGTAGCTTTTATTTTTCGACTAATACTTCCACGATATAAAAATATATTAAACAATAAAATAATTTCAACACGATTTTGTCATTAAATAATATCGTTCGGTATTTTAACATATTTTCGTTGTATTTCTACTCTGATTTATTATTTCAATTGAAAATCGTTATTTTTTTATGTCATCTTCAATTTAAGACAAAGCAGTTGATTTTTTATTAAAATCATAAGGTACTTATAGGAATACAAAAAAAAAATTAATATTTTTTTCAAAAGCCATTGACAAAATTATATTAAAACAAAACTTTCCTAATTGCACTTTGCCTATAAGCACCTTAGTTATCGTCTGAGCAAATTAATGAAAGTCAAAGCAAATTGAACCATATTTCAATGGTGTTTGGGGTTGTTTTAAGGCGAACTTTCATCGTCGACCTCTTTTATAACCGTGTCGGATTCCCAGCGGGCCCTCTCTGCTAATAATGTGGCTAGTTTCTGAAAAAAATATATATATAATACAAGTATTTATAATATACAGTTATACAGGGTGCATAGAAAGCTTCCGAAAACAAAAAATAAATATAGCTAAATGGATACTTGTAACGTTTAAGACAAAAAAAAATATTTTTTTGTTGTTTTTACGATTACATAAAATATTAAGATAACTTCAAATCAAATAGCGTTTTAATTTGATCTGCAAAGTAAATAATCACTCCTGAATCATTACTTGATGTGTGAGCTTTGACCTCAAGTGGCAGACATTACTTTTCTGTCATTTATATATTTTGTTTTTTATTGTGGTTTTGGGCATTTCATTGGTTAATTCAGCTACTATTTAGACTCAACTCAAAAAGGCTCAAACGAAATAAGTACTTTGTGTCGGGCTTCGGAAATGGTCTGCTTACACCCTGTATATTGTTATTAAATATAAGTTATCTCTACACTTACATCCGGGCGGTCCAACACGACGATTCTGTTTTCTATTTTCGGCGCCAGCTCACACGACTGCTGCTCTAGATCATCTAACGACGCGCGTCGGGTTAACCTAGACAATATATTATTATGTAATTATATACTTGTGAGACTCATTTTATTAATTTTGAAGTTATAGATACTGGAAAAAGGAACGCAGGTCCCCGAGCATTATGCGACTGGGATTCGAACCCAGGACCTTTAGAAAACCGGTCCAATGCTCTGACCACTGAGCTACCGCGCCGCTACGGTGACCAACCATTATTTTATTAATCATCTTGTAGTAACTGAATTAAAAACTGAATAATATTATAACGGCCTTATTTATAAACGCATCGTAAACTATATGAGTAAGAATTTTATCTCTCTGTCAATCTTATATAACAGATTCCTTATCAGACATATACAAAAGACATTTTTACTAAAATAGGTTTATAATGCGTTTATGAATAATACCGTTAATCTATTATTCTTATATATGTATATGTTACCGCTAATACCCGAAGTGCGGCTACACCTAGTTTTAGCCGGTTAGAACATCAATAGGTTAGGTTAGTTAGGTTACTTTTTTGATACCACCCAGAAAAAGGAGACTCCGTCGACTCATGATTGAAGCCATTTTTTATATACTTAGGTATATATTTTTTTTACAGTTTTCCATATTAAGAACACTTCTAACCGGCTAAAACTAGGTGTAGCCGCACTTCGGGTATTAGCCGTAACATATACATTTTAAGTTCAGTCCTAAGACAGTCCTAAATCAGTGCGCATGTATCTCTAACCGATTGTTAACATCGTTATTTTGACAGTTGTCAATTAACAAAATGAAATGTCATAATCACGATCGTCAAAAGTTCTGTGCTTGCAGCATAATTTAGACTTTCTCATGGTTACAAATTAGTGAATTAATGTAAGTTATTGCGATTCCGTTCGCGTGGAAGTCGGTTTCCCGTGGAAATGAGATGTTTTCCCGCGGTAAAAAGTACCCTATGTGTTATTCTGATGTATAACCTATATTACGGTAAAGTTTCATCCTAATCCGTCCAGTAGTTTTATGTGAAAGAGTAACAAACATCCATACATCCATACTCACAAACTTTCACGTTTATAATATTAGTAGGATAAGCTAACCTGTGTGTGTGGTGTATGTGTGAATGTTCTACAGAAGAGGCGCGACGTAGCGATGGCTCGTCGTTGGATTCCAACATCTTAACTAGACTGTGGCTGCAGGGAAATAGGGAAATAGAATATTAATAATTGTGTTTCTGATTAGTTTGATTTATCATGGCATTAAGTTGTTTTGACATATCAAAGTATTAATTAAAAGGGATGGTTTATGTTGTGTTAGATAACTAATGGTGATTTTCAATTGAAACTGCCAATAACTCTTTTTAAACCAATCACGTCACGGATTTTGACAAAGTTTTCACCACTAGATAATTCTAAAGACGGTTTGAAAGTGAAGAATATTCCGTTTTTTTTCTTTATAAGAAGGGGATGTTTCTTAAATATTTCGTCAATAGTTGATATGGTTGCGAAATCACTCTATAGATTAAATGTTTACCAGGAGACAATCTGCTATCTACACAGCTAATTAAAATACAATTAACTAAATTCGTCAATTTCTTCACATTACACACATTCTTATACAATATTTAATACATAGCTTTAATTCTTTAGCTCCGTTTTTTTAATTAACTACATTTTTTTTATAAAGTAATTTACACATCACAAAATACGATTTTTTAATATAAAGTAATGAAATGAAATGAAATGAAGTTAGTAGTGGTTAACAAATATCACAAAACACAATATTTCCCTATGCTCCACCAACTCACCGTCGACTGAGCGTCACCAGCGACTGTCTGTGTTTGCTGTGTTTGGACTTCCCGGTCCGCACGTTGATGGCGGCGAAGTGGTTCTGCACCGCCATGCCGATCTCCGGGCACATGTCCTCTGATACCTGGGTGATTATTATAATAATATAATTATAATAATATAAGCCTTTTATTTCCCAAAATTTTAAGTTACAACAAGTCAATAGATAATACAAAAAAAAGTCAATATTTAAAATTAGATACAAAAATGTCAGTTACTCGTCAATCTTAAAAATTAAATACATAAAGATCAATATTATATTAGATGGAAATTATAATAATCATTTTCATTATTACACAGTATGTACGTTTAAATCAAAGTCGTTAACTGTGTCTGTTTGTACGTTTGTCCGCTATTCCTTCCTAAACTATGAAACTAATTTAAATGCAGGTTTTGTCATCTTATCCGTCCATGGCGTAATGGTGTAATTTTTACGACATGTTCACGAAAAATAAAATTTTAGATAACTTATGATTTAAGTTAGCTAAAATTCTATTTTTTCCATTTTTTTTTAAATTACTAATTTAAGTGAGAAATTACATAACAGATGGAGAAAACCGCATAAAAATTTGTTATATCGATAGCAGACTAACATACAAACAGACACAAAAAGACGTATTAATGATCTAGCTCTCTAAGGCCAATATTTTTCATTTTTTAACAAATTACTCAAGTGTCAAATTTCTTCACTAAGTTCAAAATTCAATATTTATAGAAACTTACTAACATTTCTTATATATTTTAATCAAAATTACATAACTTACCAGCACCCGACACCCCTTCAGCACAGTGAACCCATCGTTCCCCGCTGCCAGGTAAGTTTTGACACACAGCCGGTACTTCTGTTCCCTTTGAAGATATTCATCACCAATTTTAACAACCTCTTCGTTAACTCGAGACCCGGCTGGCTTTGTGGGGTCGAAGGCAAAGGATATGCCGGCTACCTGGAAGAATTGGGTGATTTTGATTGGTAAAATAAATTAGTTTTAAAAAAAAAACTGATGACATTATCGGATTATTTTATGAAATATCTTAATAGTGATTTTAAAGTCCAATTTTGACATGTGTATGTAAAATACAAAACTAATAGCAGTTTATGTTAACATTTTTGTAAAAAAACTTCATTTTCTAGAATCTTTTTACTTCATCAAAAAGTTAGCTATACATTAATTTTTATATATTTACAAAACATCTTCTATAAGCTTTTACATTTTTGTTTTTTTTTTGTAAGCACGTATTCCCAACAACCATTCGGTTTTTTAACAACATACCTGTGGAAACCTGCCTTCCAGGCTTGGATATTTACACACGGAGTTCTCCAGCATTTGCAGTAGAACCTCCCCGGTAGCTTCTAGTATAACCAGCGGGTCTCTCATAGGTATTATAGTGGAGAGGTCGCGGAGCGTGAAGTCGCCCGCCGGATGCACCTGGAGTTTCAACTTTATGTGTAGGGAATAAGGTTTGTTTTTGTTTGTGGGGGGGTTTGTGAGTTAAGCACTTTTGACATTATTCACTGAATTGATATGAATTTGGATGTGCTTGAAATTTGAACTTTATTGGTTGGGGAGTAAGGTTTATGGTTGGATGTCGGGATAAGTCTGTTAAGCTCCTTAGACATGATTGATTTGGATTCTGGAATGTGGACATTATGCGTAGGGTGGTAAGGTTTATTTTATTTGTAGGAGAGTATATGAGTTAAGCTCTTTTGCCTCTAATATAACTAGAGGGTCCCGCATCGGTATTATAGTGGAGAGGTCGCGGAGAATGAAGACATAATACATAAAATTGGGAATTAAATAATTATGTAGGCATGTTGCTTTGCAAATGATTTTACTTCGACAAGAATAACTAGATGTTTAGTTATGATAAAAACTAAATCTGTATAAACTTGATCAATATCCATTTCGTCACATTATTTCCAAGTTTTCTTCCAACCCTTTATTTTCTATTTCTACAACCACTAATTCACACCTACTATACCTGATCAGATCTGAAAGTGCCGCTATTCAACACCACGACATCAGCCCCGGTGGCGGCTAGTAACACATCACAGATCCAGTTGCCGAGATTACTCTCTTCGCGACGGATGCACGAGAATCTATATGTATGGAGTACTTAGTAAAAATATTTATTGTCATTGTTTTCTTTCCATTTTCGATACAAGGGTTTGAATCATAAATAAAAGCTTTTAAAAATACACATTTATCCTACTAATCCTACTAATATTATAAACGTGAAAGTTTGTGAGTATGGATGTATGGATGTTTGTTACTCTTTCACGTAAAAACTACTGGATGGATTTTGATGAAACTTTGCAGTAATATAGGTTATGCATCAGAGAATAACATATAGGGTACTTTTCACGCGAACGGAGTCGTGGGCGGCCACTAGTCAATAATAATATCCTGTATATGTCACACTAGTTGAGCACAGGGCTGCTTCTCGGATATGATATACATTTAATAATAAGCTTTAATTAAACCAATAATGTCATTAAATTTTCAATAGTTTTGAACAAATGTTATATAGTATGTTTTTTAGTTGTGAATTAACATAATGATATATTTTTTTAAATGCATACTTATTTAAGCGAAAGACAAAGTTAAGACATTAAAAAAAGTCAAAATAAAATCATTGCCATGTTAGTGTCAAAGGATGTGACAGTTTGAGGCAGTTTTGACAGAAGGAATAAACATAGTTTAATTAAAATAATTAACTGAAATGTATTTTTTCTTTTTTCTACAAGAGAGAGAAATTATACCATGAAATATAGTAATAAATTGAAATATGATTCTTATTACCTGCCTTCTAGTGGGACGCAGAATTTGCCTAAAACTTCGTCCATTTTGCCCTCAATCATTGCTAAAAAGGAAACACATAATTAACGATGTTTGATTTCTTTGATTTGAGCCATTTACCTGTATATTTAAAAGTATTGGCGCACAAAAAACTTTTTCTAAATAAATGATTATTGTACTTATTTATAAAAATATTTAATCATATCGAAAAAAAGTAATGACAGAAAGAAATAAAAAAAAAAATTTTACTGTTATTACGTTCATTAAATTTGACCAAAATTAAGAACTTAAGTATGATAACTTTTAAGACAGTTTCACCATATAATCTACGAGACAAAAGTGTTCTTTTCTGATACAGCAGTATTTACTAATTTTATAAACGTGAAAGTTTGTAAGTCCATACGTTTGTTACTCTTTCACGTAAAAACTACTGGACGGATTTAGATGAAACTTTACAGTAATATAGGTTATACATCAGAATAACATATAGGGTACTTTTTACCGAGGGAAAACTTCTCATTCCCACGGGAAACCGACTTCCACGCGAATGGAGTCGCGGGTACTACTAGGTTTAGACATTTTTCTAAGGGTTAATATATAATAACATACCAGAATATTTCTCCACCTGACTCTTCAGATCCTGGTCTTCACAGAACGAGCTGGTGACAGGCACTTCCACGATGTCAATGGTCGGTTTCTCTCCGTGGAAGTTTATCGTTATCTTGGAGAATTGACGGAAATCTGTGCCGCTTTTCACTATGTATGTGTTGTTTACCTGATTTATGGTTAAAAATATGTTAAATAAAGAGGAAAGATCTATTTATAGTCTGCTTAAGGAAAAGGAAATTTAAATAAGATTAAATCCGTAATCATAACTTACTTCTTACCAATAATATAAATGCATGTAGACAAGTAATTGATTGTGTGATAGGAATGAGTTTCTTTCCAGAGTGTGGAACTATATCAAAATTTGTTCAGCCGCCAAAGCCGGACACACAGACATACATATTTATAAAATTAATAAGGAAATCCTACTAATATTATAAACGCGAAAGTTATGAGTATGGATGGATGTATGGATGTTTGTTACTCTTTCACGTAAAAACTACTGGACGGATTTGGATGAAACTTTGCAGTAATATAGGTTATACATCAGAATAACACATAGGGTTTACCGCGGGAAAACTTCTCATTCCCACGGGAAGCCGACTGCCACGCGAACGGAGTCGCGGGCGGCCACTAGTAATATGAAATCTCACCTTCTGCACTTCATAAACGTGGTCGTGCCCCCCCAGTATAAGATCTATATCGTCGCAGCCTTCCGCTAGCTTTATATCGTTCGGGGTTCGCATGTGGGTCAGGGCTATTACGTATTCACAACCCTAGAATATATTGAATATAATGTCGAATTATAAACATCATAAGGTACTGTTTATTTATATGGAAAATGAATTATTTTTGGATTATTTGAAAGATGTTCAAGCAAATAGTAATAGAATTAGTTCCTTTAAATATTAATTGTTTTAAATGCATGATCGTAAAAATATTATATACAATAAAATGAAGCAAAATGCACTTAGATTTTATTTTTTGCCATTTCCATTAAGATTTTAACTGCTGTTTGGTACGTATAATACTAGAATTAAATCGCAAAAAGAGCTCTGTTCTATACTTTAAGAACGATAACTTATACTATTCATTCTGATAAGACCATTGTAATAATATTTCTAAGTATCTAATAATAATAAATTCATAGTACCTAAATCACAATGTTACATTTACACGATATTTATATAAAAAAGAAAACAATTTACTAGTAGAATAATATTATGAAATAAGTAGGTATAATATAACAAACCTCTTGTTTCAGTTGTGTAGCCAGTTTGTTGCCGGCTTGTACAAAGTCTATGAACGTCACTTCTTCAGGGTTTATTGTTGCGAGAGTTTCTAGCCATTCCTGAAATATACAATAATGATTAGAAGTGTTCTTAGTGTTTATATTTGTACTTTTTTGTGACAACATTATTAAAGATGTCAAAATGTATACTTGGCATACTGATAAAATATTAAACTTGCGTGAAGTAGTAGCACTATTGAGTAAATTTAATCATATCCTTTTTTTATAAAATAAATTGGGAAAGTCAATAAGAGAAAGACTGTTATCAATTACAGAAAAGAATAATATTTAAGAGTAATAGTTATAAAACAAAGTTGCTATTCGTGCGTGATTGTTTTCTAACTTTTCCTAAACCATGTATGGGATTCGGGAGCTTCTTACTTTTGTAGGAACTTTACAGGATATTTTAACTAGTTTTTCCAGTATCTACGAGTATAACTTCAAAATAAAAAAAATTGCATTTTAAATGCAAAACTAAAAGTAAAATCTCAATTATACATATGACTTCACCTGTTCAACCAGTCCAATCAGCCCTATCTTCCTGGTGACATGCAGCGCGTGTGTTATCTTCCCATCACCCAGAGGACGCCCGGTTTCATTGTCTATGACGTTGGACATCAGCCACGGGAACTTGCACTGGGAGACCAGGCCTGATAGGACTTCTAGACCGAAGTCTTTAGGGGAAACAGGTGAAATTTGTATAAAATTTTGTATTGAGTGTGGATTTATTAAAATAACAAGAAATCTGTAGGGGAAAAAGGTGGAATTAGAGTAAAAGCAAGTTTTGAGTGTGGATTTGTTTAATTAACAAGAAAAATAAGGCAGTTTTTAGTCACAATCACGAAATGGACTGGGAGAATATTTTGACACAAGTCAAAATAGAAGACATATTGGCCTGAGCTGGGAATGAAACCCGGGACTTACTGTTTGAACTGTCCGGTGTATATAGCGCTGGGACTCAGTTTTTTAAACGCGAATATCATGGGAATAGCTTTGATTTTTTAAATAAAATTACAAACAAATTAAAATGTCTTAACTTACCAAAGTCATGGTTGCCAAATACAGCACATTGCGTGCCAACCTCATTCAATACTGGTACCATTTGCTCTCCCTTTGTAAATGTACTTACTAAAATAAAAAATAACATTATTGCGATTGTTTAAAAAAAATTACAGGTGTCAAAATATTTCAATGTCAAAATTTTGACATTTCTGAAGTTTTGATTGATACTTACACATGCTAGGCGAGAATATGTCTCCACTGAACAACACCAACGGATTCAAATGTTGTAGAGATTTGACAGCCGTACAGAATCTTAATGCACCGCCCACTGGCTCCGTGTCTGCAATAGAAATTGAGTTTAAATGCCAGAGTTTTAGAGGTTATTATCGCATACCACAAAAATAAGTAGAAAGTTATAATATCCACCATACGTTATATAGTTTACGGAAGAGCCTACCTAACTGTAAAAAGCTTTTGACTGTTTTTTTTGCCAACAGCCTTCACCAAAATACTAAAATTTAGTAATAATCGAATTTACACCTTCTTAAGTCAAAATATGTTTTGTCTCTGTCAGTTGCCAATCTGTCATGTGTCTCTGTCACTCAAATCATATTTTAACAAATGGTAAATACAGATACAACTAAACGGGTATACCCATGTTTAGCGAACTTACTAGTGACTTGTTCAATGTTGTAAACGTCATTGTAGTGTATAATGACAACTTCATCTGTCATTCCTCTTCCCGCCAACTGACTGACAGCGCGCCTGCCCACTTGCTGAACTTCCAAGGAAGCCTAGAAAAAAATATAAAAAAATTAGAGGCTGTGTAATAATAAATATTGAATTTAGTTGTGCTTGAGAATACGAGACTGAGCTTAGAAAAGTATAGATAAATAGTATTTTACCTGAAATTATCTTTATGTGTAATTACACACAGGAGATAGAAAATAAGTTATTATTCAAAGGGTGTTTGAATAACGACAAAAAAACATATTTATGTTTTTGTATAAGTTAAGGAATAAAGCAGACTATAAGAACATAGCCCAATAGATAGCTTCTAAATTATTATAATCCATGCTTTATTTTCATTAAGGAATATGCTTAAGTTTTGTATGTGATACATGGTGGGTTTATTCATTTAACACACTCAAAACTCTATCCAAAAGTTACAAGACTTTACAGATTTTGACATTTTTTCCCTTAAATGTCATTCTAAGATAATAATTTTATATGATCACAACATCTTTAAAGGCATTCTTTCTTAATCACTTGTAAGCGATTTTATCATATTTTATACCCCATGGTTTATTTAATAGCATTTAAGTAATGGAACATTTGTAATATAACAATCAGTCTTTCAAAAAATATGGGGCTGGGAGTAAATCATCAAATAATGTTTAATAAAGCCATGAATATATAATAGATAACTGAAAAGAAAGATATAAACTAAAGTGACCCGTTTTCTTATAGTTAATTCAAAGTATAATGATTATTAAACAAAAATCTTAAATTACAAGACTTAAACATTTGTTGAAGACAGAACATTTTTAGCTATTAAAGTAAATCTTTTTATCTATTGTTAACCTGGCAGAACTAAAAACAAAGTTTTAATACCTAAAGTTAAAAAAATCCTGATAAAAAAATGTGTTACTTGTCATTGACATCAAAAGTTTGTAAAATATAGTTTTTTCTATTGAAAGAAGATTGACAGGTCAGACAGTGCAAAAATAAGTGCTTGACATTGCTCCTCAAGGTGACTAACACTAATAGTAGTGCCCCTACAAATAAATTGGTGCAAATTGACTAGTCAGTGTCGCTTTCGAGTTATTTATAACAATCTAATACTGTTAAGTATGTAGGAAGTAAGACAACACAACTTTTATGTCTAATCATTTAACCAACAGTAGCTGGCAAGATAAGGATTTTACTGCTAATTAACTGAGGAAAGTGAATAGCCCTTTGTTAGAAGCGTAAGTTTAAAATTTGCTACTACAGAACTGAAAAAAGAGGTGAGTACAAAACAAAATAAACACAACACTGATCGTGCCTGTTTGAGCCATCCAACGACTGAGCGGACTCCGTCCGTTACTTCTCCAGGAACATCCACACTTGTGGACTCTATAAGGGAGCTCCACCGTGAACGGAGGGCTGCTTGTGCGGCGAAGGAAGCCATTGGATTCAACTGTCTGAGTAGAATCATTTTAATTGAAATGTGTTCCGATATAATCCATGTAATACTAGAAATTTGAATAACTCAAAGCTTTGGCATATAAAGCTTTTGGTTTACCAACATTACGACACACATAATTAACATATTTGACGGTTCTAATGTACAAGCTCTTTTCAAACTCAGCCACGGAAATTCTTTAGATTAATTTTCGTTCACTATGACACATAAAATTCGTTTCACCTGCTGTTACGCATTATTATCTATTTAGTTTATGCTAATATTGTTTAAGGGACAAATATTTAACGCGAAAATTAACGCAACTTGCTAAGAACTGCATCGGAATACAAATTCAAAGAGCTAGGTCAAGGTAGCGGATTCGATCCTATTTTTGGCACACAAGATGCAGTAATACAACGAAATTACAACCAAACTAATGTTTATTGATATCTTTAAGAAAACATTCCTATTATCAGCAAACTTCGGTCGGTAAAACAGAGTTATCCTACTGAAGAAAGAAGATACTCTACTGTTCAAGGCATATTACTATTCGTAATTAAATTGTAGTGGAAAAACAAGTAAACTTACTTTGATTATAATGAAGAGATGTTTTTTTATCGATGTTCAACGATTTTGAGGTCCGAAAGTACTTATTTTAATTCATATAAATTATTTTCTCGTAATTTTTAAATCGCAAAAGATTATCGAACCAACACACCCACACACACCACACGATTGCCGTAATACTGTCACTGTCAAAGTCAATTCGCAATTACAATGAATCTTACGACGTTGACAGATTTTTCTTTTAAGGGCAAAGACAACTTAATTAAGTTTTCAACCATTAAATGAATGTTTACTCTGTTTAAATGACGAACGGGTGAATCTAACTATGGAAAACTAGTGGCCGCCCGCGACTCCGTTCGCGTAGAAGTCGGTTTCCCGTGGGAATGAAAAGTTTTCCCGCGATAAAAAGTACCCTATATGTTAATCTGATGTATAAGCTATATTACTGTAAAATTTCATCAAAATCCGTCCAGTAGTTTTTACGTGAAAGAGTAACAAACATCCATCCATCCATCCATCCATCCATACATCCTCACAAACTTTCACATTTATAATATTAGCAGGATTGGGGTAAATGTACTAGTCGTAACCAAAAAACAAGTAATCAATATAACAATTATTTATTTTTCTTTAAATACAGTAGGTATATTTAGGTACAGTAGGTAGTAATCAACAATCAAGATATCAGAAAAGTAGTGTCAACGTGCATTAACCGAGTTTATTAAAAATAATAAAAATATATTATTTAAATAGTAAGATTAGTAGTAAGAATATAACATTGATTTATAGCAGTGGGCGCCATGTCACGACGAAGCGATGATGTATAGATTCACCATATGCCTTTACAATAATTATCTGCCTCCGCATCATACCAGTCTACTAATTTTCTATCATGCCACATGAAAGTTCCTTTCAGATTTGGCGACGCATCGAATGCTAAGTATAAAATTACTTTAGCTGCTTCTTGAGGATCGGTCGTTCCACCTCCCTTAGCCATATCAGTGTTGATATGCCCAGGATGAACAGCATTAATTGAAATTT
Source organism: Emmelina monodactyla (assembly GCA_916618145.1). Classification (NCBI taxonomy): domain Eukaryota; kingdom Metazoa; phylum Arthropoda; class Insecta; order Lepidoptera; family Pterophoridae; genus Emmelina; species Emmelina monodactyla. The sequence continues at coordinate 1,487,483 of OU745323.1, read as the reverse complement.
TTGGGTATTTCTTTTGCCACACCATGGTAAGAGCTGTGAGCGCTATCTTTGACACTCTATGTTCAGCGTGCTTGCCTTCATCAGCAAAATCATTTTTGTTGAACGTTCCATTTCTTACACTCTCTAGATACTCGTCTACGAATGAATTTATTTTATCTTCGTCCAAAGTTTTACTTAGTAACATATTGACCCATCGTTTTTTGCGTAAATTGGAAAGCGTCGCGCAGGCACTTGACACATTAATTACTCTAGCGCCATCTATCAACAGCGGGAACAAATATTTTTCGATCAACAATAAACTCTTGTAATTCGTGTCTATATTCCGTTTCGCAGCTTCATAACTAGGGTATATTTGGTCCCATTCTAAAATTGCAGCGTTGTTCACTAAAATCTCAAGTTGGGCGTTTTCACTTTTGAGGAAATCTCCGAAGTTTTTGACACTTGTTTCGTCGCTTACATCGAGTTGGTGATACTTCACATTTTTGTAGTTTTGAAGGCTGCTGACTGCTTCCAAGCCTCTTTTTAGGTCTCTTGAAGTGAGGTAGACCGTTCCTTGGTATTTTTCGCAAAGTCCTTTGACGACAGCTAGGCCTAACCCTTTGTTAGCACCTGTTACGATTGCTACTTTAGACATCACGAGTGGTCTGTGTGACCTCGGAATGACGAATGATTCAATGGCAGAATAATAATTCGTTCGTTGTTCGAGACTAGTAAGGTAAACAAAACAAATGAGTAATTTTTATAACATTATTGACTTTTCGCTGGATAAAATTCTTGTTGAAAGTTGTTGCTATTTGATAAGCGTTTATCTAAGTTCAACGAGCATTGTTTATTTATTTAATATTTTTGGTGTAGATAAGTACCTATCACCTCTATCCTCAAATATATAGACCAAGCTAAATCGGTACCTACCTAAGTACATTCTACCTGACCTATTTTTATCAGATTAAAGATATGTTTTAAAAAAAAAATTTACCGCGTAAAAATTAAATAATATAAAATTCCAAAAGATAAACTTAAATTATATTATGTTATTCAACGGATATTTGAAAAATCTCTGTTCTAATTAGTTAGTAGCCAATAAGTAGAAATAATCAATTGCTTTTTTATTTGGCGGGAAAAGTGAAGCCGTCTATTCGAATATTAACACCTCATTCAGTAATACAATAAACAGAAAAAGTACCTACTCCAAGCTGCTACGTCGTAAAATAAACCATTTTGTGAAAAATAAGAATTGCTGGTACAAACCGTTGATTTACGGGACCCCTGAAACTTCAGGTTATTGCCTGAAATATGGCAATTTTCATGTTTAATAAACTAGCTTGAACATTCGGCGGATTAAATGCTTACCTTTGTTTCCATATTCATTGGTTTTTTTTTTTTAATATAGCAAACGAGCATGCGGGTCACCTGATGGTAAATAATCACCGCCGCCCATGACTACCCGCAACACTGTGGGTGTTCGGGGTGTTGCTGAGTCTTCGAGAAAATTAGGCACCGGATGCCGCACTCACCGAACGAAACGCAGGAACATCGTCCCTACTTCACGTCGGTATTCTGTTCGACGGTGGTATTTCACCGGTCGAGTCAGCCCAGTAATCGCTGCAGATAGAGCCTACAGCTAGACTCTACCACTCCAAAAATAATAGAAATTCATGTCTGATTCAAACTCATATACCTACCTGATATTTATGAAAAGTTTTATAGGATTACATCACCCATCTAGACTTGTTAATTATAAAAATACGTTTCAATAATTTTCTTGTTCTTTCAAATCGTCGTCAAACATGGAATTGGCAGTTTTATTTTGTGATGGTAATTTTGGGGATCAAGCTCGCAGTTATTAAAGATTAGGTACCTATCGCTCAAAAATTGTAAGTAGACATACTTAAGTATACTTTGCTGCCCTTCAAAGGTTATCGTAAACATCGTTCCAAAACATACCTTTATCTTCGTACCAACTTTTTGTAGATTTGGTAATATACTTACTTACATTCAATAAAAAATTACCTACCTTTACATCAAAGATTCGCCTGACGTGTCCTACGATAAAACTGTCACCATTAACAAAACTTGTGCGATTTATTTGACAGTTAAGGTGGAATGGAAACAAACACCAATAAACAAGACTGTAAACTTTTGATGAGGTAATTTTTTTCTTTTATTACAGTGGGAGGTCCGTTATACAACGTTTCAAGCGGGTGTTAAAATTGTAGGTACTTTTATCATTTTGAACATTTTGATCTTTTATGTCTACGTAAAGAACGATAAAAGTTTGAATTTCTTGAATTGGTTTAAAACGGCATCAAAGCCGAATCGTATGATTATTTGGTTGGATATAATATTGCCTTCCTATTAAGTATAAAAAATTTACCATTAAAAATATATCGCCTGATACAAAAAAGTAGCAAAGGTGACAACATGCTTATTGAGAACTTACTATGCATAGTTTTTATTATGTCTTGAATGGTGGGACATCATTAATGAAGTAATCTTTTAGTTAGCTAATATTATTGTTAACTATTGCTAAAGGTTCCTTGTCCTTGAATATAAAGTTATAAGGAATGGGCATAGTTTTAACCTCTTAAGTAGGCATAAAGGTACCAAAAAGCAGCTTAAGTGTAGGGTTACATTTAAGCGTTTGAAGAGCATTTCCGTGTAAAAGTTCTTTTCCTTTTCAGTCAGTAGATTTGACCGAATTATTGAATTAAACTATTATAAAATTATTTATCTCTGCATTTTTGCGTACAAGAGCAGGTATCTATGTACCTACCTTTCATTGAAAAATTTTCTCGCGAAAAAGTAATTAAGCGGACACGCAGTTGGGTGGATTATATTTTGGTATTCAATAATATTCACAATGTATCCAGAATGTCATTTCGTGTTACTTTCCATATTTTGTCGGTACGTCGAGTTTATTTATTTATTTATTTATTTAAAGGGTATTTTTCTAGCATTTTTACAATACTAAAACTGTCTTTTACTTTTTCTATAGGTTAAGACTTGAGGCTAATTGTGAAAAGAAAATACCAAAACTTTTTTTAACACTCTTTACATCGTCCGTTTTTTTTAAGTGCGTTTTTTTTCATTTCCTCTTACTAAAGCAGATCGAAATTGAATAATGTTAGTTTATTCCTTTATTCAAAATATAAATACATTATCATTAATAATTAGCCATAAATCACGAAAGCATAACAAAAACACGTCTATTTTATACCCTATCTACTTATTACTACTAACTAAGTAGGTATGTCTTTTGCAAAGATTTTATCGGTGCCTATAAAAACGTAAAAAAAAAACAACACATAGGTCGTTTTTCTGCTAAGTATTATTATTTAGTGTTCTGTGGTATTTTATGGCAACAGTAAAAATAATAAGAGTGGTCATGACAGATTTATTTATCGACAAACCTAAAATTGTCCACAATTTTACTATTTACAACGTAAAACTCTTTTATTGCTTCTCATAAGGAAAAAAAATGTTTAACTTCTTCTAAATGGGTTGCTACTTGTCTATCAGAATACGAAAATCCGTTCTATGTAACAGTAACTTTAGTAAAATGCAAAAAAAACTGCTATCTGAGAGTATGTTTACCTACTTTTGTTTTATGGTTGGTGGCGCTAAGAATATTTAGCGATTATTTTGGTTGTGTAGAGATTGGTTCACATTGAATACTAAGATATTGGTATATAGCAAATAGTGTCTATGATTTACTTTTGGTAAAGAATAGAAAGGTTAACCTTTTTTCAAATTATAAGCTCACGTAACATAACCATAAGTGGAATGATAAAAAAATTGCCACGCAAAGGTTTGTGGCACTGAATATAATAAATATACTATAGTTAACTAGAACACTATTACAAATTTCATGTGTTATTTGTCTGATTCATGTTTTTTGCTTGCAAAGATTTTGATTCAAACTGTTGGGGTGGAGTAGATTAAACTTTAAACAAAGACTTTTTGCCATTACAAAAAGTTTTGTAAGTAAATAAAATTATCACGTTCAGCCTATTACAAATTTCTCATACAAATGCATTACTCCCAAGATAACCACCTTTTTATATCTATTCATACGTGTCTAGCCTATTGAGACTTGAACTTAACGGTCACTATTGTGTAGCTGTTGACAGGTACAGTGGGGCGCCTAATGCAGACGTGGTGACGAAGCGCCGAATTATAACCTACTATGTTTTTACTTACTTTTTCAAGTTGATAAGCTACTTTTGTTTGGTTTTGGAACAACTTATAAGTTAAAGTAATATAAAAAAACATGAAATTCGACGTTTTAATACACATTTATTAGCCCTACCTATTCTAAGAGGTTTGATCAAAATTTTAAATCAAATTTGGTATTTGGTCAATACAATGGATGCGAAGTTAATCAAAGCTATATAGTAACTACGTTATGCGTTAGCTTGAGGTACTTTTAATTCGTTTTCGACATAAAATTTTTAAAGACTTAAAAAAGCATATTGTGTTGCAATTCACTTTATTCTTTTACCATAATAAACAACTTCCTACAAAATGAGTTCCCTTCTATGAGTGAATTTCATTTTAAGTTATTCGAAGGTCTTTTTATCAGAAAAACCTAGGTACTTCTTAATTAAACTAGATACTCTTTCTTTATATTATATGGATAGTTTAGCATTTTTTGCCTTGTAATATAAAAAAGTGTATTTTAAAATTATTTTGTATATCGTTTAAAAAAACCCTAATTGTTGTTTAGACACTGAAATTAAATCTCAGTTTTAATGATGTTTACAATACGGTGTATGTTTACTGTGAACATTAAATAAGTCCCAAAATTATTTATTTAGGTTTTTCGAGTCCATTCACTTTGGAGCGTGGAACTCTAACAATGGAATGTTGGCGTTATGCTTACTAATTGTAATTTGACCTTAAATTCGAAAAAATAATTCCGAGTTATGGAGGATTCTATGTTCAGATTTTATCTTGTACCTTCTTTTTTTATTCCGTGGTAAATGTGGAAATATATTTATTGAAAGTAGGTACGGTCCATTTTAATACGTTAAATAATGAATTGCTGCCTACAGTTATCTACTTTAATAGCACTTACGCACTACGTAGGTAGGTACTAGAAAATAATTCAAAAGGGCTAAAAGTAAAACGTTGATTTGATTGTATAAAGTTTAAAGTTTAATATTTTTTAAACTTTTATAATGTTGAGCGGCGGTACGAGAAAATAATTTATATGTTCAATGAATGTACACGATTTAAATTCTAAATTATGATTGTATAATTTCCGAAAAGAGTGCTGGGAGTTTTTTTCCGCCGGCTTTTTTCTTTCGGTCTACGGTTAGGTAAAGTCGAAGTTTGTAACATTGACGTTCATTAAGTATAGGTATGTTACATATCTATGATTAATAAAAGAATTTTGATTTTGATTTAGAAAGAAAAATATCTACGGATTTCAGATATTCGAACTCTGTGTATCTTAAGTTCAAAATACTCTATCTTGCTCTTCTAACCGAAATATAGTTAAAATATCGTTCTATAAAAGTGAAATTGTTTTGGCTCTGGAAGTTAAGAAAGCTGTACCTACTTATATTAAGATTATAAGGTAAAAACTAATTTTAACCGATATGGGATTAAACTGTAGGTATCCACAATCAAGGTCGCCTTAACTGCTAGAGTAAACAAGAATATGCAAAAATTATGGAAAATCTTATCCAATAACTAGAAACAAGTAATTTAAAATAGCCGTAAAGATATATATTTATGGAAAAAACCTATGATCTCATCACATATCAGTCTATTTATTTGCTAATTGCTATAATATTAATTAATTCCCTTTGTTCTAAACTTAATTACGTTTAACGTTCAACATGGATGATCCTTTATATATAAATAAAAATATATAGTATTTTATTCATTACAACTGGTTAACCTACTAGTATTATAAATGTGAAAGTTTGTGAGTATGTATGGATGTTTGTTACTCTTTCACATAAAATCTACAGGACGTATTTTGATGAAACTTTACAGTAAAATAGGTTACCTATACATCAGAATAACACATTGGGTACTTTTTACCGCGGGAAAACTTCTCATTCCCACGGGAAACCGACTTCCACGGGAACGGAGTCGCGGGCGGCCACTAGTATATAAATAAAAATATATAGTATTTTATTTATTGCAACTGGCCATTAACATATAAATACCTACTCGATGGGATTAAAATAAATACCGTATTAAGAAGGCAAGGCATGGTTAGTAAAACGTTTTTAGAATTTAAATTATAAAAATAATATGAAGGGAAGTCAGTAAGTTGACCTTAGAATCTGTTAGTAGTAGCAGGTACATTCGATATAACTATAAAGAATATACGTTTCATTGTCCTTGGTCTTAGATGGGTGCTTTTCCGGAGCGGAACCAATTTAAAAAGCAACCAAGAAAAATCGCAAATGTTATTACTTTTTTATAAAAAAAAATGTATATATAAGGCATGCCTAGTAATATGTTTTGCTCCTATTATAAATAAATATTGTATGTTTCTAACCTATCTATTGTATAGTTGCCAGTGAAATGTCAAAATTTGGTTAATTGATATTAAGGAAAACTCTTGGTAGAGTTTATTTACATAATACCTATTAAGATAAAGAACATAATTATTATAATTTGATTTATTTTTAAATGGGTTAAACTAGAAAAACAACGCCACGATTTGGTGCATTTTTAAATAATTAGTCATGTCCTTCTAATCAGTCTGACCTTTTTAGCTGTCTCAAAAGTTCAATATTGTAAAAAGTTTCTAACATAATGAATATGAACGAGATCAACATTAACTAGATCCTTTTGTTAGCATCATTAAATAGTATAAATCCAAGTCGCTAATTCTGTTTGTTTGTATGTTTGTCCGCTATCTCCTCCTAAACTTATTAACGGATTTTAATGTAGTTGTCGCCATCTTTTAGGGAATTTATTGATTAAATTTTTTTAATATAGAATATTCGTAAATAGTTTCTTTAAGTTAATCAAAATTCAATGTTTCGTGATCAAGTTGACTAGAAATATTATACACCATTGCGAGGCGTGGTCGGGTCGCTATTTTTTAAGGTTCCGTACCCAAAGGGTAAAACGGGACCCTATTACTAAGCCTCCGCTGTCTGTCTGTCTCCAGGCTGTATCTCATAAACCGTGATAGCTAGAAAGCTGAAATGTTCACAAAAGATGTATTTCCGTTGCCGCTATAACGATAAATACTAAAAAAAATAAAAAATAGAAATTAATCCCCATACAATAAACTTGTTTTTTTTTCGAATTTTTTTGCTCAATATTAAAAACGGTAACTAACAGATAGACGCTTCAAATTTTCACAAAATATTTACTTGCATAGTTATACCTAAGTAAATATTAAAGCGGGCCTCCATAGAACAAACGTAATTTATAAGCAATTTTTACTTGATCTGAATAAACAGGTAGAAAATGATAGTACGGAACCCTACGTGCGCGAGTCTGACTCGCAGTTGGCCGCTTTTCTTATAAAATCAACCGTTGTTGTTTCCGTTACAGTTTATAGTCACTTAATACTGCCAAGATGCTTCTAAAATATATAGAAAATACCTAGATTCCGACCCAACTTTTTAATTTTGCGTCTTTAGTGGCAGTATCCTAAGTACCTAAAGCTTATTCTTTGCGTGTTGCGTTTAAAGCTGTTCATCGACTTTTGGCGTTGGCTGTCCCTATTTAATAAAAAAAAAAACTTTAAACTTATAAAAAAACTTTAAAATTCGTTAGCGTTTAAACCGGTTAACAAATTATTAAAATGTTTCCAGTATAATTAGTAAATACTAGAATCAGCTGCCTAATACTAGTATAAACTGCACTGGGACCCGAAATTTCCGGATCTAAACAATTAATAATATTTTTGCAAAGTTTAAATAACATATTAGTGTAAACTAATCACAATTAGAAAGAAATAAGTTGAACCAAATTATGAGGAGCCTAATCTGACTTAATGCTACCGCTAAACTTTGAGTTAGAATTAAGGGACCTTAAGCTGCAGTAAAACTTTTTTTATGTTTTTTGATCATACGAGCAGGCAAAGGAACTAAGCCATGCAGACTTGTCTTAATTTTCGTTTAATTAAGAATTTTTATTACAACGGGTGTAAAAAAACCACTTCCGAAGCCTGAAACCATGTATTCTTGAGCCTCAATAGTAACTAAATTCACTAACAGCATACCCAGAAAACTTAATTTAAAATAGTTATAAAGGATTAAAAAGTCATATTCGCCGCTTGAAATCATCGCTCACACATCAACTGTCGGTTCAGGTGCGATTATTTACATTGCAAATTAAACTAAAACCCTATTTAATTTCAAATCATTGCAAAATCTGATAGTATTAATGCAATTTCGGAAAATTACGTAAAAAATTTTTTTTTTTCATATTGTTCATTTTCATTCATATTTTTTTTTAAAAACGTACCCCTCCATTGGCCAGTTTTTATTTTCGGAAGCAGTTCTTTTACACCCTGTATTTAGAAAGCCTAAGCCATGTCTTTAGTCCATGTAATTTTTAAGATGCACTCTTGTAAGGCTTAACTTAATTGTGACAATCTATATGATTGACAATCTCTTATTTTTTCCGTTTAGTAAGTAGGTAATTTATTATGATTGAGTCAATTCAAAAATGTTACTGATTTTTTACATAAGTTTTCTTTTGATTTTACACGCCTGGGACCTTACTGTCCTAAGGTCATTATTATGTCATTCTTAAATGGTGATTCTGGCAAACAGGTTACTAAAGCAGAAGAACAATCAATTAACAATAAAATATTTTACCAAAAACGACACATTTCCAAAAACCTCAAAGGAAGTATAAATTCAAATAGAAAAAAATGATTTATGTAGGTAGGTAGGTACTTATACTAAAAATATTTGTTGTGGGCCTTTTATATTTAATCAGAAAGCTTATGCATAAAAATAAAGAGGCACAATAAAGGCAGGTAGCAAAGTTTCTTTTATATAAATTTAAATATACATTTTAAAAAAAAATACTAAGTCCGAACAGGACGGGCTCTCCTACGGTGCTTTAATAAATACGAATTCTTTTTAAAATAATAAAATGCAGTACTCTTATTTAAGTAATTAAAAAGATTTTATTCATATTAACTAACCTGGGAAGGATGAATAGAATGTGTAAATGTACAAGCATATGGACAACGAAGATATTCTGTAAAGAGGCGTTCCCACGATGATGTACAGAACCGCACACCGCACCGCACACATATACGCGTTTGAAATACACCCTATTTTTGGGTGTAAAAACCAAACTATAGATGCCTACTTTGTGCGTAGAATCAAGTAGAATTTTACACCGTGGGACGACCTCTTATACAGTTATATTTATATTTGATCTACGGAACTCTAAAATTATATTAAGGTATTTGGTATGACTCATATCATATCAAATATGCATTTCCTATTGTTAATAACTTGTCACACCTAATTAATTACCATATCTTGTTATTTGGAGTTATATAATTTATCTACATAAGAAACCATCATTATGATACTCAGTTATTTAAATATTTTATGTATTAACATATTTATGTATTAATCTGCTTACCTAAATATATTTGAATTGCCTACTCCCAATGATAAACGGAATGTTTATTTTCTTATTAAAACATACTTGAATAATAGATATCTACTAATGTTAGGATTTATATCTAAACAAGCTAATTATAGGTACTTGTGTAGGATGAGAAACGAATACTAAATAGTTACTTATCTCGCATGCGCATGATTCTATTGCCTTGTACTTAGTAGGCAAAACCATAGATTACTTACCAACGTCTTATTTTAACTAATTAATAAATATAGGCCTCCATATTCATTATCATATGATTGTATAATTTTGAAAAGAGTGCCGAGAGATTTTCCGCCAGCTTTTTCTCTCGGTCTACTACGGCCATTGCTGATGAATGTAGGGGTGTCCCGTGACATCTTTTTTATTTTTTATTTTAAGCTTTTGACAATGTATAAGAGATTAGTTTTTAATCCTACGTACAATAAAGTAATTTCATTTCATTTCATTTCATTATCACACTTAATCCATTTTAAGTAGACAATTTTAATGAAGCAATCATTAAAACTACTTAATTTTTTTGTTTTAGTTCGCTAAAAATATCTTTTGGACTAGGCGCAAAACCTAGTTAATTACACTTAGACATGAGACAATTAACAAAATAATCCCGGGGATACATAGAACCCAGGACTACTCAATATACAATCTGGTATACAAACTTACACGACAGTTAATATTAAACTTACCTAAAAAAATCACACAGTTAATGCATGCGTAACTGCGGACGTAAACCTAACAAAACATGTTTAACACGCTAGTAAATTACAAATTAATGTTCACATTAAGCTTATTATATTACCCCTAATTAATTAACAGACTTGTTTATCAAAATTTGGTTAAATACCGACGCATTTTAATAAAGGACGGTTGCATCTACCTGCTAGTTAAAACCAAGTTAACTTTGCAGTTGAGTTGTTACTTCATGGATACGGTTTTCCGTAAAATAAGCTTGGAACAGTATGCTAGGGTAGTTTGGGGGTAAAATTTACCTAAAATTGCCTGGGGCATGGACACATGAGCTGAGCTTAGAACGCCATGCATTAATGCAAACTCGGTTATATTAAATTTTGTATGGTTATGTCGAATACGCGGGCGGAGTTTTTGGGTTTGTAAAGTAAGTCTGTAGCTGGTATAAGATGAATTCATTCTAAAATATGTTAGCAACAGTATAATTAAACAAATCTGACATAAGATACATACTTCGACACAGGAGCCATGTCAAAGGCTTCAAATGACGATTTTTGCACGGTAAGAAGACGAATCAACAATAGTTATTGGGGTCACCATCTCCTGGAATTAATAAAGATCCTTGATGCAGTACCTATCTACTAACTTCAGTGCAGTTTTTGCTGGTAATATTGTTTTTATGCAGTTTGAAGAGTTATGACCCTGACAAACTTTAAACTATAACTGTTCATTTTTTTGGTTGTTTTTGTTGTTTGATATTAGCGATAAATTACGCTTTTTATATGTAAATGGTAGATAAATGAACATATTAACTGAACTATAACAAAACCGCAATTCAAGGTTACCTTACAGTGGTAGAGCCTAGCTGTAGGCTGTGTCTGCAGCGATTACTGGGCTGACTCAAACGGTGAAATACCACCGTCGCACAGAAAATCGACGTGAAGTAGGGACGATGTTCCTGCGTTTCGTTCGGTGAGTGCGATATTCGGTGCCCAATTTCTCAGCGGCCAGCAATGCTCCCTCAATGCATATGTAATTGTGGGTGTATATGGGCGGCGGTGATCACTTACCATCACGTGACCCGCTTGCTCGTTTGCTAGCTTCTCGCAAAAAAAAAACCTATTACTACTACACAGTTACCTATCTGTCTCTTGTTATAGTAACATCTTGATTATCTTGATTTGGTTTGAAACATATGATTTTGTTCACAAATAAAAAAAAATACTGTTACTATGAATAAGTAATTTGTGAAATATAATATACCTACCAACGTAAAATTGATTGCGTAATGACTCTTCGACAAGGTTTTTTCTCAGATAGGTTTAATATTGTGAATATTAATATTAATTTAGTCTCGATTCCAAAGCTTGACTCGTATTCCTACTGCTTAGTAGGACCACCGGTCATTGTTTTCAAGGAAAGTAGGACAATGAGGAATATCAGTACAAACGCAGTTGGACAACAAGTCATCACAATTTATTGACACCATTTGAACAACGTAAGCGAAATAATAAAAATGAATTAATAGGCAAACATAACTCGTAATTTCAGAAGAAAAAAAATATTATACAGGGTGTTTGGAGGTTGAGTAGCCAAATGAAAATGGTGGATAGGTGAGGCTATTAGCTATTTACTTCCACTTATTAAATTGCATTTTGGTTCAAGTTTTAGAATTTATTCGATTTTTAAAATTTTCTTAAGAAAATCCCCGATTTTGTCATTAAAAGTCCAATATAATTTTAATTTACTGTCGGAACCAAACGAAAACAGTTTTAATTTAAACCCTAATACTGTTTTATTCAGATGAAATCATAAATTAATACAAATCATCTCAAATAAAGTTACAGTGGGTTCATAAACTTCGCGGAACCAGTGGGAAAAAAATGTTCAGTCAACTTTGCTATGAAAAAAAATAAAAAAATATGAGAGTTTCAAAATTTCATTTGCTTTTAAAAACTTCTACATTTAATACACTTTATAATGATATGCTACATGTAACATAAATAATTAGAAATCTTAACAGAAATAGTAAGTTAGTCCTCAAAGACGCCTGGTAAGGAAGGTACAAACCCGTTAAACTACGTATGTAGTTAAAAACTTCGGTCTCATTCTAACAAAGCTATGCCTATTAGGTTATCTATTTTGTCACTAGGCAACACTTATCTTGTTTGCTAGCCTCATGTATAAAAAAATGTTTTTATTTTCTGACTGAAGATTGTTGTTGGCCCATATGAAAACTTTATAGCTTCACCGAACTATGCGACCACTAAGGCCACCTAGTATGATGCAGACCTCAGTTCAGGGCGTCTCGATCATTTCCACTACACTGTTTCCCTTAGGGGCCTCTCTCTGAGAAGACCCAGCAAAAAAACTCAACGGGGGTCGGATCTGATAGTCGAGGAAACCGGATGTTGAATGCCGCACCTGCTGGTTGAAGCGGTGTATTTATAGGGAGGATTTTAAGCTGTTACCACTATCGTGTCCACCGGGCCGGCGCGGCAGCGGGCGCGGGCTGGAGGAAGCAGATTGTTTCTTACGGTAATCTTTTGACGTTTGACGTTCGTTTGACGATTGTGATTGGTCGCCTCTTGCGAGGGTCGCAAAGAGTGGATGGTTGGGGTGGTGAGAGGCAGAGTAAAAGAAACTCCTAGATTCAGTCTCCGTGAACCGGTTCTACATGACTTGCAACTGGTGAAATGATATTTGCTTGCATGCGAAAAGACCACGCTACCGTTGGCTATGACTAGACAGACGAAAGTCAGATAGATAATAGCTTATTTTCAAGTGGCATCTTTCACCAGCAAATTAAAATAAAACAAAAAAAAATCTGTGAAATGAGATTTTCCTGCATGCGCAAAGGCCACGCTACCGTTGGTCACGACTTTTTTCAAGCAACATTTTACTCCGACTATAAAAAAATTGTGTAGGTCACCGAGAATCTGCGCTGAGCGGAGTTAAACATGTGAAATAGTAGAATCTTCTTCTATTGGAGGCAAGAAAAGTGAAGAGGGAGTCGAATGAGATAACACAATAGGCATAGTTTTGTAAGAATGAGACAAAAGTTTTTAACTACATACGTAGTTTAACGGGTTTGTACCTTCCTTACCAGGCATCTTTGAGGACTAACTTACTATTTCTGTTGAGATTTCTAATTATTTATGTTACATGTAGCATATCATTATAAAGTGTATTAAATGTAGAAGTTTTTAAAAGCAAATGAAATTTTGAAACTCTCATATTTTTTTATTTTTTTTCATAGCAAAGTTGACTGAACATTTTTTTCCCACTGGTTCCGCGAAGTTTATGAACCCACTGTAACTTTATTTGAGATGATTTGTATTAATTTATGATTTCATCTGAATAAAACAGTATTAGGGTTTAAATTAAAACTGTTTTCGTTTGGTTCCGACAGTAAATTAAAATTATATTGGACTTTTAATGACAAAATCGGGGATTTTCTTAAGAAAATTTTAAAAATCGAATAAATTCTAAAACTTGAACCAAAATGCAATTTAATAAGTGGAAGTAAATAGCTAATAGCCTCACCTATCCACCATTTTCATTTGGCTACTCAACCTCCAAACACCCTGTATAATAATTATCCGATATTCAATGGCATATTGTTATAGAGCAAGGCAGGTGGGCTGAGTGCTCTTGGCACTGAGCTCCGAAAAGCTTTACAGCAATTACTGAACTGAATATACATCATTGCTAATTCTGTCTGTTTGGCCGCTAACTCCTCCTAAACCACGTTACGGATTTTAATGCGGTTTTCGCTATCTTAAGGGTATTTTTTTCATTTGAATTTGTAAATAAAGAACGTTTAAAAAAAGATTTTTTAATTTAGCAAAAATGCATGGTTTCGCGAGCAAGTCGGCAAAATTACACCATTGCGAAGCGTGGGCGGGTCTCTAGTTATTAATTATTCGTTTACCTAAGTGAGTTTAATTTCTAGAATTTAATCTCTTCCATTTGTTTATGGTGCGGTCAAGAGTCGTGTGGATATATGAAAAATTGAAATCAATTTGCTCAACAAGAGGTTTATGAACTCCATTTTATAATTTTAAGACTGCACCGATTAACCAGTTATCGTTCTGGTAAACCTTCCAGTATGAAGAATATATGCAACTTAATTATTTAACTGAATTCCGGCTTAAGCCGCTTTTAGTTTTCAGATTTCAAGACCTTTGTAACAGTTGTAAGGTTTCCATTACAAGTCAGTGCCAACGCGAGTGTACTACAAAAGGGACTGTAGTGCTGTGCTTAGTTAAATAATTATGATTTTAATTTACAAATTGTGTGAACGAGAGAAACGATACAGTGTTTTGATAAGGAGGTTGATTAATTCGTAAAATATAGGTCAGTTAAGTTAACTCAAACCTTATACTCACAATTTTGTAAATTTTGCGGAACATAGTTTTGACTACTTCCAAAACATGGTTTTCGTAAATAAAATGAAATGAAATGCGTTTATTACCTAAATTAACACAAAACAAAATATTGGTCCGCTCTCGTTTTAGGTTTCCTTGTGTGAATAATGCAGTTTGCTACAATTTAACATTAAAAACATTGAGATAGGCTCAGAATTAAGAAATGATATTTCTGCCTTGATATAACGACTTCCGTGCCGTTGTGGTTTTTTCTCTGGCATTCAGGATCGAGCCAATTTGGGAAATGATCTTTTTGAAATTGGCTTTTGTCTGGGTGCCTCTCTAAAATCTTGTGTTTTTTACTTATAATAAGCACAGAATACAAAAAAAACTAGAAAGTGTTCACTGGATGTGGTAATTCAGTGGGTACCATGTGCGTTGGATCACGTTAAGTAGGTAATGTCATTGTAAATTAAGTTTGTAATTAGGTGAGTCAATCATATGATATTTCCCCACTTGTTAATCGTTCGTGTGAACCATATCAAATAAAGTTGTCAGCCCTCTGATCTTCAAAACATTGACTGAATAACTTAAACCGTGATAAACTTAAACAATTCTCACTTTAAATAATAAAATTATATAATTAAACTACTCTATGAACAACATGTTCAAGCAACTTTGTACGTAATTGGCGAATTAGTACAATTATTTAATTATATCATATCCCCGACTGTGGCTTACCTTTACCTTGCGCTGTCCTTAAACTTGGCCGTTCAGTGCGCGCGCGCAGGGCAGACCGTGACATCGTGTAGCGCGAGCAATCGCGTTTTGCATTGCGCGGTCGGAAACACCCGAACACAACCGAGTGATAGCGAAGTTTTTCCAAATCATGAAATAGTCGTGGATTCTGAGGGTTTTTCGGGTTGGAAGTTTTGTGCCATATTAATCTTAATTAGCAGGTTAGTTTTCTTTTTAATGTTTAATTAGGAAAATATTTACTTCACATTTTTTTTAATAAATTTCGCTGAAAGTTACCGCACCAGTTTCTACAAGGCAATTTTTAAAATAAACCACATTATTAAGCATGATTTATTTGACCTAGGCTCTCTGTTTATATCTAGAGTTAGTCGTAGGTATTGGTCTAGTTATTGACCAGAATCACTATACTAAGTAAAATGTTGTTCAAGTCGTAGTTATAAATACTCTTAATACTGTTTTAACCGAGGAAGTGTATTATCAAATTATGTTTCAGCGTTACTTAACTGCCTCAATATAGTTTACTTAAATTGAATAATTTATAAATATCCAGACACCACACCATTTGTACCTATGGCCCTAAATTAAGCTCAGTAAGTGAATGAGTTAAAGGCACTACACTGGATTAGGGAAGAACCTAAGTAATACCTAGTTACTACACCAAATTTATATGATTGCATCGATTTACTGATGTAAAACAATATTGTTAACCGCTTCAAGGCAGATTTTTCTCATTTAAATAAGCTACATTTAAATATAAAAACCAGTTTTTATTCAATTTTCGATCTTTTTATGGATATTCAATGCATTATTAATAATAATCGTTTTTTTATCAAGGATTCTTTAAATCATAGAAGAAAAAAAGTTATTTTTTTATACTAGTGCATCAGTTTTTATACCAACCTTACTGAGTGAACCTTAAGGAGTTGAGTGGCTTTTAATGCAAAAAAACAGGTTAAAATAATCAAATAATAAATTCAACAGGATTTTTGCAAGTTTTTTTACCAAGCTAGTTTTTGGGGTTTTAAATGCGCAAAAAAATGATTTGATTAAACGTATCACTTAATAAAGCTAATAAAAATGATATATGAACTTACAGTTCAGTATATAAAAAATATATTTCAGTAAATATATATTTTTTATTAAATAAATAAACTTTAGCTTTAGGTATGTAGGCTACCAATAATGTATCAGTCATAAAAGTAACTTAATAACATTCAAAAATAAGGCTTAATAGGTAAATCAAAGTCACAAAAATCTGTTTTACACGGAAAAAAACATGTTATGTACTTTTAACTTCACTACGTAGTATAAAACAAAGTCGCTTTCTCTGTCCCTATGCATGCTTAAGGGTCGATTTTTCAATAGTCAGTTAAGCCTTCAGATAGGACTTATTCTATGGATAGCAAGATTGTGAATTTTTCAATTAGCGGATAAGCTCTAACAGAAGGTTAAACTCGATAACTGGCGGATAAACTTAGCTGCCTCTTTTTGCCTCAGTTAAGCAGTTATCTAACAGATTATTTGACGTTTCTGTCATCATGCGTATGTAAATATAGGATAATTTATTTGTGTTTTGCTTATTTTTTGTAAAACCATGGATATTTTACTTTATTTGAAGACAATAATGTATAGTTATCAAAACGGGACAAAAATATATATCACAAGAGGTTTAATTTTGAATATCTGTGCAGTAAGCTATTGTTGACATCACAGATGTATACAATTCTAGATGGAGTAATACGTTTGATGTGTGCGTGTCACAAATAACACACTGCTAAAGATACGCTTTATCAAAATGAGGATTTTTTGAGAATTATATTAAAATACTAAGTAGTTATTAAGACATACAGTAACATAAAGTATCTCTGAGTATATGAAATACCAAATCGATTTTTTAAAAAAGCATCAAAAATATTCTTAGCAATCAACATAATAAGATAGAAATACTTTCTCAAAGTTTACAGACACATGTTAAAATATATTGTATTTGTAACTTTTATTTGTATTTTTTTTCGGTGGGCTCCATCTTGTTTTCGGTATATCTATGTATTATCGTTGACGGCAAGTCTTGATGTCATACCTAAATTTTTTGTCAATTGGGACACCCGCTGTCAATGCGTTGAAAGTTTACAGTCCTTTTCTAACAACTGTAAAATATATAAGAATGTCTCTTTCTTGCACAAATATCATTAGGATAGCTAGCAGAGGGTTATCTGACCATTGAAAAATTGAAACTTTATTATTCGTCTCAGTTAAAGCTATCTGGCTGTTCGATATCTGGCGTTTTAACTATCTATTGAAAAATCGGCCCTAAATCTATAAAGGTCTCTACCCATTACACCGTATCATACCATGACCGTGCTGTGAACGTGTCAGGCAAAAAAGTATTCTTTGTGTTGAAAAGTATGGGACTATGCTCACTAGACCGTTCCGTCACCAATCAACACCGTCGCGTGTCATGCACGGAGCGGCAACTATTCTCGATGAGAATATTTTGCCGGTGCTGATACGCTCCGTGCATGACACGCGACGGTGTTGATTGGTGACGGAACGGTCTAGTGAGCATAGTCCCATACTTTTCAATACAAAGAATACTTAGTTGATAGACATTCTCTAAAATTAGTGTTTCTTCTCAAAATACAATTGTGAATGTTTTTCAATAACATATTAAATTGGAATTGAGACATTCGGAAATACTGGAAAAACTTTTCTTCGTCATCAACTAAATGCCTAAATAATGTCCAATATTCCCCTTTGGTTTTTCGTTCTTTTATTGAATCGTGAATCCAGTAGCGTCGAGTTCTTGTTGCATGTTCTTCTTCTTCATCCAATATTAAGGCAATCATTGCCAACTGTCTAGCGGTTCTTCTAATAGCCATACTTATTTAGTGACATAAAAGCACACGTCCGCTACAGTCTGATATGCACATGAAAATGACGGATTCCGAATCAACTACGTTACACACGGACATCGTACGGGTTGTATGCGGTCATCATACGCGTTACAAATGGGTACAGAACGCCGTCGATCCGTTCAGTGGGCAAGGTAGACCGTGTCGTATTATTTTCGTGTCTGACACGTTCATAGCACGGTCATGGTATGATACGGTGTAATGGGTAGAGACCTTAAAACTACGCAACGGATTTTGATGCGGTTTTTAATAGATAGAGTGATTCAAGAGGAAGGTTTATGTATATAATAACATATATAGGGAAAGGGTTTTAGTCCGAATTTTACGCGTGTGAAGCCGCCGGCAAAATCTAGTAAGTACTTCTTATATTTACGTACATTATTGCTCGGATTACTTACTAAATGCAAAAATTACCATTTAAGAGGGAACTGAGGCTAAAAGACTTGAAGTATTAATAGAATGTATTGCTCTTGCTCTTAGCCCTCTTTGCCTTCTATTACCTATGTGTATGCGTGCTATAAGGTCATATTCTACTTAAAAATTGTAAACGAAATATATTTTAGATATTTTAAAAGTGTTAGGTAAAAATTGATTTGACCTAAACCCAATTAGGTTTGATACCAACGCCCTACTTTTTTATATTACATTGTATTTCGGTCGGGTGACAAGGAAAATGAAACTACATATTATGAATATACCTATTCCATCCATCCGCAAAGCGGTGATACGTAAGAGAGGTAGTTACAGGTGGGACAGATATTCCATTTGTAAAAATATCACACTCGTGTTATAGAATTCCTGATTTCTTATTTTATTTATTATGTTTAAGGATGCCTTTTAACATTTTAATAAATTTTAACAAATTCATACCGATTTTATTCGGAAGCTTCAGGCTTGATTATTACCTACTTTTAGCATAGCGATATTCAACATCATAGTATTCTTGAAAATAAAAGTGTTCAAAAGAATTCATTATAACATTTAGGGCCGATTTTTCTATAGTCAGTTAAGCCTTCAGACAGGAATTATTCTATGGATAGCAAGATTGTGAATTTTTCAATTAGCGGATAAGCTCTAACAGAAGGTTAAACTCGAAAACTGACTGAAAAAATTAGCTGCCTCTTTTTGCCTCAGTTTAGCACTCATCTGACAGATTTTTTGACGTTTCTGTCTTCATGCGTATGTAAATATAGGATAATTTATTAGTGTTTTGCTTATATTTTGTAAAACTATGGATATTTTAGTTTATTTGAAAACAATAATGTATAGTTCACAAAAAGTTTAATTTTGAATAACTGTGCAATAAGCTATTGTTGACATCACAGATGTATACAATTCTAGATGGAGTATTACGTATGATATGTATGAGTATTACGTGTGATAGATATGTGCGTGTCACAAATAACACATTGCTAAAGATACGCTTATCAAATTATAGATTTTTTGGGAATTATATTAAAATACTTAGTAATTATTATGACAAACAGTGCCTTACTATCTCTGAGTATATGAATTACTTCCCAAATCGATTTTTTAAAAATGCATAAAAAATATTCTTAGCAATCAATATAATATGATACTTTCTCAAAGTGGGCTCCATCAAGTTTTCACTAAATCTATGTATTATCTTTAACGGCAAGTCTTGATGTCATACCTAAAGGTTTTGTCAATTGGGACACCCGCTGTCAATGCGTTTAAAGTTTACTGTCCTTTCCTAACAACTGTTAAATATCTAAGAATGTCCCTTTCTTGCTGAATTGATGTGAAGCTAGACACAAAAATCATAAGGATAGCTAGCAGAGGGTTATCTGACCATTGAAAAATTGAAAATTCATTATTCGTCTCAGTTAAAGCTATCGGGCTGTTCAATATCTGGCGTTTTAACTATCTATTGAAATTTTTTTTCTGAAAGAGAACTAAGTATTCTTAGTTGTGGAAAGTACTTATGTAGGCTGTTATTATTTTTGATCTTATTGTTAATTTTTAATGATTAACCTATTGAAACTCGCATCTTTACCCAAAAAGTAAATGGTAGACGAATTAATCCATTGTGTAGGCAAAGCAAAACCCATAATAATATGCATTGTTGATATAAAAATTGTGAACTTCCGTCTATCTAAAAATCTGACCAAATATACCTATAATGTAGGATTAGATTGAATTACATTATAATAATACAAAATAAAAATTGGGCAGTTTGTTTTATTATACTTAGGGCCGATTTTTCAATAGTCAGTTAAGCCTTCAGATAGGACTTATTCTATGGATAGCAAGATTGTAAATTTTTCAATTAGCATTAGATAAGCGCTAATACGCTATATTTTTAACGCATTTTCGCGTTTCCTTCCTATTTAATGTTCCCCTGTAATTTTGATGTGTAGGTATATAAAAAAATCTTTAATTCATCATTGAAATCGATAAATAGATTTATTATCTTTGCTCTCGAGAGCGAGAGAAGATAATAAATCTATGATTGAAATGCTACATATACTTAAAGAAGGTCAACAATGTTTCGAACTTTGGTTTAAACCTGTCGTTAGAACGAGCGAAAAAGTGACGGCTGAAAAACTCTCAAAAAATTCATTAGTTCCTACATTTAAAATAATTGTAGATTTGGTAAAATATATTTTATTTAGTATATGGAAATATGGACTAAAGCCTAAGAAAATGTTTTGCCCTATTTTTGATTTATTCCAAAAACGTTTCCTTGTGTGTTTTTCCTCTTTCATTTATAAATGTTTTTCCTCTTACCATCACGTGACCCGCTTGCTCGTGTGCTAGGTACTCTTATAAAAAAAAAAAAATTAATTGCCTCTGTCCATCCTTCAAAATATCTTTTGGGTCGACAAAAATTACAATGTAGGTAAGAATTATTTTAGTGCATAATTTTTCCAAACAAACAAACGTTTTTATTAATTATTCAAAGACCGGTTTATGTTATATAACTCTGCATCGCGGAAATAAAGCAACGAGCTGTTTTTATGTATGAAACTAACCACTAAAATTAGCCATATATTTATAAAAAAATACTTTAACGTAACTTTTCTATATATATGTTTTTTTTAAATGATTCCTGATTTTTAATATAGTGCCTTTTTCAACCTTAGAATAACAATTTTAATTAAACCAATTAAAACTAACCTAAATAGTTTTCGACTTCCTATTTCGTGATCAAAATATATAACGTTTATTTTTACCTAAGTATTCTATACATGCATGGCTTTGTTTTTGTTACAGTTAAAGAGAATAATACATTTTATTTGGCTTTTCGTCTATAGTTTTGCCTGCGTTGTAATTCAAATTATAAGCGCGATTTTAAATGCACGTGGCGCCATCTATTTAAAAAAAAAATATTATTTAGGATTTTTATTTAATATGAATTGGATCGTATGTTATTCTGGTTGGATCTATAGTCTGGCCACCGAGAGAATGCGTTTCTGACACATCGTGTTTGAAAAAACGAGGTAACTTTGAAAGGCCGTCTACGAAAACAAACAAAAAAAAACTCGTCTATTTTGACCCTACAAACAAATAATAAGCTATAAAATGATATTAAGTGATTTTAAATTTTATAACTGAGGGCTTACTGTAAGGGTAATAATTTCTGATAAAATATGTTTTTTTTTAAATATAAACAACACTACTTCTAAACAGTACAAGGTTATGTACTTATGATATTTTCGAAGGGATGTGCTAAAAATATCAGTCAATTTTAAAGTTATCAATCAATTGCTAATAAAAAAGCAGAATTAGTAGCTTGGTTATAAAAACATGATATCGACGTAAATATGGACATGCTTGAAGCAAAACTATTGCGGTTAGTGAAAGAAAATAAATCGGCAAATGTTTGATATGAAATAGATGAATTGGCTCTGCAGTACGGTCATCGGGTGCTGAGACTTAGGTATACCATTATCATTGCCAATACAATGCTATTGAGTTTCGTTTGTAAAAAGGCAGCAGTTGAATTTTCTTGCTAGTTCTTTTCCACCTTGGGCTTAGATTCAAAATAAACCTTAAACAAGTATCTTTAATCTAATTATTTACGTTCCTACAATAAAACAATACTGTTTCGATTTTGTTTTTTTTATTTCACCTAGATTTTAACTCGACACAACATGAAACTATTTTTATAACAAGTTTTTTTTCTGTTGATTGAAAAATAATTTATCAATGTTGTTTTTTACCCCAACACTAATGGCATGTGTCACAAACGCATTCTCTCGGTGGCCAGACTATAAACATAAAAACTTTCTTATTTACATCTAATATTTGCAGGAATTTGTCTTAAAATAACTTAGCTAAATGCCTAGGTATATTGAAAAAATAAGTGTATTATTTATGGTAGTGTGGTATATTGGTACTTCAATAGTATCAAGGAAAAAAATCATCAAATTTGTTACTATTACCATAACTAATGGTATTATTATACAAAGTTAAACTTTGAGGGTTTAATCACGTGATTTTGAATCTTAAACACTTCTAGTTCAAATTTCAAAAAACACCAATACCTACTTACCTACATGCTATTTTTTCGCAAATTTAATATTTTTTGCAAATGTATTTCCTTCCTTTACTTAATTTGGAATGTGTATTTGGTTCTCAACGTCCCATCAATCACCCTGTATAAAAAGACCCCAATCAGGGTCTCTCTTCACAATACTTTTTTGCAGGTCATTGACCTCGCGAGATTATTCCATTCACTGATTAAAAAAAGCAACCGCTTCACCTTTACACGTACTGTTACAAATAAAGTTCATATAAATTATTTCTCCCGCACCCGGAAACATACACCGTGATTACTGACTCATGGAAATACTGTTGACAGCAATATATTATATAGCTATATTTATATGATTTTAATATAATTCTTAAAATGGCAGTTAGTACTTCACATCCTTCCGGAAGATGATTTATGTTTATTGATGAAGAAAAATCTCTGTATTTTACTATTTAAATTCTTTTTTTGAATACATTATGAACTTATTAGTTGTTGGGGTGTCAAGATTTTAATGAAATTTAGTTAGTACACATTATAGACTACATATGGGGAAAGGACTTAAGTTACCTTTTATATGAAATAACCTTGAAAAATGAAAAAATTAAATGAAAAATTATATGGAAGTTTTAAATTATTGAATAAACCAAAACTAAATGTCGGGAACTCTTAAAATGCCAATCCAAATTTTGGGCGAAACCGTCTGGTGTCAATTTAAAATTGATTTTCCTGTGGTCGTGGCAAACATTTTTCTGTTTTTTATTTTATTTTATTATATTATACTCTTCGTATCATCTTAATTAATTATTTTATTAACCTAACAAAGTTCTTGTTGGAAAAGCCAAATCACTACAGAAGGTATCATATGCATTTTATACCATACTCGTAATGGTTTCATATATAAAAACTGCTAGTAACCGCATAAAATTGTCCGCATTTTCCTCACAAGTAATTTAAGCGTATAATTGTGTAATTTTTCTAAGTACTTGTAATGATATGACCATTAATTTATCGATTATTCGGTTTGTACTTCGGTCTCATAAGTCGCAGTTGAGAAGTTCATTCGTGTAAAGGGCTCAACGAGTCTAGTCTAGTGTAATTAATTAATACTGGTATAATATATTAAATAAAGTACATTACCTAGATGAAGTAAAGCAAAGGAGCTTTGAAGTAAGTGCCTTTGGCGTTTAATATTAATTTAAATACAAAAACAGAGTTTAAAATTGTGAGTTTCGTTTTCGAGGTGCGGTCTGTTAAGAAGGAAGTAATAAAAAAACGTTAAAGTTAGCCTATTTACTATTAATATTAAAAAATATCGAACTAATAACAAATTTAAAAAGTTTATTGTGTAAGGCTTTAGCTTTCAGTATTTAAGAGATATCCAAATAATGATTAGATAATATATTTTCACTTATTTTTTTGTGTATCCTTTCTTGGAATATAGTACCTATTAATTTTTAATCTAATTCTATATTTATTAAAAATTTAAATGAAATGTTAACCATGTTCCAGATAATGTATGTTTAAAACAGAAACCGAAAGACTTCAGGTATTTTTTCATTTTATTCGTGGTAGGTAGGTACTGAAAATATTTTGTCGTGTTACGTAAAACAAGTTCGAGCGATTAATTGTTTTAAAAATATGTTTCTGAAAGAGTCTTTTTGGGACTTATTACAATTCATATTATTGTCTACGATAGATATCTAAGCTGTTTATTTATTATTTTCTGGATGATATTAATCATATAACAGTTCAAAACATATTGAAAAATTATAAATGCTTATAATATTTTTTGCATGCATCGATTATGACGAATAAATCATGTTGAAAACTTCCCGTTAATAATTTATGTACGAACAAAATGAAATATGCAACTAATTTGTTAACGTTTATAATATGAAGCTTTTTTAAAGGTATAAAGTTTATATTATAAAAAATCTACTTATTTAATTGTTAACAAAAATTAGTACCTAATGTGTAATTTTTCTCATCATTAAAAGAAAATGCGACTGCATCATATATCCAACCAGATTATGTCTCTTTTACACATCACTGGGCATCGGTGCAAGATTGCAAAAAAAAAATTATTCTACGAAGACTTGTTGTTGCGGGAACTTCATTTTCTCTTTATATATCGGGTACAATATGAATGACGTGTACCTACCTAATCAAATATAAATGAACCTATTCAAATAAAATTTTGAAATTCATAAAATTTAATTATATTTAAATCTATAATTATAATAAAACTTTGAGAGTGGTAGAGTCTAGCTGTAGGCTCTGTCTGCAGCAATTACTGGGCTGACTCGACCGGTGAAATACCACCGTCGCACAGAAAACCGACGTGAAGTAGGGACGATGTTCCTGCGTTTCGTTCGGTGAGTGCGGTATCCGGTGCACAATTTTCTCAAAGGCTCAGCAACACACCCCCAACACCCACAGTGTTGCGGGTAGTCATGGGCGGCGGTGATCACTTACCATAAGGTGACCCGCATGCTCGTTTGTTCCCTATATCATAAAAAAAAAACAATTAATTATTACAATACTTTACTTTTCCAAGATCAGCCATATTTATGCGCTTGTGCTTTTAAGTTTAAATCTTCCAATCACAAATTTAACTATACAGACACAAAACATTTCATAAAGTTTTATTTTAAGAATATACTTAATGTCATGTTATTTGACTCGTGGTCTGCATTGTCCTACTATTCCTCAAAGTCCAACCACCCTTACTTATAATGTTACGCGGTCCTACTGCGCGGTAGGACCATCAGGAATAATCCAAATAATGACTTTAAGGCTACACTTTCTTAACTCTGCTTTGTATTTTTATTATCCCTACTAATATTATAAATGCGAAAGTAACTCTGTCTGTCTGTCTGTTACGCTTTCACGCCTAAACCACTGAACCGATTTTGATGAAATTTGGTATGAAGGAAGAACTGAACTTGGGAAAGGACATAGGGTACTTTTTACCGCGGGAAAACTTCTCATTCCCATGGGAAACCGACTTCCACGCGAACGGAGTCGCGGGCGGCCACTAGTTATTTATACTTTTGTTCAAAAACAGGTATTAAACGATATAGCGAAGCGGTTAATTCGGTCAAGAACTATAGTAAAACATTTTTTTTTTAATTTGAACATATCGTGTCAAAACATGGTAGTCCCCTAGTCTAGTTAAAAAAACTTGCGCTAAGGATTAGCAAACAGTTGGTTTTTAAATTTATTGATTCATTTTGGGTATTATTTTTATTATTTCCAGAATGATCTCACAGCTGTACGCGGTGATATCGATCTTGGCTGCGCACGCGTCGGCCACTAGTCTGTACACGCCGACCGCCTCCGACGTGGGGACGCCGGCCGGCCTTATACCAAAGTGTAAGTGTTAGAAGAATAATAGAGTACCAAAGTGTAAGTGTTAGAAGAATATAGAGGTGTAATGGTTGGACCGGAGAGAAAATTTACCTGAGAGTTGATCAGCCGGATGGCTCTATACCGGATTTGTTAGAAACAACTTAATTTATTAAGATCATATTGCAATCAATTGTTTATTGAGACACTTTTCATTGTTAAAAAGTACCCCGTGTTTTAAAGTCTATTTATATAAATATGTTTCATTTAAATCCGTCCGGAAGATTTTGCGTGAAAGAGTAACAAACACACTTACATACTCATTAATTTTCGTACCTATTTGAAATACACAGTTGAAATATCAGTAAGAGTATGTTAAAGGGCTGGTCTTTTAATAGAAAATAATAAAAATCTGCCAGAAAATCAGTATGTTTTCGATGCACGTCGAATATATTGATTGTATTTGACAAATGTTTGAAGTGACAATAAAAACATACCTCTTTTTAGTCGGATAGCATTTGTCTGATATTAGAAAAGTCAGCCCTTAGTATTTTTGTTAGTAGCACGAAGTAGTAGGTACTTAGTATGTACCTTCGACAATACATTTATCTAAATAGAGTAGGTGCCTTACATAATTTCAAACAAGAAGTGTTTAAATCCTTTGCTAAAAATACTTTTGTAATGAATACCAATTGAAACTGATTTAAATCACGCAAACATCAAATTAAAATTGCTTTGTTCTAAATATTTTTGGATATTATAGGCTTTTAAGTTTAATGTTAATGCACGTAACAAAATATAATATTATACATTGACATTTAAATAAAATATTTTAAATACTTATTATACCTAAAATACTTATTATAGCACCATACTAAAATAAGTTTTAGTTACAGCTCATAGTATGTTTTACCTAATTGGCAATTAAATAATTAAGTTTTTATTTAAAGTTATTTTTATGTTTCTTATTTTGAAAATATAACAATAGCTTCAGCATTAGAAATTCATCAAAAAAAGTTCTAACTCGAATGGGGAAAGAGGAATACGAAGACATGATTTCTGTCTCACTCATCAGCGATTGGTGTCGGGTAGAAAAGGATAGCAATTTTTTTACCAACTCTTCAAAAATCTGGTAGGTTGGGATATGAACCTTCAATCAAATCTTAAAATAATTTCTTTCAATCAACTTTACTAATCTCTAATGAAATATCAGTAAATCACTGTGATTTTTTTAATTTTAAAACTTAATTTAGTAAAGAAAGTGATTCTTAGAAGCTTTCGACTCAAAATCTACGATATAAGACCGAGCGAAAGAATTATACGTTTATCGTCATATATAACTTAATTTAACCACTAATAGGTAGGTATGCTTCTTATGTATTATTAAACTGAACCTTAGTTAGTAGGACCTAGTATTGACCTAGTTGTAGTCGTATTAAAAGCATAGCTAGGTAAGGTCAATCCAGCAGTTTTTCCATACTTGGACAAAACAATTTGAATTAAAATTATAAAGTGTATAAAAGAATTTACTGTTCTAAACCTTATTACAGTTTATTTTTATTTTTAAGTCTAAACAGCAAAAAAATATGTTTTAATATGTGTAATATTCGATTTCAAATATGGTAACAAAAATATGTTACAGAAGGGAAGAAGGTTTTAATGTTTTTTCCATTTAATCTAATTATTCAAATAAAATACTAATCAACCAAATGGCGCCTAATTATAAAAAATATAGTTTTTTTTTATTTTTATTTTTTTAATTACAAATATACAATATTAACTTTATTGAATCCATACATACGTAATCCCATAGGAAATTTAAGTTTCTTTTTATGAATATTTTTATAGAAAAATTCTCTTATTTTATTATCATGTTTAAATACTATTAAGTTAATTACTATTAACAGTTAAGTTAATTATAAGAAACACATTAAGTTAGTTACGTTAAACCCTGAATAAATATGTCAAGATTGTTCGACATCTTTGTGTAGCAATTATAAGCCGTGATCCAATTAGACTTTACTACCTTACGAGCCATTATCATACTAGCGGATGACAAGCGTTTTAAAAGTGGATCGAATGAACTAAGTAAAAGACTTCAGATAAATAATAAAATATAAACAAATATATAGGAATGCGGTGCGATATCATGGGGTTTTTCGCGTAGGTAACTTAGTTAGAAAAGCAGTTTTACACTGGGTTTCCACGGTGCTCGATGTGCTCAATTTGGTCAAAATTAGCGATGAAATTCTTTCTCCTCAATAACCGACGATATTAAAAATTTTGGAAAAAAGTTACAACTGGGAGCTTTATATCAAATCTTATCTTCGTTATACCGAATGTACATAATATCTATCATTTGTTAACAAAAAGTAAAAGAAGAAGAAAAAAAGGTCTCCAGACTACACACTGCCTTTATGACCTTCACTAAACGCTAGGATCTAGACAATATTACATTGTAAAAAGTCTAGAAAACAGCCAAAGCCAAAAAGTGATTTAACTGGAATGGCCCCACCCGGAAATAGAACATGGGACCTTCCGCATAACAGTCCGGTCAAATCGAATACAAATGGGTGTAGGAAATAAAAAACAATTAAATGATCTTACACATATTTAAATTTGTATAACGGCGTGTTGACCGAACTTTATTTTAAAAATCTTCTTTTCTTCCTTTCATCTTCTGAAAACCATTCTCATTTCCCTTTGTCAGTTGTTGCATACCTACTAAATATAATAAATAAGTACATCCCCTAACACCCACTACGTTGCCCTCAGAATGGTTACAGAAACCACACAATGGACTAGGGGATAACCGTAGTACACCCAGACACGAGCTAATTTCAAAAAGACATTAAAATTTACTCGGGAATCAAAATCGGGCCCTACAGCCTAACAGTTCGGTATACATGGTATGTGGTACCACTGCACCACAGTGTTCATCCTAAAATAATGGTAAAAAATCTAATAAAGCTCTTTAAAATCGTGTATGATAAGTTTGCGATCAATAAAACCACTTAATCCTGTTTTATTACAGTTACAAACTTACGCTAGCCGTTTTTTTATGAATCAGAGCACCGTTTGTTTTTTTAAACGGTCATTGACATAGGTACTTACAAATAAGGATTTCACACCTAGTTGCCTATTACATAAGGTGTATAAAACGATGACCACATTGTAAATAGTTTGTCAAAATTAATTTGCATTTGTGAATACCTTTTTTAATACGAAAATTAGTACATACCGATAGTTACCTTAACTGAGTAAAGCGCCTGTGCCTAAGAAGATAGTTTTTATTTTTATTTATTTATAACTAGCTGGTGCCCGCGAACTTCGTTTCGCCAACTTAGAAGAAGAAAATAAGTCTATTCAAGTAATTGTGGCACCTTACACACTAAAATACAATAGGTACTTACCACAGAGCTGTCAAGTGCGGCGCAGCTGGCGCGCGTGGTTTTTCTTTGGTCTGTGGTACTTACGTAATAATAATTATATCAAAAGTAGATAGGGAGAAAAAAACAGAGTATGTAAGTAATTACATTTCAGTGTGCAATGCAACACAACAATGAATAGGTCACGCCTCAGCATATATCTATCAATTTACAGCATATACGAATATCTATGAATTTGTTAAACCTTCTACGCGACAAAAAAATATTTGAAAAAAGTGATTGATTTTTTTCTTCATAAAACTTGCAACTCTTTTGTGTTTTAATTAAAATTAGATACAAAAAAATTGTACAAAAATGCCTTTCATTGAGTTAAGGGGGCGTCCATAAATTACGTGAGGTGTTTAAGGGGGGGAGGGGGTCGAGTCAAATCTCATCTAATCTTACGTTGGAGAGAGGGGGGGTCTCGGCAAATATCACGCAATTTTTCTTTTTGATTGAAACAAAAAAAAATATACTATTTTAATCTTAAGCGTAATCGTAGTACGATTAAGATCATTTACTAATTCGTTCGAAAGAAAATAATTTTATTCATACTTCGACGTTATACATTTACTGACTGCAAAACCACCATATTTGCACCTACCATACGATGCAAATTTGTTTTTTTCTTTTTACAATAACAATCCCACGCGTTTACGTAAGAAACTCACATTTTGAAAAATCTCACGTGAGATTCGGGGATGGGGGAGGGGGTCGAATAAAATCTCACGACATCTCACCAGGGGGGAGGGAGGGGCAGAAAATTTAAAAAAACACCTCACGTAATTTATGGACGCCCCCTAATATAAATTACTTAACAAATATGTGTAGGTACAGGAAACAATTATTAAAATAAAAAATGCATTAACGGTTTGAATAGTTACACTGCTTTTAAAATGTTATCTATTAAAATTATAACACAACTCTTCACTTCTTACTAACACCTAAAAGGTCTGTAACTATAATTGTTAAATTTTTACATTACCTATGCAAATCTAAAAAACAAAAATGTTCCTTTTTCAAATATTTTTTTACATAGCTACATTTATAATTACAACTGACGAATTAACTACCTTCTATGAGTTTTAGCTAGTTTAGAGGGTAGGGTATCAATGTTAAATGCAGCCTATTAGAGTTAATAATTTATTTTACAGTTTTTGTAAAATTTGTGTAAATTGTATTAGGCAGTTTTTTAGGCAATAAAAATATTTGTTTTTTCATATTGTGATCAGAATAACAAAACATTATTTTAAACTACTGCCACCCGCGACTCCGTTCGCTTGGAAGTCGGTTTCCCGTGGGAATGAGATGTTTTTCCGCGGTAATTCATAATTCAAGGTACTTTACCTTATGTGTTATTCTGATGTATAACCTATATTACTGTATCCAAATTCGTCCAGTCGTTTTTACGTCCATATATCCATCCATACTAACAAACTTTCACGTTTATAATATTAGTAGGATTTACAAATAGCTCGCTGCTTTTTACCAAGCAAAAGTCGAGCGGTTAACCATTAACGTCTAGTTATCGGTTGAATGCAGCAACCGAGCATTAGTGATCTTGAAGGAGACTCGTTGTAATAATAATAATAAGACAATAACTGGTTCATGAGTAAGTTACTTAGTAACAACCTTAATATAAAGCGGCGAAGTGCGAGCCAATCTCCGCATTGAGGGTTCCGTATTTAATAGAGCCTAGAAATTAACTAACAACTGCGGTTAACAGTTGCAATATTTTTGTGAGATTTTCTATATTTTTAAAATGGTGGTGATTGACATACAAACAGACAGACAAACTTACAGCTGAGTTATCCTTTATATTTATCATTCAGAGATATGGAACCCTAAAAAGCTATGAATGCAATCAGTTTGAACGCATAAAGTTTAATGATATAAACAATGTCTTTTCTACTTCTCAATAATATGAAAAACAATATTAAATGCCAAATCGAGGTTGTTTTTTATTCAATTTATATTAGGCCTTTTAGAAAATTTTTACGCGTAACTCTGTAAAGTTGAACCCACTTTGTTGAACTTATATTAACTTAAATACACTATTATACCTTTTTAGAGAGTAATCATTTAAATATGTCAAAAATGAAAGTAATTTTTTTGATTGTTACTCCATCAAGGCTTACCTTATTTAAATGAAATTGGACGGATAGACTACAACCTCAACAGCATAAGTACTTTTACCGAAATAAAAATATCAAATCCCTATATATACCTACTCATTTAATTGCAAGTAAAACCGCACGGATAGCAGGTTTACAATTGGTTGTTCCCTAAATAAATTTATTAGTTATTTTTGGACCTGCCGTTTAGTGACCTCGTCCAGAAAAAAAGACCATCCATAATGCAGCCAAAACAACCTTTAAACTCGTTTTAATATTGGCTCGTATTTTTATGTTTATAGGGACAAGCCGATTCGTAAGATGCAAGGAATTTGTAAGAATTAAGGGAATTAAAATAGCAGGCATATTTGTAGTATTTTTAATTAGAATTTTCTAAAGATATAAAGTAAGGAATAAAAAGTAATGTCGCAGTTAATTAAGAGCGGTGCCACACGAGCGTTGCCGTTGCGTTGCGCTGTGTCGCTGCGACGACTGAGCGATAACGCTCCGTAGTTTTATGTATGAATTTTAACCTAAGCCACACGTGCGTTAAAACAGCGTGCGGCAAAGGAACGCGCGTGAAGCGGACAAAGCGGCGTGGCAGACGAGGCGGGGAGAGGTGACGACGGAGCGACAACGCAGCGCAGCGCAGTGTGTTTTAGAAAATCATAGACTGTTGCGTTGTGAGGACGCAACGCACCGGAAACGCCCGTGTGGCACCGCTCTAAGGCAGATGCAAAATCAAGTTACTATTAAAAAGTACATTATTTCAAACTTTATTTTTATACAACGTGATAGATTCGTCAACCTTAATTTATTAACACTCGAATTAACTTTCATATTATATAATTTATTTTGATCATATGATTAATTTTTCGTCAAAACAAAGACTACAAAATACTATTGAAAACAGGTTCCTCCTATATATAAAAACATTTTCGGGTCGAAAGCCACTTAAGAATCACCCTGTGCAGTCAGAATGTTACCGTCACCTTTTGGCTCGCAACACCCTGTAGGTGAACCTATACTATGTGATTAATTTATATTCCAAAGTTCAAGGTCTGCAATGTAGGCAGAATAAGAAAGGTTCGTTAAGACTTGGGAACTCCTTAGTCTGGAAAGTTCGATCTAACGTAATTCTTTGTTTGAACAAGTAATTACTAACACTGAAAGTATACATCGAGGGTTTGGTAGAAAATATGTAAGAAAAGCTGTGTTAATGCTTATATATTAGTAACTAGTGGCCGGCCGCGCCTCCGTTCGCATGGAAGTCGGTTTCCCGTGGGAATGAGAAGTTTTCCCTCGGTAAAAAGTACCCTTTATGTTATTCTGATGTATAACCTATATTACTGCAAAGTTAAATCGAATTCCATCCAGTAGTTTTTACGTGAAAGAGTAACAAACATCCATACATCCATCCATACATCCATACTCACAAACTTTCACGTTTGTAATATTAGTAGGATTATAAATTTACAATATAGGTAGCTAAATGAATATTTTTTAATTTATGCTTATACAAAATGTTAATTACTTATTTAAAATTGTGTACTAAACAGCTTACGTTTGCATTAGACCAAGTCTATAATAGAGTTGATTACTGAATAAAAAACAGTTGTTTTCCTAACCCCATGCAATTATAATATTAACGAAAAGAAAAACTAGTGAAAACCATAGTGTATTTGCGGCAAGGGTATTTAAAAAACCGGCCAAGTGCGAGTCGCACTCGCGCACGCAGGGTTCCGAACTATCATCTAGAAGTATATATTCTGTGAAAATTTGAAGCGTCTACCTGCTACCGTTTTTAATATTGAGCAAAAAAATACGAAAAAC
The DNA here is from genome assembly GCA_916618145.1 of Emmelina monodactyla. Lineage (NCBI taxonomy): Eukaryota > Metazoa > Arthropoda > Insecta > Lepidoptera > Pterophoridae > Emmelina > Emmelina monodactyla. The sequence goes on along the minus strand of OU745323.1, from coordinate 1,453,916 downwards.
ACACGTTTATTGTATGGGGACCCCCCTTAATATATATTTTTTTTAATTTTTAGTTTTTATTGTTATAGCGGCAACGGAAACACATCATTTGTGAAAATTTCAGCTTTCTGGCTATCACGGTTTATGAGATATAGACTGGAGACAGACATACAGACAGACAGATAGCGGAGGCTTAGTAATAGGGTCCCATTTTACCCTTTGGGTAGGAAACCCTAAAAAAAGCTAAAATGTGAAACATAATATAAACAAGAGGAACTTATATATCCTTCTTGAAAAACTCGATCAAAAATAATTTCATTGATGATTCGAATCGATCGACACACTTTTTGCAGTGGTGACTATATTTTATTAAAATCAAATCAAAATCAAAATTCTTTTATTTATCATAGATATGTAACATAACGGGTATAAAAAGACCACTTCCGAAGCCTGAAACCATGTATTCTTGAGCCTCAATATTTTCTTAATTCACTAACAGCATACTCAGAAAACTTAATTTAAAAAAGTTATTGAGGATTGAAAAGTCATATTCACCGCTTGAAATCATCGCTCACACATCAACTGTAGGTTCAGGTGCGATTATTTACATTGCAAATTAAATTAAAAACCCTATTTCATTTGAAATCATCGCAAAATCTGATAGAATTAAAGCAATTTTGGAAAATTATGTAAAAAAAAGAAATATTATCATAAAAAAATTTTTTTTTGCTCGACACGTAACCCGTACTCCTCCAGCAATGCCCAGTTTTTGTTTTCGGAAGCAGTTCTTTTACACACGGTATACTTAATGAACGTCAATGTTACAAACTTCGACTTTACCTAACCGTAGACCGAGAGAAAAAGCCGACGGAATAAAACTCCCAGCTCTCTTTTCGGAAATTAAACAATTTTATTTTTAACCAAGTTAACCTATCGTACCTATGTATAAATCTTTCTATCTTGTAATTGTACAGGACTATAATATCCGACTCATTTGCGCTTTTATTACGCTTCTTTATTGGTGTGAATGTTGGTCAATAAAACTAAGATTTACTTTAAAAAACATATAAATATTGCAAGGACAACCAGAAGTAGCTTATAAATAAATGCATTTTATGAACTCAGATTCTTTGTTATACTGCATCTGAGTAATCCTTAGATATTTTTATTGTAATATCGATTTAGTAGGAAGTGTCCTATGTTGTTTATTTTACATTGTTTTTATGGAGTTTTACGGCTAAATATGTAAGAAAATGAAAATAATAAATAATAACAATAATTACGAGTTTTCATCAATTACAAATGAACCATAAGTTAAACAAAAATATTAAATCTAAAAAATCTATACTTGTTAGAAGGCGTTATTTTATAGAGAAATTACAAAAATAATTGTCCAACTTTGATGTAATAACGTTTAGGGCGAAAGGGTACACATAGAAACCACCTTCTCGGAAGAGAAATTAATTAGACGAGAGTAAAACCACGGGGTATTAAGCTAATACTCGGATTTAATTAAATATAGGTACTAGAATTACCTTAATAGTCAGGATTTTAAAGGTCCTACAGAAACAGTCTTTAAATGCCTTAAACGACTCGATCTTCTCCAAAAACGTCTAGATTAATACAAATACAATTACAAGCAACATGCTCTTATTCACCACAATATATAGATAAACGTTAGCGTGGAAGTCGGTTTCCCGTGGGAATGAGAAGTTTTCCCGCGGTAAAAAGTACCTTATGTGTGATTTTGATGTATTACCTAATATTACTGTAAAGTTTCATCCAAATCCATCCAGTAGTTTTTACGTGAAAGAGTAACAAACATCCATACATACCCCCATACATTTATTACTTACAAACTTTCACGTTTATAATATTAGTAGGATTATATGTATAAATGCGTCATAATACGTCGAAAAAAGTTTTGTTACTATTTGCATAAATATTTAAAGCCATTTCAAAACTACCCTCAAAACTTTAACTTTTCATCCAAACTCCAATCTATCTTCGTTCTAACTTCAATTATCCCTTCCATCCCCAGGTCCTGGCGTGACCCTCAAATCTCCAGCTTTTCATCCAACCTCCAATCTATCTTCATTCTAACTTCAATTTCCTCTACTGACCCCAGGTCCTGGTGTGATGAAGAACGCCACCATCAGCCCCAAGATGATGCGCATGCTCACGCTGGTGAACCACCGGATGGACCGGAGCGGCCAGGTCTCCAGGAAGACCATGCCGATCATGGAAGCGGCTAAGATGGTGAAGAAAGACTCTATGATAGGTGGGACTATTTTTATGATGTAGGTAGCAAACGAGCATGCGGGTCACCTGATGATAAGTGATCACCGCCGCCCATGACTACCCGCAACACTGTGGGTGTTGGGGGTGTGTTGCTGAGCCTTTGAGAAATTGAGCACCGGATACTGCACTCACCGAACGAAACGCAGTTGTTATTTTAGATTGGTCCTATTTTTATTGTCTGGGATAACGTAGCTCCTAAACGAATGACCAATTTCAGCAGTTTAGGTTTTAGAGTGCCCAACAAATATCTGCAAATTCAAGCAAGAAGAATAGAATAGAATAGAATAGAATAGAAGCAAATAATATGGAAATAGTTCCTGACCAAATTGTGCTAACAAAAATTTCGAACAAACCTAATTTTGTAGCTTTCGTGGCACACAATTCGTGATTCCTTTTAATCGCTTACTTTATTTTTACTCCAAACTATACAGAGTGTACGTCCAAAAATGAAAGCTGGACTATTTAGGGGAAATATTTCCTTATAAAAATAAAATTACATTTGGCCATTATTTCAATACATTGCCTCCATATTTACCAGCCTTCTCACCCCCAGATCTTAAGTCCAAGAAGACCCTCCTCTACGCGGTGGGTTTCTGGGACAGCTCCGTGTTCCCGCACAGCCTGGCCATGGGCAACACCTACGCCAGGAAGGGCTACAACGTCTTCGTGTCCGAGACCTTCAGCTTTCTGACGTATATTTACCCGAAGTAAGTTTTTTTTTTTTATAATATAGGTAGCAAACGAGCATGCGGGTCAGCTGATGGTAAGTGATCACCGCCGCCCATGACTACCCGCGACACTGTGGGTGTTGGCGGGCACCGGATACCGCACTCACCGAACGAACGCAGGAACATCGTCCCCACTTCACGTCGGGTTTCTGTGCGACGGTGGTATTCCACCGGTCGAGACAGCCCAGTAATCGCTGCAGACAGAGTCTGCAGCTAGACTTTACTACTCTCGAAAAGGTTTTGTTATACTTTGCTGTTTCTGACGAATATGTATCCGAAGTGCGTTGGTCTTAAATTATTTACAAGTTTCATCCAAATCTTTTAAGTAGTTTTTGCGTGGAAGAGTAACGAACATTCGCACAAACTTTTGCAATTATAATATAGGTAAGAAGTAAGATATGGTAGTATGGATAGTTAGGTAAAGAATTAAAGTGCTATTTTTAATTGACAGAGATCTTTTATATATGACAAAATTGTTGATTTGTTTCCTTTAAAATTATCAATTCCACAATTGCAATAATACTTTTGACTCAATAAACTCTGGCGCAATATATCTCTGAACTCATCCTATCCTAAGCTGATAGTAACCATTTATAAATACTAAAAATATTAGTACAGTCTTTAAAAATTGCAAGATAAATAATAAAACGGACAAAAACACTATACAAGGGTTTTTCCTTTTTTTGACTAACTCCGGAATTCGAAATATTAGACGGCAGTCTAAATCATACTAATTTTAAAAATAATAAATATTTGAAATTTTGAAACATTAATGACCTAAATTAACGCGTAAAAGCAGATCATAATTGAAACAAATAATAGTAAGTACCTACACAGCAATTAAATTGTCTAAGTGCTTTTTGCAATTCAACTCAAATCAAATAAATCGACCACATTAATTAACCAAAGAATCCACCAAGCTTATAGTAAAATCGTAGGTTGGATTGAACCCGTAGTATTGTCAATATTGATTGACAAACAGTTTAACTCTGTGTCAATAACTGACAACGAGAACCGGCGTGCGCATCAAATAAATATTTGGACCCCTACTACGCAACTTTGTCTATAAAATAATAAAAAAAAAAATTAATAAAAGTTCGTATGTACAGTTGTTGGTACGTATTTACGCAATAAAATAATTGTATTTTGGTCTTTCTATATATTTCCATAGCTTACCTAAACTATGTATATTTTTTTTAATGCATAGGTATTTATTCAAGCTCTAATAGCATATTACGTTTTCACGTAAAAAAATAAAGAGGTTTGGCATCCGTATCTATTTCTTTGTTTGTTTAGTAAGAAACCGAATGTATGTCTTCTTATGATAATAAATAAAAAATCTGGTAATAAATTATAAATATCTACATATCTCTAAAACATATTATAAACTTAGATTTAAAAAAAATGCGGCTATCAGGTTTCGAAGGAAAACAATATTTTGATGACATAACTTTGTTGTAATTTTAAACATATATTCTATTTTTAAAAGTCTAATGGCAAAATATTTAAATAAATGATATCAAACTCCGCATAGCTATAGTATATTTCAATACAAGTGTGGAAAGGCTGTCATTACAACGAGTTCCGACAAATGTCTACCCGAGCCGAGGCACAGCCGAAGGCGAGGGTTGACAGGCGGGACGAGTTGCAATATATACCTACGCTAAGTAAGTAGGTATTAACATGAATCATAAAAACTTCTTTGTTTTTTTTTTGGTAAAAACTTTATGGTTGGTTAATTTTTCTTTTTATTAGACATTATTTTGACAGTTGGGAAAGAGAACGCACGAGTGCGGGAAAGGAAAAAAAAAGCACGCGTGTGTAATAGCCCACATCCCGAACGCTATACGTCCCTGCAATACGCCACTTTTTGAGCAACTGTATTAAAAAGTAATTTCTACAAAAGAGTATTTTTATAATTTTTTTATTTTATTTTAGTATAAAAAGGCTTATAAATAGGTACTTAGGGACACATTATAAGTACAATAAATTAATGCTTATTGGATAGAACTGAAAATTTATATATTTTTTTTGCATATGAAAATTCTGAATTTTATTTTTATTATTCGACCTTGCACAGTAAATTAATGTTTATTTCCTACGGAATCCTCTAGATATTTAAGTTAACGATGGTAGGGGAAACCAAATGAGACTATGAATCATTTTCGTATTTGCTGAGCATGTGTTATATTGATGTATATCATATCTACATACATGTATACTAATTGTTCACTTTATACCTACTTACCTGGAAATATTTGTAGTAAGTAAGTAGCAAACCATATTAAACTAACCACATGTTATAAATATTACTGTTAATTATGATTATGAAGGAAGTCATTAAAATATTGATGAAATGACTTAAAAGAAGTGTTCGAAATGATTCACTTTACTACATAGTATAAAACAAAGTCGCCCTCTCTGTCCCTATGCATGCTTAAATCTTTAAAACTACGCAACGGATTTTAATGCGTTTTTTTGAATAGATAGAGTGATTCACGTTTTAACTCCGAATTTAACGCGTGCGAAGCCGAGAGCAAAAGCTAGTAATAGGATGAACATATTTATATAACTAAACCCGTACCTTCAAAACATTTGAATTTGGTCATCCACCTTTAAGACGGATTGATCGATGACTTTTATTCACTAGTAACTAGCTTTTACCCGCGCGGCTTCGCTCGCCTTAAATACGGATTAAACCGCAGCAAAATCCGTTGCGTAGTGTTAAAGATTTAAGCATACATAGGGACATAGGGACAGAGAAAGCGACTTTGTTTTATACTATGTAGTAAAGTTAATCATTTTCAATTTCTTTCTCAGCTAGTTAATAAATAATGCAAAGCTAAAGCAAATCTTTAGCTGTAGGTAATAGTTACATACTCTATTTGGTCAGAATTAAGCTTCATTCATAATTAATAACGAAAAGGCATAAAATTATGTATTTGTTTTGTTTGAAACATTCCCTATTCTATTCTTGTTACAAAGCTTACATCAGGGCTGTCAAAATAATCGTATCAGATATACTAGATGTGGTTATGTTGTATAAAAAATACATTTTTGTCATTTTTCAAAAGGTATTGGCGAACGAGCAGTTGTCAAACCGTTTTTTCGTATCCTACATATTGGTATCTTACTTATCTTACATTTGACTGTCGTTTTTTTTCATGTAAATCACATGAAATAAAGTAACATACATAAAAATGTGATTCTCACAGAACACGTACCGTGCCTATTTGCTACTAAGATTTACGCAGGCGTTTCTACTTTCAAGACTTTTTAGGATCGAAACTTTAAATCTCAATGTTAATCTCACATGAACGGTGGTTTAAAACATTTTTAATTCTTATTTTGTTCTGTTTTTGGTTACTTTTGCTATAGCGGCAACAAAAATACATCTATCTGTGAAAAATTTAATACAGCCGGACATACAGACGGACGGACGGACAGCGGCTTCTTAGTAATAGGAACCCCTTTACCCTTGGATACGGAACCCTAAAATCTAGTTTAGAAGACGGAATTATCCTACTAATATTATAACTGTGAAAGTTAGTGAGTATGTGAATATGTATGGATGTTTGTTACTCTTTCACGTAAAAACTACTGGATGGATTTGGATAAAACTTTGCAGTAATATAGGTTATACATCACAATAACACATAGGATACTTGTTACCGCGGGAAAACTTCTCATTCCCACGGGATACCGACTTCCACGCGAACGGAGTCGCGAGCGGCCACTAGTTAATAATAATATGAAAAGTTCCTACCATTTACCTACTTAATGGTTTTACTCATCAAGATATCGTTTTATAAGATCTTTAAAGATAATAACTGTATACTTAAGTATTTATTTATTATAAATATTAATGACATTGCTGCATTGTTGTCAGTAACAAGATATTTCATTTAAGAGGGACTAGTGGCATCTCGAAAGTACCTGAAACTATACGCGTTTTCCTGTCTTATTATTTATTCATTATTTATAGGTATCATTATATTTTCAAAATAAAGTTTAGTTTAGAAAAAAATATGTACTTACTAGAGATGCGCCGAGTAACACTTTTGCCGAGTACCGAGTACCGAGTATTACTCGGTTCAATTTTTTTTTTACCGAGTACTCGGCCGAGTAACTCGGTTCTATCAAATTCCCAATTTCGCGCGCGTAAACAAGTACAAACGAACACAAGTATATTTAGAAGAAAAATTGTTGGCAAATGGCACCAAACAAGGCATCATAATTTACATTTATTAAATTTTAAATATTGATTATTTTTATTACTGTTCCTTTAATTTTGTCTCACTAGCACTCATGCATTAGCATAATTTTGATTCTATTACTTGAGGATGTCAAAGACTTTCTCAATCAGTACGTTTTGATTAACACTGTTGTTTCAATTATATCTACCTAAATATATTGCTTTCTTAAAACAAAGTATATTACTTTTATGGTACTCGGTACTCGGCATTCGTATACCGAGTTACTCGGCCGAGTACCGAGTACCAAAAAACCTGCCGAGTACGCCGAGTACCGAGTATAAACCGAGTACTCGGCCCATCTCTAGTACTTACCTAATACAGAGTCACGATTTTATCTTTATTAATAAATGTATTAAATAATATATTATTATTTTATAGTCTCATCGGTAAAGTTCCCTCTTAAGACAGCATTGTTTAATAAAATAAGAATCTATTTATTTTATTTTATAGCTTGAACAAAATTATTTATTGTTTTTCCGTAATGCACTTATGAATTTCATTATCGATTATGATAATTTATTGCTGTTTTATTTATAGAAGACTACCGGTTCTCCTTGATTGATATTGTGTGTTAGAGGAGATATCCGCTTTTTTGAATTAATCAATATGTGCCTATTTAGGTAAATATATAACCGGGAGAATGTTAAGTAGGGTGAGATAACTTAGATCTAATATTACATTTAAAAATGGGGTATATATTTAAAAAATATATAAATTTTGATAAAAAAAATAGCAAATATCAAACGAACGTTTTTGCAAATTTAAATGATGAAAAGTTATAGTTACCCAACTTTTTTATAAGAGGATGTTGCGAACTATAAAAATATATATAGGTATTATAATTACTAAGGTTCATTGAAATTTAGAAACTCTGATTAAAATTTTAATATTTGTTTTTACGAAAAACGTAATCTTAGTAGCTATAATCTTCTAAAAACTGTAAAAATCCATTCAGATACAAAGTTTAATAGAAAAAAAAGTTAACCTTGCACGTATTATGAACAATGACGATACAATTTAACACAAGGCATTATTGTATTAAAATTTCAACGCTTCTCTCACAATCTTCGGTAGTATAGTGGTAAGTATCCCCGCCTGTCACGCGGGAGACCGGGGTTCGATTCCCCGCCGGAGAGTTCTTTTTGAACTTCTTTTTACGTTGTATATTTTATTTTTAACCTTTTTTTCTATTTTTCCAGATCAGCCCGTCTATCACGCGTCATTGGCAAGAAGTACGGCGAATTCCTAGTCCGGCTATACAACCAAGGCCTAGACCCGGACAATTTAGAATTGGTAGGCATAAGTCTCGGAGCCCACATTGTAGCTTTCGCCGCGAAGCACTTCTATGCTGTTACCGGTCGAAAGCCATCAAGATTGACCGGCCTCGACCCAGCCGGCCCTTGCTACCGGTCGCTACCGAAAGAAATGAGGCTTAACAAAAACGACGCGGAAAAAGTCGACGTCATCCATACGAATATCGACGGCTTTGGCATCGCAGAACCATTAGGTCACGTGGACTTCTACGCCAACGGAGGAGAATACCAACCTTCAGATATCCCTTACATCCCTTGCCTAGTCGTGTGTAGCCATCTCCGAGCTTTAATATACTGGTGGCAAGCCGTTGAACACCCGAAAAAGTTTATCGGGATGAAATGCGATTCGGTTCAAGACGCTCGGTACGCTAACTGCTACAACTCAACAGAACGAAATATCTTTGGTTTCGACACGGATTTTAGTAAACCTGGCATTTATTATCTGCCTACGCATAACGAATTCCCTTATTACAGAGGTAAAGAAGGTCTTAAACAGGAGAACGAGATCTATACTTCAGTTTCTAGACAAATTAATTCGGATGATAATTTCGAAGTGTGAAGAGCGAATGGTTTTTGAATCTGTGTTTATTTTTGGCCATGGTTTGTGGCGTACAAAAACAAACCGTGTGATTGCAGTCTTTAAGGATGATTTTTAAATGAATTAATCGTTTTTTGAGATAGTCACAAACAAGAATGTATGGATGTTATTTATATTAAGATAAAGATGGTTATTGTTTTAACAGCTGATTGCTAATGACGTATTAGCCTGACTTTTAGCAACTTTTTTAGTAAAATTATATAATTACTTTTATAAATTAAGAGCAGAAAGTACCAATAATAATTTTTTAATTGTTAATAATGTGGGCGATTCACATAGTGCTCTAATATTAATTTGTATATGTATAAACCAAATTTTAATGCCATTTTGTGTACCTACTTACGAATATAAGTTGTGATGTGATTATTATATAGCCACATATTCTATAGATTAGGTATATGTTAACTTACCAACATACCTATTAAGTTCTAGCTAAAAAAAGTTGCTTTTTGGACAAATTGCAAGTTGGTAATATAAATTAAGCAATTAGTGAATTGCCTGAAGTTTAAACCTTCATAACCTTTTAACTTTATTTTTTTAAGTGACCCAAACGTACCTATATATACAATAAAATACAAATATGTATAAATTTAATTTATAACAAAGTCCAAAGTCAGCAAAATTTGAATTGTAAAACGATTGCCTGTTAAATAAAAATAGCAATCTCTTAGTAACAACATTTTGCTCAGAAATATATAATAGGTTTCGATTTCTATGTAAAAGGTTCCGAGTTTGATTCCCGAAAGACAATCGAACAAACAGAGAACAAAGTTATTTAAAATATATTAAGGTGTAACTGAATTTTCCCCCGGTCTATTGTAAACATACCTATAACCAAGCTAACGTTTATTAACGGCTTCGCGACAACAGTTACCGTCTAAAGATTGACTTATGACATTGTGGAACTTTAAAAAACGGCATGTCATACTCATTTAAAAATATGTTATATGTTAATATGTTATCTGTATGCCACCTGTCAAAATTCAATATCCTTTTGTATAGATGATTAAAAACCTTTACAGTTCAATGACTTTTCATATTAACTTTTTATATAAAATAAATAATGACCGACAGTTTTGTAAATGTTGTAACGAGATTCGGGACTTTGATCTTGTATGATGAGTTTGAGTAAACAATACCTGTATTTGATAAAACGTTTGGCATGATTGAGATATTTTGAAGTTATAGATACTGAAACAAGGAACGCGGGTCTCCGAGCATTGCGCGACTGGGAATCGCACCCAGGTTAGACCGGTTATCTAAAGGTCCTGGATTCGATTCCCAATCGCGCAATGCTCGGAGACCCGCTAATTAATAAATTAGCATTTTAAATGCAAAAACTAAAAGTAAAATCTCAATGATTGAGATATATGGTATAATATGAATTTAGGTTTGAATGCGTTTAAAATAATCGGTAAAAGATATAGCCAGCAATATAAAGTTTACCATTTATTATATTTTAAAGTTTACTTTTCATATTGTTGGTACCTACACTCAATGATACACAAATAATTAATAATCAAAACAACAATGTTAACACGTTCATTTGTGCAGGCGAATAACAAACCTACATCAGAGTATGTTTTTTATAAATAGGCGCAATATTAATGTGTCGCTTATCAACTTTATCCATACTGAAACTTGAGTTCAGTCTATAACTTAGGTACTAAACAAAAATTATAAGTATTTTATCTTTTATCCAAACTTTTACTTTTGTAATTTATTGATTATATTGTGATATTTAAGTTCTAATATTGTGTGTCCAAAGGCTGATTACTGTTGTAATATTGTCTGAATATAGTTTGAATGGATTTTGTGTGTTTCATTCAAAAAAATAATATTATTCCTCTTAAAGAAGAGAAAGAATTGAGCCCTAATCCATTAATTTAGAAAAAAACATAAAACAATCAATTACTTGCTACACTAGCGCCACGGACAATCAAAGAACTAAACCTCTTAGTTCTTAATTTCGCCGCTTGGCAGCAGCACTTATTTTTTCTTACAAATAGTATTATTAAAATTTCCTTCCGTTTATTTTTATATTACCTATATAAGTCATATTCGCTTTGAAAATGGCAACTGTACATAGCTCATGCAAGTCACAAGTACGTCTTTGAAAGTGGCAAGAGGGATAGTAAACTTGCTAAGGCTAAGGCCGGCCAGTCGATGAGCGGCAAATCAAATAAATACGAAAATGATAATGCGATACGCGATATGTACAAGAGATGATCACAGTTTTCTGTTCGAATCATTTTTTTGCGACAATAATACAGTAAACATAGTTTTATCAAATATTTAATAACAATAATAATGATGTTTATTGCAGGCCAGGCCCAAAATAAATTACAACAAAAACCAATACATAATATCGATTTATTTATATCTCTATAATGGATATATCTATATCTCTTTTATGGAATATTGCTAGAAAGAAAGTTAAAACATTTCAGAACCTCACACTTTCTTAACACACAGATGTGCGAGTCAAAAGTAAAAGCCGATATGTAAAACGTTTAAGCCGCAATTTATTTAGCTTATCTTTTAAAAGATAAGATATCTTAGTAGAAAGCTTAGTAAGATTACGGCTTAAAACATATTATAAAAGCCTAGAAGTGGTTGAGATAAAAACTACTGAGTAGATTTTTATAATAACTATTATATTACTTTGAAAATGTTCTTCACAAAATTTGCAACAAAGCGTCTGTGCAGAAAAAAATTTGAAATTCGAATGGCCGGCCGCGCGCTGTCAAACTGACGTCTGTACAGTTATCGATACAAAACTAATATCGATATTATATCGATAACTGTTTGAAGATTGAATTAAAAGTTATAAAAATATATATAATTTATCAACGTAAATATTAAGTAAATTTAGTAAACGTAATAATATTAAAAGCTCTAAAAATGCAGCTGTATTTTTTTACAAAATCGTTCCTCCTACACTAGTCCTTTGGCCAAGGGATTTGTATCTGAAAAGGTCCAAGCAGGCACACACGATAGTAAGGTGAAGTTATATAGGATCCAATCATTTATACCACTTGCAAGGGATCTTAGAGGGAACTAGAGCAGTGAGACCTTTGAAATACCGAGACCAAAATTACTAGTGCAGTGAGACCTTTGCGAGACCGAAATTGGTATTTAATGAAGGTGAATATAATGCAACGACCTCTGTGGTGCAGTGGAATGTTTATTGGACTGTTAAGCGGAAGGTCTCGGGTTCGAAAACCATGTCGGGCTTATTTAGTGAATGGTCTTTTCCCTCCTGGAAATTTGTGCTACTAAGTATCAATTTTTTTTTTACTAGAATTTTTATTATAAATGTCTGGGTGTAAGTAGGTTCTCGCCTAGTGCGTTGAGCGATTCCTATAATACAAACCTGACAAAAGAAATAAATCTCTCTGCGCGATACTACTCAGGACAATGTCCGATTGAACAAGCGTGATTTATACATCCAAAATAAATCGACGTCAAAATAAATAATCCTATTTTACGGTTATTAAGAAATATTACGTTAGTAAAGCGTTTGGCAGCATTGAAATAAAAGCTAAAATTACACACTTCAAAAGCACTTTACAATGATTATAACGGTAATATAAAAAAATCTCAAAAGGCATAATCAAATACATGAATAAAAGTGGTAGAAGGGAGACGGGGCGTCGTCGGTAAGGTTTGCCTCTTAAAGGATTACTTACGTAATACCTGCCTTAGCTGGTCTCACAGGTAGCACTTCTTTAAGATAGCTGCTAGAAAAAAAAACTATCTAAATTTTGTTGTTTATTTCAAGAACGTGGGTAATTTCATTTGATCAATAACAAATTTGGTTATAGACGGATAGACAAACATTAAAATCAAGAGTAGGTTCTTATTTCCGTTTAGGACACGGAATTTTAAAAACATTTGTTTCAGCTCTCTCATTTGTATTTAGTATCACTGCATACCCCGAATAAAAAAGCCTTACTGTGTGGAAAATACAAGATGATGAAACTACAGAAGAGAGTGAGAGTGGTAGAGTCTAGCTGTAGGCTCTGTCTGCAGCGATTACTGGGCTGATGTTCCTGCGTTTCGTTCGGTGAGTGCGATATCCGGTGCCCAATTTTGTCAGAGGCCAGCAACACACCCCCAACACCCACAGTGTTGCGGGTAGTCATGGGCGGCGGTGATCACTTACCATCAGGTGACCCGCATGTCGTTTGCTACCTATATTATAATAAAAAAACCATTCAAAAGCGAGCTTTAAAGATATTCCATTCACCAAATAATAGCACCCAAATATGACCTCTAAAACCATATTATTTCCAATGCGCCTTTAACTTCTACATGCGGGACTAAAAGTTTCTGAATCACCTCTTTCATATCCTTCCTACCTAACATTTATTTGCTATAACTAATACATTCCAATGCAATTTTCAACCTTATTGCGAAGGCGGTAAGGCCTAGAATGTGTGGGAGTTAAGTGAATTATACGGTCTAAGTTTACAAGACTTTAAAATTGGTACAGTAAGTCTTCTGCTCTTTGGCCTAGTATTTTCTGGGTATTTTTTTGTGGTGCAAGTTAAAAGCTAAAGATTTTATTCTTAAATTTCACATGCTTCAGAAATACTTCTTTGAAAATACTTTTTTGATTTTTTTTTGAAAATATTTTTTGGAAATATCGTAAAAATTAGAGATGCGCCGAGTAACACTTTTGCCGAGTACCGAGTACCGAGTATTACTCGGATCAATTTTTTTTTAACCGAGTACTCGGCCGAGTAACTCGGTTCTATAAAATTCCCAATTTCGCGCGCGTAAACAAGTACAAACGAACACAACTATATTTAGAAGAAAATTTGTTGGCAAATGGTGGACAGGGCACCAAACAAGGCATCATAATTTACATTTACTAAATTTTAAATATTGATTATTTTTATTACTGTTCCTTTAATTTTGTCTCACTAGTACTCATGCATTAGCATAATTTTGATTTTATTACTTGAGGATGTCAAAGATTTCCTCAATCAGTACGTTTTGATTAACACTGTTGTTTCAATTATATCTACCTAAATATATTGCTTTCTTTAAACAAAGTATATTACTTTTTTGGTACTCGGTACTCGGCATTCGTATACCGAGTTACTCGGCCGAGTACCGAGTACCAAAAAACCTGCCGAGTACGCCGAGTACCGAGTATAAACCGAGTACTCGGCCCATCTCTAGTAAAAATTAAGATTCCGGCTTATTTTATATAAGTTACCATTAAAGAAAAGCGGCAAAGTACGAAGACACACATACCGAGGGCTCCCAACAAACATTAAGAGGCCAGTCAATGGTACCTCTATCTAGAACCATAATCTAATTCTAGCATACTTATATTTTATTTTTTTACAACAAAGTTGATTAAACATATTTAGATTATACCTGTGACTGCTATCGAACTATTTTTAATTGGTCTCTAGGAACCTACCATACAAGTTTTTTATTTCCTCACATATATGTTTAACTAGGTTAGGTTAGTTTTCCACGATTTCCTAAACTAATCATTACCTCACGCTATCCAAGAAAGAGGTCTGTGCTCAAAAGGGACATATAAATAAAATAAAAAATAAATAAAATAATTTATTTGCCATATCTACAAAAAGAAGTTTTTACAGTTGTTTATTGTTATAAGCGAAGATTTGTAGTAAATTTTAATTACAAGAGTCCCCACACTAGGCAAAGCCTGTTCCGTGGGGACAAGATCGATTAACTTTTATTTTTATTGAAAGTGGGCAGCACTATGTAAAGTAGGGAAAGTACTGGCCATAATTTATACATACAATTTTTTTCATATAAACAAAATGAAGACAGGATTCATTTAAGTAAAGATAAAATAAGAATAAAAAAAATAAAATAATTAAAAGGCACGTAATAAACCAAATACAATTAAAATCACTTAATTAAGACATCACTCTCAGGAACGCCTCAGATTCATCGTAAGAGCAAGTTAGCAAAAAAGTAAATAACTTATTTTTAAAATCCTCTATTTCACACAGCTGCAATTTGTAAGCTTTAATAACTTTATTGTATAAGAATACAGACAAAAATATAGAGAACCTTCTCATAAACACGCTATTTATCGTTGGAAGAGCAAGGGAGAACGTCCGTTTTTTTAGTAGGTTTTCATATTGTGCTGATTTTTTAACCATTTTGTGGGTCATTGACGTGATTCTTACGCGCCTGACGCTTAACAGCTTAGCCTCCTGATAAAGTTTATTTACTAATTTTGAAGTTATAGATACTGGAAAAAGGAACTCGGGTCTCCGAGCGTTGCGCGACAGGGAATCGAACCCGGACCTTTAGATAACCTTCCTTTTTCCAGTATCTATAACTTCAAAATTAATAAATTAGCATTCTAAATGCAAAACTAAAAGTAATCTCAAGGTTTATACTTATTATTAATAAATTAACATAATGCCCTTAATTTTTTTTGCCCGGAGCATCTTATGCCTTGCACCACCCCCCAGCAGTAACACCGTAGACTCCACACGTTGCCGACATCGCCATCGTTTCTAAGCCCTCGTATCATTGGAAGGCTGTGTTTCATTGCATTGTTAAACTTGTACTATCTGATACTCAGGTGGGAGTTTATTACCTTATTTAATACTGAGGTCAGGAATGGTTAAGAATTTGTCAAGTCGGCGATGTTAAATTTAGAATTATAAATGCGAAGGTATGTTATGCTTTCACGCGTAAATGAAAAAACTGATTCAGATGAAATTTGTTTGAAAATACATAAAATTGTAAAAAGGATAGATCCCATTTTATTGTAAACAACGGTTTGATATATTTTTATAGAAGACTTGTGGCCGCCCGCGACTTTGTTCGCGTGGAAGTCGGTTTCCCGTGGGAATGAGAAGATTTCCCGCGGTCTACATCAGATGAACGGAGTCGCGGGCGGCCACTAGTACAAAAATAACCTTTGAAATACCCTCAATTTACCTTAATTTTTAACAGCTATACAACCTCCAAGCCACGTTTATCCCACGCTTACAAAGTAGATAAGATTTTAATTAAATTTAAGCGCAAAAACCGCTAATGTGCTTGACAATGCTGGCTCTGTATACATACGCCGGATTGTCGGGTTTCAGAATAAATAGTTTTATTTACTCACTGTTGGTTAAATAAATTAGCAAGTTTATTAACGGGCTGTTTTTTACTGTTTATAGTAGGTGTAACACTTTTGTGTGGGAATTAAATGTATCTGAAATATTTTTTTATAGTAAAAACAAAGAAAAGGTATGTAGAGCGAATTAAGGTTTTTATTTACTGCATATTAATTAGTCAGAGCTCTTGACAATATTTTTAGATGATGTTGAGAGTATTCTTGTTCAAACATTGTTTTTTTATCCTAGGTTTCTACTTACAAATCGTTTACAAGATCTATTTGTTCTATCTTCCAAAGCAACATCCCTATCCCTACTATCCCTACTATAATACTATATGTGCGAAAGTAACTCTGTCTGTCTGTCTGTCTGTTACGCTTTCACGCCTAAACCACTGAACCGATTTTGTTGAAATTTGGTATGAAGAAAGAACTGAACTTGGGAAAGGACATAGGGTACTTTTTACCGCGGGAAAACTTCTCATTCCCACGGGAAACCGACTTCCACGCGAACGGAGTCGCGGGCGGCCACTAGTGTAAAATATTTATAAAAACTCATTAAAAACAAGGCAAGCTTTTCCTCAAAATACATTCGTGGAAAGAAACAAGTTTTAACCTTCAAATGTCTTTTTTGTGATTTAAATACCAAATCTACTCTCGGATTAGTAAAAAACTCCTAAAACCTCAAAATTTCATAATTAACATACTCGTAACTTACAAGATACATCAACAAAATGTCCTCGTATTTAAGTCTTGAAACCTCCACCTGGTCCCTACAATAATGAGATTTAAGGCTTTTCTCGCAAACCACTTAAAAAGGACAAAAAATAGTCCACGCTACGGCGTAGCACAGAAACGGGCGCTACGTGCTACGCCGTAGTCAACTGTACCGTGATTTAGTATTTTTAATTAAGTTTTAATTAAAAATTTCAGCTGCTAGAAGTAATTATTAGTTTTTATAAGGCTTTGAAAGCTTTTTAAACGGGATTATTAAAACTGTTAAGTTTTAATGTTTGACTATAAATTATTGTATTAAGTACAGGTAAGAAGCCTGCTGTGAAATAATCGAGTTTGGTCGATATTGTGACTTATTGGGATGATTATAAGATACTTTTTACTTCGGCAAAATATAACGGGTGTAAAAAGAACATTTCCGAAGCCTGAAACCATTTGTTCTTGAGCCTAAATAGTAACTAAATTCACTAACAGTATTTGCAGAAAACTCAATTTAAAAAAGTTATTAAGGTTTGAAAAGTGATACTCACCGCTTGAGGATATCGCTTACACATCAGCTAATGGTGCAGGAGCGAGAGTACATATAGCAAATAAAACTAATACCCTATTTATTTGAAATTATGCATGAATTTGATAGTTTTTATGCTTTGCGCAATTCGGTAATTATAAAAACACCGGTACCCCTTTAGCAATGCCCAGTTTTCGTTTTCGGAAGCAGTCTTTCTACACCCTGTATAAAACAATTTATTCAAAAATCTTTTTTTAGTTTATTTAAATTAAATTCGTAAGAAAACACCATTTCTTTAACAACACAATCTATATCAAACATTATCTAAGTCCAGTCAAAATCAATCGTATTTCGGACTGAAATAAGTTGGCAAATTGGTCCAAGGAATCGATTTGTGGTACAATTTTCAATTTATAGCAAATCACTCGTTCTGAACGAAAACTACGTCGCGGGGCGAGGGGAGGGGATTTGCGGGGGGTGTATAGATATATAGATGGTTGATTGATAAAATAACTTTATAAGACTTATCGAAAGTATAATGTTTTAGGTTCGATTTCCAGGTCGGGACAATTAAGTCAGAAGTGTTTTTGGGTTCTCCCCTAGTCCTTTGTGTGGTGACTATACATTTTTGAATTAAATTAAATAAATTGTAGCAGTTGAAATATTACAAGTGATTTATTCGTTCACGCAGTTTTGTGTTGATTATTTCTTTACATTTTTATTGTAAGTAACTATATAAAAATCGTTCTAAAAGAAATGGATACCAATAGAAAACATACACATAAACAACATTTCGACGACCTCTGTGGTGCAGTGGTATATATACCGGACTGCTAAGCGGATGATTCCGGGTTCGATCCCCGAATCGAGCCAATTTCGTAAAATGATTTTTTCGATATTGGCTCGTGTCTGGGTGTTACTAGGTTCTCCCCTAGTCCATTGTGTGGTACCTATTAAACAAGTGCTTACTGCAACTTTCTTTAGGGCCACATAATTGGTGTGTTAGTCTGGAGATTTATTATTATTATTATTATACACATAAAAGGCAACTTATTTCATACCACACATATTTTTCCTCGTAAGCAAGAAACAAATTTACATCATCTTTGTAATGAACTCCTATATTTGGTATACAAAGGTGTCACTTCTACATCAGAACTGTATTATTCGACATTCATTTCCATCCATCTTATTGTATGAGGACATGATTTCAATGGCAACGTTATATTCTTATGTCACACATAGAGATACATGGAGGGGCTTATATTTAGGGTTCCGAAACCAAAGTGTAAAACTTTACGAAGACTTCGCTGTCACTGAAAAGCTGAAATTTTGCACATTAACACATATTTTTGTACACATCAAATTCAAAAAACAAAATAAAATAAATATAAGTCGTATTCGGCGCTTAGTCATCGCTCACACATCAACTGTTGGTTCAGGTGCGTTTATTTACATTGCAAATTAAATTAAAACACTATTTAATTTGATATAATTGCAAAATCTGATAGTAAAATGCAATTTTGTACAATTACGTAAAACATTTTTTTTTCCTGTTAATCGTAAAAAAAATTTTTTTGCTCAAAACGTAACCAGTAGCCCTCCAGCAATGGCCAGTTTTTGTTATCGGAAGCAGTTCTTTTACACCCCGTATACAGCCTTTAATAGCAACATTTTACTTTGTTTTGGTTAATAATAATTTAAAAACCATTTCTATCTCACCACAAATCATTCCCCTTACATACAATTCAAAGAATAATCTTTAAACTTATTACAAGCGGGTAAGTACTCTAGATCACGTTTTGAAGAATCCAATAGCATATTTCCTCGATTTAAACCACCCTAGGGGTGAATGTGTTGAGAATTTTAATGTTTTGTTGGGGGTTGGGTGTAGAAGGGATGAAATGGTTCTAGATACTTCTAGAACGTAATGGAATTGCTAGTTTGTAATATGTTTAAGGTAAAAAATGTGTGGTAAGAAAAATCGAGGTTGAATATGTGAAATGACCACCAGCCCAATTAAAATATATGGAATACTAGTGGCCGCCTGCGACTCCGTTCGGGTGGAAGTCGGTTTCCCGTGGGAATGAGAAGTTTTCCCGCGGTACAATGTACTCTATGTGTTATTCTGATGTATAAACTATATTACTGTAAAGTTGCATCAAAATCCATCCAGTAGTTTTTACGTGAAAGAGTAACAAACATCCATACATCCAAACATCCATCCATACTCACAAACTTTCACGTTTATAATATTAGTATGATGAAAGATTCAAGTAAATCAGTTCAAGGTGATGAAACTCCACAATGTATCGACCTTCGGCTTTAACATATCGGTAGACCGAGAGAAAAAAGGAAAAATCGTTTTAAAAAATATACGAAATCACATAATATGAAAAAAAAAAAATGAATTAACTAACATGTAAAATCATCTCATCTTTAAAATTTGAAATTATTTCTTTACTTATCAACTTATATTTCAATCGATAAGTAAACGTTTTTCTAAAATCGTCATTCCACTACAGCCATGTTCATATTTATATTCTTTAAGTTTTAAACTTAACTTTTTAAGCAACCGAAGTTCAACAAAAAATTCACACGCCGACACAGAACTAAGTGATCGGATATCCTTAATTCTTTTAAAATAATAACCTTGAATTAGATCTTAACAACATAAATTTTAAAAATTAACCAATCTTATATTATTACCCTGGTTAAGCTTACAGAAAAAATTAAACTTTACCAAAAACCCTTTGGCAGACTTAAAAAATCCTTTGTTTCTTAAAGATACATTTTTATAATTTGCAAAGTTTGCTCAGGGTACAAAGCGCTTTGTAATCGCATGAAATAAAAGTGGTAGAAAAAACTTGACCTTTCTTGACGTAATCCTGGGTATTTTTGTTTTCTTTAAGGTAAGATTTGGCTAGACTTTACTTAAGAATATTATATGAGTTATGAATTAAGGTTGGATTAGATGATAGCGGAGCATTTACACTAATACTTTTTGCCCCCGTAAAATTAAACAACTAAAGATAATTAAAACCGGTAGCAGATAACTAGATAAGTTATGAACTGTACGATAAAAGGTATTTCTGTTCGTATTGTACATCTATTTCGTAATCGTTTAAAAATGAATAATTATAAAAAATAATAATAATAATAATTTTTTTTTTCCGCTGGCTTTTTTCTCTCGGTCTACGGTTAGGTAAAGTCGAAGTTTGGAACATTGACGTTCGTTAAGTATATGTTACATATTTGATGAATAAAAGATTTATGATTTTGATTTTAAAAACTGCAACTATCTATGCTTCTTTATTACAAAGATAATAATAAGTATGATATAATAATAATAATATTTTTTATTGACCAATATACAATGTACAATTTATCTTTATCAATACTCAATATAAATAAAAGTTGCTTTTTTATATTTAAAGATGGGGATCATTAACGCCGATACTAGTTTCTAGTGAAACTGTGTGACAGGCGCTAATTCTTCCTCATTTTGATCTTAACTAAATTGCCAAACAATTATTGAAAAGATATAACACTTAATAGATATATTGCTTTTTATTTGAATTAAAAAGCAATAATTAAAAATACAATGATTTAACTAGGTACATTACATATAAGTGTGCCCTTACTCTAAAATATAAAAACTTGGATCAGTAAATATTACAATCTATTACATTTGTATGGGGTGAGTTGTGTATTGATTGCATGATTGAGTGTATGATTCACGTGTGTATATGTGTTATGTGGTGTGCGTGTGGGCACAATGCATTTTGCATGGTAGTGGACGATCCTATTGTTTAATATAAACAGGTAAGTATTTAAAAAAATTACCTAACGCGTTAACCTCAGTAGGTCCTCCGTTTCATAGTAATTTAGCTTTAGCAACCAGTTTTTAAGAGTAACTTTGAATTGTCTTGATGCCAGTTAATAAATACTCAGTATTTTATTTATTTTACTGTACAAACATGGACCACGTACATAATATTGTCTTCCTGCAAGAGCGGTTCGGTGGGGGACAGCAGGACAGACTCTGAAGGTTCTACGCCGGTTCGCCGTACAATCGAAAGGGAGCGTTGAATGCTTACGCAGCATCGAGTGGAGCACATAGAGCTGTCTCACAGTAAGAACTTCACAGTCAGCGAATAGTTGAGTCGTGGGATATCGAAAGGGCTAATAAATACTTTGGCAGCTATTAAAATACCCCTTTAGATTCTATAAATAAGTATAAAATAATCTTATAAAATATTAAAAAATACTGTCTACTTTTTAATTCTTTAAAATTAAAACTCGATTATGCCAATTTGCTTAGGCCCAATTGCAGGGAACGTTTTAACCTCGGGTTAGCTAACTCAGTTTTAAATGGCGCCACCATCAATTGTAATAAGAAGTAGTTACAATCGATGATGACGCCATTTAAACCTGAGTTAGCTAACCCGAAGCTAACCAGAGGATAAAACGTTCCCTGCAATTGGGCCTTAGTGTATAATCGTAGTGAAACACGAAAAATGTCAGTATTTATGCATTCTCCTATATTTTTAATGTATTATTTATGCAATTTTCACGCTTTATAAGAAGTAAAATACCACAGCATATGTTAATGTAAATTAAAATTGTCGTTAAAACTACATTAGGGCAGTCTCGTATAAAAATGCAAAATTTTCATCACTTTATGAGGCATTTTGGCTCGATTTTAAGTGTTTTTAAAATGCAATGCGAGATAAAATTTCTAATTTTATGTAAAAGAGCTTTTTATCAGCGACTGCGCGTTTTTTAAATATTTTCTACCATCACTAGTTTATATTACTTTCAACGAAGAGGTTCTATCATTTGAATTTTAAGGTAAATATGCATTTTTATGACTTTATGCTTAGTTTTGATAAAAGTGAAAGAACTTTGACTGGTCTATAACCATATTTTTCATTCAAAAAGAAGCGAAAAACTATTTTAGTCTATTATACTTTACCTTTTTTTTTTCATTTAATGATCCAGGAAAATGCCTACGCATAATCGTCCCCTCCAGGCAAAGGAGACGGGTTATGTCGGGCTCGCACCGACTAAAACCTGGAGTTGTCCTTCTGGCCGTCGTATAATGGCGGGGACATGGGAATATCTATTAAGGATTCCTTACGAAATCCTAGCAAGATTTCTATAGTTATTTATTATTTGGCTGACCACAGAAATTTCGTATTAATGTTTTGAATTCTATTTTTATTTACAACGCTGACTTTAAAAAATAAATACTCACATATAATCGAAGGTTAACTTTCTTTTTAAATATTTTTCAAAACATATACCTTAAGAGTTACAAAATCTCTAAGATACAGTAAATTTGCAAACGCAAAAAAACTATCGATAACAATTTCACTGTCATTGTTAAAAAATCTATATTTTGCTACTTTATTTTAAGAAACACACACAATATTTTCCTAACTTCACCTATTCCGACTAATCTGTATGTAAAAATTCAATCTAAGTTCCGTACGTACGAACAACGGTGATTTACAATCCATTGTTTTGCCTTTAGACAGTTTAAATTTACTTTCGGGTAAAGGAACGTTTACTTTGACTTGAAATTGTGAAATAAATTTATTGAATTATTGTTACTACTAGTTTATTTTCATCCTCATATAAATGATTTTCTCGTGAAAATAGGGGACCTACCTTCCCGGGGACAAAAGTACCTCATATGTTATTATAGGTTATAATCTATGTATATGCCAAATATCATTCAAATTCGTTTAGTAGTTTTTGTATGAAAAATTGACAAACACACATAAGAAGAAATATTTTAGCTTTGCAATGTAGTTTTTAAGTGAAATTATTAATTTGATTTGATGATTTTAACCGTTATTTAAAGAAATAAATTGCAACGCGCATTCAACACAAAACAAATATGTTTTTCACACAAAGTTTAAATCTTTCAAGTAACTTTGTTACTTAAAACAACACGTTCATGTCATCAAGACGGTAAACTTTGACTTAAAACGTGACAAAAACATTATCTCTCTTACAAAACTTTACATATTTATTCCTAAGACGATAATTACAAGAAAATCGACAAGACCGTGTTTTGTGAGTCTCCAAAGTTGATCTCTTAGTTAAAACTTTCAGAAACTCAGAATCAAACTTGCAAAGTTTTCTACAGATATAGTAGTTCGCGATGGTTAACATACTATGGGGGTAAAATCTTCTTTAATAAGACTGATGATAGGGTTCTGTGCAAAGTTCAACTGGGTTGGTATAACCGTCTTGTCTTTACTATATCCACAGTTCAACAGTTGTCAGTGTTCCAGTTATAAGTGCAGGATAGTCAGAGTAATGACTGTCACCGAGACCGAACATGTAAATCGTGTAGGAGTCGAAACCAAGAGTGCGTATAAGTAGTCTAGTGTCCATTCAGTGGACCGACTTCTTATTTCTAGCTGTGCTTATAATTAGCTTGCAAATATTAAGAGCCATGAACACGAAGACAGCGCGGCGTGGTAGTTATTATCCTCTATCGCTAACCAAGAAGAAGGCTAGCTCATAAATAAAATAACGCTAGTTGCGCAAAACGCATTAAACAATATTATAATATGTTATACCAAATATTTTATTTGGCTTTACACGCTACATATAAATTTAAATGTACCTAAATAAAATGTTTGTTTTACATCATTTTGGTAGTTTCATTTAATTGGATAGTGAGCATATACCTTAACTGTAACCTACACATTGAACGTACGTGAAGTAACTGCTTTTAAAAATAAAATATATGTTTTTAAGATTTGTTTTTATTCCATACCATAAAACTTGTGTCGCAGAAAAAAACGGAACGAAATATACTCGAAAAGAAATAAATTGCAACATGCTTGAAATCACTCTCGCTATCCGAGAAGGAGGCCTGTGTCAACTAGTGGGACGTATAAAGGTTTTTTTATTGATTTTATGGTAATGTATTTTTTTTTGATAAATAAAAAATGCTAACGATGACACCGAATGTGTGAGTAACAAGGATATGAATTTAAAAAGGTTGTGTATTTGGAGTACAAAGGTTAGTTTGACTTGATTAGATATATTAATTTGTCGCAGAAAAATTAGTGGTAGAGTCTAGCTGTAGGCTCTGTTATTTATATCTCAGTAATTTCAAAGACATCTTATATCAACTAAAATGAATAAAAGTAATATACTAACAGGAAAATATCAAACAAATATAAGTTATATAACAAGATATATTATGCAATGGTAATTATTAGGTATATTATCACATGGGAGTATCCTGTTACAAAAGCTGATATATTATACTATGCTAATGTCCAATATTATATGACTCTGGTTTTCCTCAAATCATGTTATAAGTGTTGTGCAAAGAGTAGTGATATTTCACTTTGTAGAAGCTTTAGTCCTTATTCTACTAATCGTACTAATCGTACTAATATTACAAACGTGAAAGATTATGAGTATGTATGGATTTATGGATGGATGTATGGATGTTTGTTACTCTTTGACGTAAAAACCACTGGACGGATTTTGATGAAACTACAGTAATATAGGTTATACATCAAAATAAGATATAGGGTACTTTTGACTGCGGGAAAAGTTCTCATTCCACGGGAAACCGCCTTCCACGCGAACGGAGTCGCGCGCGCCCGATTGTATCATATATACCTTCCTACCAAACCCAACAAGCTTATTCTTGGTCCTCTCCTATCTGCTAATATTTGCAGACATCGAGACCCGTCAGTCACTCATCGGATACAGGGCGATCGCAAACATGTCACGACGCATTAGGACCGCAGTTCTGAATGAAATATTGGCTATATTTACATAGGGAATTAAAGAGTTTGTAGAAGTATTCTGGAGTAAGTAAGATCGCCCGCGACTCCGTTCGCGAGGAAGTCGGTTTCCCATGGGAATGAGAAGTTTTCCCGCAGCAAAAAGTACCCTATGTGTTATTCTGATGTATAACCTATATAACTGTAAAGTTTCATCAAAATCCATCCAGTAGCTTTTACGTGAAAGAGTAACAAACATCCATACATACATACTCACATACTTTCACATTTATAATATTAGTAGGATATCACACACCCAACAACGTAGCTCGACAAACCTGATTTAATGTGTGTGTCATTACATAGATGGCGCCACTCACTTGTACATGTCACGGCCCGCGGCCGACGAATGACCGAATCTTTCTGGATTCATGTTGTAGGGTGACCATGATTGTTTTGGTTGTTGTTAGGATTTTTTTTTACTTTTTTTCAGTACCTTGGTAATAGGTGTGTTTAATTTCAATCTTTGTTTAATCAGATGATTTAGAAGATTGATTTATTTTACTGAAGTTATTTTGTAGAGGTGCATTCAACTTTGCCAAAATGTCTGTTAACAACGAAACACTACCGAAAATATTCCGTAAATAGTGTAGTATTTCAATTAAACCATAATAATTTTGAAATAGGTATTCAGTATATGTTTTGCTTTTCTATCAGCTTTATGAAAATTATGAATATGTTTATGAATAGCAATATTTCGTTTCAAAGCGCGTGTATAATTTCAAATGTAGCATCCGTATTCAAATTTAGAAACTACGCGCCATATTAATTTGCTAGCATTTACGTAACTACCCACTTTGCGCTAATTTTACCCGACGAATTCCGGTGTAAACCGGTTTCGGTTGAATATCCAGGCTTTGCTTTGACGAAAATTCCCCGGGGCATGATTATTGCTTGTCTGCTTCGTTATTACCAAGTAAAGAGAAATCTCCAGACTGTTCCTGAGACGAAAACTTCGATTACGTTTCCTTTCAAATTATGATTACTATTAGCCTCATTATAAATGCCTGTCATCACTCCCCAAGTGATGAATGCCGCAAAGTGACGTATCTAAATGTTGTAGACATTTACAGTCATTTTATTTACGTCAAAGATTAAACGTATTTTATTTTGGTTGGGAGTATGGATAGGAAAATTGTATTTTTATTACACTACATTTTAATGTAAAAATATTTTTTGTTTTTAAACTCGTATACGGTTATATGTATACCCTCAAATTATTGTGATAGAGACTAATGATGTAGTTAAAACGAAAATTAAGATTGATATTGTATATTAAGCTATGAAGTTATTTGAATAGCTTGATATTTAATTAAAGGGATGGGAATTCTCAATATGAACTAGTATACCTATTAAATGTAAATTGATGTGATTTGATCTATTATGGCTTATTATAATTATCCATATTATTACGAATTTGTTTCATCAAAGTTTAATTAACAACTTGTTTCTAAGCAAGAACCGCATCGAACCATTTAAATAACAAGGTATAAACAAATCAAATCTCGTGTTCTTTCTGAAATATTAAAAAGCGATATGATACCGAAAAAAAATGATATTCACAATGTGTAAAATATATAACTGATTTCAAATTTTTTTTATATAATTATCATTATAACTTAAAATTTAATAAAAAAAATATATTTTTGTAAATTTTAAACTTTGAAAATTTTGCATCGTAAAAAGTCTAATATAATTTTAAAAGAATAGTCACCCTAGTTCAAGGTAATTCATCGCGTTCAGATCTGTGGTAGACTGTGAATGGTGGCTAGTATTTCAAAAGTTTACCAACAAATTATTAATATCGGTAAGTTTAATACTCTATTGTTACTTAAACGTAAATTAAATAATACATAATAAATAATGATAATAGTGAGACCTGTATTTTAGTTATGCTAAGTAGAAAATCAAATTTTCAGTCAAATTCAAATAATACGTATTTGTTATAATTATTATGATAATTACTGTCATGCTAAGGGTTTTTATTACACAAAGCAATAAAACCAAAAGTTACTTACACGCATAATTACCAAAGGGCATTGGATAAAATTTGGTACATACTGTGACGTACGTATCCTCTTTTGTTTTTCAAGACACACGTCTAGCGGCAGTTCTGTGTTACGCGAGCCATTTTGTTTAACTATTGTGAAGAATTACTTCTTTGATTTATTTGTATTTTTGTTAATAATATTTGAATAAGTAAATTTTCTCACGTTGTTATTTATTTAACTTGTTTCCTATATCTTCTCTAAAAAAAAATTAAACAAAACGACTTAATTCCAATTAAACATAATTTTCAGTAATTTTTCAGCAAGTCGCTGCCAATGGCAGTCCAGGAAATAACGCCTGTGTAATGTTGATTTATATTGAGAGGGTGACCAAGGGTGAAGCTTTAGAATGGACATCAAAATTAGATGCTGAACCTTTCTTGGCTTCTACTCATATAAGATTAAAATTAAAAAAATAATATTAGGTAAGGTTTTACTGTATAAAAACGTTTTGGTATAACAGAACGTTAACATAGATATATTTTTTAATGTAATAACTTAAAAAAAAATTACAAATAGGTACCGAAGGTAACTTGCGGGAATATAGGAATTCTGTTAAGCTAAAGCATAGCATTACATAAATTATTAAAACTAGCAGCGAAATTATAATAACATAATAGGAATAAGCCTTTAACAACTAGCAAATTCTATTTAAAATATCTTTCTGTTTAACATTAGCATCTATACTAACTTCAAAATCATTTTACACGCTCCACTCACCGAAATCTGAAAAACCTAAATCAAATTACGATTAATAGTCTTTTATGTCCCCATGAGAGCTTCCAGCGTGGCCTCCCCACTTATTACTATTACAATCAAAATGAGAAATAATGGACCCCATCCATTACCGGCCGAGACTGAATAGCACAACAATAAACGCATATTAGGCCGTCAATGTAAACAGAAATATTTTTTCATTACGCAGAATTTAATTAAAAAGTATTGTCGGAAGTAGCTTTTCTTCTTTATTATTGAAGGAATTAATAATAATGAAATATGAATGAGAAAAATTGATAAGATTTGTTTTTGTCAGCCAGTATTGTGTTAAATGTAGAGTTTTGGTAACCTTTATTAAATAACAGATTTTTGTCAGCGGTTTTACTTTCGTGGACATAAAATTAACCTACGTCACTCCCTGTTAACGTAGTTTGCTACGGGTAGAAGAATTTTCAAATTTGGTTAATATTTCAATAGATAAGCCGTTTCGTCCAAACTCATAAAAATAACCCCTTTTTAATATTGGTTTAGATTATTTTAATAAGAAAAAAAATAGAAAAATCGTTATTTGTTTTTTATAATATAGTTATTAGATTTTTGGTATAACTTTTTTTTTTACTACACGTTCATCAAAAAATCTTATTATTCCAAGTAAATTTATTTTATTATAATAATAACATCTTTAAAAATATTTATACTACCTCATTTTTGAATTTTTCATTTTAACTTTGACAGAAAAATCGCTTTACTTTGTCCCATTCCTAGTTACCGAGTGTTAAACATAGTCACGCACTATCCCGTCCCTTGTTTATAACTCAAAAAGTTAAGGGAC
Organism: Emmelina monodactyla; assembly: GCA_916618145.1. NCBI lineage: Eukaryota > Metazoa > Arthropoda > Insecta > Lepidoptera > Pterophoridae > Emmelina > Emmelina monodactyla. The sequence goes on along the minus strand of OU745323.1, from coordinate 1,424,955 downwards.
TAGTACATTAGTTGTGTCACAGTTTTGATGAGAAAACTTTGATGTGAAGATCCCTTTATACTAAACAAATTAGTTACGTAATTATGCTCAGTGCTGGGTAAAAATGATTTAGGTACCTACACAATAGTTTTGCACTCTAAACGGCAGTAACTAAGGTTGGAATTAACTTGCTAAATCTGTACTGTAATTACTCGTTTGGTAAATCTGTATTTTTTTATATGTTTTTTTACCTCGTTGAACTGCTTAAAAAAGGATGCTTGTTAGAAGGATGTAATCCTACTTTCTACTAATATTATAAACGTGAAAGTTTGTGAGTATGTATGGATGGATGTTTGTTACTCTTTCACGTAAAAATTACTGGACGGATTTAGATCAAACTTTACAGTAATATAGGTTATACACCAGAATAACACATGGATACTTTTTACCGCGAGAAAACATCTCATTCCCACGGGAAACTAACTTCCACGCGAACGAAGTCGCGGGCCTACTAGTTTTTAATAATTTATTTATTTCTATTATAACCGTAACAAGTAACTTTTTCACTTTTGGTTCCCTTGAAGTGTGATTAAAACAAATAACCGATCTTTTAATATCTTATTATGAATATTTTTATATGCTATATTTTTATGATTGTACTTAGTGACTGCATTATAAAGTTGTTCGTCGAAAGCCCGCTACTTATTACTAACGGGTATAAATAACATTATACGCTACAGTGTCTCATTTCATACATGAATGTTTTATCTTCATATTATGCACTGAAACATACATTGTTACGTTATAGGTTTGAAATACGTCAGAACTTTGTATATGAGCTATTAAATCCAAAAATGATGAGTTCTGTCTTCGACTACTACTACATTAAGATTGACTTGAAATAAAGTGTATTAATTCTGTTGTTTTGTTTTTCTTATGCAATGCGTTACTAGTGGATATAGAATTATATTCTTGTAGTTATGTAAAAAATTTTTAAGGGTAAAAAAAAAAACGTAATTGTAAAATTTTCGATGATTTCAAATTTTGTGTTTTAATTTAATTTGCAATGTAAATAATCGCACTTGAACCAACAGTTGAGTGTGAGAGATGTTTTAAAGCGGCCAATATGACTTTTCAATCCTTAATAACTTTTTAAATTGAGTTTTCTGGGTATTTTAAGAAATTGTTATATTTAAGAAAATTATTTTAGACATATTTAAATTTAGGTCCCAAAGAGAGTGAACTCGTATTGGATCAAAAAGTATTCAATTCCCGGCTGTTCACAACGCCGTAGTTCCATCATCATAAAATTCAGATTTCCATAGAACAGAACTATGATTTATTTATGCATTTATCTTGAAACTGTTGGCTGCAGTTACTTTTAGGAGTATGGAACAGGATAATAAAGATTTATGAAATCTGTAGTGTTTTGTGACGGATAAGACAAGATATTTGAATTAAGTGTTATGTGCTCAGTTTCATTCCTATAGTTTGGTTTGGATTTTAACTGTATCATACATAGTTTTATAAAACATGACACATAGTTGTGCGCAAAGATGAGTTAGATCACTATGAATACATGTAAAATAGGCATCTAGACACGCGGTAGCGTGTCGAGCCAAGTACAAGCTGTCGTAAGGTGTGTGTAATATTACCCGAATCATTTGAAGCCACTTTTGTCCCCCTCATAACTACAAAACACAAATAAAAATCTTAAATGTAGGCAATGTATCGAGATTTGCGATTTAATTTTACTGCGTTAAGAGACACACATTCATTATTATTAGCATTTGTGGTATAGTATCTATCATTCACTGCACTTAAATACGGTAACGTAGTATATTCCTTTTTCAAATAAATCGAAAAAAAACAAACAGTAAAAGTACTCACTCTGACCTACTAACACAATTTGCTTCGTTAAATTAATCAAAAGCCCGCGTCCCACGCGTCGGAGTTTGTCGCACCGTGTACCCGCGCCACATCGCAGTACAAATGTACTGGAGCGGGAACAAGTAACGCAGGTAATCGGCTACACCTGAGGTGGATGTACTGTTCAGTACACAATACTTTGGGATTAATCGTTTAAGTGTTTAAAATGTATAAGCTATAATATGCAATCAGCTTTGAAGTTTTACCAGCATTTAAACGGAAGGTAAGAGGTGTTTAAGTGGTTTAAGTACTCTATTTGATATTTCAGGTATATAAGCCTATGTATTTATGAAATTTCACCCAAATTGGTTTTGTGGTTTTTACGTGGAAAAGTGGCAAACAAATATTTGTATTCATCATATTAATAGGCAGGATATAATATATTTCTAGTAAAATTTCCGAGTCAAAAAATAATAATAATTTGGTATGTCATCCGTGACCGTAGAATCATAAGCGAGATTTTTTAACAAATAAATGAGATAGTATGAATGAGTGGTCGGTGAGAAATTGACCAAAAAAGACACGAAAAATTCAAATCTCGTCTCTTTAAAACGGGTTCTATTTGAAAACAATAATCGCTTCGTATACATCAATAATGTAAGAATAATTTAATAAACTGTGCTCTCAGTTCTAAACTCTAATACTTTTTTCCACCGGAACCAAACAATTTAAAATACACTTCCAGCAGGATTGCTGTTTCTAAAAGCACCGATTGATGTATATGTTTTAAAACAAACAGTTTACTCAATCGATTTTCCCTCAGCACTGTACTTTCCATGCTTTATGTATGAGTTGTAGAGTACAGTCGCCGAGAGAACGCTCGCATCCGGCATGCAAATTAAATTGACGAAATAAACACGCAAAAATACACATGCCTTTGTTTTTTGTTCCTTTTTTATATCGGACTAAATTAGAGCGAACGGGACTTGCACACTGCCAGCTGTTTTATTTGATTAAGTTTTTTTTTCTGTTTTATTCGGTGATGAATTATTTTCGGCCAGTTTTATGCTGTTTTTTTTAAAGGAGTACAGAAAAGAGGTTGTATTACTGATTTTGCGGTGGAAAAACTTAGAGCATTTAACCAAAGGAGATGACAAGATCATTTTAGCAGGAACATATTTTTCAGGCACTTTTAGTGGGGGATGAGGAAGTGATGTGACAATAATAATAAGAATGAATGGGTATTTTTATAGAACGAATGAAGTTTTTTAGTTTAATTTAATTATTAAATTTACCTTTTCTTCTTAATACTACTACAATTGTAAATTTGTAAGTGTTTAGTAAAAACACTTACAAATTTTTGTTTATCTAAAAAAATATGCTAAGGAAAAAATAGAATGAGTGGGTAACATCAGTTTAAAATAAATCCTTTTATTTTTGTAGAATTTTAGCAGAATACAATACAATCATTATACTTCTAAATAATTGTTTTATTAATGAGTTACAACAGTAGATAACAAATAAGCATTTTCGCAAGTCTTAGCTTAAAACCTGTAAGCGCTATTTAGTAATATATGTCTGCTAAACTTTATATTTTTCGCACCATTCATTCATCCCACCTTCAAATCAATTCACTTTTATTTTCCCACTAGTGGCCGCCCGCGACTCCGTTCGCGTGGAAGTCGGTTTCCCGTGGAAATAAGAAGTTTTCCCGCGGTAAAAAGTACCCTATGTCCTTTCCCAAGTTCAGTTCTTTCTTCATACCAAATTTCAACAAAATCGGTTCAGTGGTTTAGGCGTGAAAGCGTAACAGACAGACAGACAGACAGACAGAGTTACTTTCGCATTTATAATATTAGTAGGGATCACTGTCTAGAATCCCGGCCTGTAAAAACGACATTTAAAAAAATTAAAAAGAAATCTCATCACAGGTGGTTGTCAGCTTTGACAGCGGTGACAGCTTGTCTCCCTAATATAGTATTCGTTGTTTACATTTGCTATCGTTTAAAGTGTCGTTACGATCAAGGTTAAAATTCGAAAATATCAATAAATAGTGTAGTAAATTGCCAAAAATACTAACAGGTGAAATGAAATCCCATGTAAACGTAAATTCGAAGTTTCTGAACGTCGTTTACACAACAAAACCGAACAAATCACCATTTTGTGGAGCACATAAACACATGACAGAGCGACACAGAATGATCAAGTACCGTGCGTGGTACTTTTGTTCACGACTATGACCATCGCTATGACCAAGATTTTGCCTGAAGGGAAAGGCCTGCTATGCCATCTCCTTTGGTTAAATGCTCTAAGTGGAAAAATGAATATCGATAGCCTTTTTTTTGAGAGAAGCTAGCAAACGAGCAAGCTGGTCACGTGGTGGAAAGTGATCACCGCCGCCCATATACACCCACAATTACATATGCATTGAGGGTGCGTTGCTGGCCTTTGACAAAATTGGGCACCGGATATCGCACTCACCGAATGAAACGCAGGAACATCGTCCCTACTTCACGTTGGTTTTCTGTGCGACGGTGGTATTTCACCGGTCGAGTCAGCCCAGTAATCGCTGCAGACAGAGCCTACAGCTAGACTCTAGCCTGATTTCGGTTGCTGATTACGTCATAATTGGTACGTTGGTTGCCAAATCATTTGATAGGTTGATAGGATAGGATTAAAACTGGATTGGATATAAGGGATAAACTACTCAACGGTTATAGGCTTAAAACTGTTATTAAATTAGCAATACCTTGCTTATCAAATTAATTGACGCCAGCCGTGAATTTTGCTGTAGCTAAACGTAAAAATCAATTAGATTTAGATTATGCTTAGCTTTTTTGGAAAAGGTCCAAACGTCAAGAAGGCTATTAGCAATCATTCATATGAAAAGTTAGTGGCCTATCACCACTTACCAGTTGCTTTTTGTATCAATTGCAAAGCAGAGTGTTATTAAATGAGTACTGTGTCTCTTTATAAAAAAACTCTTTATATATAAAGTCGCTTCATAAAAAAAACAAATGTTGTATGTATATTGTTAGCATTGGGGATGAATACTAAAATGAAGGGATCTTTACGCGACGACTCAGTTGACAAAAATTTTGTGTTTTAAAAAAAGGGAAAAAATATAAACTTTTAAATTTGAATAAGGACAAACCCCTGACTGCTTTTTTCAACTCAATCTCAATTGACCTTTTACAAAGAAGTTCTTATGTAAGTAAACCAAATTTAAATCGATGAACAGAGGTTTTAGTTTGTTTCTTTAGTTTAAGTATAGGAGTAAACCATTAGCTAATTCGTCTCCTACACTAATTTTGAAAAATAAGTCATTCAAGGTTTCTACATTATTTTTAAGATACCGTCTGTAATTGAAAACTATAATCAATCTTATTTGTCTCTTCCACGCATCTCCATACATTTTTCACTATACAAGGACATGTGGTAACAACTGGCGACACTGAAACCCGACGAATCCGACCTCAACCTTGTCAGTTTAAAACCAACTTCTAACCAGATAGTGTTTCCATTATACTACGATATAATAATGGAAGTCGGATTATACTACGATAAAGCAATAGAAGTCGGTGGATTGCATTTTCAAGATTTGCTGGCGAGTAGGCCGATTAACATGTAACTGGAACAATAGAATAGAACTTAAGGTAAAAGTAGGCGTAGTTTGTTATGATTTGTATTTTTCATTGAATAACATGTTACTAGTGCTAACTCACTAGTGGCCGCCTGCGACTCCTTTCGCGTGGAGGTCGGTTTCCCGTGGAAATGAGATGTTTTCCCGCGGTAAAAAGTTAGGGTACTTGTGTTATTCTTATGTATAACCTATATTTCTGCAAAGTTTCATCTAAAATCTGTCCAGTAGTTTTTGCGTGAAAGAGTAACAAACATCCATCCACACATCCATACATACATACACACAAACTTTCATGTTTAGACATAGACATAGACATAGACATTTTTTATTGGTAAAAATATTTACAGGTCAACATAAATTTAGGTATAAACCTAGAATTAAAAATAATAATAATAATAATACAATTAATAATGATTCAATAATAACAATTCAATAATAATAATTCAATAATGATAATTCAAAATGTCAATCTAAATACATAAAAATATTTAAATAAAGTCATTTAAATTATAAAGATTTTGTTGCAGCAACCATTCTTTCAGTTTATTTTTAAAACTAGTAATTGATTCAGCCTGTTTTATATCACCAGAGAGCTGGTTATAAACTAAAGGACCCATAACACTCGTCAATTTTTGAGTTTTTGTTAGTTTACATTTTTGTGCTGTTAGTCTTTCTCCATGCCGAGTCACCATCTGGAAATTATTATCCTTGAGCTTTGGGAACGACTTGAGGTTAATATGGGTATACAACGCAATTTGATACACTACAAGCGAAGGCAAAGTCATAATCCGAAGTGAGCGAAAGTACGGCTCGGCAGATACGTCACTCTTAATGCCAACTATCGCACGAATGGCCCTTTTCTGCAATCTGAACACACGCTGCCAGTCAGCAGCGTGTCCCCATAGCTCGGTACCATACTGCAGCAGGGACTGCACGGTGGCGAAGTAGCAAGTAAGAGCAACGTCCCGCGGCACCACTTTGCTCACCCGGCGCAACGCGAAACATGCTTGACTCAGCCTGTCGCATAATTTGTCTATGTGTTTACTCCATGTCAATCCCCTGTCAATCCCAAAACCCAAGAAAGTCAAATAAGTCACTTGTTCGATTGTTGTGTTATCGACCTGTACTGTCAAGGGTGTTTCAGAACGGCCTGATAAGCAGAAGTGGATAAAGTTTGTCTTTTTTAAATTCAGAACTAAACCATTACTTGTGAACCAGTATTTTAGTTGTTCCATTGTAGTTTGTAGTTGGCGTTCTAGCTCTACTGTCGTAGATCCAGTTACCAACACTGCTACATCATCTGCATACATATACACATTGCCAGTCGAGATAGCACCTGGAAGGTCGTTCATTAATAATGTGAATAAGATGTTTGAAACCGAGGACCCCTGAGCGACTCCTAGATCGGTAGACCTTGTATCCGACTTGTCCGGTCCCGCAGTGACGACCTGGGTTCGATCCCTAAGCAGATCATTTAATACTGAGTTCGCGTTACCAACAATGCCATAATGCGCTAACTTAGCCACCAATAAATCTCTGTTAGCGACATCAAATGCTTTTGACAGGTCGCAGCATAACAGAGCGACATGTTTTTTGGCCTCACGAGCACTGACAACACCCTTGACAACTTCGCGTACAACAGAAGTAGTACACCGTCCCTCCCTATAGGCGTACTGGCGTTCGGTCAGTGCATCAGTTGACGACAGAAAGGAAATTAGCCGAGTACTAATCCCATTTTCCAGAACTTTTGCAACTGCCGGAATTATGGACACTGGTCTGTAGTTGTCGATTTCAGTTCGTAAGCCCTTACCTTTGTAAATAGGTGACACCCTGGTAAATTTCAGACACTTAGGATACTGCCCTTCCCTTAGGCACCTATTAAATAAGTCAGCTAAAACCCACGAAATATCATTAACAATTTGTCGCAACATGTCCATCGAGATGTCATAAATATCTTTAGTCAATTTAGGTTTAATATTTTGAGTTATTATTTTGTGCACCTCGTAAGGGGTGAACGGCAGTAGACGGAAGGACCGGTCCGCGGCGGGCACGGTGGCTCGCAGCGCGGCGAGCGCGGCCGCGAGGTCCGCGGCGGGGGCCCCGCACGCGGCCGCCGCCCCCGCAAACCTCACATTCGCCGCGCTCAGTGCCTCCACCTTGGAAATGTACTGGGATCCATCGGGTTTCCGAACCAGATCTACCATACCGGAAGGAGTTTGACAAATACCTCTTTCTTTATTAATAATCTTCCACATATTTTTGTTGATATTTGGATTATTATAAATAGAAATCTTATAAAAATCAGACTTGCTTTTAAGCAACTCTGATTTATAATGCTCCATCACTCTCAAGGCTACACATTGTAGGTCAGAGTTGTTGGAGAATTTAACACATAAATTCATTATATCATATGTCAGAGATTTCAATAATTTAATGTCATCATTAACCCAATTAAAATTTTTCAAATTGTGATGTCGGTAAGGAAAACAAATGTCAAACTTATTGTATATTATTCGCATGCATTTCGCTATGAGCTCGTCAGTGCTATGGTTTCGCGTGAGTACGTCCTCCCAGTCGACACTCTCAACAGCGGCCACAAACGCGGCGCGGTTCGTCACAGAGTAGGTCCGGCACAGGCGTGTAGAGGGCGCGCGTGCGGCGCGGGCGGGCAGCGCGCGCGCAATGTCCCCGCGGACCGCGCAGTGGTCGCTGATGTGAGTCACCACCGCCGACGCACTCACCGAGCCCTCCGGTAGGTTAGTATATAAATGCTCTAAGCATGTCGACGTGGTGTTAGTCACTCTGGTCGGAAAATTAACTACATTTCTCATATCATGGGTCCCAAGAATATCCTTAAGCTGTTTCATATCACTATTACACATGTCAGAAGAATAATTATAATCAATGTTCATGTCACCAACTATAACACATGTCAGGTTTAGGTCAACAATTTTGTCAAATAAGCGGTCAAGATGCACTATATAATATTAAGTAGGATAATGTTAGTTGCATTAATAAAATTTGGGGAAACGTTTAGAAGTAACGCTCGAATGCGCTACGAGTGTGCAAAAGTTTTGCCCTGAATTGAACGTTAGGAGCGCATTTGGTGCACGACAACCGTAACTCTTAACGTACTCCGTACACTCCATGTTAGTATGTACTAATTAATAGACTGCTGAAAGGTTATTTTCAGTGAAAACTTTTAATTTTACCAAAACCTGGTATCATAATGCTGACATGCTTTGCCTAATGGAATCTAACCTACAGAAATATACAATAGATCAAATTTTATTAAAGTCAAAATGTATTGGTATATGTATTCTTATTATAATTTAATATCCTAAACTTAAATAGGAGCTCTGTCTCTTCTAGATCCTATTTCTTGTATAAAAAATGTAATACTGACACAAATAGAGCAACGAACGCCAATCAACTCCTGGATTATAATCATGCAGAAGCGGTATGGTAATCACTGTTTAGCTGCACTTGAATCCAGAACGCACTAAACTATTAGCGCTCCAGCAGGCAGTAAAGCCTTGGAAGTAAATTTATTTACTAGTGGCCGCCTGCGACTCCGTTCGCGTGTTTCCCGTGGGAATGAGAAGTTTTACCGCAGTAAAAAGGATCCTATGTCTTTTCCCAAGTTCAGTTCTTTCTTCATACCAAATTTCATCAAAATCGGTTTAGTGGTTTAGGCGTGAAAGCGTAACAGACAGACAGACAGACCGGCAGACAGAGTTACTTTCGTATTTATAATATTAAGTAGGGAAGTAGGGATTTAATAGTTCATAAACATGGGTAATAGGAATAGTACGTGATGACAAGTAGTAATTAGTACAGCCATGATTCGCCTTAGGCATATGAAAACAGTTAATACATTTTAAATTATTGTTAAAGCAAATAGCAAAACTATCAGTTCAAATTAACAGCGTCAGGAACATTTAACACAATGAAATTAATATGTAAATGACATCAGGATCATACAAATTATATAAATCAATATTTAATGTCAGTAATTATATCATCTAAAAAAAATTTATGTCATAATAAGCTTTATTAGTAAGGAAGCCATTGAGTGCAATTTTAAATCCGTGATCGTCTTTAATATTTCTAATAGATTCTTATTTTTTTTTATAAATATGTGGTGCCATGCTTACACTTATTTTTTAAAGTAATTATCTTTTTTCTTAATATAATATAGGTTGCAAACGAGCATGCGGGTCACCTGATGGTAAGTGATTACCGCCGCCCATGACTACCCACAACACTGTGGGTGTTGGGGGTGTGTTGCTGACCCTTTGACTAAATGGGGCACCGGATACCGCACTCACCGAACGAAACGCAGGAACATCGTCCCTACTTCACCTCGGTTTTCTACGAGTCTGGATTAATTTAAGTATGCCTATAGCGCAGTCAAGCTTTAGTCAAAGCCAGTAACATATCGCTATCGTTCTCAAAATCGTGTATCAATGGAAACCGCCGCCAACTCCCCCGTCGCAAGTTCAGCAGAATGCTGCTACATAACTCATGAGCCAACTGTTTTCACAGAATGAGCTGTCATCTTGTTTGCGAGTGACGTCCGAATCCGGAATTATCTGGATTAAGGTCAGGTAGACTGGTATGCGCCAGGATTGCAAATTATACTTCTAATCAGAAGTGGGATCTTAAAAAGGAGTAGTGGGGAAAATTCGTTTGTTGAAGTTTTGAATTAGGAATTCGAATAAGGAGAAAATATAGAGGCGAATGTATTCAAAGGTTGTTGGTTGGTTGGTTTTCTATTTATACTAGGTACTACACAAAAATCATACTTAAACATAATATTGACATCGTTTTGCACAAATGTAGTTTGAGTCGTCTTATTTATAAAACAAATTAACTTTTAAAATGTGTACATTATTAGCCTTTTCGAAAGCAATATCACAACATACGTAGTATAAAACAAAGTCGCTTGCTCTGTCCCTATGTATGCTTAAATTTTTAAAACTACGCAACGGATTTTGATGCGGGCTTTTTTTAATAGATAGTGTGACTGAAGAGAAAGGTTTAAATGTATAAAAGCATAGTACAAGGAAAGGAATTTTACTCCGAATTTAACGCGTGCAAAGCTGCAAAAGCTAAACTAACTAAAATGAAAACCATATTCATTACAAATTCAAAAAGGATCTAAGCCCACAGTTAAGCCTGGCATTAGTTATGCTTGTGATTAATCACCAAAATCGCATTTCCCAATGCTTTAATAATTAAACACTATTCGCGTGTATTTAATCGTTTCCGCGAATAATTAGCTTTGATTAATACTAATTAGCTCATTATTGGTTGGTTAGATCTTAATTACCATAAGTAAGGGACTAAGTTAGTAGCCTGTGTTACAATTATGGGTTAGGTACCCACACTTACTTTTCATTTTTATAGTAAAAACTATAGTTTTACATATCATAGTTTGTGCAACAAACTAACTTCAAATACTTTGATTTTATTGGAAAAGTTTTAAAATCTTTATTTTATCTATGTTCTCTCTTTTCTTCTTCATTATTCTCGTATAATAAGAGGTACATTCTCACTGCTAGTCAAACGGCATCATGGCATTCAAAACGATTAATTCAAACGGAGATAATGCGACAGGCTTGACCGATGCCAGTTCAATAGCAAAATGAACTACAAACCGACAAAAAGGTTTGGTTTGTTAGTTAAATTATATCCAAAATTAAACATTTTATCAAAAAAGCATTTAAACAATAAAATAATGAAATGGAACATCTATTGCATCGCATGTTTTTTTTTAGTTATTGACATTTCATTCACCCATTCATTCGTTCTCTCATTCAATGAACGACTCTTCAATGGAATGACAATACTAGCGTCGATGTTTCCAAAGCTGTCTTTGTCTTTGAGCTGCACTGCAACGATATTTAAAGTTTGAGACGTATATTATCGAAGAGATAGGTATGTACTATTATTTTACAATACTGACGTGAATTTAAAAAATATAAAACCATGTAAAACTCAATTTGCAAAAATCAAAAACCCTTGTTTTCAAGATTTTAATGTTTATTCATATAGTTATTACAATTCTTTGGCTACAAAATTATTCCTACATACTTACAACCTAAACCTTAATCTTATTATTGTTATGACATATGAGTTTCATTCATTAAAGCTTTATCTTTAGAGAAAACAGGAAACATTTGTAAACCCACGCCTATACATTTCCTTCTAATTCGTGTGTTTGTATCGAATGCCCAATTTAAAACTTTAACAAACGGATTACACACACGGACACTACGAACTGGCAGACAAACTTCCGTCTCTCTGTATGAAGAAAACTTCTAATAGAATACAGAAAGTTCTGTTTGTTTGTCATTGTTATACGTAACTTTGTAAACAGATTGTTTTAGAAGAAAAAAAATATTTGGAACTTTCTTTTAGATGTGAATAATGCTGACTGAAGTATCTATGATAGCATGAGCTTTCGAATTTGATGTTATGATTATTTAAAATGTGATTGAGAGTCCTGCTCTTATTTGATGCTAGAAAACAAAATCATAACCATAACCATGAACACAATTGCACTGATAAGTAATGATTGTGTGGATTCGAAAAAGTTTTACGATATAAATATAAACCGTCACGAAAGAAACTTGTTCAATGCCTACGGAATAGAGATGTGTCATCATTATCATTATCATTATCATTATAATTACATAGTATAAATCCATGTCGCTAATTCTGTCTGTTTGTATGTTTGGCCGCTAACTCTTCCTAAAGTACATAACGGATTTAAATGCGGTTTTCTCCATATTTTAGAGTATTTATTCATTTAAATCCCTACTAATATTATAAATGCGAAAGTAACTCTGTCTGTCTGTCTGTTACGCTTTCACGCCTAAACCACTGAATCGATTTTGATGAAATTTGGTATGAAGAAAGAACTAAACTTGGGAAAGGACATAGGGTACTTTTTACCGCGGGAAAACTTCTCATTCCCATGGGAAACCGACTTCCACGCGAACGCGAGTCGCGGGCGGCCACTAGTTTGTAAATAAAGAACGTGTAGAAAACGTTTTTAAGTTAGCAAAAATGCAAGGGTTCGCGAGCAAGTCGGCAAAATTACACCATTGCGTAGCGTGAGCGGGTCGCTCGTTGTTGATTATATTGTCAAAGTAAAAGCAATATGTATAGATGTCCAATGGCTGGTCTCAATATTCCTACTATAGCTAAGACCTCGTTGACTGTAATCAGTTTGTGCAGCTGATTCTATCTGTTTCTGTCATCTTCATATCAACACCTATCTACTATAGTTTATCAAGACGCCAAAAACCCAGAAAAATCCTACTATATTATCAAATCGATCAAACGTCATAAACAAAAAACTCTAACAGTTATCCCAGTTTAAGTACGGTGTTGAGATCGACAATACAGTTAAACCGACAATTACTACAATACCATTCTAATCGTTTCCATCAATTCAGGGAAGGTACAGTATCAATAACTCAAAAGTCACGTCACCTTCAGGACCCAAAGACCAAAAAACCAAATTGAGCTCCCTAGTACCTAATTGCCACTTTACAAAGCCTGCCAATCATCGACACTCAATCGAATTGTCCCTTAGAAGTTCCTTAGGCAATTACACCCTTCCCTAAACGAGACCTTTTAATAGTTACGGCCAGTAATACTACAGTAAAGGTCTGACGTCGTAAAGGGTATATTAGGGTTATGGGCGAAGACCAAGTAATTGCTGGAGCTTAAAAAGTTTTATTTCTGGGTTCGTTAAGACGCTTGATGGGTGGTTTTTCGTGTGATATTAGCTACTTGGTGTTATTAGATGAATACACGGAGATAAAACTACGAAAGATGTGGTCACAGTCGCAGTAAAAGTCTATATATATTTTCGTGACACGGACTTAATAATAATGTCCCAAGGAGGTCTGTTTCAATACATTTTTTCAGCTCGGATTATTATTAAAATTTATCTATCGTTTTTTTATTATTGAGACAGCGTACGTAAGCGGCATGTATGAACGTAATATACTATACTTTTTTACATACTTTTTTCTTGGTGATGGTTAGGTTTCCATCACTTATAATGCTCCAAGACTTTATGATTTACCCTCAATTTCTAATCATGGATCTAATCATGGATTCCAGGTTTGGTTTCTCAAATAAATCAATAAAAATCAAAAACGCCTTAGACTTTATTTCTTATAAATGTAACAATATTTCTGCAAGTTCATTTAAGCTGCTATTTACATTAGTTCCTTATATAATTATTATTTACAAATCAAAAGCGTGTCTACTGTATACTAGTTGGTCTATACAATAAATTTAATTTTCCATTTCTTAAAACGCCTTATGAGTAAAATTTTAAATTAAAAACAATCATAAAATATAATTAATACATTTTATTATTGTAAGTAAGTTTTATAAGCAATAAGACGCTAAAAATCTTTATTTTATAAAGATATAAATATTAACAAAAAAACTTTGTCTTCTTTACTTACTTCAACAATTCAAATTTAAATTTATTCCAAAATTTTTTTTTCTTTTGTTAGTTTTCCAATAAGTTGTAGCAATGTACTTTATTTTACATTATAAACAGATCAATCAACGTATTGAACACATTTTTGTTCTTTTCTTAATAAACATACAAACAATAATTTAAACTTTTGTTTATATCGTTTTTGTATAAAACGCTGACAGATATTAAAGAAACATTATCTTGTGTTGCTTGATTTAGGAAAGTGAAAAGGGATTTCCAACAGAGTTTAAGTCCAGACACGAAGATTTGTTACGGTTATGGAAAAGAGTTGACTAACTTTACTAAACTTTCAAATAATTATTTTTAATTGTAAGAAAGTAAAGACACAACATAAATTTCTCGTTGGTTTTCTAGTAAATGAAAGCAATGAAGTTTATTGAATTATTTTGGAAACAATATTTCCTTTTCCAATAATAATAGACCGTGAAATCACGATTGAACGTAATAAAGAATCTAGTTATGTCCTTGAACAGTTTTCTGAAAGCCAGCAAGTTATTGAAGATTGAAGATAATATCAATTCTTCTTATGTGTCCGAAGTTTCCTATAGAAATCACATTCTATATAAATTACATCGATCCTTATTATATCCGATCTCAAAAGGTTACGATTTTATTCATCGAAATAAGAATACCCTTTTATGTCTGTTGTATTGAAATCGAAATTCGAGATAAGGAACACGAATGCTCACAAGTACCTCTCGAAAGCTAAATTAATTTATTCCAAATCGAAAAAGAAATCTCCGAAATAAGTCAACGGTACCTTTCCAATCGACTTTCCATTTACCCACCTGTTCTAAATTGATCTCAAATTCAATTATATTAAATGTTGTCTTTAATCTGAATTGAATTTCGCGTGGAAATGTGAAAGGTTTTAAAATTCACAACATCAAAAGTGTCCACGGAAAACAAACCGGCCCAGCGTTGAACCTTGGGGCACTCCGTCAGAAAGCGGTCCCACTAATTATATTTGCGAACAGCCGTTTTATTAATAATTTATTCTATCACCGAGGGATCGACCTCACCGAACTCTGACCCACAAAGTCTCAAAGAGTTAAACGCGCTACTTTAATTTCAGTGTTAAACTTTATCAAAGGCCTCAGCGAAGACCGTGTTTCAACTTGTTAAATTGGACAACTCTCGCTCTCACTTGTAATTATAGAAGGACAAATGTTGTCTCAAGTTTTGCTGTTGTTCTCGTTAGTTCCAGATTTTGATTTCGATTTTGCAAGAACTTGGACCGAAGACGAAGTTGGAATACGTAACTTTGGCTTGATAATAATTAATTTTATATTTTGACACAAATTTATTGAAACGGGATGAGCGTTTTGTTTCTCATTAGTTGCGATCACTTTATGTCTATGACTACGAGTGAACACGCATGTAGAACGTAATTAATAAACTAAATTACGCTAATACATTGTTAATGGCACTATATTGCTTTAGAAATTGACGGCGTGATTTCGTATTGTCCTACTCTAGAGGCGTAGTAATTTAGACCACGGTGACTTTAGTAATTAATGTCTATAGGTAAAGTTAATAGCATCTCTGCTCGCTTAACTGCGACATTAGCAATATGTCTTGTAGGCGTGGAGTGATGATAATGGAACAAATGCGTTAAATCAACATGACCTGCGTACCGGCACAGTCTTTGAGCAAATAATGGAAGCTGCGAATACAAATAAAACAAGATTGTCTTAGAGGAATAAAACGCGATATTTTTTATGTAAATATTGACAACGATACGAAAACTTGGGGGTTGTCGTAGGTTAAGACCTCTTTTTGTTTTATGAAAGCCGTGTTTAGCAAAAAGTTATTTCTCTATTCAAAATGTTAAATGCAAATATAGAAAACTTGTATCGCGAGACACGCAATTTGGTAATAATTAAGGTTGTTTGTTATAAACATTTTATGTTTATGTTATCTAATTAAGTAGTTCAGCAATTAGGAAAGGATTCAAACAAAAAATTGATACGTATAATTTATTTATTCGGATCGAAAATTACGCGAGTGTTCGATAAATCCTTGACATTGTATGAATAATTTATTTCTTACAATTTTTGATGTTCCTATCCGTAGAGACGTGTCGGAAAGAACGAACGTTGAATCCGAAAATGTGTATTATAATGAATGAATATTAATTCTTCGGGAAGTGCAATCGAGTGAATATTGGATATTTACATTCACAAAAGCATTGTGAGATCAAATTATTACTCTCCCATATCTTTTTATTTTGGGGATTACGTTTGCAATTGTAATTATAATATATTTTAAAAGAAAAAAAAAGAAGGGAGCCGATTTTATGCAGCGAATGAATGATTTCTAAGTTGCGAATAAAAATAACTTAATTGTACCCCAGAACTAAAGTATAACTAGTAAATGACCAATAAGATATATAATTCAAAGATTAATTCCCTCACCCCTAAATATTCGAGTTTCAATGAATTTCGGCTCAGAAGTTGTTCCCACTTTGTTTTCGGGGCGAAACTCGACCTAGTTTGCAGAATTGCACAGTTATAAAATTGGTGAGAGCAAGTTATTATGAACCGCGGTTTGAGTGCCTACTTTGGCACAAACTCAGAGCTGAAATTATACATGTATATTGATGCTAGATCCCGCATTGGATATGACAAATGTCCGTGAACAAAAGACCAATAATACTTAAGACTAACGAGAGCGCTTTGGAAGAGATATGCGAATATATCTTTTAGAACAATGCAGACAGTATATGTGGAAAATATGAATTACGTTTACGTACAGAATATAAAAAGAAAAATAAGGAACTGAAGAATCGAGAATCCTTTATCTAGCCATGGTAAAATAACAATTTGTTTTAGGTAGTTAACTCTTCTGAAAACTGACCCAAGAGCTATCCATTTACTTTTTAAGCTAGTTTTTTTCACCAGCTTTAAAAGCTGTTAACAAAATTCTTTGCTAAGTATTGACTAAATAACTTAATATTCTTAAACGGAAGTATTTTATTAAAACAATTATACTAATACAAAAGAATTTCTAATCCTAAGGCAGTGATTTATGAAAGCGCTAATTTATTTCAGTATGTTAATTGTTGACTAGTATTAAATTTAAATAACAGTGAAAATTATATTTTACCAATAAATAAATCATAAATAATAACAATTAAACTCATTTCTTTTAATTTTAGAATAATTTGCCAATAATTTAGATATCGATAGTCTGGAAATAATATGACAATATTTATATTATTCATTATTTAAAAAACTTATATTCCTTTTTCTAATGTTATTCCTTAGTCTAAGAATAATTTCACAAAAAATCTGGTCTCTTAAAATCTTTAAAATATCTAATTCACTTCGTGAAAAAAAAACCGCTTAACTATCACGAAATTTCGTAAACACCGTCTCTAAGAAACATTATTCAAGAACACTATGTTACAACCTCTAAAATTTTAAAACATCAACGTTATCCGTATGTTATCTAGGTATTTCTACATCAGCGGTGACCACGAATCGATTATTCTTATTCCTGCAAGGAGACTCGTCATCAAGTCCATAGAAACACACACTTTTCTGAGGAAACACCTTAGTCTTAAAATCCACGGATGAACCCAAGTTTCTTGGCAGTGTTTTGGCTTTGTCGAAGTCACTTTTTAAACAGTAATCGTAACAAACTCGAGGTCTGTCGTATTGTCTGGTGTAGTAGTCGCATTCGTCGAAGTACATGCTTTTGGAGTAGTGGTCTAAATGACAGTAGTGGGGGGTTGAGCCTTCGGGGCAGGTGCGGGGCTCGCACGGGGCCCCGGGGCACCAGTAGTCAGGGGGTGTTGGGGCCCACGGTGGGGGCCCCAACGGTCATCCTCAGCGAAGCGGTTTGGAGACTATGATGACGTCGGGGGCGGAGCGGGTCGTCTCGTTGCTCATTGGCCGACGGTCGGGTATCTTCTTTTCTGTAGCAATTCCATAAATATGACAAAACTGTCCAAAAAATATCACTACTTTACTACAATTTCACTAATTATAAATGTAAAAAAGTGTATGTCTGTCTGTTTGTTTGTATGCTATGCTTTCATGTCAAAACTGCTATATCGTATTCAATGAATTTTGGAATAGTTTAACAGCCTGTAATCTTTTTACCGGGGGAATAAGTCTTACCTATTCACACGGGATAACAATTTTTATCGCAGACCAAGTCGCGGGTACCAACTGGTCATAAACAGCACACATATGTGTTAAGATTTTTACATATTTTAATGAAGATTTTCGCTACTACTTTAACGAGTTTGGTATCCAGAGCTCGTATACTTTATATTCTATCTTATACGTGTTCCGAAAACCAATTTAAGTTTTACTCCGCGTTTATATTTCTTGTTAGCGTTATTTTACTTACTTCTAGTGGGAAGGTAAGTAATATGATTTTGGTTTATTTTACTTTGAGTCGTAGTAAAGCCGATTATGTGAGAAGTTAAAGAGCTACATATTTGATGGAAACTAAATCTATTTTTAAACTGTAGTAATAGATTACTTTAGTTACTTACGTAAATTAAAAAATAAAATTTTAGGAAATTTGGCATGGATTTCATTACTGGTGATTATTATTGCTATACATAACGGGTGTAAAAAGACCACTTCCAAAGCCTGAAACCATGTATTCTTGGGCCTCAATGGTAACTGAATTCACTAATAGTATACCCAGAAAACTCAATTTAAAAAAATTCTTAAGGGTTAAAAAATGATATTCGCCGGTTAAAATCATCGTTTACACATGAACTGTTAGTTCAGGTGCGATTTTTCACATCGTAAATGAAATAAAAACACTATTTAATTTGAAATCATCGCAAAATCTGATAGTATTTATGAAATTTTAACCAAATACGAAAAAAAAATAAAAAAAATCTAATGACAAAAATTTTTTTTTTGGTCAAAACGTAACCAGTATCCATCCAGCAATGCCCAGTGTTTGTTTTCGGAAGCAGTTCTTTTACACCCAGTATATTACCAAGCTATTAGTATTATATTCGACATAGGTACAAACAGTTTATTTTTAATAAGCTTCAACATTTTAAATTAACGAAATTAATTAAGTATTTTGTCGATAATTGCATTGCCAAATTTTCAAGATTTTTGTATGGGAAGCTTATTAAAAGCTATAAAATAACAAAAAAGTGACTTACTAGATTCCTGCGACGCCTGTTTGAGTAGCTCGATGGTGATCTGCGAAGTGTTGGTGCTGGGGGCCGGCGGGGAGGGGCGGACTATGGTGGTGCCCGAGTAGCCGAAGGTAGAGAAACCACGACTGTTGGAGCCGGAACCTAATGTACAAGAACAGAAGGTTGTTTTTACAATAACTGTAACACAGGGCAATATGATCATGGTAGTGGTGCTGGAAGGTGGAGAAACCACGGCTGTTGGAGCCTGAACCTAATGTACAAGAACAGAAGGTTTGTTAATACAATAACTATAATACAAGGCAATGAATATGATCATGATGGTGGTGCTGGAGTAGCTCAAGGTAGAAAAACCAATGCTGTTGGAGTCTGTACCTAATGTACAAGAACAGAAGGTTGTTTTTACAATAACTGTAACACAAGGCAATATGATGACGATGGTGGTGCTGGAGTAGCCGAAGGAAGAGAAACCACGGCCGTTGGAGCCAGAACCTAATGTACAAGAACAGAAGGTTGTTTTTACAATAACTGTGACACAAGGCAATATGATCACGATGGTGGTGCTGGAATGCCCGAAGGTAGTGAGACCACGGCTATAGGAGCCTGAACCTAATGTACAAGAACAGAAAGTTGCTTTTACAATAACTGTAACACAAGGCAATATGATGACGATGGTCGTGCTGGAGTAGCCGAAGGTAGAGAAACCACGGCTGTTGGAGCCTGAACCTAATGTACAAGAACAGAAGGTTGTTTTTACAATAACTGTGACACAAGGCAATATGATCATGATTCTGGTGCTAGAGTAGCCGAAGGTAGAGAAACCACGGCTGTTGGAGCCTGAACCTAATGTACAAGAACAGAAAGTTGTTTTTACAATAACTGTGACACAAGGCAATATGATCACGATGGTGGTGATAGAGTAGCCGAAGGTGGAGAAACCACTGCTGTTGGAGCCTGAACCTAGTAGGCAAGGACAGAAGGTGCTTTTTGCAATTACTGTAACACTAGGCAATATGTCATGTTTAAGAACTAAGGTTGATTAAGAATTTTGATTTTTTATAGAAGTGTATTTTATGTTTTAATTATGGGCCTTTGCCTAGTGGGAAACCTTTTATTATTTATTTGTATTTTTTGGGACAAAAACGCAAAGCAATATTTCGTGTCCTTTATTCTTATCGTGCCCTGAATAATTCCTTTCAGTTGTAGATATAAAGAGAACATGTTGTGTATCGTTTTATAGAATTTCGTAGCGTTAATATAAGGTTAGGTTTTGGTGTTAGGTAAAACTCAAGAGAGTGAAATTTTTTGTGGTAAAAGATAACAGTCAAAACGTTTTCATAAAAATATCAACGTAAATTTGGAATCGATTTTAAGTGAGTCTGAAAGGGAGCGGTAAAATCTCTATGGAACTATCCCTATAACCAAAAAAACACGCAACATAAAATGGAAATCGGGACTGGAAAAACCGAACTGTGTCTAACAATAACAAAGCCTAAATTTACCATACAAAACAGACTAGGCTGAACCAAAAAATGATTACGCAACAACCTAGAAAAACTGATAGCAAAAACACACACCTATTTATTCAAAGTAAAGTAGGACACCCATTTTTGTCTGCCTCTATACAAAGATATATTCGAAGGTTTCCACTAGGTGCAAACGTAGGCAGAAATTTTATTAAGTCATGTCTTCGAACATAGGACGTTTTAGTGATAAAAGAGGAAGCAAAGTAGACGAACGAGCTTTGAAGCTGTTTGGTAGGATTCTTGGAGTCAGGAATGCTTTGGTTTTTTAGGAAATGTTTTTACGGAAAACACATGCGGCGGTAACGTTATTTTTATGTTATGAGGAGAGGATTTATTAAAGAAAAAGGCAGTGAATCGAGCATTAAAATAGTTGTGGATAAATCTATAAAGATTAAGTCTAAGTGATTGTAATTTTAAAACGATTACTTTTTGTAAACCTTACAATGGATTTTATTGCAGTTTTAAGATTGTTTTTGCAACATGAGTCGTTATTAACTGTACGTAAAAAATTTGGTTTTTGAAAAAAACAGCAAAAACAAATTTAAAGTATAGTTACATATTTGTTTTACTTTGACTCAGAAAATCTTTCCAATGTCCCAAAATAGAAGACGTGGAAAAGTTCAAAATTCCCCAAGATATATCTTACCTCCGTTAAATTGGCTATTGATTTTTTGTTTCTTAACTTAGTTTGCAAACATTAACTTTCTATTATATTTCTACAAGTGGCCGCACGCAACTCCGTTCGCGTGGAAGTCGGTTTCCCGTGGGAATGATAAGTTTTCCCGCGGTAAAATGTACCCTATATGTTATTCTGATGTGTAACCTATATTACTGTAAAGTTTCATTAAAATCCGTCCAGTAGTTTTTACGTGAAAGAGTAACAAACATCCATACATCCTCACATACTCACAAACTTTCACATTTATAGTATTAGTAGGATTAGAAATTGACATAGCATAAAAATATGATGTTATTTAAATCGTTTAAACCACAACATACTACGCTTTTCAATCTCACTTTAAAATTCTAACTGAAAACTCTCTCCATCAAGTGCTCCCTCAGAGTTTTATAAATTGCCTTTTCTAGTTTGTTGTTATTGTGAGGTAGTTTTAAAATTTCTCCATCGAAAGCTTCATTCGACGGTAAGTTTGTACGTGGAAAGTTCTTCCGGATATCCGTCAGAAGCAGCTTTGCCTTGTTTGTTGTTGAAGATAGCTTTTATATAAATAACTTTGTGTCAAACAGTTTTAAGTCTAAGTTGTGTATGAGTGATATTATAAGTTTAAAGAAAACATGAGGATTTTAAAATAGTTTAAAGATTTCTAACAAGTTAAGTTTATTAAGGGAATTTAATCTTTATGTTTTAATTGTTAAAGTTTAAAATCATTACAGCAAAACTTACCATCGGAACTTGGAGCCTGAGGACTTTCAACTTGGAAAAGACTTTCTCTAGTCTGACATCCGGACTCTTTCGTGTCAGGAGCGCCAACCGACACGTCTCTTATCTCTTTCTTTCCTCTAACTTCGTCTCTTTCTTTAGTCTTACTTCGCATAGACTCCTCTCTTCTGCTCAGATCGCTCCGTCTCGCTTTACCGTTGCGTTCTATTCGGATGTCTTCGGTTTCTATGATCTCTGGAACGCATTCGACGTCGCGTCTCCAGGCTTCGTCTTCGACGTCTAGTTGGGTTTCTTGTATGTAATCTGAGTCTATACTTGAAGGCTGTGTGGAAAAAAATCTAAATGTAACTTCTGTTTTTAAAAGTTAAGAAGTTCAGGGTTTATTCAAATTATGCAAACTTTTGGACGGTGCTTTTTTTCTGAAACTATCATAAATCTATGTTTTTTTTTAAATTAAAGAAACATCGTTATCGCGTATACTCGTTTAATTTTACCGGAACAATAATTTCATAATATACCTTCATATTAGACAGAATCCTTTGCTTCTTGTACATCTCGTTAGTATGGTTGTCTCTTTCTAAGCTGGCTCGGGGTTCGCTATCTCTCTGCAGCTTCTTCGCATCGAGAGTGAGACGGCTAGCTACCAAACTGTCCAGCCTATCTTCACAGGACTGTCGTATGTGTTCCTGGTGGATTAAAAAAACAAAACAAAAAATAAGTATTTGATGGATATTCTTTGTTTTAACAAACTTGCTGTCATCGCCTATAGACTTCTGAAAATGCATTCGCATGGTCGACTCAAGAGTCTTAAGAAGTTCTTTTTTATCGTGATGAAGCAACGCACCTTAATAATCTTATGATCCTGATACAGCTTCCTGATGCACCGGAACAGAAACACGAAGCTCATGCCGGAGAGGATGAGCGAGAAGATGACCAGCACCACCTGGATGTGCGGCTGGTTCAGCATCGACTCCGCTTTGTCCTGGAGGGGAGGGTCAAATGAGAACCATTGCTAAAAAACTTAGTCCTACTAATATTATGAATGTGAAAGTTTGTGAGGATGTATGGATGGATGGACGTTTGTTACTCTTTCACGTAAAAACTACTGGACGGATTTTGATGAAACTTTACAGTAAATAGCTTATACATCAGATTAACATATAGGGTTGGCGGGCGGCCACTAGTTTTATATAATACTAGTGGCCGCCCGCGACTCCGTTCGCGTGGAAGTTGAGGTCCCGTGGGAATGAGATGTTTTCCCGCGGTTAAAAGTACCCTATATGTTATTCTGATGTATAACCTATATTACTGTAAAGTTTCATAAAAATCCGCCCAGTAGTTAGTAATAATATTAGTAGGATTTATATTAACATTACTATTTGATGCTCATATGTTTTAAGATTACGATTAGAATACATTGCTACTAAGCACTGGACTCAGTGTAGGTTTAAAGTGCTAACAATTATTAAATTTTATTGTATCTTCTTCGTATTCTATAAAATCAAGGGATTTTTCTTTGTAAACCCTTGGGTCCTGTTTATGTAGGCAGTTATTCAGCAATGTATTTCCTGATTACTTAGGATATCCTAATCAATTCGTAATTGCTGTTAACAACTAGCCAATTATAACATCGGACAGTGGCTGGACCTCAGCCAATTATCGTGACTAACCAAGCGAAATGATATTGTCTTCACTGTGACATTGACTACCTATACCTATATGTATACATCGATCAAGAAAGTTTGAGTCATCAATTGACTTTACGAAAAATTTCAAGAAAAAACATACATTTAAGTTTTAGTTTTTTAGTCTTGCAGCTAAATGGCCTTTCCCTTGGAATGGACAAAAGTAATTTCCCGCAGTCAAAATTAATTTTTGAAAACTTTTTTATGCCTGTTCAGTAGGCATAATGTAGGATACTATTTTTTTTAAACGGTCCAGTAGTTCATTAGCCTATTCTTTTCAAAAAAGAAAATTTTCCTATTAATAATATTATAATAGTAAAGTATATAAGGTTTTCAAATTTTTGGCTACATTAAAGGAATACTTACAAAACAGGAGGCCTCTTCATCAGTCTTGAGTCGGCAGTTAGCGTAGTGATCACAGACTAGACCGATATCGATGCACGTGTTGTCTTCACAGTCGAACTCTGTCTCGTCACATTTTTCTGTAAAATAAGCAATCGTAAAGAAAAGCTCTTTGATAATAACATAACAGTAAATTTAGAAGTCTGTTTGAAATTCCTACTTATGAAGTACTTATCAGATTTTAACAAACTTAGTAGCGTTGAAAAGCTAAGAAATACTCAACAAAGTGCGTTTTTTAGCCTTTCAATAATTAGTTTTTGGATAACAATTTCTATTTTTTTCCTTTATAAAATTCAGACTTACTCGTCATATGTTTTATAAAGTTGCTATATAACGGGTGTAAAAAGACCACTTCCGAAGCCTGATCATGTGATCTTGAGCCTCAATAGTAACTAAATTCACTAACAGTATACGAATTAAAGAATGAAAAGTTATTTTCGCCGCTTGAAATCATCACTCACACATCAACTGATGGTTCAGGTGCGATTGTTTACATTGAAAATTAAATTAAAAAACTATTGAGTTTAAAATCATCGCAAAATCTGATAGTATAAATGCAATTTTGTACCACTACGGAAAAAAATATTTTTTTCTTAAAACGTAACCAGCACCCCTCCAGCAATGCCCAGTTTTTGTCTTCGGAAGCAGTCTTTTTACACCCCGTATATCTGTGGTCATTATGATCAAAAACTTACCATCTTTAGTTGGGTCCAGGACTTTATAAGCAGTGTACTGAGCAACAAACACAGTTTTGTCTCTTGAAGCCTTAGATGCATACATTCGAACATACATAATGTTACTATTATCACTAGTGCTGTCTCCTTTAGTGGATATTGCTTCTGCTACTGAACCGCAGTATTGGGCGAATCTGTAATCAATTGCTATGTTAATAACTGCCTCTATAGAATCTACTCCTAGGTTTGTTTATCGATTTACTAGCGACCCGCCCACGCTTCGCAATGGTTTAACTAACTTAAAAAAAACTGATTGTTCTTTATTTACAAATTTAAATGAATAAATTCCGTAAAAGATGGCGAAACCCCGCATTAAAATCCGTCAAGTGTAAACCACTGGGAGGAGATAGCGGACAAACATAAAAACAGACACGATTAGCGACTTGGATTTATACTATGTAATGATTAGTTGAATAAATTTATTTATTTTTGATAGCAGTGTCGACAAGTTTAGTAAAATCTTTCTGTTATTGTTTGTTGTTTTCTTATTGTTGCTGATTTATATTTCTTCGAAATTCACTAAGTTCTTTATATTGATAAACATGATTTAAAGTTAATTAACTCACTTTGCTTCGTATTCAAGAAGATATCCAAATACTTGTATCACATTTTGCTCGCATTCGTTGGGGCTTTTCAGACTGTATTTTGTGAAGTTAAGATATATCTG
Source organism: Emmelina monodactyla (assembly GCA_916618145.1). Classification (NCBI taxonomy): domain Eukaryota; kingdom Metazoa; phylum Arthropoda; class Insecta; order Lepidoptera; family Pterophoridae; genus Emmelina; species Emmelina monodactyla. Next base: position 1,399,375 of record OU745323.1, on the reverse strand, counting down.
CAATTTTAAGAAAATTAATACATAACTAATAGTTAAGGGTAAACATTTAATATAGCTGTTAGTTCTGCGTTTAATGAATCTGTCTCTATAGTAAAATTAACGAAACGTTTTAAAAGAGTTTTTACCAACCAGTTGTTTTTTTTAAATATTATACCATGTAACTGAAGCCCTAACTTCCAATTAAACCATTTATTTTTACCACACATAAACATAACCGAACTACATGTACAAAAAATTTTCAGCTTGGTTCCTGCCATAAGAACAACATTTATAGACAGACGCACACAATAAAAGGCAATACTTCCAAACTAGCATCAACTAAACAAACTAAATGTTCAAACGCACCTTCTTTTTGGGTTCTGTTTCAATCTTCCACAGCACGTCGAGGTTCTGGTTGCTGGTCTTGCTCAGACACTCGGGGGTGATCTTCTCCGAGTCTATGATCCCGCTGGTCCCCGACATCTCTATGTAGCACTCGTCCGGGATTGATCCTGGAATTTATATCTGCCTTTAATCCCTACTATCCCTACTTCCCTACTTAATATTATAAATGCGAAAGTAGCTCTGTCTGTCTGTCTGTCTGTTACGCTTTCACGCCTAAACCACTGAACCTATTTTGATGAATTTTGGTGTGAAGACAGAACTGAACGTGGGAAAAGACATAGGCTATTTTTTACCGCGGGAAAACTTCTCATTCGCGAAGTCGCGGGCGCCCACTAGTATAACCTCATACTTGCGCGATAGATCCCAAGCCGTGATGATCAAAGGATACACCTCATCTTTTGTTCCTATTACTTCTGGCGTACCCCAAGGCTCCCACCTCGGCCCCCTTCTTTTCAATATATATATTAATGATATAATAAACTGTTTTCATCATTCTAAAGTATTATTATACGCTGATGACACAAAAATTTTCACTGTTGTTAAATCTGTTGAAGATTGTCATCTGTTTCAACACGAACTTAACTTATTCCATGAGTACTGTATAGCAAATAACTTAAAACTAAATATTAATAAATGTCACATTGTAACTTTCAGTCGAAAAAGTCGGCCTATATACTTTAATTATATGATCGATAATGCTCAAATCAAAAGATTAACCGAGGTTAGAGATTTGGGAGTATATCTTGACAGCGAACTAGACTTTACCTCGCATATAAATAACATTACGTCAAAGGCCTACAAAATGATGGGTTTTGTCTTTCGCCAATGTAAAGATTTCAGAAATATTAAAACATATAAAATATTGTACAATTCTCTCGTTAGAAGTCATTTAGAATATGCTTCTACGGTTTGGAATCCGTTCTATGCTACTTATGTGTCACAGATCGAAAGTATTCAAAATAAGTTTTTGAGGAGACTGAAGTATAGATTTAGAAACTCTACCGCTCAGCTTCAAACTTTGGAGTTAAGGCGACAACACAGAGATCAAGTATTTTTGTATAAAATAATTAATAACTGCATTGATTCTCCTTTTCTTGTAAGTCGCATTTTCTTTAGGTGTCCTAGGCCAGGCAGCCGATCAAATATGATATTTTTCGTCCCTAATTGCAGAACTAATTATTCTAAAAATAGATTTCTAGTTAGAGCTTGCAACATTCACAATTGTTTTTACCATAACATTGATTTATTCAACTTAAACTTAAAATGCTTTGTCTCATGTGTTAAGAAAGTTGGCAGCACTGTTTAAACTGTTGAACTACATGTAATATTATTTTATTTTATAAGTTAATTCCTATGCATATTTATACGTATATATATATAAATATAAATCTAATTGTTATAAGCTATTATAATTGTACTTGTACCTACTTTTACTCCTTATGTAATACTTAGCGTTGGAAACTTTTTTGGCTAATGTATAATTCTAAATTTACTTATGTCAAATGTAAAATAAAAGCTGTATGTTTCTTTAATAAATAAATAAATAAAATAAAATAAACATAAATCAATGAAAAAAGGCTAGAGTTGCTTTTTATTTTAAACAGATAATTACAAAATGGGCTTAAGTATTTGTACCTTCTGTCTTATTATATTATCACCCGAATGCCGTAGAAAAAAACTGTCAAATTGCTTCAATAATACGAATACCGTAATTTATAGTTAATTGTTAAAAAAAGAAGTAATTTTTCAAAATATTGGATTTGTATTGGATTTAGTAAAATTTTGTTCAATATTATTAAAAAAAAACATAACTACAGGGATCACCCTTTCCATTACCAATCATTTTAATGCGATACATTCCTTCTAAGGGGTTAAACTAGAGCTTATTTGCAGTGAATTAAGTCATATCATACCATGACATTAAGTTTAATGTTTTGTTGTTGTATGTGTACCATAAAACAACAAACATAAAAAACAAATAAGCTCTATTTTAACCCCTTAGAAGGAATGTATCGCATTACCAATCACCCTGTATATATTCAAGAATTGAATCTTTCATAAGCCCAAGAATTAATCTTATTTTAAAATATCATTTCAGTAAGGCTACATACGACTAGGTCCATTAACGAACTCCACGTTAATATGGAAGCCGCTGTACTCGATCGTGTCGTCGGAGTGGAACTTCAGCCAGACGGAGGGGCCTGAGGTAATGATCTGCGGGGGGAAGCTCTCGCCGCAGTACTTGCCGAGCAGGTCGGCGTAGCCGCGGAAGCCGTCGCGGATCTAGAAGAAGAAGTTGAATAGAGAAGAGATAGTGAGGTACATACGGAAACCGTCGCGGATCTAGAAGGAGAAGTTGAATAGAAAAGAGATAGTGAGGTACATACATTCATATCGTCACGCCTGTCTCCCATTGGGGTAGGCAGAGACTATGGATCGCCATATACTTCTGCCTAGACATACTCATGCGCTTCTTTCACACACATCAATCTCTTCATACATGCTCGTCGATTACAGGTACATTTGATTTGGCCCTTTTTTGATATATCGCCAATTTGGTCGATATACGTCCGCCTAGGACCGACGTTGCCATGCATTCTCGCTCGGTGTATCTCTTTCGTATTTCTTCTTTCATCCATCCGTTCTAAATGACCAAACCATCTAAGTATACCTTTCTCAATTCTTGTCACAGATAGTAAGGTCTTGGATGAAATGCTGAAAGCTGTACGAAATTGTGAGGAAACTTTTTAGATTGAGCATGATGTATGAGTATAGATTTCTTTAGAGAAGTAAGCCTAACTCAAAGTTTTAAATCACAAGGATTTTTTAATTACCTCAAAAAATACTTTTTTTAAACGATAAAATTCGCAATCACATTGTTGTTATTTATTTTATTTATCATGCTTAATTTTGCCGAACAATTATTGAATTATTCTATTAAATTATCGCATAATATCATCTTTTACAAAGAAATTCTAAACCTAAAAGTTTTATTTGCAACTTACTTCTAAGTAATCGTAGGCGCAGTCTGGGTGGTCTTCTATATGGAAGACATCTACAAAAGTTAATCTTATGGTTTGTGAGTCGGTGGCTGGAAAAACAAAACAAATTGTTAATGTTATCATAATATTCAGAATATTTCTTCTTTTGGCAAATTTTTAACAAAGCCTTTAAATCATAAGATATAGTGTGCATTCTATATTATTAGCGTTATAGGTATCATAAGAATCATAATGTTTTAATGCGTTTTTAAAAGTAAGGTATGAATAAACCAAATAAGCAACAGTTAACAACTTACCATTGATTATAGTCACACAATTTGTATTATTTGGATATGTTTTACTTTTGCTATCCTTAGGACTAAGTATTACTCTTTCCCTCGAAGTATAAGAAAATCCTTCACACTTTGGATCTTCTACCTCTTGCCTTTTTACTCTAATCTTCTCTTCATTATCATTAAAAAAACTATCTTCTATGTATTGTCCACGTTTAGCTATATTGAATCTTCTAATGTTTCGTCTATGTATTTCTAGATCTGTTATAATAGGGTGATCTTTAGGTATATCATAATCTAGTCTATAATCTAGGTCTATAGCAATATTGGTCCTTTCTTTGTTTTCTTTAGAATGACTAGGAGCATATAAATGTATTGGCCTGATTATATTTGTGTTCCTCATTGTGCTATGATCAGCTGTGTCGTCTGACGCTGTGCCGAATATAGAGTGAACTGGAACAAAAACAATCATTTCAATTATCTTAGCGGTAAAAATCAGGTGTACGGTATTAATAAGAATCCTACTAATATTATAAACGTGAAAGTTTGTAAGTATGGATGTATGGATGGATGTTTGTTACACTTTCACGTAAAAACAATTGGATGGATTTGGTTGAAACTTTACAGTAATATAGGTTATACATCAGAATAACTTATAGGGTACTTTTTTCCTCGGGAAAATTCTCATTCCCACGGGAAACCGACTTCCAAATTTCATTAGTAGATGACAGGCATAGATTACGATAGTTGATAAGAGAACATACGGTTACAACTCAGCTGTCAAAAGTTAGCTTTGTTAGATTGATTCTTTGAAAATTGATCCTGAAGATCATACATTACGCAAGTGAGACGTAAGCTAACCATAAAATACCTATGCATTTTTGACAGAATTACAAAGATTGCTAATTGAAATAAGCAATAGAATATTATAATATTCTTTTTGTAGTTTTTATTTAGATAGAACAACATCTCATTTAGAATACAATTTGCGTCTAAGTATAAAAATTGCGTCTATTTAGTAAACACTTGTTTCCCCAAAGCTTTTCGCGTCTTCACCAAACAAAATACGAAAATTGGATTGCCATCTCATCAACATTCCTATTATGTACAAAACATTCGCTTTATCTTCTTTGAAACATTCAGTAATTACTTATTACATTAACATACTGAAGTTGTAATTACTGTGTTATTGCATTAAACTCAGTTGTAATTATATTATCTCTTTGGCTTGTAATGTTAACTCGGTTTGGAAAACAAATGTAGGTAACTTTTGTTCGGTGTAAAAATTGTTCACGATTTTCTTGTTTGAATATTTATCGACTTTTTAAGAGGCTCTATGTGATCTAGACACCAAATCTAGTATAATAGTATTAAATCGAAAGTAATATAAATTTATATTTCATTTTCTGACATTTCAGCTTTTGAAACACCGCTGTCACGAGGAGACAATGAATTTGATTTAAATTTAAATTAAAAAAGCTAATTCGTTGAAATAAGTTTTATTTCAGGTACGGATCTCATAAATATTAAAAGTTTTTCAAAAGTAAGTCGGGTTTAACCAAGTCTGATTTCGACTTTATCAAACATTTAATTAGAGTATCGTTTTAAAATACAACCAATACCTATATTTTGTCTTACAATAGTTAGTTAGTACTGGCGGGAGCGAGGTAGGAATAGCCGCAATTAGCAGTCGCCATTTTGGAAAACGTGACGTCACAACCGTTGCGAATACAAGCATTAATTGGCTGCAGTTGTCTTGAAATAAACCTTCGTATAAAGGTTTGTTTGGTACTCATGTGTTTCCTATTATAAAATTATTTACTGATTTCAGGAAAAACTAACGCAACTTTAAAGGGAAAACTGAAGTGCTTTAAAATAAAGTAAAAAAAGATAAGCAAAAATAGTTTAAAAGACAGGCGTTTAATATATGCATGCATTGTCATCTAAAATAAGCATTATACCAAATTTAAGCTCAATCGGTAGTCGGCAAGTGGATCAAAATAAATTAAACTGGTTAAACCCGACAAACAGAAATTTATAAATATCTACTAAGTATTCTTGTGGTCTAATATTTGAGTTCGGAGTACATATCTACATTAATAATGATTCGCAATTTATTTTGAGCGAATTTTACCAGCTTTAATAATACCATTTTAAACGGTTAAGGTTAAAATATTTAGATATAATGTTTACAAAATGAGAATTGTTAAATTCTGCGTTATAAACGCGTTGTCAAAAATTGCACAATCTTTTAATTGAACCAAAAAATAAACGTCATTACAATTATTTAACATGTTTATGCTATTTGCTAGCCGCATGTGGCGTTCTGGTGTTATATATTAGGTTGGGTAGCAAGAATATGGTATGATGTTCCACAAGGATTGTATTTAGCACTAGCTTTCCGCCCTGCGGTTTCACCCGCAACTAATGTTACTTTCATACATCATTTCATCCCCTATTTTATCCCATTGGGGGGGATAATTGATCAAAATCCTTTCTTAGCGTATGCCTACGTCATACCATCATTATTTAGATACTTAATAAGATATAGCAGCTGATTGCAAGTACCTACCTGCAATGTATGATATTCTAAAAGGTATTTCTATAAGAAAGAACAATACGATTTTTATACATTTTCACGTTGGTTTTTTTTTGTTTTTGAGAATGTTCATTAGTTGGATAGGCAGGCAAGTGGTGCTGTTTACTGAAAGTTTATTTATTTCAAGAGCGTATTACATAGCTATACAAGTATAAACAAATCCAAAAATGTAGAGATTTTTATCAATTATAATAATTCGTAACTTTGCTTACGATTTTACAATTTAATTGACAAAATTCTGTATTAATTGCTATTTATATGAACACTTCACATTTTTAAAGAATTACAATTACAATTTTATCGGGCGTTTTCACAACGTGTGATAAAACAAACAAATGTGAAATCATCTACTGAAGATCTAAAATAAGCAACAAATCTTTTAAAAAAACTTTTTACAAAATCCGGACACCAAACCACTTTTACAACACGTTGTATAACACAAGTATACCTACTTGTTACAGTCGTTGAGTAAAAGAAAAAACGGAAGGCGACACACCGTGAATTTAAATTAGGGGGAAAAATATACAAAATGTGTTCATACAGCGTGTTCAGGAAGTCGTCTTTGAGAATTATGTTACGTGACAAGATGGTTGTTATATTATTTACATCAAAAGCTATATAAAACTTGTTTTAATTTGATTCCGACTAGGGGATAATCAAATATTGATATTAGCCCCGATTCTCAAAACACTCACTAAACTAAATTAAAACTATCGCCGTCACTCACGCATCAATAAAAGACAGAGACAGGTAATTGTTTTAGTCTGTCAAACTAAAATGTACGTGCAATATGACACGGCGAAGGCAATTTTAGGCTAGTCCTCAGCGCATTTCGTTCAATTTTACAATTATGTGGACTAAAATTTAGTGAGACCAATTTACCCGTCTTTTTCTAATACCAAGCATGGGAAAGTGACAGTGATATTTTTAATTTAGTTTTATAATTAGAGGGTCTTTTCAGAATCGGGGCCAGTGTTTCCAAGTTTAAACTCTGGGTAAATAAAAGATAGGGACTGGTAATCAATTAAAGTTTGTCAAACTTGTTTTTCTCTTTCTTTCTTTCCAACTAAAATTTGCATGCACAATAACACGATATAAGTCAATTTTGACGAGTCTTCAGCGCCTCGTTTTTTTAAGATTGTGGAGAACTAAATTTAGTGAGTCCAATATACCTGTCTTTTTCTTATACCTACTTAGAATGTGAACGCGAAGGCAAATTATTCAACTAGTAGAATTGTGTGCAAAAGGCAACGTTGCTACCACAGACCGAGGTAACTGTAGTGAGTTCTGTCGAAGTGAATTCGACTATTGACTCAATCGTTGAGGTTAAGCAGCGTCGGCTTCGGTCAGTCCTAGGATGGGTGACCGTTAGTTAATTGCGTATCCTGTCTCTCTTGAGTTTCTCTGTGCTTTGGAAGCTTAGTTAAGTTATTAGTCTAGCTATTCACTTTATATACACCAAGTCAGATTCATAATGGGCAGCTTTGAAATACGGTATTATATATTGCAGAAATTGATTTCTAAGAACGGTATGAATCAAGTAATTAGATTAATGCATATGTTAACGTCCCTTATAATATATATAACACTTTATAATATAAGTTTTACTCCGAATTTAACGAAGCCGCGCGGGTATAAGCTAGTTACACATAAACTGATTAAATATACCTTAAGATTAACATAACCTCTTACGTAAATTATAATATGTGTCTATATTATCACAAATTTTCAGCTCACGCATACATTTCTTAGAAATATTAAGCAATTTCAACCCCTTTTCCGGCATATTACCCCATAATATTAAAGTATGTGAGGACACAAAACATATTGTTACAACAAATACGTATAAAAAAGGTTTATAGAGGCTATGACGTAGAAAGGGCCTTTGGTTTGATTTATGACGTCACAAATGGACAAATTTTAGCTAAAGGGACTTATGGAATGACGATATATCAAGGTTGAGTAGAGATATTAAGATATTTGTTTTTTTAATTGATAGCCTGACAGAAGTCTCTTGGTTCTTTTATCGAAAAAATGTGAGTAAGAAAAAAAATTGAGAACGTTAGGTAACAAATTTTAATTCACTTTGAAATCAAATTAGAAAAAAATGCTTGTAAACTCATTTCCAGAAGTTCTTAGAATACATTGAACTTACATTCATTTAAAATTGACTCGGTCGTCTAAAAAGCTGACACAGAAATAACTCATTGGCTTCCTCATCACCCTTCTGTCAGATCTCACTTAAATATACACCCAAACAATTAATCACCAAAAGCTTGATTCCCCGGCTAATTATTATAAAACCAACCACACTCGCCAACCCTCCACATCCCTTCAATCATATCTCCTAAAACTTTCCATCGAATACTCCCAACTCTTGATTCTAAGCCGCGGACAAAACGATTGAGCCTTACGGCGGCTCATTTGAGCGCGCCTCGAGCAATGCATAAATTAGTGTCTGCGAGAGAGCCTCTGGGGACTGCTAGTGATGTGCTTGAGCGTACACACTTTTAACTTTTTTAAGTATGTAGTGTTTTTTTTAATAATAAGATTTTATTAAAATAAAAAAACAGAAATGTTAATTACAAGCCAAAAAATGAGTGTTTAGATGATTGAAACTGATTGGTATATAGAAATAACATAATTTAGAATAAGTAGTTCACAAAGTGCTGGAAAATACCACGGTATTGTCACAGATAACATTATTTACCTATGTATTAAATAAATATATTATTGACAATACCAAACTATTGGAACATCCTAGTGTAAATCAAATCCAGAATTTACCAAAGTCACAAGGCTAAATTATACATTATAGTTATAAGTTACGCTACAAATTTTAATTATGATTGATGAAGAAAATTCAAGAATCGTTAGTTAACCAATCAACAAAATTGAGTAAACAATTAAGCTTTAATTATGATTACAAAATAAACACAAACTTATATACTGTTTATATTGTAAACAAAGTTATCCATTTAATATCTTACTTTAACTTAATCTACGTAAATCTAAGCACGTAATTCCTACAATCATCCTACTAATATTATAAATGTGAAAGTTTGTGAGGATGTATGGATGGATGGATGGATGTTTGTTACTCTTTCACGTAAAAACTACTGGATGGATTTGGATGAAACTTTGCAGTAATATAGGTCAGAATCAGAATCAGAATAACACATAGGGTACTTTTTACCGCGGGAAAACATCTCATTCCCACGGGAAACCGACTTCCACGCGAACGCAGTCGCGGGCGGTCACTAGTATTATAAACGTGAAAGTTTGTAAGTATGGATGAATGTTTGTTACTCTTTCACGAAAAAACTACTGAACGGATTTGGATGAAACTTTACAGTAATATAGGTTATACCTCAGAATAACACATAGGGTACTTTTTACCGCGGGAAAACTTCTTATTCCCACGGGAAACCGACTTCCACGCGAACGGAGTCGCGGGCGGCTACTATTATCCATGTAATATGCAACTTTAACTTAATCTAAGTAAATCTAAGCACGTATATAACTAATATATCTACATAGTGAAGTTGGTACGACCTGAAGTTCGTAACTTGATTACACCAGGTGGTTACCCGATCAATCTGAGTTAGGACTTCGGTTTAATGGTTAAATGGTTTAACTGGGTCTGTTAAATATAGGTGGTTGGTATTTAAGGTAATGATTGTAATTACGAGGTTTGTACTAGCGGAGAAAGGATTTGAAAAAAATATATTAAGAACGATAACTTAGTGATGAAATGAATATTAGTAAGATATTATAAATTATTAGACTTTATAACGTTTGCAAACCAATTTCAAATAATAAAGTTTTACTTAAAAATAAAAAAAAATTGGAAAAACGCTGAAACGGCGAAAATATAACAATAATACATTACAATATTTAAAAATTAAGTTTAATTTATTATAAGTTTGTTTCTAAGATTTTTTTAGATACATTGATAAAAAAAATTGCATAAAGAAATCCATAAGTTTAAATATAAACCAGTGTCCCATCACTAGCAAAAAAGACACATTGGACCCTCTTTGATGCCTCAAACCACAATATTAAGCCAGACGTCTCATTAAAGGAGCCATTTTTCTTATCTTTGAAGTATGGCTTTGTTTCATTGAATGGTACAAATATTAATAACGAGACACTTTTAAGGAGAATTAGTCCAAAGTTTTTTAATATACACGATACGTACAAACAGAATAAATAATGGTAAAATTTACAGAAGCAAATAGGTCACATTAAATAGAGAGAAATTTGTGATTTTTAAGCTAAATCGTTAGTTAATATTCTAGCATTCGAAACCTCAATTTAAGTTATTTTAAAATAATGTAAATATGGGTATCATGGAAGCTTAGGTAAAAAAACATATTTATATTTTCTCATTAATGGATTTAATTATAATCGATTGATATATCATATTACTTTAGCACTTAAAACTTCGTAAAAGTCATAGATTCTACATGAAAATAATATTCGTTCCAAATACAGATTTTCGAAAAATATTCCAATATTTTTATAAAATAACACAAGCCCCTTATAAGACCAAGTGATTGAAACATACACAAGTTAAGTCACTAAGCCTATTACAAGAAAAAAAACTCAACAAATCAGTTACCTACCTATAAAAAGATAAATATTCCATCCACTTTTACAAGCAAACTGAAGCAAATAGCTTCCCGATCCCCTATGAATACTTTACTCTGTCAACCATTAAATTATATTCACTGATCTATGTATAAGCTGGTTTTAATATAACACAAATATAATATCTTGGAGCAAAGCCAGGGAAGCACGTGTGGTTCTAATATTTTTATACGGAGACCTTTCTTATAACTGCTACCGAGGCTTTCATAAAACGTGATTTATTAGAAAACTAGTGGTTTGTTTTTTTTTGGTACTGACGTCGGTAGTTTTTTATTTTTTTGATAATATAGGTAGCAAACGAGCATGCGGGTCACCTGATGGTAAGTGATCACCGCCGCCCATGACTACCCGCAACACTGTGGGTGTTGGGGGTGTGTTGCTAAGCCTTTGACAAAATTGCACCGGATACCGCACTCACCGAACGAAACGCAGGAACATCGTCCCTGTTTTAAAGAGACACTTTTGTTTTCTATTATTTGCTTGCGTAGATCCGGTATAAACGAATCCCGTCAAAAACATAAATGTAAAATGGGAGCCAAGTCCAGTATGATGTTCACAACAAAAGAAGTGAGATGTAAATGGGTGCCAAGTTCAATGGTCAGTCAAGAAATTAACTTAAGTATATCAACATAAAATATTTTTAAACAACTTAATTATAATATCTTCTTATAACTTAGGATTATATTATATTGAAGCTTAAGGTCTGACTTTATCTCGCCAATCAATAACATCTTTTTGTGCAAAAGTTTTAAAGTTATGAGGGGGACAAAAGTGGCTTCAAATGGTTCGGGTAAATATACACATGGCGCGCTGTTAGCCTGTACTTGCGTGTCTAGATATTTTAAGCATTGATTCTTCGGTTTTCAATACAAGTCACCAATAGGGTAGATTTTATAATTGACAGATATTCATGGACTTAAGCTAAAGAAGTGGGTTGGTCCTAACTGTTGTTTAAATATAAGATAGACAAAATTAATTAGGAATAACTCATTTATATGCTTATATAAATTATAAATGACTACGTTTTTAAAAAACAATATTTTTAAATTCCACCAAAAACAAAAAGTCAAATCCACGCTCATTTGACTTCCTGCAATCGTCGCCATAACGGAAGTCAAAAAAGCGACTCGCAACATTTACAAACGCTGGAAACTTGCCGTGTGCATTCATAACATAGTATAATATAACATGTTATATAACATAACATAACATTCTCGTGACATTTTGCAAAATGCACCGCTTGAAGAGTTGTGATTCAGAATAATGTGACGAAAACACACAATGTTGTTCCAGGCTGTACAGTTAAACTGTTGTTTTTTTCTGCAGCCCACGAAATTTAAATATCGGGGATATTGGTCTGGGTAGTTAGGGGTCTGTAGAATGTATTTATTTGTAAGTGACATGAAGTTGAGAATATCGTTTCTGTCGTATCGTTATGTAGAGGGATTTTTTTCGTTTCGAAAGTTGGTCGTTTGAAGTACCTAAGATTAGTTTTGATGAAAACAACTTTTTTTCTGACCTGAAATATTTTTTTTACAAATGAAGGTTTCTGAACAAAATGCTTAATATATTTTTTAATATTTAAAACAGTTCAACGATAAAATTCGTTTTTTTTGCTCTTACAAAGATTACAAAAATACTTCATCATAAAAACATTTTCTTTTCTTTATATTTAACAACGGAACCCTAAAATTCCAACCCAGTAGGTAGTTTCTGCGTACACAAAAAGTCGTTCGTAATAAAATGTTCGCGTTGCCGGCGGCAGGACATAATGAAATTTTGTTTTGAACATAACCATTATAAAAGTGTGCACATTTTAAAATGCAACATTTTTAAACTGCGGTTTTCATACAAAGTTTAAAGTGTCGGCTATTTTCGGTTTATAAACTTACAAACGTTTTAGTTTTTCAGTTTTGTTATTATGTTGTGTTAATTCTTTTTTGTGGGTGTTAAAAAGCTAGATTTTTGCTTTTTTCTCTCTCTTCTTTGGCCATGGTGCAAATATGTTATGCACATTGTGCCAGTGTAGATTTTTGCTTAGAACTTGCTCGTAGTCTTGCGGTTCGAAAAATGAATACAATGATTGAGTAGCGGTTATTAGCAAATTATTGGCAGTTTTTAGCAATAGAGAAGAGAAAGCTAATAAGTACCTAATTAGGAAAGAAACTTCGTAGTAACGAGTTTTTTTTTGTAGCTTCCATATTAGTTTTGTGCATTTATTTTAAAAGTTTCTGAGCTCCACTGTCACAATGTGGTTTACCAATAAATAATCAGCAACGTAAAGTTAACATTTTTAGCAATGTAAGTAGTATAGGAAAGGAGTATTTTCACACAGTTTAATATTTAATGTGGTGAGTACCTACTCTTGCTACTAATAACTTATAAATAGACTAAACAAATTTTCTTCCTATAAACCTCAAATCAATGCAATCTCTGATTAAGAATAACCACATTTGCGCTCCAAGCCTCGATTGCCAGGGCAAAAAATAGAGAAAAAACGTGGCGCCCGCACTACCGCCATCTACCAGTCGCTGCAGTAACTACATTACGGACCGCAGCCGCCAGCTGTTAAATAAGACAAATTGGGTTTAAACCGTAACGTAGCGAGGTGATTGCGGTTCAACTTTTAACGTTTCAAAAGCTTAAAAGCCTTTAATAAAAATATTGAAAGAAAGGCAACGTTGATGGGAAAACATCATAAGGTACCTAATATTAGATAATAACTAAAGAAAAAAAAGTTAGGGGTGGACAACTCTTATCACTTATGGGTGTGAAAAATAGATAGTGGCTGATTCCCAGATTTTATATATGTTACGGCTAATAGTAGGGGAGCCCAAGAGGGGATTTCTGAATTTACTCAAGCGCGGCAGATTAACATACTGGGGGATACCTTGTACCCGGTTAAGCACTTCCACCAAATATGAGCCTTGTAAGTGGCCGGACGATTAAATCAATAATTTAAAATAATTCAGTTCAATTTTATTGTCAGATTAGGTAAATCCCTGCAGATTATTGTATAAGAGCGTTGTTTTAGGTCTACTAATCATCCCCTTAAAAATCGCACGTGCTCTATTAAAAGTTTTTTTTTTCATTTTAAACCCTTACGTACGCCCATTTCCATAATGGAAACCATCAGATTAACAAACGTACATGTTTAAAAAATACGTAGGACATGGATGATATCAATATCTGACACACCCGAGTATGTCCATGCAAAAAATTTGATTTTTAAATTTTTGGAAATCTATAGCCGTTTCCCCCACCGATAAAATGGTATATGTTATATAACATTTTTTTCTTTTTGTCATCTAAATTTTGCAACCCAATAGGTATCATTCACGCTCGAGTAAATCCAGATTTAGCATCGTGGGCTCCCTACTATAATACCCGAAGTGCGGTTACACCTAGTTTTAGCCGGTTAGTCTTTTTTATATGGAAAACTGTAACAAAAAATATATTCCTATAAATATAAAAACTGGCTTCAATCATGGGTCGACGGAGTCCTGACTCCTTTTTCTGGGCGGTATCAAAGAAGTAACCTAACCTATTGATGTTCTAACCGGCTAAAACTAGGTGTAGCTGCACTTTGGGTATTAGCCGTAAAACAAGTCGGCTAGGCCATATTATTACTTTGGCTAACTTTGACACGCTATTATGAATAATGTCCAGATAAAGTGATTAATTTATTACATTGTCTAGTCAATTTGGCTATTATAAATAATGACCAGGCATTATGTATAATATCCATTTAATCACTATGACTGTAACATACATATAAAATTGGTAAAATCGGTTAAAGTAACTAACATTGTGATATGAGAATTAAATATCGTCACTACATAGTATAAAACAAAGTCGCCTTCTTTGTCCCTATGTAGCTTAAATCTTTAAAACTACGCAACGGATTTTGATGCGGTTTTTTTAATAGATAGAATAATTGAAGAGCAAGGTTTGTATGTTTATAAACATAGTAAAGGGAAAAGCGTTTTAATCCTAATTAAACGCATGCGAGCCTCAGGCAAAAGCTAGTATAAGATAACCAACATTTAGTATGCCAAGTTACTACTGTCTATTAAAATTAATTAAACACTAGTGGCCGCCCGCGACTCCTTTCGCGTAGAAGTCGGTTTCCGGTGGGAATAAAAAGTTTTCCCGCGGTAAAAAGTACCCTATTATGATGTATAACCTATATTACTATAGAGTTTCATCAAAATCCATCCAGTAGTTTTTACGTGAAAGAGTAACAAACATCCATACATCCATACTCACAAACTTTCAGGTTTATAATAGTAGTAGAATAATTAATAATTTCGTTCAAAATTAATTTGTATAAATGGGAAAAGAATACTGTTCCAATATACCTAACCTTAATTAATTGAAGGTTAAACGCAAATGAAGCCTCAAAATACTCATCTCTAATTTTGTACTTGACTAACGTAGTCCAAGAGGCAGCGATCTGTTTGAACAAGCAATTTCTTAAAGACAAATAATAGGAAAGATACGCAAACGCAAAAAGCTGCTGTCAATAAAAATGCTTTTAGTAATGAAAAATAAACTATAGCATTAAAATTACACGGTTAAAACTGGTATAACAAAATCAATTCACATCGACTCTACATTTTGCTCTAGAGGAGTTAATGGAAAAACAGACACGGATAGCGACTTTGATTCATACACTGTGATGATTGGTGAACTGTCTATTGTTAACACTGAAATAATTGAATACGAGAACACAAGAAAAATGAAACGCGAACTCATGTACTACTCGTATACAGACAGGACTTATTTACATACTTGCAAATTTTGAACTGTATTCTGCAGCATTCGAAACACATAATTACTAAAACGAGGCAGCACCACCATTTAGGTAGTTTACTGTTAAACTAATTTCAATTTGAATCACAAATTCTTTTCAGTTGAAGTTTTAAAAACAAGAGCTCAACGTTTAATTTCGCATTTTATTGTTGAATTACGCCCGTTAATTAAAAATGTTCTGCGTTTTAATAACGTCAACGAGAAGAGTGTTCATAGCAAATTGTCTAGTGGCTGTAGAAGGGTCATTGACTTTCTGCATACAAGTAAATAATTAAGGGTATTTCTTTTTATATCACTACATAGTATAACATAAAGTCGCTTTCACTGACCCTATGTCCCTATGTTTAATAAAATCTTTAAATCTACGCAACGGTTTTTTATGCGTTCTTTTAATAGATAGAATGTATCAAGAGAAAGGTTTAGATGTTAAATAACATAGTACAGGGAAAGGATTTTTACTCCGAATTTAACGCGGGTAAAAGCTAGTAATTTTATAAAGAAGTATGATTTTAGGTGCAACCAGTGAACTCCGTTATTGTTTAACTGATTTGTTTCCCACTAAATTTCGGTTGCACCCGCAGCGAAATAGCTTTTTCCGTGGGCGTTTCTAAAAACCTTTGTTAGTGCTCATCAACATCATAAAAGGAACGCTTTTACCAAATTTCATGATCATTACTTTAAAAGTTCACGCTTGGCGACGATGAATCAGCCAGGACTTGTCATTTTAACTACAAGATAATGAAGACATATATAGATAAAAATCTATTGTTATCGAATAGAATCACGGGTAAGGTTTTCTTTTTGTAATATTATAGTTTAAACCTGAAATAATGACTATAGTAAAACCAGTCAGAATGAAAAGCACTGTGGCACTGTACCATTCCCATTCCCATCCCCGGGTGTAATATTAAAATAATCCTTCTAAACTTAATGTTACGAATTAAGTATTACCGTCTATGCTTACTATTCTTATTAATGTGAAAATGTGTATGTCTATCTGTCTGTATGAAACGGCTAGAGCGATTATAATGAATTTGTGAATAGATATAGTTCAACAGCCTGGGATAAAACTAGGCTTCTTTCTACCGCGAAAATAGGTTTAATTCCCACGGAAAAGCACTTCTATCCATTAGTTTATTTATATTTTCGGTTAGACGAGTCGGCAATTTTTTAAATATTTACTTAAAGTGGTCACGGGTAGACTACCCATCAAAACGCGTTTAATTTTAATCTTCATTTAGTTTGAAAATCACCTACATATTTAAATAAAAAAAACTTTTCCGTTGCAACTTTCCTCTACCTTAAAATTTTACTTAGTTGGTTAATTCCCTTTTTAATCTTTACATTTAGACTTCTGTTTTCTTTCCTCTTTGTGCATCAAGTTAATTTTAAATGAGCTCCCAGTATTTTTGCAGTACGTGTACATCTGTGTAGGCAAGGGTTACTTGGCTGATTAAAGATTAAGTTTACTCGTATCTTTGGTATCATGGTTTAGAAATGGTTGTTGTTATAGCTTGTAATATTACCTATAGTCTGTGGTTTTTGGAGTCTTTAGAGTTGCGAAATTCAAAAGTAAAATAAGAAACTGTTAAAGGTTGACTCTGTAGTCCGTCTGTCTGTCGGAGAAACATTTTTTTTGAGAAAAATGAAGCTGAGTTTTTTTTTATCAAATGATAATATAGCAATTAATGCCTCATATTTTATATAGGTAGGTACGAACCACCTACATTTATGAAATTTAGTCAGAAGCAAAGAGATATGGCACAAGTAAAATAAAAATGTGTCTTAAAAAATATTCCTAAGGCTCGATTTGCAAGTCCAATTCGTACCTACTTAACCGATTTTTGAGTCTTACATGCACTAAGGTAGGTGATATTTGTACGTAGCTACAATATATACGTATATACATATAGCAATGTAAAGTAAGTTATTTCTGAGGTCGTACAAAGCTTTGAACTTGGTATGAAGATCAAAAGTCCATACTGCCCACACACATAGTTGGTAAAGGCCCTCAAAGAGCCAACTGAAATTGACAGACCAGTTATAAGCTTCGTCGAATTCATATGGACTTCCATATGTAGCTACTAGTAGCCGCCCGCGGCTCCGTTCGCGTGGAAGTCGGTTTCCCGTGGGAATGAGAAGTTGTCCCGCGGCAAAAAGTACCCTATGTATTATTCTAATGTATAACCTATATTAATGTAAAGTTTCATCCAAATCCATCCAGTAGTTTTTACGTGAAAGAGTAACAAACATCCATACATTCTCACAAACTTTCACGTTTATAATATTTATAATATTAGTAGGATGTAGACATAGTAAGTGTGTGAACTAGTAAATCAGAATTTGATTTAACAAAACAGCGTGTGTGTTATTATTTATCTATCTACTAAATTTTAGGCCTTATTTTGATAACAACAAACAGATAGTAGGACAACTTACATCTATCTATACATATAATAAAGCTGAAGAGGATGGAAAGTCTGTACATAAAAGATATTCGAATTTTTTTTTATTGGGTATACTTAAAATTGATAACAGAACACGTTCCAATAGTTTTTAGAATTTTTGTCTGTTTATCTGTTTGTCTGTTTATCTGTTTATTTGGCTGAGCATCACGCAAAAACGGCTGGACGGATTTTGATGAAACTTTTACTATTATGTAGAGAAAATTATGGACCAGGTTATAGGGTAAAAAAAACAACCCCTAAAAGGGGGGGGGGGGTTGGCAAAAACTTGAAATACGTTTGCACGTGAATTTCATAGGGGTGCGTGGTAGTATGATGTGCAAACTACACTGAAACCGAGATTTGAAAAAGTACCAACATAATTATAATATTAATCTATCTAATATCTTATCTATTCTAATAATAATATAAATTCTATAATTTTCTAAGATAAATAATGATAATACACACAAACATCCAAAAAACCATAACAATATTACGAAAATTGAAAGGAATAAAACATGTGCATTCCTTCCGTCCTTCTTGCTTCCATCTTGCTTCATCTCCATCCATTGCGCATGCGTAGACATTTTTTTTTTAAATTAAATTAAGGCATTGACATCTGGGTCATCAGCCTAAACATGTTTCTCATTTCTTATTCTTTCTTTATTTTCTTGTACATTTTCATATTGAACAGTGTTGGATAGGAGATTTTCCTATCTATAATCCACCCACAGTAACACGATAGTAATGAAACTGCAGATTGTTGTGACTTCTTGGAAAGCAGCCCGGCAAGTGGCTATGCTTTTTATTGAGTTCTTCAATCACTGTACACTTTCACAGGTGTTTGCTACTCATTACACTATCACTAATGTGAATCAAACCCCGAAATATACATAAATTTAAAATTTAACAACAAGCACGACATCACTTGACGAACTCCCGCCAAAAAGCCCCGTGCGTAGACAAAGTTATTTCGTTATAGGCTAAACCAACATACCTACCTATTTTGATTTTTAAAATAATTATCGTGACGAATCTTTTAGATATGGAACGTAATTTTGAACTTAAGACAAGGCTGTATGGTACCTTGCCTGTTCAGTATAGCTTGGCATGAAAGTGCAGATATTAAATAAAGTGAAACTAAATTTTTTTCTTCATATCGCAATGCCACCGCAGCAAGTGTCAAACGTCATTCAAACTGCCATAACAAGAAAAGTTTTCGAAAGTAGGTATTTAGTTGAATAGATTTATTCATATTCCTTTAGATCTAATCTAAAGTACCTACATACATAAGAAACCTACCAAAGTAAAATTAAACGTACCTACTCCTCCTCTTGGAATCCTACTTTATTTACTTTACTTGAATAGACTTATTTTCTTCTTCTAAGTTGGCGAAACGAAGTTCGCGGGCACCAGCTAGTAAAAAATATAGTATGAGACGATAATCTCCGATTGCGAATTAATTATGCCATATGATACATTATATTTAAATTCAGAACTAAAACATATGTGTGTTTATAGTTTCATTTATAATTCTACTAGCTTTTACCCGCGTGGCTTCACACGCGTTAAATTCCGAGTAAAACTCCTTTCCCTGTACTATGTTATTATACATGTGAACCTTCCTCTTGAATCACTGTATCTATTTAAAAAAAACGCATCGCACTCTGTTGCGTAGTTTTAAAGATTTAAGCATACACAGGGACGGAGAAAGCTTCTTTGTTTTATACTATGTCGTGATTGTAGTGATACGAGATTATTAATTGAGGTATTGATGTGATCGTTGGAGCAATACTTAGTCTTGATTGGTGGTTCAGCTTTAACATACAAAGGTAACCGCAAATACGGTTGAATTATCTATTTCAATAGTATGATGAATGGTGACATGCGACGTATGCGGTACACATCGTGGAAACATTGCTTAACTTGTACTGCACAAAACGCAGGTGAAATTATAGGTACCAAAAACAAGGACTGGTTTCGAAAAGATTATGAGAAACCTGGTTGAAATAACTAGAGATGCGCGTAACACTTTTGCCGAGTACCGAGTAGATAGATAGATAGATAGATAGATTAACTCTTTATTTTAGAGTTTTACTCGGTTCAATTTTTTTTAACCGAGTACTCGGCCGCGTAACTCGGTTCTATCAAATACTCAATTTCGCGCGCGTAAACAAGTACAAACTAACGCAAGTATATTTAGAAGAAAAATTGTTGGCAAATGGTGAACAGGGCACCAAACAAGGCATCATAAATTTACCTTTATTAAATTTTAAATATTGATGATTTTGTCACACTAAGTACTCATGCATAATTTTGATTTTATTACTTGAGATTGTCAAATATTTCCTGAATCAGTTCGTTTTGATTAACAGTGTTGTTTTAATTATATCTACCTAAATATATTGCTTTCTTTAAACAAAGTATACTCGGCATTAGTATACCGAGTTACTCGGCCGAGTACCGAGTACCAAAAAACCCGCCGAGTACGCCGGGTACCGAGTATAAACCGAGTACTCGGCCCATCTCTAGAAATAACTCACTAAGGTTATATTCATTAGCTTAGAGCTTCAAAAAATTGGAATGTCTGAATCACCGACATTATTATGTTAAGAGTATCCATTGATCCTACTTCTGTAAAAACTCATTCAAGATCAAAGTTCGCAATTTTCGTATTAAGTTTTTTAACCTATTGTCTATACCAGATCATAAAATTATTTTTTAACAAAACTAATTTTCCTTTCCTAAGAATCCAACTTTTTGAGATACTACTACTCATTTACTCCGTAAAAATTTTCATTTATTTGCAAATCAATGTAGGTAAGCCTACCAATATATTTTGCTCTTTACCGAGCTAAAAGCAAATTCGCTTAACATACACAGCGATTCGTACCAGAAGAATCACAGCAAAGTATTTAACATGATCTTAGCATGATGGATCGACCAGCGAAATGACAAGCGAATCGATTGCTGGGGTCCTAAGGGCTAGCATCAATCTTGTTGTAACTGCTTGTTTCCGGACAAAACTGGATACAATTCATTTGTTTCAGGGATGATTGACTAGGTAAGTGGCTGGTAAGCGATTTGGATAGTTATGAGGGGGAAAGTTTTAATGTTTTGGTGTGTTTTCGGAATGAAATGTAGTAATACCGGGGCATTTTTTGCGTTTCAAAATCCGATGCATATTGTATAAAAATGTCTTATGCTTTTTAGATTTTTCGAAAATATTGAAAACGCACCATCTCTATTAAAACTATGAACTCTATTAACGGTCCAGAAACAATAATTAATAATCCAAAGATAAGTAAGATTCCTAAATTATTGGTTTTAAAGTTATAAACTGGATCACTCAATTAACTTATCACAAAACTTTTAAAATGTTGCCTTTGGTAGTTTTTTCAAAAAGTTCCTATCAATAAGTTTTATACAATATCAAGATCTTTGCCATTACTCTCTTCAACACATAACTTTATCTGTAAATATTTACTTCTATTCTCATTATCACAACAAATTACGGAAATATCAAAAGGAACACACAGTAGAACCAGGCAGAATAACAAGTACCTACTTACCCCCACCCTACCCACTCTTACTAATATTATTCTGAATGCCTACCTACATTGTTTGTATAGGTATAGAACTAATACTATGTTTTCAGCTAAGGCTTTGCGTTATGGATAGATATCTGTTCCTATGGGAATACGGTAAATTTATCAAGCAAAAAAATGGATCCAAAAATACTCGTGGCGCTCCCTGTGTTAGCTTACCTTTGTAATTTAGTTTAATTTGAATTAGCTCTTCTGATATTGAGGGTTGAAATCTACTTATACATACTTATATGTTTGTTTATAAATTTCAGCCAAGCGGTTTTTACAAAAAAAAAAAAATGAAACATAAAAAATGTTTTAACTGATTAACAAACATCAGAGGCATATAATCTTACACATTTTCGTATTCTTTTTTCACAATTAACAATTTTTTTTGCATAGCTTCGTAAAAAACAAACATCTAAGTATTGAAACAACCAAACATACAAACTCACATTTACAACATTACCACGCTATGCCTACATCGTATACGTACACATAAGTGTACCGTTGGCATCGTACCAAGCTCATTGACACCGAATCTGATATTTTTCTCATTCGGCCGTTAATATTTATTGTTATTGTCTACCGGGTAGCAGGGAATAATCTGTAGTTATTGATTTGAAGATTAATAAAAATAAGGAGAAAATGGGTAAAAAATATGTCTTTGCTTTTATTCTAGCTTTTTAGTAAATTTAGTTGTAGAAATATACTATAGCATAAGATCAGATAGGGAGATAAATGGCCGTCAAATTAAAGTTTAAACCACAAAAAAAAACTAGTGTAATCACCGAACAAAATATATTTTATTTATCACAAAACAAAAAAAACTAACCTTTATTAAACTTTAACGCTTCGGCCATCCATCATCCAATGTTACGTATTTTTAATTAAATATTTTCTAAATAAAAGCGGCAATTCATTAAGTCCGGCGCGGGTCATTTGGCAACCCGCCCGGAAGCCGGTTGCCGGTTGCCGGTTGCCGGTTGCCGGTTGCCGTGATCCGGCTAATGCAAACTTTACTGTTGATTGCAGTTGGTGCAAACTAGTTCTAAGGTTGGTTTAGTAGAGTCATTTTTTAAAAGTCCGAGACTTTAAATGGTATAGATACAAAGATGGAAAGGATAAAATTTTTGAAAAACTTTTTTACGGAACAGATTTTTCTTTTTTCTTTTTTTCTTACGTATCATATTTCAAAAATATGCGTAAATAATTAAATAAAAAAATATATGAAAATAGCTGCCTTAAATTTATTCAATTATGCGCTAAAAATGCTAGTCAACTTATTTTGTTCGGATAAATAAACAGGCTATCGTCGAATTTACTCAATAATATTGGTAAAATCAAATAAATCACTTTAACAGAATTTAACCATAAAAATAAACACATAATCACTTAAACTTTACCTATTACCTTATACTAATTAAATAAGTAGATTGTCTAACTCACCTAGTGCCGCGCACAGCACTATCATGGGCGTGGATCTCATTGGCCTGGGGGGCGCGGGGGCCGCGAGCCCTCATTCGTGACACTGGCAACACCATCAACGCGGCACTACCGACGCATCGCACGCTGGTTGCAACACTGGGTAGTTGTGGTTGCAACTCTTAATAGTTATGGTTGCAACTCTGAGTAGTTGTGGTTGCAACTCTGAGTAGTTGTGGTTGCAACTCAAAGCAGTTGTGGTTGCAACTTTAAATAGTTGTTGTTGCAACTCGTAATTTTTCACTATTCATTGATTCACCAATTTCACTTCACAAATTATTCGTTAAAAAAAGCTTTATTTACATTATCTTTTACTGGCACATTTGTTATTTTGTAACACTTTTTATGCTCACAAATCTTTGCTGGTTAATTCTTTCACTTCAGTAGTTTACCTGTAAAGAAAAAGAAGACCAGATTTAGTAAAAAAGTAGAAAAATAGACACTTTGCATAAAAAAAATCACTTTCCCTAGAATAGTGAAAAAAAGTTTTTATTGAACCCGACGAAGCTGCTAAAACAAGCAGCGTATAAAAAACTCGAGTCTGGGTACTTGACTTGCAATCCAGAACTACCAGCGAGAACTACTCTGCAGTTGAAACGCGATGTGTGAAGAGGCCATTAGCGTTTCAAACGAGGATATAAATACGTGTGGAGTGGGCCTTATATTATGGGTCACGTCTTGGGTCAGTGGTCTCAACTGTGGATTGTTTAACTTGACGACTGAAGACGCGTTTTGTTAGAAAGAACTCTCATAGATTTTAGATGGAGTCAGAATTATATAGCCAAGTTGTTTTAGTATCCTACCCGTTCATTTTATCGTTTCCTCAAAATTATTTTAAGAGTATATGGAAATATGTAGTATCTATATTAAATCAATCAATAAAATTCACGTCAGAGAGTTTGAAGATTGATAATAATAACAATCTAGACCGATGGAAAAAAAGCAGGCTTGAACAATTGACCAACGATGAAAAACAAACCAAAACTTAGACTAAAGCAGTTTAGGGAGAAATTTTGCTAAGAGTTTTGTAAATCGTTTAAGGCACGTCAAGGCTTTGCAGACGAGGGTTCCAATATTAGGTATTTAGCCACCCAAAAGGCACTTTGATTGACGCGGTGAGTACAAAGTGCCTTCTAATGAAAACGACCCGTTCAACGGATTAGCATACCTTATGAATCAGGAATGCCACTAGCAGCTACCAAACCAAGGTGGTAGGTAATTCACTGTTTTGAGCGATTGATGTCATTTCATTCATATGAATAGTCATCATGTCATTTTTTTCATCATTATGGCTGGGAAATCGTTGAGTTGTTTAGTGGAATCGGGGGTTGATCGTTGCCAACATAAATTTGCGGTGAACTAAATTTCGTTGCAAAACAATTAGAATTATCTGTTTTATCTATTGTTTACAATGGAACACTATAATCATGCTTTCTAGCAAAATAATTCTAGTACTTTAAATAACAGTTTCTGTAAAATGATAAATAGGTACTTAACATTGACGTTTATTTTATTTTTTCCTATGATTTGTTTTAATGCGATGCGAAAAGAATGCAAAATTCAAAACCATAGTGTTGTTGATTCTAGTTCTGCAAAATTAAAAAGAAAGTGATGTCAATTTCGACGCGTCGCTTGACACAAGCACAAATTCTCACACCTTTCAGATCTTTCATGACTCAGAATTATTTCTTCAAACCACCACAAATCTAGCAAACTAATAAAGAATATTTTGTACCTACATTATCAAAATTGCCTACATGTATCCCTGTCTAGACATAACGGAATTCGCTGGCACCATTCCCAATGCCTTTGCCGATTTAAAAATGGTATTTTACACGATATTAAAAAGTTACGATTATGTGACTCGGATTTGCCATACGGCGGTTAATGGAACAATAAAAATATATGAAAAAGGTTGTACTGTGTTATTGAAATGCCTGTGGGTTTAAATACTGGAAAATTCTGCACAGATACAATAAATGCAGTTCAGATACATAGGAGCTATGGTAAATTGAAGATAATTTACTACTACTCTACCTACTTGGTGCAGTTTATTTCTTATGAGCAGGTATTGCAAAGTTAACATATTTGAACTCTTTTTATTAATACTTTAGGATAAAGGCTACAGTAAAGAAAAAAAGGGTGTTAAAAGCATCGGAATGAAATGCAATAGAATTTAGAATGCGGCGCCAGTGTCTTGGCACGCGTTGATTGATTCATAACCTTTCCACATGGCTTATTGAAGCATACCTATGATAATATGTTTATAAAGAATCATTCATTAATACATTACACTTATTCTTAGTTATAATGATAAAATTTAACATTTTTTTTTGTATTGTGCGTAGGAAATGGAAATTTTTCACAAAAATCTGCGCTCGTGGTAAAGTAGTGTGCGAAATTAAGTACTATGCACATTAAGTAGTCGCTAATATCTTTAATCTCATATTAAAAATATTCTTTTTTAATGATCACACTTCGAAAAATTCAATATCAATCAAATAAATGCGTAATAATCCGGTGAAAAAGTAAGTTTCAATGATTCTTGGTATTCAACCAATTAATTTACTCTTTCACAAAATCACTCAAATCTTTACACTAAGCCTCTGTTTCAAGTGGTATTTCGGAAAGGTGCTTATTCTGAGTGTTTCGTTATTAGAAAACACTTCAGAATATAAGATCAAAGTGCCTTCAACACGGATTACGATCGTTGAAACACTATTGATGGTCTATTATTAGTGTTTCAACACCGTTCCAACGTTTTATTATTGTTGTTTAAACAGTTGAGTTTGTAAGAAGTTTTTAATGATGAAACAAATCTTTTAAAGGATTTTATTACTATGATTATGAGCTTGAAGTAGAAGAAGTTAGTCAATAAAGATCGAAGAGGATATTTTTTAATATAAGTGTATAAAATTACTAGTGGTCGCCCGCGACTCCGTTCGCGTGGAAGTCGGTTTCCCGTGGGAATTAGAAGTTTTCCCGCGGTAAAAAGTACCCTATGTGTTATTCTGATGTATTACCTATATAACTGTAAAGTTTCATTCAAATCCGTCCAGTAGTTTTTACGTGAAAGAGTAACACACATCCATCCATACATACTCACAAACTTTCACGTTTATAATATTAGTAGGAAGTAGGATAGTATCAATCTCTCAATAAATATTTGCCTCAAAGCTAGTTTAAGTACACTTTAATGAAAGATATTAAATTGGAATTCAAAGTTTGCACGAACTAATTAATATGCAGTATTCATGCTATAATAGGCCAAGAGCCTGCGTTATTAATGTTCATCTAAAATTATAGTTTCATTCAATTTATAGCTTCGTACTGGAAATTTAAATATTTAATAATGGCCAAGCTCTTCGAAAGCGTAATTTAAATGAGTAGTTGCTTGTTGAAAAGAAGTCAAGGCAAACTACGAAATGGGTTTCGTTTGATCTTCTTTAAAAAGTTTTTCTTTTTTATTATTCGAAGGCAAAATCAGATATTTTAGTTATAGGTAAAA
Source organism: Emmelina monodactyla (assembly GCA_916618145.1). Classification (NCBI taxonomy): domain Eukaryota; kingdom Metazoa; phylum Arthropoda; class Insecta; order Lepidoptera; family Pterophoridae; genus Emmelina; species Emmelina monodactyla. The sequence continues at coordinate 1,372,623 of OU745323.1, read as the reverse complement.
AATTATAAATCCTTTGAACTTTTTATGAAAATGTCTTACGTAATTAAGCTGTATATCTAGTTGTTTTGAAAAAAAACATCATGAAGATATTGAAACTATTGATTCCTAAGTAGCACAATTTTACAATAGGTGCCTTAAACGATGGCGCAAAGGCATTTATCACACGATAAGGAGGATACATTGCGATAGTTTTGACCGTAAAACAAAAGAGTTTTCCGAAATAAACCATATACATCTGTGCCATCAGCAAAATCCACCAAGAAATAATATGTTATAAATAATTACAGCTCACAAACGTCCCAGTAGTTGAGCACAGGCCTCCTTCTCGGATAGCGAGTCTACAAAGAAATAATAAAACAAAATTAAACTCAATTCATTCTAAAATCTTCAATGTCACCCGCGACATTGATAAGTGGCTCCATTAAAAACCTTGAAAATTGGCTCTGAAATTATTCACAAAAGCCGGTGAATGTGGGTAAGGCCTAAATTAAATATGGCGCCACCAGATAAGGCGCACAACACATTAGCGGGCGCAAATTGCCCCCAAGATATTTGTGGGGACGCGAGAAGATAAAAAAGATTTAAACGCTAGCTTAGAACCGACTGTAAAGGTTTGTTATATAAAAGTTGCCGAAATTGTCGGTTGATAAAGTGAAAACGTTACGTCAAAATAAAGAAGGTAATATTAACTAACGTACAATGCAACGGTAATTTTCCTGTCTCTCATAAATAGGTAGGGCCTAAGAGGTAAATTCTTTTTATATAAAACAAACCAAACAAAATTTACATCCTTAAAATGTACCTACACATATAGTAAAAAATTTAACATTTATTTTTAGCTCTCATACTATGATCTAACTTAAAAAAGTTTCAATATTTGTGTCATATTATGAACAAAATATTTCTTTTATTTCTCAAAACGACATTTCTCCCACTTCATTGTACGCAAACTTAACCGTTTTTTCTTTATTTTATAGCTCAATAAAAAGGGCGTTTAAATACGTTAGCGGTGGACCTTACCCGACCCTAAACCGTTAAAAAAGAAGGTTAATGTCGTGTATTTAGGAGTAATTTAAATTAGTGTGAAAAGGGAGGACCATCGTTTGTTTAACTCGTTTTAATTTAATTTTGGAATGCCGTTGATAAAAGTGATTTAGCGTAAAATACTTTTTAATTACCGTAGGGCCTGATGGAAATTTTAAAAAACATAACTCTCGGACAGTTAAAGTTATAATCTCTATAAAGTATAAAGGAGTATATAATGTCTATTTACACACTCATTTCATGGACGATCAAGAGTTTAGAACCACATTTACTTCATTCCTGGTAGCCCAAATATTTAACATAAAGTATTGAGCTATAAAACTATGCAATGATCAATGAATATATCATATCAATAGTAATTACTTTTGTCACCTATGATTTATGCACAAACAAAACCTGAAAAATCCAGTTCGACCAGCTAGTTCTATCCGCTTCTATCCGGTTTAAGCTAGCGACGTTTGGGTAATCTTGAAAAATGGCAGTCCTTACTCGTGTTATCCCTTTATAAAATGTTTTCAGAATCGGCCCCCCGTGGCTCGTTAGTGATTGCAAGTCGGGGTCGATTCCGGCTAATGTGGCAATTTGCCGGTTTAACTTGATAAATAAAATGAAAAGGAAGACGAAAAGTTTTCAAGGGAAAAGAATTTGCTATCTTTGTCTATTAAACTAGGATTCCTGGTAGCTTACGGTTTGGTGAGATAACCTCTTTTCTATAAGGTCGGTTAAAACGGAACGCGTATATCTTTAGGCACTTATGAGAAATTATGTGCTAGTATCAGTGCATTATTTTATACTGAGATTGGCCTTAGTTATTGCATATCCTACTAATATTATAAACGTGAAAGTTTGTGAGTATGGATGTATGGATGGATGTTTGTTACTCTTTCACGTAATAACTGGATGGATTTGGATGAAACTTTGCAGTAATATAGGTTATACATCAGAATAACACATAGGGTACTTTTTACCGCGGGAATACATCTCATTCCCACGGGAACTGACTTCCACGCGAACGGAGTCGCGGGCGGCCACCATTCTCTTAATAAACCTTAAAAAGTAGCAGCTCACTAGGCAGCATACTGAGTTGTTGTTATGGGTTATGTTAAGATGGGTGACCACTATTGGCGTTATATTCCTAGTGCCTCCGTGTATCTGAAGGCACTGTAAGCCGTTGATCTAATCTATGTCAAATCCAAGCTATGTCAAGAGTCACTTTCCTACAGGAACCATATCAGAGGCTATAAACTGGGATATTCAGAACTAACAGAAACTGTACTGCAAACTGCAAAGACGAATTCATCTCACAGTGAGAGTGCGAACTATGAACAGCTTAGATTATGGCGCTTTATGCTTGCACAGTAATACAGTAATAAATTACAATAAATCAATAACCAATCGTATTCATCACATCTACTTATAACTCCAAAACATTCTACTGTCTCTTCCCAAACCAGTCAACTTCAATATTTTCGCTACAATACTCCTTAAAGACACATCACACTCTCTAGTATCTACTCGTACTACACAACATTCAACTGCAGATCAAAAGTTATGTGATTCTGCACTAGTTTGTCAACAAGTTGGTTGCTGTATCGGGTGATCGGATCCGCTAGTAGACTAAAGTCAAGTGAACACGGCTTCGCTTTTAGCAAAAGGAGTGTTAGCGTTAGTCACTTGTTTCGGTTTTTGTTTCAGATGTCGATGAGAGAGTGAGTCAAGAGTTAAGTTAGAACGTGTTATATGTGTTTGAGTCCAGCTGGGACTGAGAAAAGTAGAAGTGACTAGTGGCCGCCCGCGACTCCGTTTGCATGGAAGTCGGTTTCCCGTGGGAATGAGATGTTTTCCCGCGGTTAAAAGTACCCTATGTGTTATGCTGATGTATAATCTATATTACTGTAAAGTTTCATTCAAATCCGTCCAGTAGTTTTTACGTGAAAGAGTAACAAACATCCATCCATACATCCATATTCACAAACTTTCACGTTTATGGGTGATTATCAGAAAATGGCCTAAAATGCATAATTTCTTTGGTACATTTTTTTTTCATAATTATTCCATAAAAAATAACATACATTGTAGATGTTGTCTAAAGCTACAAATTAATCTTTTTGGCCCTAAAATTTATCCAGTAATTTTGATGTTTTAGCATTTTAAAATTTTGATGCCCAAAGAAATTAGATTTTTCTCCTAAAATATATAATTAGAATGCAAAACATATTTTCAGATATTATATTAGACAAGAAACACTTCTAGCTTTAATAATAATAATAAAAACAGGTATATTTTTTCAAACCACATATGTAAAAACAGGAATAAAACAAATAAAACTAAATTTTGTTTCCATTTAAATTACATTTATTTTCTCTTGAAATTGAATAAAAAAAATATAGTCCTTTTTGCAGCTTTTTTATACTGATAACTTTCTCTTTTTCCTTCTTGTTATAATTTCTGTGTACAAAATCTAATTTCTTTGGCACGTGATGCCAAAGAAATACATAGAAATTAATGACAATGAAATTAGAAAACACATGTTTTCGTATTTTTTCTAAAAATCCTTTGGTGGTAAAATGACTTCTATTTGCCACGTGCATGCCAATTGAGCTAGACTATAGATATAAAAAATATTTAAGCAATCTGTAAATGTAATAGCATTAAAATGTATATCGAAGAAATTAGGTAAGTGCCTAATTTCTTCGATATACACCTGACGAAACTCCACAATCTAGACGAAAAATATTTTTAATTTATCGGCGTCACGCACAACGCACATCTGCTTCCTACGATTTATTGACGGATGACCAGCTAGTCCCGAGTGTGTTCACTCGAATTAGTAGGGAAGTGTTTTAATAGTGATAAATCAACGGTTTTGTCGCGCCAAAGAAATTAGGGTTTTTTGCTCGGACAAAACCATTTCGTTCATTACATCGAAATTTTATGTAATTTACGTATTAAAATTAATTCACAATACCATCAGACGTATTAAAAATAAAATATATTAAAATCACATTATTATTTTATTAATTTAGAATACTACAACTCACAGAAAAAAATAAGGGAGTAAAGGACGCGTCAAAGAGCTTAGAAAATTAAACTTTAAAAAAATATTTTAAATATAATTTATAAAAATGTTGCTTAATACTGTATTGCACTAAGTGTCTATATATTAATACTTTCTTAAAAAAAATCGACGGCAACAACGTATAACTCGACATCTTAGTAAAAATCTGCAATTTTAGTAAAAATCAGTTTTTGACACGTACATGGTTAAAAAATCGATACCAATATAATTCAGAAAAGAAAAAAAGTCTAATGTTAAAAATGACCAAGTTTTGTAGACGTATAATCCGACATGTAACACTATTTTGCAAAAATGTAATCGTAAATACCGACATCTAACATTGTCGGGATATACGCTGTTGTCTCTTTCGCACACAGAGCCGCGCTCATCCCGACATCGGTCACTTGTCGGCTTATGCGTGTCCTTGTATGCACTTGGCGATCCGCAACTTTTTATGTTTTAAGTAAATTTCAGTGGTTTTGTTTTTAAGTCTTTTACTAATTAGTAATACCTAATGACTTGTAAAAGAAGGCAATAGTTGGAGTCTCTAAAAACGTCAAAACACGAACAAATAAAAATAAGTCTAGAACGAAGCAATATAACAAGAAAACCTTGTTTAGTTAGTGAAGAAGTCAAGAGTTTATTTTTTCTTATCATTTATCTATATTGCATGGATAGGATTTAATTAAAAAATAATTTGTTGTTATTATCGTTGAGAGACGTCGTCTAGCGTCGGGTTATACGTAGTTAGTACCTACCCGTAACTCTTTGCAATAGGAACGGAGGTCTGAAGAGAAGTATTCGGAATACTTAGGAGAACCCGAGGAAACAGCCATTTTAGCGCTATTATCAGCAGTTTCGTCATCGTAAATTCCAGCATGAATCCATGCCAGGGTGACTTCCTTGGCCAACGCGGACGACGGGCGGTGGACCCTGGACGCTGGACCGATGGATCGACAGGAGGCATGGGTTCCTCACCTACCGTCTGGCGCAGGTCTTGTCCGGGCATGGCAGCTTCGGACATTTCCTGTGCCGGATTCAAAGGGAGGAATCCACGGCGTGCCACCACTGTGGCGCGCCGGACGACACAGCGTGGCACACCCTGGCCGAGTGTCCGGCCTGGGATGTGCCACGTCGTCGCCTCCAGGCGTCCGTTGGCCCGGACCTCTCGCTGCCCGGCTTGGTGTACGCCATGCTGGGCTCCGAGGCGGTCTGGGTCGCGGTGGCCTCTTTCTGCGAGGACGTCATGTCGCAGAAGGAGGCTGCGGAGCGGGTGCGTGAGAACGATCCTCTCGCGCTCCCGCACCGCAGACGTCGAAGGGGCCGGACGAGGCGCGATCGCGCCCAAGTCCAGCCTGGTGGTGGCCAGTGGGCGGGGGACGTGGGAATCCACCTGCCCGCATTGCACGGTCCACCACCGTCAACGGGTGGGAACGATCGGGCGCTCCCGGTCGTTCCCACAGGCCCCCCTACACCGCGGGGGGGTCAAAATGGGCCCGTCGTGCAGTAGACGGGCCCATCGCCGGTGAAGTCGTGGCGTAGGGCCGACGGTCCGGGCCCCACGGCTTCACCACAAAGGCGAAGACGGAGCGCCGCGGTGTTTTAGTGGGTAGTCCCCTGGGCGACGTGTCAGTTGCCCAGGTGGGAGTCCCACACACGCCCCCCGCCACCCAGGTAGGGGGTACGGTGCGTAAACGCATTTCATCGCGCAAACAAAAAAAAAAAAAGGGTGACTTCATTGCCGAGGTTTTTGCACTTGAGGAGAGAAATTCTAATTTTTAGGGTAAAGGGAAGGGATTTAGACTGGAAAGGAAAATTGGAGATGACCTGTAGGTAACTTTTGCAATCGTTAAGAATGGTAGCTTTCGGAATATCATTAGCTTCTACAACAGGAGTGCTTACACAATTGCGGCAGATTCAGCTGTTGAAACTGTAGAGGGGTGAGGCAGCTTTATACTTAGGATTATGTGGTATTTAGGGATTCACACCGCCGCACCCACACTATCCTGGATGGATAGCTTGAAAGCATCAGTATACATTGCTAGCTGATCTGGAAAGTTTTGAGAAAGGATTACATTAAGCTTAGAGTTAGCACAGGGATCATCTTTGTGGATATCTAAGTTAAGGGTGTAAAAATTAATGAATCGAAATCTGATGAGAACATGAGGTGTGAGGAGGAGCTATAAGGAGAATGCAAAAGGGAGTTTATTTTAATAAAACTTTCCAGAAGGCAAGGTTTATTTTTGTAGGTCCAGTATTTAGAAGTTTGAAAGAGATGTTCAAGGTGTGTTAGATTAGCGGTAGTAGTTAGCCAGTAGCGGTCTGATAATAGTTGTCTTCTATTATATAGCGGAGGCTCTCCACACTCAAACTGCAAGGCATTGATAGGCGATGATTTTATACTAATAACACGCATTATACAAAATCTTTTGAGAGTATGGATGGACATAAGGCAAGGCTAGCCTAACGTCTGTTGTAAATATCGCAAGACTGTCTACTGAGCCTCGACCTCTACGGAAACCAAATTGACATGGAGGTAGAATATTTTGACATTCTATCCTATTCTAACCTATTCTTTATGATATGTTCCATTATCTTGGCTAAGGTCGATCAAAGAGCAATTGGACGGTAGGAAGAGGGGTCTCCAAGATCCTTGCCTGGTTTGAGAATTGGGATTAAAATTTGGGTTTTCCAAGACTCTGGAATTGTTGAAGAAGAAAAGAATTTATTTATTAGATTAAGTAAAAATGTCTTAGAGGAAGCCGACCATTTTCTTATGAAGGCAAAAATACCTGGACTTGAATCCTGGAGATGGTCTAATACAGCCAGTAAGTCCTCCATAAAAAATGGATCCTCTAATCTGCTGTGCGAAGATAAGTATTTTAAAAATGTGGGAAAACAATCTAAATTTTGGAACATATGGAGAAGATGAGTACAGAAAATCCCCAAGGCGACTCAAGTTGAATGGCGGGGAAGGTTCCGTGAAAGAATTACGGAAACGTTTAATTTGCTTCCATACCACAGTAGAAAGAAGGAGTGCGTGGACTCAGATTTTCGCAAAAAGATACCCAACCATTCCTCTTTTTAGTCGATAAAGTTTTTCTATTTTTGGCGGATACTTTCTTGAATTCAAAATAAGAATCCATGTCCATATTTTTGCAATAAGTCTTTTCTGCTTCCGTACGGGGACTTTGAAAAGTATTATTATAATAGTTTAATAATACCTAGTTATTTTTTTTCCTCAATAATAGCTATTATAATCTTTTTTTTATTTTGTTACTTTAGATCTAAGTAAGTTCTGATGTTTTTTTTAACTCTTCTAAGCAGTGCCATATTTTAGATTAGCATGTTAACGTAATTATAGGTACTTGAATTATGTTTTAACCTATATTTTAATTCATTTTTATTTTTTTTTACTGCAGAAACAAAAACTGCAAGTGTTTTTGTGTAATTAGAATCTTCTTTTTATTTTATTGTTATAGAACTAAGTAGGTAAGTTCTGATATAGTTAAAAAAAATGTACCTTCGTAGTTTTGTTAATTAATTTAAATTTTTTGATAATCTTAATAAGTAATAGTTGTGTAATACAACAAATTCGGTCATTTTATACAAGACTATGTTGTTTTCTTACATTCTTGTCTGTTAATGTCTGTCCGCTATTTCATTATTTGTACGGCGTATAACCCGACATTTACAAGATTTTCGAAACAAATGGTCTGTAATAACTTTAAAATGAAAAATTATGAAACATAACGGATTTCCTATAAACTACCATTAAAAAATAATACTTTCATTGATAAATATAGTTTTTACACTTAGCCACGTATATGCCGACATGTGGCAGTTGTCGGTATTTTTATTTTTATTAATACACGTAAAACTCAATAAGTGCATTTTTTCAAAAACTTCTTAAAAATTATTAATTTTTAATTTAATACTGATATTATAACATTAAACTCTATTCACAACCAAAATTTTACTGAGTTAACTTAAATATTAAAAAAGATATTCAAGTTTTGCCTTAAATTGCTCCCCCTGTAAAGTTTACAAATATCAGATGTCGGGTTATTCCTTGTTGCCGTCGAAATATATCAATGACAAGAAGCCAAAATTTCATAGAGTTTAGGCCTCGGACAAGACGAAAACTCTGTTTTTGATAATCACCCTTATAATATTAGTAGGATTATCTGTAAAATGCCATCATTAGATCGGCGAATGTAACTAGCACGTCTAACATCATTTATCTGTCAAAAATAATCCTTTTATTGACAATATTCGCTGTTTGCAAAAAAACGAGTAGAGATATTTGTTGAGAAATAAAACTCTCTACTACACACTTGAAAGTATTTATGATAAAATGTTTTATCGACTTCGTAAGAAAGTATGTGCAAGCTCTGCTAAAAGAATAACAAAATAACTTGGAGGGAATTTTGAAACTTTTTACGTGCCAGATGCGCGTTAGTAATATTTGTATGTGATTGATTTTACTCACAACTTTACAATATGAGGTAAAGTACCTTTCCTTGTGCAACAATTGAAGTCAAGTCAATGTTTATACAATAGTTAAACAAATCTCTAACCCTTACCATACTTTTTTAACAGTATTACCACCCTCTCTAACATCACATCCCAGGGGCGTCGAAAACCTCGTAAAAGACCAAAGTTATTTGTTTTGATGTTTCTTAAGGATTTATTTTATAGTGCTAAGAGATTTGGCCCGCACTAAGTATTCCCATTTCCACTTTATTTATTGCTTTACTCGGCAAAGCCCGCAGGTCTGTTTGTGAAAACTTTAGAGACCTGTTATTTCGTAGCGTGAAAGATTAGAGATTTGTTATTTCAAGGTGTTAGGAACAGGTAAGCGAGTTATTTGGTTCAAGGGTAGATTAGTTTTCTTGGTTATTTTGAAGTCTGGTTTGTTTAGTTTCAGATTAGGGTAGTTATTGATGAAAATTAAGCTGTGAAAAGTTAAGCAGCCGTACTTAAACACATAGGAATTCATTGTTCGTTATACCTTCAGAAGTTACTAAATTAAATTAAGGCATGTTTTAAGATTATATGTTTAGATGCTATCAGACTTATTTTAACGAAATTAGTAAGAAGGTTATTACACTGACTGCACTAATACATTTAACATCACCTCCTAACCTATAACCCCTTCCCCCCTCACACATTCTCCGATCAATTCAAAGCACATCGCCTCTCGTCATGCCGCGGAACTATCAAAGACCAAAGTGACAGCCATTCCATCTGTCATACGTCACAGACACGAGCGGCAAATTGATGGAAGCCGCCGTTGTTAAGGCTTTATTGCACTGGGATGGGTTTCTGCAAAACGTTGTAATGAAAGCCTTCCTAATTTGAAAATTGGTATGCAAGATGTTGCATTGGTAGACTTTGACCCGACAGGTGAATGCTTGGTTTTAACAATAATTCAAAAAACGTTCTTAGTCAAGATACCTTTAAAGGCTTACTGACCTTGAAAATTCATTAAGGAATTTTTAGAGTCTACAAAAATTTTATGCTATATTAATTTCACTACACATGCCTATTTTCATTGCAGAATTTAAAAAGGAACAGCCATATTTCGTATACGACAGCTTCCTCTCATATTTTTTGGATGGAAAGCTGTTAAGGAATCTCTGTGTACAGACAAACGTAAAAGTTAAAAAACGTCACTAAAAGAAGACCAACAGTAGTTTGCAAAACGCACGCAATCTCGGAGAGCGGAATTTAAAATTTTGTACGTGACGGGAATGTTAAATGATAGCTTAAAATAGGTGTTTTTTAGAGTGGTAGAGTCTAGCTGTAGGCTCTGTCTGCAGCGATTACTGGGCTGAGCTGACTCGACCGGTGAAATACCACCGTCGCACAGAAAACCGACGTGAAGTAGGGACGATGTTCATGCGATGTTCGTTTGGTGAGTGCGGTATCCAGTGCCCAATTTTCTCAAAGGCTAGCAACGCACCCTCAATGCATATGTAATTGTGGCAGTATATGGGCGGCGGTGATCACATTCCACCACGTGACCCGTTTGCTCGTTTGCTAGTTTCCCTTTAAAAAAAAAGGTGTATTTTTTTACATTTTGACTCCATACATACTTTAATCCCTGTATTGAACATCGTTCCTTAACGGCCGAAACCAATATTCTACTATAGTTAAAACCTTGGTAATTGGAAACTGCTAGGTTTGTTTTTTGTGTCGTGTTTTTGTCATCTCCATATCAACAGCTATCTACCATAGTTTATTGTGATACAAAAACATGGATAATGGTTACCATAGTTACACAAATAACAAGGCAAATGAAGGCAATGAAGGTTTTAAATACGGGCGTGAGAATATAACAAAGTTTTTCAAATCAAGCTGCGTTAATAACCCTCGATATAATCACGACATCCATACATTTAGTAACATTCCTATCGGAACACGAAAATTCTTCCATTATTCAATGAATCAATAATTAAATATACCTTTTTAGAGTGGTAGGGTCTAGCTGTAGGCTCTGTCTGCAGCGATTAGTGGGCTGACTCGACCGGTGAAATACCACCGTCGCACAGAAACCCGACGTGAAGTAGGGACGATGTTCCTGCGTTTCGTTCGGTGAGTGCGGTATCCGGTGCCCAATTTTGTCAAAGGCTCAGCAACACACCCCCAACACCCACAGTGTTGCAGGTAGTCATGGGCGGCGGTGATCACTTACCATCAGGTGACCCGCATGCTCGTTTGCTTTGCTATATTATAGAAAGAAAAAAAAGAAATTCACCGCTGGATATGACCATCGTTCATAAGAATTCCAATAGGTACGTCTAAATATGCCGATACTAGCCACGTTGGGTCGACGTATGCCATCTATTGATATGACTCTCACGTATACAGGGTCCTGCTGCGTATCCACTGGCTATGGTATAGGAGATACTGCGCCTAAAGTGGTTTAGTGGTTTTTTTCGAGGAAAAAGAGTACTTATTTCAAGTACAGAACGGAGTACAACCTGCAGTGCGAGGTTTTTTGTACTATGGGTTGTTATATTGGGTGTAAACAGACCATTTACAAAACCTGAAACGTTGTATTGTTGAGCTAAAATAAAACAAGGAATGAGAGAGAGAGTTAAATTCTAGCTAATTCTAGTCACAAACAGTAATCTAATTCAATTTATTTAGGGAAGAAATCCGACAAAAAACACAGGCAAATATTGTAAATGCAAGTAACTGTACCTAATAGTAAGAAGTTGTAATAGTAACATATTCTTTAACAAAATCTATAGATAATTCAATAAAAAAGTCAATATTGAATAATAAAGTTCGCAGCTTGTCAACGTTCACACATCATCTGTTGGTTCAGGCATGATGATTTACATTGCAGATTAAATCATTCCCAATTTGGTAGTAAAATACCAAAATCTGATTTACATGCAAGCGTGTGTACCTAGTTAAACAGAAAAACAAAAATATTTTTTAGTTACACTCATTACAAAAACTTATTTTTCGTTTTCAGAAGCAGTCTTTCTACACCCCGTAGAAGTCATAAGCTGTTGAGTACTGGACATCGGTCTGCTTTTAACACAATTTTTATCATAATCTTAGATATGTTTTAACACAAATACAAATCACCAGTAAAAATCAGTGTAGCATTTCTATACATTTTAATTTTTTTTCGGGCGATCTGAAAATGGTCTTAAGAATAAATAGTTGAAAGGTTTTGTTTGGAAAATAAAAACTAAGCCAAGAGGTTCATAGTTTTAATGGTCGAATAGTTAAAGACTTAATTCACAAATGTGTTTAAATCTAAGTGCATGGGCATTAAATTGTTTGACTCTGGCAGTTATGTAAGCTGTCACACAAGAGACAAAACAAGTTAAAGTAATTATTGTTGTTTTTTTATTTTTATAAGGCATAAGACTCCCACTGCTGAAAATCCCTTTAAAGTATATATCATAATAATTTAATGAACCCTAAAAATTCTATCTACCTTTTATAAAAAGTTATCAACAACATTTTAACGGCATTTTATACGAAAATAAACACAGATTATTTACCACTGACCAAGATGTAAAACTCCCTGCAACTTGATGAATAACTCATGAAATGCTTAAAGAAAGTCGTCTAGTTGTAGATTCGAGAAGACGCTTCCCTTTGAAAGCTACTTTGAAGCCACTTCATTGATATTTTACTTGTACAAAGTTTGGAAATTGAAACTTGAAAGTAGAAGTCGAAAAATATGGAATGGCATTTCGATTGCATTTTGCTTGAAATTTTGAGGTTAATGGCGGGTGGAAACTCGAAAATTGCAAATAAAGATAAATAGTTTATGTTTACTTATGTTTATGTTTATTTTCCGAAGGAGGATAGGATTTTATCAATTTAACATTCATTGACTGCTACTTTCGTTAATGCAATACTAAAATTATACGATTTTATGATTTTATACCTTTATTGATGTTTTTCTGTTCTTGTATCAATAATTAGATCGCTTTACAATTTCTGCCTGTGTTTTTTGTCGGATTTCTTTCCTAAATAAATTGAATTAGATTGCTGTTTGTAACTTGATAATAACTAGAATTTAACTCTCTCTTCCATTCCTAGTTTTATTTACTAAACATATAAAAATTAACATTGCTTGAAAACCCTATGAAAAAGTCCAGACAAACAAAATGTTTAAAAGAGTTCATCCATTCAAAACTGAAACCAGCAGATTACTCCTCCATATTTGTTGAAACGAAGTTGAAATTTCCGATATTCGTGTAATATTTGATTTCGTCTAGAATACGTGGATTGCACAGACGGCGGAGTTCCTTCGGATATTTGTTTCAATTTCTAGTTGTTTCACGATTGTTACATGGTTTTCATTTGATAGGATTTTTTGAATATAAGAATTTCGAAAGGTTATTTCAGAAATTCTTCAATTTTATATTTTATGATAGTTTACGGGCCGATTTGTCTGTCATCGAATAAAGTTTTATTAAACTTAAAAAATGTTTATAAATACGGGGTCTAGACTAAACTAATTTAATGAATACCTTATTGATTTCTTATACTAGCTTTTGCTAGCTTCGCACGCGTTAAATTCGGAGTAAAACCCCTTTCCCTATACTATGTTATTATACATACAAACTTCCTTTTAAATAACTCTATCTACTAAAAAAACCGCATCAAAATTCGTTCCGTAGTTTCAAAGATTTAAGCATACATAGGGATTTGTTTTATTGGTACTTTGTAGTGATTACACGAGTAACATCCTAAAATAAAAAATCTATTAGTAGCATTCCAACTTGCCGATTAGTTTTTCCCCGAATCCGTTCAAAGGTAGAAAGGAAGGACAAACACACTAAAATACTCACAATTTTTTTAATTTATAAATCTACCCGGGTACAACCTTCTCGGATTAAATTAAGAGGACTAAAATTGTGTTTTGAAAAATAAATTCCAATTATTCCAGTAAAGGTCTGAGTAGTAAAGCAACAAATAATATTTATATTATTATTTCAACAAATGAAACCAATAACAACGCTGGTTAGTTGTTCAAGACTTTGCTCCTCTCCTAGCCTCTAATGTTTCAAACGTGAGTGTTCAATGATAGAAGGGGTTTCAGCAAGACTCAACGGCGTTACTTGCTTGTTCCATGTATTTCTATTGCTAAATGCTCTTCTAGTAAATACAGGCAGAAACATCACCAGTAAATAGTTCTATCGTTTGTAGATCTTGAGTACTCAGTACTTGAGTGATCAATTAGCGAGTGATTTTGTTGTATGAAACACTATTGTGATTACAAACGCTGATTGTTTGAGCCTCTTAACTGTCAATTGCATTGCTTTTACAAAGGACGGCAGGAAATGAGTATTTAATTCAATTTTTCTAGGAATACATACTTACATTCTTGAGATGCTTTGTCTTTTCGCTTTTTTTACTCAAGTATTTTTTTCTTATTTATCCTAATAATCGAACAGAATTTTAACAATATTTTTTTAATAATTTTATTCAAATAGATTTGTTAGTAAAGTACATTCATGAAAGGTTTTTTTAAGTAACCTAAAATTCAAAGTTTCATGAACAAGTCAGCCAAAATTATAACCATACTAGTGGGAATTAGAAGTTTTCCCGCGGTAAAAAGTACCCTTATATATTATTCTGATGTATAACCTATATTACTGTAATGGTTCATCAAAATCCGTCTAGTAATTTTTACGTGAAAGAGTAACAAACATCCATACATCCATACTCACAAACTTTCACGTTTATAATATTTGTAGGATCAAAGCGTAGACGGGTTACTAGTATATGTACATAGATAGATAGATACGGTTTGCCCATTTCCATTGTAGTTCGGATGAGTGGGCAAGATAGTCTATCAAATTAGTGGTGGTGAAGATTGCCGGCCCTTTACATAGACAATAGCGACATCTATAACAAAACTCTTCACATAGACGTAAATTACTTACGAGATAATCCTTAGCGTTTTTCTGCTGTTAATTCATGTTAGTTACTAAGAACTAAATTGTTGATGATAAAAATGATTGTAACATACAGAAATAATATTTAATTACGATTTAGTTTTGACAAACGCGTAAAAAAGAAAAATAAAGTAGTTGTAAAACAAATAGATTTAATGACTAGTAACTTTCAAAGGAATAAAGTAACCGACAAAAGACCGCATTAAAACCTTCTGAAATAAATACAGTCGAAATCAATTAAAAGCTCTCCGTATCTAATTGAATTATTTAATCAGGTTCAACTTCTTCTTTGATTCTTCAACTTTTAAACTAGCAGTTTTATTCAAACGAAGTTAATTCACGATTCGAAGATCGACTTTTGTTGTTTTCATTTTCTATTCACCTGCAAGTTGAAAGAGCCTGTATTTTTAGATTGTATAAATTAGTTTTGCCTGTGAATGTTTTTTTAAACTGAGAGTTGATAATTGGAATGCGTTTTAAAGTAAAAAATACAGTTGACAGTCGGAATGTTTTTTAATTAAGAGTTGAGAAGAGATGTTTTTGTTTTTATTGGTTAGAGTTGGTAACTAGTTGATCTGTAGACTGTTAATAGAAAAGTTAAGTTCGGAAATGAATAAATTGAAGCTAAACTTTCTTCGGTTATCGTTATTTGTTTTTGAATTCACTTAGAAGTCTCAAATAATCAGTAACAAAAAAATATGGTACAGCCAATGGCAATATGTGATCAAAATACTTACTATAAGTTAAAATTATAAAGGGCGTAGTTCTATGTTATTAACTTTTCTTTTGAATATAGAAACATCTACTTCAATATATTTGAAAAAAGGCTCAGATTAAAAATGTTGAACAAAAAGGCCCAAACATTCACTAAAGAAAATTTTGACAAATGGTAAGAAAATAATAAATGCTAACAATTTATTTTTCGTCCATTTCCTCGGAAACGTGATCTCATTAGGTACTTGTACGTTTATAAAAATAAAGCAGTTTCTACAATAGACAGGTATAAAAACAGTATTATAAATCTGTTTTTTATCTAATTGATATGATTCTGATGATATCTTACATTGTGAAGAGTAAAGCTTTAATAAATTAGCGAGAATCAAGAAAATATAACTACCGTTTAAAAAGGTATTGCTGTCCATTTATCATTATTTTAAAAAAAGTTCAGTAACTACTTAAAAACAAATAAAGAAAACATTTTTTATGTTTATTTAGTCAGTATCAACCCAGAATCAGCACCATTGTTTATGAATTTAGTATCCATTTGCTTTTAAACTTCCAACGTGTAATTCCAAGTACAATAATTTACGATCAAACATTAAGCAAGTTTTGAAATTGGAACGCGCACTTAACGGTTTCGGCGCAAAATGGCGGTGGCAAACGAAAGTTGTTAGAATTTGAACCGCGGGCCTGTTATCAAGTTACACCGTTCTGTTTGTCACAATCTTTATTGGATTTATTCGAGTTCTTGTTAGACTTAGGCAGATTGTTATGGAGAAGGAAATTGTGCGTTGGGTCTATAGGTGTAGGGTTTATGAGTCAAAAGGTAGGTAAGGTAGCAATTAGGTATAGAAAGTTCTAGTAGAATAGTAGAAAAGTGCACAATATGTGAAAAGTTTCACAGCGAAAGAACGACCTATCTATCTTTATTTCTATCTAAAGAAAAGAATGTGTTCCAGTTAGAAGTGCAGATGTGCCAGAGAAATGAATGTCTGTAGATTCCACGACACGTCAGTTCATAGATTCAATATGCTTAAAGCATTATGAGTTACTAGAGGCCGCCCGCGACTCCGTTTGCGTGGAAGTCGTTTTCCCGTGGGAATGAGAAGTTTTCCCGCGGTAAAAAGTACCCTATGTGTTATTCTGATGTATAACCTATATTACTGCAAAGTTTCATCCAAATCCGTTCAGTAGTTTTTACGTGAAAGAGTAACAAACATCCATACATCCTCACATACTCACAAACTTTCACATTTATAATATTAGTAGGTTTCTATTATTATATCAGCAATAAGTGCACTGGCAGTCAATATAAGGGACTGTATTTGTTTCTGTGAAAGAAAGATATAGAATATTAGAAACACATTTACGCATTCATAATACATAATAGCAAAAATATATTTGGTTTTAATTTAAGAATTAGTCTTGGCTTTTTCTTCAGATTATTGTACTGTGTTGGTTTCGTGTAACACATTCTTCCACCAAACATTACTCATTAAACAGTCATTCGTCGCGACACAGAGCGGCGGCGCCTTGACTGCGCGGGCGCCGGGCGGCGAGCCAACTAGCGGCGAGGCCGGCCGCGAATGTCAATGTGGCGGGTATTATTAAATAGCGGGGTTTGGTTTTCTAGAGGAAATCGGTTTATGAGCGAAAGGTGAATAGTGATGCTACTGATGTTGTAAACGCGAAAGTATGCGAAAGTGTGAGTATGTTTGTTACGTAAATAAACTACTAAACGGATTTGGATGGATAGGATATGGATAGATTATGACTTAGAATAACACATGAAGCACTTACTAAAAATCTTGTCTCTATGGAAAAGGCATTTAACTGCTCGGGTGAAATCTCGGGGCACGGCCAGTATAATAACGCACGAATATATGTATTAATGAAGCATGATCGATCTATTATTGTGTCTTAATATCTTACTTTATCTTAGGAGCTCGGTGGCCCGTTTCGATCTTGAATATCTGTTACGGCTAATATCCGAAGTGCGGCTACACCTAGTTTTAGCCGGTTAGAACATCAATAGGTTAGGTTAGTTAGGTTACTTTTTTGATACCACCCAGAAAAAGGAGTCCCGCGTAGCGGCACTCCGTCGACTCATGATTGAAGCCAGTTTTTATATACATACGTATATTTTTTTTACAGTTTTCCATAAAAAAAACACTTCTATCCGGCTAAAACTAGGTGTAGCCGCACTTCGGGTATTAGCCGTAACATATCTACTCGATAGTCAAGGTTAAGCAACGCCGGCCGCGGTCAGTCAATGGATGGGTGACCGCTAGTGGCATTATATCCCGAGTTTCTCCGTGCTTCGGAAGGCACGTTAGGCCGTTGGTCCCGGGTACTTTTCCAACTCGTACTCGACAAGGCAAGTCAAGTGCCTAGTAGACAGGCGGCTTGAAAAATACTGACAGCAGGGTGGTGACTACCCTACAGGAACCACGGAAGGGGCCCTAACAAGGCGGTTCCCAAAACTCTGACAATAGATGAATATGTGCTGCAAAAGTTCATCACCACACGAAGAAGAAGAAGTTTATGAATACTAACTATCGGAACAACTTTATCAATCGCTATAACTCAATTAAAATCGACCGTAGATCAACTTTAACTCAACTTACACCACCGAACACTTACAGCCTACAAATATCAGTACATAGATAAACTAATTAACTAAATGTCTCCAGTAACCCGTCATAGCATTAATTGCAGTAGCATTGTCTCCTAAAGTACGTCGGTGACATTTGATCGAGATCAATCGGCTACACGATTAGATTACAAGCTTGTGACGTCAGAATTCAATGTTCGTACTTGAGTTAGTATCTCCAAGAAATAAATTAACTAAGCTAGGAATGGTCTGACTTAAAAATGAGTAAAATGTCTTTTAACAGTGTGAATACAGTGTTATCACTACATAGTAGGTATAAAACAAAGTCGCTTTCTATGTCCCTATGTCCCTATTTATTCTTAAATCTTTAAAACTACGCAACGGATTTTGATGCGTTATGATGATTTTAATAGATAGAGTGGTTTATGAGGAAGGTTTACATGGATAATAACATAGTACAGAGAAATGAGTTTTACTCTGGATTTAACGCATGCGAAGCCACGCGGTTAAAAGCTAGTATGTAGTATGATATTAATCTTACTAAGAACTTCACTAGCATTTACATCGAAATACCCTTCAAACTAGGGTCTAATATTTCAATAACCTTTATATTCACCGTTTGAGTCTTCAATCTGTTTCCAAAAACGTGACTAAAATAAACCACCTTTAGCCGAACTTATGTCATAAAAACCACTGTATTTTGAACCTTATTCCAATAAATATTAGGGATGTGACATTTTGGAAAACCAATTATTTGATTATCGATTAGATTGTGAAAAATTATCGATTTGAGAAAAAAATGTAAGTACGTGCAAATTGAAAAATGATAAAAAAATAACATGAAAACTTTTACAATTAATTTTTTATCGACTAAACATTTTTTTTTAAATAAATGCTACAAAAAATCGTATCTTCGATTATCGATTTTCAATCAAAAAAACGATTACCCAAGAGAAATATAATCGAGCATTTTCCTTCCCTAGAAAACCAAGTCAGTATAGACCAAGGAATAATGGTTCTCGCTGGATCACAATCAGGGTTCCGTGATCCGTTTCTCTTATCTATTAAGTTATTCGATTGATATAAGTAGGTGGTATGAATCGAATAGAAATGACGGTCAATTGCCTGACTTGTGATAGGCTTTTGCAGGACTAAAGATGTGTAAGCAATTGTGAACTTTGTTACTCATGTGATAGGAATTATATTTGAGTGGATTTTAGTTTTTAATGGTTGCGTTAAGGTAGAGTGTTGATTGAAAGGTGTGTATGTGTGTTCGTTGATATTGTAGCTTATGAAGACTTGACTATTTATTATTATATTTTTTTGATGAATTATAGCGCAAAAGATTTTTGGCTGTATGTCCGAATGTGTTAAGGTATTATTGGAAAATTTCAAGGAAATTACATCAATAGTGTATTGAATAGTTTTTGCTAAATTTAATCATTAAGAAATCATAAAATTAAGAATACAGCAAAGACTTTTTACAAAAAATAAGAAAGACAATCAGAAAACCGTAAATTTATAAACTGGATTTAGAAAAAATATTGAGAATTACGGTTTACAATCAGATGTAATAAATATAAATGGCAGCTAATAACACAATATCAAGGTAATTTCTAGCTAGTTAATTATATTTCATATAAAACATTTAATTCTTGCGTAGCAACCGATGCTACGAAAGGCTACGCTGACTACGCCGTAGTCGATTAAATATTTTAAAATTTGTTTAAAAATGTATGTATACTCAAGCCCAACAAAAGGGTTTTTACCAATCAAAACTTATTTTATTAATGTACTTTTAAATTTAAGTGTTTCGCGAAGCGTGCATATTTTATATTAAAGCCAAGGGATTTAAAGGTCTGATAGTCACGCACAATAATACTTAGTTTCATTCTTAACCATTAAAAAAAAGTATGGCACTAATGCTATAAACAAGTTTAAATAGTATAAATTACAAAAAGAAGAGGTTTTTGAAGTTTATTTGAATATCTAATTGAAATAATACTAGCGACCCGGCCACGCTTCGCTATGGTATAATTTTGGCCGACTTGTTCACGAAACATTGAATTTTGACTAACTTAGAAAAAACTGTTTCAAAATGTTCTTTATTTACAAATTTAAAAGATAAAAAATACCTTTAAGATGGCGATGGTTGATAGGAGATAGCGGACAAACATACTAACGGACACGTTAGGCGAATTTGCTTTATACTATGTATTAATAATAATAATCTATACTAATATTATAAAGCTGAAGAGTTTGTTTGTTTGTTTGTTTGTTTGTTTGTTTGTTTGAACGCTCTAATCTCAGGAACTACTGGTTTGATTTTAAAAAATCTTTTTGTGTTGAATAGACCATTTATCGAGGCAGGCTTTAGGCTATATAACATCACGCTGCAACTATTAGGAGCGAAGAAATAATGGAAAATAGAATAAAAACGGGGAAAATTTTTCATCCTTGAGGGCTTCCGTTGCGTGCGCTGTGAAAACGGTTCTAGAAACCAAAAATATATGTATGAAAGAATTAAGGGAACTTTTTACCGCGGGAAAACTTCGCATTCCCACGGGAAACCGACTTCTACGCGAACGGAGTCGCGAGCGGCCACTAGTGATGATATATTTGCGAAGTTTACTAGAATAATAACAAATGTTGGTAAAAATGTTTGATATTCTTATAAACAAACGCAGACTGGAAATTTTAGTTCCATAAAAAAAACTCTATTTCGAACATTAAAATAAACACATTCACACATATTTTTGTACATGTACATTTTACACCATAGCTTCTATCTTCTATTCTTCTAAAGCATAAAGTCGTATAACAAAATCAGTATTCACTTTGTTTTCATAGTATTTCCCCTACAGAAAAACGCGGAATCTGTAATAAATATAATGTAAAAAGCGTTGCGATAAACCGTTTGATCTTTTATTACCCGTCCGTCATCACGTTAAGAGGAAAGCCGGGGGCGTATCACTAGCTGTATAAGTTAAGATATACAACAATATATATTTATGCATATACGGGCTAATTCTCATTTTTTTATATTAAATGAGCTTTAATATGAAATATATGTTGTTTGTTTTTTCATTTGTAAAAATATAGGTAGATTATAAAAAAAATAATAGAGTATCAACACAAGAAAACTACAATTAACTCATATGCACTTGTTTTTATTAACAACTCACTTTTACCCGCGCGGCTTTCCACGCGTTAAATTCGGAGTAAAACTTCATTCCCTGTAGGGGAAGGGGGGGCATAACGGGGACGTTAAGGGAAATAAACAATAAAAATATGAACAAAATATATTTATTAATTAAAACTAATCACTTCCTTTTGGTTACATATTAAATTATCATTTTTAAAATTACGAAACCCTGTTGAAAACCCCATCGTGCCCCAGGGTAGGGGCAGTATGGGGTACCCGATTAGGAGCAGTACGGGGTGCATGATTATTTTGTCTGACAGAATAGGCAGATGCACAGGCTGTGTAGGCCCAACGTCCACAAGTTGACAGGCCACCCAACCTTCAGAAGACTTCAAATAAGTGTGATTCAAATCCACGCAATAAATGTATGATGCGTCGTCTACATTTTCAACGTCAGAGCGAGGTTTCTTAGTCTTTTCTTTCCTTGAGTTTTACTTCAACCACTCGTCATTTGGATTTGTACACTTCTTCGTCCGTTTAAGTTGTTATTATTCTTCTAACTCGTTTTTATTTTGAGTATGATGGTATATACATACCCCATCGTGCCCCACAGCCCAGTCCCCATTATGCCCCCTAGTCTAACATTGTTTTAAAAAACCTACAAAAATAAAAGAACAATAGACAGAGTGATTTTGATCAAAACATTATCGTTTATAATATCGCTACATAAACACAACAAAAAATGAAAGCAATATCATAAACACTTAACTTTTTACATGTATTTTCGTAATCACACAAATTAGATCAAATGTCGTCGAAAAAAGTTTTTTGTTTTAAAAATCAAACGCGTGCAGCCTTCTCGCTGGACACTTAGGGACTGAAGACTGATTCAAAATGGCCGCCTATTAGCGAAAACAATTGACCGCTAGAGAGTGTAGTTACTCGTATACATGGGGGGCCCCGATGTGCCTCGCGTCCCCGTTATGCCCCCCCTTCCCCTACTATGTTATTATACATGTAAACCTTCCTTTTGAAACACTCTATCTATTATATCACCGCAACAAAATCCGTTGCGTAATTTTTATGATTTAAGCATACATAAAACCATAGGGACATAGAATTTTCCTTTGATATTGTTACTTTTTTAAGGCTGTTATCATTCTTTATTTGTTACTTTGAATAAACTTTAAACAAAGCTCACATTATTATATTTACACTAATACTTATCTTCACATACATCTTGGGGCTCTCAGAACTAATAGCAGATATAACATATACAAATAGTCTAGAAACTAGAGATGCGCCGAGTAACACTTTTGCCGAGTACCGAGTATTACTCGGTTCAATTTTTTTTTTTACCGAGTACTCGGCCGAGTAACTCGGTTCTATCAAATTCCCAATTTCGCGCGCGTAAACAAGTACAAACAAACACAAGTATATTTAGAAGAAAGTTTGTTGGCAAATGGTGGAGAGGGCACCAAACAAGGCATCATAATTTACATTTATTAATTTTTAAATATTGATTATTTTTATTACTGTTCCTTTAATTTTGTCTCACTAGTACCTACTCCTGCATTTTCTCAATCAGTACGTTTTGATTAACTCTGTTGTTTCAATTATAACTACCTAAATATATTGCTTTCTTTTTTAAACAAAGTATATTACTTTTTTGGTACTCGGTACTCGGTATTCGTATACCGAGTTACTCGGCCGAGTGCCGAGTACCAAAAAACCCGCCGAGTACGCCGAGTACCGAGTATAAACCGAGTACTCGGCCCATCTCTACTAGAAACCTATATCCCTTTGCTTCAAGCATCCCCAAATCCGATATATAACTCAACATATCTGAACCTACGCTATCGCCCTTCGTCCTTACCTACTTAATCCCTTGTGGAACATTTAAGGCCCTTTTTTACGCGAAGGGCCCTGCTGGTATGTGGTGCCTGAGTTTTAGGGAAAACCCTTGGTATTGTAGTAAACGGAAACCCTACTTACGAGTTTATAAGGTTTGACTCATGATTTCTAGTGGTGGGGGAAAATCGGGTAAGGTTTTGAAAAGAAGGTTTGTTGGGAATCAAACATATAGGTAGGCTGTTGAGACGGTGTTACTGGGTGTGGATGTAATACAAAGAATGTTTATTGCAGTTTTTTTTTGTCACAGAGATAATTTCAACTCAACTATAGTTTTTTTTTAACAATACAAAAAAAAATTCAAAATATAGGAAGGCCAATTACAAGTTAATAAACCGAGTTGAACTTATCGCTTTCTACACATTTACAGCAACTGACTAAGATCGGCAGCAACCGGCATATTTTAGGCAGTTTTCGTACAAATAATTGAAGTTTAAGCAATGTCATTACATAGTATAAATCCAAGTCGCTGATTCTGTTTGTTTGTATGTTTGGCTGCTTACTCCTCCTAAAGTACGTAACGGATTTAAATGCGGTTTTCTCCATATTTTAGGGTATTTATTCATTTAAATTTGTAAATAAAGAACGTTAAGAAAAAGTTTTTTTAAGTTAGCATAAATGCAAGGGTTCGGGAGCAAGTCGGCATAATTACACCATTGCAAAGCGTGGGCGGGTCGCTCGTTGATAATAAATGACATTCTATTCGCTACGCAGTCCCTCTAAATTATAATATTCCCAGTTTTATTTAAACGCGCCATATTTTTTTTCCATTCTGTAATATATGTGTGTCATAAATACATTCCACAATCTCAATGGCCAGAATCCATAAACAAATAATTATATAACAAAAACAACAACCATTTGTCAATGTATTTAACAAACAACATTAATTGAATGTGTTTTCAATTTATCAATACGAGATAAAGTTGGTTGGCTCTTTTTTTTATCCAAAGGGGTAAAATAATGAACGCTTTGATATAAAAATGCTACTTTTATTGTAAAATAGCTTGCGGTTTCACCTGCAGGTAAATTACTTTCTACTTTCCCGAGGAAAGAAGTACCCAATGTGTTATTCTAGGCCTTAAAAATAACTATTTTTCGCTTTATTAATTATTTTAACTGCAGTTTTTTGTTAGTTTATATTTATTAATATCAAAAATGTTTTGAAGCAAAATATTAACATTTTGGTGTTTAAATAAAATAGTTTAGGAGTCCCTTAACTTAGGTAACGTTGGTGAAAACGGGCAAAATACTAATAAGTAAAATATACATAAAAAAAAACGATTTAGCTATCTTCACAACCTACTATTCCAAACCTTTACTAGTCTAAAATTAAACACACCTAACTCCAAAAGCAGATATTATCAACTTGAACTTTCCTCGCATCTACCTACAAATATTACATACCACAGAACAGATGTTCCCCGTACCAACGAGGAAAATTGCGCAAACAAGAAATGAATATCAAATGGCTTACATACAGGAAAAGCACAAATACACACGCTTCTATATACATTGTGTATGGTATGGTCGAATATAAAGGGAACTAAAGGTTTTAGACAAGAATTAAGGCTTGAATGACAGGAAGATTATACATACTAACATAAGTAGCATTCTTGTTCTTTTATGCAAGAAATGGCCGCCCGCGACTCCGTTCGCGTGGAAGTCGGTTTCCCGCGGGAATGAGAAGTTTCCCCGCG
Source organism: Emmelina monodactyla (assembly GCA_916618145.1). Lineage (NCBI taxonomy): Eukaryota > Metazoa > Arthropoda > Insecta > Lepidoptera > Pterophoridae > Emmelina > Emmelina monodactyla. The sequence goes on along the minus strand of OU745323.1, from coordinate 1,347,986 downwards.
GTAAAAAGTACCCTATAAGTTATTCTGATGTATAACGTATATTACTGTAAAGTTTCTTTAAAATCCGTCCAATAGTTTTACGTGAAAGGGTAACAAACTTCCTTACATCCATACATACTTACAAACTTTCACATTTATAATATACCCGCCCACGCTTCGCAATGGTGTAATTTTGCCAAACTTGTTCCCGAAACATTGTTTTTTAGCTAACTTTTTCTAAATCTTATTTATTTACAAATTTAAATGAGCATTCAAAACCGTTAAGTAAGTAGTTTAAGAGAAGTTAGCGGACAAACATACAAACAGACTTGGATTTATACTATGTAATAATAATAATAATGAAGTAGGAGTAACATCTTCAGTCGACTTCTGTCAAATTTCGATTCCCGATTTTCTAACCTCAACTGTCCCCAAAAAAGTGCTTATCACATTTAACCCGTTGCTGTCGCGTGTGGGTCTGTGCGACCATAAACCCGGTTTACACCATCCGGCCGGCCGGAAACCGAGCCGGCCCAATAACACTGATAAAACGGGATATAGCCCCACATCTCGGGATCCAACTCTTTGTGCTTATTATGATTTTCAGGGTGATTGGCCGTGAGGAGGGTTAATGGCTGGCGTTTTTCGTGTAGTGACGAAAGCAGGGGTTTATTTGTTAGTATTTGGTATGTAAAAGTAGTATTGTGTTTGACAGTATGCAGAATATAGGAAAAAAAACTAATAAGAAAAAACATTTTTGGGAAAACATATCTCTACTTAGATTTTTTAAACAAAAATAAACTTTAAACAAATGTGAAATCTTTATCAGCTAGTTATATTTATTCCAAACTCAGGCAGAATATATTGCTGTCCAAGAAAAGTTTGTATTGTTTTTATTTAGTAATGTATTTTACTAATTGTTTATTTATATAGCAGGAGTAGGCTTTTGTATCCTTAACAGTATTTTCTCGCATCATCATTACATAGTTTCAATCCAAGTCACTAATTCTGTCTGTTTGTATGTTTGTCCTCTATCTCCTCCTTAACTACGTAACGAATTTTGATGCGGTTTTCGCTATCTTTTAGGGAATTTATTCATTTAAATTTGTAAATATCCTTAGAACATTCGAAAAAAGTTTCTTTAAGTTAGCCAAAATTCAATGTTTCGTGATCAAGTCGGCCAGAAATACACGACTGCGAAGCGTGGGCGGGTCGCTAGTTGAATATAAACAGGTTACTCGCCTATTAACCTTTACCGTTTGAAAATACTGAATTGAAAAAAAAACCTTTGTCATAAATCTATTTTAAGTGCCGCACAAAACTGGCAGCCAAGATTACTTTTAAAAAGAAAATCTCCCAACTCTTCTGGGCGCCATATTCGAAAATGGAATAAATCGCCCCAAGAACGTGACGCTATCAAAATAGGCTCGTAAAAAAGACCAAAATATATAAAAAAATATCGCCGACTTTATTTGAAAAGAAAATAATAAATTCTAACTGAATGATGATGTAGCTTTCTGAAAACATTCCATCCGAAGAACAGTGTAATAAAATTGTTTTCTGGTACGTCAGAGAGTGGGAGAAAATAGTTTTATTGCTTTTGAGTGTTACATATGTAAGTTTTTTGACAAATGTTGCAAATATGTGTTTTTCTGGAATAGTTTTTTGCCGAACTACGAAGGTAAGTGTGGGTAACAGTTACTAGTCTTCTCTGTATCTACAGCTAAACAGTTGCCTGTGTTTCAGTTATAAGTGCAGGATAGTCAGAGTAATGACTGTCACCGAGACCGAACATGTGAAGTGTGTAGAGTCGATGACAAGAAGTCCTTCATAAAAGTGATATAATACGATCTAAATATAGCTTATCAAGCGGTTATTAAGCTTGTATTAATAAAATATTGAAATATAAATACCATTATTATTGCTATTAAGGCTTCTTATTAAATATATTTATTACTAGTGGCCGCCCGCGACTCCGTTCGCGTGGAAGTCGATTTCCCGTGGGAATGAGAAGTTTTCCCGCGGTAAAAAGTACCCTATGTCCTTTCCCAAGTTCAGTTCTTTCTTCATACCAAATTTCATCAAAATCGGTTCAGTGGTTTAGGCGTAACAGACAGACAGAGTTACTTTCGCATTTATAATATTAGTAGGGATTAGTAGGGATTTATACTCAATCAGTACCCAAATGCCAAAATAAGAAGTTATAACCGAAATTCGAATCAAATACTGTTAAAAGCATACCGACACCAGAATAAATTATTTTGGGCTCGTTTGCAAAATGTATGAGAAGCAGACAACTGCCATATAAATAATTGATAGGTTTTTGTTCTTAGAAATCGCTTAGTAACTGATTCTACCGATACCTTTTCGGATATGTTGTGCAAGGGAAGACAAGGAATAGGTTCTAATATAAACAAGTTAAGATGTAAAATGGTTAAATGATAAAGCTTGCCCCCTGATGGCAGTATTTATAGTTTAGTTTAGGGAATCTTAACTCGGAATTGATACTAATGTCTTCGTCAAATTTGGGCGGAAACTATCCATTGCAAATGGTACCTAATGCTCTTTCAGATAAGAGCGAATTAGTCTTAATTGTTCTGATTTTGGTGTGGTCAAAATATCACGTAAATGTATGAAAGCTTCAGCTTCTTTCTAGACATATTACTTTAGCGCCAGTGTAGTCCTGTGGTATAAATAATTCCGCAGGGTTTTCGTCTCGCCTTTTACGACTTCTTAAAAAGAAATATAAAGCGGTGCTATTTTTATCTTCAGGGGCGTAGATTTATTAATAAATTGGAGGTACGGTCGCGAGATGGGATTGAGGTTTTGTTTAAGGTCGAAATTATATTTATTAAAAAAAACTAAGTTAAGTAACTGAGTTAATTAGGATTGATGCGTAGACCAAAGCATTTAAATGAAATAACATTAAATGTAGGTCACAGACTGTAGATATCAAGTAACATCTTATACATATTATCATTACATAGTATAAATCCAAGTCGCTAATTCTGTCTGTTTCTGGGTGTATGTTTGTCCGCTAACTCCTCCTAAGCTAGTTGAAGGATTTTAATGCGGTTTTCACCATCCTTTAGGTCATTTTTTCATTTTAATTATGTAAGTAAAGATTTGAAAAAGTTTTTTTAAGTTAACCAAAATTCAATGTTTCGGGTACAAGTTGCCCAAAATTACACCATTGCGAAGCATGGGCGGGTCGCTAGTAAATATATAAATACTAATGGCCACCCGCGACTCCGTTCCCGTGGGAATGAGAAGTTTTACAAAAAAAAAGTACCCTATGCGTTATTCTGATGTATAACGTATATTACTATAAAGTTTTATCAAAATCAATACATACATACTAACAAACTTTCACTTTTATAATATAAGAAGAATGTCCTTCTAATAACATAGTGTTAACGTAATTTAAAGTTTGAAGACGTCATTATTAACATTAAGTTTTGAGTTATTTTTTATTTACTTTTATTTCAATTTTTTCAGTCGTGCCGTAAAATGGTAGATTTTGGGGGAAATATCAGCGTAGATATACCCTGCGTTTACTAATATTTAAGTTTTTTTTTTAATTGTACATCGCAGCAATATGTTTAATTTAGTTTAGGCAGTTTCAACTCTGAATCCACTATGAAAATATGTCCCAAAAAAAAGTTTTTAATAAGGAAATATAGTCATTTAGCCGTTGTTTTCATAAAACATTCAAATTATTAACAAGAAGCGGGAACATTATCGCGTTCAAGGCTCGTTGGACGTCTGTTAAATACACCATTTTGAATTTGGGGCAAGGGCTACTACGTAAACGTTTTTTTTTTTTTAGTCTAAAGTTAAATAGGTATTAATAATTAGTCATTATCTTTTTAGTTTGGCTTTATTACTAATAAAGGCAAAGGCAGAGGTACTAATAAAGTGCATTAACAAAAAAAGATTATAAATAATCTTTCTTAAATTTTAAATTAGCTTCAATTACAAAAACCAAAAATACGGTAAATTAATCAAAAAATAAAATCGGCAAAACAGATAAAACTATTGTATTTTTTATCTTGTGATGCACCTACAAACATAAAGCATTATTATTTGTGACCCTAATTTAATGTCAAAATACAAGTAACTTAAAAAAATAACTTTACTTCACAATAAATATTTCAACAACGTTTGTTTACTGTTCAATATTTTAGTTACCTACCTAATCTCTCCTTAACATGAAATAACCTATTCAGTGAAGTTACAACCAACGAGAACCGGTTCAAAGCAGTTTGTGCAAGGATGAAATGGGAATAAAAGAATGCGAGTAGCGCAGGAAATTAAAAAAAAAACAATAAAAAATATGCTGTTGGCTTTTAGCCTTTGCCTTCTTAAATTACGAGCTGGATTAACAACAGAAATATTTGATTTTTTTTTTATGATTGAGGCTTTTTCTCCCGGACTACGAAAGAAAAGTTAAATAAATTGACTAATTCTATTATATTTTTCTTTTATACTTATTACTTTTCCGCTGTCATTATGATTATTGGGTTACCCTTAGACACATTTCTAAATTCGATTTTGAAAAAAATAGCGACGAAAAGGGTAAAAAACTTATTCTTAGTCACCAGTACATAATCAAAAAAAAATGCCAGTCTACCCGTGACCACGGCATTTGTAAAAATATCGAAACGTCGGAAAATCAAAAATAATAAAATAAACGCGTAAAACCCGTTAAAATGAGTTTCAAGTAATAATAATCGCGTAAATCTAAGAAGTTATATCAAAAAATTTTTTTTTAACATAAGTTGTATAAAAAGTATATTTGTGTAAAATTAAGCTATTTAAATTTACCAAGGTTAAATTTACTTTAAATATTATACGAACACAGTATTAATATTAAATTAAGATTTTAAAACCGTCCAAGCAAGCTTGCCATAATTAAACTGTGAATAATTAATAAAATGATAAACGTTTAGACGATATTACACTTTTATATGCTTTAAAGAGCAGAGTTAATAATTTTGTTAGGTAGGTACTTGGTACTTAAAATTCGATGTTAGTAGTTGAATGTAAAGTTATAACGAATTTAAGAAAGGCAAAATTACTAATCCCTTGATAATTGTTATTTTTTTAGTGTCATAATGGAGAATGTTACTAGGTATGCCAAATCGCTTGAAATTTTGTCTCAGTAAAGCCTGTATGCATACAAATACACTACTTTTTGTTGTAATCAAAAATACCCAGTAGTTTTGATTTTATAGGCATTCAAAGTTTCGTAAAATATCGAGTCCCGCTAACAGTCACGTGACCGCTTGTGACGTCATACAACAACGCGCCAGCGGTGGCGCATATAGCTGGCGTAGTATTTTATTCTATTTTTTTATTTATTTAACATTAATGTATTATTTTGTTGTGTTTTCGGTTGCGTATTATGTTAATAGTAAATATTATTCGATTAATAAATTGGATATAGGATTCGAAAAAAGGTAATCGTATAATCTACCTAAAATAGATGGTTTAATGGCTGCGTATTATTTATCAAGAAATAGTGATTTTGTTGCCGCCGAAATGTTTGTTATGTTCTAAACTGTTTTATCAAAACAAAATAACGAATATAATAATAATACTAATGGAAGAATGCAAGTCCAATAGTAGAAGTACCTACCTATCATATTTTTTTTTTACGTTAAAGACAACAAATCATGTAGGTATCATAGTTTTGTAGCTATAGGTAGGTACGTCCTTCTAATATTATAAATGTGGAAGTTTGTGAGTATGGATGTATGAATGTTTGTTACTGTTACACGTAAAAACTACTGGACGGATTTGGATGAAACTTTGCAGTAGGTTACACATCAGAATAACACATAGGGTACTTCTTACCGCGGGAAAACTTCTCATTCCCATGGAAACCGACTTCTACGCGAACGGAGTCGCGAGCGGCCACTAGTATATATACAAAGATACCGCTCTTCTTAGTATATTTAAATAAATACATGCATTGATTGAGTGCTAACTAGCTTTCGTTAGCAGCTTCGCCCGCGTTTCCCTCGGGAACTGTACATTTTCCCAGGATTAAAAGAAGCCTATGTATTATTTCAGCCTTCGTCCAGATCCGTTCAGTACTTTTTGTGTGAAAGAACAAACACAAACACAATCTTCCGCGTTTATAATATTACTAGGAAGTAGGATACCTATATGATCTAGATGTAGTTGAACGTAACAGATGCACTTTACTACTTTTATTTAAGTAATTTAATTTTTTATTGCAAATGTAGATGATATGAATTAAACCTTTTTTATTTATTTGTATTTTTACTAACAAATTGTTTAATGGTATTGGTTATGTTCAAGTTTAAAGATTTGGTGATGTATGTATGTATCCTTTGGAACTGTAAAAACAACTTTTCCGGCGAATTGATAGTTGTATTTTTACATTTAGGCACAACACATGATTTCCTAGTAGTTGGATTAGACATTTTTAAAAGTATTAAGTATTAGTGCGCGCGACCGCGAGCGTACTGAGTGAGCCAGACCGAGCGAGTTGTGGTATGACGTCATACCGCCACCGGCAGCCCGCGTCGTGCGGTAGCAACTTATTTTACTTATAAATCGGAAACTAATTGACGCATCGAAATAATTCTTTCACCAGTATTTTTTATTTTTGACAGAGAATATGAAGAGATAATAATCAAAATTTGTTAACATTCTCCATTCGCTATCCAAAAGGCAGCGGCAATTGTAAATACGAGAAATATTTGGTTGTTTGATTCTTTTTTGTAAACCATTAAGAGCAAAGGTAGTATATACCGTGAGTTTTTTTTTTGAAAAGTCACAGTTGCTTACGCTGCTTCCTTAAAAATGCCATTATGAAGATCTATCTCCTCTTATATTATACAATAATAATTACCATTTTCAAGGTCAAATCATTTGTTCCCATTTGTTTAGGCGCATCGCAACTTTTTTCGCCTAATTTTGACTTTATTTGCATTCCAGACGAAAAAAAAACACTGTTGCCGGCCAGTATTAGTTCCTGGAGCTATGAAAATGATTTAAAAACAAAACAGTTTTGACAGTTGTGTTATCGCACCGTGTGATGGATGAACGGATATATTTTTTGGTTGGTTTGGCTCTGTCAACGCGTTTGTATGTGCCTATGATCCGTTGCCAAAGGAGAAAAAAAATGAAAAAAAAAATACACAGAATTTTGAATCAGCGATACGTAACTAAAAAATTATCGTGACGCAATAAAAAGGTTAGTTTAAATAATCGTGCTTATTTTAAGTGTTTAGTGAGAGCGTGTAGGTATTACCTTCATTAAAGAATCACTTAGTTTTGATCTTTTTGTTTATAAACAGAAGCTGGTAAGAAGTTTATAGGAACTGTAGGAAAAACATTCTTTTAAGTTATTTCAAATTTACTCATGATTTCATTTTTTTTAAATAATATTTTAAAGGTATTCATAGAATTACTTCTACGTCTGTACGGCATAATCTGTCAAGTCCTGTCAGAGAAAATCAGGCTATGGCGTTGCCACACGGGCGTTGCCGGTGCGTTGCGTTGACGCTGCGACGACTGAGCGATAACGCTCCGTAGCTTTACATAGTACGCATTTCTTAAATAGAATGTACCAAATATTAAGTACTAGGCCGCCCGCGACTCCGTTCTCGTGAAAGTCGGTTTCCCGTGGGAAGGAGAAGTTTTCCGCGGTAAGAAGTACCCTATGTGTTATTCTGATGTATAACCTATATTATATACTGCAAAGTTTCATCCAAATCCATCCAGTAGTCTTTACGTGAAAGAGTAACAAACTTCCATCCATACTCACAAACTTTCACATTTATAATATTAGTAGGATGCTTAGAGAAGTTGTGCTATGAAATTAATTATACTTTTATTCGCATTGCTTTTTATTGGTGGACCGCCTTAAAGTTTATTTGTTAATTTGAATTAGACACTTATTGTTTGCGACTTGTGAAGCCGTTGAAAACTTCTTAATTGCCGTTCAGATAATTTGCTAGAAAGTAATAAACACTTTTTAGGCTAAACTACCTTAATATTTTTTGTTTGTAGATTCACGCTTTATTTGTTTCATACAGCCTTTTTCCAATAGCTTTTAGTTGTTGACAGTTTAAAAATATGAGCAAATATTATTTTGTTTTTTTTGCGAACGATACTAAATAAAGCATTGTTTCCAATTTTGCACTCGATATTCATAAATCATGCTGTGAATTATGAAAACTGCAAATAAAAATGGTTTTAGTTATACCTACCGTTGTGGGTGGAACAAACTTCGATATGGGGATTATGTTTTTTCTGTTTGTTTATCATGAAAATCTTTCATAAAATTCGTCAATAATATGTTGCAAATTAAACTCCCTCTTATTTAAATTAATTGTTTCATATAGTTTTTAAAGGAATTCAATAATCTATTCTAACATTTCAAAGTGGAACATTAGTGAATTTCGCTGTTTGGGGTAAATACTGGAACTACTGAAATGATTATTAATATTCTTTCACCTGTGAGATACCTAGCTAATTATACGGGGTGTAAAACAAAAACTGGGTATTGCTGGAGGGCTACTACTGCGTTTTGAGCAAAAAAAATTTATGATAAAAAAAAAATTTTTTTTACGTAATTTTTCAAAATTGCAATAATACTATCAGATTTTGCGATGATTTCAAACTAAATAGGGTTTTAATTAAATTTGCAATGTAAATAATCGTACCTAAACCGACAGTTGATGTGTAAGCTATGATTTCAAGCGGCAAATATGACTTTTCAATTCTTAATAACTTTTTTAAATCGAGTTTTCTGGGTATGCTGTTAGTGAATTTAGTTACAATTGAGGCTCAAGAATACATGGTTTCAGGCTTCGGAAGTGGTCTTTTTACACACGTTATTATCCGCAGGTTTCAAATGGGCAATTAGTTTAAAATAAATCTGCATGCAAGTTTTTGGTCCTTAGTTTAATAGTTTTAATCATAACCCAGTCATATAAAAAAATTAATTAGCTTGTTTTTATCATTTTTGTTAACTTTACCAAAAACGTAGCTTTCATTCCAACATTTCATTCTTTTTTTGCGCTCCAAACCGAAATAGACAAATTTCCTAATTTTCTCATAGCTGCATTCTATTGGAATTCATCTCCTTAGATTTAATTAAAGCCTTGAATGCCAAAACTTCAATACACTGACTCACCGGGTTTGGTATATAGTCGATAAGGTTCATTTTGCCTTGGCTGAGGTTTTATTAGATTCTTCAGATCAAAGATTAAGGTACTGCTGAGATTTGAAACGGATATTTTTACAACATGCTAAAGGTAACCTTAATGTATATGTTTCCTATGCAATAAGTGAAAAATACGGGGTGTAAAAGAACTGCTTCCGAAAACAAAAACTGGGTATTGCTGGAAGGGTACTGGCTACGTTTTGAGCAAAAAAAATTTTTAAAAATTGCATTAGCACTATCAGATTTTGCGCTGATTTCAAATTAAATAGGGTTTTAATTTAATTTGCAATGTAAATAATCGCACCTGAACCGACAGTTGATGTGTTAGCGATGATTTCAAATACGACTCTTCGATCCTTAATAACTTTTTTAAATTGAGTTTTCTGGGTATGCTGTTAGTGAATTTAGTTACTATTGAGGCTCAAGAATACATGGTTTCAGGCTTCGGAAGTGGTCTTTTTACACACGTTATATAAGTTATATTTAAATCAATGCTACTTTATTGTACCTTTAGAAACTAAATACTAAGTTTATCCGCAGCTTTGTAAATAAACAAAAAGTAGAAAACTGAATAAATATTATTCTGCAACTTACCTGTGAGAAAAATAAAGAATCAAATATACTTATTCGTTGGCATGTTGGCTAGGTTATATTGGCAAGAAACATTTTCGATAAATCTTCTTTTAACAATAATGAGTAAACATAACTTTCTATTAACATCACAAAGACATTATCTGGTCTTTACAATTTGATAATTTCATCTCTCACTTATTCGATTTGTTTAATTAAACTTAATACAGATCAATTTCAAAATAAAACCAATTCCATTTTCATCTCAATTTTCTACAATCTAAAAAAACATTGAGTAAATATTACATTGAAAATTACTTTTAAAACTCGATCGGTTTATATCGGATAACATCTTTAATTTGGGCGAGTAAATATACAAACAGCACGCTAAAATGATTATTATGCAAAACAATTACATAGGTGATTGTGTTATCATTGCATTTTATTATTGCGTATCGTAACAGTAGACATGAAACGGGTAAAAGGGGTAACTTACTTTCCGCTTGAACTGAGTTGAGTTGAACTATATTGTATAACTTATCTTGCAATTAAAATTATTCAGTTACTGCGTATATACTTAAGTTTGAATAAAATTAGTAGGTGAGTTCTTAAATAATGTCTTCGGTTAGCAAATGTTTAGTGTCAGTCACTCTTTACAATAAATATATAGGTAAGTAGGGGAGCGAGGGGCTTGTTGTAACAGTTTTCATTAAAAATAGTATATCTTGAGATCTATTGATTCAATTTCTACTAAATAAAGATTGATGGATACTGTAACTCTTCCTTTACCAAATCAAGTAAAAAGAATATTATAACTATTGGTCATTATTTAACAATCAATTATTTTCTAGAAGAAGTGCGGTGTTACAACTTACCTCGTGCTTGGGGCAAGTTGTAACGTCTACCGGGGCAAGTAGTAACGGCAATAAAAAACGACATTAATACCTCTAATCATTTATTCTTTATTTCTTGTTAACAAAATTGACATCTTTCTAAAGTTAGTATTATGTCATTCTTATCAAAAATCAACACAAATACACTTTTTTGTGTTCAACACTTAAAAATTAAGTAATTAAGCGTTTTATTTAGTTAAACACTACTAATAATCATAATGGCACTTATAAATCACAGTAACGAATTAAATTATTTATTTCTAATACACTCTATCCAATCTTTTTTCTTTGTATATGTGTAAGCTTCACCACATACCAGACAATGCATGTTGTAACATGTTACAACAAGCCCCGGGATTTTGTTACAACTAACCCCATGGTATGATTTTTAACATTTATCAAGATAACTATTTAATCAATTTAGCAATCATAAAAACTGTTACACGTTATCAGAGATAGATAAATTTGAATGGAAATGAGATGTAGAAAATTAAAAAATAGGCGATATTAAAAACACAAACCAAAATTTTACGACAGTACAATTTTATGTTACCTGGTAGAAAAGAAGGGCATGCACACATTTGCTCACTGCGCCAACCGGCGGAACACTAGCTATGGCAATATGATGTGGTGCGGTTTATGGGTTAAATTGATTCAAAGATATACGCTAATAGTGATTAAGATCCTGGTGAAAAGGGCCTGTTACTACTTACCCCTGTAACAACAAGCCCCTCGCTCCCCTACATATAAATGAAGAAATTTGTTTGTTACATGCTCGGAACGTAATCACGCAAAAAAAACTATGTATTTTGATATATACTTTTGTCACGAACTAGAAAAAAATATAATTTAAATCTCGCACGTAACCAAGCCTGTGGCCCGACTCCCGCTTAACCACTTTTTTAAGAAATGGAAATAAGACAAATTGTTCTGACATAATCTTTCCAAACAATGAGTTAGTCGTAAACAGCTGTCTTTGTGTTTATCACAAAGAATATTAATTAATTTTCATAAAATTACGTCATAAAGTGGTACAATGTAGCGTCACTTCATTTTGCATGTTTTGTTAATTTACATACAAAATTTACGCTCGGTCAATGAACTTTGCAGACGAAGGTATAAAAGAAAAACTGGGTTTAATGTTAATAAACTACGTTAAAGTCAGAATTTGCGTGTCTACATAATATAGAGCTAGAAACATTTCAAGACAAAAATAAATGTCAATGAATAGTTTTATTCGCAAGTGACGCGGTATCTGCGTGACGTCACACTCACTTTAAAAATGGCGGCAGTCAATTTGACGCGACATTTCTACCTCGCCCCCTGCCAATGACAAAAAATTGGTGAGATTTTAGTTTTAGTTTTGCATTTCAAATGCTAATTTATTAATTTTGAAGTTATAGATACTGGAAAAAGAAACGCGGGTCTCCGAGCATTGTGCGAAAATCGGAGACCCGCGTTCCTTTTCCAGTATCTATAACTTCAAAATTAAAAAAAATTGGTGATCAATCAAAATATCTACAGTTGTTCTAACCTTTGATGTGACGTTCTATGATTCTAGCCATGATAACATTTTGTCAAGGTTCATTTATGTTAAGCAAAAAATATCATAAAATACATTTACGGAAAATGAAGACTTATAATGGAAATATAGCATGATTTTATCATGAATAATAACCCCATTATATTTATCGAGAGAAACACTCTTCTTTCAATTGTGTCCGTAATAATCTCAAGTCGACTACAGGAATATTTTATTTCCTATTTCCCCATATCCAGGAACTAAAGATGTTTTTTTCACAAAATGGCGCCTTTAAGTCGTTCCGTTCATTTAAAAAAGGCAGTCGGAAGAAAATAACTAGAGAAGCTGCTAGTTCAGATAAAATGGTTTATTTGTTTCTTGATTTATTGTATAACTGAGTGAATTTACGTAAATAGGCGTTTGACATTCCTTCTATTCTCTTCCAGCAAAATATAACGTTTATTCTATTATGAAAGGTATATTTTTTGTTTAAAAAAATCTAAATGAGTGATCATCCGTGCAAGGTGTTAAAACAAAATAATGCATATAAGTTCCTTGATCACTTAAGAAATGTCTCCTAGGTGATCATAGTGGAAAAGATCGCGATTACGAAATGCTTTTAAACTTACTTAACATATTTCTTTTTAGAGTGATGATACGTCACGTTTATTTACCTCAAGGTTCAGTCCCCTTTACTTTACCTCACTGGTGTCAAACATTTTCATACAAAATGTTTAAAATGCATGAGCGGGGTAATATTTCGCGCAATTTTAAAATAATGTTTATCGTGATCCCCTGGGCGCATTATGTTTTAACGTTTAATGTGATAGTGTGGAAACGGGGGTTATGTTTACAACACTGTTTTAAAAATAACTAGCTTGTTTATTCGCCTGCATTTATAAGAAAACATTTAGGATTAGTACTGTCAATATTTTGCTAATGAGAATCCTACTAACCTAAAAGTTTGTGAGTATGTATAGATGGATGTTTGTTACTATTTCACGTAAAAACTACTGGACGGATTTGGATAAAACTTTGCAGTAATATAGGTGATAACTCATAGGGTACTTTTTACCACGGGAAAACATCTCATTCCCACGGAAAACCGACTTCCACGCGAACGAAGTCGCGGGCGGCCACTAGTCAAGTGATATTCAAAACATGTACCTAACTGTAACGTAACAGCCAAATTTAATAACATTATACCTAGATATGATGAAGATAGATTTGCCAAATTAATGTGTTTTTACCTACCAACGCAAGCCGACACTCTTTCCTGATTAGAAGCTACGTATTAAACATTTTTACTATTAGGGTAATAAATTTTAATGTGGTCTGGAAAACTTTTTATTGGTTTAAATCTGTTGGTATATACTTCCGTATAACAAAATTACTTCCACGTGTCGTTGAGTGCTTGAAATATGTATTTTATCAATTATTAAAATAAAATAACTATTTGAGTGTGACCCCACAGTGAGAGAGAAAACTGCGAAACACTGATTCCATTTTCACCTTTTTTTATAAATAATTTAATTTAAATTAAGTATAACATTAAAATCATTTGAAAAAGAAATCAGGGAATAAGTCACTATTTGCATACAAACAAATATAACTTGTGTATTAGTATGTCCCGCTCACACAGCATGGGGCAGAGTGAAATAGCAATACATTTTCTAAAAACCTATTCCCTACCGCGAATTGTCCTCTTGGTACTAGAAATCTATCATCGAATAATTGATTGACTATTGTAGCATCCTATACAGCGTGATTCAAAAGTAGATATCTCCCTGAAAGGTGTGGTATTCTTTCGACATGTATACGGAAAAGTGGTACTTAGTTATTTTTAATGTGTAGGTATCTAGCTTACGATACTATAATTTTGTATGAATAAGTTTTGTAGAGACTTAACATTATCTACCTATACTCCAAGATAATCCAACTTGTAGGTAATTATATTTTGTCAACAAAACGTATTCAAAAAGTTAAAAAAAAACAAAAAACACCCTGTATAGTTCGGAGAAGACAATCCCGCATCCACAGTATTGGAAACAAAACCATTTTCTTTATGAACCTGTCAATTGCGAAGACAGATGTACGCGCGAAGGGACGTGTGAGGGTGTTGGTACGAAGTTCTGTAACAAACCTGAGAAACGCCCACGCTTCGCAATGCTGGAGTTTTGGCCGACTAGTTTAAGAAACATAGATTTTTGGATAACTTAAAATCTTTTAGCGATTGTTTTTTGATGAAGAACTTACGTGAAAAAATTAACTAAAAGATGGTGAAAACGGCATTAGGATCTGATAAGTGGTTTTGGAGGAGTAAGCATACAAACATACACAGATACGAATAGCGACTTTGATCTAAACTATCTATGTAATGATGGTAATGATGATGTATGATGATGTATAGCTAGACTATAGGTATGGATTCAAAGTTTAGGTGATTGAAACTAGGTAGGTAAAATGCATCTTTGGGTTCAAAGTCCTGATTTAAAAAACAACTAAAGCCCGAAACTATTTATTCACCACTTAATTGTATACCTATACACGTTTTCAAATAATTAGTAGACGAGAAGGATACAACTGTCTCGTTTAGCGCCATAATCACAGACACCTACACTCCATAGACAAGACATATCACTATTTTATGCCCATTAGACATCACCTTAATACGGCAAGTTATGTCTCCTCCATCATAACCTAGTCTATACTCCATCAGTGTATGGTTCTATACAAGAGAATGCACTTACCGCGCATGACAAAGATCGCAATCTTAAATCTTTGGTTCATTTGTCTGTGGAATGGCGACGATTCTTTTTTTCAAAATTTAGAGCCATTGATAAGCTTGCGGGTTTGAAAATACTTAGAAATAAAAATGCCTACCTAAACTATCCAAATATTAGAGAAATATAGAATATGTCGTCAAATTGAGAACCAAACTTAACACGCACGAATGTTAAACAGAATATACAAAAAAATGTAAAAAAAAACACACTAAACACATTATGAAAATGTAACGGGTGTAAAAAGACTATTTCCTAAATAGTAACTAAATTCAGTAACAGTATACCCAGTGAACTCAATTTAATAGTTATTAAGGTTTGAAAAGTTATATTCGCCGCTTGATGTCATCGCTCACACAACAGCTAATGGCTCAGGAGCGATGGTTTACATAGCAAATAAAAGTAAATCACTATTTAATTTAAAATAATGCGGATATTTGATAGTTTATGTGCAATTTGGCGCAATTTTTTTTTGCTTTAAACGTAACGAGTACTGGTGGACGCTGAAAGTTGTTGAAAATATATCCTAAAATAGGCTGGAGAAGCCATCGTTATACAATATTTTGATGTTCACAGTAGAGGAAAGTTTTCCGAAGAGTATATGGCCAATTTTCAGCATATGCGGAAGAATAAGGTGAAAAAGTGTCACGCATAACCTGCACAAAAATACTGCTGACACTTCCTTGTGAACTGCACAAAAGTGTTGCCAATAACTGTAGTTTAGGAAATATATTCAGAATCGACACCATAAGCGGCCACAGAGTACCGAGACAGAAACTTTCAGTAGTACAAGTTATATCGGTTAAACTTCTGTTAAATTGATTCGATGTTGGACTGACAGTTTCAGTTGTACTGTGGTCTGTGGTTTAACTATAGTTTAGATTGAAGATCTATGTATTAAACAATATGGTGTAGGGTTTGGAGAGAGTTCTGACAAGAAAATTATTTTAATGTTTTTTTTTTAAATTCGTTTGTTGTTTTAAGATGTAATGTTTCTTTTAAGTTGTATATTAATGTATTTTTTTTAATAATTAGTAAATACTTTTTTATAAATTTACATACATACATATTTTATTGTATCTTAACAATACTGTTACTTTAGATACTTTGCAGCTTTCAAATATGTATTTGACAATTACTCACTCAGTGGAAAATTGTGACGTCATATCAAACTGTCATTTGTACAGCATAAATCTCTGATATTGGGTCCAAAGTTGTAAGTAAGCAATTTACTCTGTGGCGTCGCACTGTATGAGTCCCTGCAAGTTACGAGTTCGCTATAGCTAATTGAAAATAGTGATGTATAGAGCGTAGGGTTGTTCCTGTCTTGACTGTGATATTGTGTCTTGATACACGTTGATTGATAGGTAAATGGTAAAATACGTTTTTCTGAAGCTGATTTGTTTATTATAGTCTCGTTGTTGCTGTTGCCAACAGAATCAACCAAAAGGTTTGAAGGTAAAACATGAAGCCGCTAAACTTTACGAGGTATTAGGAACACTTAGGCACTACTGCATATATAAAAAATTTGTAAAAAATAACATCTGTATAGAAAACATGTTTCAAGTGAAACAAAGCCTAGTTTATTTTTATTTATGTTTCTGTAACAATATCAAACTAACCCAATTAAAACTGAAAAGAAGAACACAAATATGATATTATACTGTAAAATTTTGTAGGTAAATAAATTTCGTAGAAATTTAAATGCTGCCAGACAAAGATAATGAATGAAATGCTAAAATATTTGCATTCGTAAAATACTCTGCCAACGCAGTTTTTGTTTCATGGTAAGATTACAATTTTTAATTTAATTGGATTTGAACTCTATTTACTCCATTTTATGCTGTAATTTAACTTAAAAAATCATGCATCTACTTTGAAACTACAATTAAACCCAAGAAAAACAAGAAAAATATTAAATCAGAATAGCCCGATATAATGATAAATGCGTCGTTTCGCGCGTTCACAAAATAATGGCGCCAAGAGATTTGTCAACAATCTGTCATCGCGACAAAACCGCGGGAAAGTGTCATTCACAAGTTTATTAATAAGCAAGGGGGAGCCAAGACTACGATTATGATGGAAATAGTAATTAATGGATGTTTACTGGAGTATTAGCATGTTTTATGTGCAAATTTCACGAAGTTTTTTTGGATCGGAAAAATCTAAGTAAATGAGAAACATGTTAGCATTTTTTATTACATTAAGATATATTAACCCTAATAGCTTCATTAACGAGGAATTAGATTTTTCTCTTCAACAGGGAGTATTTTATGCCATATGGGCTATCAAGGAATGTTGAAATTTATTTATTTCATCTGCATATTTTTGTCGAATTTGTTCCCAACTCTATGACAAAGATCGGCAGGATATCATGCAATCATATGCGAGCCCTTAAAAATATTACTTTATCCAGAAATCCATCCAAATCCTTTACCAATCAAAAACAAAAAGCCCAAAAACAATACAGAATCAATTTATGTACTCACCCAAAATACCGTTATCAGCGTAATCCCAATCAATTTCAAATTCAATTATCCGTTATTCCCCCACGTCTCATTTGCTCACATAAAGACTTGTTCAGAATGTTTTAGTACAATGAAGGATTACAGTTCGTTTCGAATGCGCGTAGGTAAGCGGTCATTGACCTCAAGCTTAAAGAGTTTCATAAACTTTAAAATGAGATTTCTTCATAAAATTTTCTTCAGTTACTAAATTAATCTTACTTATGTATGTCTTGGTTAGAGGAGTAAGTACTCGTTAAGTTTTACGATACTCAAACTATTTGCTGTTAAAACTGAAATTGCAGTTAGGACATAAAGTTTGCGGCGAACCTCATCTAATTACGTCATTTTCTAGAAAAATCTTTTTACTTCTTTATTTAATCTTTAAAGAAATCTCAATTAAAATAAAAATAATAACAGCCTATACGTATACGACCCACAAGTTCAGCAAAGGCCTTCTTCTCAATAATTTCCAGTAAGACACAATACGAAGGCCTACACCGGAAAACCCCAATACAATGATTAACGGCCTGATCTCTTGGAAACCACGCGAAGCCAGCCCCAGCTCAGATTTATAGCTTAGCTTTGTACGGATCTAACTTTATATGTTAAATGCAGTCTGGTTTAATACTGATAACAAGATTGATGAACTGACAGAGCGTTTCATAGACTGTTGGATTTGACAGTTCTGTTTTCCATAAGATTCAGGCGAATATAGATATAACACCAAAATGGTTCTTGTAGTGAACTCAATGTGATTAAGACTGTTAAAGTGAATTAATCTAATTTTGTCAAAATTCGAAATTAGTATTTTTATTATTTACTTTATAATGACGACGTTGTCAAACATCTTGCATTTAAGTTTGTAGCTTTTACCTGTCTCATTGAAAGGATGACCTTAAGAATGTTATGACAATAATTTCTTTACAGTTTAAGAATCCACGCCACAGTATGCGTCTATCTTTCATGCATTACTATCCAATGCATTTACAAGGACATACTCAAGTAAACAGATCATTGTTCACAGCCTTACCTACCTAACGCACTATACCCCTGTTTTAAACACAAGATCATTGTAAAAAGAACTGCAAAGGTCGGCCCTTTTCACCGAACCCCTTCTTTTAACTTATTCATGCTGCTATGCTGTAAGAAAGGGACCCAATCTAAGGGAGTGGGTACTTTGGAAGTCATTCTGTTAAAAGTATAGACTGACCGGGATATAAGGCATTTTTTTAAGGATTTCTTTTGTTTTTTTATGGATGGGTAGTTTTTTATCTTTTGCAATTTGAGAGATGTTTTTTCTTGAAATATTTTTAAATGAGACGAGTATTTGCACATTGTTTTAATTTTATAAAAAAGCCTCTTATCTCTGAGTTAGATTTTATTTCGTTTGAAAAACTTCCAAACTTCATCCAAGAGTTCTAATATAAGATTAAAGAAGATTTTGTCTAAGACATTCTTCTCGTAAGTATATTTAGTCCGAGACTAAACAAAATATTTACAAATTCGCTCTTTGATCGACTATTTGGTGTCGATAGTTACGCTCGTAAGTAGGTACTCATTAGCAGAATAAAAATAGGTATACTTAAGTACATATTTTCTTTAATAATGTGCATAAATTAAAATATTTCATTTTTTATGCGCTTGTCATCATTTTGAACTGTTTTATTTGTGTATTACCCATCTGGATTAACTTAGAGTCTGATTAACGTACGTATGTACAACAGTTTTGTCAGTCTCAAATCTACGTGTCTCTGCTTACCATCACCATATACTCCTCTAATGTCAAACATCGATAAGACACCCAACTCTATCGATATACATTACACACGTCTATTCCTAGCCCAGACGCTCTCCCCTTGACACCATTTTAAAATTACTCCAAATTTCCACCAAAACTAATATTATTGCATTATACCGCCCATCTGCTTGTGGTTATTTTGGCATCGATGACCAAACAAATACACGCTTAATTAGTTTCAATATGCTGTAATTTCGGTACAAAAGCTTATCGGAGAAAAACATGCGGAAAATTTAAATGTTTTTGTTGAGTTCAATGCAAATGGCGACGTACTTTGTTGATTAATTTATCTGTTTTGCTTTTTTACACTATTTGTACATTTTGATGGAGGTATATCATTACATAGTATAAAACAAAGTCTCTTTCTCTGTCCCTATGTCCCTCCCTATGTATGCTTAAATCTTTAAAACTACGCAACGGATTTTGATGCGTTTTTTAATAGATAGAGTGATTCAAGAGGAAGGTTTACATGTGTAATAACATAGCACAGGGAGAGGAGTTTTACTCCGAATTTAAAGAAGCCGCGCTGGTAAATCTAGTTTCTAAAATAATTACCAATCTAAGAATTGTTATAAAGGTTATTAGTGACAAACTCATACCATAGGTAAATACATCGCACTTAAAACGTTAAAATAGAGGTATGCGTTATTTGTGATCAACGTTTTTAACCCTCATTAAAACATGTCGGATTCCTACCATACCTTTTGCGTCAAAAGCCTTTAGTCTACAGGAATTAATGGGCTAATTAACTTAATCAGTTAGTCAATTGCTTTCATCTTTCGATCTTTGAGCAAGGCTTATGCAAACTAACTCAATATACCCCTTGCTTATCTCAGTATGACTATCGGCTAGACGGTGGTTCATATGTAAATGCATATGAATGTTTAGAAATTTAATTATGTCTCAGAATATAATCTCTTGGACTGAGTTTATTACACTAGTAGTGGAAGTTCGTTTGAACATGAACAAAGTATAGTAACTATAAAGTAAAGTAGGTAACTATTTTCAATAAATTGTAGAAAAGAGAGTTAATATTTATATTTTTACGACTTGCCCTTCTCTCACTTCGAATTTGTAACGAAATCGTAGAAATGCTTACAGATTTTTCCCTATTCACATCTACTCAAGGTGCTATTTAATATTTTAGATTAAAAAGCTACTGCATCTGCTCTTATTTATAGTACAGCATTTATTTATTTATTATTTACTTATTTAATCATCATCATTTTATTTTTTAGTTCATAAGTTTCGTCTCTCTATTTACGAGTATGAATATCTAGGTTTTAAAAAGTATGTAAAGTCAATGCTATGATAGAATTGTTTCTAAAAGCTGTAGTTTTTTTTTTCCACGTTGCAGCCTGCGGTATTTCTGCAATAAAACAGTTTCCCGCGTTCCGGCTGCAAGCAAGGGTAGGCAGAGTAATCACATCTCAACAAGTGGGTCAAGTGCCTGTTAGTTCGGAATTTGATAAAAAATGACTTGGTTTTTGTTTCTGGAATGGCATAGTGTAGTGGGTATGTATACGCTATGTTTTATTTTTGTTAACGGTTACAACATTGTTTTTTTTTGAATTCGAGAATATAATTTTAAAAGTATATTTTCTTTTTCAGATAGTTCCATGGTCCAAGGCACAAAACTTTTAATTTTTTTAGACTTTGTCTCATAAAGTCCTCTTTCAACCTTACCCTGCACTACCCAATTCTTTCACCAAAACCCTCCCTCCCACAGTTTATCTCAAATTTGCGGGTAGCTGCTGCAATTTGAACCCTATTGACCCCGGGTTCAACGACCGCAATTTGCTCTGATTCGCAGTGAAAATGCACGTGCATGAAATGCGGGTAACTAATGCAGTTAAAAAGGTATACAATTTGCAACACTGAATTAGAAACGAACGTTGAGAATATAGACGTTTTGCGTTTCTTGTCTGTTGATTGCATGGTTCTTTTAGTTGTTTCGATAGGAATTGGAATTATTGAATGTTTAAGTGAGGTTTTGTTAACTTCGTTTGAAGCTATGTAAGCCGAAAAAGTTAACGTTTGTGAGTATGTGTGTGTGTTTGTTACAGTTGTACGCAAAAACTTCTAAACATTTTTGGACGTAATGTAGTATATAGACAGTCAATTACCTCAAATAACACACAGGTTTCTTTACTTACGGGAAAAGCCGTTAAGTTCTGATTGAAACCTCAGGGCGGAAAACTAGTTTTTGTTTATGATATAGGGAGCAAACGAGCATGCGGGTCACCTGATGGTAAGTGATCACCGCCGCCCATGACTCCCCGCAACACTGTGGGTGTTGGGGGTGTGTTGCTGAGCCTTTGAGAAAATTGGGCACCGGATACCGCACTCACCGAACGAAACGCAGGAACATCGTCCCTACTTCACGTCGGTTTTCTGTGCGACGGTGGTATTTCACCGGTCTAGTCAGCCCACTAATCGCTGCAGACAAAGCCTACAGCTAGACTCTACTACTCGTGACAGCTAGACTCTACCACTTGTAGAAAAAAATCTTAAAAAGAGTTATAAAACAAAGATACAATACCTTCGAAACCTCAAGACACAGAGTACCTAACTTTACTAGCTATGGCTTCTAGCTAGTTTATCTATTACTGGACTTAGGCCATAAAAGGAAGGATTGCCAAGACTCGCCAATCTTGGCAGACGAGAAGGCTTGCGGTGGTGTTACACATGGGGGCTGGTCGAAACTTAAGTAGTATGGATACGGAACAAGTGATGTATAGAGTGGCGTCTTATGTGGGAACATACAGGGTGATCCGAATAGAGACGTCAATATTTATTTTTGTTGGACCACCCAGTATTTACCTACCATGCCCAGATCGGCGCTCAACCAAAATCAAATCAAAATTATTCTATTCATCATAGATATGTTACATATACTTAATAAAAGTCAATGTCACAAACTTCGTCTTTACCTAATCGTGGACCGAGAGAAAAAAGCCGGCGGAAAAAACTCCCAGCACTCTTTTCGGTCGGCTTGATACAAGATGACTTTGGGCTGATGAAATTCAAACTGTGGAACCTATTTTTAGCCTTTTACCTATTTTATGATGAGTGTGAGCACACCAAGGTGTGCATGAGACAATATTACCTAAATACGTTGTCGCAATCACTCTGTATTGTCTGCCGATCCACGTTTGTCGGTTTCATGTAAATTCGTGTTGCCGCTAAGGAAAATTTTGGGAGAGTTCGAAAATTTGTTGAATTAAAAAAAAATTTTTTTTTTCATATTTTTGGAGAACATACAGCTAGAAATAAATTAAAAATATTACCTAAATACTTCTTGTACGAGAATAGTTACAAATAGAATCCTTGTGTGTTAGCATTAACTATAGAATATTTATTATCATCATTCATTTATTATAGAATAATTTAGAACATTACTGAATCCAACAAATTCGGTTCAGTCTCATCGGCGTAAAAGCGAAAAATACAAGCATAGGTATTTACACTTTCTCATTTGTAATATTGGCAAGGAAGTAAGGATTATTGACTTCGATCCGCATCCTCGTTTGCTTCTCAATTCGTTTGTTTGAAGTCGGTCCTTTGAAGATGGAATCAGTGACAAATCCGATCGACGTCCTTCATATCGAGTGGTGTCGAGTCAAGACTCGGTTATTGAGGTAGGTAATATCGATATTGAAGAATTTAGCCAATGATTCAAGATAAGTTATATTTTTATACCGCTTTCTATTGTAAGTAATTAAAAAAAAATAGGTTTAGGCTAATTTAAACTTTTGTTAGAAAGACATTTTCAAGGATGTTTATTGTTTGTTTCGTTATTTTCTTTCCTTTTATCTGTCAAGTTAAGTTATATATTAGGAATCACAATACTTATATAGGAAATATACAATAGGAAACATAACCTTTGATATCATATGATATTTAATATTAAATTCCATATAGTTATTATTGATAACATTAAACCTATCCTTATAATAAAGGAGCTTTCATTACGTAATTCCGATTCACATTTTTACACCTTTCTATTCAACACAAATTCCTTTCAAATTGGTTTCCTTATTAATAACATAACAAACAAGAGCATTAAGAAGATGTTTTCAAAGCAGCACGTATTCCAGATTACCCTGCATTATAGATAAAGATGGAAACACTAAGAAAACAGATATTTCAAGGCGCAAGCTATAATTTAAGTTTCAGGTCTATTCCGGTAGATGACCTAAATTCTTTCCATTTAATAAAATTATATATTATATTTTATAATATTTGAATTAAAGAAGGAAAGTTAGAATATATTATTCGTTTTTATAAAACACAAAAGTTTTTTTTTTTACCGATTTCGATAAAAGAGGAGAATCTCATTCGACTGTATTTTTTATAAATTAGATCGAGGGTCTTCCTAAAACTAATAAGTATTTAATATTGTGATTTTTAATTTGCAGTTTTATTAAAAATATAAGAACCTACTCCTACTGTTTAATTTAAATTAAAAAAATATATGATGTACCTAAGTAGATATAAAAATCCCCTCAACTAAAATCTTTATACATTTTATCCCACTTCTGAAGAATTCTCAAAGTGCACTCCTAATGGGTCTATACCAGAACAACCCCAAAGCAATATCCTGTCCGGAAGCGCCGTACGATCGACCAAATGAGGCTTATAATAGTTCAGCGCCATCTACCGGTATCTAAGTAGCAGTTCCGAGGTGAACACAGCCTTCTTTCAAGGATTTTCTCTCGAGTGCGGTGGGAGAGTTATTTTATCATGTTATATGAGAGTTTAAAGAATGTTTTTGGATAATAGAGATGTTGAATATGGTTTTTCGATCGATCGGATCGACTTAAGTACCTACCTAGATTATGTTTTTTTTAACTGACTGTTTACTTGCTTAATTTTTTAAATTGAGGTGAATTAAACCTTGAATGAAAATTAATCACATGCCATATTAGAAAAAGTGAAATAAGGAAGTATTAAAGTTTTAAGTGTTAATCTTTTATGTTTGTTTGGGTTCGGTAATATTGTTGTTAATTGTTAATTATGGCTTCATACGTTAATTATATAGTAATTATATAGTAATTAATTATATAATAATTTATCATGTAATATACAAAAAACTTTATCTTACCAGTCTCTGTAACTGTGGAGCGATGTAGTTATTCCACACCTGAAAAAAATAAAGATAGTTAATATACTTTTATACTATTTACAAAATACAAAATGAGAATAGGGAATGAGAAATTTTCTCTCGGTAAAAAGTACTCTATATGTTATTCTGATGTATAACCTATAACATTGTAAAGTTTCATCAAAATCCGTCCAGTAGTTTTTACGTGAAAGAGTAACAAACATCCACCCATACATCCATACTCACAAACATTCACGTTTATAATATTAGTAGGATTGTTCTCCAGAAAGTATGTTTGCAGCGATATAACTTACTAATATTGTGAATGTTTCGTTTGTCAGTGAAAAGCTTCGAATGCAATAAAAATACACTAGGTGCCTTCTATTTTGATACTATAAGTTGACTTAACATCCAGCTCTTGCGTGATTTAGTAAGGAATATCTTAACGTACAAACAGTAAAAGTTATAATATTTTTAGGACACCTATCTTTTCATTAACTCTACTACCGCCCTATATAAAATGTACACGTAAAATGAACTCTCCGTCAAAGAAACGAGACAATATCGTCAACTTAGTTAATGGCCTGTGACTTCAACTGTACTGCCTAATGCCTGTAACAAAGTGAAAGGATCATTATAATAAAGTACATTGGTACTTATTTCGCGTAAAATTAAGAGAAGAAAGTTATCTATATACAACGTGATTTACTAGTCGACGTACATATCTAACGGAGGATATTTAAAATTCAGTTCCATATGATGAGTACTTGATACCTTATTGTTTTTATTTTATATCCCAATATTTAGTTAATTTATACCAAACAGAGAATACTCTATCGAAGCGTGAGTCAGCTGTTTGGCAGCGCAATTCGCGGACACGTTTTTCATATATTTTTAGGGGTAGGTAATAACTACATAGTATAAAATAAAGTCGCTTTCTCTGTCCATATTGTATGCTTAAATCTTTAAAACTAGGTAAGCAACGGATTTTGATGCTGTTTCTTTAATAGAAAGAGTGATTCAAGGGAAAGGTTTACATGTATAATGACATAGTACAAAGAAAGGAGTTTTACTCCGAATTTAATGCGTTCGAAGCCGCGCGGGTAAAAGCTAGTATTTAATATGATGTCTATGTATATATTTCGTCAACACAATATAAATCACCCTGTACATTACGATTATTATTTCTAGTAGAAGGTCGAGTGAGGTTGTATAGCTTCTTCCTTTTGTATGAACGTTGATGTGGCGTTTTTACAAATAGGTGGTTATTTTTTCTTGGTTTTTAGGATTGCGTAGGAAAAAGGAAATGAAACTCTTGTTGGATAAGTTTTTGTCTGTCCGTCTTTCTGTCGAAGATCTTTATGTTTGAATCATTTAGAGTTTTAAGTACATGACAATATCCATTAAGAGAAAAAAATACTTAGGTCGACATTTAAGTTAGAGCAATAAAAATACACGACCTTATTTGTGGCATATTTTGTCAGTCGCGAGGCATTCAAAACTTTTAAATATTTACTGTTGCCTTAGACAAAAAAAAATCCAATAAATACAATAATTTATGTCATAAGTTAAATCAATTGAAAAAACCTATACCAAAAACACAAAAAGCAAATAGAACGAATCTTCTAGAATGAAATAGAGTTCTAGCCCGACTCGCGGTTGCCCGTTTTCTTTTGTAATCTAGTCAATGCCACGGGATACGGTGTGATGTCTTTGACCTGTGTATAGGCTTGTTTTTATACTGTAGTGCTTTTACTTCACTGGGCGAAACAACCAATATGTATATGTCAGAGATCGACTATTCTTATGGTTGATATTAGAAGAGTGCGTATCGCCGGTACCAAATATGGTGCTAGACGGAGTCTATGTGACATCGAGCGAGCAGCCGTCAGAGTGATGGAGATTGTCTTGGGCTATGGTGACGAGCGGTTGGAAAGTGTAATATGGGTGTCTGCGTACAAACTGTCCGGCCTTCTTGTGAATTTACGAATGACCTATTTATAATTGCTATCAAGATATGATAATAACAGCAATGAGATACTGTAAGCATTGGTTTTATTTGATTCTAACACATTACCCATGTACGCCCACAAGTTATACCACAAGATAGCCCCTGTAGACGGCTCTGATGATGAAGGTATCCTGCCGTCTTCGTCATATATAACAATTGACATTCTTATGTCCCCAATGCTTAGGTGTGTTTGGCTTGCATTGTTAATGAATGTTCGTGACTCTTGAACGCAAAAACCACAACTTAATAGTATTCAAACATATAGGCTACATATATGATACTTAATGTCATATAAAGTAAGAAAGAAACATTTATAATTTTTAAACGTTCATTTCAAGCTTTTCAGGAAGAAGTCAGAATGCAGTGTGTATTATTACGGCAGGCATCTTTTTAAATCATGTGATTGACTAACGTCATGCACTTTCATCAGCTTGATATTAAGCCTTTTATAGCTTACTCTTACCTGCAAAGACATATTTTGTCCATTAGGTCATATACTAATCACACTCTGAAATACTCACATCATACAATTACCGTTTCTTTTACCATGCAGGTTTAAAAACGCTCAAACCTCTTCTCCAACCATTAAAAAAAAACATCAAAGAAAACTGACCTCGTGTAACCGTTCGCAATTCAAAACACATCAAAAACACAAATCGGACGTTTTACGGAAAACCTTTTTGAATTCCTTTAACCCATACGATCAAAAATGCTGGCCGAAAACAGAATCCTGGAACGTACAGCGACACCGCCCAAGTGTAAATAAAAAGGTTTTATCTGTATATATTTTTTTGGTAAAGGAATCGTATATTAAAAAGGCTATTCTGCCTTTGTTCTGAGTATTCAACAATGATTTAGGAAGCAAATGGATATGTATTTTTTGTTATGAACCAACTAAAATCTATACAAAGTTTTGCCATATATACCTACTTCTTTAATGTTTTCTCTGACTTTATTATAATTTCAAACAGACATTATGTTGTTTCTTAATATATTTTTATATGAGAATTGATAATCCGTTAAATTTTAAACTTTTTTTGGTAAATTTACGAGTTATTTACTTCTATCAACCCATTTTTTTTAAGGCAGATTTTTCAATTTTATTCCCACACAATTGTCAAATTTTCTATTCATCCAAGGTTTTGTGTTTAAAAAAGAGAAAGTTACCCAAATCATTCTTATCTAGCACACGTTTTCGCAGAGAACGTATAAATATGCACCTTTATCACCTTCAGCAGTTTACCATATCCACAGACAGCCCAAGTCATTGCCATTCAATAAGATGAGGAATGTGAAAAATTATATGGAAATACGAATAGATATTTGCCAAAGGTTGGAAAAGAGAGCAGAATTTCACGAAAAATACCATTCTCATTATGAGAGTAAGCTTTAGTTACATTTTATTTATTTCAGTGGTTTTTGTTGTTTATACATTTGTAAGGACAAAGAATTTCTCCGCAGATTAAAAATATCGGATGCCATTTGACTTTACTGTGAAACCTACACGTATATTCTGGTATTGTACAGTGATTCATTAGTGTCTTTTCTTTTATATAATATAGGAAAGCAAACGAGCATGCGGGTCACCTGATGGTAAGTGATCACCGCCGCCCATGACTACCCGCAACACTGTGGGTGTTGGGGGTGTGTTGCTGAGCCTTTGAAAAAATTAGGCAAAACGCAGGAACATCGTCCCTACTTCACCTCCGTTTTCAGTGCGACGGTGGTATTTCACCGGTCGAGTCAGCCCAGTAATCGCTGCAGACAGAGCCTACAGCAGGCTCTACCACTCCAAAAACCTGTATCCTATTATATGATCTTAAAAAGGCAGAAGACTTTTTATTTTATTCATAATATCTTTACCCTTTTGATAATTTTGCAGTTTACAAGCGCATGCCCATATTTAATATAACCGTAAGTAATTTAAATGTTAAATTTGCATAATTGTTTTAACAAAGTAAACATTGTTCATGCTCTAAGCTCTCCGGCTATTACACAGACCGGGTAAAAGCCAGAGAGTCTAACTACCCTTGTTCATAAACAAAACAACTTTAACTTAAATAACTCTGCCCTCACAATAACATTAGTTAAGCGTGTCTGCACCTTAACTCTCATTGCACTTGAGGCGAAGTTAACAACTCGGGTCATTTGGAGTCATAGAACTATGTAACGCAGAGAATATAGACACGTTTGGACGAGAAACGTCTTTAAAATCGTTAACATACAATAAGTCTATATCGTATAACCTAAGTAAGTAAGTATAAGTACATCCTGTACAAGAGTTACAATCGAATTAAATTTCTTGGTACTTTTATTCCGTCCGAAGCAGTTGTTGCAGCAAATAGGGTAACTTTCTTGGTATCAATTCTACAATTCTACTATCCTACTAATATTATAAACGTGAAAGTATGGATGTATGGATGTTTGTCACTCCTTCGCGCAAAAACTACTGGACGTATTCTGATGAAACTCTACAGCAACATAGTCTGCACATCAGAACAACACATGGGTACTTTTTACCGCGGGAAAACATTTCACGGGAAACCGATTACCACGCGAACGTATTATCAAAAGTATTATGTGATTTGGGTTAGTTATAAGGGTTAGTTTTGTAGCTCAGATGTGATCAGCTTAACTACAATATTTACTTTGGTTATATTTAGTTCAAACCAAATCAAACTACTTTGAGGCTGAAATTAAACTAAGTTTTCATCAAGTTTACTCAGAAATCTTAAAACTAAATTGGAAATGCATGTCAAGCTTGAGTTAAGTTATTAATTAAGGAGCAATTCAACAAATAGTTAACCACCTGTAGATGCAAAACGGACTGTTTTCCGGCTTTTGGTCTTAGCCCTGTCGAAATAATTCAGTCTTGGCCTAATTACTTATTTTCCAGCTCTAAAAAGAACTATCTTTATGACTCGTAGACTTTTTGTTCAAATAACATATTCCTGTAATACAACCAACCCTCAAAACTGATATAATACTAATAGGATTTATATTATTTAGTAATCACCAACAAAATGATTTAAATAATCGGATTTGCTACCACACCGGGCGCTTACCCGTTTTAATTTGATGCAAAATATCGCTGCATTCTGTGGTGGCCAATACTTAAATCTGGCTTGCTTATTATTTTTGCATTAAACGTAGTTTGTTAGTTTACACAGTTTTTTATGAAAAACCAATAATCCGTACAAGAAAATATTTACAAATATTTCTTTAACTTAATTTGCCAAATTGTTGACTACGGTCCCCTTTTTTTAATTTTATTGATGTTGATTCTCTTTATATTTTATTGTTGTATTCAATTTAAACTTCCTTTTAATAACGTTTAATATTTCATCTGTTTTATTTCTTGTCAAGTGCTCATATTAATTATGAAACCAATGTCTTACTGTCTGGCTTCTGGCTTAACTTTAGCTTAGTGCAGAGCCACCATTATCCCGTGTTTAGAATACTAAGAGCTTTGTTAAATTTGTTTAGATATTATTAGATTGTAAATTTTTACTTCGGCAAATAAATATTATTATTGAATCCTAAAAACTACTTTTAATTCAGTTTCTTTTTATTGGAGAGATGACACAACAAGAATAGGTACTATTTAAAATCAAAACAATTAATATATATCGCCAAATTTTAATTCCTAATATCATCAACATTCCTAATTTTGAAATCCGGGTGATCTGCATAGCAAATCCCACTGCTGAAGCGTTTCTACTTAAGGAAGCGCAGACTGTTAATGATTTGTAAACATTATACCAAACATTCCACGCCTGCAAATATTTTACGACCAATAAATTGAAGAACGTCGGAAATTAGATGTTTGCAAATTTTATGATTTCCGCCACGTGATTCGATGGCGGTTCTACTTGAGCAGTGTTTTCAGTTGTTTGTAAAGGTTAATGATCAAGACGTTTAGTATGGAATTACAAGTTTCTGATGAAACATTGTTGTTTACAATTTTCAAGAGGTCAAGCCATAAAATCCATCTTTACTTAACCAATGCTACAATTTTTCAAAAAAAAACCTCAGGAACAGAGATACCAGGAAATCCTTTCTATGAATCTATTTCTGTGATAATCACATTTTAAACTTAATATAAAATTCAAAATCGAGCAATAAAATGTGACCATAAAGTATGAAGTCAAGTTATTTCCCCCACCATCTCCTTATTCAATAATGAACTAACGACCAACTATCTAGGGCATACTATGAGACCTAATTCTGACTTTAAATGAAGCAAGTTATACTGAAAGTTTGCTGTATAACCCAGTTTGAAGCTTCATTGCACGACTGGAAAACCGAACGCTGTTTACCCGACTTCGGTTTAAAGGGGGTTTATGTGACGTTCTTTCGATGGAGGGAATAGTCTGATTTTAATTATATTGGAGGGGTGAGTCTTAAATTTTTAATGAAGTAATGCTTAGATAGTTTTAATACCTTGCTAATATTTATTCTTAGATCATGTCAACAACACAGATACACACACGCACACTCATATACACGCACATACTCTCACACACCGTACATAGAATATTCTAATATCTTACCTTACTTTTATATCTAGAATTTGTTATGTTTTTCTTTCTAATAAGAACCTTAAATGCATTAATAACCTGGGTATCCTGGAGTCCTACATCACAAGTTTCGGCTTATCTCAGGCTCCAGTCTCCCCTTACATTTTTGTCATTGATTTGTATAATGTAAGTTATATACTACTACATTAATAAATAAAATTCTATGTTTAAGAGCAAAGTTGCCAGAGACCAAAAATACAGACCCATTCAAATCTTAGAGCATTTAACCAAACGAGATGGCATAGCAGGCCTTTCCCCTCAGGCAAATCTTGGTCATAGCGATGGTCATAGTCGTGAACAAAAGTACCACGCACGGTACTTGATCATTCTGTGTCGTTCTGTCATGTGTTTATGTGCTCCACAAAATGGTGATTTGTTCGGTTTTGTTGGGTAAACGACGTTCAGAAACTTCGAATTTACGTTTACATGGGATTTCATATCACCTGTTAGTATTTTTGGCAATTTACTACACTATTTATTGATATTTTCGAATTTTGACCTTGATCGTAACGACACTTTAAACGATGGCAAATGTAAACAACGAATATTATATTAGGGAGACAAGCTGTCAACGCTGTCAAAGCTGACAACCACTGTGATAAGATTTCTTTTTAATTTTATTAATGTCGTTTTTACAGGCCTGGATTCTAGATAGTGATGGGAAAATAAAAGTGAATTGATTTGAATGACTGGTGGGATGAATGAATGGTTCGAAAAATATAAAGTTTAGCAGACATATATTAGGTACTAAATAGCGCTTACAGGTTTTAAGCTAAGACTTGCGAAGATGCGGACTAAAACCTAAGCTAGTATTAAAATAAACCTTATTATTTGTAGTTTCCCAAAAAATCCAAGTGTAAAGGACATTCTGACCACTGAGCTACCGCGCCGCTACAGTTACCCAACGAAATTTCTCCCAGTATCTATGTGGTTTCGTCATATAGCTGACGTTATTCCATCAAATGACAGGAGTTTCCGCCTCTTCATTTCAGTAGAAATACCTTCACAGGATATTTAACTACTAAATAAGATGAAACAAGCTAATGATTGAGATTTTACTATTAGTTTTGCATTTTAAAAATGCTTTTTTGTTATCTACTGTTATAACTCATTAATAAAACAATTATTTAGAACTATAATGATTGTATTGTATTCTGCTAAAATTCTACAAAAATAAAAGGTTTTATTTTAAACTGATGTTAGCATCTTACAAATTTACAATTGTAGTAGTATTAAGAAGAAAAGGTAAATTTAATAACTAAATTGAACATAAAACTTCATTCGTTCAATAAAAAAACCCATTCATTCTTATTGTTATTGTCACATCACTTCCTCGTCCCCCACTAAAAGTGCCTGAAAAATATGTTCCTGCTAAAATAATCTTGTCATCTCCTTTGGTTAAATGCTCTAAGATTCAAATGTGCCAATGTAAAAAAACACTACTTATATTTCACAACTCCTTTTGACCAGACTTCTGTTTTTTACTATAAAGAAAACAACTCAGCTAATTAGCTTTTTAAACAGACAGCCATTATCAACCAAATAATTCTGTCTCAATTCACAAAGCCTCACGAAACCCTTTGTGCCTTCAATATTAAAAAGAAAACGTTCGATGTTTGAAATCCCGCAAACAAAATAATCCATTGTTCACCTTTATTTATCTGGGAGCTAAGCGCCAATCATTCTTACAGCGCGCAATCTTTGGGAAAACAAACCTCTTTGCCGCAACTCGCTCTCTGGCAGTAAATAATGGTGTGAAAAAGAAAAAAACAACGCCCCAAAGAGAAATGTTTCAATTTCTTCTCTAACGATACATCACTGGCGGCTTTTTGTTTTGTTTTTTTTTTGGTCATTAGCTTTTTAATTTCGGAAGGTTTGAAAGGAGGTTGGTAAATAGTTTTGGTGATTTCTGGTGGAGATTTTTGATGATATATTCAAAGTTAAACATCACTAGCTATTTGAATTGATCAAAGGAAGCTAATACCTATTGTTTGTTGGTACTTTTTTGTATTACACTCATTCTATTATTTTATTGTACGCGTTAAATTCGGAGTAAAACTCCTTTCCCTGTACTATGTTATACAAGTAAACCTTCCTCTTAAATCACTCCATCTATTAAAAAACGCATCAAAATCCGTTGCGTAGTTTTAAACATTTAAGCATAGCATACATAGTGACAGAGAAAGCGACTTTGTTTTATACTATGTCATGATGCCGAAATACAGCTATTCATAAAGACATATAAATTTCATTCTTTCATTCATATACATTATATATGTGTAGTTAAATAGGTGTTTAGAACTCTTCTGAAGGCATTCAGCTCGTTTTTTCAACACGATATACATTTACTATTAACAGACCTCTATTTCTTTCAATAATTCGTCTTGCTTAACAAAACTAATGATGTTTTTCCGCTGTAGCGACGCCATTTTGATTTGGAACGAACTGCACTCTATCTCCATAGAATAAAAAGGAAGAAATGTTAAAATTGTTTTTTGTGATCAAGTGATTTATTTTGTGCCTTTTTCGTCCCTGAGGATGCCACTAACGCTAAAGGGTTACAAAATGGGGGACACACAGTCAAGAAGAATGGAGCAAAGCGTCTTGTGAAATAGTGTTATGTATTTTTTTATTATTAAATTAAGAATAATGTGCTTAATTTCATAAATTATATTTAGGGTAGGTTAATAACAGTATTAAATATTATTACGTTGCTAAAAACGGATTTCAAATTGTCTGTATTAGTAAATTGTTTTTAAAAAGATTGGTTTATTTACCTGTTCTAATTAAAACTGTTTTTTTTTTATTAACTTATCGAGAACAAGTCTAAAAATTAAGTAATTTTAATTGCCATTGTTGAAGTTTAGAACACAACAACCAGTGCTGAAACATTAAAATTGCTAATCACATTATAGTAGCGTAAGTAATTCAAATCAAAATTAAGTGTCTTCATTTTCGGTGCATAATTTTCTTTGCAATTATTTTACAAGTATTATTTAAGTAATAAAAAAACACCCAACCGCTAACCCAAGTACTCTATTGTATTTAGTTATTTGACTATTCAACATTCTTCCGACCAGTGTGTCCCAGAGTAACGACGTGAAATAAATAATGATGTCTCCTTCAACTGTGAGACGTATAATAAATGGATCTTTAACGTATCTAGTGAATTATTTTCAATATATCTACTTTGGGAAGAAAATGTATGGAAGAAAATATAAGGTAAATGTACGTTTGTAGGCTTCGATGTTTATGTTCGGGTTACGTGTGCGATATTTTTGAACATGTTGGTTTATTGTGTACATTATTTATGGTCAATATCATGTATACATATAATTATGACAAATATTTTTATTAGTTAACGCGGTAGGTTAATCAAATCTATGTCTCACGAGAGATAAAAAAAATTGTTAAAGGTTTTTTTTAATTTTGACAATATAAGTATAATAAAAAGTGTAGGTACATGCAGTTATATTTTTCCATATTGATTTTTTCAATTTTATATATCTAGAAAGACAGTGAGTTAATATTCTTGTTCAAATGTATAAATTGAAATCCTTTAACACTCTTATACGACCATACTAATAACCAAAAGCTTAAAAGCATAATATTAATTCTGAATAATTAAATTTAGTCAAGTAAATAATATTCAGCATTTTAATCTCTAGTGCCCATAATAATATCCTTAAGGTTCCTACGTCGACTATCTCTGTCTCTATCATCAGATAAGGGACGGTAAGGGACGGAAGACATCAGTTTCAGCCGGACGGCGGATATGCGTAAATCTATTGAAAGGTACGAGCTATTGATTACGTAGGGCTGCCTGTTAAAAGATCAAATTCGTAAAATTATATTCAATAATCAACAAAAAATATTATGAACGGTTCCAAAAAAAGGTTTTTGGTAAAAAAAATACACAAACGAATATTAAAACTTATGTGAATTTAAATTAACTTTTTTTGGCAGCGCTGACTCTATATATCTTGGCAAATGCGACCTTTATTCTTATCTGTAAATTATTTGTAAATAAATTTTTGTTAAAGGCAGTCAAGATCTAAAATAAATTGTCATTTTGGTGGAAAATAGACTGTTTGTTACCTTAAACAGTTAGCAAGTGACCAAAAGTAGTATTTACTACCTACTTTTTAGGACTCCTTATCGAAAGCTAACTAAAAAAAAGCGCCCGAGACTCCGTTCGCGTGGAAGTCGGTTTCCCGTGGGAATGAGAAGTTTTCCCGCGGTAAAAAGTACCTTATGTGTTATTCTGACCTATATTGCTGCAAAGTTTCATCCAAACCCGTCCAGTAGTTTTTACGTGAAAGAGTAACCAACATCCATACATCCTCACATACTCACAAACTTTCACATTTATAATATTAGTAGGATTTGTGCCACCCCTACTGCAGGCAGGTATTAGGTGCTCTGCCTAGTTTGTGGTCGCAATATTAAAGTAGATACTACCTCGTTGACAGCTATATTTCATTAAAACCACTCCAGCTCGTAGAGTCAACATTGAAGGCTAAAACATACTCGTACGTAGAGAATTATAAAAATGGGATTTTGTAGCGCTTTTTATATTAGAGTTCTGAATCTAACAAATCTCAGGGACTAGAGTTTCGAATTGTTTTTTTTTGTGTTGTATATACGGGGTGTAAAAGAACTGCTTCCGTAAACAAAAACTGGGCATTGCTGGAGGGGTACTGGTTACGTTTTGAGCAAAAAAAAAAGATTTTATGATTAACAGAAAAAAATTTCTTCTACGTAATCATACAAAATTGAATTTATACTATCAGATTTTGCGATGATTTCAAATTAAATAGGGTTTTAATTTAATTTGCAATGTAAATAATCGTACCTAAACCAAGAGTTGATGTGTAAGCGATGATTTCAAGCGCCGAATATGACTTTTCAATCCTTAATAACTTTATTTAATTTGGTTTTCTGGGTATACTGTTGAATTTAGTTACTTTTGAGACTCCAGAATACATGGGTTCGGGCTTCGGAAGTGGTCTTTTTACACCCGTTATAGTCAATTTATTCAGGAAGGGTAAAGAGTATACAACACCATCCTACTACTAAAAGAAATGAAGCATAATAAAAACCTTGCGTGCACTGCTTAAATGGTGGCTTTAATATATTTTTAATCGGTTTTTTTTATCTGTTTTCGGGTAAAACTGCAGGGCACTGGTAGTTAACATTAACTTCTGATTATTTTATGAAAAAAGACAAAAAATCTTCTTCATCTCCGAGAAACAAAACGATAATTGCGAATTACAAAATATTCGTATTGTTACATTAAGGGCTGTGACGTTTCATTTTGTTAACCTTTTGGCGTCCTTCATGACATTTAGAGTTGGGTTCTGTATGTCATTACATCGGATCTAAATGTTAACACTAGTGATAAGCTGTGACGCGGGTGAGGGTAAACGGGTAAATTGGTGCGGTATATGTAAGGGGAAAATGGGTTGAAAGACGTTTTTAGTTAGATTAAGTTCATTTCGTAAACGTTATGTTTCAAATGAGCTTCATTGTTCATAGTCTACAGTAGTTTGCATTAAAGTTAAATTACGTACCTACATGCTGTACTATGTTAATGCTTTTTAAAATAGTGCGAGTCGTTCATCTAATAACGACATCTTATTTCCATAATATTACAAGAAATGTTTTCAAAACTACGATAAGTGTTCGGTCTTAATTGAGGTGATTCTTGAGTAATACTTACCTATTATTAGTCTTACACTTAGTTACGTGTCTTCACGCACACTACTATTAACTGTCCCTATAAGAATTTAACTAAACTCCAACGATGTTTGAATTCATTCAATATCTAAGAAAGACATGTCTTTCCTATATAAGTGTCAAACTAATCTGTACCTTATTAGTGAGAATAATAAGTATTTAAATCCAAGCGGCTTTACGCACTTTCATGAGATAAATTGAATAAAACAGTTTAAGAATATAATAATTAAAAAAAACGGTTCCAATAGCTAAAACATTGCTAAAATTCAGTTTCCACATTTGTAAGAACTAGGTGAGAAGGTTCCTCTCTAGAGCCATTCAAACCCAAGACAAAAACGAAAATTACGCAAACATTCCTCTTTAACTAAATTCGTTTTATCCCAACTATGAACGTGTCGCTTACGCAGCATTGTTTCAATTTAGATCGCACCCTAATTCTAAGTTATTTATCTATGTCTTACAAAACAAGGAACTTGAGAATAGTTGAGAGTGTGTCCTTAGGGCGTAGGGCCTTGGCAAGGAATTTCTATTGTGTCGCGAATTAAGGTTTAATTTGTGTACTGTGTCGGTATTGTGATACACGACATGTATATGTTGTTTTGAATTTTCCAAAAGTATGGGTACGTTACGGTGTATTTGAGATGTAAGCCTGTGGTGAACTATATGGACGATTTAGAGACAGATTTTTTTGTTTTATATTTTTTACATTAAGGTAAAGGCTCGTTTGTGAATGTGGTAAACATAACTCTCTGCGACTTATTCCAAAAAAAAATTACAAAATTTTACTAATTTCAATTGCCTGCAAATATAACCATATATTGTTGCTGCAAATAAAGTTTTAATTATTTTTTTAGGTCAAAAAATGTTGATAGATATTTTTTATAACATAAAATAAAAAGCATTAACGAGAAAATAAACTTAAACTCACTTTTCAAAATCTATTTATACCTTACCTTACTTCGGTTCCAACCCATTTTAGCCTTTAGTCAAAAAATACTTATTTCATACTACACAGTATAGGGTTGAAATTTTAAAGTTTAGTAGTAAATAACTTACGACCAAATTCACTTTTCAAAATCGAGATGCATACAATAACTCAGCGAACCCTTTAAATTTTTCAAACTGAACATTAACTTGAAAATTTGATCGCAAATTCCCTGTATAAACGGTACCGATAGAACTAAAAAGGAGACCCACTTTTTACCTAACTCTAGATACCGGGTGATACCAATTACGTGCATCTACGTTAAATTCGACTTTATTACCACGTTCCGCGCCGCCGGCGACGGTTCCTTTGAGGTATGTCGGGGTCTCGTTAAATTCCGACGCGATATCCGAATTTTACGTGGGGATATCCGAATTTGTACCAATTTGGTATTTTTTACAGGAGAGCCTTTTTTTGTTGATTTGAATAGATGGATAGGTATCGACAGTTATTCAGTGTTAGTTTTAATTGGTTTGTGAGTAATTTTGGACGGAAAATATTGTTACGAAATTAAATGACAGTTGTTTGTAGCAATTTCTTATGGTGTATCGTATTTATTATTTTTGCTTCAACAAAATACCGACTTTTTAATCACTAGTCAAGGTATTTCTTTGGCTTTTGGTATGTTTCTATGTGGATTTTAAACATCATGGGACCGAGTTGTAAAGTCTACTAATACTATAGTTTTTATTTCAAAATCGAACACCTTGTACCCACATTTTTAATTGAAATTCAACTATCTTGAAAGCAACCTTTTCAAAAAGCTAACAAACCCTCTTTCAAAAACTGTTATTGTCAATAAAACACAAACAAATAACAATCCTTTTGCTTACGAAATAAGCTATTTATTCAAACTTCCGAACATAAAACAAAAGAACAACACACATTTTCGTCTCTCAACTTCATAATACTCTATAAAGATTAAAGTTAGAAAACAATCAACTCAACTTGGCTTGAAAATACTTCAAATCTCAGATACTATACTGCTATCTCTTTTAATCATCATGGAGATAGAAAGAGATGGCAAGATTCGTTTAGATATCTAAAATAAAGGGTGAATGCAAAGTATTTAGCAACTTTGTACTGAAAGGCAGTTTCATTTAACGACATTTGAACTCTAATATTGTTTTAGGTAGTCATAAACTTGCATAAATTATATATCTAGGTAACTTTAATCATTTCAAGCCATTATGTGAACAAAGTTAACAAGTAACTGAAGCATAAACATTATAACTTAAAGTGTGCAATAATATGTGATTATTGTATCTAATGTGAAATCACATATTTATGGTGTAAACTCGTGGCCGCCCGCGACTTCGTTCGCGTGGAAGTCGGTTTCCCGTGGGAAAGAGAAGTTTTCCCGCGGTACAAAGTACCCTATATGTTATTCTGATGTAGGTATAACCTATATTACTGTAAAGTTTCATCAAAATCCATCCAGTAGTTTTTACGTGAAAGAGTAACAAACATCCATACATCCATACTCACAAACTTTCACGTTTATAATGTAAAGTAGGATTGCGCAGATACTTTTGGTCTTTTATATAATATGACATTTATTTATGACGCTACTTATCTGAGCTGTCATCATGATATCAAAAAGTTATGAATAACAAATATATTTAGGTATTAATTAATTAGGTAGGAATGAATGAATGAATTATTTATTGCAAGAAATAAAGACTCTTATTTCAAGATTTACGGAGAAGTTAATATACCGATTACAAGATATAATATCTACACAAAATTAAGTTTAAATTCCAATAAAAATAAATACACCATGATTCAATTAAATTGAAAAACATAAACGAAAAATATAATGGCTAGTCCTGCACCATTCCCCCCGAAATTATAATTATAATCATATAAATGTTTTCCATATTTGTGAAGGTAAAGGTAACCTTACCAAAGCCATCTGGAAGTCGTGAGTGTGTTCGGGTTTAACGACTTTAAAGCTTTGACGTTTGCTGAAAATCGACTACGGTCGAAGCATTTGGGAAAAATACGTGGAGTTGCTTCGATTTCAAAAA
Organism: Emmelina monodactyla; assembly: GCA_916618145.1. Classification (NCBI taxonomy): domain Eukaryota; kingdom Metazoa; phylum Arthropoda; class Insecta; order Lepidoptera; family Pterophoridae; genus Emmelina; species Emmelina monodactyla. The sequence goes on along the minus strand of OU745323.1, from coordinate 1,308,274 downwards.
TAAATTTACGTTATCCTAATGAAGCTCTATTTTATATAAAAAAAGCCACGCTAATACAAATTTACGCTTGAAAGACTAGCTTTCTCGTAGCTAGTTAAAACAAACTCTTGTACTTTGTAAGATGAAACGCGTCATAAGAAATACAAGACCTTTTACAAAATTTGCTGATAGTTACCTAATACTAGTCAGGCTGTAAAGTACTTATTAACGTTAGTGATGCCATAAATGTTTAAACCATAAATGGGTTGGCACTTTTAGGTAAACTTTGAAAAATAAATCACCGTGTAAGAACTATAACCAGTGACGTTTTTCCCATAGGGACCATCGGGCATTTGCCCGGGGCGGCCCATTTTCAAGGGGCGGCCCGGACATGGAAAAAAAAATACTCAAGAGCATGGGTAGAACTATTATAAAAGTCATTTATTTTAAGTTTCAACAAGTAAATACCTGTACCTAAGTGATCGAGTGCATGTGTATTCCTGCCTGTCGGCTCTTGTCGGTGTCGGCGCAAACAAGGGAGTTTGACCCCTTTTTAAAAAATCACATCCAAAAACTGGGTAATCCAGGAAAAGGTCATGTGTCGTACCTATCATTTGATACATACGTAAATATTAACAAAATAATGGGTAACAAAGCAAAATATTTTTCTTTCAATGTTGACAACTGTTACACCTGTTGAGAGATTTCTGTGTTTTCTTCCCAATACCGGACATAAAGCGGACGAAATGTGTAAAGCTGTTGTTGATATCTTTGAATCATATGATATCGATATAAAAAACTGTCGACGACAATCGTACGATAACGCTAGCAACATGTCTGGGCGTTACAATGGACTGCAGATGAAAATTAAAGATTAAATAAATATATATTTTATGTTCCGTGCTCAGCACATTCGTTAAATTTAATTGGATCGTCAGCTACCGAGTGCTGTAAACAAGGATCGGAATTTTTTGGTTTTTTACAAAACTTGTACGTTTTTTTACAGCCTCTAGTAGTAGATCAAAAAGACTTCAAAAATGCTTAACCGAACCCCAAAACGTATCTGTGAAAAATTTGTCTGCTACGAGATGGTCAGCTAGAGATGATGCATGCTCTAGTTTAAATGAAAACTGGGAACAGATAATTACTGCGCTGAAAAAAATTGAAGAAGACGCATCTCAAAAGTCTCTCTGCAGGACCGAAGCAAAGGGATTGCTTCTGCAAATAAATACTTTTGAAACTGCTATAATGTCAGAGTTTTGGGGATCAATTTTAAACCAATTAAACTTGGTATCGAAGAAATTGCAAGCTACTGATATAGACGTTGAAGTAGTAGTACAACTTTACGACACCTAAATAAAATTCGTTGAAGAAAAAGGAGATAGTTTCGATAGTTATGAAGAGGTTGCCAAATTAAAATCCCACGTTTCTGAATACAAAACGACACAAAAACGATTAAAAAAAGGAAAATACAATTTGACGAATCCGCAGCAGGGGAAATTACTTTTTCAGACCGACCCCAGTTCCGCGTGCAGACTTTTCTCCCAATTTGCGATAATCTCATAGCAAAGCTTAAAAGACGACAGGTAGCTTATAACGAGATCAATAGTAAGTTTGCTTTCCTTTTAAAATTAAATGTGATAACCGAAACTGAAGTACAACTAACAGCTCCAGGCTACTTACCCTACAGATTTGGCTGATGTTTTTGCAGATGAATGTGTTTTGTTAAAAAACTATTTAACAAATTTAGAAAAACCAAAAAGCCTCAAACAATTATTTGGCATTATTAATGAGAAAAACTTAAAAGATATTTTCCCATTATGTTGATATAACACTAAGAATGTTTCTCTGTACTGCAGTTTCTAACTGTAGCGCTGAACGATCTTTTTCAGTGTTAAAAAGAATAAAAAATTACATGCGCTCTCGTCTAAGTGAAGAACGTTTAAATAATTTAGCAATTCTTAATATAGAAGCAGATTTAATAATGTCCATAAATTTCAATGACATAATTGATGATTTCGCTGAGCAAATGTCACATCGTCGCCCAATTTAAACGGTTATCTAATAATATAATTTAAAAAATGTTAATTAATGACCAGGTATAATCAATATTTTTTATGCGCGAGGCCTTCTAATTTTGTTTTATTTCTTACCAGACTCCAACGTAATTAATGGCATAGGTAACTACTAACTAAACCACAGAACAGCGACTCCGGCTTACAACTAAACTAATTTTATATTATGTGATAATCGGGTAGATGGGGTGAAGCCGTTAACCGCAAACTGCCTTTTTTATTTTGAAGAGTTTGAGGGGCGGCCGTATAATTATTGCTCGGCGTGTAAATATCTAAAATACGTTCCAGACTATAACTAATAAAACCGGTTTTATAAACTTATATATAAGTATTTGCAACAACTTCTTAAATAAGAAATTATAAGCCGAATCAGTCTTGAAATCATAAAATGCCGTAACAGAATTATAAAATCTCCCAAAAGCTATAGCAGTCATACAAACTGACACCGTAGTATGTTTTTAAGGTAAGCTCATAACTAAACGTAGCTTAACATTATTGAAATTCAAATTTCGTAACAAAATTACAAAACAAATGTTTAAAGAGGCACGTATGTTTAATTTAGCCGTGTTTCCCACTCGCAAGATTTACCAGAAAACTCTGCTTAAAACAAAATTAGGAATTCTACTCGCGTTCTTAGAAAATCGATTCTATATAAAATTTACTTTCCGGCTGACGAGTCCCTTCTTAGTTAAGGGCTGTTCTTTAATGTGTATCTTAATTTAACGACGTCAGTTAAATTTAACCACGAGTTAACCAGACAGTCCGGTGCACAAATGAGTTTAGTTATTAGGGTTTAACTTGAAGATTACGTTACAAGTTAATTGTTTTAGTTGTGGTTTAAGTAGGTTTTTTATTGCTGTTTCTAAATCCTACTAATATTATAAACGTGAAAGTTTGTGAGTATGTATGGATGTATGGATGTTTGTTACTCTTTCATGTAACATTACAAAACGGATTTCAATGTAACTTTACAGTAATATAGGTTATACATCAGAATAACACGGGTCGGTGACATTTCGGACCAAAAAAACTCGGATACCTTCGCCAATGTATGGATTTTCAATTTTAATATTATTTTTTTCCATACATTGGCGAAGGTGTCCGAGTTTTTTTGGTCCGAAATGTCACCGACCCAATAACACATAGGGTACTTTTTACCGCGGGAAATCCTTCATTCCCTCGGGAAACCACGACACTCTCACTTTCACGTGAAAGGAGTCGCGTGCGGCCACTAGTGTAATATAAAGATAGTTCCCGCCACTTCTTATCCACTTGATTCAGATCTTTTTAGGAGATTCGCCGATACTTTCTACAATTGGTAAACATATTGGCGAGGGCTAGAGGCTAGTCGGTAAAAAGCAGATTGAAATCTAAAAAGAAAAATCTTTCTTAACTGCAATAATTTAAACTATTATATAAATTATGATTATTATAATTATAATAATGATTGTATAATTTCCGAAAAGAGTGCTAGGAGTTTTTTTCCGCCGGCTTTTTTCTCTCGGTCTACGGTTAGGTAAGTCGAAGTTTGTAACATTGACGTTCATTAAGTATATGTTACATATCTATGATGAATAAAAGAATTTTGATTTTATAGCCCGGTAGAGATAACTTGTTATACAAATATAATGATTTAAACCAAATCAATGATATGAGACTATTTTAATGATCATCTGTATGAAACCATAGGTATTTCTACTGAATTGAAGCATAGCCTATTAATGCTCAAAATCTTAGCTTAATTTTTTTTATCGGTCCTCCTCGATTTTAGGCGGTTTATTATTTTTTCTCTTTATTATATTAGAATTGATATAGAAAAAAACTCTTTGACTGCCTTGTTTCCTATTAAACAGAATAGAGTCTCACAAAGTTGTGTTAATTGACAGTCAACTACACGTAATTGCTGCCAAGTCAGAAACTTTTAATTTAATTGGGTTTTGCTACGAAATTGCGACGCCTTGCAAATTGTATAGCGAGCAAAGTGCAATTCTGTATTGAGCAGTTTGTGATTTATGATTTGAATTTACTGTTGTGTAAACATTTATAAATTTTCACATAGATTTATTTTCGAAAAGTTGGTATACAGTTTTAAATAATTATGACATGGGTGACTCAAAAGTAATGTTTCCCGTAATTTTTTAACAAGCAATTACATGCCACGAAAAGTATTGTGATTTTTTTAGGTTGCATTGGACTTAGTGAGCCATATAAATAAATAAAAAAATATGTAGATGCTTCACCTCACAAAATAATTAAGAAAAAATTCTTAGAATACTGTTGATTGATACAACTTTAAAAAAAGGACAGCATAGAAAATTTACTAAAAAATACACACAAAAACACGTACAATTTTAACATAAGTTATTACGCGTACTTTTACTTGCATAAGTTAAAAGTTGATCTAAAAGCATTTTATAGATAAACCTTACATTCCCCAAGTCAATTAAACTAAACTTTCTAACTGTTAATCAAATATTTCAACTTGTTTATTGTGACTCATTTAAATAGCAAATTAAAACAATTAGCTGTCCGGAGTTTAAACCAAAGTTAAACACAATCGGAACTTTTCTGATTTCAACGAAAACTTTGGAATTCGCTGAATAGAAATTATCGTTTGGTAAAATAACTAGTTTAATTTGGATAAGTATCTGGAGTTAATCCAATCCTACTAATATTATAAATGTGAAAGTTTATGAGTATGTGAGGATGTATGGATGTTTGTTACTGTGGTCTATACCACGGTTAAATGTTAATTTTTATTTGAGTTGAAATCATAAACTTGACATTTTTAATTCATTATTTCAATTATTTTATATGTAATGAATCACATAGAAGATAATGATGCTTGTTAACCAAAAAATAACTTTAATTTTTTAAATGATTTTATCTGTTAAATGATGTATTTCTTAAATACTTTCTGTTATTATAGCTTTTCTCAGACGTTTCCTTTGTTTACTCTCAAATATTTGGTCCTTATTTGATTTATTATAGAGTATAAGCGATAAAAATTTCTTTGTCAATCAGGAAAAATCCATAAAATTCTCGACACTCCCTGATTACCTACATTTTATAATGATTTCTTTACTTTAAACAGTAAACTCGGAAAAAGAAATCATTTTGGGTATTGGGAACACCTGACAAAAGAAAACGAGGGACGGTTAAAATGAGATTAGCACTTGATATTAAATACAGGGGGTTTCTGATCTACGACTTAGTTTTATTTTGAACTAGCGACCCGCCCACGCTTCGAAATGGTGTATTTTTGGCCGACTTGCTCACGAAACATTGATTTTAACTTAAAAAAACTTTTTTGATGGAGAAAACCTCATTAAAATCCTTCAACTGGTTTAGGAGGAGTTCGCGGACAAACATACAAACAGACAGAATTAGCGACTTGGATTTATACTATAATAATAAATAATAAATCTCCAGTCTAACACACCAATTATGTGGCCCTAAAGTAAGTTGCATTAAGCACTTGCGTTATAGGTACCACACAATGGACTAGGGGAGAACCTAGTTACAACCAGACATGAGCCAATATCGAAAAACCATTTTACGAAATTGGCCCGACCCGGGGATCGAACCCGGAACCATCCGCTTAGCAGTCCGGTCTATATACCGCTGCACCACAGAGGTCGTCAACTGTCACTATTTACTGATAATGAGGATACTGGTGGCCAGAAGTATTAGAAAAAGTCCTTACAGCTTGATAAAATAAAATTTATATTTATAAGTACTAATAAATAATAAATAAATATATTTACTAGTACTGGTAAAGTTGTGAGTGTAGATTATCAGGTAATTTCTAGAAATCCTAAACAATTGAAAAAAAACCGGCTATTTCAATTTTCAAATCATTCTTGGCTTTAAAGTTGACCATTTGAGCTCGTGCACAAATTTCGATTAAACCTAATAACTTAACTAACTCCTAACTTTTACAAGTAACAATTTCTATTTACACATTCTATATTATAACTTCAAAAAAATTACGATTGACTAAAATTACGTTCATACCAGAACAACCTCAATTCGAAATGAGTTTCCAACAGGTGAAAACAATGCACCGTAAAGAAGCAGGTTCCAAATTATTTCCTTTGAACAAAATAACAGAGGAGGAAAACAAGAAAATATTATGAAGTAATTAACCTCAGTTAACAGAGAGAACTGTGGTACAAGAGTTATACAAAAGGAGTTGATTAAATAATAATTAGACTAGATTTTAAATCCTGCTAATATTATAAACGTGAAAGTTTGTAAGTATGTATGGATGTTTGTTACTCTTTAACGTAAAAACTACTGGACGGATTTGGATGAAACTTTGCAGTAGTTTAGGTTATACATCAGAATAAGACAGAGTACTTTTTACCGCGGGAAAACTTCTCATTCCCACGGGAAACCGACTTCCACGCGTACGGAGTCGCGGGCGGCCACTAGTTGAAGAATAATAATTTATGTTTGTTAATTATAAGTACTGCGGAATGTTAAAGTCTGGTAACCACTTAGGTTAATTCCTAAACAGCAAATTTCAATAATCTACTACTCTATGTGTTTTTACGTCTCAGTAAACTATGTTAGGGATAGCTGTTGATACGGTAATGAAGGACACAAATGGATCGAACGTTAAATAACGAAACAAGCAGTTTCCAATCACTGGGAGTAAGAATATTGAGGCCGGCCATTAGTCGCCATTTACGATATTCCCGGTAGTATTGGTAGGTAGACTGTACGTTAAATACCCATTTGATAATTTGCTTCCATCTCTCTTAATAAAAACTGGATTAACTTCTTTCCTTTTCAAGCTATGGAGAGATCTTTGACTTTTTTACGGCGTATTTTTTACAGCTCTCAGGCAGTCTTGTCAATGAACGTACTTTGTTAAAGATGAAATTATTACTAATGTACTGGTTTTAAATATTTAAGTAACTAAACGGTAAAAACTAAACTAAGTCGGTTAAAAATTTAATTATTTTCAGAGCATGCAATATTCAACATCATTTTCGAGAGTGCCAATCAATCGACGCAAAACACTATAAAAACCAAAAAATAAAATGCTGTTAACACACTCATCATTTGAACAGCTTCATACATTGCGTTTTATTAGTTTCCAGTCACTAATGACTACTATCAAACACCAACCCTGTCACTAAACACTGAAAAATGTTGCCAACTGCGATATTTCTACCAAAAAAGGGTAGAAAAAAAACCAGTAAATCACTGCACCAAATCGTTTAATCTAGTGCAAAATGGACGAAATGTGTGGATGAATTGCAGCTATTACAATGAAATAAACGACACAATTATGTGTATGGTGTGTTCAGTTTTAATCCGGATTGGGTGACTGAAATATTTGCATAACCTAAAATATTTTGATATACCATTTTCTTTGTCAATTAGCTGGGCCACCAAAAGGTAGATTACGATTGGTGGTTACCAATATAATAAATTAATGAAATGAAATGAAACCACTTTATTGTATGTAGGATTAAAAACTAATCTCTTAAACATTGTCAAAAGCATAAAATAAAAAGTAAAAAAAGATGTCACGGGACACCCCTACATACATCAGCAATGCCCGTAGTAGACCGTGAGAAAAAGCTGGCGGAATAATATGGTAAAGTCAAGTGCTGTAAGCACTTGTGTTTTGAGTCTCATAGGGGAGAACCAAGTCAAACCTGCAAATTTTTAATCAGACACGAGCAAATTTGAACAATTCTTTTTAACAAATAGTAGTAATAGTCTGTCTTATCATTAAATAGCGTGCACTTTTCTCGTCGATATTACAGACTTTATAATATCAGTCATGTACTCTGTTTATCTTGCCCATCAAAATGGGAGCACAGAAAATAGCAAAGTAGAAAATGCGCTAGATAGCAGTGCCAAAGATGTAGTTATGCACCAAAATTCAACGATTTTGGGCGTCGATTGCTTAAACTCGGCGTACACATTGCTATTAAATAATCTAAGTAAAATAAACAAATTCTAATAAATTAAATGTGGGTATGTGTTTGTTACGCTTTCACGAAAAATCAACTGAACGGATTTAAATGAAACTTTGTATATAGAAAAACCTGGAATCAGAATAGATAAATAATTCCAAATTCAACCAAAGATTGAAAAAACATTAGCCACGTCAGCTTTAGCTTTCAGCTTTCGACAATCTTTGAACTTTACGAAGTTGAAGCAAAATTGTGTATATCGTAACTACAATATACGTGAAACTAACCCAACCGAAGTGGGCACTCATTTGAAGTGTAAGTTCCAAATTGGTTGATCGTGTATTCATTGATCCGGATGTTGTTACAGCAATCTAAGTTTCATACTTCGTAACTTCTAAGATTTACACAATCAAAATATGACGACCTCTGTGGTGCAGCGGTATATGTACCGGCCTGCTAAGCGGATGGTTGCGGTTTCGATCCCAGAGTCGGGCCAAATTCGTCAAAATGGTTTTTCGAAATTGGCTCGTGTCTGGGTGTAACTAGGTTCTCCCCTAGTCCATTGTGTGGTACCTATAGTACAAGCTCTGCTTAGTTTAGTTGGTGTGTTAGTCTGGAGATTTATTTATTTATTTAATAATTAGGTACTTGAAATTGAACTATTTTAAACGGATTAGTATTTCAATAAGAAAAAGTAGATATTCAAATTAGAATTGTATCAATGAAAGTTTTTTTAAAGAATATTAGGAGTGTATAAGTTTGTATCTTATTTATCCTTGTCCACGGTAGGTATTTGAAGCAATGCCGAAACGTCGATACGAATACGATAAAAATAAATATGAAAATTATAAAAGGAGCATATTCTTTAAAAAATTATCCGTTGTTAATTAGTAAAATTCCATAGAAGGATTTCCACAGAAGACTTTTTTTTAAAGATGAAAGGACCGAATAAAATTAAATTACCAGGTAAATTACCATGCACCATGTGGGTTTTCTCACGATGTTTTCATTTAAAGTGTGGGATTAATATTTAATTATGGACAAGGGAAGGAAACCGTGGGTCTTAAGTAACAGAAGGGAAGACGTACCTATACCTTTTCAAGAGAATAGATACATGAATTTCGGGGATATTTTTTAATGATTTTGAAATGAATATTAGGAACCACTTCAGAAGCGTTAAAAATCGATTTCCAAACTCTGATACAAGATGAGTATGTGCAGAGAAGATATATTCACAACACGGCTAGAAGACAAAGTAGGTATGTGTTATGTTTAATGTATGTGTTTAACATTTTTGTTATTTTGTCTGTCATAGATTAAAAAAAAAACAATTTGATGAGATATTTTAATAGCAGTGGAAATGAACATTGGCCTTTACAGTGAAGAAAACTTATTCACGTCACTGAGTTAAAAAATCACGTCCTAGTAAGCTTTAATCAGCTAACTAAAAATTACTTTAAGCATTGACTTTATTTTGCAGTAATTCGTAGAGATACTTTAAGTGTTATTAAAAAGAATTTTTTTTATTAAAAAATAAGTCGTAAAATGTAATAGAAAAGTAATTTCACAGCGAAAGGACTAACAAAAGTATCAATTAGAAGAAATTTATTACAGATACATCAAAGACTTAACAGCTACAACTCACCATAAAAAACAGCACGACGTAAACGATGGTTTTCAATTTATCAACTTTAAACTGTCGTAACTAGGCTACGGCATACTTTGGTGTCCTCGACTAAAATATGCTAAGGTTATTTTCATCTTAATAATCTGGCAACTGCGACAAAGTCACACAAACACTAAACACTTCACGCGCACAGACTCTAAACTGACACACACCTTTGCCTTTACCGAAATTAAAAAGTCAATCTGTCACTGCACTTTGAAATTTTCGAATTCAGAAACACGAGCGCGGAGTTTCATGCGGCGTTTGACGCGACCGTTTCGCGCCAATTTTTGATTGAGACTGCCTGAAGCTTGGCTGAAAAGAGGAATTTCAGCGTTAGAGCGAGACAGATATATTTGCTATTATATCTATCTCGTTTATATTATTCCTTGAAATTGCTAGGAGCAGCATTTCGACTAGACTATGTGGAGAATACGTTTATGATTTCATTTCTTGAGAGATTTAGTTTAAATCTGTTTAGAACGCACGGTATAAATATTTGTAAGATCATGTCACGTAGTTACAGCGACCAAAATAAACGGGGGATTTCTAGAGTTGATGTTGAGAGATATAAATAATTACACGTAAATGATTTTGCTGTGGCGTTTGAATTGTTCTTTTTTACATTTTATCTACGTTATTTACATTTCGCCAGCGTGGTGGATTACGGCTCAATCGTATGATTAAATTAAGATTGATAGGTTAATGAGATAAGAAACCGGATAATTAGCAATCTTAGTTCAAAATATACATTTTTCGTTTTTTTGTATGTAAAAAAAACTCATCCACATTTTAGATTGCAAAATACATAGCATCTATTTGTTGCAATTAGAATTAAAACAAACGCGAACACTAGAAACTAATATATTCTAGAAGGTAGGTACTTTATCATCATACTTTGACATCTGCCTGTTCGAAAGTTAAAATACGGCAGCGAATAAATAACCGATTATTGGAAATAACTCCTCTTTTGTGAAACTGTAGTCGTGGGAAATGTACTTTATATTTTATCGCTGGTTTTAAAGTGAAGCGAATGATATGTTTTTTATATGTATTTTAATAAATTAGGATAACTACTAAACAAATTGTTTGTGAATAGAAAAAAACTTATATATGACGAAGACGGCAGGATACCTTCGTCATCAGAGCCGTCTTCAGGGGCCGTATAGGACTATAACTTGGGTGGGCGTACGTGGGTTATGTGTTAGACTCAAATAAAACCAATAGAACTGTTTCAACACTGTAATTATCTCCTCTTGATAGCACTCCGTAGGTCATTCGATTAATTCACAAGAAGGCACGGATCACGGACAGTTTCTACGCAACCACCAAGCATTCACATTTTCCAACCGCTCTTCACCAAGACTTGAGACCATCTCTGTCACTCTGACAGCTGCTCGCTCGATGTCACATAGACTCTGTCTAGCACCATATTTGGTACTGGCAATCCGCACTCTTCTTATATCAACCATAAGCATAGTTGATCTCCGACACGGCCATCCTGCGTGTACACGTCCTCGTGTATTATACTGTGGACAAACACAAAACGACAGTATCTACTTGTTCCGCTCGGCCAATCCTGACCATTTATCATGACTCTACTTCAAACGCAAACCAAAATTTAAACTCATTCTCTGAACTATTGTTTTTACAACTTTCATAAAACAGTTATATCACAACACCAAAGTCAGTATAGATCATGTACCATCGATAAAGGTAATCACTTTATCACAACAAATCAATCATTGAAACAACCCACGACACGAGTGAACACCCCTCTATCTTCACGGCCTCGGCCAACCAGCAAAATCACCATTGCTCCCACCACACTAAGCCACCACGCTTTTCATAAGCCTCCACGCTTTTCCTAAGCCACCACCCCGACCTCCGCCAGATAGAGCTCTAACTCGCGTTTACTCAAAAACAATTAAACTTCGTCAACGCATTATCAATTTCATCTGGTACATGACCTACCAACAATGTCAATCATTTTTGACCGATCTATTGTAACGTCGCCATTAAAACAATTATTCAGTAAACAATGAGGTAAAATCACAAGAGAACTAGTTCTGTGCTGAGTACGCGTGTTTGATCAATAGGTACCAGTTAATAGCAGCAACCTTGTCAAATCGTTAACCATTAAATTACACCTTAAAACTTTCTTTAACCAACGAGCATTCAGCATCAGAATCATAAAAGAAACAATACGGATCACCTTGTGCTCTCAATAAGCCGTGGCAACTTAAGTCAACCCGCAACTTAGTGGGCGCACGTCTGGCCCCAGCCTCCGCGACGCAACCACCGCTCGTACACCAGGCTGCGACGTGTCCCGGCTCGCCACATTTAAAGCAAAGCAGTGCCCTCGCTGTATGCTGCTGCACGGCTGGGTTTGGTCCTCATGTCAGTACAACTTGTCATCGCGGCTCCAAACTTGGTTTATTTGTAAACTGTTTTGCTGAAACAAATTATATCACACAGTATCACATAGCTCGGCAAACTTTTATTCAAAGCAATTAACTCTCACCGGTTAGCGTGACGCAGTATCACAATTGGCTCCGACTCCACTGGTGTTCCCCTGGCTGCGCTGACTCAACGTACAATTCTTTTTTTATTTTATTTTTTTTACTGACGTTTCTTTGTCACAGGATCTGTTAGTATGCAGATTTTTGAACAAAAATCAAGACAAGGCTGTATGGCTTAGTTCCTTTGCCTGCTCGTAATATGAGCGTATTTAAAAACAACAACAACAAACAGATTTTTGAGGTTATGCAGGTTTTGGTTTGGTAGTAGTAAATCGGCTTGTGAACAGAATTTAATTCTCAGTGTATGACATTCCTTGGTATGCAATCCTTAACAACCACGCTGATGCTATTTTCTTCTTTCATTGTTTATCGTGACGACATGTTGACTAGGTACCACTTAATTAATGTTCTCAAAACACAATTTACAGTTGCGCATCATGATCTCGCGTCCGTGTCCTTCTTTTTCAAGTTTGAAATCAGGTAGCTTTATGCAATTTTTTTCAGTACATCTGCGCGCGCATGTTCTAATTTTGATTTTCAAACAATGCATAGCAACGCGCATGTTTACATTTTGTTTTTCAAACAATGCATAGCAACGGTCAATTTCACTTTTTCTTCTTCTCAATTTTGAACTAACACAGATCATAGCAACGGTCAATTTCTTTTTCTTCATTTGAACTAACACAGGATCATCCCACTTCTGATGACGAAGACGGCAGGATACCTTCGTCATCAGAGCCGTCTTCAGGGGCCGTATAGGACTATAACTTGGGTGGGCGTACGTGGGTTATGTGTTAGACTCAAATAAAACCAATAGAACTGTTTCAACACTGTAATTATCTCCTCTTGATAGCACTCCGTAGGTCATTCGATTAATTCACAAGAAGGCACGGATCACGGACAGTTTCTACGCAACCACCAAGCATTCACATTTTCCAACCGCTCTTCACCAAGACTTGAGACCATCTCTGTCACTCTGACAGCTGCTCGCTCGATGTCACATAGACTCTGTCTAGCACCATATTTGGTACTGGCAATCCGCACTCTTCTTATATCAACCATAAGCATAGTTGATCTCCGACATATATATTTTTTTTTTGTAAAAACTGTAATTTACACATTTTTTTAAATAAAAACACATACATTCCACTGCGAAACGAAAGCTACCAACATTAATCAAATAAGTTTTTTATGGTTCTATTTTGTTTACGTTTCTCTATAGACATTTAAAATTTCACTTTTAAACAAGACTGTGTTGTTGATTGTACCTTATACGCCTTACGATCTTAATATAAGGTAAATGCACCCATGAGGCAATCTTAACATTTTTGCACGCTATCAATGCATCTAGGTAACTATCAAAATCACAGCATTATCATTAAGCATATAAATACGGGGTGAAAAAGTACTACTCCTGAATACAAAAATTGATCATTGCTGGAGGGGTACCTACAGGTAAAGTTTTGAGAGAAAACATTTTTTTTTGCGTAATTGCACAAAATTGCATTTATACTATCAAATTTTGAAATGATTTCAAACTAAATAGGGTTTTAATTTAATTTGCAATGTAAATAATCGCACCTGAACCAACAGTTGATGTGTGAGCGGTGATTTGAAGCGCCGAATATGACTTTTCAATCGGAATATGACTTAATAACTTATTTAAACTGAGTTTTCTGGGTATACCGTTAGTAAACGATTGAGGCTCAAGAATACATGGTTTCAGGCTTCGGAAGTGGTCTTTTTACACCCGTTATATTTTATTCATAATACTTGAGTCCAATAAACAAGTCATTTGACTTGTAATTTTACTTTCATTTTAACATTTCGAAAGCACTTTTCCACGCTTTAATACAATTATATTACCTACTAGTGGCCGCTCGTGACTCAGTTCGCGTAAAAGTCGGTTTCCCGTGGGAATGCGAAGTTTTCCCGCGGTAAAAAGTTCCCTTAATTAATTCTTTCATAAGTACATATATTTTCGGTTTATAGAACCGTTTTCGTAGCGCACCGTTTTCAAGGATGAATAATTTTCCCCGTTTTTTTCACATTTTCCATTATTTCTTCGCTCCTAATAGTTGCAGCGTGATGCTTTATAAATGGTCTATTCAACACAAAAAGAATTTTTAAATTCGAACCAGTAGTTCCTGAGATTAGCGCGTTCAAACAAACAAACAAACAAACAAAATTAGTATAGATTTAAGTTTTTAAGTAAAATCTATTCAGTGTAGCTTCCAACAAATTATGAAGATTTCATCCTATTTATTTCAATAGAAGCTCCATTTACACTATGCTTCAGATATTTAAGGTTGTTTAAATATTTAAACATGATTAATGACATCGTTTAGCCTTTGTGTTGAATATTCAACCAATTCTATAGTTTCACACTACATTACACGAACCTTGTCCTGCTAATATTATAAACGTGAAAATTTGTGAGTATGGATGTTTGTTACTCTTTCACGTAAAAACTACTGGACGGATTTGGATGAAACTTTACAGTAATATAGGTTATACATCAGAATAAGACATAGGGTACTTTTTACCGCGGAAAAACTTCTCATTCCCACGGGAAACCGACTTCCACGCGGACGGAGTCGCGGGCGGCCACTAGTATAGAGTAATGTCATTAGCTACTGTAATTTATAAGTTTTGTGTTTTACAGGCTTTAGTGAAAGAATCTTTTATGTGGTTACTAAATTTTGGTTCGGTATTTTTAGTGCCTAATGACTTCGTTGGTTTACGGAATTTGATAATTTTTTGATTAAATAAAATTTTGACTTACGAGGCTTTTACTTATAATTTTCTTTTTTTAAGAGCTTATAACTAGTAATCGTTTATTGACAGATTTTTTTTTAACAAAATTTTACAGTTTGTACTAAAGTAAAATGGATTCGAAACGTAAGTTTTACTTACTTACTTTTGATTTCAAATAGCCCAATTTCACGATATTCCCATCGGATACATTAAGACTTAATTATAATTTTCCACAAAATACACTTCAGCCTTCGCGCCGTTCACTTAATTTGTTGGTATCCGCGATGACTGGGTTCATTCGATTCCATTTTTAAAACGAAATGACTGTCAATTATGAGGCAGCTTGGAGCAAATGCATCGCAAATTGAATTTAAGCTTGAATCAAGCGATTTCAGGGGAAGATACGGGAGTGTATCTCGCGATGGAATTAGAATAGGATTATTAAATACGAGTGGCCGCCCGAGACTCCGTTCGCGTGGTAGTCGGTTTCCCGTGGGAATGAGAAATTTTCCCGCGGTAAAAAGTACCCTATGTCCTTTCCTAAGTTCAGTCCTTTCTTCATACCAAATTTCATCAAAATCGGTTCAGTGGTTTAGGCGTAAAAGCGTAACAGACAGACAGACAGAGTTACTTTCGCATTTATAATATTATAAAGTAGGGACTAGTGGCCGCCCGCGACTCCGTTGGCGTAGAAGTCGGTTTCCCGTGGGAATGAGAAGTTTTCCCGCCGTAAAAAGTACCCTATGTGTTATTCTGATGTATAAACTATATTACTGCAAAGTTTTATCGAAATCCATTCAGTAGTTTTTACGTGAAAGAGTAACAAACATCCATACTCAAAAATTACACGTGTATAATATTAGTAGGATATTGATGTTAAGAATTAATATGAGACTAAGCTAGTCGAAATGAGACTTTTCTTTTTTTTTCAAATGCTACCTCGATGATAAATTAAGAAGTATACTGATATTAAATTAAGAAGTTAAATATAAACTAAACTATATTTGTTACATGTTCCTAATTTATAGCTTTTTCAACTAGGTATTGCACTGAATAGGAACCTCGAAGTTTTTGAAGTTTACTAGGTATTGCAAGTTCAAACGTTTAAGTTTTAAGCGCTAAGCACTAAAATGACCAAGTTTACAGTTTATAAGTTTAACGAGCTTGTTGACGTAACCACACTAAGCGATCGGTATCGTATACAGAACCTTTCAAATTTTCTAATAGTGCTTTAGATGTTTTATATTCTTTGCTTTTTTTTAACATAATATAGGAAAGTAAACGAGCATGGGGGTCACCTGATGGTAAGTGATCACCACCGCCCATGACTACCCGCAACACTGTGGGTGTTGGGGGTGTGTTGCTGAGCCTTTGACAAAATTGGGCACCGGATATCGCACTCACCGAACGAAACGCAGGAACATCGTCCCTACTTCACGTCGCGTCGGTTTCTGTGCGACGGTGGTATTTCACCGGTCGAGTCAGCCCAGTAATGGCTGCAGACAGAGCCTACAGCTAGACTCTGCCACTCCAGAAAAAACTTGCTGAATAAGATCAACGTCAAATGTGTATTTGGAAGTGACTCTCTAATTTGATTCACATAAATTTTTAGGATACTTATACGTATATTATAAACGCGAAAATGTATATGATCCACTTTCACGAAGAAACGTTTGTACTAATGTCTTTAAATCATGGAATACCTAGAGTTTTCTCTACACTCTGGGAAAGTAAAAAGCTACTTAAAAGGTTTACTCCAATGGGAAAATCATTTTGATTTGGTCGACACCGAATTACAATCCACGCAGACGAAGTTGCTGTTACCAACTAGTAAAATATAATCACTCATTTACCAAATACAGCTCCGTATGTTTCCACCATCTGCCGTGCATCGGCTCAGCAAATTGCCAATGAGGTATTCAGGAGTCCGCTTCAATGCTATTTACCAAGTATTTTACTCAGTATTGATTGATTGAAGGAGGTCGATTGATGGATTGATAAAGTTGATTGAAAACTGCCACAAATTGTGTTGGATAGTTCTTTGTTGTGTGAAGCTTTATTTTGGAGGGGGATTTGATTGATACCTATGCTTTTTTAAGGGTCTTAATAAAATTACAGATTACTTGAAATAATAACGTAAGTACTACAGTTTTATTAGAAGGTAATGGTAGATAGGATCCTTCTTTTCGTGTGAAAATTTAGGCTCTGCAGCACTAATTATTAGCACAAACACATACTGTGTCCGAGTTCTGAAAACTAAACTGCTGTAGGGAAATGCTTAATTCACTGGCTCGATTTTCAAACTCTCTTTAGAGCAATTTGATTGGACTCGTCAAATTCCAAGTGCTTATAATACTAACGCAGAACGATTTACGTAAAGTTCTAGTCAAATAGATTTATAACACATTTCAACCGCTCTAATTGCTGACAACATAAAATCAGACAATACCTCTGTGGAAACATCAATTCAATAGCTCTAACCATTATTGATAGAAAGCTCGCTTTCAAACTTTCACGAGCCTATAAATAACAAACATAATTCCAATTTGAACTCTATTCTTAATCAGTAAAGTACATTTTGCCTTGACAAGCCAATAAGGATGTTTATACAAAAAATGTTGGTCTAATAACTTGATGGATGGTATTTTATTATATTAAAAGGTAATGTAGTCAATAATCTGCTTTGGAAAGTTTTTGTCCGTATTCGTTTGTATGGAATTGAGATGAAAGCATTTTGAAAGGGATAAGAAGGGTTCCTACTTACGAAAACCTAAGAATAAAGCGAATTATACTCTAAAGCTAAGTTTCTGTGTACATAAATTTTTTATGAAATAAGAGAGCAAATTAGCAGATGGGCCACATAAAAATAAGTTATTACCAATCATCGCAAGATTTGATAGTGTATATGTAATTTTGTACAATTAAGTTTTTTTTTGTTAGTATTTTTTTTTGCTTAATAACGTAACCAGTACCCCTTCAGCAATGCTCATCTTTTTTTTTGGAAGCAGTCTTTTTACACCCCGTATACACCCACAATGGAATCGTTGTTAAAGGTGCGTTGCTAGCCGTTGAGAAATACTTCGCAGCCAGATATATCTCTTCAGAAATACCTTAGCTGGACGGTAACATAGTGGGGTAGTCCCACTATAGTCCAGAAATTTGGCCTAAAGCACAACCAAGCCAATTTTCAGTGGCCAAAAGCACACAATCCGGTCTGTCTGCGTTGTGGGCGTGGTCTTCCGCACAGTGACTCTGCAGATAAATGGACACGTTTCAGGGACTAAAACTGGAATAAGGCATAGAAGATAAGCTTTAATGTGGAAATCTAGTCATTTATAAATACTGAATCAAGTTTAGACGACCTCTGTGGTGCAGCGGTATATATACCGGACTGCTAAGCGGATGGTTCCAGGTAAAAATGGTTTTTCGTATCTGGGTGTAACTAGGTTCTCTCCTAGTCCATTGTGTGGTACCTATAGTACAAGCTTTGCTTAGTTAAGGGCCACACAGTTGGTGGGTCAGTCTGGAGATTTATTTATTTATTTTATTTATTTATTACTCATAAGTTTAAGCAACAAGTATTTAATTAGCTAGTTATAAAAAGGGAAAATGTATATTTCAGACAGGAAAATATAAAAACCAATAAATTGTTTCTTAAGTTAGTTTGTAGGAAACCTGCGACCCTATTTTTATTAAGTTTGTCATGGGTTTGTAAGGAACAAAAACAAAGTTAGTGAGGGAAGTTATAACAAAACATAAACAAATAGTGAATTGATTTGTTTTGCACTGGGTCAATAATAGATAACCTTTTATATGGAGAAGTTTACCATTGTTTTTATCAATATATGTATACAGGGAGTAATCGTTAAGTCAGCACAGGCGATTATTTCGTAACTATGGAAGAGTTTAATGTAAAGTTTTTGACTATTATTCGTTTTATTTTTAAAAAGTTATCAGTGTTATTTTACTCATTGGGTAAAGTTCTTTCGAAATCAGTTTAAAGTTTTTTCATATCTGTAATAGTAACGTACGTATTTGATATCTGTAAAAGTTACGTTACGTTAGTACGAGAAGGTTGCTAATATTAAGCCTATTTTAAATTAATATGGTGTTTTTGAAACGAGATCATTATTTACTGAATATGTTTTCAAATCACTTTCACATATAAGTTATAAAGTTACATTTTATAGTAGCAGAAAACTTTTTGATTAAAAAAACTTACTTTTTTTTGAAGTTATCTACCAGCGTTTGGGACTCATCACATTACCCAAATTATAAAACACACAATAAAACATACCCATTATTTACATCATATCACATTATGATAATACGACCGAGGGTCCTTCCCTCCTCAATATCCATGCAAAGTAGTCGCGAGAATGTCTTAATGCAATTCAAATAGATTCCGCGCTAACTTCCCAGGTTCGATGCTGAGCCATTAATCTATAGATTTTGTGGGGAAACACACGGAGAAGAAGTGTGTAAGGTGGGGTAAATTATATACCCTGAAGTTCTACTGATTTTTTTTTTTAATGATTACAAAACCGACAAAGTGCGAGTCGGACTCGCGCACCCTTCGTTCATGGTTCCATACCATTATCAATAAAACCTGCAAAAATAACATGTTGATTGTATGGGAGCTTACCTTAAATATTTATTTTTATTATTTGTTGTTATAGCGGCAACCAAACAACATAATCTGTGATAACTTCAACAGTCGAGCTGTCACGGTTTATAAGATACTGTCTGGTGATAGACAGACATACGGACAGACAGCGAAGTCTCAGTAACAGGATTCTTTTTTTTACCTTTTAGATACGGAACCTTAAAAAGGTGCCAAAGCGGAGTGGCCGCCCGCGACTCCATTCTTTTTTTTTTTTTTTTTTTATATTAATAGGGGGCAAACGAGCATGCGGGTCACCTGGTGGTAAATGATCACCGCCGCCCATGACTACCCGCAACACTGTGGGTGTTGGGGGTGTGTTGCCGACCTTTGAGGTGGGAATACACTCTCGACTTGAAGAGCCCCATGTTGTATGTAGCCGGGAATACCGCTGCAGGAAGTTCATTCCACATCTGCGTAGTGCGTGGCAGAAAATTCCGCCCGAAACGGACGGTGGTGGAGCGCCAGCTATCCAGGTGGTGGGGATGGAATTTCAATCTGTGGCGGGAGGTGCGGTGGTGGAATTGTGCAGCTGGTATAAGGTCGAATAATTCTTCGGAACACTCCCCATTGTATAGACGATACAGAACGCAAAGAGATGATGTATCTCTTCGCAGGGCCAAAGAATCGAGGCGATCAGGAAGAGCTCGGTTGCCGGCCATTCGCGTGGAAGTTGGTTTCCTGTGGGAATGAGAAGTTTTCCCGCGGTAAAAATTGCCCTATGTGTTATTCTGATGTATAACCTATATTACTGCAAACTTTCATCCAAATCCGTCCAGAAGTTTTTACGTGAAAGAGTAACAAACATCCATACATCCATACTCACAAACTTTCACATTTATAATATTAGCAGGATATTGATTGTTCTACCTTTACAAGAAACAAAACTGAATAAATAGGGTTTAAGTTAAAGAGTCTAGTCAGGCTTTCCATAGGAAAGTATAACCCACTCTATCCAGAGCTAGTGGATTCACATGATAGATAAACCTCGCTGGTTTTCTCAAGCTGCTTTCCCAGACTGTAAGTGCAAGATAAATTTACACTTCTTTGTATACTATAAAAGTCACGTGTGTACTAAGCTATGCTTGCGGTTTTTACCTATATATTAAGACTTTTTAGGAGTGGTTTTAAATAGCATTATACAAGGTGAAGTATTTATTAACTTTGAATACTTTTTTCTAGTCCAAAATCATAAATGCAAAAAAAATGTAATAAATAAAAAATAAGCCTTTATTTTCTTTATAACTACTTCTGGGCCGTAAAAAATATTTAGTCTGGGCCGAAAATAATTAAACAAGTTTCAAAAATTACGTTTTTTTAGCCAATATACTTTTTGAATTATAATTAAACCTCAAAATAAAGGTGAAATTGCATGATTGACCCTTTTTCAGCTTATTTGATATCTTACATTTTAATTAGTAGGACATACTAACAAGGAACCAAAACTATAAACAAATGCATTTATCTACCGTATGTTTTCAAAGGATGTCGTCAAAGTTAGTAGTGCTATATTCCAACAAAGTGTTAATCCACCTTTTAACTATAGGAGCTGGCAGCTTACAGATAATAGTTTCAGATAGTCAGTTTGCATTTGGATTTTTAGGAATACCTGAAATAAAATTAAATGTATTTCGATTAGGATTCTAGAATTCAGTTTCGGTATTTTGAATAAAATCGAGTTTGTAGTATCTTTGGAAAAGACTTCTTGGAGTTTTAACTAAAGCAGCCTTAATATGTTTCACTAATAAAAGTCACAAGACTGCAAGAACGTTTTAGATATTACCTATGTATAGCAATCGGTGGAGACTTTTTATTGGCATTGAGATATGTTATATTTATAAGTAATTTTGTTGTAATTTAGCCGTAAGACTCCCAAAGATGAATAAATAAATAAATAAATAAATAAATAGAGGACAGACCTCATTATTAGCGAGAGAGATTTACTTTAGGTTAATAACTCCAAAAAGTGAAGTAAATAGTTACCAAAAGCTTAAGAATAATTATTCGTTAAATATTGACACTATGTCTTTTAGTTATTAATACCAACAATCAGCTTAGAGTCGATCTGCTACGTCCTTGTTATCAGTAACTAGTGGCCGCTCGCGACTCCGTTCGCGTAGAAGTCGGTTTCCCGTGGGAATGCGAAATTTTCCCGCGGTAAAAAGTTCCCTTAATTCTTTCATACATATATTTTTGGTTTGTAGAACCGTTTTTACAGCGCACGCAACGGAAGCCCTAAAGGATGAATAATTTTCCCCGTTTTTTTCCCATTTTCCATTATTTCTTCGCTCCTTATAGTTGCAGCGTGATGTTATATAGCCTAAAGCCTGCCTCGATAAATGGTCTATCCAACACAAAGAATATTTAAATTCGAACCAGTAGTTCCTGAGATTAGCGCGTTCAAACAAACAAACAAACAAACAAACAAACAAACAAACTCTTCAGCTTTATAATATTAGTATAGATTTTACCCATAACATATCCTTCAACCTTCATCCATGTTTTGTTTGACAGGGCCAGTATCAAAGCATCTTAATCGCATAGCACATACCTCTAAGCGCGCACAAAACAAGCCGTAAGGCACATTTTGCAACGTCCTAACTTACCTCTGCATCCTATTGTTCACAAGCAAATCTGCCAACAAAGACCAAACAATACTGAACACTATCACTAATTCATATGACACACAAAGTTACACTCCAACATTCTATATACAATTAAAACCTTACGGCGTTTGCAATACGGTGTGAAATTCTTTGAAAGTTGGTGACAATGCCAGCTAACTGTATAAAGCTCGATCTCTTTGTTTTCAAAATAGGTTGTATTGATGTAGATTACTGCATCGGGAATACTAACCTAGTGTTATGGGTAAAGTTGGGCTGTAGGTGAATTGTTAAGCAAACTGAGTTACCTTTCGCTACATAGATAAGCAGGACTTAACTATGTTTAAATCCATATCATAAGTTGGAAAATTTGACGCATGTTATAATGACATACGTGGCGATTTCGGAACATGACACTTTGGGGTAAACTATAAAATGGTATAACTTGACATTATACAATTGTAAAAGACAGAACTAACTAGTTAATTTAAGTCACCTTCGAGTTTAGGCAAGGCCAATGCTAGAGTTGTTTTTTGACATCGCTGTTCTTACCTAAAGAAAAGTCTCTTTAATCTTAATTAAAATACTGGGGCTATTTTCTAACATAGGGTAGGGAATAACCCCACAATTCTAGTTACGAGCATCGTGATACGAGCAAAGTTGCATATGATACCTGCAATTTAGTCTAGTTGCCGGAATAGTTCGTCTAATAATTTGGAATAACCTTAGTTGGAATTATATAGGTAACTACTTCTCGTTTGTTCCATTATCTAGTATGTATCTAATACTCTCTGTGTTGTCAACATTTGAAGTTAAGTTAAAAAATATTTCCACATATTTGCAATTTACTCGTAAAATGAGAACAGCCTAAATACTATGTCAATAAATTCTAAGAAACAAATCTACCACTAAATTCAATCAGAAAACCATAATGAACTAAATACACAAGTGTTCATAATTAATACCACGAAATAGGCCTTTGCGGAAACATAATTTCTGATTACACTATGATTATTACGTTTTCTCTAATCTATACGTACTTATATTTACTTAATACGTTATTAAACTAAGCTCACAAGTAATTATGTGCTACGATTTCGTTAACCCATCAGAGTAAACATTGGGTCACAGGAACCCGAGCAAACATATTTTAATTGAAACATATTTACTCGATGAAATTCGTTTTTGGAATAGTGGTAAATGCTTATTAAAAGAAGTAAAATTCTAAATATTTTTATTTTTAATGTGGGTTTATATTGTTGCTATTTAAACAAAAAAAACAGGATTTTGGTTAATTTTATTTAAACTAGAGCTATTAACACTGTAGGGAGTTACAGTGCTAAATTTGACACCAATAATCATTTGAAAAACAAATAAAAAAACGAAACAACACCATCGATTAACCTAAATAACAGTTCTATAATACCTTTTGAACCCCCAAAGCACCTGTTATAAATAGGGGTCATTTTGACCCCGAACTCTCTTCTCAAGGGTTAATTGCTACCGATACGTACATGTCTTGGCTAAATTAGACCCTGAATGGTTATGATTACGAGTATTCGGCCGACCAATCTATTAATTGGTAGATAAGAAGCAACCGTGCTACTTACCTAGCATATAGATAATGCGTATTAATAAATGGATTAATTATAAGGGGAGTATTAGAGTCATTTGGTGCGGTGGTTAAATGGTTATAGGGGGAGAAAATTGATTATTTTCTTTATGCGACTGCGTTAGAAGGAAAGTACCTACTGATTTTCGAAAGAGAATAAGTCATTTGGGAATGATATTTAATTCAATGTGTCATTGCTTTGCGATAATACTTACCGTGCCAAAAAAAATGGTATTTTTATGTGCTGTAGGTAAACCACCTATGTTTTTATTACTCAGAACTGTTACTACTTTCGCTTTATACCCTTTGAAAAAATAAACATGAATTAGTTATGTTATCTAATTTAATTTGAGTATAAACTAGCTTCAACAACAAAACATTTAAGTATAACCCAACTAATAACACCACAATTGCGGTTAAACATCAAATTGCATGAAAAATGTAAGTCTCAGTCGCAAGTAAGTAGGTTGTGTGACGGAGACAAGGGGTTAAGCCGCTGTTCGCTCGTTTGCTACTTGATGAGGGTGACCATGGCTTTCAATAAAAAAATTAAGTGAGGGAAAATTTGGTGAGGGAAACCACATGGTGGACTTTATGTAATTTGAAAAATTGTACTGAGTTTGCGTGGTGAATAACGGCCACTCCCTTTTTTATAAATGTTTATAAAATCGCAGAGCCTGCATGGTGGATTAATGATCAGTTCCTTTTACTGTTCATAAATAAATCGAGCACGCCACTTGCGAGAAGTACTACCGTCTTGTTATTTTCACACAGTATATCGAAAAACTGTAATAATTCGGAATAAATGATGCTTGAAGACAAAATATGACGTATTTTATTAACTTTTAGAAATAAGATACGCTAATCTTAATTAAAAAACGAAGCCTTATAGAATATCGAAGTAAACAATATCAGGTCAGGTTACTGAACTTAATTGATTTCAAAAGATAGGTGTCCCGTGACATCTTTTTTATTTTATGCTTTTGACAATGTATAAGAGATTAGTTTTTAATCCTACGTACAATAAAGATTTTTCATTTTCATTTTTTTCATTTTCATTTTCACGACTGTTTACCAAATATTCGAAGTTTCGTTCTGTAAATCAATTTAAAAAAATCAATGCCCAACAAAAAATTTAAGTTACATATTTAGTTCTGAAACGATTTTATCTTCTTAATAGAAACTGCCCTATCCTATCTAAGAGTTAATAAAAAAAAATCTACAAGTAAGTTTTTTTTAACTTATTTACTGGAACTCATTTGAACGGATTATAACGTAATTAATTCGAAGACCTCTGTGGCGCAGCGGTATACCGTAATGTTAAGCGGATGGTCCCGGGTTCGATTCCTGGGTCGGGCCAATTTAGTTAAACTATCTTTTTTACATTGGCTCGTGTCTGGGTGTAACTAGGTTCTCCCCTAGTCCATTGTTTGGTACCTATAGTACAAGCTTTGTTTAGTTTAGGGCCACACAGTTTAGTATCTTATTATCTGCTGATATACTTATATATTGTATTGTATATGTATATATTATATTATATATACTTAATATTAATTAATTTAACTATGCTACACACAATATTGCATTCCTTACTATCTCTCCAACAACAGGTCTGCTGGAAGAGATTTCATACTGAAATAAGCAGTACCTTTGTGTTTGCTCATGTTTGTCTGTTTCTATTATGTATTATCTTTTTTTTTGTGTAAATACATAAATTATAAATAAATAAATAAATAAATACAGTTGGTGTGTTTGTCTGGAGATTTATTATTATTATTTATTACTTATTAATTTGCGTCAACTTGCTTTATACAACCCAGGAAATTAATTGGGTAATTGTGAAACAGATGGTGTTAAATGTAAATATATGTTTTTTATTTTGCTCTTTTTCATTTTTTCATTTTCATGTAGACGGAAGCATCTCAGTCTAACCGTGACCACGGCATTTGTAAAAATGCTGAAACGTCAGATAATACAATCTATTGTAAAATGAGGATAATTTCAAGTAATGACGTGTTAATCAAATATGTATCACTAAATTAAATTACTTTTAGTAACAGTAGTAGTCTATTACTTTAGTAGCCTTTTTTGATATCTTCGCTATCATGAATTAAATGAAAATACTTTTTCGCGTCTTTTTTGTTGGCATTCTTCCGGGACTGGAAAATAAGTCAAAATTAAATAAGTTAGGTAATAAAAATGTAAAAAATTAAAACATCTCAGTCTACCCGCGACCACGGTATTTGTAAAAATCCCGAAACGTCGGATAAATAAAAATGTTTTTAAAAGTTTGTGTCTAAAATCCTTACTCATGGTCACCGTAAGCTCTCGTTACTCTAATTAGAAGCGTGGTGGCGCCAGTGTTGCGACTGACACTAATTGCCCTTTGTCACTTGTTTTCATTCCTTTTTTTACGTTTAGAGTCCCAGACATAAACCAATTGTACTTTTGTGTTTAGTGCATAATGCTGCGGTTCATTTGTTATTGTCAACGTTAATTGGACTTATGTCGCAATTCACGTTTTTTTAAATCCCTTCAATAAAATAATAAAAAGCGAAAGTAACTCTGTCTGTCTGTTACGCTTCACGCATAAACCACTGAACCGATTTATTGAAATTGATGAAATTTGGTATGAAGAAAGAACTGAACTTGGGAAAGGACATAGGGTACTTTTTACCGCGGGAAAACTTCTCATTTCCACGGGAAACCGACTTCCACGCGAACGGAGTCGCGGGCGGCCACTAGTAGACTATATGGAACAAAGTTGATTTGTCTACTTACTGTTTAAAACTGACGTAAAGTATGAACCTAAAACTTTGTCAATCTGTCCAAATATTTCCAACGAAGTAAAGTAATAAACACCTACTCCATCGAATGTTCTATTTAAAGATGCTATAAATGGAACAGAAAATCTAGTTATCTAGAATAACACCGATTTTATCTGACAAATTATCTGACATTAAGTTCCGTACTAAGTGTCAATCGCTAACTCAGTAATTGACAGCTTATGTCAAAACTTTGCTAGAAAAGCTTGAGAAGACAGAAGTGATTTTGATTAAATATTAAAATCAGTGATTTCAACAGTTTAGTTTCTTATAATTTTTTGGGTAAATGATGATAAAAAAATATGAGTTTTGTGCTTCAATAGAAAAATATAACTTATTACGAGATATAAAGGTTTAGTTTGTTGTCCAATCTCTTACTTACAATTTTCATAATTTTATCATTTACACACATCAACATCGTCTAGGGATATTTTGTATAAAGTTCTTAAACTCAAAAAAGACACACTGGTATAATGGTAGCGAAGTCTGAAGGTTTCATTTACCTACAGTAACTTTTGTCATTTTTTTGTGCCAAATTTAAGTTTTATAGCAAGTTATCGGTAAATTTTCAATTAATGTTATTGTGTGCATCATGGAGCAGGGCTATTGAACGAGGAAAGAAATGTTAAGGGCAGTTAGGCATGCTCCAAGCTGGGGCTACTCAACGGAATATTGCTGAGGAGATGGGAACAAGACAAAACGTGATATGAAGGTTATGGTCATGTTATCGTGCTACTCGTGAAATGGCTGAAAGACACCCAGGCGGGAAACACTTAACCACTCAACGACAAGACCGATATTTGCAAGTTGCCGCGAGAAGGCAACCAAATGTTACGGCCATGCAGTTGGTTCAGAGGCTCCAGTCAGAGCACCAGTTGCTTGTGAGTGATGAAACTGTGAGGAGAAGGCTGCATGAAGCTAATCTTCATGCTCGCAGACCGCTTCGTACTCCAGCACTACGCCGAGAAAATCGGGGACGACGGCTAGAGTGAGTTCGTGAAAATTTGCTCTGGGAAGATAACCAGTGGTTCATATTGCTGTTAACCGATGGCTCACGGTTCGGTTTCCATCCTGATACATGAAGAGGACGTTTTAGGGAGTTCCTGGTGGTGAGTGCCGTCTGCGACACCCTCAGGAAGTCCTTCCATACCACGGCGGGACAATTTAGGTTTGGGCGAAAATTCGTGTCGGTGGAAGAACAGACCTCGTTTGGATCAGAAACACCATGTCAGCTGAAAAATATTGTAACGAGGTGCTAAAACCAATAATCTACCCCGACCAACTGGGCCAAGAATTCACGCTGATGAACGACAAAGCCCGTTCGCACACAGCGAGAGTGGCGACGATCTGGTTGCAGGAGCACGACGTATCGGTCCTAGGCTGGCCCACACAGTCGCCTGACCTAAACCCCATTAAATACGCGTAGGATATGCTCCAAAAAAGAGCTTTAAGGAACTTCGCTACAAACATTGCGACGAAAGAACATCTTTTTTTGCCACTTAGCCGGACCTGGGACAATATACCGCAGCCTGACTTGGATAACTTAATCCAAAGCACAAAAAACGTTGTAGGACCGTATTTAACGTCATGGATGGTTTAACTGACTACTGATTTTTCACAATACCGTTCAAAACTGAATAATTTCTAATTATTTTTTACTTATCCTTGAGAAACACATTCATTGTTACTTTCACATTTTTTTCACTTTTTTCTTTATTAAAAAAAAACACTTTTACGCAAAAAAAAATGATTTATTTTATTTTGTTAATGTAGTCTGATAAATGAGCTTTATAAAAATATATACATTTTGGGGAGCATTGAGGCTCGCGTCCGTAGGAATCTCCTATCAATCACCCTACACGTACTCTCTGGGTGGTGCCAAATGAACCTCAACGCCGAGTCCCGGGCGGCGGTTAACTAACCCGACCCTTCCAACAGCAAACATCTCTTGTTGGAAAGTGGCTAACTCGAGCCATGAGGAATTAAATCTCCTCTAAAAGTGAGTAAGAGAAGGAAAACTCTGGAATAACCGATTAATACCTAATCATAAAGTGGAAAAGTATCGTGCTTAGATGATGAATGGCCTAAGGTATTAATGCTAAAATAGGTCTTGAACGATCTCCTTGGGGAGTGGGCGCCACCCCATTGAATCCTAGCCTTCTCGTTATACATGGGCTCTGTGGCGAGTGACCCTATATTTCCCTACTAGTCGTGGGACCAACATGAAGAAAACTGAAAAAAACAAAACCAAAAATCAAAATCACCAAACAAAGAAACCGATATTACAATTAACCAAGATAATTTCTACACACCTGAAAAAGAAATACTAAAACCCCCAAAGCTTGTTTAACAAACTTTCCATAAAAGCATGTTTATTAGCAAGGAACATACTCAAACAACCCGGATTCCCTCTTCTAGCAGTGAATGTAGTGAAAATAACTGTCTTACAGTGCCTAACCAAAAAAGAATACGCTCACCAGAAACAGAACAACCATCAACATCAAAAGTTCCTAAGAAACATGGAAACTCCAAATCATCAGAAAGTAACTTCCGGCAAGCGCCTATTGAGAACCACCCAGATACATCTTCAGATCCCGACAAATCCTTGTTAGCTGAACACAATCCTAATTCTCAAAGATGCCAACCCAAGACACAAAATAACTCTTCTTTTCAATGTAACATTGATCTACATAACAGCTTTACCCAACTTGCTGTTGACCTCACCGATGAAGGTAACATCGGATTTAAACCAAGGGAAAAAAGAAAAAACAAACCTCCACCTATAATATTATATGGCATAGACGATGTTATTAAGCTCACTGAGCTATTAGAATCAACAGTAGGAAAATCTAACTTTAGTTACAAATTAATTAAGTAATAGAAACCAACTAAGAATAACAACTAACGACATTGAAGTTTATAAAAATCTGATATCTACCATAAGAGATAAGGGCCTCATAGGATACACATTCAACAGAAAAGATCAAAGGAACTACAGAATTGTCATAAAGAACTTACACCACACGACCCCTCCTACAGAAATAAAGGAAGCTATAGAAAATACAGGCAACCACGTTGTTGGAGAAATAATTAATGCAAAGTATGGACCAGAGAAAACCTACCTCCACATGTTTTGTCAACCTAAAACACCACTCAAACAACATAAAAGCCAAGGACATTAAAGTAATATTCTACCAATCAGTAACCATAGAAGATCCAAAAAAACGTAAAACTATCGTCCAGTGTCAACGCTGCCAACAATACGGACGCACAAAGAATTATTGCTTAAAGCCTTTTCGCTGCGTAAAGTGTGCTCAGAACCATAAAACATCTGATTGCCCGAAAAAAGATCGTAACTCACCTGCTGTTTGTGCCTTATGCCAAGGATCACACCCAGCTAACTATAAAGGGTGCCAAGTCTACAGAGAAATCTTAAAAGAAAATTTATGAACACCGTTGAAAAATCAAAAAATACTCCTCTAACGCAGACCCTTTCAACTCAAGATGCCGAACCATCTCAACAAGCTACGTACTCAGAAGTTACCACGCAACAAAGTGTAAATTACCAAAACATTACTCCACCTACCGACCCAAGCTCTCTTGAAAAAATCTTACAACAACAAACACAAAAGTTTGACATTCTCCTCCAACAAATGAGTACCCTAATGAGTCTCATAGCGACACTAATAGAAGACTTCCAAAATGATTCCAGCCCTAAAAATAGCGACTTGGAACGTCAACGGACTCTCTCCCAATGAAGGAGAAGTAGAAATATTCCTTAACAACCACAAAATTGACATACTCTTAGTAACAGAAACTCACTTCACTTCTACCAGCCTCGTTAGAATGCGCAACTTCACTATCTACAGCACTAACCATCCAGATGGAAAAGCGCATGCTGGCTCAGCTGTGATAGTAAAGAACTCAATCAAGCATCATCTTTTGCCTGAATATAGAAGCCCCGAATTACAAGCTACAAACATACTAGTTGAAGCCAAAGATGGTAACTTCCACGTATCAGCTGTATACTGGCCACCTAGGCACAAGATAACTGAACGCTTCTATACGGGATTCTTTAAGACACTAGGTCCTAGATTCAGCAGCAGCAGAAGGTGACTGGAACGCTAAAAATGTTCACTGGGGAGCTAGAATAACTCTGACTAAAGGTAGAGAACTGTACAAAAGCTTGGAAAGTAACCACCTCCAATATATTACCCCAACAGTCCCTACTCACTGGCCTAGTGACCCAAAAAAGCTGCCGGATATTTTAGACTTCTTTGTCACCAAAGGCATGTCAAGCATTGATTACTCAATAAAATGCTACCAGGAAGGCTCTTCTGATCATGACCCCGTTGTCCTGAACATAAACACATATGTTTCTACACCTGACAAGAGACCCTCGCTTCATAACAAGTACACTGATTGGCAAGCATACAGAGATATCCTAAACGAAAAAATCAACCTTAAAACAGCTTTGAAGACGAATGATGATATCGACGCTGCTACAAAAGAAATTACTACCCTTATCCAGGAAAGTTGTTGGAAATGTACACCTCCCCAAAGCAGTCACCAACACAGATATAAATCGATCCCCTGGGAAATCCGAGAATACGTCTTAGAAGAGGAGATTGCGAAGAGTTTGGCAAACCTCTAGACATCCTGAAGATAAGCGGGCTCTGAATTTTGCAATCAAAAAGCTAAAGAAATTAATATTTGATTTCAATGAAGCTTCGACAACTGCCTATGTAGAGTCACTATCAGCAACCAGTCAGACGAACTTCTCCCTGTGGAAAGCTTGCAGAAACACTAAACCACCCGTTAATTCAAAACCGCCTTTAAGGATTTCCAGTAATAATTGGGCAAAAACTCCGCAACAAAAAGCAGACGTATTTTCAAATTACTTGGCTTCAGTATTTTTACCCAATGATCCGGACTGCGACAGCGACGAAACTAAAATTGACCTAATTATAAACCAGGACTATCAACTTGACATTCCGCTAACTCCAACATCACCGAAAGAAATACTAGCAACCATACACAGATTGGACCGAAAGAAATCTCCAGGATTTGATCTAATTGACAAAGAGGTCCTCCAACATCTCCCAAAGAAAGCAATAATGTTTCTAGTTATGCTTTTCAATAGTATAATGACAGTTGGGTATTTTCCTAATCTATGGAAAGTTTCCCAAATCATAATGGTACTCAAACCTGGCAAACCCGTTCACCAAGTTAGCTCATACAGACCAATAAGTTTACTTCCAATTATGTCTAAACTGCTAGAAAAAATACTCCTTAAAAGAATAACGGTGGAATTAGCTAACCGGAAAATAATTCCAGATCACCAATTTGGATTCAGACAGAACCATGCGACCATCGAACAAGTTCATCGAGTGGTCAGTGAGATCAGAAAGGCTCTTGAAAGGAAAATGTTCTGCTCTGCTGCATTTCTCGATATCGAAAAAGCTTTCGATAAAGTCTGGCACAAGGGACTATTATATAAAATAAAATCAAGCCTCCCGCATACATTCTTTCCAATCCTGCAATCATATTTGACGGATAGAATTTTCCAAATAAAGGAAAGTGAAAGCTTCTCGAAATTCTCTAGCATACTAGCGGGTGTTCCTCAGGGTTCTGTGCTCGGACCGATCCTGTATTCAATATTTGCCTCAGACTTACCGCAGATCCCTGATGTATCAATCGCAACATTCGCTGATGACACCGCAATCCTTGCATCCAACGTGTGTCCAATCAAAGCGTCACGGGCATTACAATCCAGTCTTATTAAAATTGACGAATGGTTTCGAATGTGGAGGATAAAGGCCAGCGGCCCCAAATCAGTCCATATTACATTTACCTTGAAAAGGGGAGACTGTCCTCCGGTATCGCTTGGCAACCAAAAACTACCCCACAAAGATACGGTAAAATACCTTGGCATGCACCTAGATCGCAGGTTAATTTGGAAGAAACATATAGAGTCCAAGAGGAAAGAGCTCAACCTAAGATTCAAGGCTCTCCATTGGCTACTTGGCAGAAATTCTAAACTTTCTATCAAACTCCTAATATACAGTTCAATTCTAAAACCAATCTGGACGTATGGAATCCAACTGTGGGGTTCAGCATGCGACTCCAATATAGCCATAATCCAAAGAGCTGAAGATTCGATTCTGAAACAGGTTGCTAACGTCCCCTGGTTCATAAGAAACTCTGAGGTTCATGATCACCTTAACATAAAGACAGTGAAAGACGAAATAGCATCATATGGTGTAAAGTATGAAAGACGGCTGCGAGACCACCCAAACCAATTAGCTGTTCAGCTCACCATACCTGACACAATCCAACGCTTGAAGAGGCGTCAAATACTAAAACAAGACTGACGTCTACACAGAATGAGGCCCTCCAAGTGGGGAAAAGACTTTAAATGAATATGACCCGCTCAACACATCTGCTCATAGTCTAAAGACTGATTGCATGATTTAATATTATAAGAAAAAAAAAATGTTGTATGTTATCTATACTAATATTATAAAGCTGAAGAGTTTGTTTGTTTGTTTGTTTGTTTGTTTGTTTGTTTGTTTGTTTGAACGCGCTAATCACAGGAACTACTGGTTCGAATTTAAAAATTCTTTTTGTGTTGGATAGACCATTTATCGAGGCAGGCTTTAGGCTATAAAACATCACGCTGCAACTATTAGGAGCGATGAAATAATGGAAAATAGGAAAACAACTGGGAAAATTATTCATCCTTGAGGGCTTCCGTTGCGTGCGCTGCGAAAACGGTTCTAGAAACCAAAAATAGATGTATGAAAGAATTAAGGGAACTTTTTACCGCGGGAAAACTTCGCATTCCCACGGGAAACCGACTTCTACGCGAACGGAGTCGCGAGCGGCCACTAGTCTTTTATAAATTTTGAGTAAACTAAGTAAATTCAAAATATCCCTAGAGGATGTTGATGTGTGTATATTTTATCACTACATAGTAGAAAAATATGGGTTTTTTAATAAACTTTATTTTTTAAAAGAGTGATTCAAGAGGAAGTTTTAAATATACCTCTATTTTACTCCGAATTTCACGCGTGTAAAGTCGCGGGCAAGAGCTACCTAAAAGTTACCTATAAATTTAATAATATATTCGGTTCCTTGACATCCTTTACGTATGTTTTTAAAAAATGGCTTTTAGTTTCTCAATGAATACGTCCTAGTTATTACTATATACTATTTTTATTTGACTTGCAGTGCCGCGTCACACCGCAGGTATATTTTTCATTGCGAAATAATAAAAATATTATAACAACCCTCTCGCTATCCGAGAGGGAGGCCTGTGCTCAACTATGGAACATAGGCTATTCTTTATTTATTTATTTAACAATTGTATTGTAACTATGTCTGTGCGGTGATTTATAAGCCACTAAACTTGAATTATAACTTCTTTTTTCTACTACTATCAACTATCTGCCTAAGATTTTACGTCTCCCAGCAAACACAAATTTGTCATATCGCGGCCAGAGCAATTTCCCCAACAATTCAACTTCATAACTGAATCCACGACACCTGTCCACGTCACTGTCATCGCACCCTCCATCAATGAAGTTGACAGTTGAATCAATCGCGCACCGTCACGGCGGGAATTCGAGACAAACCATAATTGTATTTGTTGTCACATCACATGGGGTACAGCGAATTGGATCACACTATTTGAACGTTGAAAAGAAAATGTATAAGGACTAAAAAATAATATACAGAATGTAAGCAGTAGTAATAGTACTGTTGAGCCTAAATAGTAACTTAATTCAATAACAAGATACCCCAAAAAATTCACTTAAAAAGAATTTGTTCTGTTGTTGTCATTTCCATTTTTCGCAGCTGTCTGCCATAGTTTTTTGAGATACAAAACTATAGTAACAGATAAATAAGCGACGTTTGTAGATTATTGTTATTGACCTTAAATCGACAAACATTTTCTGTAATACAAAACACCTAACAAAGGTAATAAACGCGAGATTTATCACTCTTTCACGCAATAACTTCTGAACAGATTTGATTTGATACCTAAACGATAACCTGAAATAACACATGAGGTAATTTTCAAACTTTGACGGGAAAGTCTTCTCGGAAAAAGCGCATGGTGGAAGGCTAGTAATACCGTACTTATCCGAGCTAATCCTAAAACAGAGGTTCCTAGAACTTCACATACAGTGCCCTGGAAAATCACATCCAACACACTACGTAAGAACCATCTGGACGTTTCTTTTGTTTTTAGCCTATAATTTTAGAAGAAGAATCTATAAATAAGTCATCGTTTTTTTTTCAACTTGCCTATAACTAGATTAGGAGGATTAGGAGTAGTAGATTCTAAGTAGGAATTTTTCTTTTGTTTCTGCCACTGGCCACTTTAATTAAGTATCATTACATACCTAAACCACTTAACGGATTTTAATGCGGTTCGCTATCTTGTAGATTTTTTTTCATTTCAATTTGTAAATAAAGATAATTAAGATAAAGTTATTTAAAGCTAGCTGAAATTCAACGTAACGGGAACAAGTCGCGCCAAGTTACACCATTGCGAAGCGTGGGCGTAGTGACCCACTAGTATCACATAGTATAAAACAAAGTCACTTTCTCTGTCCCTATGTATGCTTAAATCTTTAAAACTACGCAGCGGATTTTGATGCGGTTTTTTTAATGGATAGAGTGATTCAAGAGGCAGGTTTACATGTGTAATTACATAGCACAGACAAAGGAGTTTTACTCCGAATTTAACTCCGCGTTTAAAAGCTAGTTGTAGTATAAAACATCTCTCGTACAGTTACATCGTCTACACGCTGGTACAAGGCGCGGGATGCTCGGCCGAGTCCTGCTTACAGCGTGCGTCTTGTTGGCACGCCACTCGGGGGGACGTGGGTACATGTGCTTCTATTTAACGGATACGATATCTTTTAACTATCGTGTCACAATGTTAGTTACCTTACTCCTTTACCGATTTTAACAAAATTTTATAGGTCTGAGAATCAGCAACTATCTACTTTTCATACGCCTAAGATATAGAAATGTCCAACCCTATTTTTTTTCAAATGTGGTAAAACAACGTTTGCGAGGTCAGCTAGTTTTTTTTATAAAATGACAAAAAAAAGTTGAAGAAAAAATATTATTTTTAAGCCTCATTTAAAACATGTTTATCCGGATGCCTTGGAGTATTTTTATGTTTGAAGTGATCAAAAAGTAGTAACTTAAGTAACTTTTGGTTGTCGTTTACCTACGTCTAATTGACATTAAAGTGTCGTAATTGACACATTAGAACATAGTGTTTTTAACCGACTTCCAAAAACGGAGGAGGTTCTCAATTCGGCCGGTATGTTTTTTTTATAAACACGTGTTTTGGATTTGCCAAAATTCTAATTGTCATCTGATAATTAGTTGTATTGGGGTAAGAAAAGCTACTACAGGTTTGTTTAAGTTACATATGTATGAATGCCATAAAAATAGGCAATTAATAAAAAAACACACAATATAATAAGACCGACATTTAAAATATATTCTTATCGTCTTTCAATAGTCGGCATCAAATGGAAACAGTCCCCTCAGACAATCCCTGTCATAGTAAATAGAAATACAGCCCCAGTTACTATGCGGCCGGAATTTCCCCACAGAGCTCAGAATAGTTCCCCTTAAACGTAGTGATTCATTGGGGGTCCATTTCGGAGATTTCGATACCGTATCGCATATTTCTTGGAACGGGGTTGCACGTTTTGGGATGCAGGTTTCGTAGATGGAATTCTTGAACGAATTTGCATGCAATGATATATCTGAGGTTTAAAATTATAAAGTACTACAGTTTTAACTGATAGAGATAAAGGTTAGATCGTTAATAGAGATACGTTTTGAAGGTGTTTTCATTTAGCTAAAATATATGTCCACTAATGATGAAACTTTACAGTAATATAGGTTATACATCAGAATAACATATAGGGTACTTTTTACCGCGGGAAAACTTCTCATTCCCACTGGAACCGACTTTCACGTGAACGGAGTCGCGGGCGGCCACTAGTATGTCCATAACGTAGCACGCAGTTACTAAGAAATGTCATTTTAATTCGACTTACAATTCGATGAAAGAGTTAGTATGCAAGTGTGGACTTCACAGAACTAGCTGCTTTAATTCAATGCACTAGCGTTCATTGTTCATTAATTGAAACCAAATTCTAACGCTTGCAGCTAAAGGCTCGCAAATCAGAACGCTCGGAAAACGCTAGCGTTTGGAAACCACCTATTATATTACCTGTAGCTTCACCCACAAAAGGCACTGATAATCGTTTTGCTTTTGTCAGAAACCAGTACGGGCAAAAGCGTACTAAAACTAAACTAGTCCAAACCGGTTTTATCCGCCGTATGCGTTTGAACGCTACATCGTATAGGAAAACATTGCATATAACTTTGTGTGGCGAACAATGTTGATGTATTGACTTCAAAACTGATTGATGTATGCGTGAGCGATGGCTCTGGGTTTATTCTCTTTTTTGTGGTTTTATTAATAAGAATAAATTTCTAAATTAAACAAAGCTTTAAAATCGTACAAAGAGAGTAAAAGAGTTCAAAGTAATAAGAAATATTGTATTTTGCCGAAACTTATATTTAACTAGCTTTCCCCCGCAACTAAATGGTTTTTCCCGTGGGAATGAGGGTTTTTCCCGCAGTAAAGTTATCTATCCAAAATCAAGACAATCGGTAAGCCGTTTTTACGTGAAGCGAACATACAGACAGACGGACAGACATACACATTTTCACATTTATAATAATTCTAGCGACCCGCCCACGCTTCGCAATAGTGTATTTTTGGCTGACTTGATCACGAAACATTAAACATAAAGAAACTTTTTTTAAATGTTCTATATGTACAAATTTAAATGAATAAATTTCCTAAAATATGGCGAAAACTGCATCAAAACCCGTTACGTAGTTTCGGAGGAGTAAGCGGACAAACATACAAACACACAGAATTGGTGACTTGGATTTATACTATGTAATAATAATGATGATACCGTCCCGTGGTTTCACACGCACTTAAATGCTTTTCCCATGAGAATGAGGTGTTTTTCCGCGGTAAAAGTACCTCGTGCGTTGTTCTAGGACATACATATTCTACTTCCATCCAAATCCATTAGATTGTATTTGCGTGAGTTAAATATTGTGAGTATAATATACACACGTATATTATACTCACAATATTTAGCATTCCGAAATTTTAAACTGAAAACCAAGTCACCAAACTAAACACAATACAAAGTCTCTTGCCTATACCTACTACATACAAAAGATTCCACAATAAGTACACATTCCACAATAGGGCATTATGATTGTAAATGACCCAATCTTGGTCCAAGGGTCAGACAGACCGTTAACCCCTTCATTGGCGACGCTTCAACGCGGGTGCGAGAGACCCACTCACAACATGTGGGGACATTTGAAAGTGGATTTTAATATTATATGCCGTGATAGTTGAAACTTCATTGCTTTCAAAGAATTAAACAGAGTCTAGTCCGAATTTGTTTTTAGTCTATTATTAATTATAAATAAAATGTTTTCATAACGGCAGTATTTTTGTACAATCATCCAAAATATTAATCTCAAATTAAGTAAGAAAAACATTTAATATAACCTTCGCGTTTTAAATAGACAAATTGCTAATTTTAAAATCGAGAGCCCTTTTTAAATATCATATTTTTTCAAAGAAAAACCTGAAGATTTTTCTTGTAGCCACTTGTCATCAAAGTCAGGTATCTAACTAAGGTCTTAGATGAAATTTACTTTGTTACTTTGTCATTAATTATTTTTTTCAAAGAAATTTCAACAACACTCTTTTGTTTTTCTTTTTTAATGTCTGGGTTTTAAGCCATTTAATTTTGAATAAAGAACGTTTCTTTTTCAGGCACGAGATTTTGCGGTGGCCAAACAGTCTTTAAGTTTTAAAACCTCGCCGTGAAACCTGCATGGTCGCATTTTGTAGATTGCCAGCTTGCTGGTCGAGACAACGGGAGCTAAGGAAAATGGTGGGAACTGGAGCACTGGTATGAAAACAGGAATTTTAAACGTTGGCGAAATACGTATAAATCGTGTGTATGTTAACTTATACGTAGTAGGTACAGTATGTAAAGTTCAATTTTGTAGATATAATACAATTTTAGTTTATGGTTTATTCGAATAGTAAAGTAAGTTTTTGTAAAAACATCTTGATGATATTATATTATGACAAGAAATTTTTATGGTCAGTGATTTTAATTAGGTTGGCAGTCCCTTGCTGTGAAATGTTCTTAGAGCACTTTAATATTAATAAAATATCTTCAAAAAATTTTGACTTTCAACAGTAACCGTATAATATAATATCACACGCACACATGCATGGAATACAATTGACGCATGAAATATAGACGACTTCTGTGGTGCAGCGGTATATGTATATACCGGACTGCTAAGCGGATGGTTCCGGGTTCGATCCCCGGGTCGGGCCAATTTCGTCAAAATAGTTTTACGAAATTGACTCGTGTCTGGGTGTAACTAGGTTCTCCCCTAGTCCATTGTGTGGTACCTATAGTATAGGTTAGCTTTGCTTAGTTTAGGGCCAAACAGTTGGTGTGTCAGTCTGGAGATTTATTATTATTAATAATAATTTTCCGAAGAGTTCCACAGACCGCACCTCCGTAGTTTTTTTTTTAAAAAAAAACATTACCAAGAACTTCCAAATAGATAAATAATAAAGTTGTCACCAACCCTCACCTGTATTAATGCGTAGGGGCAGTCTCCGAAATCAATTTTGATTTTCGCAGCCGTGCGCTGGCTCGGGGCCAGAATTCTACATTTTTTACTATTCGTCTGCAGTGACCCGCGTGGCAACCCTGGCGTGGTCGCGTTTTAAAATAATATATGGAATAGGCGAGGGAAAAAATGCGGGGTTTCATTTTAGGGAAATGTAATGGATTTTGGGGGTTAAAACATGAAATGGAGAACTAGAGAAATACAAAAACAGTAAATGTACTTCCCTCGAAGTATGGCAAGGGCATAAATACGGTAAAATCGATGTTAATTAAGTTAAGTATTTACCTACATTTACATAAAATTAAGGATTTACCTACATTTTTAGAGAACGTTAACGACAATAACATAATTATATGTAAAATTGGCAGATATTGCTTTATATTTCAAAAAAAGTTTCATCGATTTTAGCGTATTTTGCTGAAAAATATGCATATTCTAGTTACTGTAGTATACGTAGATGGTGTCGAATATAGTCAGGTTTATTGAAAGACCGGAACAAGTGGACAAAATTAATTTGTAAGCCGACATCAAATTCTGGTAAGTTAACTAAATTAAAAGTGTTGTGTTTTTTTCAGTACAGTAAACAGTAATAACAAGACGGTAGCAAGGGGAACACAATTTTATACCTATATGGATTAGATTGTTATTGTTAATGACTAAGTATTTAATTAAAATAAGAACGATTAGATTATTAGAATTACTTATTCCCGCGGTAAAAAATAGACTTTTTTCTTTGACTAGCATTTTAAAATATTTAACAAAAATTATACAAAGAAACAAAACTGAGAATCATATCTCTGTAAATTCATTAAAAAAACGTTGTCATAAAGTACACCAATTCCACTTTTATTTGGCTATTTTCTACAAAGGAAATATCTGTATTTTTGTCAACACTTTTTCACTCAATCGCGATTTAAAATACTTACAGCGCCATCTACATATGAAAAGTCGCAACGTTAACCCACGCATAGCTGCGGACAGAAATCTAACTTTAAGTACAAAGAAAGCGTAACCCCTCTCACAAACTCTCCTCAAATATCCTATATCCCTGTTCTATGTTAATTAAAAACCTACAAAAGACACTTGTAAGTGATACCAAATATTTATAGCCCTCTTCTTTCCTAGTTAGATGGTTTTGGTGTGTTGCCAATTTCAGACTACCCCCACATGTTGTTGTTTCAAAGAATAACCCTTGCTGTGTGATATTAGGTAGGATCGTGAACAAACAACTTTAAACATACATATAACATCTATCCCAATCCGATGCCCAATTTTCTCAAAGGTCAGCAACAACACCAGAAATGTACAAAAAGGTTTTAAAAAGCATT
Source organism: Emmelina monodactyla (assembly GCA_916618145.1). Lineage (NCBI taxonomy): Eukaryota > Metazoa > Arthropoda > Insecta > Lepidoptera > Pterophoridae > Emmelina > Emmelina monodactyla. Next base: position 1,267,501 of record OU745323.1, on the reverse strand, counting down.
TTAATACAAAATGCAAAATACTTTTCAGAATAACTATTTCAAATGCAAAATACTAAATTGTTTTGTGTTTTGTATTTCAAATGCTAAATGCAAAATAGGTATTTTCAAAATACTTTTTCAAAATAAAATTACTTTTTGAAAAAACAGGTACAAATCGGTATCTTTTATTTTAGGTATTTATCCAGAGATGTGATTTATTTGAAATATTTCTATTTAAAATGCAAATACAAAATGCAAAATACCTATTTTGTATTTTGCATTTAAATGCCTTTAAGTGAAAAACATTTTGTATTTTATTTGAAATACCTTTCAAGGTGTATTTTGCATTTGTAATATTTATTTCAAAATGCAAAATACTTTGTCATTAAGTTTAGCCAACATTACCAGTCAAACTAAATGAAATCAACGAATCACGCTTGTTTGCCGAATTTGACCGATAGAGGCGCCTGCTAACCATGCGTGTCTTTAATTCAATAAAATAATTTATTAAAATACAAAATAGGTATTTTGCATTTTGTATTTGCATTTTAAATAGAAGTATTTCAAATAAGTCGCATCTCTGCCCAACACTCACAGTGTTGCGGGTAGTCATGGGCGGCGGTGATCACTTACCACCAGGTGACCCACATGCTCGTTTGCTCCCCATATCATGAAAAAAATAAACCTTATACTAATCATTTTGTTTCGGTACCTAATTATCTGACGCAGTAAATAACAATTTAAAAAAACGAATTGCGATTATAATTTTTAATAGATGAAGATTAACGCAAACTTTGGGTTGACTTTCAAACAAACAAAAACCAAATTATAAACTTGAAATTGAGTTACACTTTAGGACATACCTAACTATAAGTTTTATTATTTATCAGTTTTTTTGTCAGGGACATACGAAAATTCATGTTCTTTTAATAAAAGTATGTTTTTTTCATTGTTGAGGTATAAATACTATATAATTCGCCAACAGCCCATTGTTAAGTATGAAACATGTATCACAAACTATACGAAAACGAAAACTGGGCATTACTGGAGTGGTACTCGTTACGTTAAAAGCAAATAAAATTGTTAAGTTTTTTTATATATTTTTTACCTAATTTTGTCTAATTAAATTAAAACTATCAAATTTCCGCTATATTTCAAATTGAATAGAGTTTTGGTTTTATTTGCTATGTAAACCATCGCTCCTGAACCATTAGCTGATGTGTGAGCAATGACTTCAAGCGGTGAATATCACATTTCAATCCTTAATAACTATCAAATTTCCGCATTATTTCAAATCGAATAGTGTTTTAGTTTTAGTTGCTATGTAAACCATCGCTCCTGAACCATTAGCCGTTGTGTGAGCAATGACTTCAATCGGTAAATATCACTTTTCAATCCTTAATAACTTTTGTAAAAAGAGTTTTCTTAGTATACTGTAAGTGAATTTAGTTACTATTTAGGCTCAAGAATACGTGGTTTCAGGCTTCGGAAATGGTCTTTTTCCACCCATTATTTTTATCTAACTATATTTCAAAGCACACATTCCGTCCACACCGTTACTCCCGCTTATTAATCACCACGTATGTTACAGCTCCAGGCCTCTAAACTTTGATATTACGCTTTTCGTCTATAAACTGCGGTTTCTACGCCGTATGTGGTGACATATGTGCTAAAAACTCTCGCATGCGGGCAGATAACTTACATAAAGCATGAGGCAGTAGATAAATGTAGGGCTGCTGTTAAAGAGAAACAGAGCGGTGGAGAATAAAATCATACTTCCAATACCAATAATATACTTACCGCCTTGTTAAATCCGTTACTATAGTAACCTTAAACAGTTTTTGCGTCTCTACTAACTATTGTGGATAGCTGTTGATATGAGTATGACAGTAACAGAGAGATCATGTGTCATAGAAACAAAACAAGCAGTTTTCAGTCACCGAGGTTTTAACTAGAGAAGGACTATTGAGAGCAGTCATTAGACTAACTACTATACTGACTATGTGATTTTCAACCAAGTTTATGGAAAAGGTGATGGTCTAAAAGAGATCCTATTTACATCCAATTACGACCCAATTTCGTAAAGAACATCTGCGTAATTGTCCTAGGAAATCAAGTCGGGAACTACCGCTTTACAGTCTGGTATAGACGTAACGCTTTGCTGCTGAGTTCGTCTGCAGTTTATTTTCTACAAAGGTTAATGAACTAAGTTAAGAAAGAGCGTGTCTAATTCCTTTCTGTACGTAAGTCGGTATCGTGTACTTTAATTGAAAAGGTGCCAATTGAATTGCTGAGATTTTACTTTTAGTTTTGCATTTAAAATTCTAATTTATTAATTTGAACTTATACTGGAAAAAAAACGCGGGTCTCCGAGCATTGCATGACTGGGAATCGAACCCAAGACCTTTACATAACCGGTCTAATGCTCTGACCACTGAGCTACCGCGCCGCTATATTGAATTGCTTCTAAAACCCGGCAGTAGTTCGTTTTTCTTTTACCTACGTTTTTTCGAGTTAATCCTTTACAAAAATTACGTCTTCTCTTCTTCTTGAATGCAGTTTTCAAGAACACTGTCTCAATTATGAAAATAAGCGCCATATACGTATCACAAAAAAAAGGGTTTCAACCTAAAGATAACTTGAAAAAAAAAAAAACCCAAGAATTCTGACTGACTGATACCAAGTATTAACTAAAAAGTAATAATTAAACGGTTTCGCCACTAGCCATAAAAAGTCAACATTATTATCTGGTAATATTTATATCCAGATTTTGATATATGTTCCGCTAACATACACAAAAAAATCAACAAAAATATCACCTAACCGATGGTCGTATTACAAGCACTTTTATAACACCAATTTAATTTAACACAAGCAGCTGGCAGAATGTCACAAAGAATAGCTTTGAACACTGACACCCACTTAACTCTGAAGTTTAGTGTTGCACCTTTTTTCCGCGTCCCGGGTGTCGAGTAGATGCGTCCCTGTCGAGTAGAATGTTCGAGCAAAGTTCCGATCGCCCGCGGGTATCTGCGACGTTCAAGTAAAGTAGAGCTAAGAGTATTTAATAGATGTGTATTTATTACTAGCTATCGGCCGAAACCAATATTCTACTAACCTTTGACGCCTTGTTATTTGTGTAACTATGGTAACTATTATCCATGTTCTTGCGCCGCAATAAACTATGGTGGATAGCTTTTGATATGGAAATGACAGAAACACGTCACAAAACACAAAACTATCAGTTTCCAATTACCAAGGTTTCAACGTAATTGTTTATTTATTACTAGCTGAGATTAAAAGATTACATTAATAATAGAAGCTGGCCCGGTTGACTTTTCTAAATTAAAAGCCGTCAAGAGTGAGTCAAACTAATATTTCGTTTTACCAAATTATGAAGCGGAACTAATTTATTGTGAACATTTAAATTTCATTTCTACTACTACTACACTACTACTGGACTAGATTAATTGAGAAATAAATAGTTTCTGTCACTATTTATTTCTCATTTAATTACATTGGGACTGGTTACAATATTTTGACAAATAATTAAATGTAAAATAACTTTCTATTAAACGTTATTCTTTGCCTAAAATAGTTCACGCTTTTGTAAGTGAAAAACTAAGTGTATTCACACTCTACAGTTCTTCTAAAGTTTCTTAGAATCTTCATGTACTTTACAACTACGTACATAGACCAAACTTTCGTATAAAATAATACTTGCTTTTATTTTGTGAGAATATTAAAATGCATTTTGAAAACTCATAAAGCCGCTGGCGAAGAGAATTGTTAGAAGTTGTTTTAAACTGGATTTCAAATGGTAATAGACGTTCCTTTAAATATTGAAATGAACACTGGATATAGTTCTTTGTGTAGAAAATTTAATGAATTTGTTAGATACTCGTACATTTTGCTGATTGGTTTCGCAGGGAAACAATTTTGGTTTGTCGTTTCACGAAGTTGAAATAAAGAAATGAGTTAAAACTGACTGGTAACGAAATTGTTTTTTTTCGTTTTTTTATATGCTTCATAGTATTTTTTAATTTTGTTATGATACTGTAGAGATAAATGGAAATAAGTGTAAATATTGTGTCAGTAACTAAGGTTCGGAGACTACTGATTAAAAATCTGTCCATTCATTAAAACGCAAATTAAACTATAAAACACATTTTTAATCAGCAATCTTCTTAAAAATTTTATCAGAGAAAAAACAAAGAACCAATTACCGATGTCCAATAATTAAGAAATAAACTCATTATCAGATATTATTCAGTAATTATTACCTACATCTGAGAATTTCTTGATTAAAATAATAAAGTTTTTAAATTTATAGTTTTTTTACCAATAAATCAAGACTGGAACTCTGTGAAACGTGTTAAAGTTATCTACTGAGTCTGCTCTCAGTCAGTTATTATATTTCAAGGTAAAATATTATTTAAATCTTATTATGTAACCGCAATTAGCGAAATGCTAGAGATACATTTATTACGCTGACTTAACAAATACAAAAAAAATGTGTAGAAAATATTTAAAATAACGATTAATTTCGAAGATTAAATAAACTATAATACAAATTAATGGACCTAGTTAAAATAATTAAACCAGTGATCACCTGATTTAATAACTCGAACTAAGATATTTCTTCAATTTAATAATTTTATTTTACAGCTAAATTGCCAAGCCATGCTTCTGCTAACTACCTTTAAACTTTTTTCTACCATACTTTATAACACCACAGACAGCAAATACATATTTTATACCTGTCTTTTCAATTTTGAGTTAAAAAAAACCCATCGCTTTCTCCATTGTTTAAAACACTGGATGGGATGAACCCTTAGAGTAGAGGGAGCTACTGTGCTCATGTAAACATCGTCTCTGCATTGTTTTCATATTTAAAAATGCAAAACTGATTAAAAGTCTGCTATTAGTGATTAAACAAGTGAAGTTAGTGTTTATGCTTAAGAACAATTGAAGTCATCAAGAAAAAATCACGAATCAAGACAAAAATACGTTAATACCGATTCTCATATATTATCGACAAATTTGAACTCATACTGCAAGATTTAAGGCGAAAGTGGTGCTTATAGATAATTTTAGAAGGTCAGTCAAGTGCTCATCAAGAAATATTTGAATAATTTCAAACTATTATGGAATTTGTGTAAACAAAGAAATATGCGAAGTCATGACCTTCGAAAAAATCAAGAAAACCGCCATCTAGTAAAAGTGCGTAGAACTGGGGACCCCACAATAATTCATATCGATCTATATGTCAATTGTTACGGACGCAAACAACTAGAGGGCAGTAAAACCAATTCCGTTACTCGTCGATAGAGGGCAGTTAAACAATCAATTCCGCTACTCGCCGCTAGAGGGCACACAATACTTCTACTCAGAACTGGAGGACAGTTAAACCAAAATGGAAACTGAAGTGATTGAAATGTTAAAACAAATTCAACTTACTCAAAAGGAGCAAAAAGAGAAATTGGATAGCATAGAAAATAATATAACCAAAATAATAAATAATCATATCGATGAGAAATTTCAACCATTAGAGATAAAAATATTTGAATTTGAGGAAAAAATCAATAAACAACAAAAAACAATAGATACATTAGAAAAACAAATGAAGAAAAAGAATGTTTTATTATTCGGTGTCAAAGAGACGGAGCACAACCACGAACATTTATTCAAAACAGTTCTAGAGATTATAAATAATACAATGAAATTGGACTGCAAAAAGTACGAAATAGAAGATATCAGGCGTCTTGGTCGGAAAAATGATAAAATCAGACCGATCATAATAACATTAACAACTATATGGCGCAAGTTTGAAATTTTGAAAAGAAATAAATTATTGGAGCCAATCTCTCTGTACGTCAAGGAGGACTTTCCCTTGAAGGTTCTCCAACGTCGTAATGAGTTACGGGAAGAATTAAAAATGGAAAGAGAGAAAGGAAATAATGCTGTCCTGCGCTATGATAAAATAGTCTTACTTAAAAAGAAAAATTCTCAGAATCCTGTGACTTCAGAAGGTCCGAGAAAACAGAAAAGAAATATGTCTGAATCACCAAAAGAAACACAAACTAACAACACAAATGTTAAAAACCAAGAAAAAATGGATCATGCTTCTAAGAAGAAAAAAACTTACAATATCTCTACATATATGAATAAAGCTACTTCGAGTCAAAGTCTCAACACCAATACTCTAGAATCTGAAAAGCTTATTACTAAATAGCAATCAAATCTAGCCCCTCCACCGCCCCCAATACGGCCTGTCACCGCGGGGGTCGTAGACTGTAACCCTACATGCAAAAATAAACTTCACATTGCCACATACAACGTCCGATCTTTAGCATCAGAAGCAAGAATAATAGAGTTCGAACATGCTCTATCAAAAATTAAATGGGATATTGTTGGTTTGGCTGAAATCCGCCGAGAAGGCCGCTTCATTGAAGATAGACAAAATTATATGTTTTACAATTGTGGAGAAACCAAAGGTGAATATGGAGTTGGATTTATTGTTAAAAAACAGAAAGGCCTACATGTAGAGGATTTTATGCCAATAAGTGAAAGAATATCTGTATTAAAAGTTAAATTGCAACGTGAATCATACTCTATAATTCAACTGTATGCGCCCACTACAAAGGCTTCAGAAGATGAGATAATACATTTTTATGAGTCTCTACAAGAAACCATAGAGAAATGTTGCAAAAATATAATATGCATGGGAGACATGAACGCACAAATTGGTGAAATTCCGACTGAAAATACAGCTATTCTGGGTAAATATAGATACGGCAAATCAAACAAAAGAGGCGAGTTATTTGTAAATTTTTGTCAAACAAATAATCTCTCTGTAATGAACACACATTTTAAAAAACCTCTGAAAACAAGATGGACTTGGATATCTCCAGATGAAAAAACAAAAAACGAAATTGACTTCTTCACTACGAATAATCCAAAAATTATAGAAAATGTCAGCGTATTACAAAACTTCCTATTTCCTAGTGATCACCGGATGGTAAGAGCAACAATAAATACAGAAGCAAAACAGAATAAATCAAGAAAGAAACATAATCAAAATTCACAAAAGAAATACAATCGTGAAACACTCCAGTTTACTTTATCCAGCAACTTCACCAATCTGGACTACACTAGCTCAGTTCAAGAAATATATGACAAAATTGAACAGAATATCAGATCCAGCGCTCAAACAGCGTGCATAACATCTAGAGAAAGCAAGAAAAGTGAAATTATAACAGACACAGTTATAAAGCAAATACACCGAAGAAATCTATTAAAGAATAAAGAAAATAAATCGAAACAAGAAAAGCAAGAACTAAGTTTGTTATATAGATCAATAAATAAAAACATAAATGACAACATCAATGACTATCGACTCAAGACACTACAAAATTATTTAGAAAAAACTGGAGGTATTAACAAGGCTAACAAAAAACTAAATAATAAGAAACAGATTATGGCTCAACTACAGTCAAACACAGGCTCTACAATTACAAACCGACAAGACCTTATACAAGTAGCTACCGAATTCTACAAAAAAATATACCAAAATAATAACAACCAAGAAAACCTAATAGAAACCTTACCATCACAGAACACCGAAGAGGTTCCGCCATTTACTGAAAGGGAAATAGAGTTTGCTATAGAAAAATTAAAAAATGAGAAAAGTCCCGGACCAGATGGAATTAGCAATGACCTACTGAAAGCCGGAAAAGAAAGCTTATTAGAACCACTTACTAAACTTTTTAACATCATATTGAAAACAAATAAATTACCAAGTCAATGGAACATAGCTGAAATAATTTTACTCTACAAAAAAGGCGACGCCAAACAAGTTTCAAATTACAGACCTATAAGTTTGATGTCCACTCTCTACAAACTGTTTTCCTCAACAATACTTCGTCGCATAACTAGAGTCGTGGATGATAATCAGACCATAGAGCAAGCAGGATTTGTTCAGGGCTTCTCTACGACAGATCACATTCACACACTGAAAAACATAATAGAGAAATACAACGAATACGGATTACCTCTATATATTTGCTTTGTCGACTACTCCAAAGCATTTGACACAATTTCACACGACTCTATATGGAATGCTCTGCAAGAACAAGGCGTAAATAATACCTACATAAAAATCATAAAGGAAATATACAAATACAGCACCGCTAGAGTAAAGATAGAAACTCCAGGATCAACATTTAAAATAGAACGCGGGGTGAGACAAGGTGACCCAGTCTCACCTAAACTGTTTATAGCAGTACTGGAAAGCATCTTCAGGTCTCTAGATTGGCAACAAAAAGGACTAAACATACACGGCACATTCTTATCACACCTCAGATTTGCAGATGATGTAGTTCTTTTATCAGAAAATCCTGACGAATTGCAATATCTTCTGAAATCTTTAAATTTGAAAAGTCAGAAGGTTGGCCTGGAAATAAACCAAGAAAAAACTAAAATAATGTCAAATAGAGAGCAAATAGAAATTAAACTAAACTCAGAATCACTTGAATATGTGGACAGCTACATATACTTAGGTCACCAAATTACACTCAAAAGCGGTTCAGATAAAGAAATAGACCGAAGGGTAGAGAATACATGGAGAAAGTACTGGAGCATGAGAGAAATCTTCAAGAGCAAATTACCTACTAGCCTAAAGACAAAAGCCATGGAGATGTGCCTAATACCTTGTCTTATATATGCCTGTCAGACCTGGAGTATGACTAATAAAGTAGTTCACAAAATAAGAACATGCCAGAGAGGTATAGAGAGGAGCTATATGGGACTTAAACTAAAAAATAGAGTGAGACACTCAGAAATAAGGAAGGAGACAAAAGCTAGAGATGTTATAAAACAAATCTTCCAACTGAAATGGCGTTGGGCAGGACATCTACAGAGAACGACAGATGAAAGATGGACAAAAATGATAACCAACTGGTACCCTATTTACAAAAAACGCAAACGAGGCAGACCTTACAAACGCTGGGACGACGACATTGTGAAAATAGCGGGAAGAACCTGGAGCCGGGTAGCAAGGGACAGACAAAAATGGAAATGCATGGAGGAGGCTTTTACCGCATTAGCGGTCCTTACACTTCAATACCTACCAATTAGTTGAGAATGAAAGAACATGGAGAATGGAAGAAACAATACAATTTAAAAATAATACTAAATTTTATAAGTAGTTAGAAGACTGAACTGTTATTTTAGATTATTATTATTATTATTTTTAATTTATTGTAAGATTGTTTATTGTAATGTTTTAATTGAATTGAATATTTAATAATTGAATGTTAATAATTTAATTGTAATTTATAATTTCAATGGTGTAAGGAATGAATAAAAGCTTTATTATTATTATTATTATTATTATTATATGTAACTGAATGCAAAACTACTGGTAGAGGTTTGGTTTTCTTTTCGTGGTAAACTGTCAGAGAATATCATTTTATTAGCAACAGCTTTATTTATAAGCAAATTAAGATGATAACTCGGTTTAGCCTATCAATAGTGCGGCCATTAAATCGTGAAATACATAGATTTTTGAAACCTTATCATACATTTTAAAATTGTTACTACTTAGTTCTTTTGTTATACCTGTCGGTATTAAAACAAATGTACAGCCAAAACAGAAGCCTTCCCTTATTTTTTCCAATGAATAATCACCAATTCAAGACGCCTGGTTTGTTCCCTGCGTCTATTAGTTCAGTAACAAATGATCGAAGTTGTAAACGATAATGGTTGAATTGAGAAATTAGCGCTTTGTTAGTTAAGACTTTAGTGCCTTGAATGCGGGACTGGGGATAAAACTAATTGTGTTTGAATCAATATTTTAATGTAATCTCATTAAAACGATTGTAAAACGATGTTTTCAATTGTTTTATTTAAAAGCTACTGAGAAGTTTGGATTATACACATTTTTTATAATTACTACATAGAATAAAACAAAGACGCTTCCTCTGTCCCTATGTATGCTTAAATCTTTAAAACTACGCAAAGGTTTTTGATGCGGTTTTTTTAATAGATCGAATGATTCAAGAGGAAGGTTTATATGTATAATGACATAGTACAGGGGAAGAAGTTTTTCTCCGAATTTAACGCGTGCGAAGCCGCGCGGGTAAAATACGTACACATTTTTTTTTTCCATGACTAGCAGGAGGTAATTTACCACCCTCGATCAGAGTTGGCTACATGTATTGAGTATTTAACTTCGATGACCTACAAAACTTATCGACTTTCCTTTAATTACTTATAAAACCTGCAAATTAATATCAGGGGCGCAAAACATTTCCCACTTCCAGAAGCGATTAGCCCAATCGCTAACTCCCTTGCAAATTCCATAAATCCCCCGCCACCGCTCGCGAACAGGCATTGAATCTTGTACCTACCTACCTACCTACCTACCCACCTACCTACCAACCTACTTACCTACCGCTGGCAGACATCCAATTGCATAATATACGAGTTACCTTCACCGGGTTGACGACACCGTCCCCGTGGTAAACACAGAAAAATAATTTTGAGGATTTTTCGTGAATGATTGGTATGAGTTTTATGAAATGTTTGTTTAAAGAACCATTTGCATATTGCAATTTGTGAGTATTAGGCGCTTAAGGCTTAGAATTATTAGGTTCGGAAATTAGAAAAAACAGGAATGCTCTTGAAATGAGCCAATGTAGTAATTTCATACAAGAGTTAAAAAATTCACATATAAAAGAAAAATCAGACTTTTATTCTCTTTCGACGACGTCTTCTTTACGACTTTCAATAAAAAAATTAGGCTCTTTACCAATCCATAAAACAAGCATTAAATAATGGAAAAATTTACTTATCTTTAAAAATTTAATTATTCTTAAGAGTAAACTCTTTAGAACTTTAAAATCCCCTCACAATAAAACGTTAAACATTTCTATAAGATTCCTCAACATCAATTTGCGAGTGACTCAGCCGCTCCGATCAATTTCCCGTTGAATTTCTTCACAGTACATTTTGTCTTCACAGTACATTTTGTCTTCACGAAGTTATTCGCGCTGAAGATTTCAATGAATCAGTTAAAATTGCTAGGGGGTAATGTAATTTTAACTGTTATAAGTTAAGGGTGGTTACCGATTAAAAGTGATTTGCAATTTTATTTGTGGACTGGGTTTTGGAAGTTCAAAAAAGATTTGTTAAAATTTTAGCACCTCAAAACATACAATGGTCCTAGAATCAAGGAAATGCCATGTAGCAAGGATTTATAGCAAAAGTAAAGTGAAAAATCTACATTAAAAGTTACGAAAAAAGACAATAAAAAATCTGTTATTAAAAGGCAATGCCCTGTGCCGCTGTTTAATATTTTATGATTAATTAATAAATGGTTTTAGTCTAATCTAAACTTCTCATAACTTTATGATGAAAATTTTAACCAATCAGTATTTTCTTTTGTTTACACTTGTAATATTGATAAACACAAATTTTATTGTTCTAAATATAATAATATACCATGGTAACAACCCGATTTATTTATCAAGAAATTTGGTTTAAATATAAGAAGCCAAAATTCTTTCTCAAATACTTTGTAAAATTCGTCAATTTATGATGAAATTATAGAAGACATGTATTGTTCTATATTTTATAGAATCACTTAAGTTATTAAGGTTTTAGACACTCGTAATGTAACCTCTTAGATTTACGCGATCATAAGTATTTTTAGATTTTTTTTTATTTCTTCAACTTTCTCTTCGTAGGCTAATATAGACTCTGAAGGTTTAAATAATTTAGTTTTTAACGGGTAAAAGCTTTAAAAATTATAAGATTTCTAACTAGACTTCTTAAAGCAGGTTCAAAAATATTTGAGAAGTCATAGCCACTTTATCTACTACCGCTACCAAAAGAAACACAAAAACTAAAAATTTTGAAAATCGAATTTCGACAAATAAACAAACACGAATATTGTATTTGCCTTACACTATATAATGAGAATTCTGGCCCCAAATAACGTCTTTAAAAAAATCATACTACGAAAACCATGACTACGACTTGACGTCGTAGCCTTCTACGCCGTAGTCGATTCATGATGCTACGGACCTCTACACTACACAATGCTACACCATTCTAATAATAACAGCTGTAAATCTTTTATAATGCAAAAAATGCCAAGTAATATGTTAAACTTATTCAACGACCCGCCCACGCTTCGCAATGGTGTATTTTTGGCCGACTTGATCACAAACCATTAAATTTTGGCCAACTTAAAGAAACTTTTTTCAAACGTTTTTTATTTATTTATTTACGGTTTTTGCACATACAAAATACATAATAAAAATGGTAATAGCTAAATTTTTGTACAAAGGTACAGCTTATTTCAGGATGAAATTTCTTCCAACTGACCGATGACTGGAGAGTTGGATGCAGAAAGCAATACAAATTACAAATTTAAATGAACAAATTCCCTAAAAGATGGCGAAAACCGCATCAAAATCCGTTTAGTCGTTTAGGAGGAGATAGCGGACAAAATACAAACAGACAGAATTAGCGACTTGGATTTATACTATGTAATGATGATAATGATGTAATTGTTAGTCTGCTTGCATCCTGCAGTAACACATGAAGTCACATACTGACAAAATTGTCGCATAGTTAAAGCGTCTACGGGAAAACAAAATTAACGTATATCAAAAATAGTGTATTGTAAACTTACAACTAGCTAATTCCACAAAAATGCTGATTTCTAACTGTCTCACACCCTTAATATACATATGTATAATAACCAAAATATGTATGTACTGTCACTTACTAGCTATCACATATGATTAACTGAGTAAACGTTATTAATCATACAACGCATTGACACCCTTTACCTTATTTTAAAAATACGTTAACAATGCATTTACGAATAAACCCATTTGACTTTATCTGAAAAAGTACCAATCATTGCAATTTACAGCCTTTCTTCCATTATACCTAAATTCATAGTAAATTCAAACATTCCCATATATCTTTATAACTCTGCATATTGTCCCGTCGCATATCGTTTTGAGAATTCCAGTCTTTGTCCAGCCTGATCCGGATCTAGCCGGTTTCAATTCAAAGGAACTGATGAATTTTTCATGGAATGAGATTGGTTTATGAATAACTGGATTTTTCCGGTGTTTGAGCTGGTTATTATGGCGTGCTAATGAATAATTTCTTTGTAAACTTAGGAAAAGCGATAGTAATGACAAAATTAATTCACCTAAAGGTGAACTTTTCTTATTTTTTTGTAATGGTTCAATAATCAAAAAGTATATTAGAATATTTGAGTATCCTGTGATGCCCGACAACAAAATTTTCAGTTTCAAAAATTAAAAACCTGCAGACTCTGATTCGTGACTAGAATAGAAACAGTAATAAATGTAGTAATGTAAAAATATACTACATGTATATTTGTATGGACCCAATTGAAACGCCCTTAAATTTCAATCTAAAAACATACACTATGACACAAAACCTAACAAACTTGAAAAACAACAAACATACTATGGTGACAACTAATTATTCAAACATAATGCAATTTAAAATACATTCAGCGCCATCTATCCGTTTTACATTGAGTTAAGACGACACATTTGAAACAGCGAGCGAGCGAAAAGTTGTGAAAGAACGTTCCTATGTGAAACGGGTAGTTGTAATTATTCTGAAAGGTAAATCCCGATGAAATCACGTTTTCGAAGGAATTCTAGAAACTGCAGCCTAAATGCTGATGCCTTCGCGACTTAAGTACATATTTAATTAAAAATAGTCAAGAACGAGTTGACTTCTGCAGTATTGGGTTCCGTTTATTCTAATCTAACTATAACGAATAATTTGGAAACTAGAAATTACATATAAAAACATAAAAAGAAGCCTTGTGCACTAAAACCATACTGGGTAAAAAATGATTTGTGATCCGAAAAAACAATGCATTTTTAAGGCTTTATATAATATTATTTACTTACTATTTTAGCCTTATTTGTCAAAGAATCACTAGAACTCACAGATCCAGTTTAATGACTTTGAAATTCATCTAACGTATCTGACAAATTTATAATCAAATCAAAAACAAAACAAACAATCATAACACTTGTAATAAACATTTAAATTTATTTATTTTTTATTTTTTACCGGCGTAAAAAGCGGAGAGCCTTTTCAATTCGACCAGATACATTTTTCTGTAGTTTTATTTCTAAACCAGTAAGTTGTTTTATCTTGAAACTTCGGGAACCCTTAAAATCCCGGTTTTTCCATGCCGCTGCATTCTTTTATTTTGCTTCTGGGAGAGATCGGTTCTGCAAAAATTTAAATGACTAGCTTTTCCTGTGATGCAGTTTTAAATGAACGTTGTTAGTCTAGATACATACCTATATGAACGCCATAGAGGACGTTTATAATGGTATTACAGATTAAATAAGAATACTTTTTGATTTGTAATAATCCCGAAATCGGTGTAGCGAGTACCTACCACTCCAATAATACGTAGATTTAGTATTTAGAACCAGTATTTTTACACCTTGTATAAAGCTTTCTTGGTTTTCAGTTCATTGCATATTTTGCTGGCCGTCGAGAAATTGGGCACCTGATTCACCGAACGAGACGCAGGAACATCGTCCCTACTTCACGTCGGTTTTCTGTGCGACGGTGGTATTTCACCGGTCGAGTCAGCCCAGTAATCGCTGCAGACAGAGCCTACAGCTAGACCCTACCACTCTAACAACTTTTACTTTGGTACAACTAACCTGCTTTGACTTCCAAAGAGCTTGACATTAATAAAACTACCATTTTCACCGGGTTCAACACTTGTATTTTAGACATCTTCCTCATTTCGTTAAGTTAAAAGCATTTTCCTCAATCACACAAGTCACCACTTTAGAAAGTGAAAAAACTTCCAAGAGCGAGTCGGACACGAGCACTAGGGATCTCGAACTTATATCTAGCAAGGCCTTATACAATTTTGAAAGTAGTTTGTCATAAGTAGATATGATTTAAGCTGCTTTTTATTAAAAATAGAGTTTCAAAAAAAAGGAATATAAAAAGTTGTAAAACACTTTCAACAAATAACTTTTTTGATAAAAATTGTTATTATTTAAACTTGACATAACAAAAATCATGTAACTTGGCATCTTCGGCCCTCTTTTCTATTTAGGCTGAACTCTTACTAATATTATTGTGAGTATGTATTGATGTTTGTTACTCTTTCACATAAAAACTTCTGGACGGATTTTGATGAAACTTTACGAGTACAGTAATATAGGTTATAGAACCCTACATCAGAATAACATATAGGATACTTTTTACCGCAGGAAATCTTTTCATTCCCACGGGAAACCGACTTCCACGGAACGGAGTCGAGGGCGACCATTACTTTTACTTTTACCATAACACTCCCAAACATGGTATAAACTGTCTAACACTTAAATATGTCCGACGGACAAACCGGAACCTCGTAGCGTCACTATTCCATCCGCACTCCTAAATCACAAAGCGAACACTACGACACCCCCCCCTCACCGTGCCCCGCAGCCGGCCCAGATGAAATGTAATAAGTTTTAGATTTCCACCGGGATCCCCTTTTGCTGACGAAGCGTTAATTCCTTACGCACTCTCAGAAATAACTTTGTTTCTTGTTTTGTAAAGAAAAAGGTTACGGTTGTGATTATGAATGTATAAGGCGGTTTGTGTAAAGATCATTTTATTTAAAAAATATCGTTGAAATAAAAGGTTAAAATTAAAAAAACTGCCGATGGATGCAGGGTTAAATAAATATACATATAGGTTTGTATTATTTATTTTTATTTTATTTATTACTTCGAAAAATATACGGTTAAATCTTTAAGTACCCATGTATGTAATCAAATTCATATATAAAATAACCACTTCAGAAACCAATAGCACTTTGAAAGTTTAATTTTATTAGACATTTCTTAAGTTAATATACTTGCAAGCAAATTAAATCATCTATCTCTCTCTACTACCAGTAGAAGACCGAGACAGAAACTCAATTATGATCATGTTTGAACGCTTCTTGTCATAACTATAAACACATTCGCTGCGGTTTCATTTCCTTAGTTAACTATAACCCGGAAACGGATACACCACTGCCGCCATTTTTATGACGATAATTCACGTTTATTGGTATTGAAAACAATATTCTAATGCAGTCTGAGAAAGCTTAATGTTAATGAGCTAACGTTATTGTCTATGTGTTAAATTGAATTACAAAAGTTACTAGCAAAGCGCCTATAAGTGTGTTTCAATTTCTTTTTTTAATGAAGTTTTGAAATTCTTTTGAATATGGTAACTCGTTGCGTGGTTGAAAAGTTGTAGTTTCTAGTCAATAAATAAATCTGTGTAATCTGATACTTTCAAGGTTTTACAGTTAACTTTAATCGATCATTACATTTCTAACACTTTAATTTATTAAAATCTTTTCAACTTATTGTATTTTATGATATAAATTTACCGATAATGTCCTATTCAAAATAAAAAAAAAAACAAACCCAAAATGGAAAAATGAATTGTCGCACTGTATATTATATTTACAAGAGCATAGGTGTGGGCAAAAACAACATCGAAACATTATTTTCGTAATTCAAAATAACAGAAAATACAAATAACAAAATGATTTAAAATTTCAGCAAACCGCAGTACCCTTTATAATTTCACGTAACATTTATTCCGTACCCTTTGTGTTTTGCATAGATCGTCCAAAAAGTATTTTATGAAAATGGCAACACAAAGCGACCAATATTTCGTGACACAAAACCGCAAAGGTTTGAAATAAAATAGAAAATAAATGCCATTCCACCACGGTACATAGAAAGGGATGGGTGAATAGCATTAGTAATGTGTTTAGGGAGGATTTCTATGTTAATTTTTAGAGTAATGTCAAAATTGCTTTGTCACTTCGAAGCGTTAGCGGAATACGGAGTTTTAGAATTCTCTTAAAGTTTTCAAAAGGTTTTTTTTATTTTTGTTTTTAGAACTAAAGCTAGTGTTTTTATTTAAGAGCTTGAAACGGTTTCCACCATCACTTACCACGAAATGCATCTTTTTAGGAATTGTATATAGGTTAACACAATTGGTAACGTTTAGGTAAACAAGACAAAATTATAGATTTTGTGTCCTATCGACCAAAAATACATCCGTGCGACTCTAGGGCGGGTCGCATCTTACTAATTTTATAAACGTGAAAGTTTGTGAGTATGGATGTATGGAATGTATGGATGTTTGTTACTCTTTCACGTAAAAACTACTGGACGGATTTTGATGAAATTTTACAGTAATATAGGTTGTACATCAGAATAACACATAAGGTACTTTTTACCGCGGGGAAACTTCTCATTCCCACGAGAACCGACTTCCACGCGGACGAAGTCGCGGGCGGCCACAAGTGTTTTTCATAATTTTATAACGAAAAGTTAAAGTTTCTGTTTTATATGATATTTTCTGATTGATCGGTTTTGTTCAGTCTGAAGTCACTGCCCTGTCTTTATTGAGATGAGGTTTTTTACTTGACTGGTTTGATACTCGTAAGTTTGAATTAAAATTGTTTTTTGTCTTGAGTAAAATTTTGTGAAAAGTTACGAACTAATTTTTTTACCGTTTTTTCATTAATGGCCAAAGTTAGTACTAAAATTTAATGAAGATGCTATCATACATAATAGGAACAATAAGGTCTAGCAGGATTTAAGGGGGGTTAGGCGGTCAGCGAAAATTCAGATTTCGCTACGATTCTACGCCTTAGGCGGGGGGGTCGGGGAACGCGGTTCCTATAGAATCAACGGCCTCGAAACACATTTATCATCAAAAAATTAATAGAATGTTCAATTTCTCAGAAATCTAAAACAGTCACGACATAGAAAAGGTAAAAATCTATCAGTTTGCGATTTTATAAGACTTATTATTGTAAAACACCGTCTTAATGTGCATTTATATGAAATTTTAGAGGTGACTTCAGGATTTTTTTCTATCGAGCAAAAATATTCCAATCGTGTTTTTAAAACAGTCCTCCCATCACATTTACGTTCTTTATTATATATTTGAAATATCAGTGCGAAATATCATATATTTTGTAAGTAACAGCTAATAGAAAACGGCTAATTCTGCCGTTTTCAGTTACTAAGGGCCCTTAAGAATAGACAATAACTACTATAACAGAATGCAAAATAAAAGAAAATTCAACATGCAATTGTCATGATCCATTGCAAATCCCCGGGAAATCGGCTAGACGCCAACTAGTGATGTCTGTCAGCGCTAGGGGTGTCTCGACAATTTATTTATATCTGACTACTACAGAAGGCAGAGTAACGTTTTTCAAGCGTACATATGTACCTAGATTTCTATGTTTGCTACAGCCAGTAAAGTTGTTACGCCTGGAAAAACCCCATCGTGTTTGAGGTTGAAGCATGTATCTTAACGATCATTTATATCGTTATTCTGACTGTTGTGTCATTATTGTTAATACAAATTATCAAAACAAATGTCAGTTTACTTTAGATTCGTCTTGATTGAGCTGCGGGGTGATTCTGTAACTTTCGAGTGACATAAACTACTGTCAAAAAACGTCGGAATTCCTTTATTTGAATGGCAAAATGTACATTGTGACGTTTATGCTCATAGCAGTCCATGACAATTTGAGTTACAGAATCACCCCACTGAAGAAAGATCAAAATCAGTAGCAGAATCGGGCTTTTCTTACTAATGATAATATTTGGTGCTTACTTCACTCTGCTATTGCAAATAAATATAACTAGTGGCCTTCCGCGGCTGCGCTTGTCACCTGCATGTAAAATATAACTTGCATCCTGGGTACATTTATAAACACCCTTTTACATAGCTTTAAAATATTTATTATAAAATGAATAGAATAACTGGGTTATCTATGATTGGAAAATTAAAATTGTGGAGGCAAGGAACGGTGTTCAAAATATGTTTTTTTTGTTTGTGAACTGAACCCTCTTATTATGAGAAAGTTATATATTGTTTGGTTACCAACTATTAAATAGTAGATTGAGCAATGATTTAAGAATCTATAAAAAAACATTGAAGTTGAATTGAAATTATGCCTCTTAAAGGTTAACCAAAACAAAGACTTGATACCTTTGTACGTGTATTTAAGTAAGGTAGGTAAAAGTAAACCTTAAATAAATCACGCAAACGATAAAAACGCGACATTATATAAGTTTTCAAAATGGCCATATTTTTTTTTATTTACCTTTTTTGATTTGATGAGAAAGAAAAACTGGTATCTTTTTTGTAGTTTTTCATGTATGGAAGATATATTTTTAGATTTTTTTTGATTTTAAAACGTGCATGTTTGAAAGTGAAATATGATGATGGGACTAAAAATCCTATCTTATAATATGTCTCTTACTGATACTAGTGCTGTGTTAGGGATAGCAATATTTATTTATAGTTTAGTTTACAGACTTTAATTCGACAACATTTACATCACAACATTTATGTCACAACTACATAAACAACACAACCTAAAAGTGTCATCTTTTTCTACTGTAGATATACGAGGTGTAAAAGAACTGCTTCCGAAAACAAAAACTGGGCATTGCTGGAGGGGTACTAGCTACGTTTTGAGCAAAAAAAATTTTTTATAATAAAAAAAAAAAATTATTTTACGTAATTTTCCAAAATTGCATTAATATTATCAGATTTTGCTATGATTTCAAATTAAATAGGGTTTTTATTTAATTTGCAATGTAAATAATCGCACCTGAACCGCCAGTTGATGTGTGAGCGATGATTTCAAGCGGCGAATATGACTTTTCAATCCTTAATTGTTAGGTTGCTTAGTTTTATCATGATTTACTTTATATTTTGGCTTTAAAATAGATATTTGATTGCCTTTTGTAAAAATTAATTGTTTATTTCCGTATTAAAATCAAAAATATTATTTATTAAACATCCGGTTTTGACTATAGGCGAATATGACTTTTCAATCCTAAATAACTTTTTTAAATTGGATTTTCGGGGTAACTATACTGTTAGTGAATTAAGTTACTATTGAGGCTCAAGAATACATGGTTTCAGGCTTCGGAAGTGGTCTTTTTACACCCGTTATTAATATTTTTTTTACGTGTAATTATTAAAGAAAATGCAAATGAGTAGTCCACCTAACAAGTTTATTGTAAGGAGGCACAGGTGTTGCTAAGTTTTGGCTCGGCTCAGACGGGCCTCGTTGCAGACACTTAAGTTATTTAAGCACTTATGTCTAACTTAATACTTACATTAATGTCTTAATGGAGGCGCTGGAATTTTTGAAGGCTTTATAGCTCTCGTTAGCGTGTACTTAAATGTTACTAAAGAACTATCATTTTACCCACAACTTGACATTTTAACCTGTATTTGTAATTTCTGTATTAAGTTCAAACCATTGCTTATTATTAATTTTAAATATTAACAGAGCCAATGAGGCTCATTGAATACTAAACAATAATACTAAAATAGGCTTGATACAAAATTGCATCCAAATTCCAACAACCGAAATAAGAAACAAACATCTTAATTAATACACATACAAACTTTAACATCATTTTACATAGTATAAATCCAAGTCGCTAATTCTGTCTGTTTGTATGTTTGGCCGCTAACTCCTCCTAAACCAGTTGAGGGATTTTAATGCGGTTTTCACCATCCTTTAGGTATTTTTACATTCAAATTTGTAAATAAACAACATTCGGAAAAAGTTTTTTAAGTTTTTTAAAAATTAAATGTTTTGGTAACAACTCGCCCAAACTACACCATTGCGAAGCGTGGGCGGGTCGCTAGTTTTTAATATAATCTCTTTAGTGACAATATTTAATAAACCGTACCTCCCGTTATGAAAAAGTAACAAAGATATCATTATGATGATAAATTTTTACCAACATAGTTTCATTGAAATATTTTTTGCAGTCGCAGTATAACCTAAAATTATTTATGAATGCACTAAATTAATTTAACTTCTATACAGGGTGATTCTTTACTAGCTTTCAATTCACAGCGTGTGAGCTCTATACAATGGGTAGTCCGAAGCCCAGAACCCACTTTTTATAGAGTAAGGCCTAATGACGTAAGTTTTATAGTCTTGCAATTGAATTCTAAATGAAATTTGTGCCCTATACATTTTTTTAAATGAAAAGTACCTATCAAAATTAAAAAAAAGCAATCACATTCCTATATACAACATGTTAGACTTGTACCGTACCTTTCAGGTCGAAACCCCACTTGTGAATCACGGTGTATAATACATAATTAACTACATCTGTCTGTCTACATTGAATTTCAGGCACAGTTCCATCCATACATCCCAATTTCCATCTACGTGTAAGGTATTTCAATGATATTAATTTTAAAAAAGGTCAGTTATAATATGGCCCAGGTGATGGCAGTAAAAACAAATATGGCTGCGACCCGAACAGAAACATACGCATTGTTGTAGTGTAGTCTGTATAAGACCACCAAATAGGTACAATTAGTAAAGCTATTTTATTTGTAAAATATATTCCTTATTATGTTAATAAAGCAGGTGATACGTAAGAATTAGAATTAATAGCGTTTCGTTTGATAATTTACAATTTCAGAGTATTGTGGTCAGCAAATAATTCGCATATTTTATGATATATGAAATGAAATGAAATGAAATGAAATGAAATGAAATTACTTTATTGTACGTAGGATTAAGAACTAATCTCTTATACATTGTCAAAAGCATAAAATAAAAAATAAAAAAAGATGTCACGGGACACCCCTACATTCATCAGCAATAGCAGTAGTAGACCGAGAGAAAAAGCTGGCGGAAAAAACTCTCGGCACTCTTTTCAAAATTATACAATCAAAACATGTCGATATAAAGCAAAACATGTCGCCAACAAATGTGTTTTTGACTCTATAGACTTCAGATGTTTTGTTTCAGTGTTAGTAATTAATTACCATACATTTAACGCTTTTCGAATTGAACGGTTTAGCGCAGTTGGCTATAATACCGCCTAAGTTTACAAAAATATACTTAATATCTAAGATAACTTTAGATTTGTTACATCAAGTCTTGCAAAAAACATTTTATTTGAATGAGCCTACTATACAGAAATAAAGTTGCCTAATAATGTCCTTCGGTTGATAATAACCTAATAAAAAAAATATGTTTGTAATTATGATTAAATGATTGGCGGTAAAAATGCCGGCTCCGTACCGAAAACCCAAAAGATGAAAGGAATCGATTGACCTGGCTCTTGGAACGTCCACCACCAATATCGCCTTCAATGCACAACTCACTTGATTAAAGTTTTTAACGGATTTAAAATAAGCAAGCCGCCATTTTTCCCACGTAAAAAGTTGTAATGAAGTTTTGACATTGACAGCTCACTGACAACGATGGTAGGTGATTGAGGCACAGGCATTCGTCCCGTCATTAATCCTATCGACCTCCCCCAATCAGAAAAGCAAATACGGATACAGAACAATGCCTATACGTTTGATTTATTTTTTAATTAATACATTTATTCTTATGTTCATACATATGTATGTTTATATGTATATATATATATATATATATTTATTAATATTGTATATTTATATTTATTATTGTATGTATATTTTATATGTAGTGTGTCTATGTAGTATATTTAAATATTCTACCTTCTTCGTATTTATGTACAGAAGTTGCACTCTCCTCCTCTTCATCACTCCTTTCTCAGGGCTGCTGGAAGAAATTCCTTTAAGGGATAAGCAGTACCCATTGTACTTGCATAATTTTAATTGTTTTAATTTTTAAGTTTCCTGTATTTGTATGTACATAAATCATTAATAAATAAATAAAAATTTAGGTCCAAAACAGAACACACCCTTCCTTTGGTCTCCCTTAATGGTTTTATTTTATGAGTTTTACTTTATAGTCCGAAACGGGATTTTTTCAGCGTGGACACTAACGCCATCTGTCATTCCATTTCACGCGACATTGAGCTTTAGTGCCCAAGACATAATGATTAGAATTCTATGGATTCCTGCGTTAGTTTAGTGGTAGTAAAATAAAACTAAGTTGCCATTGTAAGCGGTGTCAGTTATTTTGTAGAATGTTTTAGTTAAGGGAGTAGCAAATTCCGGTATAGAGGATAAAGGAAATAGTTTCAAGAACACCAGCTATCTATAGATTATGTATGAAATAGTTTGATTTCTATTTCTTAGATGAGAAAAAACAATTTAATACACGAAAAATGTGATTAATATATACATTGGGGCTTTGGACAAACAGAACGATTGGTTACTTCAATTTTTTATTGAGATATTTAACTCTATTGAATACATGTCTCTTTCTATGCTCTGGGATCCTGATACACATATCATTATATTTAACTTGATCTTGTGGGCAATTATCTTCATAAATTAGCTTCTTGTACTGGAAATTTAAATTATATTTATTAAAAAAAACGGGAAATGCCCGTAAATCTATCACTTAAAAATTTACTTACGCTCCAATAATTCCAAAAGTTATACCTTGGCGCCTTCGTCGTACGTTTGGTGACTTCATAACTGGAATCGTAACGTAGCTGCTTCGGCTCTTCCGTTTCACCCTCCCTTCTATGAATTTTCCGTTTCCTATCAATATTCCATGCCAATTTAGGTTTATAATATCTACTCTTTACCAGAAGTCTTTGTAACTCTGGATGGGGTATGCCAAGGTTACCGCCTGGCTCACTCAGCTTTAACAGTGGTTTGTACAAACCTTTTGCATCCTGGTCATACTCTAAGTCATGATTATTAAAACCCTTTGGCACAATCCGTTTTGTTAGTTTAACTTTTTTGAAATAAGGCATCAAAGCACCTCTTGAAATGAGGCTGTTTACGTAAACTTTAAACGATTTTTTGCCGATATTGATGTTGCTTTTGTCTCGGTCTTTTTCGGTTTGCTGTAAACCGCCTTGATGTATGAAATTGTTGAAATCTTTTTTGGGGTATGTATCTGAATTAACATTTAGTAAACTCAATAGCTGAATATTTTGCTTGATTTTCTTATCATTAGAGTGATGAGTTTTGTCTTTTTTTATAGCTTTTTGGTGATCATTTTTAGTGTATACTTCAAGTTTTTTGTCGTTGTAGTTCATAATTGGTAATTTCTTTTCAATAATGATGATGGGGGGATTGGGATGAAAATCATTGTCAGCAGCCACATTGTCAAGAGTTGTTCGCAGTGCTGGTTTTCTCTGTAATCATATATATCTATGTCAATTAGATATCTAAAATTAAGAAGAAAGTCTTGTACTAGACCCACAATTATTGGCCTTTAATTAAGCACAGTCAGCGCTTCTGTTATAGATGCCACACATTTGTACTAGGGAAGAACCTAGTTACACCCATACTCGAGCGATATTTAAAAACTCTACCTTTTTTATCTTCAGTTTTCTGCCATGTTCTAAGAGTCTCTTATGTTTCTGAAAATAATATTAACTTTCAGTGGTCATACGTCAATTCAGTCATATGACAGACTCGTAGGCCTCTAGGAAGATAGTTTTATGGAAGGATTTTGCATATTTTTAGATCATTAAAATTGCGGTGTCTGATTGTAATATAAAAAAACAACCGCTTTTAACTTTACCTATCCTTAGTACCATATACAAGTACATAAACTA
Organism: Emmelina monodactyla; assembly: GCA_916618145.1. Taxonomy (NCBI): domain Eukaryota; kingdom Metazoa; phylum Arthropoda; class Insecta; order Lepidoptera; family Pterophoridae; genus Emmelina; species Emmelina monodactyla. The sequence goes on along the minus strand of OU745323.1, from coordinate 1,242,884 downwards.
TTTTTTTGAGATTTTTATGTTACGGAAGGGAAAACGGGGGCAACAGATAGATAAATTAAAAAGTTGTTCTGAGTAGAATGTTACTATATTTTCTCTTCATCGTCATCACATAACGATAACTATGCAACGCTTTTCAGTTCCTTTTTTTATATTTCGCTGAGAAAACTTCAACGACAATTCTAAGACACAAACTGAAACTCTTACCTAAAATCTCAAATGGCAGTTACTTTAACAACATGTTGAAGTGTTCCCATCAGTAATTAGTATTTTATAATTCCGACCTATCTATAACCGTATTGAAAAATCTGTAAAATATTGCGTTTCATACCTTTGACCGGTATCTTTTATGCAGCTAAAGTTAAAAACAAAAAAGTATTTGAAAATTTTCAAAATATAAATAATTATCATATTTGAAACAAGAATCTAAATATTTACCTTTCGTTTGTGAGATTTCTTATGTTTTCTCTGTATTATTAATTATTTTTTGGTTAATATGTAATAAATTATTATGTAACAAAGCCTTACAAAAATAGAAATAACCATAGGTATAGAAAATATTAATTTACCTTTCGAAGTATTTTATTCTGAAATAAACAATACATGTATTGCTTTAAATTTAATAAAAAATATGATTCCGTAACGAGGTAATCGTTCTTAATATCTACTAGTGGCCGCCCGCGACTCCGTTCGCGTAGAAGTCGGTTTCCCGTGAGAATGAAAAGTTTTCCTGCGGTAAAAAGTACCCTATGTGTTATTTTGATGTATAACCTATGTTACTGTAAAGTTTCATCCAAATCCGTCCAGTATTTTTTACGTGAAAGAGTAACAAACATCCATACATACATCAATACATACTTACAAACTTTCACGTTTATAATATTATTAGGATACCTATTTACCTACTTACTAAAATAAGACGAACATTATTTGTAACAAGGTTTTACACTTACCTTAAGAAAATGGTCGGCGTGCTATAAATATATCTTTTGTTAAATAGTTTTAACATTTTTATCAAAAACATAGTTTTCAAAAGTGATGAAATACTTGCCAACTTTATCGCCAGGTTTGGATGCATTTTCGTCTAAAAATAATAAATGTATAAACAAATTGGCGAGACACAGAAAAAGTTAGAAAACATTTAAATAAGTATTGGTTTATTGATCGATGCTAAGACATCTATATGAAGCCGCAATGTTCTTAATATAATTTTATTTTTCTTTTAGAGAAAAGCGTTAGCATAATTTCTGCTTTTCTCATTTTTAAGTAAATTCCGCAAAATTGGTATCATATAGAACTAGCGACCCGCCCAAGCTTCGCATTGGTGTAATTTTACCCGACTTGTCACCGAAACAAAACAAAAAACTATATGTTCTTTTACAAATTTAAATGAAAAATATCCTCAAAGATAGTGAAACCCCGTTTAAATGAGTTTAGTGGTTTAGGAGGAGTAAGCGGACAGACGTACCTACAAACAGACATGATAAGCGACTTGGATTTATACTATGTAATTATGACGATGATATATTTTTTAGCTGTGTTGTCTACAAATAGTTCTACCCCATATCAAACCTATTTTAGTATTTTTTTATCAACTCACCTGTTTCGGCTTAAAGAACCCATTAGTGTTAGGTAAAAAGACATTCTGGAAAAAAAAAGGTACGTATTATGAATTGGTGACAGTTAGACCACATATTTCACGAACTTGAGGCCAAAAATTTAGAGCGTTTATAAAAATGCTTTTTTTAATCGCGGTTTTGCATGAAATAAACAAAAATAACAACAAACACCGTGAAGGTAAGTCGTAGTAAAGCAAAAGAATTACCTTCTCGCCGGGAAGAACATATTCTGACGAGTCCAAATCCTAAAATTAAACACTATTATCATTTTTTGTTACTTTAATATAAGTAACTGTCCTCTATTTGAAGTTACTTTCACAATTAAAAGAACTTAATGCTTTTTTTCTAAAGCAGACTGCGTATGTCATTTGACTCTTTAAAGCGCTAATTTTCGAAAAACGTATAACAATAACCAATGATTAAAAAAATAGGAAAATCTAAACCAACTCACGCTTAGTTTATCGCCGTCCACTTCATAGTTTGCTTTCTTTTCAATATTGCTGTTGAGCTGCGTGAAGTATGAATAATTTAGTGAAGACTTTATTGTTAAAATTATTATACCTACTGAACCTTCACATTAAGAGAATAAGAAAGAACAAAGCATGTCCTTTTATCCTTAGTTAGACCTTGAAATGTCTTTAAAATACTCATTTCCGAAATCGAATGGCCAACGTGACGTCAATGGTAGAAGAAAAACTTAAGATAACAAAACGGCATCAATTTTTTTAAAAGATTAAGGAATAATAATAATAATAAATCTCCAGACTAACACACCAATTATGTGGCCCTAAAGTAAGTTGCATTAAGCACTTGTGTTATAGGTACCACACAATGGACTAGGGGAGAACCTAGTTACACCCAGACACGAGCCAATATCGAAAAACCATTTTACGAAATTGGCCCGACCCGGGGATCGAACCCGGAACCATCCGCTTAGCAGTCCGGTATATATACCGCTGCACCACAGAGGTCGTCTGAATTGGGTACAATGTTAAGGAGAGGAGAGTAAATCATTATAAATTTGTTGGCTGGATTTAAAGAATGTAGCCATTTGACTTCTTCAGAATAATATTACCAGAAGTAGAACTATTGTTTTAAGTAATTGTCAAGTATTTTCCGAGTTATTTTAAAATTTGAGCACCTGATATTTTAACTCCGACTCTTAAAGTCTATACATTTTAGTGGCCTTGTTTCGTCACCATTAATTACTCACTCAAGCCAACTACCAGTAAATACTCGCTTGTTATAAAGTGAATAAGATGGTCGTACAGTAGTTAAAATTTCAAAATCTTACAAATTTGTTCGCCTGTTTTGCCCAATGTGACCAAATTGCCTAAGAAGGGCAGTATTTAAAAGTTTATTACGAAATACGTCTTATCATTTTCTTCTACTGTTATACAAGGATACAATAATGCCAATTGCTTTCTGACAAAGATAGCACAATATTTTTTTTATCTAGAAATTTATATACAGGGTTATTTCTAATTAGCGCATCACCTCTTGTAGGCAGTTTTTCTACATCAATCCCAACATTTAACCAACGAATAATTAAAATTAATATTTAAAAAAAAAAGTTTTTCCATACTTATTTATTAGATGCCGCAATTAATGTTTTACGGAGAGATACTCTAGGAACCTACTTGGTTTCATATATTAATTGATTTAGTTAAAAAATAATTACAAAAGAACACTTACTTGCTTAGCTATTTCCTTTGGCCTATCACCATTGCCTACCGATTTGACATTTGCAACTTTTTTTAAGTTTATCAAGTCAGCGAGTGCCCGTAAATCATTGAAAGTAAGATTTCCGCATTCACATACAAAAACATAAAATATTATATACAAAACAAGACAATTTATAACTTTCATGACGGTGACGTATAGGAAATCATAACTATAGTTGATCAAGCGAAAACATTGATAAAAATAAAAGAAATGTGACGAAAATTATCAATCCCATAGCGTTACGAATCGCTTGAATAAATTTTATGCTGTTTTATAATGGTCAAGCTTATAATTATTTTATTTTAAGAACGGAAGGCGTCGGTAAAGGACATTACAAATTATATATAACTTGCTACGGATGTAGGGAACAAATTTTTGTTAACTATAAAAGTAACTTTTATCTAGACACGCGGGAGCGTGTCAAGCCAAGTACAGGCTGACATGTGTATATTTACCCGAACCATTTGAAGTCACTTTTGTCCCCCTCATAACTTTATTATTACCTACTTTAACTACACAGCACCTAACAAAGTAGGTACGCAAATTTTATTACAAAGCTCATTTTACGTCACGCCACTTTTCTAAAGAGATTCTCCCCGTAATTTTTATTTTATCGCTTTACAAAAACGATTCTTTGTTTACCTGCATTTAAGGTAATTTCAACCGGAAGTGCTATCTCACCGTGACGGATGGAAGGATTTTAAAAATATTGGCGCTAAAAGCCTTTGTAAATGGAGGCGAAATTTATTTTGTGTCAGGAATTTGGTGTTTTTTCGTCGTCATGCGAAAATTACTAAGTTTTTATTTAAAATTTAACTAGCTTTTCTTTAGTTAAAGAAATATAGTGCAATAGAACAAATTTACTCTCCATACATTAAGGGCTGTGGATTTTGTAAATAAATAAATAAATTTGAGAAAACAAGTCAAAAACCTACTTTAGAAAAGCGAGTTTAGTTTTAATTTAATTTGATCATTATTTATAATTATGACGTCGTTCACTGATCAAAAGTGATATTATTCAGAAACAGCACACATAGTTTTTTGTCAAAGTTTCGTTTACAACATTCCTATTGCCATCAGAATAAAAAACTGTTATAAAACTCAACAAACTAATTAATATGACACGCCAATTACTCATGCATCGGAAATTAAAAATGTTTCCTTCGCTAAGAATGCCAAGTTTCCATACGACATGCATTTACAAATTAGTCTGTTTTTCTTTATAACATTACTAATGTCAAATTCCACAAATGGGTGGAGAAACAAAAAGAAAAATGCTTTGAGAATGCATTTGGGCTTCCATAAGCTTGCGAATTCAATGGAAGATTATGAAAATAAAGATATTGGTGGTAAGGTACGATTTTGAATTGCTCTATTTTTTTATCGTATCTGAGAAATAGTTTTAGGATGACTAACGAAAGTGACATGACTAGTCCCTTCTTTAGTCTTTCTTTGGCATTATTTTGCAGCATAATCTATTGTGTAAATTGTGGTAACACTCGATGTAATTCCTACAGAGAATAAGCTCTTCTGTCAGGATATTATGGAGCCGTCCATTAAGTATAGTGCAGAAGGTGTAAGCTGAGTTTTGCATTAGTGTGAGTATATACAGATAGAGTTGTCGTACGTCAGTCTTCAAGCGTGACGCGTTCTTTGCTTGCTTAAAACCGGTTCATCCTGCTTTTTGGCTGACGCATCCTCCCTGCGTACCTTTCGCGCTTCACCCTTTGTACTGATGGCAGCGTAAAGTTTTTAATTATTTCTAATTTTTTACATAAACGGCTGCCAACACGCGTAAACTAAGAATATGACACTCTTTGCTTTGAATATCTAAATACGGGTTTCTGTCTGTTTCCGTTTTCTCAGTTTACGTTTCCTATAAAAGGTTGAACTTTAAGCTACTTGAACTATTATTACTACGTAGTAATCTTTAATTAATCTATTTTATAAACTTGTCTTATGTTTAGATAAATTGACTTTTTGCCTAACTCTACTTTTGATGAACACTCACACTAATGCCAAGCTCAGCTCACGCCTTCTGAACTATAACCACATGAGTAAAGAAACTGAACAGAGACAAAGCTTCTAAAGAGCTAGCAAAATTTATACCTATTTTGGTAGGGTTGGCACAATTGAATAAATTAAAAATATAAATGTACTTTTTTTTCAAATTTTTTATTAAAATAGGTTTTTTTTTACAAATTACATACTCTAAATATTTTTTTTTTATTACTTTTGGTTTTTAATAATTTGTTGTGTCTTTTAATCGAATGATAAATTCTAAATCTAATATAAAGTTTTTTCAAATAAACCAATGGGAAACACTCACATGGCATATGAAATGTACAATCTTGCAAACGTGCTAATATGTCATTACCAATATTAACATTTTTAATATGAAGATCAAAATATTCGCGAAATTTTTGCTCAAGCAATTCAACAAATTCAATAAAATTGTCAGGAGGTATTATCAAAAAACCTGATTTCACACTTTTTAAATACTAAAACAAAAGTATTACTACGTATTATGTGAGAAACTCGAAAACAAAAACAAAACACGCACAACGTTCGAGCGTCGCGTCACGCCTGCACGCCCTGAGATTGACCACTGGCTGATCTAGTTTGAAGCGGTTTCGGCTCATACGTGACAAGCGGCCAGTGGTCACGCACACACACGCGTTGCACTTGTAGTGATGTACCTGTCACAGCGCATTCGTATGTAGCTTTGTCTCTGTTCAGTTTCTTTACTCATGTGCTATAACTAACATAACGTCGTCTTTTGGTTACTTTTACTGTCATGGATATGGTTTTGCACCAAATTACAATCCTTGGTTCTCGCTAGTTCGAGAGATATATATTTTTTTCGTTTATATTGTTATTATTAAACTATTTAAAACTTGCTTTTATTTGTTCGACTGAAAATAAAATAAACCATAAATACTTCGTACATATTAAAAAAAATCTACCCAAACAATTTTCACCGAATATTTGTTATTTTGCTAGGTACAGAAAAAATTAAGCCAAGGAAGGTAAATATTTTTATTTTCAGTATCTTTTTTTAACTCCTTGTAGGTTTTTAACTCCTTCTATAGGTGCTAACTTTATTTTTAAATATCAAGTCGAGCGTGTACTTTTTAAGGGCTCGACGCAGAATGTCAGTTTCTCAAAATGTCCTCTGGTCGAAAAATGACCTTTTCGCAGAATGCCTCTTTCGCAAAACTTCCCTTTCGCAGAATCTATCAACTATCAACCATTCACAAACCATTGTTTTTATAATGCAAATATAATATTTTCTAGCTTTCAAAACACCAACGCAATGATCGACCTTATTCCAATATATCTGTATCTCCAGATGAATTCTCATTCGAGGAAGAAGTGAAAAAGAAAAAAAAGAAAAAGAAAGTAAGGATTTGGTATTTATATGCTAGAAATTTTAGTTTTTAGAAATACGAAGATATGGAACATTTATATAAAAAAGAATACTTAATATAATAACAATTGATTACAGTTACACGAAACATCCATTAATATTTAAACAGCAAAAGTAATAACTGTTTTAAAGCAACTCTTATTACAGTTATGTGATTACCAAGTTTGGCTTCGTATCCCCCAATAGAGAGAGATAAACCTGAGAGCAAACAGCGACTTAACTTTTTTTATTTTATTCGCAATGGTGTAATTATGGCCGACTTGCTCACGAAATATTGAATTTTGGCTTAACTTAAAAACCTTTTCTAATTGTTCTTTATTTACAAATTTAAATGAATAAATTCCCTAAAAGATGGCGAAACCGAAAAGATCCGTTGTGTGGTTTAGGAGGAGTTAGCGGCCAAACATACAAACAGACAATAGCAACTTGGATTTTAATATGTAATGATAATGATATTTACGAACAATTTGTCAAACTACAACTGTAGCACAAAAATTACTGTCATGCTAAAAACAAAAGCGAGCTAGAATTCTATTCTAGTAAATCTCCCGACTGACACACCAATTATGTGGCCCTAAAGTAAGTTGCAGTAAGCACTTATGTTATAGGAAACCTAGTTACACCCAGACACGTGCAAATATCGAAAAACCTTTTTACGAAATTTGCCCGACCCGGGGATCGAACCCGGAACCATCCGCTTAGCAGTCCGGTATATATACTGCTGCACCACAGAGGTCGTCAAAATTCTACATGCTTTCAGAAACCTGATGAATCTACCATGGCACTAGCAAATAAGGAACAGAAAACAGGGATGATGACAATAAAAAAGAAAGTCAAAAGAATTAGTCGGAGTTTACCTGATCAGGATGAGTCGAATTATACAAATAGTTTTATTGTATTCATTAGAAATAAACATTGGCGTTACCATGATACAGATCTTAGAAGAGAATAATAATAATTACATCATGAAGAAGAGAAAGTAAAAAATCTAAATTGAATAAATATTAATAAAGTACTGTTGATCAAAGTTAAAGCTAATCAAAACTATATTAGATCAGCGGCATCAACGGTAATATTGGTTATATTGACAGTTTAAAATATAATTACAGTTGCAAACATATAAAAAAATCGTTGAAAGAGAAGAAAATTGTAAAAATAATTGAAATGTTCCGATTCTAGGTAGTATGGTCTTCAGTGTTCCTGGAAAAAAATGTTACCTAATAAATAAATTAACTTAAAGTGTTTAATTTATTTAGCATTATAACCTCAAGGTTATAGACAGGTATCAAATTTCGGGATTATTTCAAATTAAATAGTTTTTCAGTTTAATTAGCTGATGTGTAAGCTTTGACCTCAAGTAGCTTACATTACCTTTCAATCTTTTTTTTTCTAAATTGAGTTTTCTGGTTGTTTTGTAAGTGCATTTAGTTATTCTTTAGGCTCAAGAATATAAGATTTATGCTACTTTGACGCCAAATCTTAACAATATACTAACCAAAGACGACTTGCTATATTGGTAAATATAGTAAATGTTCCATGTTTTGCGTTTCAATAAACTACGGTGGTATAACAGGGTGTAAAAAGACTGCTACCAAAAACGAAAACGGGGCATTGCTGGAGGAGTACTCGTTACGGTAAATGCAAAAAAAACGATTTCTTTAACTAAACTATCGAATTTCCGCATTATTTCAAATAGTGTATCAGTTTAATTTTCTATATAAACCATCGCTCCTGAACCATTAGCTGTGTTAGCGATATCCTCAAGCGGTGAGTATCACTTTTCAATCCTTAATAACTTTTGTAAATTGAGTTCTCTGGGTAAGTGAATTTAGTTACTATTTGACTTAAAATACGTAGTTTCTAGCTTCGGAAATGGTCTTTTACACCCGTTATAATTGATATGGAAATGTAAGATAGATTACCAAGTCAAGCAGTTGCTTGTAACCGAGGTTTTAACTATAGTTAGAATATCCCTTAGATCAAACATAACTCCAGTACCTATACATAATACTTATTATAGTTTGAATCAAATTTTACAAATCCTAAATTAGTTTTTTGACGTTCTTAGTTTTTGTTTCTAGTCCTTTTTTATTATTTAGCCCAACCTTTTCTACATTTGAAATAAGAAATATTTGTGAGATCGTTCATGTAACGTGTTGTAGTTTTGAATGAGAAATTATTTTTAAATTCCGTTATGTAAAATATACCACGCATCGGTTATTCCAATTTGTTCTTTATTCAAATTGGTTTGTTTTATTGCTTGTAAGGTATTTCGCTATTTTTGATAATATAGCAGTATCCTACAGAAACGCGTCTGATAAACCTTAATTAGATACTTAAGCAGTACTTAAAATATCTGCCATTAGACATTTAACATGTCATGTGCAAGGTTTTTCAGAATTTCGTCACACGAAAAAAGTTTTACGTTGTAGCAATAAATTTTTTTACAAATTAACATTATGCTGACAAAAGCCTACCTACTGCTGTTTATACTAACTGTTATTTCATTAATTAGCTTTGGATTGGGCGCTAAAAAGTTAAAACAAAAGAGAACTCCACTGAAGTTAGTTCGTAAACAAAAATTTAGTCTTCCATTATCATCAAAGGGACATAAGAATAGTAAAGGAATTGAAGGTTTTAATGTTTTCGGGCTTGGAGTCAAGGTATGTTACAAAAAATCCACATTACCTACTTCTTTAATATTTAACCTTGTTTGTAAGACTTAAGAATTTGCGGAATATCTGCCGTCAACCATATGCCAAGTAGAATCAAGCGAAGGTTCGATTTTTTTTGCTAATATTATCTAAATTTAGACATAAAGTAGAAAACAATGCGGAACACTGATCTTCAAAAATACTACTCGTTGGTATTACTACTCACGTTTTTTTACAGCTACCTGGAACCGATTCTTTTGTAAGTACATATTATAATTAAGAACCCAATTTTTGTTATTTATAGAAAACCTGAGATATACTATTAGTATTCATTTTTATTATTACAATGTAAATGTTGCTATTAATGAGATAGTTTAGTAAACGCTATTGGTACTATGTATAATTGCATTGTTAATGACTTTGCTTCCATTTTGTTAACAAAAAAAGTTCCTACCTATACTCAAGATATCAGCACTACAGCAGCAAAGTTGCATAGTGATAAACTTATGTCGAGAATGCATTTGCATTTCAAACCGTTTATGCTTTAGCTTAAACTCAGAGTTGAGTGGCTTCATGCCGTATTAATATACTTATATTTATATAGGCATTGGTAATGACATCACGACAGTAAATTATTGGACAAACTTATAATTAAACTCTTGTATATTGTATAGCTTTACAGACGCCACACTGTCTTTAACTAACAAAAGTTTCGTTATAGGTACTAAAAATTCATAAACACACTTATCTTTGACATAGTTAAAAACTGTCATAAGCAGATGCGATTTTAAATGAGTTTTTCTGTTAAGGATAAATACGCAGATGAATACTATAGAGACATGTTGGATCAACAAGAAAGTGACAAAAAGAAGGTAATTGAAATGTATCGTTTAATAATTATTGTACACTATATTCAGGATGTAAGATTTCACTATTTAGCTTAAAAAAATTGCCTCATAGCTAGGAAACTGTTGATAAAAATCAAATAATTCTTCACCACCCATGATAATAGCATTTTATTGATTTGAAGGAAGCGTTTAATAGATTTCAACGTGAAGCTCTTTGTCTTGTTCTTGAAAAAACTCGTTTTTCAAAGAAGATTGCTTTACTTTTTTGCTAACCGCTTATTATCTTTATCTTAGGCTCAAAAATAAAGCCAACATTCTGAGGAAATCCCTTTTTTAAGTGGAGTTAATCAAGGTTGCGTTATGGCGCCCATTTTATATATTATACATATATTTTTGTGGGAGATGTAGTCTTGTAATCAACTAAATTAATCCATTGCTTCGTTTAGAAAAAAATATAATAATTTAAAAAATACAAGTTTTCTTTTCAGCCCCGAGCATGCCTTGATTTTGTAAGTTTTTTTTTACGATATTTCTGAACTTTACATTTCCATTTTCAACTTAACAATTTTTCTTTAAATGCCATAAGCCTTTGTCTACATGTAAATATTATAACATAGCTTTGCTCGCGGCGTCTAACAAACTAAAAAACCCAAGTGGCTTGAACAACATTAGGTATTTCAAACCATATTTTGATAAGTACATAAATATACCACTCATACATAGGTATGTATGCGTGGTGAACATCTTTGAAGTTTTTTAACATCTACTTAAGTTCTATATTTATCTAAATACTACATAGGTAGATAGTGAAAAAGAAGCGATTAAAAATGTTTTCTTTTCTCTTAAGGATCCCATTACAGGGCAATGTAGAAATATCGACGAGAGTACGATGGTACGAAAAAAATGCAAGAAAAAGGTAAGAAAAACTTTGCTTGTCTTGGTTAAACATGGTCATATTCTTTATGTAGTTTATAGCTAGATCGCCATTTGCGTCTGTTTGCATGTAGGTACCTATGTATATCCCCACTTCTTTGCTATGGCATGGATTTTAATATTATGGTACTCACCTTCATAAGGATTCATTCGAAAAGGTTCATTCTAATTTAAAATTTAAGTAATGAAATGTGAAGCCGATAAGGTAGTTGCTGCAAATATCACATAGTACGACATCTTGAACAGCTAACTCTAGTTTTTACACCTCTAGTAGTGGAGCCCACGATGCTAAATCTGGATTTACTCGAACCTCATAGAACCTATTGGGTTGAAAAACTTAGATGACAAAAAGAAAAAAATGTTATAAAACATATACCATTTCATCAATGGGGGACACGGCTATAGATTTTCAAAAATGTAAAAAAAACCTTTTGCAGGGACATGGTCGGGCGTGTCAGATATTGATATCATCCATGTCCTACGAATTTTTAAAACATGTAAGTTTGTTAATCCGATGGTTTCCATGATGGAAGTGGTCGTACGTAAGGGTTGAAAATGAAGAAAAAAACATTTAACCGAGCACGTCAGATTTTTTAAGGGGATGTTTAGTGGACCTAAAACAACGCTCTTATGCAATAATCTGTCGATTTGTTAGAATAGTCATTTTGAAATACTCCAGCGCGTCAGATTAAGATATATCTGGTTCTTCTTTATGCCCCAGACGTACTGTCTTTTAATCTGACGATTTTCTGGAGGGATTTACCTAATCTGTCAATAAAATTGAACTGAATTATTTGAAATTATTGAATTAATCGAGCGGCCACTTATATAAATCTCATATCTGTTGGAAGTGCTTAACCGGGTACAAGATCTCCCTCAGTATGTTAATCTGTCGCGCTTGAGAAAATCCACAAATCCCCTCTTGGTCTCCCCTACTACTAAGTTTATGATGTAGACATCTCTACATACATTTGGTTTCACAGTATTAAGTATTTTAGACAATTAGTATTTTTATCATAATTTAAAATTGTTCCTACCTCAACTAATTTCTAGTGACTGCCAAAAGGAAAGCACAGAAAATAAACAATTAGTTAAGTTTATTTTTTTTAGAGCAAACACAACAATGGTATACAGTTGCTGAAAATGAAAAAGAAAGGTACACTTCTTTTGAAACTACCAAAAAAGCCAGTTTTCTTGCGAACGCAAAAGAAAAAAAGAAAAACCGTTGTGATAGTCCTCAAAAACAAATACAGTCAACGGTTTAATGGCGAGGAAGAAAAAAACAAAATCATAATCAGTGGTAAAACAGTAGTATTCAACGAAGAAAACTTGAAGAGTCCTTCGAGATTTATCCATCGATACAAAAACGCGAGACTTATCAAAAGACTTGTGCCAAAGGGTTACAAAACACAGAATGTAGAGTTTGATCATAAGTTTGGGACTTTATTCAAGCCCTTATTTCAAGTATCAGAAAACGAATAACTTTTAAAGAACGTATTATATATATAGCGCAGCTTAAGATGATATTTAAATCAGTTAAGTTAGATTTCTAAGGAAACAAGTTATGAATAAAGAACCTTCGAAAATGTTTGGCTGTTTCTCATTTTACAGTTTAACTTGAGTTTTGTAATAACTAATAGGTACATAGCACATGGTTTGTATTTGGTCGAAGGGGACCTCAAAATTTACATCTAACTTCAATTAAATGAAAAATTTGATGAGTATTTGCTTGTTTCTCTTTTACGCAACAAAAATTGGATGAAACTGGGTTTCTCATGCATCCTACTTTGTTAATAACTGACTAATGAACATAATATTTTAATAATTGTTAAATTGATTCAAATATTGATAAAGAAAATAAGGAAAACGAGGACACGAATTTTAAAACTACATAATCTTTTCCACCTGCAATTTATATCTCTTTCACATCACCGCTAAGCGATGGGCAAAAACTGATTTTTTAAAACCTATATAACAAAAATTTTGTAGATTAAATTTCCTCTATTTTCACATTAAAGATACATTTTAAAAGCATTTTTCTAGTTGGCCCGTGTCTGGGTGTTACTAGGTTCTCCCTTAGTACACTACGTTGTGAGGTACGTTAAGTATCAGTTTTTTAGTTTTAACTTGTTATAGTATTAAGGAAAGTGTGTCCTATTAATAAAAAACCACAATACTTAAAAAAGATTTATTGAAATATTTGCAAAAAAATACACTTTTAAACCTACACAGCCTCTAAACTTTAAAGTAGTTTACAAAAGAGAGCTTTCATAAAAAAAATATACAGGGTGTTTGGAGGTTGAGTAGCCAAATGAAAACGGTGGATAGGTGAGGCTATTAGCTATTTACTTCCACTTATTAAATTGCATTTTGGTTCAAGTTTTAGAATTTATTCGATTTTTAAGATTTCTTAAAAAAATCCCCGATTTTGTCATTAAAAGTCCAATATTATTTTTATTTACTGTCGGAACCAAACGAAAATAGTTTTAATTTATAGCCTAATACTGTTTTATTCAGATGAAATCATAAATTAACACAAATCATCTCATATAAAGTTACAGTGGGTTCATAAACTTCGCGGAACCAGTGGGAAAAAAATGTTCAGTCAACTTTGCTATGAAAAAAAATAAAAAAATAGGAGAGTTTCAGGATTTCATTTGCTTTTAAAAACTTCTACATTTAATACACATTATAATGATATGCCACATGTAACATAAATAATTAGAAATCTCAACAGAAATAGTAAGTTAATCCTCAAAGACGCCTGGTAAGGAAGGTACAAACCCGTTAAACTACGTATGTAGTTGAAAACTTTTGTCTCATTCTTACAAAACTATGCCTATTGTGTTATCTCATTCGACTCCCTCTTCACTTTTCTTGCCTCGAATAGAAGAGGATTCTACTATTTTTTTCATGTTTAACTCCGCTTAGCGCAGATTCTCGGTGACCTACACTTTTCTACAGTCGGAGTTAAATGTTGCTTGAAAAAAGTCATGACCAACGGTAGCGTGGCCTTTGTGCATGCAAGAAAATAACATTTTACAAGTTTTTTTGTTTTTTTTTTAATTTGCTGGTGAAAGATGTCACTTGAAAATAAGCTATTATCTATCTGACTTTCGTCTGTCTAGTCATAGCCAACGGTAGCGTGGTCTTTTCGCATGCAAGCAAATATCATTTCACCAGCTGCAAGTCATGTAGCACCGGTTCACGGAGATTGAATCTAGGAGTTTCTTTTACTCCACCCCAACCATCCGCTCTTTGCGACCCTCGCAAGAGGCGACCAATCACAATCGTCAAACGAACGTCAAACGTCAAAAGATTACCGTAAGAAACAATCTGCTTCCTCCAGCCCGCGCCCGCTGCCGCGCCGGCCCGGTGGACACGATAGTGGTAACAGCTTTAAATCTTCCCTATAAATACACCGCTCCAACCAGCAGGTGCGGCATTCAACATCCGGTTTCCTCGACTATCAGATCCGACCCCCGTTGAGTTTCTTGCTGGGTCTTCTCAGAGAGAGGCCCCTAAGGGAAACAGTGTAGTGGAAATGATCGAGACGCCCTGAACTGAGGTCTGCATCCAACTAGGTGGCCTTAGTGGTCGCATAGTTCGGTGAAGCTATAAAGTTTTCATATGGCCTAACAACAATCTTCAGTCAGAAAATAAAAACATTTTTTTATACGTGAGGTCGCAAACAAGATAAGTGTTGCCTAGTGACAAAATAGATAACCCAATAGGCATAGCTTTGTTAGAATGAGACCGAAGTTTTTAACTACATACGTAGTTTAACGGGTTTGTACCTTCCTTACCAGGCGTCTTTGAGGACTAACTTACTATTTCTGTTGAGATTTCTAATTATTTATGTTACATGTAGCATATCATTATAAAGTGTATTAAATGTAGAAGTTTTTAAAAGCAAATGAAATTTTCAAACTCTCATATTTTTAAATTTTTTTTCGTAGCAAAGTTGACTGAAAATTTTTTTCCCACTGGTTCCGCGAAGTTTATGAACCCACTGTAACTTTATATGAGATGATTTGTGTTAATTTATGATTTCATCTGAATAAAACAGTATTAGGCTATAAATTAAAACTATTTTCGTTTGGTTCCGACAGTAAATAAAAATAATATTGGACTTTTAATGACAAAATCGGGGATTTTTTTAAGAAATCTTAAAAATCGAATAAATTCTAAAACTTGAACCAAAATGAAATTTAATAAGTGGAAGTAAATAGCTAATAACCTCACCTATCCACCATTTTCATTTGGCTACTCAACCTACAAACACCCTGTATAAAAAAAAATAAAGGGATTGTTTATGGTGGTGGATGGAAAATTAAATTGCTTAGATATTGCATTTTTATAAGACCTAGATTAACTGTTTAATCTAGAACAGAAAGATATTAAAAAACCTTAATCACTATGAGATATAACCTCCAAATTCTTAAACAAATAAATCAAGTCTACAAAAAAACTAAAAAATAAAAATAAAAACTTTAAATCGCATGCAACTTACAAAAACCTTCATAAACCTAAAAATCTACATTTTTTATTTGTTTTTTATTTTTTTCTTTGTTTTTCCATTTTTCCCTACATGACGACATAAGTGGGGGCACTCTCCACGCCACAATTGTTATCTTTAGACGACATTAGAACGTATCCGTCATTTCCCCACATGTTGGACCACGAGTTCTTGATGAGCCAGTACTTCTGTCCGTTTAATATTCCATAACCAACTGCTAGTACTGCGTGGTCGAGCTCTTCTACCTTGTTTTTGCTGGGGAAGATGATTTATTATGATTATCATTCATATAGTAAAGTTATTTATTTTATTAAATTCAAAATACAAAAAAACATAATTTTGGTTTAAAGTTATTCAAAGTTCGAATTCTATATTTTTAAATGGACAAGTTTAAATAGACGATCATGTTATTTTAGTTTGTAACTTATAAAAAGAATAACCTGTAGGGATGTCCCATTCTTTCAAACACAACTTTTTATCATGAATATAGCAATTTTTTTTTACGGGATAGATTCTAAGGTTGCGTGTATAACAATCAAATCATTATTATGGTAAACCTTTGTTCATTAAACTTACCATTGCGGTTCGTAATATACCCCATTGGAGTAGAAACTGAACGTTTTGTGCGACGCGTCGATCGCCACTGAAATCGGACCGTGCTTGAATATCGCCAACTGTGAAAACGTTATTATTAATTACTTCCGTTCGCATGGAAGTCGGTTCTCGTGGGAATGAGAAGTTTTCCCGAGGTAAAAAGTACCCTATGTCCTTTCCCAAGTTCATTTCTTTCTTCATTCCAAATTTCATCAAAATCGGTTCAGTGGTTTAGGCGTGAAAGCGTAGCAGACAGACAGACACACAGAGTTACTTTCGCATTTATTATATTAGTAGGGATATCTAGTCGAGAAACTAACAAATATAGAGATTATTGTAAAATAAATAAGTTATTTACTTAATTCTTGATCAAGATTTTATAAATCATAATTATAAGTTATTATGGAATGTAAAAAAATATTCCAGTATTTGCTTTGATTAAGAATTTTCCAATATATTCTGTCAAAGTATTAAAAAACCAACAAAAAATAAATCTACAAATACATAGCCCTTGAAAAATAGAAAAGTTTTATAACTTTACTAGTGGCCGCGACTCCGTTCGCGTGGAAGTCGGTTTCCCGTGGGAATGAGAAGTTTTCCCGCGGAAAAAAGTACTCCATATGTTATTTTAATGTATAACCTAAATTACTGTAAAGTTTCATCAAAATCCGTCCAGTAGTTTTTGCGTGAAAGAGTAACAAACATCCAACCTCCATACATACTCACAAACTTTCACGTTTATAATATTAGTAGGATTCAAACTATTTATAATATAAATGGTAACTTACCCTCAGTGCATTTTCATTATTAGTGGTGACATTGACCCACCCCTTCATTGACGTCACCAGAGTCACGTTGTCGATGTGGCAGTAACCGTCCTACAAAATATATTTAATTTATTATCAAATTTCATTTCTAATTTTAATATTATTAATATATTTATAATTTATATTTAGAATCGTATTTTACTTGTATATTAGGATACGTAAAACAATGTTTTATCTTTGTGAAATTTATGAAATGTGATTATACTTTTACTAAGTGTTTTAAATAGTTTGATGTTTTCACATGTATTACATTTTTTTCAACCACTTATTTCCTATAGTTTTATCAATTTTTAGAGTGGTAGAGTCTAGCTGTAGGCTCTGTCTGCAGCGATTACTGGTCTGACTCGACCGGTGGAATACCACCGTCGCACAGGAAACCGACGTGAATAGGGACAATGTTCCTGCGTTTCGTTCGGTGAGTGCGGTATCCGGTGCCCAAGTTTCTCAAAGGCCAGCAACACACCCCCAACACCCACAGTGTTGCGGGTAGTCATGGGCGGCGGTGATCACTTACCATCAGGCGACCCGCATGCTCGTTTACCACCGATATCATAAAAAAACCTGCTACTATATTAATAATCACCTGTCCCAGATATCCTCCGTAGTCCTCTTCAGTGGGCAGTCCATGCTTCATGATCCATTGATACGCGCGGAAGTCCTCGCCACCATCACAACCGTTGTTGCCGAAACTATATACCAATGTTTTATAGATATATTATATTAGTTTTAGGTTATGTAGTAGGTAGGTAGACTCTTCAAACTATCTTTTACTGTAACCAAATATGTGTATAGCATAAAGTGGAAAGAATTTATTTAATGAATAGAATAATGTAAGGTTCTGCGTTTGAATCCTTGGTCTGGTCCGTCGAATTCTAAGTCGACACGAATATAATTGGAACTTTATAGGCTCTTTTCTAGTCCTTGTGTCGTACATAAAGAGCAATCATGCAGTTTAGGACCACATCGTACGTGTGCGATTTTTATTAAAATATTAATGGCTTTTCCCGTGGGAATGGTACATCCTTTCGACGAAAAGAACCTCATATGTTCCTCTACGTTACAGTCTTTTACATGCCAAGTTTCATCCAAATTCAATAAGCAGTTTCTTCGTGAAACCATAACAAACACACTCACAAAAGTGTACATTTACAATCTTAGTTCTATAATTAAAATACTCACCCCCAAGAACAATCGACCAGTGCCTGCTGACTGAGCCTCACAAGATGGCCGCCGTTGTGTAGAAATAGTGCGCCCTCCACCGCGCCCACCGTGCCGAACGACCAGCACGAACCACAGACGGACTGGTCTACGATATCAGGTAAAGTGTTTATATAAATGTAATAATAATAAATATAATAAATCTCCAGACTAACACACCAACTGTGTGGCCCTAAACTAAGCAGAGCTTGTACTATAGGTACCACACAATGGAATGGGAGAACCTAGTTACACCCAGACACGAGCCAATTTCGAAAAACCATTTTGACGTAATTGGCCCGACCCGGGGATCGAACCCGGAACCATCCGCTTAGCAGTCCGGTACATATACCGCTGCACCACAGAGGTCGTCAATAATGTTAAGTGTTAACACGGACTGGTCTAAGACATCATGTTAAGTGTCAATGTAAATGTGGTATAGTTATGTAAAAGAGTGGCATTCTTAAAAGTGTGGTAATAAATGTAAAAGGGTAGCAGGTTTATGTAAAATTAAGGCAGGTTTGTGTTAAATATTTGCAATTATATGCAGATCGTTGGCATATGTATGTCAGTTTTTGACTTATGTGTTGGCTTTTAAATATAGGTTATGGCGGTTATGGTTAAAAATGTAAGAATAGTGCGCCTTCTACCGCGCCCACCGTGCCAAACGACCAGCACGAACCACACAAGGACTGGTCTAGGATATCAGGTAAAGTGTCAATGTAAATGTGGTATAGTTATGTAAAAGAGTGGCAATCTTAAAAGTGTGTAGCAGTTTATGTAAAATTAAGGCAGGTTTGTGTTAAATATTTGCAATTATATGCAGATTGTTGGCATATGTATGTCAGTTCTTGACTTATGTGTTGGCTTTTAAATATAGGTTATTGCGGTTATGGTTAAACATGTAAGAACAGCCGAACGACCAGCACGAACCACACACGGACTGGTCTAATATATGAAATAACTTTATTGTATGTAGGATTAAAAACTAATCCCTACTAATATTATAAATGCGAAAGTAACTCTGTCTGTCTGTCTGTCTGTCTGTCTGTTACGCTTTCACGCCTAAACCACTGAACCGATTTTGATGAAATTTGGTATGAAGAGAGAACTGAACTTGGGAAAGGACATAGGGTACTTTTTACCGCGGGAAAACTTCTCATTCCCACGGGAAATCGAGTTTCACGCGAACGGAGTCGCGGGCGGCCACTAGTCTCTTATACATTGTCAAAGGCATAAAATCAAAAATTTAAAAAAAGATGTCACGGGACACCCCTACATTCATCAGCAATGGCCGTAATAGACCGAGAGAAAAAGCTGGCGGAAAAACTCTCGGCACGCTTTTCGAAATTATACAATCATAATTTATATTCATTTAAAACGTGTACATACAGTGAACATATAAATTATTTTCTCGTACCTCAACATTATTAAAGTGAAAAAATATTAAAATGCTAGTAAACTAATCGAGGAAACTTCCCGCATATAATGTAAAGTGTAAATGTGGCAGGTTGATGAAAACATGTAAGAGGTATATAAAGATGTGTCAGAATTATGACAAGTTTACCTAAGAATGTGACAAACTAATGAAAAAGTGAGGTAACAAATGTAACGTAGTGACAGGTTTATGTTAAGATGTGGTAGAATTATGTAAAGATGTGGTAGAGTTATGTAAATATGTGATAGAGTTATGTATATATGTGGTAGAGTTTTGTGTAAAGATGTGGTAGAGTTATGTAAATATGTGGTAGAGTTATGTAAAGATGTGGTAAGGTTATGTAAAGATGTGGTAGAGTTATGTAAAGATGTGGTATAGTTATGTAAAGATGTGGTAGGTTTATGTTGAATAGTGGCAATTACTAACGCTTGGGGGAAACGTGAAAGAGAAATAAAATAGTTGAAACGTTTTAAAAGCTTTATATTTAAAGCATAAAAGTGATTTTAATGTTATGTGCCCACAGTCCGAGCACGAAAATATGACTGAGTCTGGAAGGATGCTGTCAATATCTCATTGTTTCTTCTTTAGAATCTATTTAAATAATATAAAACAATAGCTGCCAGTATTCCAGCCTACATAAGTTTCCTACATAGTGCTTATGCACATTACACAATTATATGGAGAATCTTAGCATACTTATGTAAATTGTTGACTCCCATGTAAGTAAGGACTTTTAAATTTAAAAATAATAACAGCATAGGCGGTTGGTCTTGGTTCAAATTTGTCAAAATGGTCTTAAGATTGAAGATCATCATTACGTTAAAATACAATATTAAATTAATAATTATATTTTTATTACCGATTAGAAAATAATTTTGCCCAACAATAAAATATTAAACAGTGTTATATTAACTTACCTTTAACAGGGGTGACAGCGCCGAACAGTCTCCAGTCAAACTCAGAGGGAAGTTTCACATTCATTTCATCGATCACGGAGGGTCCATACGGGAAAGGTAGACCTGATGGATATTTTGGAAGTTATTGATATACAGGGTGTCCCAAAAGGTTACGTAGCTGGGAAGGGGGGTGGTAGGGGTGGTCACAAGGGTCACCAGAAAAATAATAAAAAAATTCCCCTCTGGATATTTCAATAAAAAAAATACATTTTTTTAAAAACTAAAAATTTTACACCTTGTTACCCTATTTTGCTTATTGTACCTACAGATATAGCTGTATTTGAAAAAAAAAACCTGTTATGTAATCGTCAATAACCCTTTATCAAATTGAAATAAAAAAAACTATACATATCTAACCAAGTTTTAAAGAAAATTAAGTTCTTGTCCAGTCAAGGACTTAGTAATTACGACTTCACTCAACTTCTTCCAAGCGTACTGAAAAAAAAACGTACTACGCAACTCCGGCGAGTAAGTTAAAAAAATAGGTAATTTTATTGCAATTCCAAAATGGTATAACACTTATTTGAAAAATTCATACGAGGATATTTAAAAATATTTTTCGGGAACAATACTCCTGCAAAAATAAAAATATCAAAAAACAATAGTCTCAAATTCGTACGCAAATACATTTTTTAAATGTCTATTCTGTTGCTTTGATGTTACTGCCCGGTATAATTCTCTAGATTGGAGTACAAACATACTTCAAACATTCAAGTACAGTCTAGGCTAGATCAACGGGTAAGTTGTAAAAATATGGAGCTTGATTTGCGCATCATTTGTGCGTACCACCGTGCGTGTCACGCGGAATTTTTTGCCGCGCACTACGCAAATGTGGAATGAACTTCCTGCAGCGGTATTCCTGGCTGCCTACAACATGGGGCTCTTCAAGTCGAGAGTGTATTCCCACCTTGAAGGCTCAGCAACACACCCCCAACACCCACAGTGTTGCGGGTAGCTATGGGCGGCGGTGATCACTTACCATCAGGGGCCCGATTCCGTAACTTTTTTAACGATGCAACACGGCCGATATCGACCAATACGTGTGACGTTTTTGCAATTTTCGTATTCTGTAACACGCCCACACGCTGCATCGAGCCACACGTTCATTTTCTTATTTTGGTATTCTGTAAGAACAATTTAATGTCATTGTTTCCCAAAGACTAATAAAACCTATAGACGTACAACATTTGTTTTCAACAAACATAGAAACAAAAATACCTTCAAGCGGTCGAGTAGCCATTTTGGTTTTTAGATGCCTTATTTTTTGGGTAATTTTATTATTTTTGCAATCACTGGTTTTATAAAATATCCCTTTTATTGTAAAATATGCTAATAATATTGATTACCAGTATGAGCAAGTATGTAGTATTTTTGGTATTTTTTTTCTTTCGGTCTACCGAATCCTTAGTAAAGCTGAAGTTGTAAATTTTAAGGCGGCTAATTTAAATATAAGTAGGTAACCATTATTTTAGCGATGCTAAAAACTGCTAGGGATTTTTCTCATAAATTAAATTATGCATATATTTATAGTTAGGTATGCTATGTGTAGACACATGAGGGTTCCTAAGTTATTGGTCTCAACGTTTTATTTATCTTCTATCTCTTTTTACCATAATGGTAACGTGCGTGTGGTTCAAATCGGTCGGCGTCCTTCTAGGGCTGTGCTTTCCTTTTAACCAGTCATTAGTGATGTAACCTCTTTTAACTAACAAATCTCGTCAATCATTCATCAATATTTTGCAACATACCACCAACAGGCTTAGGAAATAACTATTTTTGTTAATTAAAGTCAGTGTGAGGTGTTCATAATTTTTAGATTATCATTTACCTTAAGACAATGTTATTATAAATAATTTTATTAATAAATTGACAATGTCAATGACTTAGAGGAATAATTAAATCTAAATGACATGAGGTAGACAAAAAGTAGAATGGTTTTTAACATTTTTGACAAGCACTGACAAGTTGTTTATAAACAAACCAAAATTTTGAACCCAAATCAATATAGTTACATTTTATAAAATTAGGAACATATTTTCTGTTTCTATGAAGTAATTAGTAATGCCTTTATTTAATAAACATCTCCATTTATTCACAGGCAGTGAGTGGTCCTCAAATAGAAAATCAATTTTGGGTAAAATTTATTTTCAAAGTATGAGATGAAATAAATTCAACAGGGTGTTGTTTAGTAAATGAATTGTAATAACCTATTTATGATGTTTCTGTATGTTTTTACCCAACCAAAGTTATATTAAAAGTCAAACCTTTACTTTGACACCAATAAAATACAATTGCAAAGCTATAATTTACTAAACGAACCACTACCAAGAGTTAGGTAGGTACTTACGTAGTGTATTTTATAACATTTTTATTATTTCATTAATTATCATATAAATAAATCTCCAGAATACCATACAAACAATGTGGTTTTAAAGTTAGCGCAGTAGGCGTTACAGAATAGCCTAAAGGAAAACGATACGAGCTGATTTGCAGAAGAATCGAGAATCGAACACGGGACCTGCCTCACAACAATCACGCTGCGCAACAGAGGTCGTCGCAAAAGCTTTTGCAACTTACTGTACCTACATATTAACGAAATTTGTGGAAGAGTAGGTTTTTCAAAAAAAGGAGATATTGTCTTTCCCTAGATGCATAGGTTTTGCCTCCGATACCCTACTAATATTATAAACGTGAAAGTTTGTGAGAATGTATAGATGTATGGATCTATGGATGGATGTTTGTTACTCTTTCACGTAAAAACTACTGGATGGATTTTGATGAAACTTTACAGAAATATAGGTTATACATCTGAATAACATATGGGGTACTTTTTACCGCGGGAAAACTACTCATTCCCACGGGAAACGAGTCGCGGGCAGCCACTAGTAGGTGCCATAAAATCAGTAGCTTTGAAGTGGTAGGCACAAAAAAATATATTTGTACCTATTGTTAAACTTAAAACACTTACAAATAGGTAGGTTATACATATTTAAGGTAAATTTAATCAATTATCTAGCTTTAACTCGCTAATAACTCCGAAGTATGTATACCTATTGTTTGTTGCACAAGTCGTATTTTTAATATATTTTTGTGTTTTTGAAGTAATTTCTATTTCAATTACGATTTTTTGTAAAACCAAAAACTTAAGTAGTCAAACATACAAAATTATATACAATAACAATAGAAAATAATAAGTGCTTTGCCGTTTAGAAATAATAGGCGCCAACATCTTTCTATTCAAAAAGTATATTTATTAAACAATTCAACATTAGAAAGTACAAATTATTAAGTAAGTAAGTAATTTATAGTAATAATCAATCAAATAATTATAAAATATTGCTAAATTATCAAAAACGTTCGAGTAACAAGTGGCCGAAGAGTAACTGTTGTAAATCGCACCACACGCACGTCAAAAATGACGTCACATTGTCCCAAAAGTTTAGAGAATACCTATTTTTACCGGACAAGTTGTGACGCCCAGTCGTGTGGGCTTATAGAATACCAAATTTAAGAACATAGATATTGAACAACGCGTAACATGAGTGAATGGGTTGCGTCGCTGTCATGTCATGTAGTGTCACCCATTTCTGTAGGTTTGTTAGCAAACAAAGATAAATATTGCATTTAAAGGCTAAAGTCAGAAAAAAATACTGAAATAAAGTATAATGTGATAAGTGTGACTGGGAGAAGCTCTATTTTGAGCTGCCGAAACTTTATGCCCATAAGAGAAGTCATCGCCTCGCTAAACTAAATTGCGTGTAGTAACGAGGCTTTTACCAAGTTCTTGGTTCGTTTTGGAAAGAAATGATTACAGTTAAAGGTAAATATCAATTTAAAATATTCAATATTATCTATTTCAATAAGAAGAACCTCGATATTCAAAATAAACGATGTACTTAGATTGCAATTGGTTCTAAACAGAAACTTTTCCCAATTTGGAATTTCATTACATCCACATAAAAAATATTTAGTAGGTACCTAGGTACCTTAATAGTAACATTGTACCTAATATACTTAATTATGATTTTCATAAATATTTTTTTTAGGTAAGCTACTGGTTCAGTGGCTTCAATGGTAAGAGGAAATGTCCTCAGCAATCTGCTGGTGGAAACAACTAAGGTGTGACGTCGTATTAGCTCGACGCCCGCTTCATGTAGTTGAACGTTTACGCCAAAGCAAAAGCAGGAAAATAACTTGATTAAAAATATATCTTTTATTATACTATTTTTGTATAAATTAATACAATATATATTTTTCAAACCTATAAACCTAATTACCATTTATTTTGCATGGTGTGTAATCATAGGATATTACAATTTTAAGATAAGCTTTGTCATGGTTTTGTATTATTAGATTGTGTCTATAGTCACCAACGCACACAACGATCAAAAGACTGCTTGCCACAGGATATTCGTAACACCACGGTCTTGCTACGCTATTTTCCCGTTAGCTTGAAAAATATATAGGTAATACCTAGTCCTTAAGGCAAATCATGATGGGAACCTAACCATTCCTTATTTTTTTTTTATTGCATAACTATTTGAGACCAACAAAATAAACGTGTCTAAAGCACGGAAGAAATCAGAATATAATACCACAAGCGTTCACCCATCCTAGGACTGTCCGCGGCCGACGTCGCTTAACTTCAACAATAGACTCGAACCTTAGGATTCGAATTATTACATTTCAAAGTCAGGTTCAAGGTTTAAAGGCAGAGCAGACGAAACATTATTTTAAATAATATTTAATCAAAGCGCTTAAAAAACTATATCCATTTATATTCAAAAAACTTTTAATACAGATTTAAAATAAATTTGTACAAAAATATATATTTTTTTCTTAATATTGATGAATTATTGACGAGATATTGATATTGAGAAATAATGAATGGTTGAATGAACTATCAATCTAAGCGAAGCGCCTTATGGAGTTGCTTGCAAGCCACACGTACGACACGCGTGGCTTACAGAATACCTACAAATTGTCCTCACAGGACCCACTGGCATGCCACACGCACGTTACCACACGAAACGTTAAAAATTACAGAATCAGGCCCCAGGTGGCTCGCATGCTCGTTTGCTCGTTTAATAAAAAATAAAAACGTTTATGAAAAACCCATCAAGGACTTGGTTGACTTGAGTTCATTTATGATGCTCATTTTTAAAACGACGCAGGGCATGTATTTATGTTGGTGGTAGACATTTCGAGCATTTTATTAAAATAATAAATTATAATTTTGTTTTCTTTCGAGTTTCATTTAAAATCGCAACTGTAATGTCGAGTAAGCTGTGGCCGTTTTGAAACTAACTAACCGAACTTTTTTGTATGGAAATAGGATTTATATTTATTTGTTATCACAGCTTACCTAGTCTTAGACAGGGTAATAGATGTCTATGGCCTATACTGAAATTATGATGAATATTACCAAAACTATTTTAGGGATGAGCTGAAAGTATTAGTTAATAAGCCACTTTTAGGTAAGAGACCAGTTAGATAAGCTAATCAAATCTATCAACCTTTGCTTTTGTACAGACCAGACAAGGTGAAGCTTGATCCTTTACATCTTTCGTTTACTTGAGTAAATGCAGTAAAGATTATTTTCCCTGGCTTATGGAAAATTTTAATCTAGCCTTATTCGAATGTTTGAGGTATGTCTGTACTCTAATCTTGAGAATTATACCGGGCAGTAACATCAAAGCAACAGAATAGACATTTAAAAATGTATTTGCGTACGAATTTGAGACTATTGTTTTTTGATATTTATTTTTGCAGGAGTATTGTTCCCGAAAAATATTTTTAAATGTCCTAGAATGAATTTTTCAAATAAGTGATATACCATTTTGGAATTGCAATAAAATTACCTATTTTTTTAACTTACTCGCCGGAGTTGCGTAGTACATTTTTTTTTCAGTACGCTTGCAAGAAGTTGAGTGAAGTCGTAATTACTAAGTCCTTGACTGGACAAGAACTTAATTTTCTTTAAAACTTGGTTAGATATGTATATTTTTTTTTATTTCAATTTGATAAAGGGTTATTGACGATTACATAACAGGTTTTTTTTTTCAAATAAAGCAATATCTGTAGGTACAGTAAGCAATATAGGGTAACAAGGTGTAAAATTTTTAGATTTTTTAAAATGTTTTTTTTTTAATGAAATATCCAGAGGGGAATTTTTTTATTATTTTTCTGGGGACCCTTGTGACCATCCCTACCACCCCCCTTCCCAGCTACGTAACCTTTTGGGACACGCTGTATATTTGTAGTGATTTGTTTTTTTTTTTAAATAATAATAAGTAGAGATTTTACTTTTAATTTTGCATTTAAAATGCTAATTTATTAATTTTGAAGTTATAGATACGGGAAAAAGGAACGCGGGTCTCCGAGCATTACGCGACTGGTAATCGAACCCAGGACCTTTAGAAAACCGGTCTAATGCTCTGACCACTGAGTTACCGCGCCGCTTGTAATAAGTAGAAAAGATTTGTATTTTTTTTGTAAATGAAAACTTCATGACTCATCTAGATTGTGAAAATAATCAATAAACTCAACTTAAGCAATAGTTTTTTAAGAATGGGAGCTAAAAAACATGTTAAATTAATTAAACTTTGATGAATATTTAAAACTTTAAATCTGAATGCTGGTGAAAGCGTCATTTGAAATAAAATCTTTTAAATCCATGATCACATAAACTTTAGAAGTAACAATATAACCCTGTATTGTAAATGCAAAAAATAACACTAGTTGAACATTACTACTGGGCCTCAAGTCTGCTATATTTAGTAAAGTGGCACACTATTACGATTCTATTACAAATCAATAACGATCCCCACAAATTTAGTATTCTACTAATACGATTCACAGAAATGATCAATAATGAGTAGACTACCGTTTTGTTGATTATCAAGACACAATCGTAACACGGTTGAAGAGTGTCATACCAAAATATCTAATTACTAGCGACTGAATAGCAGTTCGATTGTTTTTTCAATCGTACGCGAATGGTCTTATTTAGTTAGCAGACTACCAAGAGTGTCATACTATCCAATCGAGATCCATTTGCGACTCGATTCATGCTATTGTAAAATAGCGGACTTGAGGCCCTGATTTAACTTAATCATGCCTTAGTTAGTAATCTCACCCAAACTGCTAGATCCATTGTGTATCCTGCCCCTCAAGGCGGCCAATTCATCATCAGTTCTATCCGCGAGGTGGTTGATGGCCACCGTGAACGAGCGACGCGCGCGGTTGTGCGAGTGAACGAATCTGATTGAAGAGTTGTAACAATAATAATCTCCAGACTTATACACTAATTATGTGGCCCCATGGTAAGTGCATTAAGCGCTTGTGTTACAGGTACCACATAATGGACTAGGGGAGAACTTAGTTACACCCAGACACGAGCCAATGCCGAAAAACCATTTTACGAAATTGGCCCGACCCGGGGATCGAACCCGGGACCATCCGCTTTACAGTCCGGTATAGTTACAGCTGCGCCACAGAGGTAAAAGGTATTGCAATAATAGTGAGTGAAAATGTAACAACCATTCGTTCAGTTATTGAAGGATTTTAGTGACAGTGAGTGAACTAATCTGACAGCCATTCGGAAAGATTGATTGAAGAGTTTGAAAAATTGTGAGTGAACGGAGCTGACAACCATTCGGTCAGTGATTAGAGAGTTTAAATAATAATGAGGATTTAGGAAAATAGTGACTGAGAAACTGACAACCATTCTTTGTGTGAGAATCTGACAACCTTTCGTTCAATGATTGGAGAGTTAATAATAGTGAGTGGGAAAATGATCGGTTCTATCAGCGAGGTGTTTGATGGCCACAGAGAACGAACGACGAGCGCGGTTGTGCGAGTGAACGAATCTAGCAACGAATGGTTGAATGATTGTAATAATAGTGAGGATTTAGGAAAATAGTGACTGAGAAATAGGCATGCATTCGTTCAGTGATTGGAGAGTTTATAATAGTGAGTGGGAAAATGAGAAGCATTCGTTTAGTGTTAAATTATCGTAATAGTGAGTTTGAAAATGAGAAGCATTCGTTCAGTGATTGAAGAGTTTAAAATAGCGAGTGGGAAAATAATCGGTTCTATCCGCGAGGTGGTTGATGGCCACAGAGAACGAGCGACAAGCGCTGTTGTGCGAGTGACCGAATCTGACGAGCTTGGTCAGTTTAATGGAGACTGAGAAGCATTCGTTCAGTGATTGAAGATTAGAAAATGAGAACCAGTCGTTCAATGATTGGAGAGTTTAAATAATGGTGAGGGAGAAAATGACAACCATTCGGTCAGTGATTGAAGAGTTTAAAATTGTGAAAGAGAAACTGACAACCATTCGTTCAGTGATTGGAGAGTTTAAATAATTGTGAGTGAAGAACTGACAACCAGTGTAATAAATTAATTTGTTTCACACATTTAAATTCGAAATTGTTACTAATAATGTTTTTATAATGGAATAGTTAAGCCTGAGCGGTGATTAAACAAAAGGAGAAGACAAACTAGTAAACATAATGCCTGTCAATTGGTCAATTCTTTTTAATAAATTGTTTAAATAGAACAATAAACTGTCACATCAATTTTAATAAAGTCAAAATAAAATAATCATGGTTTAGTTTTCCTTAATTTATGTTAACCTTCTTAATAAATTGGGAATGTTTGTCAATTTATTTATTAATTAAAGAAAATGTTAGATCTATTTACCTGAGATTTTGTCTAAAGATGTTCAATCTCTTTTCTTGTTCCATGTTTGTTTGATAGTTTCTGCCATGCTTCTTTCCGAACCTTAGAAAATACGACATATGTTTAAAATAAATTGTTACCAGAATAAACCCTTAATATTTTTTAAATTTCAAAGACAAAGTTATAAATTACAGGTTATTTCATAAGTCTTCAGAATTTTCTTTTCCTAAAACACAATAAGAAAAAGATAAATCAAACATTCACATTGCATTTGACTCAAAAAACCAATCCAACATTCGTCTACATGTCACCATTTTAACACTGACAGTGACATTGACACTGACATTGACAGTGACAGTTACCTGTAAAACTCGCCGTCCACGTGCGAGTTGGTGACGGGGTGGACGAACTCCTTCATCGGGTTGAAAGTGGCGTAGTGGTTGAAACCGGGGCCCGGGAACGAGGCACATTGGAGGTCTAAAATAGACAAAAGATGTGTAAAAACATAATTACAGCCAAATGTCAAATTTGACGACCTCTGTGGTGCAGCGGTATATATACCGGACTGCTAAGCAGTTGGTTCCGGGTTCGATCCCCGGTTTGGGCCAATTTCTCAAAAATGGTTTTCGATATTTGCTCGTGTCTGGGTGTAACTAGGTTCTCCCCTAGTCCATCGTGTGGTACCTATAAAACAAGTGCTAACTGCACTTACTTTAGAGCCACATACTTGGTGTGTCAGTCTGGAGATTTATTTAATGTCAAACTTACACATAAATTAAATATCGGAAAATAACAAGAGACTATTAAAATCATGGTAAATATACCGTTAAAATTGTAACACATACGTGTTGACAATACTAATGAATCATCGGAGTTACACAGGAATTTAAAACATTTTTAATAATATTGGCACGGCCAGGAATTATGAAACATCCGCTATAGTCTGTTATACATACAGAGTCGTCTAATGTTTAAAAAAATAAATAAAACACAAAGTTAATAGGAGAGATAATAACAAAGTTGCGATACAAAAGAATGCTTGGTATGTATTAAGCTGAAATGTGTATCTCTAATTATACTTATAAAATTGATAAATGTATTATATTTTATGTGCAAGAACTTAGGTATAGGGAACAATCTTTAAATATTGTTAACAAGTAAGCAAATTAATTAATAGGAATATAAGTTTCCTTCCTCTTAAAAATAGTACTTCAATATATGGTTAACGATATAATTGGCAACGTTTTCTATATTTAATTGAACTTGAGTATATTTCATTATTATTAAACTTTGACTACATTTTGACACCAAAATATGAACCGTCTTAAGTGATAACACAAATTTTAGTTTAGTTAACCTACCAATTCCGAATCGAGCCCATTTTTTTCCTAATCCGTTACTAAAAATGATACTTACCACTAGGTACAACGAACACATTAGGATCGATGTCTTCAATATCGTATGCCGTATACATTATGTAGTAGTGATCGTAGTGGGAACCAAGCAAGTTGTTGTACCCTTTCATTTCATATCTGAGGACAAATTTGAATGTTGTTAGAATTAGTTTCTGTCATATTTTTTTTATTTATTCATTTATTTCAGGCAATATTTACATAAAAGATCTATTTCAGGCAATATGTTACAGGCTTCACCCACAGCTAATTGGTGTTTCCCGTGGGAATGAGGTTTCTACTTTTCCGAGGTAAAAGTACTCTATGTGTTATATAGGTAATAGTTTATCGATTTAACAAGTGTCATACATATATGTTAAGTAGTTTTGGCGTGGAAGAGTAACAAACATACATACGCAAATATACTCACAAACTTTGGCATTATAGTGTTAGTCTTAAGTAAGACAATTTTCGTAAACGAATTAAAGTGATGGGGAATAAAGACCGGATTTGGGATCATTATTTAAAATACTAGTGGCCGCCCGCGACTCCGTTCGCGTGGAAGTCGGTTTCCCGTAAGAATGAGAAGTTTTCCCGCGGTCAAAAGTAGACCGTGTCTGCCTTTTTTTTGTGTTTTTGTAGCCAACATTTATGACGCGCTCATGACTGTAGAACAGACTTTTTTATATTCCAAATCTTAGTAAAAAAATGAATATTTTTATAATATTAAAAACATAATTAAGTCAATAAAAGACCAAAGTTAAAAAATATACGTCAGTACATTAAATAGCAACATTGTAATAATAAGTTAATTATGAGATATAACTGGAATTTTAATTAAGTAAATAATTGGATAACGCACCTAATAACATTGAACAACAGGAAAATACAACGCATCACTGATAGCAAAATTATTACTTTGTTTAATTCCTAATTAAGATGTGAAACTGTACAAGCGAACATATCTCAATAATTATTATCCTTTTTCACGGCACAATGGAACTTGGTAGGGACTTAAGCATAAATTCATGAAAAAATAATCGATGCGAACCTGTAAGTAACGGAAAATAAAAATTTGCCATCATCCAAAAAATACGCCTTCAAGATTTCTAACGACCCATCTTCTACCCCATTTCCAATTGCTCAACATCTAAAAACGTCAAAATGATAATAAAATCAACTAACTTGACAGGTATAGCGATGGTCTCGCCCCTCAGATTCTTCCTAAACTTGATCCAAATCGTGTATTTGTTAACTTTGTCGCCGATCGTTTGAACCATCCGCCAAATAGTCGTGTCGCCGTCTTCTGTCATATCCACACCTGTCAAAATCGATGACATTTAGTCAAAATGGAATAAGAAAAATATTTATATAATAGAAGGTTACGAAACTGTCACGTAAGATTAACAATTTTTTACTTTAACTTTTTAACTCATGGGTCAAAATGTTGACTAGTAGTTAAGATTTACGTACGATGTCATCAAACTTCTTAAATATAATAATATTATATGGCCCGCAACCAAAACATTTTAAGCCCTAGTTCCTGCATATAAGATTCGAATTCCCTTACCAATATATTTGAAATCTGTCAGATCGGGCAACACAGACTGCACTTCTATAGAGTATTCTTTAGATCCGTTCACTTGAAGGCAGGTTTGCTGGTTTAGCACCTTCTCTGTGGTTACTGGGGCTATCTGGGATAGGAATGAATTTAGGCAGAGTTATTTAGAGTTATTCATAAAATTTTGCTGGTGTGTCCATAAACTAAGCGCGAACTTTTATTAAACGTAACAAAAAAAACAATGGATCACGAAAGAACTTAATAACCACCAGCCAAATTTGAAATCACAATCTAGACCTAGGAATCGAACTATTTTGACATATTTTAAATGCCGTAACGTAACCACAGAGGTTAATCTCTATCAGACGCTCAAGTAAGGTTGAATGTAAGCGAAAATCGTTGGAGCTACTGAACGAATTTGAAAAATAAAACTTTCACCATTAGAAAGCTACATTATCAAGGAGTGCAATAGGCTACTTTCATTAAGGCTAATTCTATTTCCTCATTATTTAAATACTAAGGAAAGTACCAACCTTGATATTAGTGCCATACTGCGGGAACACCGACGATGTAAGTTGATATGTTTTGACCATCCCACCGTAGTAGTCAATTCGGGACTTGCCATTTTTATTGTCGTACCTAGTAAAAAAATATTGTTTTAGAAACGACATGTTATTTAATTCCTGCATAATAAAAGCAAAGTCAAACCTTATTATCTATGTCCGTTTGTATGTACATTGTACGTATCATGATTATTTTTCAATTCGTTCCTAACCACACAAAGGATAAGATACAACTTCCCCAATTATTTAGAAATTTTTTGAGAGGTTTAAGTACAAACTAAGCAAATTATAGCATATTTTTAGTTTAGTTTCGGGAGTTTGTTTTTGACTTGGAATCGGCCCCAATGCCAACCGTCGTTTTAGCGAACATAATTAATTATTCGTATTTGCAGAATGATTTTCGGCGTCTTACGATCCGAATTGCAATTTACGACTTTAGTCTATAATTTAAATAACTCTGACAATGTACTTAGTCATTATATGTTTTATCATTAATTAATTACCATTAAATAAATCAAATTCTTAAAAAAGCAATGAAATGGTATGTTGATTCCACCTATTATTATGAACATGTTAGATACATAGACACTTTAGGTTAAAAGTAAAAGTATTATCATGTTTTATTATTTACACCAATTATTTAAACCAACAATATATTGACACTGATTAAAACATTGATTAACATTGAACTAAATAAACATATAACTTGTTAAGTTGTGAATTCATATTATAATCACAGCCGTTGACCTTTTTGATAACCGTTTAACTGTAAAATTACAGAGTTATTTCTTTGTTCTCTTCAGTTGTATGCTTTCGGATAATATTAATTAATTCGAAATAATTTTTATTATATTTATATCGTTCTATTTTCTAATTAGTTAAGAGTATTTTAGTATTTGAGTCTGAGTATTTAACTGAACAAATCTTTTTTCATAGTAAATTGATAAGCAGTATTTACTAATTAATTAGCAAATGTCTATGAACTCTTTTGCAAACAATTGTGAGCTTGTAATTTATTGTAGTGCTATTTTATCATCAATAGTTTGCTTAAAAAATTATAAAAATAAGTAAATAAATGAATAGTAGGGAAAAATAATATTTTCAAGTAGATTAACCAAGTATATCTAAGTTCATTGACTTATCAGCATTAATGATCTTCATAAATTAGTCTGGATAAGGACAAAAAAATACTTTTCCTAATTACAACTAAGTTTAGGCAACTATCAATTATTCAATTTTAAACATTGAAATAGGTAATAAAGCTCAAGAAACTCACCAGGCATAGAATGGTTCTCGTAACTCTGCATACGGTATAATTAGCAGTCCTTTCACTGAGTAAACCGGACTCCATTGTGGAGCATCTGAAATAAATATAAAAGTTTACTTACTAATGCAACAAAACATATTATTAAAAAAAATGTAACAACAAAGTTTTACTTAAAAATATAATGATAAAATACCTTTATGGACATATCCAAGAACTCCACTTAGAAACACGCAAAAAAGCGGGTAGACTAACATTTTTATAAGGCACTATAGTGCGGCCACTGAAAAAATAGTAAGAACTATTCTTATAACACTTCATATTAAATAGTTAACACAAATAACATTTCACATAAACAGCAGTGTTCAAATTATTTAAACAGGTACCAAGTTCAAGAATTTCTTTTGTGCATTCTAAGAAATACGATCGACATTGTCCGACCGTCAAGTAAATCCTAAGAAATACCTCAGTTTAATTAACTACGATAACCGGTAAAGGAATCTCGATAAAGTACAATAATTTTAACGTTAAATGCAATTACAAACTATTTATAAATAAATAAGAATCACCTACCTATTAGCTGGCCTGTACGCGGGGATTTAATATAAATTGAGCAACAGCAAATTTATTTTCTTTCCCTAACTTAGCTTGCCTTCCGTCCGCCGATAACTTCATTAATTATTTTGTTTGTCATAACGCGTATAAAAAAGAGTTTCCGATTCATATATTTATAAAGGGGTTGTTTTTGTGGTAAATATTAGGTGTACATTAATTAGCCTCCGTAATCAGATAAACAAGATATTTTATTAAATCCCTGATATAAATAATTATTATTCAAACCATAATCCCGTAAAATCCTCCTGAATAAAGGTAGCTTGATATTTTGTGTAACGTAAGATCTAGGTTAAGCCTATCAAATATTTATTAGCCTTAAATTACGTCAAGGAACGATAAAAACGTAACGAAAATCTTTAAAAGAAATGGTACTATAGCAACAAAAACATTAAACAATAGAAAAGTAATTAAAAAAAACCTTTCGTCTTTAAATTAGTTAATAAATAAGCGTTTAATGGCCACCACAATTCGCTATGTTCTTGGCTAACTTGGTTCACCGCAACAACTTGTTAAATAAGACGCTCTTTTTGATTCGGGTAATTTAGGTAAAACATGTTCTTATCTTACCGAAGTGAAAGTAGTTACCCAGTATTTACGAATAAAATTATTATTCGTCAACATTATTTACTTGGTGACATGCGACTTTGACGTTTAACTGACATTTGTTACAATCTTAA
The DNA here is from genome assembly GCA_916618145.1 of Emmelina monodactyla. Lineage (NCBI taxonomy): Eukaryota > Metazoa > Arthropoda > Insecta > Lepidoptera > Pterophoridae > Emmelina > Emmelina monodactyla. The sequence goes on along the minus strand of OU745323.1, from coordinate 1,207,391 downwards.
TCAATGTTACTTATTTCGTGGAATCTTTGCCTAAAAGGAGAAAATGGTTGTGATTGTTGTAAGCCTACCAACCATACCATTTTGTTTTTCTTTTGCTCATACTATTATTTTATAGATAAATATTTTACGTGTAATGCAGTCTATATTATCAACCATTAAGCAGAGAAGTTAACGCCAAAGTTTCTCACATATTATGCACAAAAAAAGGTTAAATCAAAAATGATTCAGCAACACAGTAACTTTGTTTTGATTGATTTCTCGTCGCATTTGCTTAGCGCAGAACTCTTAATATAGCTATAATTTATGTGTGAAGTATACAATCATGAATAAAAAGCCGATATCTTTTGGTAAAATAAGCTTAAGTGTACGCAAACCAGAGGACCCTTCTCCTGACAATGACCCGGCCACTTCGGGATTCGGTACCTTCGGCCGGACTCCCATACAGGAGCAGAAGGTAATAGAAGAAATAGCTGAAGACCTTGAAAGTCAACATGTCCACCAGGTAATGGGCATCAAGAATTTCGGTAAAAAGGCCAAGAAGTTCGAAATTGAAGAGATGATAGAGCAAGCCAAGAAAAACGCTCAAGACACGTATAAACGAAAAATTACGACTGTTATTGAAGAAATAACTGAAAAAACGGATGATGATGAAGGCGATGATGATGACGATGATCTTATTGGTCCGCCATTGCCTCCAAATCTACAGGAAAATGAAGAAATCATAGGACCTCCTCCACCAAGTGACTTTACCGATAATACAAAGAAATCAGACAAGAACGATGAAGAGTCTGATAGTTATGATGAACTTAGCGGCGATGAAGAGGAGGAGCGAAGCTTAGAGAGAAGATTGCCCAATACCCATGAGGTAAGTTATGTTTATTTTATGTGATTTTATGAATCACAAGTCCTTACTTTATGCAGTGTCCATAAGTAATATTAGCTTGTGATATACAAACTGTACGATAAAAAAGGAATCCATTGAAGTCAGGACTAGTTTTTTTTTAAATAACTTTATATTCCTACTGTTTTGTTCAAAATACAACACTCAAAATCACTGTGGGCTTTCTATTATGACAAAATATGTATCGTTCAGACTATGATATTAGCCGGAGTCAACGTCACCGAGCACGGTGTGGACGACATGATGATGATGATATCTGAACAACTCATATTTCGCCATAATATTATTAATTTTACTGCAACATTTTTATATTACTCAATATGCTTTCCGGAATATGTACAAATGTCTTTAAAAAATTTTCTCAGGTAGAAATGCACCATGGTACTAAAGCTGTGGTAGCACTGGCAGTAGACCCATCAGGAGCTAGACTTGCGACCGGCTCTATTGATTATGATGTGTCATTCTGGGATTTTGCAGGTATATCATTAATATAAATATTTTCTAACGGAACAAAAAACTTTAAATGAGTTTCGTAACTTATCAATGAATGAATGTCAAACTTGACCTCTAATTCCCAAAAAACCCATTACTTACTTTTTACTACTAACTATAAAGACGAACACTTAAAAATCATTACATAGTATAAATCCAAGTCGCTAATTCTGTCTGTTTGTATGTTTGGCTGCTAACTCCTCCTAAACCAGTGGAGGGATTTTCATGCGGTTTTCACCGTCCTTTAGGTAATTTTTTCATTTAAATTTGTAAATAAAGAACATTCTGAAATAGATTTTTTAAGTTAACTAAAATTCAATGTTATGGGAACAAGTCGCCAAAAATTACACCATTGCGAAGCGTGGGCGGGTCGCTTGTTATATATAAACCAATTGAAATTACAATGGTATGGCATACAGCTATTCGAAGTAGTTAAAAATTATGGATGTCATTCATACTGTTTTAGGTGTGACTAGACTTTTTTTTTACACTAGTGACAGCGTGGGCGGGTCACTTCCCAATAGTGTAATTTTGCGCGACTCGATTGAAATTTTGTTTGTTTACAAATTTAAATGATAAAATGGCGAAAACCGCATTAAAATCCCTTAACTGGTTTAGGAGGAGTTAGCGTACAAACATACAAACAGACTGAATTAGCTTGGATTTATTCTATGTAATGATTCTACTTTTCTTGTACGCACTATATTAATGTAAAATTCGCAACGTAATTTCAAACTCTATTTTTTTTTAACTTCAGTAGACCATCTAGACACAAATTAACACCTTATCACATCCAAAGAAGTTACACCCCAACCCATTAAACTATAACCCCCCCCAGGCATGGACGCATCCCTCCGTTCCTTCCGCACGCTGCAACCCTGCGAGAACCACCCCATCCGCGCGCTGCAGTACTCCGCCACCGGGGACCGCATCCTGGTGGTGAGCGGGGCGGCCCAGGCCAAGGTGCTGGATAGGGACGGCTTCGAAGTGCTGGAGTGTGTCAAGGGGGACCAGTATATCACGGATATGGCTAAGTGAGTAGCTTGTATACTAGGGTGTTAAAGAGTAAGTCCTGGTGGTGAGCGGGGCGGCCCAGGCCAAGGTGCTGGATAGGGACGGGTTCGAAGTGCTGGTGTGTGTGAAGGGGGACCAGTATATCACGGATATGGCTAGGTGAGTCTCTAGAGCAACTTGTATAGGTACTAGGATGATAGAGAGTAAGGTTTAAGTAGATGGAGAAAAGCATCTTTAGAGTATCACACAGTCCAACCAAGTTACACTCGGACAGATTCGTATCTTGATAATACAATTAATGTAATTGATCCCACCAGGGAATTAAAGGATCTTTGCATTATAGTCCGGTATGCATACTGATGCATTCTCAGGAGGTCGTCTATCGAGGTGTCCCAATATCCTTATAACGATTATCCTTTGTTCTTAGAAGTCGAAATTAATAGCTTAATTAACTTTTTGCTCCTTAAAATTATTGTAAAATGATTACAAAAACTGTTCTTAAGCTTAAATATAGTCTCTAATTTACTATAATTTATTTCCAGAACCAAAGGCCACACGGCCCAGCTCAACAGCGGCTGCTGGCATCCGACCATTCGCGAAGAGTTTCTCACCTGCGCCCAGGACGGAACCCTGCGCCTCTGGCTGACACAGAACCCCAAACAACACAAGGCCGTCATCAAACCCAGACAGCACGGAGGCCTGAAAACTAGTCCCACAGCTTGCACCTTCTCAAGAGATGGCAACACTGTCGCTTGCGGATGCTTCGACGGATCCATCCAGATGTGGGATCATAGAAAGAACTACGTCAACAACTCGGTTTTATTACGAGACGCGCATCAGAAACAGTCGGCGATCACCAGCATAGCTTACAGCTATCTAGGATCCTACTTTTCAAGCAGGGGAAATGATGACACTCTGAAACTCTGGGATTTGAGGAACTTTAAGAAACCGCTGAAAGTCTTCGATGGTCTGTTCTCGAGGTATGAACAGACGGACTGCGCGTTTAGTCCAGATGATTCCATGGTGTTTACAGGGGAGTCGCTGCAAAAAGGACAGAAAGAGGGTAGATTGCTATTCTACAATACAAAAACATACGATCTCGTGACTCAGATCAACGTAACCCAATCACATGTCATCAAGGCTCTGTGGCATCCAAAGTTAAACCAAATGTTCATCGGCTGTGGAAACGGAACCGTCAAGTGTTACTTCGACCAAAAACACAGCTTGCGAGGCGCCAAGCTCTGCATAGTCAAGACTCATCGAAAGAAAGACTCAATCGAAGTCATCAGCTCACAGCAAATCATAACTCCCCACGCGCTCCCACTCTTCAGACAAGAGAAACTGAGGACCAGCAAAAAGAAGATGGAGAAAGAGAGATTAGATCCTGTCAAATCTCACAGACCTGATCTCCCAATTACATCAGGTCAAGGTGGAAGAGTAGCAGCCTCAGGAAGTACTTTAAGCTCGTTCGTCATCAGAAACCTTGGTTTAAGTAAGAGGGTGAATGATGAACAGGATCCAAGAGAGGCTATATTGAAGTATGCGAAGGATGCAGAGGAAAACCCGTTCTGGGTCGCCCCGGCTTATAAGAAAACTCAGCCTAAACCGATCTTTCAAGGTGAAGATGGTGAGGATGGAGAACCGGATTCAAAGAAGTCTAAGACTTCATAAATGGATTAGCATATCAATGTTTTAAGAGTAAAGTACAAGTTCAATGCGTAAAAAAGAAAACAGAGCTACAATCAGGAGCAAAGTATTGGGCAATGAAATGCAGTAGAAAGAAACATGGCCTTACCTTGAGCCATGGTACCTTTTGATGGCTTGGTATTAAACCTTATTATCAATCAAAAAGTTAAATTTTCTTCAAACTTTTTTTAATAACTTATAGCAAATCGCCGTATATTTTTACAAAAAGCTTTCAAACTCTTGAACTTTTCAGAAAATCTCTGATGCCAATATGTCTATTCAGTATGTTAGTACAATCAAGGTTATAAAATTGTTGAAGCTATGAAATAATTTATTATCAATTGATAAGTTATTGTTTGTAAATATAGAATTAAAACAACTATTTTTATATGTTATTTCATTTATTTTCTAACTTAATATTGACTATGACTACAAACTTAAAATTAGTTTTAGGCTTTGGCCGCTATGCTCTCTTGAACGTTTTCATCTTCACTTGTTATGTTGATTGGTGATCGGGCTGAATTCTGTAAAAAGCGGTTTAATTTAGATAATGGTAGGGACAAAATATAATACTTGCGTTCATCATTACCCACGTCTTAAACCGAACCAATTTAAATGGTCTTTACAATTTTGTTTTTTGAAATTTTAAAATTACGAAAAAAATTTAAGAAACATAATTTTAAAATAAAACGTAGTAAGTTTTGGATGCGGGAAATAATGAATACAAGTTGTCTTAAGTAGTTTTTCTTTCGATCTTTATTTAAGAGGTAAAGAATGACTGGTATGGTGGCAGACTAGCAAAAAAAATAATTCTTACCAGTTTCTTTGCCCTTTCAACAAGAATATTGTAGGCAAAGTGATTCAGAATTATTCCAGTAGGCAACGCTACACCTTGAAATCTGTATAAGTTCTTTACATTGCTGTCTTGTGTTCCTGAAAAATATAAATAATCTTGTAGAACTAATTACGAATGAAGATTAATTAGAATCATTGTTTGATTTCCAAAATCTACTTTTACAGCCTTTAATTTTTAGCATTTACGAAATTCTAAAAATTAAAAAAAAATACATAATATACTTTAATTTACTGGTAACTGTAGATTTACCGATTAACGGGCTTTTAAATTAAATACAGTTTATTTTTTTTACCTTGCAGCCTGTGTACGGACGCGATGGTAACTCTGCCAATTTGAGAAATATTACTGATCAGCGGCCCCTTGGATATATCTACATGCTTGTCAACTCGGTAAAGAGTTACTTTACCTGAAATAATATAAAGTTATAGAATATTTAAAAGCAGAGTAACTATGTGCTTGTTTCTCTATAATTTCGATAGGTTTTCTTTTTATTGAGAAAGTTTGTTGTAAGATAGAATATAAGTTTTAAAACTATCATGGTTTTTTTTATTTACAATACTTTTAACGGGATATTTACCATGATTATAATAGTCTTTTGTTATTTTCCGATATTTCGGCACAATTTCATGTGCCATGGTCACGGAGTACCTGACTTAGCGAGTGGGTAGTTATTGACAGGGTGTAGCGATCTACCCTCTTCCTCTGTCTTTTACTACGATTACCACTACCACCGGCCGCATTCTCGATCTCGACTTGATTTTTGCAAAATGTACTGACTGTATCTGAATGGCTTTGGTACAAATGTTAACATACTAATAAATTCACTCACCATTAGCATTACTAGCGATGCTAGGTATCTGCGCAGTCTTGTGAACATTATCTTTAAACATCTCCAAAGCTAATTCTTCGGACACTTCCAGTCTCTCCACCGGTTTTGCAGTTCGTGCAAGTTTCACGTACTCAGCACTCAGTGTGACCAGCTCTTGGTGGGTCGGCTTCCAGTCGGGTAGTGAAGGGATGTCAATGTCGTAGATGAAGGATCCACTACGGACTGGAATAATGGTTTGGTATAGTGATTGGTCTACTTGATGTTAGGTGATTTCTAAGGTCTATCGACAAAATAAAGTTTTGAGGTTGGCAGCATTTGGTCTATTAAAATGTACCACCAGTGAAAGCATGGCTTATGTTTGGCTGTATAGAAAGTTAGTTTAGCTGGTAAAATGGTAGCTGAGATTACTCACTGTCAGGCCCAGGGAAGCTGTGCAGATGAATCTCCACATGTTCTTTAAACGCAACGCTGGCACAAGCACCAAGCACGAAGGAGCATGTTCTCCAGAATGCCTTGTTTACGGCTTGTGGCTCAGCGACGGTGTAGTTTTGTAACTGAAAAAAACATAATATTTTACTACTAGCAATCCTACTAATATTATAAACATGAAAGTTTGTGAGTATGTAATACTATGTATGGATGAATGTGTGGATGTTTGTTACTCTTTCACGTAAAAACTACTGGACGGATTAGGATGAAACTTTACAAAAATATAGGTTGTGTAATATATTAGATAGTAGCCCCCCACAACTCCGTTTGCATGAAAGTCGGTTTTCGGTCGCAGTAAAAAGTACCCTGTGTGTTATTCTGATGTATAACGTATATTACTGTAAAGTTTCAACAAAATCTGTCCAGTAAATTGTATGAGTAAGAGTAACAAACATCCATCCATACATCCGCCATGCTCACAAACTTTCACATTTATTATATTAGTAGGATTAAGGCCAACAAAGATGTATGCAATGAATAAATAGAATTGAATAAATGGAAATCATTGGAAGGAAGGAAGAAAAAGAATAAAAGTATGTAGGGTTTTGTACCTCCAAAGTACAGCTGTTAGTTAGTGGCCTGTGCATATCCCAGTGGACAGAACCATCAATCAAAGCTAGGGCACTGCCGTCCATGTGTCTATCTGACAAATCTGAAAATGATATGCATATTTGGTAACTTTGTATAGGATTTGTGGGCAACATTTCAAGTGGGATCATAATTGTAAAATATTTGTCAAATGGTTAAGTGCAATTTCAATTGCATCAATTGGGCTAAGGAATTTTGTGTGTGTAAAAGTTGAATAAAAATTAATAAAAAAACATCAGGTTCAGGGCCTAGCAAATACACAAATATAAGTAGATGACGACTGCACATTGTACTATTCAGAGCAGAAATAGTAAACTTACGTCTAGCACAGTCATAAGGCGTTGAAATATCCTTATTCATGACCAAAGTACAGTTTTCTGGGGTACCGACATATCGCACTTCAATCTTTTCCACCCTACCGACTTTTTCCAACTGACGCTTTTTTTCCAACTCAAATAAGTGATGACGCCGGTCTCTAGCTTCTTGGGAGCTTAGATATCCTTTAAAAAAAAAGAAAAGTTTGTGTTTACAATAGTAAGCAATTGTTTTATTTGAGGAGGTTAGATTAAAAAAAACACATACGTAACTGAGAGAACACGTTGATCCCATTGTTTTTACTTAACGTCGATGTCATCCGTATAACTAAAGACTTCATTTTAACTCTTTTTTATAAGTTTTTCGCAAATATTAATATTTGTTTTTGCAACAGCTCCAGCTGCTATGATTGAGGTTATATTTTAATTGTCACTGTCACAGTCACTGTCACTCAATTCAATCAAATAAAAAACTGATTACTTATGTCGTGGTCCTTTAATCGAATACGTGAAAACGTTGGTAAGCGTGCAAATGCGTGGACCAAAAAAGATATCATTACTCACAAACGTTAGCACTGAAATCAATTTGGTCCACTTGTTGGTACGAACATATGCTTGACGTTCTGTCAAAATGACAGGTGGTTTAATATGGGTCAGAATTATTGCATGTTGAGGTTTTCCCGATGAATCTGCTAAATATGTTTACATTAAACAATATAAGTTCAACAAAACTTGTCCGAAAGTTTAGATCTTACAAATTAAAGTATTCAGTTGTCAGTTTGACATTGTCTGACATTCATCTGACATTGCTGCACACATTGCACTACCTATCTTTTGTTTGCACTGTCAGCACTGAACGGTGACGTCACTAATGACGTCAGATTGCTCAGAGTATGCAAACGTTCGTATTAATGGATCGAACGTTTGCACGCAAATAGTGCAGAAAGCGCGCTGACAGCAATTTCGGACCAGTATATTAATAAACACAAAAAATAATAATTTAAAATTAAAATATTGTATAAAAAAGAAGTCTGATTTTATGATACAACTTTACATACGTTGACCTTTTGAAATTGTTAAAGAAATGCCTTAAAATAGCAACTCATCAATCAAAGTAAATGTCATGTCACTGACAATTGACAATGACAGCAAAACTAAAAAATTGAGTCATTCATTTATTGTGTTTTGTGTTGTGTTTCATAAAATTAACATTAATTTCCTACTGTCTAACGAATAGTTAAACATCTTATAGAATCAATAACTAAAAGCGTACAAAATGCAAGGTAACTAACTCAAATGTGCTACGGAACTACCATTGTTTACATCAATCGCCCTAACATATTCTTTTTTTTCATTATTTGGCTAATAGATACAAGGCCGGAACTGTACGAGGAAATAAAACTATACAAAAATGCTCGGGAACGTGAAAAGTAAGTACACTCCCAAACAATATCACCAAACAGACCCTAATATCTTTATCTTTTCTAAACATACATCTTTTTGTTCAGGCACGATAACATGGCAGAGTTATACGCTGTAGTGAGTACGCTCCAGCATTTGGAGAAGGCGTATATGCGTGATTGCGTGCGAGCACAGGAGTACACGGCAGCCTGCAGTAGACTGCTGGTTCAGTACAGGGTTGCCTTCAAACAGCTACAGGGAGACGAGTATCCTACTATTGAAGCTTTTGTCACTAAATTCAGGGTATGTTCTTTATTTTAACTGCAGTTTAGTATTAAAGTTTATTGTTGTGTTTATTTGTAATTAAAAGTCCAATTAGGCAGAATTAAAACCTTCATATTTACTTTGTTGGTTAATCATACAGAATTTCTAGCTTGTAACTATTCGTTTTGTCTTTTTAAGTGACTCTTTTACAAGCATTACCTCATAAACATTTATTATCAAAGATGTTCTTGTAGCTTGACTGCCCAGCAGCACTGGAACGGATTCGAGAAAACAAACCTAACTTGATAAAGGATGACAAAGGAAACACCAACAAGTATATTGCTGAAATTGTTTCTGTAAGTTCAATCTCAACTTTAAATATTGATAAATCAAAAGCTGCTGTAAAGTAATTTCTTTGTAAGTTTTCTTTGTGAAATAATATTATAAAACTGTGTTAAATAACAGCAGGGTAGAGCAATCTATTAATTGCTGGCAGTTATACATTACCTATGTTACCAATCTTATTTTACACACATCATTTCTTACTTCATCTTACCAAGTCTTACCAACCATTTCCAACCCAACCATTTCATCTAATTAGTTCAATGCGGAGTTCAATTTTAATTCAATTAATCCAACCCTACCACTTAATACTTCAATCCCCACTTTTACCATTTATTACCACTACTTACTCCTCAATTACCACTTCTCACCCGCCCAACCCCCCCAGCTGTTCATAACTCTAATGGACAAGCTGCGGCTGGAGCTGCGCGCCATGGACCAGATCCAGCCGGAGCTGCGCGACCTGCGCGACACCATGGACCGCCTGCTGATGCTGCCCGAGGAGTTCGAGGGGAAACTCAAGGTGAAGTGTTCTTTATTTACAAATTTAAATGAAAAAAAAAAACTAAAAGGTTGGTGAAAACCGCATTAAAATCCCTCAACTGGTTTAGGAGGAGTAAGCAACTTGGATTTATACTACGAGGGTGCGTTTTTAAGTTCGCGGAATGAGAGGGTTGGAGGGGGGTGATTAGGCTCATTAGGACCGTAACGCGTTCAGTGACTCATAATTAGTATAAATACGAGGTTTTATTGTTATCAGACAATTAGTCTTTGAGCTAACGTCAACCAAGCAACATAATCGGGAGTGAAAAGTGAAATATGGAAAAAATCGAATATCGTGCCGTTATAAAGTTCCTTACCAAGCAAGGAAAATCAGTTGCGACCATAATGGATGAGATGTCATCGGTTTACGGTGACTCTTGTCCAGGAAAAACCATGGTATACAAGTGGCACAGTTTGTTTAAACAAGGAAGGGAATCCCTTGAAGACGACCCGAGGCCGGGCAGGAGCATTGAGGTGACCACGACAGAACTTATTCAAAAAGTCGAAAAAATTGTACTCGAAGATGCTCGACTAAAGAAGAAACAACTCGCAGAAATGGTTGGAGTATCCGATACAACCATTTTTAAAATCCTGCGCGATCATCTTGGCATGACTAAGGTCAGCGCAAGATGGGTACCGAGAATGCTCACGCCGCCGCAAAAACAACAACGCGTAGAGTGTTCACGTGCATTTTTGGACCTCTGCAGTGACGACAAGGATGGTGTATTGAGTCGAATTGTTACTGGAGACGAAACTTGGGTTCATCTTTATGAACCTGAGTCGAAACAAGACTCCATGCAGTGGCATAAAAAGGGCACAGCACCCCCCAAGAAGTTTAAGGTGTCACAGTCAGCTGGGAAACTCATGGCAACGTTCTTTTGGGACTCAGAAGGAATATTGTTGATCGATTATAAAGATAAAGGTGTTTCTATAACCGGAGAATACTACGCTTCAATATTAGAGCGACTAAAAGAAGCCATTAAAGAGAAAAGACGGGGAAAATTGACGAAGGGTGTGCTGCTTTTGCACGACAATGCGCCCGTCCACAAGAGTCGCGTTGCGTTGGCTTCCCTGCATAAGGTGGGCTTCGATATTTTAAACCACCCACCCTACAGCCCAGACCTAGCCCCGAGTGATTATTACCTCTTCCCAAAAATGAAAAAAGAGCTTCGGGGTAAAAAATTTACCACCGATGATGAAGTTAAGGAGGCAGTTTCAGCGTATTTTGAAGACAAAGATAAATCATTTTTTTATGAGGGTATAAATAAATTAATTGAAAGGTCCGAAAAATGTATCCGTCTTGCAGGTGAATATATTGAAAAGGAAAAATAATTTGGTTTTTTTAATTCCACCCCTTACCCTCCATTCCGCGAACATAAAAACGCTCCCTCGTATCGTATGTAATGATAATGATGATAAGTTGGATGATTTTCAAATCATGCTGTTAATCTAAAACGTATGGCCTCGCTTCACAATTGTGATTTTTTGGCGATTTGTTCACATCACTTTTTAAATATTGAAAATTAGATTTAAACTTTACTTTCATACAAAATAAGATAGTAAAACCTTAAACCTAGTCGGAGTTTGCGGACAAACAGACAAGCGACTTCGCTACATACTATGTTATAATAAAGGATATCAAACATGTAACTTTATAAAGAAATGTACAAAGGAATTAATGTCGACATTTCCTGTTACTTTTTGCAAAATTATAATATTTCATCAGGTACAAGAATGGATACAGAAGCTATCAGAAATGTCTGCGTCCGACGAACTATCAGAGACTCAGGCGCGTCAGCTGATCTTTGATCTTGAATCATCGTACACGGCTTTCAACAAGTTCTTGCATAAAGACTAAAAGAGGTGCATATGAAGTAAGTACTGTTTTTGCAAAAAAAAATATTAAGAATAAAAAAATGCATGTTTATAACTTTGACTTGCCCTTACTATTATGTTAATGATATAGAATGTTTATGAAATTAATTTGATTTTGGAATAGCCAAATTATTGAAGCAAAACGTATTTTGTTACAAAAATAAAGAAAGTTATAAAATACTCTTCTCATTTAACCAGATTTTAATTCAATCAGAATATTCAAATTTAAAAAAATATTTCCGTAAATGTGGTACTTATATAAAAATTACCATAGCATTTAAAATTCAACATGATTTCTTTATTTTTCAGATTTACATTGGCTCAAAAAAGTTATACTACTGTTGCCATTAACTTAGGAAGTGAATAATATTATCTTAGTTCAATTAAGGTCATGCATTTTATCATAAAGTAAATATATCTCAATATTTGATACCTATTAAGCACCTATACACTTATAACTAAATTAAGATCTATAGTATGAATCTTAGAAGTTATAATATTGTTTTATATTTAGGTTAAGTATTTCATGTTATATTTAAATTTATTTGTAGTCCAAATACATTTAAATGTTATGAATAATATACATTCATTGTTTTTCTTCACTTATTTTTGTGTAGGTAGATATTAATTTTGAAATAAGATAATTTGTATTGACTAGTTGGAAAAATTGGAAAATTAGTGGCAAGAAATAACAGACATACAAGAAGTAACAGGAATGGCTAGTCGACGATTGAAATAAAAATAAAAAGGCAATAAAATTCAAATTTCATAGATGGTGACTTTGTAATTAAATAAGTACGTTCGAGATACGAATTCATAGTAAACGCAGTAGTTACCAAATATGAAAAATTATACACAAGTTCTTCTATTACTGATAAGTATTTTTATTTTTAAGCTGGTAAGATTTTTTTAAAGATAATTCCTACTAGGTACCAAGTAAATATTTGTTTATAAAGTGTAATCAAAATAAACTTTAAGTAAATTACTTACCCGTAAATCAGTATAAGAAATAGAAACTCGTTTTTAGATTTGTGAACCATTTATTTTAGGGCCAATATTTCTGAGTATTAAAAAAATTTCGGCTAAATACTCAAAGCTAATTTCCGAAGAAACATTTTTGTTTCTTTTTACTGTTTTATTTTATTAGTGAGATTTTAAACAAACGTAAAATACCCTGTATAAAGGAACAAATTATTTATACAATCATTCGTCATAAAAAATATCTTCAGTCCACCAGCATAACTTTCGACCACGTCGAAAAAAAATATCAACTAGTCCACGCCGCTTTCAATCTCGCCAGAAACCTTTTCGATCAAGGGCAGGGAAGCTACAATGGCCTGAAAAATAAATCGATTGAAACAATCGATACTTTCCTGGAGTTAGTTACAATGATGAACGAAGAGATGGCGCGCGAGTTGCGCAGTTCAGTTGTCAAGTTTTACAAGATAAAGTACTTTCATGATTTTACTAATTATATAATTTCTATGGAAGAGGTAAGTGTTGTTTTTTACATGCTAACAGTGTATTGTAATTTTGTAGTTTTTTATTTGAAATATGGAATTTATAGAGAACAAATTTTTGTAACATGTGTGCAAGTTATTAGCTAAGTTAACAGCTAACTTAACACTAGTATTATAAAGTTAACCATCGAAAGTGTGCGTTTTCTTTGAACAGAGAGAGAGTAGAACCTAATGAGAGTAAATCTATTTAGTAGTTTCTTCTTCTTTGCAGTTGATCGACATCGTAGAACACTGTCTAATAGAGCCCGTTGAGAAAATACAATTTATTCGCACTCAATTCCACAGTATAATAAAAAACTTCCACGATGTAAGGAACTTTGACAGTGTGGGACAGTGCACTCAGGAGTTGCCGGACGAGGTTGCGTCCGCGCATTGCATATTGCATCAGGCTGTGCTGTATGTAAAATTCGTTATACTATGCTATTGCTAATAATAAAAACGTGCAAACTGCGTGCTTACATAAACTGTAAAACTGTGGTGTATACATACACTACAAAGACTGTCAAGTCCCATGATTTAGGTTGCACGTATGTGTTGTTCTTATCGCAGTGGTGGCCCACGATACACAAAACAATGCAAAGAAAGTAAAGTAAAAATTTTAAGTACCTAAAGAGAAATTCAGGCGTGCGTTGTTGCCTGAACCACGAATACCTGCGTCCTAATAATCTAAATCTTAATAACCCATTACATGCCACAGCTTCAACGAAACAATGCAAGACAGTCTTGTCTCCATCGTTGAAATTAAAACGCGACAGCACGTCGAAGACATGAATGTTACCATGCTGAATGTACAAAAATGCCTAAACAATTTCATACCGAATTTCTATGACCAATTGCTAGTAGACGCGTACACCCCAGACTGTGGCTATATGAAAGTTATCAACGCGTCGTTAGTAGATTTGTTAAAAGATAAATGGCTTAGTAAAACGAGGGTGTTTGCTATGAAATGGAGCCCCCTTGTCAAGATTTTGAAGGAGAGGTAAGTGTTTTCCTTTTCTATTCGTTTTTAAAAGTTAGTGGATAGGTACTTTGCAATTTGTTGCTACATCTCTAGCTAATTTTTTTAATCAACAACAACCATTTTTTTATCTAGCCATATCCCACTCCTGAGCAAAGGCTTCCTTAAGTTTTTTAGTTGAAGACGTTTGAGGCAAAATGTTTAACGGAAGGTTCTGGGTTCGATTCCCGGGTTGAGATAATTTAATAAAAAATACACTGCAATTGACTAGTAACTAGCTGGTGTACCTCGGTGTATTAATTTAAGTTTAGTTGTGCATCAAAAGAGTGATTACAAGTAACCAAGAAATGCGTTGCAATTTTTTTTTTATAAGACAATAAACCTTTTTATTTTCCATCCATTACGTTTTCAGACTAAGTCCTCCTGAACCGCTTCTCCATGATAAGAGCTCGTTTGGAAATAGTATGTTCCCAGAACTTAAAAGTGACCTGCTAGAACCAATATATAGATAAAGATCAACTATAATTGTTTTATTAAACCTACAAACCTATTCTAAATCTACAAACCCAATTGTAGTCTGGGCTGTAGGTACCTACTATCGAAAAATGTTCTGGAGTTACCGTTTTAAGACAAAATTCGGTTTTGTGTTTATTTAAGGGCGTTCCGTAAGCTCCGCCCCATCCTTGCGCACACTATTCATAAATATTTTGAATTACATTTTCATAAATACAAGGAATCAGGAGGAGAAAGAACAAAGTGCAAGCGCGTCGCCTTTTTATTACCTTTGTCCAATTGGCAGCTGAAAAAAGTAGGCGAAGCCTCGGTACAACAGACGTTCACAAGAAAATTTTGTCAACTGGAACACAAGGAAGGGAGCCGATAGTAGGTACTTAACTGCCTGCCTTCACTTGCAAAAATCATACAGGTAGATGTTAAGGAAGTAGGTAACTAACTAGTCATGCATTATGAAACTAATGAAACCATTTGGTTCGGGGGAGATAGGAATTGTGCCTAAATCTATACTAATATAATAAAGCTGAAGAGTTTGTTTGTTTGTTTGTTTGTTTGAACGCTCTAATCTCAGGAACTACTGGTTCGAATTTAAAAATTCTTTTTGTGTTGAATAGACCATTTATCAAGGCAGGCTTTAGGCTATATAACATCACGCTGCAACTATTAAGAGCGAAGAAATAATGGAAAATGTGAAAAAAACGGGGAAAATTATTTATCCTTGAATCCTTTGGCTTCCTTTGCGTGCGCTGCGAAAATGGTTCTAGATACCAAAAATATATATGTATACAAGAATTAAGGGAACTTTTTACCGCGGGAAAACTTCGCATTCCCACGGGAAACCGACTTCTACGCGAACGGAGTCGCGAGCAGCCTCTAGTTATGTATATGTATGATAAGAATCCTGAAAAGGAATTGTCTACCTAAATCATTGTGTGCGGGTGTCATAAGAAGCCTCCATTTAGGGGACGCACCGCACAGCTACACTACTGTAATAAGTTACTGTTTTTGATATGCTGTTAATGAATTATTGTGATTTTTTACTAATTTTTTTGCTGTATAACAGTATAATTGAAGAAATCATTTAATTTGTACTTGATTCTGATGTATTCTCCTCTTCATAAACAAAATATTTCTTTCATATTCGACTAGATATCTGTATAAAATTAGGTATCACATCACTATCTGCATGATTAGTTGACAAGTCACTAACCATGCAGATAGTGATGTGATACTGTCATCCAGCGACTGATGCTTACAATGACTTTGAAAAAGATAAGGACATATCGTAGGTATTTATTTTTGCAACTGTTACTGTTGAGTCAAAGAGTCTTAAATCAATCTTAGTTCAATTTATTACAAAATAAATGGTATATTTTCAATTAAATGTTCATCATTTATTATGGCCTTACAGTATTTCACGTCTTAAGTAGCCATAGACGTTCAGCTTTATTAATTTCATGTTAAAGAGATATGACGTTAGGAATCTGTTCTTTAACTATTGGAGTTGAATTTACGTTAACAAGGTGTAAACCAAACTGACTAACACAATACCCAGTAAATTTACTTAAAGTTAACCTTTGCTTTGCTGTAAACGAGTAGGTACCTTCAGAAATTGTTTTCTTTTCGGAAGCAGTATTCTTACACCCTGTATGAATTTACCTTCTTACATAACTTATGATCATAGATTTATTATCTTCGCTCTCGCTCTTAGGTAGTAGCGTAGAGCGTAAGAGCGAGAGCGAAGATAATAAATCTATGCTTATGATTTTAAACTTGTCATATTTTCTGTGTTAATGCTTTGGACTGTTTGAAAATTCTTATTATATTGTAAAATTAATACGATCAAAAATAAGAAACCAAAATGGCTACCCTATTTTTATGGGTACCTATTGGGTAAAAGCAAATGCAATAAGCTCCTGATTACCTGTTATTGTTTGGTCTTTGGTTAGTTTGTGTTTGTTTAGTCTTTGTTTTGTTTGTGCTGTGTTCGTTTGGTTGAATTGTATACTATTCTCGCGCGTAATTTAGATGATTTAAAGGCGACTTAAATCATGAATGTTAATATTTAGTCTTCGTCACTTATAGGTTTATAAAACTTACAAAACAATGGGTAAATCTACGCGTGTAATGCTTGAGAAAGTTGAGAATGGTCGCGGCTTCGATGAAACCGATAGAATGCCGCTAAATATCAACATTTCAAATTTTGATATTTTTATGTACATTTTCGCTATTCTCGGTCACTTTGCTGACTTAGGGGTAGATATAAATATCGCCGTTAGGTACTACTTGTCGAAAAAGCTGGTGGAATTTGGATGTACGTTAGTTTTTATACTTCTGCCAGCCTTTGTCAACACAGCAATATCTGTGCACATGTAAGTTTTTTGTTGTAATATTCAATTCCCATTTGAGTTTAATATTTTTTTATAAATTAAAGTAAAATGCTTTTAACTTATAACTATACTCTACAAATAATGTTGTAAAGTTTCAAGTGTAATAACTAACTTTAAAATATAGTTCTGCATCTAAAAGTTTTGCTAGTTAGTTCTTTGTGAAAAAAAATGTAAAATTTTATCCTTCAAGAGCATTGTCCAGCAATTAGTATAATTAATGAATGTATCATGACCTTTATAAAATAATAATGGTCCTCTAAATTCAGTAAACAATAAATGTTCCAGGTACTCGCAAGACAAAGAGTTGGATTCTGTATCGAATGAAGTTACGAAACGTAAATATCTGCGGATATTTATTTTATTACTTCAGATGGCTCCGGTATTGAGGTTTATGGATTCCTTGATGTGAGTACATTTAATAAAAAAATTAGAATTTAAAAGTTTCTAAAACTAAATGAAAACCTTGATGAAATCAATTATTTCTTGAATCACTTAAAAGTAGCACCCTTTATGTTTTAATTTGAGTTTTTTATTATTTATAATGAATATGTGTAGCCTTTATTAATTTAACGGATTTGTTGATTATACATTTTATTGTATTCTTACTTAACATAGATAACTAAGAGCCACATATTACAATCCACAGCTGCCATTTATTAGAATGATAAGGTTCTCTGTACCTTATATACTTGCGTATTCACACAAAAAAAAAACCTATTAATTAATTACTTAAAATTTTTGATGTTTTTTGAATACTTCATTTAATTGAATAGCCTACCTACCAACAAGATATAAAATCATACCTACCTCAAAACTGGGAGAAGGTTATTGCATACTTATTTTTGAGTTTAATTTTAATGTACCAATAATTCACAAAGAAGGAAACCAATTATTATGAGTGGACGGACACCGCATATACCTTTCAAATACTTACTTTGCACCCTCAGCTACGCAATAAAATCTCGTCAAGCGGCTCGCAAAAACGATACTTCCTCCCAACGGTTGTACTACAAGCTGATGCTGAAAGAGGACTCCGACGCAGCTCTGTTGAGGATCTTCGAGTGTTTTCTGGAGGCGGCGCCGCAGCAGGTGCTGCAGATGAGCCTGCTGTTCCACGGACATGAGCATCTTCAACGTAATCACCTCGTTTTTAATACAGGAGATGTGCTTTTAATTGCACAAAAATTTATTGTTATAGAGTTGTCTTTTTCAATATGGTACTATTTAATGAAATCCGACTGACATATCTAGAGCTTTTGTTTACTAGCTCATATACTTACTACTGTAAATAACCTTCAACAAACATTTTAAATATATAACCTGCCAATAAAATGTACTTTTCTACCCACAGCACATCAGTACCTGTCCATAGCATCCTCCATGATTGGTCTGGGATGGTGTCTAGCCGCGTACCAACGCGCTATAAGATTTGCGCTAGAAGACAAGAACAACATGGACTGGCGGGGGACCGCTTTGCAGACGATGTGGCACTTTCTTGTCTCTTGTAAGTTTGGAAAAAAAGATAAAATCATCTAGTTATTAGGGGTGGATAGGTACTTTTCTTAAATCTCACCATAGTGCACGGGACTATAGAAATTGTGACTAAAGTTTAGCTTTTAGTAGTTAAAGAAACCTTACTTCAAGTACCTATGTATGTGTGTCTGTAAAAAGGTGGTCCTAAGTTTGCACTGCACCACACAAATCGGCGCAAACTTTAGGTGCATTGGTGCGTTAAATAATAGTGCTGCGTATATATCGTGGGACCCCACTTTAACTGTATTGTTTAAACAACTGAACAAATTATACATAAAATAACTAGGGATTAAATCAGAAGTTCTCTTTATGCATTTCGCCAATCCCTACTTCCCTACTAATATTATAAATGCGAAAGTAACTCTGTCTGCCTGTCTGTCTGTCTGTTACGCTTTCACGCCTAAACCACTGAACCGATTTTGATGAAATTTGGTATGAAGAAAGAACTGAACTTGGGAAAGGACATAGGGTACTTTTTACCGCGGGAAAACTTCTCATTCCCACGGGAAACCGACTTCCAGGCGAACGGAGTCGCGGGCGGCCACTAGTGACTACAATATATTTTTTTAAACACACTTTATTTTCTTTCAGTAAGCCGAATAACCTCGCTGTCAATCATTGCTCACCTGTTCCCGTTCTGGACTGCTCTCGCTTGTATCTTCCACATAGTCTTCATGACAACATGGCTGCAATTCTGTGACAAATCACCTTTCTGTTCTCAAAACAAACTATCTCAAGTAGCATTCTCGTTAGCTCTAGGATGTGTGTATTTATTCACGTATATACTACCAGTTGAGGGCAGAACTAGATACAGATATGCGTTGTATTACACGATTTGTTTTGTGCAAAATATTGTGTGCGGTGCTTTGTGGTATTGCTATGTTACACCCGATATGAAAAGTGCTCAGTATTTTTACCCAGTTTTAGTGCTAAGTGTAGTGCCATATGTTTTGGGTATATTTTTCATGGTTGTATACTATAGATTCTTTCATCCAAAAGTAAGGAAAGGTACTCAGGAACAAGACTTAACAGTAAAGTTTGATAATATTGAACTGAACTAAGTTTATTTTGTACTTAAAAAGAGTCTCTGTTAAGTCAGTTATTTTTATTTCAAGCATGCATTCAATTTAAGTTTTAGGTAATCTCTGTTAAGATTTTTTTAATACTCAGTTCCATGACACTGTGATGTAAAAGCATATCTTTTTTATGCTCTATATGTATGCTGTTTACATATATTTAGGAAAAGTTAGTACTGGCCTAAGACTGCCTTAATATAAATATTTTTATGCCAATTTAAGATACTCAAATTTATAGATAGGTACTAGAAAATTAATACAAATATTTTTGTAATTTAAAATAATAAACATGTAAAAGTATAACTATATTTTATTACCATATAAATGGGGCTCTTTCCCTTAGTATTCTTAAACCATATTTATTCCATTCACTTTGATTGATCCATAACTCCATAGCAGACTCTAAGCATGACATTACCGCTGCACCCTTCCATACAGTGCTAGCTGGGTCTATATCTTTAGGAGATGTTACTATTTCTAGTTGTTCAGTCTTATAAATGTATGGTATTTGTAATGCTAATCGATTTTGAAGCCACAGCGATAGTCCATGAACTTTTACACCTCCTCCTACTATCAAGATGCTACTGTACATTTTACGTTTCAATTCTTCACTTGAACACCTATCTATGCTTTGTAATATTGCTGCATCTAAGCCTAGGACTTGTCCGGGTGCCAATGATACTACATCTCCAGGGCCGCCTTCTAATGCATCAACAACTATGTCTTCGTCAGGATTTGTGGCTGTTTGTGTTTCGTTGACAACTTCTACTTGACTTTCATTGGCTGCAGGGTCAGCTGTGTCTTTCTTGCGACCGGTTTCGCGAAGGAATTCTGCGTCAAATGGATCTTCAGGGTCGCTAGGTTGGCGGTTCTGAATTTTGGTTGTCTTAGTGCCAGTTATTTTTAGTAGATCTGTGTTGAACATTGATAAAGGTGAGATAATGCATTCGTCTCCGACTTGCAGCGTGTACTTGTTGACGACATCGCCTGGATGATCTACTAGGAAGGTCTTTTCTTGTGGACCGCACACATCAAGATTTACGTGACAGAATTCTTCATACAAATTTCTCATAATCATTACGTCACGCGGTATGTTTTCATTCCAGTCTTTATAAGGAAATGCACTTTTGTGTAACATCCATGAAAGTGTTTGACAGACATCACCTGTACCATAATCCATTCGTAATCTAGAAGTTTTATGAGAGATGCCATCTTCAACACAGGATATTGAAGTTTTCTGATCTCCAATGTCCACCACACAGGCTGATCCAATACCAGCACCAAATGTGGCTCCCACACCCTCTTGTACTAGAAAACAATGTCCAAAGCCGAGATCTTTGAGTAGCAAAGACATCAAAATCTTCAGATGGTTTCTGGAGTAAATATCCGGAATCAGAAGTACACATCTGTATTTTATTAGTTCTATGAGTGGTATTCCTAGTTTAAATTCTATGATAGAGCTCCAAATGGTGTACATATCATTTAACACTGATGAAATGGACCCACCAACTTCTGTGTGGATATTAAAGTCTCCTCTTCTATATGGAAAGTGTATGTTGTATGGTAGTTCTGGGTCAATTTCGAGGACTAGATCACCAACTACTATATCACATTGCACTTGAGGCCACGGTTCGCCATCGTTAACATTTTCTGGAAGAGAGCGCCGATTGAAAGCTGCGATTTGTTGCGGTGGGGTCGCGTACCGGCGAGCTCCATTCGACTGAACGCAGGTTTGAAGCGTGTGCGAGACTTGTAGACGACATTCTTCCAATTCTTCGATGAGTTCTTTTGTTTTGGGCACGCTCGGCGGGATGAAAGAGTCGCGGTAAATCTTGCCACCGGGGCGTCGCTTCCGGGCAATGCAGTGAAGTTGCTTCACCGGAAGGAGGTCGGAAGCTCTGCCAATACGCACATGCAAGGAGCCAGGGTGAATAACGATGATCCTATTAGGTGGAAACTGTTGAAATTGTTGTGTGTTAGCTTCGTACGCCGGTGCACTCATTGCAATATAGTAAGATGAGCCAGTTTCGTTATTATTTTTCTATCATATCTTGGTGTGATCGAATGAATTATTAAACTTTTCACTTAATTAGTAAAAAACAAATTAAATCCCATAGAACCTTTTATAGAAATCAATATTTTTAGTAAACATAACCTCTCCTTGTTTTGTTTTTTGACTTATGTCAAAGTCATTGAATGACAGAAGCGAAAAGACAAATGGTCTATGTTTCCTAGAGATGAATCCTACTAATATTATAAACGTGAAAGTTTGTAAGTATGAATGTATGAATTAGGGATGTTACGGATATGGAATTTCGGTTTCGGATACGGATATTGATTTTTTTTTATATCGGTTTCGGTTTCGGATACGGATATGAAATTATTTCGGATTATCCGGTAGTTTCGGATAATTTCGGTTACGGATATTAGATTCTAGGAATTTCAAAAGTTATACAAAAAAAATACATAATAAAATGGTTTTATTTATACAGGGTGTCCCAAAAGGTTACGTAGCTGGGAAGGGGGGTGGTAGGGGTGGTCACAAGGGTCACCAGAAAAATAATAAAAAAAGTCCCCTCTGGATATTTCAATAAAAAAAATACATTTTTTAAAAAACTAAAAATTTTACACCTTGTTACCCTATTTTGCTTACTGTACCTACAGATATTGCTGTATTTGAAAAAAAAAAACCTGTCATGTAATCGTCAATAACCCTTTATCAAATTGAAATAAAAAAAACTATACATATCTAACCAAGTTTTAAAGAAAATTAAGTTCTTGTCCAGACAAGGACTTAGTAATTACGATTTCACTCAACTTCCTCCAAGCGTACTGAAAAAAAAACGTACTACGCAACTACGGCGAGTAACTTAAAAAAATAGGTAATTTTATTGCAATTCCAAAATGGTATAACACTTATTTGAAAAATGAATACTAGGACATTTAAAAATATTTTTCGGGAACAATACTCCTGCAAAAATAAAAATATCAAAAAACAATAGTCTCAAATTCGTACGCAAATACATTAATATTTTATTTTATTTTAATTGATCTAAAAAGTTAAACTAGTAAAACAAACCGTTAATTTCTGTTTGCAATCTGAAGTGTGTGGGTATCCATAACAATAAAAAAAAATTACAAACCAAGAAAATCGATTAGATCAATTTACAAATGTCCATCACTATTGAACTGGGAGCGTTCGTTCGTTGACGGGTGACGTAATCGACCAATATGGCGGATGACGCGCTCTCCCCCGCCCCACACCTCGTCACCCCGCTCGCGTAGTTTCTTTGACCGTTTCTGCAAAGCAACAGCCGACGGTACTCCAATAGTTTTCTCGTGTTATGAATGAAAATTATTGTGAACAGCCCTTTCCATGTAACAAACGACTTAAAAACATTATCGAGACAAAGTGCGTTTTAGTGAACAGCATTTGCGAGTGGTAGTAAAGGTGGATTCGCGGTGAGAGTGTTATTTCCAGTTCTTCCTTTATTCAGTGTGACCACAGAGTGTTTATGTGTTAAAACGCCGCGTTTTCCGTGAAAACAGCGAAATTACAACTAAAGGCCGCTTCGCCGTATGGGATCTTGTTGATCTACAGGTAAGTTTAGTTAGATTTTAATTGTTTTTGTATTTCACGATTGGAATCCAATTACTGGGGAGATAGGCTTCTATGTCACATCCTGTAGGCTTTTGCGACGCTGCGCGACCAGTTTTCTGTGGTTTTAATCGGCGAAGTATAAGTTATTTAGCGTTTAATTGATAACATTAGGCGGGACGATGATTTTAATTACTTACGTTGTTATTTTCGTTAGGTGTGCATGTTACGGTGCCTGTTTGGGCGTAGTAAGGGCGCGGCACACCGGTGGTGTCCCAGATTCTACTCAGTTGTTATGGCCAATGTATACACTTGCTCAATATAATTTGGGACATATGGCCTCTGTAACTACCATTTATTACTGTATTGTTGATTTGTAGCAACATCTGTGCCATGCTTTTAACATAAGCATGCAAATTGTGCATGGAAAAGTTGCTTCACATTTTGTTTTTCAATAAAGTACATTTTTGTACTTTTATACCACTTTTCTGCATTTGATAAGCTTTAAAATGATTGTTTGAATTTCCAATATTTTTTAAAATGTAATTTATAAACTACAAATGAAACTTCCAACTTAACTGGTTACTTAAGTACTTCTTTTGACACTTTTTAGAAATTGAAGTCTTGGATTCCAATTTTAAAATCAATAATTATTTTAATAAGTTTATAAGTGAACATATAAAAAATTACCTTCAATTATTTAATAAGATCATCTTTAATTAACAAACTGTCACTGCAAGTGGCTCCCAATGTACAGTGCCACTCTGACCTCCGAGTGACATCACTATTCATGACAGGACCTTGGTCGTTCTCATTTAGACATGAATGGAATGTGTTGGGCTTAATTGAATGCTCACATTCTAACATAGGCAAGAATCAAGCCAATTTCATTCATAAAGGATTTTTTACATTTGTATTACTTACTAGCTGACCCGGCGAACTTCGTACCGCCTTAGCGTTGCAATGATGCACTACTACGATGATAGCAAAACAAACGATGCTCTTCCAAATAATCTATGGCTGTGAATGACATTGACATTAGTTACGCGCGTTTTTTAAAATATGCAAAATTAAATGTATATTTTTCAATATTTCTGAGCGATTTTCTTAATATTTTTTTCCGTAAGAACATTCTCCTAATAATAACAAATACAACAAAAAAAGAATTAGTTAAATCGGTCCAGCCATTCACGCGTGCTGCCGTGACCAAGGAAAACGGGTTTCATTTTTATATATATAGACTAGTTTTATAAAACTAAACATTTATTAAGAGTACTTAGAATTATACTGAACAACTAAAAAACAATTTTGCTTGACCCATTTACCAATCCGTATTAATCCGATCTAGTTTTAAAACCAAACTTCCTGTCTTACTAATAATAATCTACCATTTAATATGAAAACAGTTTGTGATTGACAATTGTATATTTATTTAACCATGATCCACTGAGGGTTATGTTTCTAATGAAATGATCTAACTTGTCTGTAAACAACTGTAACTATTTCAGTTATGGTATAAACATAAGTATAACGGTTGATGGATAATGCTAACTGTGATAGGTGTTATCAACAAGAATGCATTAGAAATTCATTGCACTAAGCTTTATCAGTAAACATTAGTTATCAATAGTTTATCTAATTAAGGTAATGCTGTATTAACTCTACTAACTTAAGATAAGACTTAGTTACACAATTCTATGGGGCTTAGTGATAAGTACCTAAATATCACGATTTTCTAAATTATAACTCTCATTAATAAATTAAGACTAAGGTACACAAAAAGGTGTAACCACTGACCTGCGGGTCAATTACCGTAATTTTATGCAGTGCTGCTTAATTGCGTGTACGTCTAAACCTCTAAATCCGTATTACCGTAATGACAGGAAAACCTACACGTTACGTTTAAGCGTTAAAAACTTTGTGAATCCTTTGGTTTTCGTGTCATTACGGTTAACGGATTTAGAGGTTAAGACGTAAACGCAACTAAGCAGCACTGCATAAAATACGGTAATTGACCCGCTGCCTGAGCTACCTACTGCCATTTTCCAAAGACATAATAACAAAACACTGTCCTTTATTTACCAGAGATAATTTCAATTGAAACTTCTACGTTGTTTTAAACCTATTAGCTATTTTCGCCAAACAATCTATCTACATACATCCTACATAAACAAGGTGCTTCTTATCCAAGTGACATTAACTACGTTGACTGCATGCTCTAATTCTTCGCCGCGACGACTTCTATTATGTAAACATGTATACACAGATGTTCGAGTCAAGGTGGTACTCTGTAACTGTACGTACTGTAATTGGGTTCTTATGAGTGTTGGAAATTTGAGCTAAATTGATTAAAGAATTTGCTTCAGTTAGTTGATATTTTGCCGAAATATGTTATTCAAGCTTTTCGTACACAGCTTCGCATGTTAACGAAATATTGGGTTTTTACAACCTATCCTATAGGCTTATCGATAACATAATTAATAATTGAGAAAGAAAAAATACTTAATTAAAAATAGTTTTAGTTAGAGTTAAGCGTTATTGTACGAATTATTTAATATTTTTACTTGTTTATGTAGTAAGGTTAGGTTAGTCAATAAATCTCTGATTCCCACAAAAACACACACAGATCATTATCATCACAAAAATAGACACCCTTGAATTATTAAAAAAACAGCCAACTCAGTACAAATTAAGTTAGCGCCATTTTACGTATTCTAAGTAGGTAGGTTGTTAAGCTGCTGTGACTCATAGTCATTAAAAAAAATGCATTCATGCTTCTGACAATGTGACAACCTAATGACAGTACTTGACTACTTACCTACTCGATAAGGACAGCACTTTAAATAATTAATGCTGTAATTTAGTAACGATTTAAAAATAATTAATTATTGTTGACTCTACAAAATGTTTAGGATTTTTTAATTTGGTGCTCTTAAATTATTTTAGCTTGCAAGTTTTTTTTGCAAATAGTTACTGAATTAAAAATAAATTATGTATTTTTTCAATTAAAATTATAAACATTTATCGTCAAACTATAGAGGTACTGTGGGGGCAGCCCGCACCTTCCTAAAAGGAAATCAAAGAGCTTTTAAGAGAAGATCACTTGTTATTGCTGAATTAAAAGAATTACATATACAAAAGACTGCTTGGCTCTTGCCACGACACCATACTAAACAAATTTGTTTATTTTACACATGACAGAATTTATTATTTCTATTTTTCCATTCAAACGCCGAACGCGTCCAAAGCGGTTGGTCAAGAACCTCACAGTACCTAAGTATATGAGACTACATCATCATTTCAACAAACTATTTACATGAATGAGTAGGTAAGAACGTAATTTCCATTTGGATATCAGTTGACTCTATTCAGAAAATTCAAACATCAAAGTGACAAAAACAGGAAAGAAGCTAAGCTACTTAGGAAGTCACTACAAAATATGGATAAAAAATCTGATTTAACTAGAAAAAATGTCAATGTATGAGTCAATGTATTATATAGCCTTACTTTACATGCGTTTCCACGGTGCATCAATCTAAGCACAATCTACCTCTATTCAATCTGAAACATTCTTTAAATCAATCTCTGATCCGTGTACACAATTGCGTTTGCACCGTTGACAGAATACTGTTGTTTAAAACGAATGATGATTTGACTCTCATTTTGGTTGTCATTTCCATAATAACTGCCCCAAATACGACACGCACAATATTACCATGACAAACATCGTTTAACCTACAAACTGTCGTGTAAAAACTGTAGTAAGAAGACCGTTAACATGGTTAGAGCTTCAGGTCATGCGCAAGATTCGTAAGTCGAGCGTCCAATATCTTGATGGTTATCACCAGACGTAAAGAGGTGATAAAACCACTGGCGCTCCGTTTAATGCTATTTGTTGACGCCCACGCACCTTGCTTTGTTGAGTTTAAACACGTACTTGACGTAAGTAGGCTCTTGTAGAGTTTACTGAACATCATTTCATAATCGTAGGAAACAAAGTCATCAAAACGTCTGTAGCCGCTAACTCTTAATAAACTTTGCCGAGGATTTTGTTAAGGTTTTCGATGCAATTTGGTTTTGCAAATAAGTAGTACAAGTAGTATAAATAATACAAATTCATAAGAACAATAAAGTGTTATACCTTTTTTAATATTCTAAGCTCTGTGATCAAGTCGCCATAATTTACTCATGCGGTGCAAAGTTTGGCAGGCCTTATTAAATTAAGTGCCTTGCAAATTACGGTCGCTTTACTAAACTAACAAAACTGCTTCAAGCTCTAAGATGCAAAAAAGACTTACCGCCTTCTCCAGGAATTGTCAGCGTCTCAAAATCCGTGTTACACTCCCGTTGCATCTCGATTACAGGTTTTAAGTTCCCGTTAGATTAAATGGTTGATAAATTATCTAACCTTGAGCGACTTGAGAGCTTACGAAGCTTACAATTATCTTTATTGACGGTGATAAAGTTTTATGATCCAACTGCGCAATCGTTTCTCCATCTTGACAATGTTGCTACTGTTTCAGATTGAATTTTCATCATAAATCACTCGCATATCTAAATGCTGATGTTTTCCGAGTATCCCACTTCTGACATGGCCGAAACAATTGGATGCATTTGGTCCTCTGCCAAAAGGTGGATGAAAGTGTGAATCCCTCTGTATGTGTGTCATTCGACTACTGTTAAAATAACCATGAAAATGTGCCGTGTCTTGTTTGTATTCGGGTTATTGTATTCTTTGCGTAATCTTTTGTTAAATGGAAGTTTCTTGTGTTGGTTTTCATATGTCAAGCGAGATGGATTTCGTTGAGATGATTCTGATGGACATTAGCAGAACGACGCAATGAATGGTCTAGTTAATGTTCAAGGAAAAATCATATGAAAATAAACAGGACAGATTTGCATGTTTATTTTGACTACTACATGTACATTCTATACACTTCTAAAATTTATTAACAAAATTAAATACTGGTTGACTGAAAAATAACGTGAAATACTTAAGAAGTTTAAAGCTAATCCGTTTAAAAGAAACCCCGCGCAAGTAGTGTGAACGCTAACGAATTCTATGCTCAACCTAACGTACGTAATCCATTAGTTTGTTCTTTTACTTCTATTTCCTTTTTATGTCTTCCTTAGTAACTATATTAGTGTGTAACCTAATTTAATCTACTACAAGCTTCTTGTTATTCTCGTCTCGTATCTATATCTTTCCTACTAACTAATGTTATAATTGCGAAAGTTTGTGATGATAATAGATTGTGTTTGTATGTTTATTACTCTTTAATGCAAAATCTACGAATTGTTTGGATGCAGCTTAGTCACAGGTGAAACCATAGGACGTAAAGCTAGTATGGATAGAGTTAAGCGAAGTCGTAGTTATCTAAGTATTAGATAATTTATTTAATACGATATGCTTTTGAATAACTAACATAGAAACATTGAGAATTCAAAAATACTTTTTTTTGACTAGCAAAAGTTCTATAGTATTTACTCGTCATAAAAAGCTAGTTTGAATTTAGAGTGGGTCACTATTGCCATCATAAAACAACACTTCAGATGTTGTATCTACTAAGTAACTGGTCACTTAAGTACGATGAAACCTGTTAGCCTCAAGAATAATCGCAATGCGGCCAAATGTGGCATTCAGTTTTTGCTTTTAAATTGCATGATACCTCTTTTAAAGGTCCCCCAAATTGCATATTATTTTCACGGTTTAAAATGAACGTTATTTTCAAATCCTATTATCGGTAAATGTTCGACGTTTCGCAGTTAAATTACTTAGCTTCGTTAAAATTGGATTCACTTAGTAAACGTTATTGAGTGTGAATTTTATTATCTTGACTTTGGCATACCATTGCGAATACGTGGTTATCACTTTGAATTCGACTTCAATTTTCCTTTCCATTTCACACATGAGTTTATTAATGTTAAAAGTACTACGAAATAAATTTACATTACAATGGTCACGTCCGAATCCTGTAGCAGGAAAACCGCCGAAATTGAGACAAACGATGTCGTTTCTAATCCCGGTGTGTTTACGCCCACGCTTTAATTTACCCTGATTGGCGGGCGTGGGCGTTGGGGCAACTTCAAATACTCATTCACACTAGTCTAGGCAGCTCTGATGACCTAGCGTAGAAAGCTTTCAACTGTAAAAATTAAATTGTTAAACGGCTTCATCGGGGTCGACTTTATGTCTATTATATAGCTAGAATAGTGAAAATACGAAGTTTCACGTTCTAGGTTCTCATGGAGCTTATTGTTAATAGACAATTAATGAGTTACTTTTAACTTCATACTTGTTTCGCACAATGTGTCTAAGTGTAGGCAATTCAAGCACTCAAGCTATTTAAACAGTTTATTTTTTCATTTATCTTCACAGCAGTCGCATTGATACTATTCTTAATGTCTACCATAAAATTTTCAGTATCATGCATAATTCATAGCAGATACACCGATTACGTTTCATTTAAATATGAATCCAATGAATGGTTCATACAATAAACATAAAGGTCTATAATTAGATGCTGACAATACAGTTGATAACCTCGAGGGTCTAAAAGATAAATAACTACAAAATAAATCTGTTTTCGTATGATTATCTCATTGAGTGAGTCAGTTTTGTCCCTTATCTACTTGTTTAGGTTTACTTATTGACCTCTGTTTTATTTTTCCATTTCTGTCTTTAATTAAGTATTAACTGTGGTTCTAAAAGCGACTTTGTGGTGTAAGATTTTCTAATTGTTTTTTTTAGGTTTAATGTGTTCATGTTATCTTTCGACTCCTCAGAAGTATTTTCTTACTGTAAACCTTCATCTTATAGATGGTCATAATATTACACTGTCGGTTCATTGACTCTTAGATAATTGGCCGATCGATTACCATCCAGCCTAGCACAATTATCTACAGCTAAGGTAAGAGCTATTTCTTGTGCGCCTTTTTTGCTGTCGGAAAACTAAAGTGCGATGCTGTTGAATTAAATAGAGAAGTTTAGATTTCTATCACAGTAATTTAATAGTCTTCACCACTTTTTAATATATCTTCTGTCTCGTTTTTGCGAGAGAGAAACTGTTAATCTTAAAGAGGTCATATTAAATGACTGCCCAGGAGTAAAAGTCAAGAGTATTGACCATACTTTCGAGGTACAATATTACTACTATAACCTTTAACGATCAGTCTAGTCGTAACGAATCCGGGGCTTCACGAACTTGAACCGTTGATAGTTCGTTTCCATTGTAACAAAAAACATACGTTTTAAGGCCTTTGCTACCTATACCAAATTTAATTATCTATGACGAACATCCAAGATTTGCATACATCCTCAAGACTAGAAAATAGTCAAAATTTGCCTGGAATGCAATTAGTCTCAAAGATTATATTCTTGAAAGCTCTAATAAAATTGTCGTTTGTCAGTGGAATAACACTCTCATGGCTATTAATGGGGGTCTGAGGATAGCGGCAGACAAGTTTAGGACCACTTCCAACTGCAGACAGAACCGGTATCTCGTTATTAATATGGTGATGTCATATCCAGTGCTTTATAGCTTCCACGAGGACGCTGCTCGAAAGTCTTCTCAATGGCATAAGGTTTTATATAGCTTTAAAATTAAACTAAAGCTTGATAGTAGAAAAGAAGAAGTAGAGGTTTCAAAAACTTCCTAAGAGGTTTAGAGATCTTAAAGACTATAAGAGTTTGACATAATCTAAAAGTTCCAAATTTTTGTATCTGTTTCCGTTATTTAACTAACGAATTAGTAGATTGATAGGCCAGTGCGTAAAGAATAGTAATACGGTCAAGAACGACAAATATTATAATGTTTTTTTGGACGTGTGACTAAATAACATCAACGAATTCCTAACGAATCGTGTGACATAAGAATGATGTCATCTTTTAATGTTATTCGCGGTGCAGCCCCCCAAGTCAAGTGCCAGTAGAAAATTGCGATAGCGAGTGAATAGAATAAAAAATGCATAGATTTAAATCGTTAGATAGGCCCTTACCGCAGACACCGCGCCGTATTGTTCCACAGTCGAAGTGAGTGAGCTCACTAACCTGGGAGTGCACGAAAGAGAAAGTAGTGTTTGCAACTAATGTAGGAGAAAAAGAGATGACACTATTTTCTCAGTACACTTGTTGTGTATAGATTGCAAAAAAACAATGCCACAGTTTTTGATGTCGGGGCCTATCTAACGATTTAAATCTATGCATACAAAGGTATCAAATCAAAGGTACCTATTTACAACTATAAATTATGAAATTAAAATAAAACCATATTTTTGTTACGGTTTACCTTTTAAATAAATATATTTTTTTACATTCATACATACATTAACTGAATCCATTTAAAATAAATTTTCACCAAAACAAGTAAAACCGCAATCAGCTGATCGCAGAAGCCGCCATTTTGTTTGTGGCGTTACTACAAGGTTTTGATAACGCTTCATTTTTCTAATAAGACGAAAGGCTTGTCAAATTTTTCATCAAAACAACTAAAACCGTAATCAGCTGATCGAAGAAGCCGCCATTTTGTTGCGTTGCGTTATCTACAAGGTTTTGATGTACGCTTCATTTTCTATTCTATCAAGGCGAATCGGTTGTCAAAATTGCCACATGGCATGGAAAAGGCAAAAAGTCATAGCTACGATCTTTCATTTTCTAAGGAACATTTGTATGACAACTTGTTTAGGCGTGAATACGAATCGACAATTAGCGAATGCCACTTGACTTGACCCCCAGGTCAGCTTTGCCGTTGGATAATAAACTTTATCACGTTTGAAAAAAGGTTAGTTGTTTTATTGTTGTTGGGGGTAATAGATTACTGGTCTAAAGGCCAATGGATGTTGGAGTGCGAATGGGTAGTAGTCAGGCAATTCTAGGCTATGTTTGTAAGGATTAAAAAAAATTAAAGACTATTATTGTTGTAACTTCTTAGACGCGAAACGTTGGAAAATCAAAAATATAATAATAAAAACCCGTTATGAGTTTAATTTCAACTAAACAAATACTATTGTTCCTCTTGGGTTTTCAGTTGATATTTTTTATAGATCAATTGGAGTAAAGTTTCACATTTTTATTTATCAAATATTTCTACGAAGCGTTGTGATGATTCTTAAAACATTACGCAAAGTTAGTAGTTACTTCATTGATAGAGTTTCAAGTGGTTTTCTTTTTCAAATAAAAATGAAACTTCAAAATAAACCCAATTTGTATTCAGCAGCAATGAAACCTTAAACTTTAACCCTCCAGTTCGTAAACATTGTAGCCAAAGAATTCAGAACAGGACTATAAAAAATAACGTTAAAGAAAAGTTGTTAGCGCAGATTTTTTTTCCTAAAGTTTACTTTCAAAGAGTATTTTCAGAGAATGTGTTACAAGTTGATATAATTCGGTAATTTTCGTTGTAGCAACAGAATTAACAGTAAAGATGAAATATATTTTTTAAAATGTTTTTAATCTAAGAGATTTTCGATTGAGTCACCATTTAAACAAAAAAAAACGAAATCTTAAAGCAAATCAGTTACGATGCATTTACTCTAATATAAGAGTGTTTATAGAACTTAAAAAAAACACAAATTTATAGACTAACTTTATAATATTAAAAAAAATGCAGACTACAATTTTAAAACCCAGTTTTCTCTACCTATTAAAATAACCACAACGTACCAGCAGAGAAAATGTAAACTGGAGCACATGGTTTGTGATAAAGCACGTTCTATACACCTACGGGCTTATTCGCAGTCGTACGGGTAATCAATGTTTTGTGTCGTTCAAGGTTCACTTATTGTGAAGTGGACTTGCATGGTAATTGTAGGTATCTCTTTGCTATTATATTGTATCGTAATAACAAATAATTGTAGCCGTTTATAGACCCAGTAGGCCTCTTGGCTGTGGCCCTATCCATCTAATTTTATGAATATTCATGCTATAATTGCAAGATCCTTGCGTGGTTTTAGCTTCTAGATTTTAGATTGTGATCTTATAAGCTTCTTAAGACTGTCGTCTTTATTAGTATTTGTAATTATTAACTAAAGATCTTCTTGAATACGTAGCAAATGAAAAAACAGAACCAACCACATGTTTAACAAATTTATATCTTAATTTGCATTCACATAACTCGATAGTTTTTTAAATAGATTTTACGATTGAGCCTCAGGAATTTTTATTAGTTACCGTTGAATCGGTAGCCTCAAATAAATTGCTTTCCCACATTGATATTGGTAATAGACCCAAAATTTCGTAGCAAGCGTTTTTGGGTTTTTGCGCAAATATAAGGAACCAATAGGAAGGACGATTACGGGCAGGATAAAATTATGAATATATTAAACAAAACGTAAAATAAAAAAACAATTAGTAAGAAAGTTAGTATAGTAGTAGTAAAATATTCTTTATTGAAAAACGTATGTTAAAAATTACGTTGTTAGCTTTATCACTTCTGTCTTGAGGTCACTGAGCGATAGACGAGTAGAATTTACTGTGGAAGTCATCGATAATACTTAGAAAGGAATTCGAATCGTGGGAAAACTGACGCTCAAATATCGCTGATAACTATTAGACTTTTAATTCAATTAATTGATTAGAAAGTCTTTCACTAAAAGTTAAGAAAGGTTTTCGTAAAATGTATGACTAATGGACAGGCGTAAAATTTTGCAAAAGATAATTAACATTCTTGTTCAAATTAAATTTAACATCTGCCTAAACTTCGTAGAATCATCTCCTCAGATCATAGTTAATAATACTGTTACTGTCATGTTTATTTATAGTATTTATATCGTCTATCTCATAGATGGCTTCTTAATACTGCCTGTGAGCATCTGGCAAGGCACGTGCTCTCTATTCGATTGGAATTCGATCATATCCTGTATGATATGAAGGATTACGTTACTGATTTTCAGAAGTCGAATCATGAATCACTGCTAGAGTTTCAGAAGTAGGATTACTAATTTTCCTGTTTTAGACCTTATTTATTTTAAACTATTTTATTAAAATTAGTATGAAGTCATATAATTTTACCACAGTATTGTATAAAATATAGTTATTTACAAACGCAACGAGTGTTATTGAATAAAAAACTGCTGAAAGCCTTGGCGTATAAGTAAATTGGCAGTTCCGATAAATATGCAAATACATTCATAGACTGTGACACATCAAACCTTCGGTAGTCTGATAACTTGCTGATATATCCCACACCGTATTGCATTAGTTCTTTGAACCTAGGCACATTGTTTACACTTAGCATATTATTAGTAACGAGCGACGCGCCCACGCTTTGCAATGGTGTAATTTTGCCGACTTGCTCAAGAATCCTTGCATTTTTGCTAACTTAAAAAAACTTTTTCTAAACGTTTTTTATTTACAAATTTAAATGAATAAATACCCTAAACTATGGAGAAAACCGCATTTAAATCCGTTACGAACTTAAGGAAGAGTTAGCGGCCAAATATAAAAACAGACAAAATTAGCGACTTAAATTTATACTATGTAATGATAATGATGATGTACTTAAAAACGAATTCAAATGGAATGGTTTCTTATTGAACTTAATCTTCGGATTGCAACTTTAGGTCATTATCATGTAGAACTTCGTGCTACCAGTATGCGCCACTAAAATTTAAATGAGCTGTATGTAGGTCAAAAACGGAGTTCTTTGTTCGATCCTTTTTTACAAACAACAACAAAACTTTGTCAGCCAACTTTTACCCAACAAATAGTAAATTGGATGCCGTTGCTTTATTAGTTTAGTTTGAATTTGGAATGAGGTCTGGCTCATGCATCATTCAAGCTTCGGTGTGATTGGCAGCTGTCTGAGATCTGAGATACAGTGAGAGCGGGTCTGTGGCAATCTCAGACGGATTCTAGGAACTACAAAATACGGCTTGCGATTTAGAATTTAAGAGACTGCTTCAATTGGTTGTTATGTTATAAGTTGTAAGGCTTCTTTGAAGGCAGCTTGAACAAGAAGCAAAATTTATCGAAATGTATTACCAAAGGTAAGATACATATTGAAATAATTCGTATAAAAAAACTTATGTTTAGATGGAGATAAGTTCTTATTGAAACTTTTTTTCTCTAAGAAAGCCAAATTTTGGTAGGAACTTTTACATTATGTTGTTGGTCTTGATGACTTCTTAATTTGAGTACGCATTTCTATAACAATGATATTTTGTAATTATTTGCCTATTATTAAAACAATGGCGACTTTCTCCAACATCTGAGAATTCCGAATAGGAATCTATACAAATTGCATCCGCTCTCAATATACGAGTTTCAAAAATGACAGACTACACGTAAATAACAAGAAACCACTTTGATGTGACTTAACAACTGGTTTCATTATTGTTTTTTATTGAAACATGAGAAACTCAATTTCTCGCAAATAACGATGCTATTCAATTAAAAATAAACAAACACCAGAAGTAATTATCAGATTATAACAATGATATGTCTATGTCTTGAATTGAAAAATTGCAGGATTAAGAAATGGTCCTGATTACGAACAAGATAGCAAAGCCAATATGGAAACAGTCTGTAGTCAGTCTTCAAATTTAGTAGATAAGATCTGAATGGAGCTTCCATTGTAAAATATTTACGTCCCTTATCTACTAGATCTTAAACCTGATAAGAGACGGAGTCACTACAAGTTTTACGCTACAACCTCAACGTAAACTGACCTAGATAGTTTGCTGATAAACTGTTTCTTGTTTGCAATGTTTCACTCGCTGACGGCTTCTTTATCGTTCAAGTGAAGAGTTAGATCTTTTACTTTAGCATTTCTTGCAATAACATCAGTATCTTTGGATTTATAAATGAGAACAACGAATATAACTTTACCAAACAGAGACGATGTGGTGACCTTTCGCTCCCGAAGTCTATTTCGGTCCAGTGATCCAGAATTGCAGGGAGCATCTTTATTGCCCTATATTTCAGATTACGACTTACGACATAACATGTAATGGCCCATCTTGTACAGGGTCGTGTGTCTCGTTAGTCACTCAATCAAATTCAATAGTCTTGAGTTATTTATTGTGAAGGAAATAAGAAGTTTAGAAAAAAAAAATTATGCTAGTCAATGCCAAATTGAATTATATTTTTGAAAATGGCAAGAAAGATAGGAGAAGGAAGTTATTTTTAAGCAAGTAATTAAGTTATTACAAAGACTAAAAGTTTTTCTTAAGGCAACATTTAAAACTTGAGTACCGACTCTGTTTATAAATCCGTTTCAATTGAATTCAAATACGGCTTGGTTTCTTTATAAGGTTGACAATATCAATAAAAACGAGAATATACTGCAACGAGTACTATGTTACTCAGTCGATACTCTCAACAGCTTATCTAAATCGCAAAGGAGAGAAACCATGACGCACGCGTCAATAAAGTGAGTATTAAAATCAATACTAGCATCTTTTATTGACTGCCATTCTCCTTGGGACAAAAACGAGAATGACCTAACTGGTCGTTATGACTCTAGGCTTGATATGGCGAAAATTGGCTCATGACTTCATTCTATCGTCATCGTTTCGTGAAACGGGACTCGTTTAAGTGAAGGCCTTCGTTGATTGGTTAGAATTTTATGGGAGATTTTAGAGGCAAGAAATACGAAAGTTAATGCTGTTTGTTGCGCCTTGTTTTTTTTTGTTTTTTGTTTAGCGAAGGTGACGCAAAATTTGTATAATCACTTACCTCTAAGTTTTTGTTCAACAAATCTGTCGAATACTATCGTAAAATTTGAGCTAAACGTGCAGTTGACTTTTTCAGTTCACTGACTTTATAATTACATTTCATTATAAATCTATGTGTTTATATTTTTTTTCTGTCATCTCATTTAGTATCGGCAGTGTCAACAATCTGAAGACCTTACCCTATATCTGTGATATCTTTGTGATTTATTGCTTTGATAATGGGCTGTTGACCCCAATTGCCTTCTGGGGTAATGTGATATCTTCATAGTCATTTGAATGAGATTTTATTTCAATGTCGTGTTTAAATGTCATGTAATAGCCAGTCCCTCTGTGGATAGTCAAGTTCTTTGTTACTGTACTGAGAAAGTATTTTCAATTGGACATGACGTGACAAAAGTATAATGTAATGATTTTCGTTGAATGATTTTGTATTGTTATTTCGCTTGAAAGCGCTAAGCGAATTTTGATTGCCGATTTTTTATTTTCTGTTGGTTTTGTTGACATTGTGTTTTGTAGGTTAAATGAGATCAAATTGTATTGCATTTCCCGTTATAAGTAGTAAATTTGTGTTTTACTTTAAAAGCTACCAACTACGAACAAGCTACTAGCTACCCTTTTCCATTCTCAATATAGATTTTCACGCACGCACAATATCCTTGTCCTAACGTGACATGTGTCGGTCATATTTCATTTTTGAGGGAAAATGTTTTTCCGATTCTGAGACTACTTGTGTTCTAGAAACCTCTGTGTTATTTACCTTTCATAAAGTAAGACAATTAGTTCATTTTTTATAAGCACACTATTTGACCTTGCTCTTGCATTCTGTCGATTTTAGGCTGCAAACTTAACTAGCCTGTTCAAATCTATAAACACTTTGTCAGCATCGTTTTTATCATCCTCTAATTTGTCTATAGCATCAAACGGAACTTTAACTTCAACATATCCGATTTCTTCTTCATCAAGTCCACACTGTATGTGGTCTACTACAGGCTTATAATAAAAGCGTGTAACGTAAACAGTGGCCGTGCCGACGTAAACATAATTTGCCTTGTTTACTTTTTCGCAATATCCCGTTGTGGGTGCGTGGTACTGCCCTGGTGTATTTTCGATGGTATATTTTAGTTAGTGCAAGTATTTAGTATCCCGATTATTGGTTCAGTAATGTGCGCTTGCGTAATACTGGAATTTAGGACTATTTTACGAGCTTTCAGTGAGTTAATTGGCAAGTTTAATTCGGGTACGTTTATGACTGTACTCAAATTGCATTTAATGACGATTGTTATTTGTGTTGCAGTTGTTAAAATTTTATTTATAATTGTTTAATTTGTGTCTTGTGTTTGTTTCAGGTAATTGCAAAGACGAGCTACTATCTTCAGGTTTATCTGGGTCTCATTCCACAGAAGATATTATAACCGAATATTTAAATAATAGTTTGATAGAACCAAAACAAATGAAAAGCAAAAGGAGGTAACACACGTAAACTTAACCTATTCAAAGCCTACAATCTCCGCTTACTGTATTTCTCGACGTCCCGTTTTCGCAGGAAGGACCCTCTATTGCCGTGATTGCGTCACGAAGCAAAGCCTTTGTGCAGTCATTAAGGGTGGGAAGTACTTTTACTTTCAGTTGTTTGTCTGTGTTTAGCGACTGTCTATTGAAATGCCAGGGAAGGGTGAGGGTTTCAAGTTTTGACACATGGTGTTTGTAGGAAGTGAAAGTGTTTGTGAATCTTTAAAGGGTGTTGTGTTTTCGAACAATTTCACTGTAGAAGTTTAGGTTTCAGTCGTGATTTTGACATTAACGGATTTCAACATCCATACTTTCTAAAGAGTTTATTCTCTTAATAACATTGACGACACTAACAGACTCCAAATGTACAAAACAAAGTCCAACCTTACCAACCATACTTGACTAAGGGTTTCCTCGCTAAAAACATGCTTATTTTTAAGTACAAAATAATTATCAATTTACCAAATTTCGATGCCAATTCGTTTTACAATGACCTCATTTCTTTGTTAAATACGAGGGAGCGTTTTTATGTTCGCGGAATGGAGGGTAAGGGTGAAATAAAAAAACCAAATTATTTTTCCTTTTCAGTAGGTATATTCACCTGCAAGACGGATACATTTTTCAGACCTTTCAATTAATTTATTTATACCCTCATAAAAAAATGATTTATCTTTGTCTTCAAAATACGCTGAAACTGCCTCCTTAACTTCATCATCGGTGGTAATTTTTTTACCCCGAAGCTCTTTTTTCATTTTTGGGAAGAGGTAATAATCACTCGGGGCTAGGTCTGGGCTGTAGGGTGGGTGGTTTAAAATATCGAAGCCCACCTTATGCAGGGCAGCCAACGCAACGCGACACTTGTGGACGGGCGCATTGTCGTGCAAAAGCAGCACACCCTTCGTCAATTTTCCCCGTCTTTTCTCTTTAATGGCTTCTTTTAGTCGCTCTAATATTGAAGCGTAGTATTCTCCGGTTATAGAAACACCTTTATTTTTATAATCGATCAACAATATTCCTTCTGAGTCCCAAAAGACCGTTGCCATGAGTTTCCCAGCTGACTGTGACACCTTAAACTTCTTGGGGGGTGCTGTGCCCTTTTTATGCCACTGCATGGAGTCTTGTTTCGACTCAGGTTCATAATGATGAACCCTAGTTTCGTCTCCAGTAACAATTCGACTCAATACACCATCCTTGTCGTCACTGCAGAGGTCCAAAAATGCACGTGAACACTCTACGCGTTGTTGTTTTTGCGGCGGCGTGACTTTTCACTCCCGATTATGTTGCTTGGTTGACGATAGCTCAAAGACTAATTGTCTGATAACAATGAAACCTCGTATTTATACTAATTATGAGTCACTGAACGCGTTACGGTCCTAATGAGCCTAATCACCCCCCTCCAACCCTCTCATTCCGCGAACTTAAAAACGCACCCTCGTACATATAGCTAAGAGCCCTCAGTTCCAACCCACGGAGTGATGTTATCAATACTGAGTAAAGTTTGATCAATACTTCTCTGTTTTATATTACCTTGTTTACTTGAAGAATAAAGCTGGTGGAATTTATATCTTCAGAGAAAAGTTATTCCTTTACCTTTGATTTTAAATTATTCATTTCACTTATTGTACGTTTTAATATCAAAGGGTTTTGTAGACGACTTTTTAACAATAACAGCTAGCCCTAAACAATGATACTAAAGTGTATAATGCAGAAGTGATGTGAGATAGATTTTGATATTGTAACAAATTCTGTATGAGGTATTCATTCGTTGCTTTGATATGGGTGTGGCATAAACACATAAACGTCTCCCCTAAAATAAACATAACCAAAGGAATCTTTGCATTATTAGTTCAATATAAGAACTTATAGTAACCACAAGGAAGTTCAAAGGGGAGAGTGTCTGGTAGCTGTACACACTTGGAAACGTTACCACGGTCAAAATGAATATTTAAATAGCGTTATTACTTTATCTAACCACTTTATCTAAAAGTAATTAGGTAATGCTAGTAGCCACTTAGGATGATCAAACTCCTCGGTTCAAGGTAATAATATTTAAAAAAGGAATGTAAGTGCTAACATTTTGTTTATACATCTATTTCCTCTCCACTAAGAGCTAAAATAGTTTATTAATTTTCCTGTATTCATCGTGTAGGTAACATATTGTCATTTGATATTTAACGTTCGTCTGTTTATTGTTTTGATTAATTAGGCTATTCATGTTAATGTTGTTGTTTGTTTTTGTACTTTTTATAAATCCAACCGGCAATAATATAATTCTGCCAAATATCCTGTAATTGATCCCTCTATAAAGTGTTGCATCACCACGGTCTGTAACACATCATGTTCCTATTATCTCTCGCAACTACAATATCAACTTCGACGAACTTTTCGCCAAACTTCGTACAAGTGTGTTAGCGGGGGCTGCAACCCCAAAATTCCCCCTTGTCACGCTCGATGGATGGTTTGTCTACGTTTGTGTATTGGATTATATTACGTCGTTTGATTTTACCAAGTTATTCGAATCAGCTGATGGTTTCACATAGATAGAGGGAAAGCGTGTTGTTGCCCTAAATTTTGGCATCGCTACGTATATCATTGTTTTCCAGACTTCCAAAATATAAAGCCTCGTACCGAATTGATTGGAAATGTGGTAATTAACTGTATTACCACATGCATTATTTTAAAATGTGCTAGATTCACTTTGTAAGAGGTAAATTTTCAAGGAGGATTTTATTTCTATTCAATGATTAAATAGTGCTTTTAATCTAGTAGCTTGAATCAAAGAGAAGAAAATTAACCTTTTAGCGTTCGATTGAGCATTTTAATAACATAATATTTGGCTGAGATATTTAAAGACATTTCAATTAGTGTTATAGGTACTCATTAGATGCTTCAGAATCTGTGGGGGTATATCATATGACCACTGACCTACATCAAACAGCTTGTATCCGTGGGCCCAGAGTCGTAATATTTGGCGAAGCTCCAACCGACACAATAGCTGGGGTCACTGACTCTAGTGCTATTACCTGTTGTTTAGGTTAGCCAACGATATGCAGACACAAATTTCCTCGTGATGTCTCTAATTTTAAAGGCAATAAGGTTTATGTTGTAATAAATCAAGATGGCAGACCAAAACAAAATATCCTGACCAAAAAAAGAGAGGAGTTTGTAAGATTAATCATGATTTTAAACATCTAGGGTAATGTTAAAAAGGTGATATTTTACTTATTACTTTGAATGGAAAACCGCGATCATAATAAGCGAAGACAATGCTTTACAACTTGATTGATGTGTCTACGAGTTAGCACACACAACATTCTAATTGTTACAATACCTTTGTTCTCTCTTACCTGAGCCTTCATTATAAAATTAAACATATTCGCTGTGGGAATACAAATAGGATCCGTCCATTCACGCATTCCTGAGCTTTTGTGTCTAAACGTTAGTTTAATAAAGGTGAACTTTGTTGGAAACAATAACTTTGAATATAGAACAAGCCCAAATTATTTCAGTTCATCCATTTAAGAGCTATGATGTACAATAGACGATTCTTCTCTAACTATCTTAATGTATATTAAAATCCTTTGAGTGGATCAGAAGGAGTTATCGTACATTTATGAAAACAGATACAAATACTAAATAGATTTCCGCAAAGTTACGCCTGATTCCATAATTTTTGTAATAAAGATTGCCAAATACTTTAAAAGATATCTTGGTTTCACACACTCCTCAGAAAGTTTGACTAAAACTGCGAATCACAAATTAAGACACATAATTGGAAAACTTGAGATTTTACTTTTAGTTTTGAATTTAAAATGATATTTTTTTAAAACTAACTGGGAATTACTGGGAATCGAACCCAGTCGCACAATGCTCGGAGACCTGCGTTCCTTTTTTTAGTATCTGTAACTTTAAAATTGGAAAACTTATCAACATATCCATATGTGATAGTGGCACAGTAACGCATTGGTCCTAACCAGTATTCGTTCTTGGGCTTCCGTTTTCGATCCATCACAATAGAAACCGTCGCCCACCAACGTGACGGCACGCGCCCATTGTCACTGCAGTTTAAATACCATATTCTGTGTTGAATGTTCGTTGGTTTTGGACAAACTTTCAAAGATTGTTCTCGAACGACACGCAAATGAGCTTGAAGGAGTTTTGAATGGAACAAATTGTACGTTCTTTGACTTTTAGAAACACAGACGGACACGCTTCTGGTATAAATTTTGTTTAGTTTTGTCTCAGAACTGTTTTCTCAAAAAATTCTAGTTTTTCAAATCCCACTAATACCAGTTTTTTCTTCCAACTCCAACTTTCCAAAATTTACAATCCGCGACTTCTAAATCGTCTATGTATATTTTAAACCTAAACCTGTAGTACCCTTTACCATATTTCAATATCTTACACTATCATTGCCAACCTTACGCCCATGGCCGTGCTAACTACCCACCTGTCGGTCATCGACCCCACGCCGTGACGTCAGAACTAACTGTTGACTAGGGGCCCTATTGAGCGAGCAGGCAGGACGCGTTGACGCAACCTTTTACTACGACCATATGATGAATGGATCCAAAATTGAGATTGATTGGTCGAGAGTTTAAGGTTAAAAAGATATGGATATTTTTAAAGGGGAGACACTTCTTTGATAGAAAGTGCTTCGTGACTTGACAGTGGGACTAAAGGGACAGCTTTAATGGTTTTTTTCTACATTTGACTATAAAAACCTTCTTTTTAACTTTTACGTAACTTTGTCTGTTTGTTTTCGTTGTGTACAATGTTGACATTAAAAATAACTTCACACTTTGGATTTGGAAGACTCATTTACTTTTGCTTTAAGTCGATATTCCAATGTGTGCTTAAACTGCAGAGTTTTTCGTTTGTAAAGATTTGCCAATTCAGCTAGACTTAGGACTTGGATGGTCATTGTCTACTTTTGAAGTGAAAGTCTTAAGTCTAGACTTGGTCATCTTGCTTTGTGTAAAAAATTACATGTTTTATGAGCGAAGTTCCTTATTTAATGACTTATTTTGTGTAAGGCTACTCCAGTCTTAAGTTTGTCTGGATAAAAAACCCAATACATCGAGTGTATAGTGTTAAAAGTATCCATCTTTATTCTGAGATCATGTGTCCTTTATAACAATATGACCATTAGTCACATTCATTTAGCAGGGCGACAGCTAAGATCTCCGCAGGCTAATTGATTAGTAAAGCTTTCTTCAAACTGACACATGTTTGAAGTCATCAAGCTTTCTTTTGTTATCGTCAACGTTGACATGGTGACCCTTGGGTAGGTCATTCAAGTTATGGGCAGGTGACAAAACAGGCTTGGGGAGGCGTCTACTAGTTGTGAAATCGGGTTGGGTTTTCAAGTAATTGATTTTGACAAAAAATCAGTTGGTTTAATTTATATACGAACTATCTTCAAAAATAAAATGCTGCATTGCAGATTTGTCGCTATTAGACTTTAGATTTCTGGTCTCGGTGGCAGTAATTTCTTTACCTACACTGTCCTGCAAACCGGAATATAGTGATAAGTTTAGCAATAGAAAAAGCAGGACGTTGGTACCAATGCAGTTAAGCTTTACACGAACCCCTTTTTTACCATTCTGCTTCAGAAGGTAGGGTAATGTTATTCACTTAATTTGTGATATACATTAAGGACTTTCTCAGAAGTGGGACACAACTCCCTTTTGCAAATTAAAGAATCGCATTGAGGCATACCCATTAACAGTTTTGTTATTTATCCGGTTTGATAGATATCAGGAAGTATACTTCCAATTTTATACATGTGTCAAATGTCCATGATTTAAAAGAGATGTACTAATTAATCACAATATTAGTCATAAAATGTGATAAGGTCATCATTAAGTGAGGTCACGCTGGTGACTTCATAACAGTTTAAATTACTGCATCAGTTAGTTAAAATAAGCTGTGCGTTGTTACAATGTGGTTTTCCTTATTATTCACTTTAATTGTGTATTATTTGTCATTTTCTAGATTTAAGAGAACATTTTCCCTCTAGATTGACCTGAACATTTTTGTCTTTCAAAAGATTATATACCTCTTTTTTCAGCTATTATAAATAACTTTGCCAAAATTTCGAAGTTTAATAAGTTTACGGTTAACAAAAAGTGTCTATAAATCTACATAAGATAT
Source organism: Emmelina monodactyla (assembly GCA_916618145.1). Lineage (NCBI taxonomy): Eukaryota > Metazoa > Arthropoda > Insecta > Lepidoptera > Pterophoridae > Emmelina > Emmelina monodactyla. The sequence goes on along the minus strand of OU745323.1, from coordinate 1,162,870 downwards.
TTTAAATAAAGTTCGTTTCCCTTCACCTTAACTCTATAAGGGTCAAAGAAAATCCCTACATCTTCTACAGCTCTTACTGTCATATATACTAACTTGTTAATTCGACAGCATGTAACTACTTTCTCCATAATATTATATCTAAACTAACTCACAAACTGCTTCTTGAATCCTTATCATTATCATCATTGAGATAGCCAAAATTCTATATTTGTGTTGGCCAAAATCAATAGTTTATCTAGGATATACCTAACCGTTTCACTCAGTCATTGTTCCGGCATGCCCAGTGTCCATTGATTGGCGTCTCGTGATCCTGGCTCGTTCCGGCTGACATGCGATATGCGCGCACGCAATGCTCGATGCTTTATGTCACTGCGTGGATAGAAAACAAATTTATGACCAGCCTTGCTTCACTCACAAAAGCCTTGATAAAGAAGCCTATGTAACTTTCTGGTAACGTAGTTTTTGAAATCGGTTCAGTATTACAGGAGATCTTTAAAACCACTGAGTCCCTAATTCTTTAATTTGCTGCCGATTGCAGAGCCTGCAGTAGACATAATTATTTCAAATTTTTATACTTATTAACTGTAACGGCACCACGTTATTTTAAATATTTTCGATATTATAATGGGTTTAAGTTTTAAAAGCACCGCAGTGAAAAAGTTGAACTATATGCCATTCCGTACAAAAAATTGTCTAGTCTGCTTCAAAGTTTTCTTATCAATTATCCATATAGAAATGCTGAATGGTTTTTATATTGTCCAAACAACGAACTAACAAACCTGTGCTGTCGGGATAGCAGTTTAAAAATAAACATAGATTTGATCTTAAGTAAAAGCTTTGTGCGAAATACGAGTACCTATTCTTAAAGTTTTTCAAGAGGTAGTAAAATATTTCGCAGACCGTAGACGTAAGAAAGGGAATGCACTGCAAAGTATTGCCTTTTGGTTTCCATTCTGCTTAATCTGAAGCAGAACCTACCTACAAGCGTAACTAATTGATGTAGAATTTAAAGTATCGAAACCAGGAAAAAAATGCTCTGGTTGTGTCATAAGCATTTTAAAGTTAGGATTGTAACATCAACGTTCGTTTAGATTATCATCACCTTGTTTCCAAAATAACATTTTCATAGAGAAATTTAGTTTGCATAAACCAAAAGCAGAGCCCCAAATTTAAGCTCCAAATTAAATGACCGCGCGGCACAGACTCAACCCCTTATCGAAGGCTTTCGGGGCAGCGAGTGCGGTACATAATGCAAATTTAATTAAGGGATGTTTAGTTACCGGCATAACAGGGGCTATTATTTATCACTGTTGTATGGAATTATGTAGTTTATTAAATACTACATTTTAATTAGATTACTTCACTCTACATTTTAGGTTTAGGTTTCAAACTTAACTTTCCCCAAACAAACGGTAATATTCCTTTTTTTTAATGTCAGTCAAAGTTTGTTAACACTAAATTAATTTTCCTCCACTCTAGCTAGCTTTGACCTGTATTCCGAATTAAATGATACTTAACCTAGGTGCGGCTTTCATTTACCTGCCGTTCGTCTGCCACGCCTGCTCGTGGTTTAATTACCACTGAATTAATGAAACCACTGCATGATATACACTAGTTTTAATTATTATTTTCCATCAGCTAAGGAACCTGTTTCATTTTTGTTTAGAGCATTGCAATCGAAGATTTAGTACTCTTTCGTTATGAGCTAGTTTTCGACGATGGTTATTACTGTCTTTAAGATTAAAACGTAATTAAACTTAGTTTTTATTACTAAAATTTTTAATGAAGTTTAGCAATTATGAAAAATAACTCCATTTCCTTACTTAACGTACGTACAATATTACATTGTTTTGGTTATATGATCATACAACGTGAATCCACCAAGTCGCACTAAGCCCACGTGGTGGATTACAAATCAGTTTCTCTCAGTATCCGAGAAGAAGTCCTGTGCGTAACTAGTGGAACTTCTAAGACTGTTATCAATTTTGTTATTTTTAACAAGTAGATGTAACTTCCTTTTAACCAACGCAAAAGGAGGAAGTTCTCAAATCAATTGTTTTTTTAATACGTCTTCGTTTTTACCATCATATCGTTTCCTAATTACTATGGATCCTGCAAATGTCCTAGTAACGTCGTAAACGATCGCATCTATCCAGATGACTTGATGGTCAATATCATTGTAATTGAATCAGCCAGCTCGGCCCCTGTAGCGGGCGGAGTGTAATTGAGTTATTCGACTTTGATCACTGTAGACTTTGAGGCATGAAGGTTTCAGAGGAGTAGTAGTTGATTACTTTAGGGTTTGGTGGCTTTGGGATGATTTTTTGAAAGGAAAGTAAATTTGGAGCTGTGAAAAGTAAGTTTTAAAAATAGACGTGTGTTAAAAATATGTAATCGATTGTAATTGATCTAGTATAATTCGTAGTACTACGATACGATTGCGTAACTTTCTCAATACAGAGTTTAATTTATAACTAAATATGTTTTACCTATTGCATACGCGAATTTATTTTCAGGAAAGTGATTGACAAACTGACATTCATTTAGAAAGTCTAACTGTAAGGTTTTATGTTTAAATGATTCAATTTTTTGAAAAGTGAACGTTCTCGCTTGAAATATATCGGTTTTGTGAAAGTATCGTTATTCAATAATTTTAGTTATAATATACATAAATTAATGAAAAATATTACTGCCGAAACATCCATAAATAACTCGTAAAAATGTTTCGCCATTAAAAATGATCGTTAAGTTATAAAGATTTATCTCCTAAAAAACTTTAATTTATGGACAGGACATGCTTCATCGCATTTCTACAATTTCCGTACCCAAGTTCTACAATTCAGTCATAAATTCAACTTTTGTACTATAAATGTCATCAACAAAACGCACTAGAGCGTAACCCATCAAAAATGCACTTTCAATCTCCCCCAACCCTGTGGCGTCGTCATTACAAAGTTGTCAGACTATTGATCACGCAGTTTGCTCCGTCACGTCCGCCCCCTAGGGGATCGGGGCCCGACTGGCGGGTTCGCGTGCAGACGCGCTAATGGCGTGGAGAAAAGAGTGGGGGGACAACTTTGACGGTAGTTTCAAAACATTTTTATAGCGCTGCAATAGTATGGGGAGTTTGAAACTGTGTTCACGAGAATGTGTAAAAACAATCCAGTTTTTGAGTTAGCTGCAGGGCTTTTAATAATATGGTATTAAAAATTGGGTTGGTACTTAAAGTTTTGCACGCAACCTATTTTAAAGTGCACTGACATTCAAAGAATTACTAAAGGTTTTTGTTGATTGGTTACTTTGTACGGGTCACTAGTCTTTCATTAAAAATTTGTCAATTAAACTGAAAATTATTCGGGTTATTCCAAAATCACTCTCCATAATATGAAACATAACTTCTATTCACACTTAAAACACGTGCAACACATAATAATGGATGCTTTTAGTAACTTGAGACCGATATTATTAGTAGTGGTGGACGGACAGCCAGCATTGTTGTCACAGCCTCACCTCTAATGAGCGGTCAAGTCGCTATCGATCTATTTGTAGCCAGCTTTGGACACAGCAGCCTGATATATAATGTAGTCGGCAATGTAACCTACCTCGGCAGCTGGAGAAAGAGAGAAAAGCTTATGGTTTACGACTTGATTTTAGAAGTGTTGTTTTGTTTTGATCAAGTCCATAAGAAGGGAAATGCAGGGAGCCAAAAAATTAATTCATATTTGTAAAATGCAGTGATTGAAGCTTTATGTATGTTTTTATTATTCTGTCTGCCGCATCTTTGCTTCCATATAGATTAACACAGTTTTCGTTTTTGGTTTAAAATGTTTACTCAGCAGGATTTAAACTAATTACTCATAGTTTTATTTTAGGCAAATACTAGATTGATAGACTAACAAATTGAAACCCACTTGAGTTCTTGAATCATTGTGCATTGTACTTGAATTTCCGACCATCTGTCTGGTTCTGTCTGACTCACCAGCCAATCATGTGAAGGTACCACCTGTCTAATTTTGTAATCCTCAAGATCGTAATTTATTGGTAATATTCAGTACTGAACACGATATTCAATATTGCGAGTGTATTTGGAAAGATGTTGATTCATACATTGGATTAGCAGAGAGTAATTTTGAAAGTGTTTCATTTTTGAATCTGAAGTTTAATATACTTATTAGGCCAAAGTGCTTTAGGTTTTGCAACCGTGGAAACATTTACAAGACTTTTCTTACGCAAACGAAATGTAGTGTACTTAAGATACTGTCAGAAGAATGTAGTTAAAACTGTTTCTTGCAGCAGAGGCTTTTCTTAGCTTATTTTTCTCAAAATTATAATACCTTCTCCCGCATCACCAAAGTACATAGTCATAGTCTTAATTCCAAAGATTCTTTTAAAGACATTGTTATTAACTCGCTGAGTATATTGTTTCGTTATTTAATAATATGGTGCTTTAATAAGCTTAATATCACATTACAAAACAGCTTACCTTCGTCGAGTCAAGGTTTCCATAATGAGCTTATAAGTTGAAGTGTCTGGGCGGACTTGAGACATGTGGGTGTGTATTACTACGTATCTATAGTAGTGAAGGTGTGTGGAGAAAATGGTTAAATAATTGATAACTAGCTGACCGTTGAGTCGACGTTGAGGTAAAAAAGATATTTGAAATGTTTGCGTAAGCTGTAAGTTACAGTTTGTAAGTTAAAAAGATTTTTTTAATTATTCGGCGTCCTAAAGATATTTTATAACAATCAGGCAGACACACTGAAAGTTCTACTTGAGTAAGAATTAATTTAAAGTGATTTTTCATAGGACCATACCACGTAGGTAACAAAATAGACTTCCCAAGTTTTTTTTTTGTATTTTTCAGCTGATCTTCGTTACACAAACTCTAGAACACCAAAGAGGACCTTTTTTTGTTTTTATTTAGTATGTTGCTACTTTTCAGCCAGTTCAAATCAATGCGATATTTAAACAAGGTTTATTATTAATTTGAAGTGGTAAGATTATTAATCCACACGTGTATCTACTTGAAATTTATCAAACTCATAGGCATCAAACATAATTACCTATAACATGATAAGGGTAAAATTAGTTGATACTATTCCACTTAAAATAAGGAAACTAAAATCTCTACTATCTCATACTAAATGTATGGGAGAGTTTGATGTAAAGTTTTTGGATATTTCTCGTTCTATTTTTAAAAAGTTATTCGTGTTATTTTACTCATTAGGTAAAATACTTCCGATATCCGTTTTTTTATATCTGTCATAGTTACGTGGTAATCGCCTGTGCACACTTAATTACACCATGTGTATATTCCCAGACATACTCCCCAATTCTCGGTAGCCAACGGCATTAAACGCGTTTACGGTCAACAGTTTATGATCCATACGTCGTAGAGGACCCGCCTCTGTCGTAACCCGGGATACTGGATGCAGATTATTGAGTCGTATAGTGGTTCTTGGATCTGGGCCAGAGCATGTGTCTTGTGGAAAAGATGAGCTTTTGTTTTTGGTTGTAATCGCCGGTGGTTGGATTGTTTCGTGGGAAGAAAATAGGTATAAATAAATAAATAAATCTCCAGACTAACACACTAACTGTAACGAAATTGGCCCGACCCGGGGATCGAACCCGGAACCATCCGCTTAGCAGTCCGGTACTTATACCGCTGCACCACAGAGGTCGTCAAAATAGTCGAATAATTTAAATTAGCAAATGACACACACGTAGCTGTTGAATGGCGTTTCTTATTAATCGGTGCAGTACTTCCAGAGTTTGTCTCGAACATCTAAACTTACAAATGTTAACTTTTTACAGTGATAGTAGGTATAGTGTCTAAGAGAAATTCTAGAAATTGAGAAGTGCATTAGAAATATTTTTTTGAGTAGATGAGCCGAAGTTAGATTAAAAGCTCGCTTTGACTTTGAATATTCATTATACTGAAATGTCATGCTCATTCATATTCATGAAAAAGGTAGGAGTTTCCCTCCAGGCCACCCCTTTGGCGATCATTTTTCAATGTTAAGCGCAATGTACACGCACGTGATTCGCGGAACAATTGTTAGACTAAACAATAACCAACACGGTATCACAATTAAAACATCGTCAACTTTGCAGCTAGCAATTTTAGCCAATAAAACAACAATGTTGCCCATTCAATGATGGTGGGTACGTAATCTTAGTACGAACATTAAATTTTCATAGGGAACAATCATGTTGTAATTGTGTCTTTGATTATTATGATGGTATAAAAATTTATAAGTTCGTTATAATACGTTTTGAAACAGATAATTATTACTTAAGAAGCAGTAAGCTGCAAAAATTTAGGTTCCTAAAACGACGCCAAAAGTTGTGATATATCCAATCGTATCTTTGACATGTAATATTTAAATTATGAATAAATGATGATTATGATTATATTAAAACGTCTTTAGGAATAAACAGTCTCTCCGAACCAAATCCAGATGTTTAATAACGAAAACCTTTAAATTAAACTCTGGCGCAACAAACGTAGTGCCTCTAACGAAACACGCGAACACCAGTACGTTCCCACGGATGTGCGTGCGCCGGTCGCGTACAGATTTACACGGCTATTGTGATAATGCACAATATAGAATAGCTAGTGCTTATGTTGTGAAGGGGAGCGAAGGTCGAGGAGTCGAAGGCTAGGGCTTGCTTTGTAGCTTGCTAAGTTAATTAGAATTTAGGGACCATTTATAACTTACAGGTTTCTAGCATTGTAAAGTATCAAGTGAAGGATAGCAAGTTAATACATAGTGACAGTGAAAACCTATGCACTTGAGCGCAATCAATACTTTTATCTATGGCTAAATAGCGTGAGTCATTCTTGCGTGCAAATGACGTAGTTGCCAGTAAATACGACTGAATTTGTTGAAGTAACACAAACTTATGCAGTAAATTAGCCCAGGAATTTACTTGCAAAAAAAAACCGGCAACCAAATTGACTGTAGCAATTTATTAGAAAAAATTACACTTAGAAGGTTCCGCAGATTCTTTCCCCCACTCCATCTTCCACTGGTTAGCACCAATTATCGCCAGAATAATTTCTTATTAAGAGTCACCAATGAATTTAACAACACTGTTCGCCTTGATAATAACATTGACTTTCATACTGCTACTAGTTCCTTGAGGAATATGAAAAAAAAACCGTAGAACGCCAAAAACTTATTATAATCCCCCTTGTTGCAGGTGTAGAAGGCAGTGGCTACCATGCCGGAGGGCAAGGAGGCCCAGCCCTCGCCCAAGAAGGCGAGGGATGGCTCGCTGAAGCGGCGACCCGGCGGCAAGGTCGTGCGCATCAAGGTGGAGAAGCTGGACGGCTCCTTCATGGACCTGGAGGCTGATGTGAGTATCATTCAGGATTCTGGTTATGGAGGTTATCAGAAAAAGGAACGGGGGCCTCCGAGCATTACGCGACTAGGACTCGAACCCAGGACCTTTGGAAAACCGGTTCAATGCTCTTACCACTGAGCTACCGCGCCGCTTTGTCCAGTCTTTATAACATCAAAAATTAATAAATTAACATTTATAATGCAAAATTAAAAGTAAAATCTCAGGTTAACAGAACTTTAACGGGGAATGCGGAAAAAAAATTGGCTAAAATCAATGTCTCCGACAAGTTCATTATGTAATAAGTACACTTTAATGGAAATAAACGAGAAAAAGTAGCCTACACTACTCGTCTATAACGTAGCTCTCGATCAGTATTTTTTCTAATGTTTAATAGTACTGGATATAAGCCCTTAAATCCAAATCCATAACGTTTCCTCTCTACGTTCTTACTAGTGAGCCGGCCACGCTACGCAGTGGTGTAATGTATGCGCGACTTGTTCACGACAAGTTGAATTTAAATATAGCTAACTTAAAATAACTTTTTCTGAATGTTCTTTATTTAAAAATCTAAGTGAATATAAGATGGCGAAAACCGCATTAAAATCCGTTCAGTGGCTTAGGAGGAGATAGCGGACAAACATACATAATTAGCGACTTCGATATAAATCCATCAGTCATTGCATACCTAGTTTATACTATATGATGATAAAAATAAGTAAGTAGATTAATATGTTCCTTTCACAATTGCAGAGAAAAATCCGCGGCGGTGAGCTACTCAACAAAGTGTGCGAGAACCTCGACCTGGTGGAAAAGGACTACTTCGGTCTGTTGTACGCCGACCGCGGCGACCCCAGAGTGTGGATCGACTTAGAGAAGAGGGTGTCTAAGCAAATGAAGAACAGACGTGAGTGAAATTACAAGTGAAACGAATGGGCCTAGTGGTGTTATTGTGTTTGTAGAATCTTGACGAGGTATGACTATGTCAGAATCTCTATCTCAGAGAGATTGTTTGATCGATCTGCAGCAAAGACATAGTCAATATTTCATATATTTTGGATTTCTTTTAACGTTTTGTAAGGTGGACAAGATCTACGGGGCCCTATGCTCTATGTCTATCCCTCACTTAACCAACGTGGATTATGGCTCAGACCTTATTCAAGTTGAAACTCTGTGCCTAACTAATGGGACATATACCCCGATAATATAATAAAACCAAATGAACGGGCATTTGCCACACTGTTTTCTGATGAATTGAATATCCTTCCAGCGGAACCCTGGACCCTGAGGTTCGCGGTGAAGTTCTACTCGCCCGAGCCGGCGCAGCTTCAGGAGGAGCTGACGAGGTACCAGCTCGTGCTCGCGATACGCAGGGATCTTGTTGAAGGTGGGTGAGGCGAGATGAGGTACTGGAGTTGAGGAGTCAGAAGTGGGATTGTTATACACGTGGTTGTTGATAGATTTGGGTTCTTTGAAATTAGGAGAGGGAAAATATTGGCTTGGATATGAAAAATAGGGTTTTTACAAATATTAAGTAACTTGATAATTTACGATAGTAAATGCTATTAAACTTTTAAAATACCGAAGCATCTTTTGAAGTTAACTAACGAAGAAGCAAGCATTCTGTACATACGACTTCTAAATTAGCAATCATAATGATTGTCTCATCATTACTTACAGTTCCGGGTATACTTGCCAAAAACTAAGTTTTTTTCTGTCATTTTCTCCAGCCCGACTCAACCACCATCGTTGGGTACATCCACACTAATCATATCTTGTCAGTCTTCTCACTTACCACTGCCCACCGACCCCAGGCCGCCTCAATCATCATTGTCGGCTACATCCACACTAAAACTATCTAGTCAGTCTTCTCATTCACTGCCCATGGTCCCCAGGCCGCCTGCCCTGCTCCACAGTGACCCACGCGCTGCTGGCGTCCTACCTCCTGCAATCCGAGCTCGGGGACTACGACGAGGCGGCGGCGGAGCCCGGGCTCTGCAGGAAACTGAAGCTGGCTCCGGAGGCGGCTTGCACGCCAGAGTTGGAGGAGAAGGTCAAGGAGCTGCATAAGACTCATAAGTAAGTGGTAGTGGTTATTATTGCAGGGGCTAATGGTTATAGAAACGAAAGGCGTGTAAGAAGTCATGGCTCCATGACTGGAAAAAATTGGAACCATAGGAATATATTGCGGGGGGATATGGTAAGTAAGCTTATACGAAACTTTTTGAGAAAAAGCGTCAGAAAGTTCTGGATTAGACTCATAAGTAAGTGGGCTTTATTGCAGAGGAGTATTATAGAATACTAGTGCCCGTTTTCACCAATGTTACCTAAATTTAAAGGACACCTAACTCATTTTAAACAACACTCATATAAATGTACATATTTTGCCATAAAAATTTCTTTTGGTTTGTAAATATAAACAGAAAAGAAATTGTAGTAAAAAATTATTACATAATGCTTCAAATACTTATTTTATAGGATTTTGTTATATTTTAACTACCCCCTAAATTTTAAGGGTCCTTGGTGAAATGGGCCTAGGTGTCCCATTTACCAACGTCAAGCCAAAACCCAGCGATAGAATAGGTCTGACAGCTTCTTTCATTTTTTATTGATATAGCGTGAAATAGACCAACTATGGATGATTCATGAAAATTCTGTTCATTACCTGAAAAAAAAACAATTCACCACTCTTTACCTCATTTTGTTACGAGTATATCTTGTGATAAAAAACATTACATATTCAGGTAAAAACATTACTTGTTCATTTGAATATTTTCTTTGCTATGGCATACAACATTCCTTGACTCATATCTATGGTTAATCTCACAAAAGTCTAAGTTTCTCTATCCCCTTCAAACCATATTCTCCGTCCCCCCAGGGGCCAGACGTCTGCCCAAGCCGAGCTGAACTACCTGGAGAACGCCAAGAAGCTGGCCATGTACGGAGTGGACCTGCACCCCGCCAAGGACTCCGAGAATGTAGACATCACGCTCGGCGTGTGCTCCAGCGGACTGCTGGTGCACCGGGAGAAGTAGGTTCTAGTAGGGTTTGGGGGTTTTACACGTTTTGGGAGAAGGGTTTATGGATTTTTTTCATTGGTTTTTAAATTAGGAATTTTACACAATTTTTAGAATGGTTTAGGGATTTTACACAATTTTTAGAATGGTTTAAGGATTTTACACAATTTTTAGAATGGTTTAGGGATTTTACACAATTTTTAGAATGGTTTAAGGATTTTACACATTTTGTTGCAATGGGTTAGGAATTTTACACACTTTGCTTTGTGTTGGTGTATGATTTTTACACATGTTTTTAAATGTAGTTAAAAGTGATTAAGCTAGTAGTCTGTCTTAGTTAGAAACTTATTGGTTGACTATAACTAACCTTTATGGTGGATCAGGTTTGATATATTTTGTTGCGTGGTTAATTGTTTATTTATTTAAAGTCAAAGTAGTACACAAGGTACAAACTGACAGATATCTTATTATTTTAACTTAATGGTCGTACAAATAGATATAGTTATTAAAATATAAGAGGTATTCTTTTAAACAGTAATCAAAAACAAAGTTTACAATTTACCATTTTTACTTTTTCCTGAAATCATTTGATGGCTTGAATATGAGCAATGATTTTAAGTCATTTTGTGCCTTGTGAGTTTGACATTAGTTATATTTTCCTGTACCATAATTTTTCTTTAACTTGGTGATGGTCCATCTAAACATTTTATGTACCTTCTTTTTCCTTACCCATTATTGATTTATGTATATGTTACGGCTAATACCCGAAGTGCGGCTACTCATGATTGAAGCCAGTTTTTATATACATAGGTATATTTTTTTTTACAGTTTTTCATATTAAAAACACTTCTAACCGGCTAAAACTAGGTGTAGCCGCACTTCGGGTATTAGCCGTAAGATATACATACATGATGTTTCTATAGTGGCTTTTGACATGTAGCAATTATGCTCTATTAAAAATAGTTTCTACTCATTAATTAATTAAAAAAAATGCCTTATTATCTTCACAAACTATGTAACAAAAGCAAATTTATGGTTTTAGTCTCAAACATTTCTATTTATGAAAACTTCCTAGCTTTTGATACAAAATTAAATATTGATACTAGAGATGCGCCGAGTACACTTCTGCCGAGTAATGAGTACCGAGTTTTACTCGGTTCAATTTTTTTTCAACCGAGTACTCGGCCGAGTAACTCTGTTCATCAAATTCCCAATGTCGCGCGGATATGCAAACATACAACGGAAGTACAAACGAACGCAAGTATATTTAAAAGAAAATTTGTTGGAAAATGGTGGACAGGGTACCAAACAAGGCATCATAATTTACCTTTATTAAATTTTAAATATTGTTTATTTTTATTACTGTCCTTTAAATTTTGTCTCACTAAGTACATGCATTAGCATAATTTTGATTTTATTACTCGAGATTGTCAAAGATTTCCTAAATCAGTTCGTTTTGATTGTATCTACCTAAATATATTGATCTCTTTAAACAAAGTATACTAAGCATTAGTATACCGAGTTATTCGGCCGAGTACGAGTATCAAAAACCCCGCCGAGTATGCCGAGTACCGAGTATAAACCGAGTACTCGGCCCATCTCTATGATACCAATTCCACTATACATACATTGGACTAATACCATAGATTTTGGGTCAAAAGCCACTTTAGAATAATAACTGGTGGTGTGTTGGTTTTGCTTTATTATATCGTTTGTTTCAGATTAATTTGCCATCGTTTACATGATATAGACGAGTAGGACTTTTTTCTTATTACTTTTTGACTAACTCTTAACATATGTTCAAACATTTTCTTATACTCTTGCTTTGGTATTGGCTTTTTTAACATATTTTGCAGCTTTGAAAATTCGACTGTCACGGTTTTTCATGTATGAAATTTTTAAATATTTTTTTCTACAGTGGGTTGCTATTATTCTCTGAATTTGTAACATCTTTCGCATATTAAGAGTTAATCAATTTAATTTATAATTACTTCAGATTAACACAAAACTTAAGATTTATTTTACATTAATTTACAAACGGATTTTGTCTACAACACAATGAACTGTTTAATGAATGATATAAGCAGGACTATGATACTATCGCAGTTGGTCTTTTAAAATATACACCCGAAAGCTGGGGTATATCTTTGTCCGTGAACAGTTTGGCGAAAATATCTGAGACGTCTATACATATTAAATTATCACTTGAGTAGTGGCCGCCCGCGACTCCGTTCGCGTGGAAGTCGGTTTTCCGTGGGAATGAGAAGTTTTCCCGCGGTAAAAAGTACCCTATATGTTATTCTGATGTATAACCTATATTATTGTAAAGTTTCATCAAAATCCGTCCAGTAGTTTTTGAAAGAGTAACAAACATCCATCCATACATACTCACAAACTTCTACGTTTATAATATTAGTAGGATTTAAGCAATCATTATATTAACACAGTTGCGTTTATGTCAGATAAACGCTTATCTCCTTATTCATAGACGCATTGTAAAATTAAATGTCATAAAATCCGACTTATAAGATTTGCAAGGCAAAAACATTTTTACTTATAAAGGTTTACAGTGGCGTTTATGAATAAGGCTGTGATTGTGTATACAAATAAGTTGCAAAGAAGGGAATTAAACAGAAATCCTTTAATCAATTTACTGATTTAATTAAGTTTTTATGCCAAGAGGCCATTAGGAAATTACTTTCGAAAAACCAAAAAATTAAAATCAAAATTCTTTTATTCATCATAGATATGTAACATATACTTAATGAACGTCAATGTTACAAACTTCAACTTTACCTAACCGTAGACCGAGAGAAAAAAGCCGGCGGAAAAACTCCCAGCACTCTTTTCGGAAATAATACAATCATAATTTAGAATTTAAAACGTGTACATTCAGTGAACATATAAATTATTTTCTCGTACCTATAAAAGTTGAAAGTTAAAAAAATATTAACATAACGTCATGTTTCAAATTTTATCCTCTATTTGTTTAATCATATTCAGCTACTATAAAGTTAAAGTGCCTAAACATTTATGTTTTAAGTTAACCCAATCACCATCTATAAAAAACCTTTACCCCTTTAGACTCCGCATAAACCGCTTCGCCTGGCCAAAGATCCTGAAGATCAGCTACAAGCGGCACAACTTCTACGTGAAGCTGCGACCCGGCGAGTTCGAGCAGTTCGAGTCGACGGTCGGGTTCAAGCTGGCGAACCACCGCGCCGCCAAGAAACTGTGGCGGACCTGCGTGGAGCACCACACGTTCTTCAGGTAGGTTTGTTCATGAAGTTTCTATAGGTAGGTAGGTTTATTGTTAGGTTAGAGTAGCTACAAGCGGCACAGCTTCTAGTTCGAGCAGTTCGAGTCGACGGTCGGGTTCAAGCTGGCGAACCACCGCGCCGCCAAGAAACTGTGGCGGACCTGCGTGGAGCACCACACGTTCTTCAGGTAGGTTTGTTCATGAAGTTTCTATAGGTAGGTAGGTTTATTGTTAGGTTAGAGTAGCTACAAGCGGCACAGCTTCTAGTTCGAGCAGTTCGAGTCGACGGTCGGGTTCAAGCTGGCGAACCACCGCGCCGCCAAGAAACTGTGGCGGACCTGCGTGGAGCACCACACGTTCTTCAGGTAGGTTTGTTGATGAAGTTTCTATAGGTAGGTAGGTTTATTGTTAGGTTAGGTTAGCTACAAGCGGCACAGCTTCTAGTTCGAGCAGTTCGAGTCGACGGTCGGGTTCAAGCTGGCGAACCACCGCGCCGCCAAGAAACTGTGGCGGACCTGCGTGGAGCACCACACGTTCTTCAGGTAGGTTTGTTGATGAAGTTTCTATAGGTAGGTAGGTTTATTGTTAGGTTAGGTTAGCTACAAGCGGCACAGCTTCTAGTTCGAGCAGTTCGAGTCGACGGTCGGGTTCAAGCTGGCGAACCACCGCGCCGCCAAGAAACTGTGGCGGACCTGCGTGGAGCACCACACGTTCTTCAGGTAGGTTTGTTGATGAAGTTTCTATAGGTAGGTAGGTTTATTGTTAGGTTAGGTTAGCTACAAGCGGCACAGCTTCTAGTTCGAGCAGTTCGAGTCGACGGTCGGGTTCAAGCTGGCGAACCACCGCGCCGCCAAGAAACTGTGGCGGACCTGCGTGGAGCACCACACGTTCTTCAGGTAGGTTTGTTGATGAAGTTTCTATAGGTAGGTAGGTTTATTGTTAGGTTAGGTTAGCTACAAGCGGCACAGCTTCTAGTTCGAGCAGTTCGAGTCGACGGTCGGGTTCAAGCTGGCGAACCACCGCGCCGCTAAGAAACTGTGGCGGACCTGCGTGGAGCACCACACGTTCTTCAGGTAGGTTTGTTGATGAAGTTTCTATAGGTAGGTAGGTTTATTGTTAGGTTAGGTTAGCTACAAGCGGCACAGCTTCTAGTTCGAGCAGTTCGAGTCGACGGTCGGGTTCAAGCTGGCGAACCACCGCGCCGCCAAGAAACTGTGGCGGACCTGCGTGGAGCACCACACGTTCTTCAGGTAGGTTTGTTAATGAAGTTTCTATAGGTAGGTAGGTTTATTGTTAGGTTAGGTTAGCTACAAGCGGCACAGCTTCTAGTTCGAGCAGTTCGAGTCGACGGTCGGGTTCAAGCTGGCGAACCACCGCGCCGCCAAGAAACTGTGGCGGACCTGCGTGGAGCACCACACGTTCTTCAGGTAGGTTTGTTAATGAAGTTTCTATAGGTAGGTAGGTTTATTGTTAGGTTAGAGTAGCTACAAGCGGCACAGCTTCTAGTTCGAGCAGTTCGAGTCGACGGTCGGGTTCAAGCTGGCGAACCACCGCGCCGCCAAGAAACTGTGGCGGACCTGCGTGGAGCGCCACACGTTCTTCAGGTAGGTTTGTTAATGAAGTATGTGTTATTCTGATGTACAACCTATATTACTGTAAAGTTCCATCAAAATCCGTCCAGTAGTTTTTACGTGAAAGAGTAACAAACATCCATACATCCTTCCATACTCACAAACTTTCACGTTTACAATATTAGTAGGATAAGACCTACATTTCCCACTTCTTGGGTCCGTGTTCGCCTTTCTATCCATTAAAAGCGAATCATTTCCCCCCAGACTAACCTCGCCGGAGCCGCCGCCCAAGTCGACGCTCTTCCCGCTGTTCAACCGGCGGGGCCCCGCGCGCTCCACGCAGTTCCTGGCGCGCTCCACGCTGCCCGCGCGCAGCCAGCCCGAGTTCACGCGCACGCTGTCCACGCGGGCGCCCTCGTCCCGCAGCATGGACCGTGAGTACACACACTGATACAAGGTGTCCGAGTTTTGGCCAAGGTGTCCGAGTTTTGTCCGAGGTGTCCGAGTTTTAGCCGAGGTGTCCGAGTTTTGGCCAAGTTTTCCGAGTTTGGCCAGGGTGTCCGAGTTTTGGCCAAGGTGTCCGAGTTTTGTCCGAGGTGTCCGAGTTTTGGCCGAGGTGTCCGAGTTTTGGCCAAGGTTTCCGAGTTTTGGCCAAGGTGTCCGAGTTTTAGCCAAGGTGTCCGAGTTTGGGCCGAAATGTCCGAGTTTTGCCCAAGGTGTCCGAGTTTTGGCCGAGGTGTCCGAGTTTTGGTTAAGGTGTCCGAGTTTTGGCCAAGGTGTCCGAGTTTTTTGTGTCCGAAATGTCGTCGACCCTGTATAACTGTCCCCGCAGATGTGTTACTGTTTCCAGAAAGATCGTGTGTAATAGGGATGTTACGGATATGGAATTTCGGTTTCGGTTTCGGATACGGATATTGTTTTTTTTTATATCGGTTTCGGTTTCGGATACGGATATGAAATTATTTCGGATTATCCGGTAGTTTCGGATAGTTTCGGTTACGGATATTAGATTGTAGGAATTTCAAAAGTAATACAAAAAAAATAGATAATAAAATAGTTTTATTTATATAGAGGGGGACGATGGGTGAGAACGATGACGTCATAAACACCGCTACATTGAGCTCAGAGAGAGAACCAACACTTTGGTCACAGTTCTGTAGACGGTTTACGGAACGCAGCCAAAAACAACTTGTCGTAACTTGTTTCATTTAGATTTTTAAATTCCGCCACTATCCGAAATTATCCGAAACATTTATTTCGGTTTCGGTTACGGATACGGATATTTTTATATTTCGGATATCCGGTAGTTTCGGTTACGGATATGGATATCCTTAACATCCCTAGTGTGTAATAGAGTAAGGCTCCACCCTGTGGCAGGAAAGTTAAAATATAAAAGTACTAGTGGCCGCGCGCGACTCCGTTCGCGTGGAAGTTGGTTTCCCGTGGGAATGAGATGTTTTCCCGCGGTAAAAAGTACCCTATGTGTTATTCTGATGTATAACCTATATTTCTGCAAAGTTTCATCCAAATCCATCCAGTAGTTTTTACGTGAAAGATTAACAAACATCCATACATCCTCACAAACTTTCACAGTTATAATATTAGTAGGATTAAATTCTTACTTTTGTCCGATTGGGTTGCTACTGGACAAAATAATTATAGCAATAAAAACTTGTTATCGGAGAAAAAAAGGAAACATTCATGAGGAATTTATTTTTTATATTTTTATTTTCAGTTTAGTAACTTAGATTATATAATTTGTCCTTAAAACAAATAAAAAATGCATTTTTAAGCATATACACCCAAACTTGCATTTTTTTCTTATAAAAAAACGTTTACTAAATTCAAACAGCTACCAACCGTAGCCCCAATGAAATAAGTGCTAAAATCTTGTTTTTTTATCAACGTTACATTTTGGCACACAATTTTAGCATGACCTACATCAATTTGTCAATGACTTCTGCAAGTATGATGTCATTATACTCACAAATTTTTAGATTTATAATCGCTAATTATAACGTCAATGTTATTATGATGAAAAACTTGGTGATTCATTTTCGTGATGAATTTAAGATGATTTAAATATTTTCTAAGTGAGAAAATCCTATTCCTATTACGAACAAATAATTGATAAATAGATCAGCTTCAATCAACTGTTTTGTGTTGCTCCGAGAAATAGTGACGATTTTAAAATAGTAAATATTTTTACAGCTCAGCCTTAAGTTTTTTAAGTTTTAGTTATCAATGTAAAGCTACTGCAAATTTACTTGCAGTCTTTACCTAAGTATTTTAACTTTGTTGGTATTACGTAAGATTCTTAGTATTTTATTCAAATTTCTAGTAAACATATTGTTTAGTAGGTGCGAAGAAGCACTAAAATGAGTCACTCTATACTCAGTGAGGTGACTGTAGTAAATAGTTTTTATTAGAATGACATCATGCTATAGTCTACAGGTAAATTCGTCGAGGTTTTTGTCACGAACTTACTGTTATGTAGTTTTCTTAGGCCCAATTGCAGGAAACGTTTTAACCTCGGGTTAGCTAACTCAGATTTAAATGGCGCCACCATCGATTGAAATAAGAAGTAGTTACAATCGATGGTGGCGCCATTAAAACCTGAGTTAGCTAACCCGAAGCTAACCCGAGGTTAAAACGTTCCCTGCAATTGGGCCTTAGAGAGGTTTTCATGAATCAATGATAATTTGCGTTGGATGAACTTTTTCAAGTGATATTGCATCGGTTATTGCATAAATAAGAACTAATCTGAAACTAGTCAACATTTGAAAACTTGCGACTCTTATAACATTTTTAATATCTGTTACAATTAAAGCAAATTAAAACTAACATTGTCAATCCTATGACAGTTTTAATAAGGTACTATTTTATTTACTTAAAAGTTTGATTGAGGAAGTCTAACAACAACAATAACGAGCTTAATAATGATCACCGTTCATTAGTATCGTTTTAAAACACTGCCAAAAGTGTCACTTTTAGAAAACCAAGTGTAGAATTTAACGTCTATTACTATATCATAAACTCACTGACTCATAGCTTCAAAGTATAAATTATCACGTTGTTTATATTATTATGCACAGTCACCTCCCATCTGAAACACTTCCAATTCATAATATTCTGCATCTGAGGATGACGTTATGCCAAACTGTGTCATCCCAGCAAATTGAGGCGTTGACATATCGCGCATAAACTCGCCATTTTTATAGCTTCAAGTACGATTTTCTGGGCTACGGAGACAGAGGTCAGGTATTTTGGGATTCCGGTAGATTAATGTATTGCATTTGGCGGTGACAGGAATAAGTTTTGAAGGAAAGTGCGAATTTTCTGTGCGTTTGATCGTATGTTTGTGAAATTTTGATTGTATCTTTCCTAATGATGGATTGAGCTTTAATGTTTGTTGAATGACAGTTTTGATATCATTACAAACGTAATTTGATAATTAAAAGTTAAAAAAATTGTCATGCAATACTAACAGTAAGAGGCTCGAAAACAGTTTTAAAAACCGTATTATAGTAATTAAATTTAAATTGATAACTTTAGTCCAGTAAAGTCAAAAAAAAAATTGCCTATTTTTTCTTAACTTAATGACAAATTCGTAAGGAACCATACTTGTAGGACTATAAAACTAGTCATTTCTTTACAACCTTAACCCTTTATTAGGCTCATATGTTCACCTGAATCTTGACATTGACTTTCCCCATTGAAACTAATGTACCGAGTGTACGCTGATGTAATAACCCAATACCCCGGCTATATTTAACCGTAGTTTGTTAAAACAGACTCTACTTTTGTAATGTATCGGATAGCAACAAGCAGGAATGTCTGTGCGTAAGTGCGGTGTGTAAACAGTACGGTTTTAAATTAAACATGGGAAGGGTAGAGTGTGATGGGGAGGTCCCACGGTGCGGGAAATAAGGTTGGTTCGAGCGATTAAAAGCGTCTCTTATTAAAGGTATATTTTGGGTTAAATTCCACGACTGTGGGAAGGAATTGTCTAGACTGTAATAAAATTTTTTTTTTTTTTTTTTTTTATAATATAGCAAAGCAAACGAGCATGCGGGTCACCTAGATGGTAAGTGATCACCGCCGCCCATGACTCCCCGCAACACTGTGGGTGTTGGGGGTGTGTTGCTGAGCCTTTGAGAAAATTGGGCACCGGATACCGCACTCACCGAACGAAACGCAGGAACATCGTCCCTACTTCACGTCAGTTTTCTGTGCGACGGTGGTATTTCACCGGTCGAGTCAGCCCACTAATCGCTGCAGACAGAGCCTACAGCTAGACTCTACCACTCTTAAAATTTATAGCTATTTGGATTTTTAACCCTAAATATACCCTTACATTGTAAAATTTATGAGTATCCAAACAACAACTTAAAAAAACGTAAAAGTAAAGGTACACTTTCAATATTTATTTAATATAAAAATGTTTCTATTTATCTTTACGTAAAAAACCTTAAAATGAAGCTTAAATATTATCAACGTATCTTTAGGTACTTATATCCTTTTTTACACCTAAATCTTCAATTGTCTTTTTCTAACAATTATTCATTGAATCCAAATGACTAACGCAACACATGATGATAGTAAGTCATGTTTGGCAAGGAAATCGCCTTCGAGCTCATACTCTGAAGTCGCAGGTATTTTTACACTATTACACTGTGTGTACAATCGGGGAGAATTGAGCTGAATGTGTGAAATCATGTTTATAGCTTAGTGAGTTGAATTTCAATTTAACAGTATCAATAATATTGGCACCAACGACGTTGTTTTATACTGCCATTAATTTAAGCTACCGTATTTAAAAGGTGCAGAATCAAGAGTAATTTATTTGTACAAAAAACATGTCTTCCATTCGTACTCATACACCATTCGGTCTTTAATAAAAATAAGGTTGCCAAATCACAATTTAAACTAGGTTTTTTCAATCTTGATCCCTTTTAAGATAAAAATAAAACATAAACTAAAATGTCACACCCCGAAACCTTGCAATTTTTTTCGCCCATACATACTAAACACTCTACGTCAGTACACGTCCATATCTATACATGCTAAGTATGTTCAAATCGTCGGTACATTTGGCCAGTTGAAGACAATCTGTTTGCGCGAATTGAACGCACGCACAGCTTTCAAAATTGCACTTAACTCGTATATAAAAAAGTAGAAAATACTTTAAATATTTGAAAGATTTTGATTAAAATTGTAAGTGTAGTGTATGAAGTTTTGTGGATTTTTTGTTGTGGTTATAAAAGTGATTGAAGCACAGGAAAATGGTGTTCAATGATTGCTGGGGAAAATCTTGTGTGCATCGTTAGTATTCTAGCTTTTATTATTATTATTTTAAAACGTAAGCGTTCTAATGATGTTAAATGCCTTAAAAAACTTGTAGGTTGGGAAAAATGGGATTGGTTTAGTTGAAAAAACGTTTTTTTTTAAGTCTTAAAGTCGAAATGTTTATACATTATAACTTATTTTTACTCGTGGTTTCGCTCTCGTAAATGCAAAATTATATTTATTTCTTACTTCGCAATCGGACTGATTTGGCTACCAATAGTGCTTATAAACGATTTCTCATAGTTTGCCGATAGATTACTGCTAGACGAGTAGGAAGATGTTTACCAATCAATGAAAACTTATGTGTTATTCTGATGTATAAATATCTTGAGGTATTTTATGAAGTTAAACAGTTCTTTAAAGTTAAATAAGAGGAGTTATATCTTAAAGTGAGGCATTTTTCGATAACGTTACTAATAACTACGAAATTACTTTTTAACTATGCCGAATTCTAGTAATCATGTTAAGTTAAACTCGATGTAGAAACACATTTTATGATTTTCGAATATGTTTTTACAACCTGACCTATAGATACAAATCTTTGTTCCATATTTAATTCTCAATAAATAACCATATTCCCCATTTTATTCTGTTGTATTTCCTAAACCTAACCCTACACGTAACATTAAGTAATGTTACCCACAAGGTACACTATAGTCCGTTCGCGTTAAGAAAATAGTGACAACTACAGGATAAGGGTGTATTCACAGTAAAGTAAAAGTACAAAAGAAAAATAATAATTTCATAAACAGTATTTTCGGACACGCCGCATGCACTTGCTGTTTCTATGACTATGCTCTCCACAGTTGCATTTAAATCACACAATTTAAAGTTGTAAATTATGCGTCTCTCTCCATTATGGATTATTGATCCACTTTTATTCTTTGGAATTGATGAAGTATGCAAAATGTTTTGCGGGTAGTCGCAACGTCTAGTCGCAATTTTTAGTGTGCGCGATTATTTTTGAAATAAAAATACGAAGTGTTAGTTTTTAAAGTTTAATATGTATTAATCACCTGCAAAACTCACCTCTACACAGTCTCCAATACATTCTCACTAAATCAACTTTACAAGCAAGGCATAATCACAAGTTTTCTTACAATAACAAAAACTACCTACATTATGGATGTAAACAACTTGGAAGCACTTGGTAAACTGTTCGAGTCGAAGATGAAAGACTATGAAGGTCGCCTCCAGAAAGCTTCTGAAGTATCCACTGTGCATTCGGACATTGCTTCACTTTCCCGGGACTTCTCTGACTTTAAGGCACAGGTTTGGCAAATATTTGCTCAATTTAAGAAGCAAATCGAAGACCTCACTTATGGCTTGGACAAGCATGAGACAGCTATGCGAAGGAAGGTGTTGCTATTGCATGGCGTACCTGAAAAACCAAATGAGAAACCTCATCAAGTTGTGCAAGAAATATTTGTTAAGCATTTAAAGGTGTCAGAGAGCACAAAACACATACAAGTGTGTCATCGCCTAGGTACTTCTTCGCAGTCCAAAACCAGGCCTCTTCTTGTACGGTTTACCGATTTTGATCACCGTGATGCCGTCTGGGACAGCAAGACTTCTTTAAAGGGCACTGGCATCACTATGTCGGAGTTCTTGACCAAGATTAGGCACCACATTTTTATGTCAGCTCGCAAGCACTTCGGCATCAAAAACTGTTGGTCGACGGAAGGCAAAATAGTCATCATTCTTCCCGACAAATCTCGCCGAAAGATTGAAACTTTGGAATCACTCAATAAGGTGATTTCTCAGTATCCAGAATGTGACATCCAGGCAGAGGTTCCTACGCAGACCAATGATGCTAAGTGTACAAAATCGCCACGAAGAACACGCCGACGTCCTTGAGCCATTGGGTTATTTTACTTGTTACACTATTATTATTATAATTTTTTTTTCACAATTTTGTCAATCTTGTTAAAATTTACTAGTTTTATGTTTTTAGTTGTTTTGTTTTGATGTAGATGTAGATAATTGACGTGTGTCAAATGTCAGCGTCAACTTGCTGTTGACATTGCCATCCTTTTTAGTGTTGCCATTTGATCACACACGATTGTTTTAATTTTACTTTTTAATTTCAACAAATTTTTATTTTTTATTGTTTTTTCTTTCTTTTGTTTTAAAATACCTAATTTGGTTTATAACAAATTTATTGTTGTGAGATTTTAAGTTCTTTTTTCTTTAATTTATTTAATGTATTAGGTTGATTGTTTTGGTGAGTTTGGCTGGGTTATCGGTAATTATATTAATTGTTTATTTTATTTTTTTATATTTTATTTACATATAGTTTATTTTATATTTATTATATCTATTTTTCATTATTTATAATATAGGTATATTTCGTATAATATTCATTGTTTATTTTACTTGATATTTATTAGTATTTTATTTTATGGTTGACTCTCATGACCTCAACGAAAGCTTTATCTCTTGTTCGTCCTCCTGTAGTTTTGCTAGTGCCGATAGTTTTTCTCCACTGTTGAGCCTGCATGATGAGCTTCTTTCATTTACTTCTCTTCATCCTTCTTACTTGAACTTTGTGCACATTAATGCCCAGAGTGTCCCAAAACACTACTCCGACCTTGTCGCAGAATTCAGTGGCTCTAATGTGGACGCTATCTTGATATCCGAGTCGTTTTTAAAACCTTCACTTCCATCTACCCAATACCCTATCCCTGGTTTCGTGCTGATCCGCAATGACAGGTTGGGCAAGGGTGGTGGAGGAGTAGCTATTTACCTTCGGGCTGACCTGCAGCACAAGGTGATTTGCTCTTCTCCATCACAATACTCGGAATCAGCTGAATTTTTGGGCATTGAGATAATCACACAACGAACCAAGCTTCTTCTTTCTTGCTTTTATATCCCTAATCTCCATATTGATTACTTCAACATCTTTGACCAATTTTTACAAGAATATAGTCCTGAGTATGAACATATGGTGATTATGGGCGATTTTAATACGTGCTTGTTGAAGAATGACTCCCGTTCCCAAAAACTTACATCCCTTGTTAACTCCTATAACCTCAATATTCTCCCTCTTACCGCAACACATCAATCCCCTAATTGTAATCCTTCCTTGCTTGACCTTATCATTGTCTCATCTCCTCAAAAGGCCGTTTGCCACGGTCAGTTTTCCGCTCCTTTTTCATACCATGATTTAATATATCTTTCCTATCATATCCGTGTACCTAAACGCAAACCCAAACTCCTACTCCTTCGCAATTTCCGGGACATTGACCTTGGGGCTCTGAGGCATGATGTTGAAGAGGCGGACTGGGCTTTGATTATGAATGTCTCTAGCATTGATGAGAAAGTTTCTCTTTTTACCTCTTTGTTATTAGACATTTATAACAAACATGCTCCGATGAAATCGGTTAAAGTCAGACATAACCCTGCGCCTTGGCTCTCTGATACCATCAAACAGCAAATGGCCAAGAGAGACCGAGCTAAGCGGCGTTACAGACGTTCTCCGTCGGATATAAATCTTAGCAACTATAAGGTACTGCGAAATCTTTGTAACCGCCTATGTCGTGACGCCAAAAAGCGTTACTTCTTCGAATCTCTCACGAATCGTAGTACATCTGCAGCCTGGAGGTTTCTCAAATCGGTTGGAATTGGAAAATCCCCTGATGTTGTTGGTGCAGACTTGGATCTGGAAGCGCTTTGTCGCCATTTCTCGCAACCACCATTGTTCCTAAGTCCAAATGATAAGTCTAATACGTTAAATCTTCTGTGCCAACCTACAAATTCTAACTTTCCTTTTACATTTACTGCTTGCACGGAAGAGGAAGTTAGGAAATCCATCCTCTCGATATCGTCGGCGGCTATTGGTAGTGACAATTTGTGTTCGAGAATGATTACGTTGGTGCTTCCTTTACTTTTACCTATTCTTACACATATATTTAATCACTCTTTGTTCTCTTGTTCCTTCCCTTCTTTATGGAAACGTGCACACATCATCCCCATCCCAAAAATTCATAACCCCAAATCCTTATCCAATTTCAGACCAATATCCATCCTTTCTTTTCTTTCAAAAGTTCTCGAACGCATTGTACATCAACAACTTTCGTCTTTCGTGTCTTCTAACAACCTTATCAGTCCTTACCAGTCTGGGTTCCGCCCGGGTCACAGCACTGTTTCTGCACTGATCAATGTTACCGACGATATCCGACAGGCTATGGAAAACAAATCCGTCACAATCCTAATACTCCTCGACTTCAGCAACGCATTCAATTCTATCGATTTTGATTTACTTCTAGGTACTCTAAATTCTGTCAATGTTTCTCCTTCTTCCCTTCCTTGGTTTAGTTCCTACCTCCGCGGCCGCTCGCAACGAGTCCACTTTGACGAGAATTACTCTGATTGGTGTGATATCGAAGCAGGTGTGCCCCAGGGTAGTATCCTTTCCCCTCTTCTTTTCTCTATCTTTATTAATGCCGTGACCAAGGTCATTAATGCAAAGTATCACCTATACGCTGATGACCTCCAGATATATCACCATTTTTCCGTTCATGACGCGGTATCTGGCATTAGCTTCATTAATGACAACCTTAGTCGCATTAGTCACCGGGCTAAATCATTTGGACTTATGGTGAATCCCCATAAATCTAAGGCGTTGTGTATAGGCAGTAGAAGCTTGCGTGCTCGTCTCGACTTTTCATCCTTACCTCAAATCCTTCTCGATGGCACTCCTATCTTGTTTACCGACTCTGCTAAAAACCTCGGCGTAATTATTGACTCACATCTCGACTGGAATGCAAATGTCGGTGAGATTAGTAGGAAAGTGCACTATTCCTTTCACTCCCTGAAAATGCTCCAATATTTCCTTCCTTTCGAAACCAAAATATCCCTTGCCCAATCCCTGATCCAACCCATCATCGATTACGCTGACGCCTGTTATTTGGACGCCACTGAAGATCTGCTGAACAAATTGGAGCGGCTGCAAAACCTCTGCATTCGCTTCATTTTTAACCTCCGAAAATACGATCATGTATCTGAGTATCGTAAACAGCTTCGGTGGCTCCCTATTCGTTCTCGCAGGAACACCCGAATCCTATGCCTCCTTTTTAACATTCTCCATAACCCATCCTTTCCCTCCTATATGCGTGAGCGTTTCCATTTCATTCACTCCCAGGATGAAAATTGCCGAGCAGTTACGCGCGCTAATCTACATATGCCTTCTCACAAAACTGACTTTTTTTCTTTTTCTTTCACTATTCATGCTATAAGGCTCTGGAACTCCCTCCCCCACACTATTCGTGAGTGCAAAACTATAGGACTCTTCAAGCAAAGAGTAAGAGAGTATTATTTCTCCCAATCATAAGTTGTGTCTTATAAAATATGTATGTATCTATTGATATCTTCTTATTTGTATGTATGTGTAATGTTGTATATATGTATATATATTTATGTATGTATGTGTGTATATGTTTATATATATATGTATGTGTATGTATATATGTGTATTATACTTTAATTATTATTTTTATGGTTTGTGTGTAATTATTTGTAGTTTGTAAGAATATTAGTATTAGTTTATTCTATATTTATTTTAAAAGTACGCCACGCTAGTTATTGTTCCTCATCAAACTCTCCACCATTGGTCTGCTGGAAGAAATTTCAAAATGAAATAAGCAGTACCTTTGTACTAACGTTCTTTTCTATGTTTGTTAATTATGATTTATTTTTTAGTATGTTTGTACAAGAATAGTAAATAAATAAATAAATAAATAAGTATTCATTTTCAAAATTTTTTGTTGGACGAGTCACGCAATATATACAACCGTTTTGTTCGAAGGTCAGACTTCAACTGGTCACTGTGAACTCGACTTTTTAATTTCTAGCATTTTAACTGGCTGGGGGGCGTGGCCAAGCCGGCTGACAACGATAACTCACTATTTTCTTAACGCGAATAGACTATAATACTTCCGGTATGTCACTCGTGTTCATTACCTTTACTGCGGTTTGCCGGTAACATATCTATATTATATTACGCGGAACTCAATTTTGGGTTGACTTTCTTTGAAGTTAACGTTTCCTGGTTAAGTTAAACTTTCGCAAGGGTGGTTAATATGGGAATACTTTGGAATCAATTTTGTTAATAATATGATTAATAAAGCTACGATTTTTATTTAAATAATTTGATATATAGAAAAAATCTAAACACAACTATTTTTCTCCCGTAGGCACTGATACCAGTTTAAAGTTGCTATTTTTTGAAGAGAAGCAACCAAATACTATATCCCTACAGGATATAAATAATTTTCCTCATACAAAATGCCTTATTTTTTTATGCAAAGTTTAATTTATAATTTCGACAATTCTGACGCGGCAATTACTAACATTCAACGCTCAATGTTTCTGTCAGAGCCTTAACTGATTTATTTTAGTTAAGTTCTACATAAAAAAAAGTCACAGACAGGAAACGATTCTTTCACAACTAAACTAAAACTTAAATAATTACCTTCATCTTACCACCTTCTTTCTCTTTTTAGCGATCCACAAAGATGACTCGATGCCTTCAGACGCTGAAAAGCGTCACACCATGCCGCCACAACCCGCCCCCAGACCTACCATAAAAGAGAAGGTAAGACTTCACTTCTATAAACATATATTTGTATATTTAAACACACAAATAAATTTTTGACAGCTGTCGGAAATGACAGTTTTAGCTGTGCTGCCATCTATCGAATGACACGTGTCAACATGATTACACCATAGTTGTCTGCATGTTCATGTAAATGTTTCAAGTTGTCATATTTACTTCTTTATGTGTCAATGCAAAATAACACAAGCACTTTATTATTGAAACAGTTAAGCATGGGTAAAATGTGTTTAATATTTGTTTGTAAGATGTTTGTAATTGTTAATCCAATAGCACATGGCCTCTTGAGTTCAGTAACTGTGCACCATATATGGTACTTGGTCCAATTCTGAAATACTAAACATATTATCATCACATAGTACAACTACATTAGGAAAAGTTAAAAACTAATCATTGTAAATTCAAATACGGTCTTTTTATACTGTATTTAACTTATCCTAAAACAAAAAAACTTGAATATTTTCAATAACCAATAAACAAAAGCAAAGCAATACATTGATGTCATTCCTCCATTAATCATAATGTATAATGTATAATTAACGGGACGCAGCTCCGCCGTGAGTCGGGGACTACAAGCGCATCGTCTGTGTCGTCACTCGAGGGCGAATACCGCCCCGAGGTTCTGAAGGTTGTTCGGGGATTAGAGAGAGATAGATGTAGAGAGGGGGTTAGAGAGAGATAGATGTAGAGAGCTTTGGTTGTTCGGGGGTTAGAGAGAATAGATGTAGAGAGCTTTGGTTGTTTGGGGATTAGAGAGAGATAGATGTAGGGTTCGTTGGGCGCTATCGAGATGGCGCTTTAAATTATAACGGGTGTAAAAAGACCATTTCCGAAGCCTGAAACCATATATTTTGGAGCCTCAATAGTAACTAAATTCACTAACAGTATACCTAGAAAACCTAATTTAAAAAAGTTATTAAGGATCGAAAAGTCATATTCGGCGCTTAAAATCATCGCTCACACATCAACTGTTGGTTCAGATGCGATTATTTACATTGCAAATTAAATTAAAACCCTATTTAATTTGAAATCATCGCAAAATCTGATAGTATTAATGCAAATTAAAAAAACCGAATCTTTTCGTTTGAAAATATCTTTGAAGTTACAAAGAAAACAAGCATTCGGTGTTTAAAGGTTGTCACCATTATTGTTTAAACAGTATTAATTAAACGTTAAATAAAGTTTAGCAAAATGCTTATAACTACTACTAATACATATAACTTTTACACTTGTAAAATTCATAATATTTCGGCTCGATAGCGCCTCAGGAAACACCCTGTAGGAGTACAAAGGTTTTTTTATTAAAAAACCTTAAATAGTGTAGCTTTTGTAGGTATAGCAATCATTATTCATAATCAAGAAATTGAACATCTTTTTGTCTTTGTCTTGCGTATTCACTTCACCATAACATGGACACAGATAGCTAAAGTCATTTCTAAATTGATTATGAATATTGTCACTCGAGCTTTTAGATATAGGGATTCTGTATGTTCATAGATTGTTGAATAGTTTGTATTTAGCTATACATGTAGTTACTACAGAAATAAATAGTTTTGTAGAAGAAATTTCGTTACACAAAATAGTTTTGGGGCTTCATTTTCCAATCATTTATTCCAATCTATTGCTATTGTAATACAAATAAATTGATCGTAAGGTCAAAGTTTAGCTTAAAACACTATCATTTGCACAGTATAGTATTTTTCTTCCAAGCTTATTCTCACTTGTTTGCAGTTTTTATTGGCACATTTTTGTATTTGTTGTTATCCATACATGCTTATTGAAATTAACGATATTAATATTGCAAATTGTAATGTTTGTGTCAATATTTGCAGAAACCTCCTCCGGGTGCTGTCAAAGTGATGCCAGTAGCTCCAGTCGAGAAGAAAGTCGAAGAGAAGAAACCTGCGGAAAATGGTAAGTTAAATATTACCCTTTACCGTCACTATTATACTTGTGATCCTTTTTGCCGACTTACTGTAAAAACTTTTCCTCAATGTTGTTAACATACTTGTCTATTTGAAAGATAACCTCATTCAAATCTATACCGTAGATTAAAAGTAAGTTTTCAAACCAAAATCCTAACTAAAATCGTGAAAAAGAAGATATTTCCGTAGTTGGATGTTGAACTTGAATTGACGAATTAGTAAAACTCAGCGTTCTATTTGATCTACTAAATTACTAAGTAAATGTTTCTGTTTATCTTCATCACAAAACGCAATTGATATTTTCAGGTACAGACTCGAACAGTGAAGCGGGAGTCACTAATAACGTCGACACTTCACCCAAAAAGAAGGTAAGTTCGCACCAACACCAATATATACTATTCACATGCATTTTGTATCGCAAATACCCACTTTTGTACATTTCAAGCCAGTAGGAGCATTCAGACAATGGTAGAATATATGTATTATACAAATTTATGTAAATAGACAATACAATATTTCGCATGCGACGTTTGCAATCGCATTTTTAATTTACTTTGCAAAGTTACAAGTCAGGAAAATTGTTTATTTATTTTTGGTTTATATTATGATTTTAATTGGTTCATCTTTTGTTTTCAAACGCGAATAGGCTGGAGGGTTCGGATTTTTCGGCAGTCGAGAGAAATCGCCGAAGGAAAAGTCGCCCAAACCGAAATCGCCAAGAGACAAATCGCTTAAGTCTAGGGACAAGTCGCCTAAAGACAAAGACAAGAGAGTCAAAGATCCTAAAACTAAAGTCGCCGTTCTCGATACGTCGAACGAGAGCTCAAACCTTGATAGTTCTCTTGAGAAATCCCCGACTAAAGAAGATAAACCAGGGTTCACGAAGCCATACGAATATACGGATACAGAAAGAAGTCCAACAAGAAAATCAGTGCCTCAAGGAGCGTTTAGTTACGAGAGAGAACCTGTCAGTGATGAGAGGCAAAGAGCCGCCAACGAAACGCAAAGTCCCACCACTAGAAAGTCTGCAACCGCCTTCAACTATGCCCCAGGCGAAGACAAAAAGGTAGCAGAAAGCGCTGAAAAACGAAAGACTCTAGACGACGCGAGCAAACTGAAAACTCCAGGCATCGATTACGTTCAATCAGCAGCTTTGAAAGAAGCAGCGAAAAACGTCATCGATCCAACACTCGCTCTGTTAGACGCTGAAAGAGCGCATCACGAAACACCAGTCGCCGCCGCTATAGCTACCACTAAAACTGAAAACGAAGTACAAGTGGTCATAATCACCGGCAGATACAACCCCAAGTCTAAGAAACTAGATGATGCGAACGGAACAGTACTCGTCACTAAAGGCGTATACGACAAACACACAGGAAAAATACAGACGGACAAAGAACTTATCAACACCAAATCCGGTCAAATCACTTTCACCAACCCCGCTACTGGTAAGCAAGATGTCAAAAACGGTCACGTTGACTCTAAAACCGGACATATTTTGCTCACGTCAGGTGTCATTGACCCCAAAACTGGAAAAATCGATCCTACTCTGGCGCAGCAGTATTGCTACGTAGAGAAAGCCGCTGACAAAGTAGGCTCCAAACCAGGCAGAGAGGTCGACTTAGTCGTCATTACCGCCAAATATGATGGCAAGAATAAGAAACTAGACGCCTCACACGGTCACGTCGAAGTTTCAAAGGCCATAGTCGGTCCCGATGGAAAAGTATCCTCTAACTACGGAACAATCGATCCTCACACAGGGAAAATCGACTACATCGATCCTAAAACAGGAAAACAAGACCCGAAACAAGCCTTTGTCGACCAAAAGACAGGCAATATCCTTGTTACTACCGGTGTACATGATCCAAAATCTGGCAAAGTTGACTCTTCTCTAGGTCAACAGTTTAGCATCGTCGAAAAAGACGCGACGAAAGCCAACAGGGAAGTCAGACTTGTCGTAATCACAAGCAAATACGACTTGAAAAACAAGAAGTTAGAACCAGCACATGCTCATGTAGACTCTGTTAAAGGTGTTCTCAGCGGAACCGACGGCAAGATCTACTCCGAATATGGCATTATTGATCCCAGAACCGGAGAAATCCAAGTCACAGATTCCAAAACTGGCAAGCAAGAAGTTAAACACGCTCAAGTTGATCCTAAGACAGGCAACATTATGTTAGTGTCGGGAGTCGTCGATCCAAGAACGGGACAATTAGACACCAACCTGGGTCAGCAATATAGTATTGTTGATAAACCTACCAACACGTTCGCCGCAACAACTGGAAAAGAAGTGCAATTAGTCGCTATTACAGCTAAATACGATTCCAAAAACAAGAAACTTGAGAATACAAACGGTTTCATCGAAACTTCCAACGCCGTTATCAGCGATAAGGACGGAAAAGTTCACACAAACTTCGGTATTTTAGAGCCCAGTACTGGAAAGATCCATTACACGGATCCCAAGTCAGGCAAACGTGATTCCAAGCAAGCCGTCATCGACAAAAATGGAAGCTTTATCGTAACTTCCGGAGTCATTGACCCAAAGACTGGAAAGTCAGACTCTTCGCTCGGACAGCAATTGACGATCGTCGACAAAGACGCGCCTAAAGGACTACCTGAAAGATACGTCAATCTCGTTATAATTACCTCCAAATATGACCCGAAACACAAGAAACTGGACCTAACCAATCCCCACGTTACCTCCATTCCTGGAAAGATTACAACCGATGACAAAGTACATACAAGCTTCGGCGTCATCGATCCAAGCACAGGAGAAATCGTCGTTACCGACCCGGTAACGGGCAAACAAGAAGTGAAGACAGCAGCTGTAGATTCTAAAACTGGAAATCTGCTATTAACAAACAGGGTCATTGATCCCGCTACGGGACATATCGACTCAAGCCTTGGACAACAGATTACGGTCGTAGATAAACCGAAAGATAAATTCTCTTCCATTCCCGGGAAGGAGGTCCAACTTGTCGTTATTACAAGCAAATACGATCCCAAACACAAGAGGTTGGATAATCCCAACGGATATGTTGAAACCTCTAGAGGCGTACTAGCCGCCGACGGAAAAGTCCACTCCAACTTTGGCATCATTGATCCTAAGACTGGAAAAATTGAATATGTCGATCCTAAGTCTGGAAAAACTGAGATCAAACAAGCAATCGCAGAACCCAAAACCGGCCACCTGATCTTGTCTTCAGGAGTCGTAGATCCAAAGAGCGGAAAAGTAGATTCGTCTCTTGCTCAACAATTTGCGATCATTGACAAAGACGCAGCGAAGGCTGCCCCTGAAAGATACGTTAACTTGGTGATTATCACCTCAAAATACGATCCTAAACAAAAGAAACTTGACTTGACCAATCCTCATGTCACAACCGTGCCAGGAACATTCAGAAATGATGACAAAGTTCACACTAGCTTCGGTGTTGTCAATCCGACTACTGGAGAAGTTACTATTTCTGATCCTGTTACAGGCAAGCAAGAAACTAAAAAGGCAACAATTGATCCTAAGACAGGAAACCTATTGATCACTTCAGGCGTTGTTGACCCTGCCACTGGACATGTTGATCCTAACTTAGGACAACAAATCAGCGTCGTCGACAAACCTAAAGATACATTTTCGACTGTGCCTGGAAAGGAAGTACAACTTGTCATCATTACAAGCAGATACGATCCTAAAACGAAGAAAATTGAAAACGCCAACGGACATGTTGAAACTTCGCGGGGAATCGTTGGATCTGACGGAAGAGTACACACGAACTTTGGCGTTATCGATCCCAAATCGGGCAAGATTGAGCAAGTTGATCCTGCTACTGGAAAGACAAAGATCAAACAAGCTACTGCTGACCCTAAGACCGGTCATCTAACTCTCGCTGACGGTGTTATTGATCCTAAGACAGGCAAGCCAGACTCATCACTTGCTCAACAACTAAGCATCGTAGAAAGCACCAAACCACTTGAGAAAGAAATCCATCTTGTTATCATAACTACGAAATATGACCCAAGAACGAAGAAGATTGACCCAAGTCAAGGTACAGTTGACACAGTCAGTGCTACAATTGGCCCCGATGGCAAAATCAGATCAGCAATGGGTACTGTCGACCCCGCAACAGGGGAGATTACTATCACAGACCCACGCACAGGGAAACAAGAAGTTAAGAAAGCGCAAGTTGACCCCGCGACTGGACATATGCTCATCACAAGCCAAGTTGTTGATCCCAAAACCGGAAAAGTTGATACAACTCTGGCTCAACAATACAGCGTGGTTAATAAGACAGCCGCACCAATCTCCAAACCACCGTCTAGAGGAGAAATCCGCATTGTCATTGTCACTAGCAAATACGACCCTAGGACGAAAACTGTTGACGCCAGTAGCGGAACTATTGACGCGTCTAAAGGCTACGTCAGCGCTGAAGACGGAAAAATCCACACGGACTTTGGCATCATTGATCCAAGATCAGGACAGATACTGTACAGAGATCCTATCACTGGCAAACAAGAGCTCAAACAAGCTGAGGTCGATCCTAAGACCGGCAATATAACCGTGACTTCCGCTGTAGTTGACCCCAGTACTGGCAAAGTAGACTCTAGTTACGCTCAACAGTTTACTATTGTCGATAAGCAGAATGTGCTAAGCCCCATTATCCAGAGATCTAGTATTTCTCCCGCTAGACACACTCCTTCGCCAGTTAAAACCCCCACACATACGCCTGTACAAACGCCGCTACAATCACCTGTTCGTACATCGTCTCCTATCATATCGAGTCCGATACAGAGATCCGCGCCAGCTCCAGTCAAGCCTACTACCGCGCCGCCGGAGCCACCAAAGCGAAAGATCGTCAAGATCATGGTCATATTCACCAGAATCGACCCCAAAACAAAGAAACCTGACCTCAATACGGCTGAAGTTGAACATCTCACGGGCATCTTGGACCCGAGTGGTTTGATCGAAACTAAGTACGGTGTAATCGATTCACACAAAGGAAGTATTGTCATCACTGATCCCGCTGGCCAGAAACAGACTAAGGATGGTACCATCCTTCCAGAAACTGGCCAAATATTCATCAACTCTGGCACTATTGACCCCAAAACTGGAAAGGTTGATCCTAACTTAGGAATGATTTTAAGTGTCGCGAAACAAGACGATCCTGTAGTTGAAGTTACTACCATCACCGGACCAATCAATCCTAGAACAGGAAAAGTTAATATTGAAGATGGTATTGTAGAACATACTAAAGGCAAAGTTGATGCGGAAACGGGACATATTTCAACCAAATACGGAGTCATTGACCCGTCCAATGGAGTAATCTTTGTAACAAACTCATCTGGGTCTCAAGACACAAAACCAGTTCAAATTGATGAAAATACCGGACAGATCACGATAGTTGGAGTTGTAGACCCGAAAACTGGCAAACAAGATCCTAATCTTGGCCAAGTTCTCGTTGTAGGCATGCACATCGACCCAGTCGTAGAAGTCACTACATTTGTTGGCAAAGTAGACACGAAAAAGGGCGTCATCGAACCTAAGCACTCGGTTATTGAAAGCAGTACCGGTCTTTTCAACCCTTCCAACAACAAAATCGATACGAAATACGGTCAAATCGATTTAGTTAAGGGCACGGTTACGTACAACGATCCTAAAACAGGCAAATACGAAATCAAGGACTTGAAGGTCGACCCAGTTACTGGTCAATTCCTGCTTAGAAGTGGACAAATTAATCCCAAGTCAGGCAAACCAGACAAGGATGTTGGTAGACTGATCT
Source organism: Emmelina monodactyla (assembly GCA_916618145.1). Classification (NCBI taxonomy): domain Eukaryota; kingdom Metazoa; phylum Arthropoda; class Insecta; order Lepidoptera; family Pterophoridae; genus Emmelina; species Emmelina monodactyla. The sequence continues at coordinate 1,128,021 of OU745323.1, read as the reverse complement.
GCCTTAGAATAATTCAGAACAAAGTAGACCCCAACTCTGGCAAACAAATTGTATCTAATGAACCCAAGAATGTCAAAGTTGATCCTAAAACCAACCAAATTTGGATTGCCGGTCCCAAAGACCCACAGACCGGTGAGGTGCTTTACACAGCTGGACAGGTTGATCCAGTCACAGGTTACATTATTACGATCTATGGTCGCCTCGACCCTAAGACTGGCACAATCATCAGAGCTACTGACATCGACAAATCTCTAGTTAAAGTTGACCCAGTCAGTGGACAAATCTACACAGCTACCGGCGAACTTGATAACGAAAACCAACCTCTCTACTCGGCTACCCAAGTCGATCCATCGACTGGTGAGATCTACACTAAACTTGGCAACATTAACCCCAAGACCGGACGACTCGTTATTGTTAAGATCTTCGTCATCACACAGAAGGACGACAAGGGACGCGTTAAGGAAGTCGATCCTAAAGAATGCACAATCGACGAAACTACAGGCAGAATCATCACCACTAAAACGGTGTACTTATACCAGATTATCGATCCGATCACTGGAGAAACTATCGACGTTGACCCCGATGATCCAAGACTCAAGGGCGCTCGAACCACCGTCACTCAAACCATGACATTATCAGGCAAGATCGACCCCGTCACCGGTAGAATAAAGACGGAATACGGCGATATAGATCCCGATACTGGCGATATTGATCCCAGCACCGCTGTCAGAGACCCAGTAACGGGGCAGCTTATATTACATTACTCTCAAATCGACCCCTCACACTTTGAAGATAAGAGCGGAAACTACACCATCGAAAAAGAGACGCAAGATCTACCCGCAGATATTGACATTCAGAAAGTCCACACTAATAAATTCTCGACGTTCGGCAAAGGCGAGAGTCCGGCTCGAGGCGACGAGCCTAGAACATTCACAGAGTTTACCACAAGCGAGCATATAAGACATCAAGGATACGTGTCTTCCAGTCCGGTTTCCTCCAAAATACCGATTTCCCAGCGAAGTAAAAAGACGCCGACGCCACCCGTCGTAGTCAAGACAACTACCAAGCAACTGTTGACGAAAAACGACGAAGGCGTGACCCACAACGTCGAACAAGAAGTCGAGAACTTAGGCACAGGAGAAGTGACAATCTCGACACACACCAACAAGGTTCGTCTCATGATTTTCATTAACTTCCGTTAACCCTGGCGAGTACGACCGCCGTTTGCTATTCTTTTTTATTTGCTTTTAATGTCGGCTAGTTTTGTGTGCGCAGTAAAGCATGCTAGTGTGTGTTTAGGCGGAAAGTGTTGAGCCAGAGAAGAAGAGTCCTTTCGTGACAGCCAGGGCGGTTACCACCAGGACTGCTACCACTCACCACGACCTGGATACTAAAGCCAAGACCCAGCAGATGGAGGAGAAGACTGTCGCCCACACTGTGACGTCATCGGCTACGAGGCAGGAACAACGAGTTTTGACACAAGAAGTCAAAACCATGGTCACTACCGGAGACAAGGTAATATTCGTCGTAAGATAGGGGAAGTTAGGGATGGACATATGTCAGTTTTTAATAACAATGGAGCATGTAATCATGAGTTTGATCCTATTAATTATCATTTTGATTTTGACCCTTTATGATTTAATGAGTTTCTTTGGTTGTGGTTGATTTTGACATGAATTCTCAATTAAAATTGTTATTAAGAAATGTCAGCATCAATCAATTTCATACATCGCATGGTTTTTGATTCTAATTTTGTTTTTTTTTCTTCTTTCCATTCCCGAAACCAACATCAACTTGGGATTGCAACATGAAATCATTGCTGCATTTGAAAATGCCGCATGGTTTGGCATGGATCCTTTTACTCCTTTATAACCCGACCCATAAAACCATATTTGTGTAACTATGGTCCTATTTGTTTACTACTGTGTGTAATCTATCATTTAATCTTATTAAAACATCGTATTTTATTTCCCTCATTATTTAATTTGGTATCATTATATCTTTTGTGTTTTAATCCCTCAATATCATATCATATAAACCAACCATACCATATCATATGATATAAACCCAAACAATATAACATTACCTCAACCAAATTTATAATATCACATGGCATAAACCCAATATCATATGTTATAAACCCAATATCACGTCACATAAACCCCAAACCCCATGAACCCTCCCATTGGCATGGAGTAGTTAACTCGCCGCGGCTCGGAGAGCTCGCTAAGTTCTGGAGACTCTGGCACTCCTATAGACCTGGAGGAAGTGCCCGGATACGTACAACAACAACTAACTTACGGGGTAAGTCTATGAACTAATGAACAGTGGCTTAAACAACTCAGTTTCGGGGTAAGTCTTTTACCAATAAAAAGTGGCTAAATACGGGGGGAGTTATGGAAAGATCCAACCAACGAAAAGTGGTTAAATGAAAGGTGGTTTAAATTATGAAAAGATTGAAAATTACATCAGTTTAAAGTAAGTGATCTTGTGAGTTTGAAACATGTACAGCATGTTTGCATGCGTGTGTAAAAGTAATTTGTTTTGTAATGTTTAGATAGAAGATTCAGTATTGAAAATTGTATTTTTTTGTGCATAATTATGATTTCTTGAGTGTTTTAAAATGTGTTTTGTACAAGTTGAAAAGTTGATGCACAAAAACAAGTGTGTAAGTGTTTAAACACATCAAATGGTGAGTTACCAAGAAGATTGATAGCGCAAGCTGATTCTTATTAAAACTCAATACCTTATTAGTTTATCAAATAGTTGATTATTATCTACGTGTTTTATCTGAAATGAAATTTAGTTACTTCGATGGTTAGCGGTTAGTGTAAATCAAGTCATAGCCTATGATCGAAAGTTTTCGAGACTTTCGACTAGTGATGCAACGAATACCACTTTTACGAATACGAATAGCATTTTAACTATTCTGCGAATACGAATACGAAAAGTTCCAAATATATTAAAAAGAGAACAGTAACTTTTTCTTAAATTTAATAATCAAAAGCCACTACTGGATTTTTTTTATTCAATTTGTATTTTTTCTGTTTGTATATTTCCAGCTGTAAAAAAAGTCTTTCAGACGATACAGTAGACAGTGAAAAATATTTCTGAGCTTATCTTTTCAGTGTCGGAAAATGAACATCTTGTCGCCAAAAATGTAGTGGATCTTCAGATGGAATAAATTTGGCAGTGCGTGGTTTGATACATGTATTTCTGAATTAAAGATGCGTTTCGTTTTACATAAATTATTAATTATACAAGAATACGAATTTTCGGCGATTATGTGATATTCGGCGAATAAGATTCGTATTCGTATTCGTTGCATCACTACTTTCGACACTTTCGTGTATCTTGTTATGGTCCAAATACTTCCCCAACACCACATAACCCTCGTCACCCACTAGACGCCCGGTTCCTACACGACCACCACGACCTCCTCCGTGACGGGCGACGCGCCGTTCGGCTCGGTCCTATCCGGGATGCGCGCGCGCAGCCCCGAGCCGATCGTGACCGAGCCGGCCGAGATCGGGCCCGACGGCGAGGTCGTGTCGTCGCAGACGATATCCTCCAAGACGCGCACGGTCGAGACTATCACGGTAAGTTTCTACTGGTAAAGAGATGGATTTTTTGGTCTTTTAATAGGTTTTAGGATTTTGAGAGTTGTTGAAAGTGTGCTGAAAATTTAAGGTGTTCTTTTTTATAGATATTGGAATTAATTTGTATTTTTAAATGTATATAAAGGTTTGGATGGACATTGGTGGTCTAAACACACATTAGAAATATATGGCTTGTAAATTATGTGGTAGTAGTGACTTAGGAATTTTATTTGTAAATATTATATTATACACAGAAAATTTACATTATACATAGAAACAGCACACTATTTACAAGTATGTACATAGTGTATTTTAATGATTAGTGTACATTTAGCGCACATGTATAGTTTAGTAGTTGTAGCAATAGCTCAATGCGAATTGATGGATTCATATAGTGGATAATACACACAATGGTCTATTTAACCATTATGAATTTTTTACAACGTTTACCTCACCGCAAGTGCGCGTAATGACATGTTTATTCTTTAAAGAATATCAAATTGGTGGTACACCTACAAATTACAAATGCGAAAGCTTGTAAGTATGTATTATGTGTTTCACACAAAAACTCCTGAACGGATTTGGATAAAACCTGGTTTATAGATAGACTTTAGAGTTTGGAGTAATAATTTGGAAACTTTTTAAATCGCGGTAGCAACCCATTACTACGTTTTCCTATAAAACTACAATGTACTAACGATCCGTTAACCGTCCGTCCAGTACAAAACGGAGCGTAACGGCGTGGTGGAGACGCGCGTGGAGCAGAAGATCACCATCCAGAGCGACGGAGACCCCATCGACCACGACCGCGCGCTGGCAGAGGCCATACAGGTAAACTATGCATACATGAAGAAGGGAAATTAGGCTCTTTTCTAAGTGGAGAGGGCTTGTTTTCATGCAAGTAAATACAAGCAGATGTTGGAGGATAATAGGCTTTATTTGTAAGGAAATAAGGATTGTTTCCGTACACGTGATTTAAGCTGTAGTGTGTTATGCTCTGATTAATAAATATATGATTGTCATAGACTCTGACCCTTTCGTTATTGTCATAATAAGTTAACTTTCTATTAGTATTACAGTGTCGAGCATATTTATCCTACAAATTAGCAAAGAGATTAACTTACGTAGATCTTTTGATTTGAAAATTATCAAGCAATTAATAGTCTATAATCATAGGTTTTTGTGTTTATACAGTACATTACCTACAATTAACTCTCATTAAGTAGCAATTGTCCTTCATGACACCTTCAACTATAACCTTTTTATTTTCGCCGCCATCAGGAAGCAACGGCGATGAACCCCGACATGACGGTCGAGAAGATCGAAATCCAGCAGCAGACCACGCAGCCCTAACCCTCCACCGTCTAAATCCGCCATTTACACACCATTAGTGCCCTAGATCATCGCTAGATGGCGCTTATAGCAGTATAACTTACCGATAATGCCAACAATCACCGATAGGTGGCGCTTACAGAAGCATACGCAGTAAAAAGGCGGATAAGAAATTGTACGTCAGTTTTAGCTGTAAGAGACATAACTGCGAATATAAATCTAAGTTATTTAATTATACGACTACAATTTGGAATATATTTGATGTTGTGACGTCATAACGCACTTAGTTTCTCTAAAGTTAAGAATGCAATTCGAAGTGTAAAGGTAATTTTTTAAGCAGATAACAGCATTTTGTTTTTTTTTTGGTAAGCTTAGGCTAAGGCAAACGCATTTCGGCATCCCGGTCAATATTCGGCTTGTAGGACAAAATATATCGATGTTGCCATAGTGGAAAACGTGTTCGTGTATTAAAAATATAAAGAAAACGATATTATTATAACAGTAGCTTTAAAAATAATGTCACACGAGTTAGACCACCGTTGTTAGATTTTAAAATCTCTTTATATCTCTATTTATTCGAAATCTTCTCCATGGGACAAAAAATAATATCCCGGTTGCCTCTCTATGTCTTTGAAAAAAAAAAGTATAAGCACAATAATGCAACCTCTTAGGTACAGTCAGCGACAGAATTTATGTGTTGAAATGTCTAAAATATATAAAAGTGTTGCTATGTCTAATATAATCACCTCTTAGGTGCTACTATTTAGGAATTTAGAGTACCGTACATTTTATATGTAACTATAAGGGATCGTAGCGTTTTTTTATTCAATATTTTATATTGAGCACAATTACACACATAACGCGTTATATAATAATTATGACGGAGGATAGTGAAAACGCTAGACGGTGTAAAATGTACGTACTGGTACATATATTAAAGCGTTTGTGAATTATAAAATTGTTGTTTTTAAGTAGTTTGACGTGCCTCTCAACAATTGTTATTATATAAGTTATTATATATAAAAAATGCGATATTATCGTCCCTTTATTTAACGTATCTACTGCAGGACATTCCAACAAGCCACGTTAATGTTTTAAAATAGATTTTGCTAGACGCACGAAACGTTATTTTATTTTTTCAATGTCTATTACGGTTACTTTTTTTGGCAAAGTTTTGGTGATTTTGTGTTTTTTTTTGAGAAAAAAAATGAAACCTTTTCGTGCCGAGTTTTCAGTCATGGTAAACATGATATTTCTAAAGAAAATGACGTAGATTTTTTTTTTTATAATTTAAAGCATAAAATCACCACTACGCTGACATTGTACAATTTATAATTATAATAATAATTATTAATATATTTCACACATACTAGCATGTAAATGTAGGTTAAGTTGAAAGTTATCGCCCCTGATTTAAAATCAGATTTTTAATATTTGACATTTTATTTTTCATAATTCCGTAAAAACTACTTAGAGTTGTAAAGAATTAATATTTTTATTTGTGTCCATAGTCTATTGGGAAAATACGATGCGTATTTTACAAAATATGTAAACACATTTTAACAGTATCTGGTATCCATTTATTTTTAATGAAATTTCGATGTTGTAAATAATTGTTTATTACAAAACTATGTCTTCAACATATGCAATGTATTTTCTTGTAGACTTGTTATTATTTGTCATAATTATGAAGATGTTTATTTTTATAAGCCCCACTCCGTCTTTTTTTGTATTTACCGGAAGTTATAAAGTATAGAAATAAAGTGCTTTGTTTTAAAAATGTTTTTTTATTTATGTCGGAACACAGGTTGAAGATTATTCTTTTTGTGATTTTGGAAATGACTAATAAAGCAAGGCGCCGTGCTTACAAAAACTAATTTGGTACAGTCAGCCCGTTTTACCCCTGTTCTTCATACATTTAAAGTCATAATTGTTATTATTATCCATATAAAGTACGTTGATTGTAGCAATTGAAATTGTAATAGACTTTGTGCGTCATTTCAATTAGTTTATGTGGTTGTAGTCATTTAGTATTACAAAAAATAACTGCAATTAAATATTCAACTCGTATATTTGTGAGTAAATAGAAGAATTAAAAATAAATATTAAAATGACAATGAGAACCATACTAAAATTTGTTTGTCAGTTTTATAAGTTTATACCGGGTGTTTAGGAAACAATGGATAACCTCTGAAGGGCTAATAGTAGAACTAAAGGCAAGCCTAAAAAATAATTGATAAAAAGTATAACCCTTACACTGCTAGAAATATGGCGCTTTAAAAAAAACTTCATATTTTTTTGACTGTGTTCATAATTTTACTCGTAACGAGGTCAAATCACTTAATACCATCATAATTTCTGTGCTAAAATAATTAATATTAACCGCATCAGTGAATAACTACCAAATAAAAAAACTAACTGGAGTATTTTTCTCAAAAAATAATGTTAAACTTTTGATTTGTGTAGAATTTCTAAAGAAATATTTTTGATGTGGAACTTTTAACAGCTCTAGTGTAAAAAAATAATATGAAAGCAACAGTGGCCAATGATTTCAAAATATTCCTGGTTTAATAACGTTTTTAAAAAGATGTAATATGTCGTTATTGTAATGAAAAAATATTGAACTAATGGTATTAGTGTGTAAAATGGGTTAATTATTTAAGGGTTATACATTTGTTTCCTGGACACCAGGTATATGACTGGCTAGCTTTCCGCCCCGCGGTTTCACCCGCAGCTAATTTTAGTTTTCATCCCCTATTTTATCCCCTTGGGGGCATAGTTGATCAAAATCCTTGCGGATGCCTACATCATAACATCTACCTGCATGCCAAATTTCAGCCCGATCAGTCCAGTTGTTTGGGCTGTGCGTTGATAGATCACTATCCTTGCGTTCCGTAAATCGCTTACAGAACTGTGAACGTTCAAATCGCTTACAACCGTTCCGATTACTTTTAGCGCGATATTGACAGTTATTGCGTAAATTTAAGTTTTGACAGCGCTTACGTCGACCATGCTCCAAAGTGTTGGTTCTTTGAGCGCAATGTTAATGACTTTATCGTTCTCACCCATCGTCGACAATGGACGCGCTCTCGCTTCAACGGAACGGTGATGTGACACTTTTATCTATTTGCGGAACGCAGGGTATATCAGTCAGTCACCTTAGTGATGGAAGAGAAGAAGTACCTAATGTTTTTATTATGTATTATCATTTTTTTTGTGTAAATGCATAAATTATAAATAAATAAATAAAAATAAGTAAGTTAAGGGACTAGAAAGTTGTTGAGAAGCTTAGTATTTTAAATACTTATGATTTTAAACAATTTCTACGACCTTTCTATTAGTTAGACATCTGTAAGGTCGGCCGCATAAGTAGCTAGGTACCTAAACAGAATCAAAAGTTCAAAAAATCTGAACACCAGTTAGTCAGCAACTCATGCAACAGTTGTTATGCGTATTATGAACATCTTCAACTTAAGCTTCGTTTGCGCTCTTGTCACTTCAAAAACATCTAATGATTGTTAGGTGCTCAGATGTTTTTAAATGTTTGGATTCTGTTTGTTTAGCTAATATTGCGGCCGACTGTACCTACCTTGCGGTTGGAGATACCATTATCAAGGTTTCGGGTTTGATTTCCGGTAGTCGTTTTGGGTAGTTTTGTGTTTGGGCCTAGAGTTCACTGTTGAATTTGCATTTGACTCTCGAGTTATAGAGAAATTTGCCAAAAACTCAGAATTTTACTATAGAGTCTACTAGACTAGAGTTTTATATCTTTATAAACTACTAGTGGCCGCCCGCGACTCCGTTCGCTTGGAAGTCGGTTTCCCGTGGGAATGAGATGTTTTCCCGCGGTAAAAAGTACCCTATGTGTTATTCTGATGTACCTATAACCTATATTACTGCAAGGTTCATCCAAATCCATCCAGTAGTTTTTACGTGAAAGAGTAACAAACATCCATCCATACATCCATACATCCTCACAAACTTTCACATTTATAATATTAGAAGGATGCACTTTATGCCCAGGGGCGGATCCTGCTTTGGGGGGGGGCTCATACTTTATGGTTATTTTCAGAAGTGGCATAATATTTGAAACTTGGATGGAAGGTATAACCGTTTAGTAACGAAGGTTTCTGTTTTGCTTACCCTACAGTAACTAATTAAGTATTTTAAATAAATATGTCAGCAATTAAATGATGACGCTAATACAGAGTACCTTACTAACTAGGATTATAAATAGATCAATTTCTGCGGTTAATTATAAAACCGGTTTTCATAAACAGATACTTTATGTGTAGGAAGGAATTTAATTCTAGGGTACTTCATTAAGTTCTAACATTATTTATTTATCATAGTCACAGGATGTAGTGGCTTATTGAAAACACAAGTTCAATGGGAATTAACGAATTAATTATTAGCTACTTTTTGTATAAGATTTTATAGGTCATCCGTTTCAAACACGTTTTAAATAATCTGCTTCTAAATATGTTTTCCTATATTTAGTTTAATCTTAGTCAATATTATATGACAACTAATGTAGATTTAAAAGTATGTACGATCGTACTCGGAACTATTAAAAAACAAAGTCTATTTATGTCTAGTTGTAACCTACTTATTTTTGCGCTTACTTCATCTAACCAAAATGTTTTTTTTCGAATAGGTCTAAAAAAATTATCATAGTTTATAGCCAATAACTTAATCGTTTGTTAAGACAAATTTAACTTATCTTGGTGTAGTGTAAGTGTAGCGTTGAATCTGCGCGAAGTTTAAGCGGGTTACTAATTTCTTTTAAAATATGTCTGGTTTAGTAAACCAGTTTAGGGAGGGGCCACATGGAAATTAATTTATTGTTACTTTATCTCGGTTATGATTATCGAAAATATTGATCTTGAAATTAGTTTTCCTTTTTCTCCAATCTATGTTATGTGAATTTTAGCGTCAGTACCTACTTTTCTTAGACAACAAGAATGTTTTGATATAATTAAAATAAAAATCGGTAAAATGATTCGGGCAAGGGATATTATTATTGTAGGATTAAAGTTTATTTATAAAAGAAGGAGCTTTTCTGCACAAATACCTGTAGGTTCGATTCCATTTGAAGCTTGTCGTTGCAAGTTGGAATAAGCTTTTGGAGAGCTTTAACAATTTAATAAGAATTGGGCTGAATACATAGAACCATTTAAAACTTTAACAACAAATTAAATTGTATGAAAAGTCACATAAGTAGTGCTTCTATAACACTATAACTAACTGATCAATATTTTTTCTATTACATTTTAAGAAGCAGTAAAAATACAACACATCGTTAGGTATCCAAAAAAGCTTTCTTACAACCAACCTCTTCGCTCACCTATAATTTTTTTTTACACATTATTTTAAGCCTAACCATAAAACAAGATTACCACTGGATATTTTTTCTATTGCTATCAATCTGAGTCACAATGGTTTTTTTATATTAAATAGATGTTACACTGATTGCGGTCAGTAGTGGAACAACTACGTTAGTGTATGGTGGGAGCGACACGCAAGGTTTATTAGTAAGGTAAGTCTAATAACTTTTTTTTTATTGGCATTATAAGGATTGAGTAACCTTTGCCCTGTTGGGGTTTAAAAAAAACAATGCGTAGGATGGGTTACAGTTAATTTTGTAAGTAGTTATGCCTACAGGTGTTATGTTTTTTTTATTGGGTACGTGCTTGTATCTATTAACTTTCCTACAGATAAAGTTAATTATGGAGCAAATTAAAAGTAGTTTGTCAAGTTTACTAACTTTACTTTGCAATTAAAATTTTATCGTCTGACCGATAAACTTTGCGTGTCTTTGTGATATCAGAGCTAAGTTATTTTATTCTTTTTATATAACTAGGTGTCAAAAAATTCGGATTTTTGTTTGACAAATATACCTACACTGTTTACAAACAATGGGAAGAAATGTTACGTTGTTCATGAAAAATACTTTTTATTTGATTATATTTCGTAGATAAGACATTTAATTGAAATAGTTTATTGACACAATTATTTATTTTCCTCAAACGCTGCCGATCTATCATCAAAACGCCATAAATTAGATAACATTTAACTAAACAATTTAATTGTTAAAACCAACAGAAATACCGACAAATGACACAGTTTTCCAAAAGATAATTAACAAGTTTAATTTCAGTTAACTCATTTCTTTTATTCGGAGTTTGTGCGTGAAATTGTTTTCTTTCGTGAATTTTGTGTTAAAAATATTTCACATGTAGTCGGTTTATTTACGTTTTGGTTTTTTTTATATTTAATGCAATTAACAATATCTTAATATGGTTAAATGTAGGTACACTAAATAGGTAGGTACAGTGATTTTGTCAAGCATGTAGTAATCGACAAGGCGTTTAACAAATTACTTACAAATTAAAATATTGTTTTTTATACTAAATTAAGCAATTAGGATTTGAAGAGTTAGTGATTGAACTGTACATATCCAACGACTTAATTGCATTTAAAATAGACTGATTATTGTAAAAAATATAGTTTTATGGAGTGTTCTAAACAGTTAACTTATAAAAAGTGCAACGTAAAGTAAAAAGCGCAGATTTTGAGAAGTTTAAAATACTAAACATACTTATTTAATGTATATCTCACTTTGTGTAACCAAATCCGGGTAATACCAGAAATAACTCCCATAAAGCTCAGTAGGTATTTCGTTCTTTGAATTTAAATTGTAGAATTTGGAAAAAGAGCATTTTAAACTTTATAGACAGGTGTTAAAGTTTTTGTGGTGAGGTGAGATAATCCTTAAATGTTTAAAAAAGCTTATATCTTAATAAGAATAGTGTGCTTTTGTTACGGTCAAGTAGAAAAAGCTAATTTGCATAAGCATTTCAATATTAACCTAGTACCTAGTAAAAAAGAGATATAACTTAGGAATATTAATAAAAGCCTTATGAAGACATCCAAAAATAAAAAGGTTGATATCTATCTAATAATTTACCTTTGAAAAAAACAGAGCGACACATAGGAACGAATAAATAAAATAAGTTATAAAAATAAAATAAGTTATTTAACACATTTTAGAACCATTATTAGACAATTGCACGATAGTTTATTTTATAGCCCAGTTTTCTTCAGTTTACGAGTGTCAATTAGAACCTAAACACTATTTTAAATAATACATAACTTGTGTTCTTTGTATTTATTTTAAAGTGTTTTAACTACATGTGGGAAAACTCGGAAGAAGATAGACAATCCTAATGGAAAAATTGTGCCTCAGCTTTATTATTTTCGTTAAAGCCTTTTCAAGGTCTTTTTAAAATCGGACCGGTTGTTTTTTGTTTTGCTAATGTTTAATGGAAAATATACCATAAAATATTCCTAAGGCCAATTTATATGGGTTTAACCTGTTATTGAATACTTATACTACTTTATCTTATTTGATTCTATAGATAATTATTTCACTTTTTTATATTGAGTTTCTCCAAACATTTGATAAATTAATTAATTAGGCAGTCTGTATGTACTTTAACTCATAACTCTCAAAAATAGTTATCCGAGTGTAATCTAGAGTTGTACCTAACTCATTATTAGTAAAAACACTTTTTATCTACTTTCATGTGGCATCCTGGCTATTTTTGGATAATTTTATTGTACGAATTAATTAGTTACATTTAATATAAAGCTGTGTATATTATTGTATACGATTGATTTTACGAAACACCTTGATTTTAACTTCATAATATCCTATTAGTTAATTGTCCATTTGCCTTTATTTTTGTAGTTTAGCCATAAATCTTTTCAGCTACGTGGTATGGTATGGATCAAATTGGCCAGTATCTCCAAAATCAGTATAATAATGCGTATGTTGGCAACGGATTGTATGCGCAGGATTATGATTATAATGTGAGTTTGGGTCGCACGCGCATTCTATTTTTTTTTCATTTTTACAAAGTAGCCCCTCTTTTCTGCTGAAGAAATGCGTAAATTTTTGGCTAACGGGTCTGTTGAAATAAAATATTAAGAGGAGATTATCTCATTAGGTTCATAAAAACCAAATCTAAAGTCATCAATTTAACCTATTCATAATTATTACCTTTTGTCCGCAGCTTCGCATGCATTAAATTAGGAGTAAAACCCTTTCTCTATACTATGTTCAAAAATATACCAACCTTCCTCTTCAATCACTCTATCTATTACAAAAACCCGCATCAAAATCCGTTGCGTAGTTTTAAAGACTTAAGCATACATAGGGACAGAGAAAGCGACTTTGTTTTATACTATGCAGTGATACCTACAGTTCTTTAAAAGTAGCTATAGGTTTAGCTCCCCGTTAAGAACTATCACTATTAAATAGGCTAACTAATTCCATCACAGTAGCTGAAGGTATTCGTCTGTACTTATTCCCAGAACGTAACCATGTCAAGTCTCTGGTCCGTGCTGACCTACGCCGCGGTGGCGTGGCTCTCCCAGCAGGCTGCAGGGCAGTCCTTCACAGACTTCTCCCGGGGGATCCAGAAGGAGATCCAGGCGGCTAAGCATCCGATTGAGGAGTCGATCGTCACTATAGGATCATCGCAGTGTAAGTTTAAATAAATATAATAAATAATAAATCTCCAGACTGACACACTAACGTGTGGCCCAAAACTAAGCAAAGCTGAGAAAGATTGAGGAGTCGATCGTCACTATAGGATCATCGCAGTGTAAGTTTAAATAAATATAATAAATAATAAATCTCCAGACTGACACACTAACGTGTGGCCCAAAACTAAGCAAAGCTTGTACTATACCACACATTGGACTAGGGGAGAACCTAGTTACACACAGACATGAGCCAATATTGAAAAACATTTTTTACGAAATTGGCTTAGCAGTCCGGTATATATGTTACAGCCAAAGTAATAAATCTGGATATTATTTATACTGTCTAGCCATTATATATAATGCCTACTCAATTTAGATAAAGTGATAATTGACACAAAATTAATCACATTAACTGGCTATTTTATAGAATATCTTCGAAGACTTGGATAATGTAATAAAACAAGTAGATATTCGTTTGTGTTATGGCTAAAACCCGAAGCGCGGCTGCACCTAGTTTTAGCCGGTTAGAAACATCAATAGGTTAGGTTAGTTAGGTTACTTCTTTGATACCGCCCAGAAAAAGGAGTCCCGCGTAGCGGGACTCCGTCGACTCATGATTGAAGCCAGTTTTTATATATATAGGAATATATATTTTTGTTACATTCGATCGCGCCACGCGGCAGCGGGATGAAGTGCGGGAGGGGTAACAAGTCGGCTAGGCCATATTATTACTTTGGCTAACTTTGACACGCTATTATGAATAATGTCCAGATAAAGTGATTAATTTATTACATTGTCTAGTCAATTTGGCTATTATAAATAATTACCAGTCATTATGTAAAATATCCATTTAATCACTATGACTGTAACATATATACTGCTGCACCACAGAGGTCGTCGGAAATACCTATTGGAGATGTAATATGTGGATAGGACGTAGACACTCATGTGAGGACGTCGTTTCTTTCGGTCTACTGATAAGCTGATGATCGATACCTATATGTAATTGACGTTCATCAAATGTAATGAAATTACTTAATCATGAAATAAATATTATGAAAAAGAACTAAGAAAGGTTATCTTCTTTTTAAGGTACCTACTGTTGATTCGATCTTTTGCGAATTTGCTGTTGGCATTGTTAGGAAGATATGTTTTGACTGGCAATAAAGAAAAACTACGCCTTAATTGTGACTTTTAACTGATGAACTGTATTGCACAGGTGCCAGCGTGAAGAAGATCTTCGGCGTCGATTACGACCACGTGAACAACAGCGACAGTAAGCCGGACCTGAACAAACTCAGCCTCAAACTGTTTACCCCGTAAGTTGTTTAAGGGCAGGAATGTAAGCAGGAGCAGCGGCGCTTGAACGTTTTAATTTTCCGTGTCTTTTAGCTACTGAAACCAAAGTTACATCTGGTTTTGAGCGCACCGAGAGGGACTAACTGATTCTTATAAGTTAGGTTTTACTTTAAGGGTAATTTCTAAACGCAAATTCTGTTAAATCAAATCAAACCAAAATCAAAATTCTTTTATTCATCATAGATATGTAACATGTACTTAATGAACGTCCATGTTACAAACTTCGAGACCGAGAGAAAAAAGACGGCGGAAAAAAACTCCCAGCACTATACAATCATAATGTGTACATTCAGTGAACATATAAATTATTTTCTCGTACCTCAACTCAACACTATAAAAGTAAAAACTATATGTTATTTAATTAAAGTCGTAGATAGAGTTGTATTAGGGGTTCAACGATGCCCCATTATTAGTTTCAGATGGGACAAAATTTGACTAATATTCCTACTTGTGATTCCTTAAAAGGATTTTAAGGTCATTGCAGGAATTTAGGTGGGGCTACATTCCTTTCTGTACTATATTAGATACCAGTGGTCGCCCGCGACTCCGTTCGCGTGGAAGTTGCCTGTGGGAATGAGAAGTTTCCCGGTAAAAAGTAACCTATGTGTTATTCTGATGTATAACCTATAGGTATTACTGCAAAGTTTCATCCAAATCCATCCAGTAGTTTTTAAGTGAAAGAGTAACAAACATCCATACATACATCCATAGGTACTATAAAGAAACAATATTTATCGGCCTGTAGATTAATCATTTCTTTAATTAATTATGAATTAGTAGGAAATACAACATGAAGCCGCCATTAGATTCAATCCCAATCCGCGCCAACCGGCAATGACGCCAACCAGTGATGTCCATCGAATGCTAGGGATGTCCAGTTACCGATTACTTTTGTTTTACAGCTAACAATACTTACAAACTTTCACGTTTATAATATTATTATAATTATAATATTAGTAGGAAGTAGGATCAACTTACCCTTCTCCCCAGGTCGTACAACACGTCGTACAGCCTGGGCGACGCGGCGCGCTACATCCCGCGCGACCCGCTGTACCGCGCCGGCGGCGACCTCGTGATCTTCATACACGGGTTCACGGACGACCCGAGTAAAGATAGCTTCAAGAATATTAGCTCGGCGTTCTCCTTTACTGGTGAGTTGGCTTTTATTAACTAACGGCCGAAATATTCTACTATAGTTAAAACCTGGGTAATTGGAAACTGCTAGTTTTGTTTTTTATGACGTGTCTCTGTCATTTCCATATCAACAGCTATCTACCATAGTTATTGCGACGCAAAAACATGGATAATAGTTACCATAGGCCCCGATTCTGAAAACACTCTCTAAAACTAAATTAAAAATATCACTATCACTTTCTCATGCTTTGTTTTAGAAAAAGACAGATAAGTACATTGGTCTCACTAAATTTAGTCGACATCAATGTAAACTAGCCTAGCCTAAAATTGCCTTCACTGAGTCATAATGCACAGTTTGACAGGACTAAAATGATTACCTGTCTCTGTCTTATACTATTGATGAGTAAGTGACGGCGATAATTTTAGTTTAGTTTAGAGAGTCTTTTCAGAATCGGGGCCATAGTTACACAAATAACAAGGCGTCAAAGGTTAGTAGAATATTGGTTTCGGCCGTAAATTCTTTTGGCTCTATCTTTTGAAATTTTCTTGTGGGAAAACAGTTGTAATGTTATTGAATAGGTATCTAATTTTAATCTAATGCGTACGTTTTTGGGCGTAATAGTCGCCGTACTTAAAAAAAAACTAGGTAAAGCAAAACGCAAAATGCGAATTAAAATATTTGTTATTAATTAATGACCGGGTGATAGAGTTCTAAGAAGTGAGTAAGGCCTGTAACGTTTAGTTAGGAAGTGACCAAGAAAGTCGTGATGGTCAAACATTATAATTTAGGAACATTTCCTCGAATTTAAATCATTTTTTATATACCTACTAATTAATCTCGAAAGTTTATACCTACTTATATGAAGTTTCTCTCTCAAGATCCAAAGCTAAAACTTATAAGAACTTGATTATATTTAATTTAGGTAGGCACGTATACAAAAAAGTCAGAATCAAGTTTCTTTGAACTCTATTATGTTTCGTTTGGAAGTAATAAAAACAGAAGGTACTTATCAAATCACCATTGATTGCTGCTAATAACTTTTGTAACCTGTTTTCAAGTAAGTATAATAACTACTGACGACCAACATTAATTTAGAAGAAGGTAAGGTATCTGATTAAGTATGTTGGTTTATGAAACTACTTCCAAAACAATACATACAGAAAAATAATGCTAAACAATTAAAAAATGCCGGTTAATTCTTTATTATCAATACTACAGAATCATTTTACAAAATAATCAATACAAATATGAAATGAAATGAAAATCTGAGTTAGGTGGGTTAATCAATTTAAAAAGAAATTTTCCAGTGCATAGAAAACATTTATGTACTACTTACCTACTTTAAAATAACTCACTTTTCTGATTTTTGTTTCAAAATTTAAATTGAATTAATAATAAGAACACGTCTTAAGTAGGTTGATGATGTTGCAGATTAAAGTTATAGTCCAAAAAAGTAAAAGATTTATATGATTTTCGATTCAAAGGCCTCTAAGAATCATCATCAGTATATTAACTCACTTTTTATTTTCATTAACTCCGGGAATTCTTCTTAAGTAACTTACTCAACTCATAAATACGAGGGTAGAATATTTAATTACGTTTAATAATGTTTAGTTTTCTGGAATACTAAGTGCCTTAAACCACATAAACTAAGTCATGACGCACATTGATTCAAATTTGCATATCTTTGCAATCTTACATATTTACGGAAATCAAGATTTCACCATAGTTATTTAGTATCTTACTAGGTAATGTAGGTTCCTTCCGTGGAGAACAATTAACGGGAGAAAGGAATTATATTAATGTTAAGTGTAAGCCGTGAAATGAGTTAATTGGTGATTTGTTGGGCAAACGATCTTAAAGCGAAAAATATATTTTTTGATTGTCCTAAACTGGCACCTCGAAATCTCAAAAAACTAAAAGTTTATAAATAATATGGAATAATTTAATTTTTAAGGTTTCTATAAAATTTGCAACTCAATAATTTAAAGGTAAAAATTTAAAAACCTATAAAGTGTAAACGCCCAAAATCCATTTTGCCCGCATGTGACACAAAGCCTGTTTTACATTAAAATTACTAACATATGTATATAGAAAAAAACCGAAAGATGAGTACATTACAGCTTACAAACTATAAATGGAGAATCCTTCAATTGTTTCATAAATGCCGCATGAAAGATAGCATCATTTGTACCACAGCACTCTCATAACAATAACCAAGTAAATAGATGCAATTATCTTCATTACACGGTACCTAAGTATAAACACGTATAAATCTATTGCAACACATCTTTAGAAATAATCTAGGTTTTATATCTGTGAGTCACGGGTCGGTTGACAAACAAATAAGATAAAATCAAGATGTAGGTAATCCGATTTGCAAATGATTGGTAAGTGCGATCAATTGTATTTATTTTATGCAGATGCCCGATTAGGAGTGATTTCTCAATAAGATATTGATTGTTAACGTGCACTGGTTTATAATAAAACATTATTTTTTTCTGAGAGCCTATAAAAGCTTAAGTTTTTCATAGTCGACCTTACGGCTTGTCATACTAGAGCACTATAGGTACCTATTACACAAACTACCGTTTAAAGAAAAGTTGCCACAACTTCCTATCACAAGCTTGGAGAAACACGAGATGACATAAGGACGCCTTGCTTGTTAACAGAGATATTCTATAAAGTGGTTTATCCTCTCAAAATATTTTAAACAAAATGTGTGCGGCGTTTATTTTGATTTTTACATACCTATAGAACTGGCAGGCACGGAAAGTAGTAGTAGGTACGTAGGTATGTGTTAAATTTTATTCTGGTTTAAAATACGCTTTTGCTGAATGCACTCCTAGCCAGCAGAGGGTTATATACAGTTATATTATATATCTTCCCATTCTTCAAAAATCTTATTGGCACTGTTTATATTAACCCTTAGCCCATTAACCATGCAGAGTTCTAGGAACTCTATAAGGCCTTTGACTTTTAGTAAGGAAATGACCAACCGTAGACTTGGAAGGTCTACGTGGAAAATTGCAGTTATTAATCGATGGTCAAACATTATTAGCTAGAAACGATTCCTCATATCTTACTTACAAATTTTTTAATCCATCTCAAAGTATTTTGTAAGTGGTAGAGTCTAGCTGTAGGCTCTGTCTGTAGCGATTACTGGGCTGACTCGACCGGTGAAATACCACCGTCGCACAGAAAACCGACGTGAAGTAGGGACGATGTTCCTGCGTTTCGTTCGGTGAGTGCGGTATCCGGTGCCCAATTTCTCAAAGGCCAGCAACGCACCCCCAACACCCACAGTGTTGCGGGGAGTCATGGGCGGCGGTGATCACTTACCATCAGGTGACCCGCATGCTCGTTTGCTCCCTTTATTATATAAAAAAAGTATACTTATTGAGATTTTACTTTTAATTTTGCATTATTAATGCTTATTTATTAATTTTGGCGACTGGGACTCGAACCCAGGACCTTTGGAAAACCGGTCCAATGCTCTGACCACTAACGTCAGCTATATGACGTAAGCACATAGATACTAGAAGAAATTTCGGTGGGTCAACGTAGCGGCGCGGTAGCTCACTGGTCAGAGCATTGGACCGGTTTTCCAAAGGTCCTGGGTTCGAGTCCCAGTCGCGTAATTCTCGGAGGCCCGCTTTCGCTCCAAAAGTCTACTTATTGACGAGCTCGTAACTCACCTCGTTAACCACCCCTCGTGTTGCAGAGCTCGGCAACAACGTGATGGCGCTGGACGGCAGCTCGCTGATCCAGTGGCTGTACCTGCGCTCCACCACCTACATCCGGTTCATGGGGGAGCGGCTGGGGGAGGCGCTGGCCGTGCTCGTCAATGGTGAGGTTGCAAAAAGGGCTAATACATTAAAATCTAGTCATCATCATCATTACGTAGTATAAATCCACGTCGCTAATTCTGTCTGTTTTTTTGTTTGGCCGCTAACTCCTCCTTAAGTCCGTAACGGATTTAAATGCGGTTTTCTCCATATTTTAGGGTATTTATTCATTTAAATTTGTAAATAAAGAACGTTTGGAAAAAGTTTTTTTAAGTAAACTAAAATTCAATGTTTCGGGAACAAGTCGCCCAAAATTACACCATTGCGAAGCGTGGGCGGGTCAGTAGTATTCTTATAATCTAGTAGAAGGATAGTTTTTTTTATTATATAACTAATAAAAGCCTACACTTAAACAGAGTTGGATTCCTGCCTTCTGAACTAGTGTTAACTGTATCTCAGAAGGCGTAGTAGGATAGTGTTCTTCTGTTTTTATGAGGGATGGGATAATGATGCCTGTTTTCACCAAGGTTCAGTAAATTTGCAGTGTTTAGAGACTTAAATTCAAATAATTTGCCAAAAAATTTTTTTGGAATATGCTTGCACTAAAGGTAGGTAATTGATAACGCCCTTTAAAGCGATCTCAAAGACCGTTTATGGGCGTTTTAGGAAACGTTGGTGAAAACTAACGAAATTCTTCTAAATCATTGTTTCGACCAAAAATAGTGTAGTGTGTGTAGAACATAGTGTAGAAAAAATATTTTTAACAATACAAAAATTGGGTAATTAAATAGTAACACAAAAAAATATAATAATATCTGAGTAACATACTCATTAACATAAGGCTATCGGCACCTAAACTAGAAAAAATCTGTATTATAGATGCCGATGGTCGTGTAGTTACCATAAGTCTGTCTTTAAATAGTTTATTAAGTTCAGGTTTGAAGGGCAGGATACCTACACAGGGTATTACTGACACCGAGATTAAACATAGTCTTCAGTATTTTGAGTTGACAACGATCTTGATTTTAAACGCTACACGAGATTGTGTGGTACCAGCCTACATCTACATGTGACTCAACTGCTTCCCTATTGTAATAAAAAGCACTACTAACTGAGGTTTTACAAGGTCGGAAGTAAAGTGCAAGGTCATAAAAGGCTAATTAATAATACTTAGTAACTGTTGAGGTTAAATCGTGGTTATAGAAAAAACTGTGCGCGATTTAAGCTCAACTAACGTCAACACGTCATTCAATCTAATTGAATTTTGTTACAAAAAAGAGCAAGTTAAAATTGCAGGTTTATTCTAAAAAGGTTGACGTAAATAAATATATTTCCTTTATTATATAGGTGACCGGTATCAACCCTCGAAATGGCTAATGCCTATCCTAGAATTTTTGAGAACTCTAGGTTGGGCAAATTTTGCTTACCACATAATGGCTAAACCCACCTAAGATAAATCACGAAATAGTCATAAACACATAAACACCACAATTACATAAGGTAGTAAACATCTCGGATACCGGAACTTCTTCTCTTGATTTATACCCATACTTAAAATAGTCATCTCAAGCATATCAACATTCTTACATACCGCAGTAATGGCAAAATTAAGTTGTTATTGAAGATACAATTTATTTGTTTACTACTAATACTAGAGCAATTTGTCCTAAGGTAAAGTGTTTATACGTAACAAGACATAAATGGAGATAACTAGTCACGCAATACCAAATCGATGCCACATTGTTGCACTTGTAATAAGTTTATTATTAGCTCACATTATTACATAGTATAAATCCAGGTCGCTATTTCTGTCTGTTTTTATTTTATGTTTGGCCGCTATCTCCTCCTAAACTACGTAATGGATTTTGATGCGGGTTTCGCCATCTTTTAGGATGTTTACTCATTTAAATTTGTAAATAAAGAAAATTCTGATAAAGTTATTTTAAGTTAGCTAAAATTCAACTTAACGGGAACAAGTCGCGCCAAATTACACCATTGGGTCGCTAGTTATGTAAAAGTCCTACTGTCTTACAATATTATTAAAAACATAAAAAAATTACCGTCATTGTTTCAACGAAATCGTTGTAACGAAAACGAAAATGTTGAGCAATATAAGGGATTGCCTTTAATATAGTTAGTCCTCTTCTATCACAATGAATGTAAAGAGATGACCAGTCCACACAGAACCTAATAAAATCCTAAAATCATTTTTCGTAAAACATTGTCAAATACTGTACTGTGGCTCCGATAGGGATACTTCTTATTTTTGTCTTAGGTACCTACATATTCTAAAACATTACCTTCCCTCTATAGCAGTTGGTGAAAAAAACAAGGAATTCCATTAACTAAATCTGTAGTTATCGATTATTCTTCAAGGCCCTGAGATCGTGATATCAAAAGTGATTTTAACTTTTGTAGGTATGTACTGTTAGCGGTAAAACAAAAGTAATCGGTAACTGGACATCCCTAGCATTCGATGGACATCACTGGTTGGCGTCACTGCCGTTGGGCGCGGATTTGGATTGAATCTAATGGCGGCTACATGTTGTATTTTCTACTAAATTCATATTTAATTAAAGAGATGTTTAATCTAAAGGCCATATATTGTTACTTTATAGTACTAACAATAAAATACCTAATATATCCCTATCTTTCAGACGGTCTGGTCCCTAATATATCCTTTCTTTCAGACGGTCTGGTCCCTAATATATCCCTTTCTTCCAGACGGTCTAGACCCGGGTCGCATCCACATAATCGGCCACAGCCTCGGCGCGCACGTGGCGGGGTTCACCGGGCGCCGGTTCCGCGAGCAGACCGGCCGCAAGGTGGGACGGATCTCCGGGCTGGACCCGGCCGGGCCGTGCTTCAGTGAGGTGGGGACTTAGTTAACTAAACATGGAGGTTTCGTGTAGTTTTTGTAGAGATTTAAGATATTTGTGTGTTCTTTCGGATTTTAAACAATTCACGTCAAACTTTTCTCGGTGCGGTATTAAACTGTTTTTGAACCTACAATTAATTTGCCGTTAAAGAGTAAAATTACCAACAAAAAATGAAAGATTAATTAGTACTTATCGACTTTCACGAATGCATAGTTACATGCATACATAGCGTTAAGGTTTCTAGTAGATTCTTATCTCTCCAAATTCCTAGATTTTACATTTCATCTCGGGAATTTTACCATTCTACCCAAGGCGCTTTATAACAAATATTAATTTTCCAGGTGGAACCGAGTCTCCGTCTCAACAAAGAGAACGCCGCCTTCGTGGACGTCATACATACAGACGGCGGCGTGTACGGGATCCGGGATGCCTTAGGTTGGTGTGAGGTTCTATTGATCATGTCGTGGAACTATTGAGAAGTAATTTAGTAATTAAGGAAAGCTTTCGACACTGTATACGGTGTGTAAGAATACTGCGTCTGAAAACGAAAACTAGGCATTGCTGGAAGCGGATGGAGCAAAATAAATCTCTTTAATCGTGCGATATTTTATTTGAACTATGCGATTTCAGGGTTATTTAAAATCAAATAGTACTAAAACATTGCAAAAACGTCACTAATAACGCCCCCAGACAGTGGCTTTGTTCAAACTTACAGAACTGACAGTTGAGACCCTCACTTCCAAGCAATTCTCATTCCAATATTTTTTGTTAATTTCCTTTTAAGGTATTATATTATAGGTATATAGGGTTCTATGTAGATACCCCCTATCTATACCTGCAGGCCACGTGGACTACTTCCCCAACGGCGGCTCGTCGCAGCCCAACTGCCTGTTCCAGACGTGCAGCCACAGCCGCGCCTGGCTGCTGTTCGCCGAGTCCATCGTCAACAACACCGCCTTCCCCGCCGTGCGGTGCGAGGACTGGCGCGCCTTCCGGCGGGAGTTGTGCGACTTCACTGATATCAGGTGGGTCATGAGACGATAGCGGTTTAATGACAGATGACAGACAGTTAAACAAGCCTGGCTGCTGTACGCCGAGTCCACGCCGAGTCAACGAGCGTGCGGGTCACCTGATGGTAAGTGATCACCGCCGCCCATTACTACCCGCAACCCTGTGGGTGTTGGGGGTGTGTTGCTGAGCCTTTGAGAAAATTGGGCACCGGATACCGCACTCACCGAACGAAACACAGTCGTCCCTACTTCACGTCGGTTTTCTGTGCGACGGTGGTATTTCACCGGTCGAGTCAGTCCCAGTAATCGCTGCAGACAGAGCCTACAGCTAGACTCTGCCACTCCAGCAATGCATGGGATGCATGATAGCGGTTTATTAACAGATGACAGACAATTAAACAAGCCGCGCCTGGCTGCTGTACGCCGAGTCCATCGTAATATTAGGTTTGTAGAGGTTAGTTAACGACAAAAAAAAGTGCTTTGCAAGACGAAATATTCATGATATCTGATGAGGTACTAGCCTGCCGCCCACATCTTCACATGTTGCATGGAAATAACTTATGTTTGTTACTGAGTACCGCAGCAGTTCAAGAGATTTTCTATTATAAACAAACTTAACAATAAAAAAAATATGTAACTATACAGTGCAAAATGTCCTAAGTTGTAGTTCCAAAAATTTTCATTGGCATATCAAATACCTCCATTATTTAAAAAGGCACCAAGGTTGAAATAATAACTACCCGGCTAAGTATTAGTGTACAAATTATGTATAGAAAAAAAAAATGCATTTTTTATGTCCAGTTTAAGCCACTAAGTACTTAACTTACTTGGTTAAGTTAAAAATAGAGATATTAATCTTTTTTTGTTTAATTATGTTTTCCAGCTACATGGGCTACGCGTCCAAGCCTGGCACGACAGGCCAGTACTTCCTGCAGACTGCCGAGGACCCCCCCTACGGCAAGCACGAGGCGGGCATCCGGTTCAAAGACACCGAGGCGGTGGTCAGCAAAGTCGCCGAGTTTCTGACTGGTTAATATTACTTTTAGTAGAACAATTGATTCAAGTGCTTAGAGCTAATTGCATGAACAAAAAGTTTGCAATACTGTTACCCTAATTCAGGATACAACTAAATAGCTAAAATATATAGCCATCACTTATCATGCAATGATATAAAAAAGAGACAGGTAGTAATTTTAATGCCAAACAGAAGTGAGCGCAATATGTCTTATTCATATATCAACTTAAATTTTAATGAATTGTGCCAAATTGGGGCCTGTAACTTAGTTGAAGTTTATAGTACAATATAAATAGCCAAAAACTTTTGGGCGTAATTATTGTGACAATAACATTAAATAAATATTGCGTTAAGTAGTAAGTACTTATATAAGAAAAATCTGCCCTAGTCTCAAATTTTTTAAGGCAGATTTTCGGAAACTTATTTTTGGTATTTACTTTATTAGTTTAAATGTATTTAGGTAAGTAGATAATAAGACTAATATATTTTGAAGTTGTTTGTCTGAATAAATGATTTTAAAGGATTTTTGATTTTTATTGCCTACTTACCTAAAACTACGATAAAAGTTAACTGCCGTTCTAATTTTGAATTTATTGAATCATATTTTAAATGATGCATGCATGTTAGTTGGTGGAACAGCAAATCAGAAACTGATCATGCTTGATTTTAGGTGTGTTTACACTTGACTATTGGTAAATACATCGTACTTGTTTTACATACCTTTGTATTACGCAAAAATGGGTAGGTACTTTATACGTTAGATTTACGCCGATGCCGACAGCACTAGTAGAACTGACTGAAGATGTAATTTAACTTTACCCATGCTCTTTATCTGCCTGTTACTATAGCAATAAATAAAATTTATTATAAGAAATAGAAATTCGTTATTATGAAATACCAGAAAACATTTTTCTCCCTCCATTTTAGAAAGCGCAGCGCCATCTATCGCCCAGTGGAACCAACTCACGATGATTCCTATACAAGCGACCATATTGCTGGGAAGATCCCTCTTTGGTGCTTTCAACATTATGTAAAGTTATGACAAAAAATAACTGACCCAGTAAATAATTGAGATAAGTTTGAAAAAAATGCTTTAAAAAAAGCTTTTTCAGAAAAATTTACTTTTAACTTTAAATTATCAATACATATAAATTATTAATAAGTTTGTCAAGCCTAGACTTTAAGTTGTTAGGGTGACTAGGCTAGGACCAAGGGAGTGCAACAAATATTTCAAGGGTGGGTATGGCCCTCCTGATATACCTTTTAATAGGCATATTATGCAGTTTGTGAAATAATAATGAAACGGTAAAATTTGTTTTACAAAATAATTTATTGCATGGACATAAAAATGTAAAATGACTAAAATATTACATTAGATGTTAAACACTAAAGGCACATTTTATCAGTCATGTATGTAAGTATATTTATTTACCGACTAAATAAAATATAATGCTTGATTTTAAAAGTAAGTGTAATTAATCTTAAAAAATGCAGGTAAGCCTCAAGCAATAAAAATATAATAGTATTACAAAATACGGGTTAAATCTATGTGATGACATAATAATATTTAGATAACTAATAAATGTGTAAAAAATATAAGCAGTTTTTTGTTTATAATCTACTAACACTAAATAATAAAACTTACAACACATTTTTAGGCGCCATTTTATTTTATTTTTTATGTTCAGTCACTTGTGTTGTTATTTTAATGCTACAAAATATTTTCTAATTTTCTTAGTAGGTATGGATGTCTCTCTCTATAGAAGATTTATTGGTAAGCTGGTAAAATATAAAGTGGGCTTAACTGCTCTTAAAGAAAATTTAAATATTGCTATTTCTTACTCAGCAATGGTATAAGACAGAGACGGGAAATTATACTTACCAATAAAACTAAATTTTTGAGATCATGATGTCCCCAACGCAATTACAAAATTTAACAATTATTTGAATCTAGCAGTAATAGCAGTATTTTAAGTTTAATTGAGATAATGTTTACAGAATCGGGGCCAATATCATCTCTACTTTTAACGTAGTTATATTTATTTAATGATTAATTAACTTAATATGTAGTTTTAATATATAAAACTACGTTTTGAGTGGTTAACTCCCAAGTTATTAGGTCTCATTATAATATCTTGACAGTGTAAAGTGGCGGGATAAAATTTTACGCTGTCCGTAAAACCTCTCTAAGTAAATACATCGTAAAAAGTGTTGCCAGCTACATTAACAGCCCCTTTACACTCACGTTATCTTATTATTAACGCCTAGAAACAAATGATATACAGCTGTGAGTGGACAGCCGTGATTGTACAGCCGAGACTGTTCAGCCACTACTATACAGCCTTGACTTTACATCCATGAATGTACAGCCACGCGTGTACAACTGTGTGTGTACAGCATTGAGTATACAGCCACGAGTTTGTAGACACTGGCCCCGATTCTGAAAACACTCTCTAAACTAAACTAAAACTATCGCTGTCACTTACTCATCAATAATATAAGAAAGGGACAGGTAATCATTTTAGTCCTGTCAAACTAAAATGTACGTGCAATATGACACGGCGAAGGCAATTTTAGGCTAGTCCTCAGCGCATTTCGTTCAATTTTACAATGATGTGGACTAAATTTAGTGAGACTAATGTACCTGTCTTGTTCTAATACGAAGCATGAGAAAGTGACAGCGATATTTTTAATTTAGTTTTAGAGAGTGTTTTGAGAATCGGGGCCACTAGCGTACAACCGCGTGTGAACAGCCGTTAATATACAGCAGTATCTATACAGCCACTAGTGCACAAGTTGAGTGATCTGTTGCAGCGTGCGGCGACACGACAGCGTGCGACATCCGAGACGGGGGAGGGAGGGCACGCAGGACACGCGGACGGGGGTCGGGCGTCTGCAACAATATTTATTTATTGATAGCTGTGAAACAAAAGTAATCGGTAACTGGACATCCCTAGCATTCGAGGGACATCACTGGATGGCGTCACTGCCGTTGGGCGCGGATTTGGATTGAATCTAATCGCGGCTACATGTTGTATTTTCTACTAATTCATATTAATTTAAAGAGATGTTTAATATAAAGGCCAATAAATATTGTTGCTTTATATTATTTATCTATTTGATTTATTTGTCTTTGGGAGTCTAACAGCTTAATTATGAGAAAATACTGAATTACTCAATGCCAACAAAAAAGTCTCAACCAATTGCAAATATTCATAACGTCACGCAAATCTTTTCGGAAAAAATAAGTGTTGGTGAAAGCAAACATAAAATCTGAAATGGTTTTGAAGTGACTATCCTATTATTATTATAAACGTGAAAGTTTGTGAGTGTGTACCTATGGTATGGATGGATGTATGGATGAATGTTTGTTACTCTTTCACGTAAAAAGGACTGGTCGAATTTTTATGAAACTTTCCATGGATAGTTAAGCTGATTTTAAAGCGACTCTAGGACTAACAAAAAACGAAAAATTACAGAATTAATATTAACAAAAGGTTTTAAAAATCGGTTCTAAGACATCTAACGTACTTTTATGTAGTAAAGTCAACCAAAAAACATACTTTGTGCAAACATCACCATAAAAATCTACCTGAAAAACATATGATGTTCGACCGCGCATTTCCACAGCTTCTTCGTCGCCCTCGTGGACGCCAGTTTGAAGGTCAGCTGCGTCTCGCAGTCGTCGAACTCACTCGCGCGCAGTCGTAGCGTGAACGAGCGCTTGTTGTAGCTGATCTTCAGGATCTTGGACCACGGGAAGCGGTTTAGGAGTAGGCTGGGGGTGGTAGAAAGTGGTTCTGATCATAATTGCTGTATACGAGTTAGCTGGGGTTGATACGAGGGTCAAACTGAAAGTTCTTAGAAAATCAAAAACTAAGCATTCTAGCAAGTTATTAGTTTTATTATAACTTTTCAAAATAGCGTCCATTTACATCAATACATCGCTGCATTCGATGGAACCATTGAGAAAAGCACCTTGCCCACTCGGCCTTAGGGGTCTCTTCGACGGCGTTTTGAAACGCAGCCACTGCTTCTTCGGCGTCCATAATATGTTTTCCTCGAAGTTTTTCTTTTATTTTCGGGAATAAATAAAAATCGCAGGGTGCGAGGTCGGGGCTATACGGCGGGTGACCCAGTAATTCCACGTCTGAGGTCGCCAAATAGTCGATCGTTTGCCTGGCGGTGTGCGACGAGGCATTGTCGTGATGAAGGAGGATCCTGCTGCGAGGTCGTTTCTCTCGAACTTTTTCCAAGACAAGTGGCAAACAGTTGTTAGTGTACCACTCTGCATTAACCGTTTTCTGATCCTCTAAGACAACTGTCGCGTAATGACCTGTCTTTCCGAAGAACGAGGCCACCATCTTTTTTCCAACACTTCGACCTCTCTTCACTTTAGTTGGCAACTCTTCGGAAGGAAACACCCACTGAGCAGACTGTCTTTTGGTTTCCGGATCATAACAGTAAATCCAGCTTTCGTCACCCGTTAGTATGTCGAACACAGCATTTGAGTCACCTTCGTTAAATTTTTGGATCATTTCTCGGCACCAATCAACATGGCGGAGTTTTTGAGCCTCGGTCAAATTATGCGGTATCCAGCGGGCACAAAGCTTCCTGACCGCTAAATGTTCATGGAGGATTTTGTGCACTTGACTCATACCTATGCCTAGACTTGTCCGAATCTGCTGATAGGTCACTCTTTTGTCAGTCTCTATCATACGCCGCACAACACTGATAATATCTTCAGTCGTCGCTGTAGAAGGCCGTCCCTCACGCAAATCATCCGTGAGATTAGTTCGACCACGTTTGAATTCATTAAACCAGTTGTAAACTGTGGCACGAGATGGGGCTTCATCGTGAAAAGCCAATCGAAGTCTATCATAACTTTCTTGTTGACTTATATGACATCGAAAGTCATAAAAAATCATTGCACGAAAATTTTCTCGGCTTAAATTCATTCTGACGTGCACAGACAATTTTCAATTTGCCGCCAAATCGTAAAACAAATGACAAATGATTGAGATGTATACTCAATATTATTGGTAAAGAGTTCTATTTTCAAAATTTAAACTTATTTTTTTAATATAATGCTTTTAAGTTGCCAGTTCTAAAAACTTTCAGTTTGGCCCTCGTAGAAAGTGGTTTTGATCACAACTGCTGTATACGAATGTTTTTATTGAAAGTTGCTATAAATTTAACATGTTTAAGTTCAGGGACCTTACTCGTCTATGATCAATCTCTTAAAGTGATGTAAGGGCTTTTAAAACTCGATAAGAATGTAGATAAAATTCAATTTAATTTGATACTTATTGCCTTTATTAATGCGAAAATAAGGTGTTAAACTTTTTAACCGACTTTCTTTATTTTTAAGACATTGAATCGAAAAAACCTAAAGTCAGGCTCTAGTCAGCTAATTCTATACCAATTCTGCATAGCAGTACATACTTAAGAAAGATAACACGTATCACGATAATCACATGCAATATTACCCCACCCAAAATCCCCAAGAACCCACCTGTCCATATAAACAGTGAGTCCATTACCACCGCCAGCACCAGCTCTTGATCACAATTATCCGGCTCTGTCAGATAATTCCACATTTATTCTGCATCGGATATACTTAAGAAAGGGGTTTCTTGTATATCCGATGCATGGCGTTGTTCGGCGCCAGACTCGCGAGGTTGTACCCCACGAGGTTGTCCCCCGCGAGCCTGTACCCCGGCGTATAGTCCCCGAGTGGGGATGAGGATCCCAATCACCCACTCAAGATCCTCATTCACCCACCTGTCCATATAAACAGTGAGTCCACTGCTGGCCACCGCCAGCATCAGCTCATGATCGCTATTATCCGGCTCTGTCAGATAATTCCACATCTATTCTGTATCTAGAACCCACCTGTCCATATAAACAGTGAGTCCATTACTCGCCACGGCCAGTACCAGCTCGTGGTCGCTATTATCCCTGGCGCGGTGCAGCTCGGCGCCGTACTGCGGCAGGCGGCTCGCCGTCTGCAGGTACAGCGAGTCCGCCTCCGCCGGACTCTGGCCTCTGGGGACGTACACACGGGTTATGTTGCTGTACAGCCACATATTGTTACAGCGATGAATTTTTCTGTATTGTGACATTTATGAATAGGAAAAGTGAGTAGTCAGGCAATATTTGCAGCATGATTTTTTCTTCTTGATGCTGGTTTTTGAATAGAGAATTCAAAATTGAGTTATAATTTAATAAACATACTTAAGTAATGAACTGCTGCAAGTGTGATCAATTAGTTAAATAAAGCAATTAAAGATTTTCAACCATAAGTTTGTGATTCAGAAATCGGCAGTAAAAAAGGTAGAGTGGCTACCTCTACTCTTTTCCACAATACTTTTCCTCATCAGTTTTCTAATAAGCGACAGTATCTTTAGGTTTAAGAGATAAGGGCCTTGTAGGGCTTAAAATTACCGCTTATTACAAAAAATGAATAAATAATAAAAATCAAATCTAATTAATTAATTAAATCTCACTTATGCTTCCGATACAGCTCATCGATCTTCTCCTCCAAGTCCGGCGTGAGCGCGTTGTTCGGCGCCAGACTCGCGAGGTTGTACCCCGCGAGGTTGTCCCCCGCCGCGCGGTACCCCGCGAGGTTGTACCCCGCGAGGTTGTCCCCCGCCGCGCGGTACCCCGCGAGGTTGTACCCCGCGAGGTTGTACCCCGGCGCGTAGTCCCCGAGCTGGGACTGCAGCACGTAGGACGCGAGTAGGGCGTGCGTTATTGTGGAGCATGTGAGACGACCTGGAAGGGGTAGCAGGTTAGGTGGAGGAATAATGGTTTGGTTGATTTATAGGTAATTGTAATTGACTTTGTAAATGGTTATTTGTGGTTTCATATAATGAAAAGCACCTCATAATATTATAGTAGCCTTAAAAAAATAGATTAATTATCAAAAAAAAAAAAAAAAACAAATAAGTAGTTGACGTCTTGGGATTTGTGATTGATTGTGATGATGGTGATGTAGCTATAAATCGGCGTGCAGCCAAAATCTAACCTACTTACTAACTTGCGACTAAGAACCATTGGTTCATACAGGGCTGAGCCGCCCATACGTGCGATTTGTGCGGCGCACACAGGCGCCTAAGCAAGAGGGGCGCCGGATTGTGTTTTTTAATACAACATAGTTGGAAAAAATATCTAAGCCGACTGAAAAAGGCGCCTCATAGGTTTCGCACACAGGCGCTGCTTAGGGTCGGCGCGGCCCTGGGTTCATACTATACAGGGTGTTTGGAGGTTGAGTAACCAAATGAAAATGGTGGATAGGTGAGGTTATTAGCTATTTACTTCCACTTATTAAATTGCATTTTGGTTCATGTTTTAGAATTTATTAGATTTTTAAGTTTTTCTTAAGAAAATCCCTGATTTTGTCATTAAAAGTCCAATATAATTTTAATTTACTGTCGGAACCAAACGAAAATAGTTTTAATTTAAAGCCTAATACTGTTTTATTCAGATGAAATCATAAATTAATAATAATAATAATAATAATAATAATAATAATCTTTATTTCAAGTAATTAAACTCATAGGTGTTAGTATACATTTTAGTTCCTTATAAGCTAATGTTAGTATAATATATATCTAAGACAAAATAACATAAAATTTGCAAAATTACACAATTACGTTACTGCGAATACATGCATACGACAGCAATGGTTTACATATTCGCCATCAAGCCTACTGGCGACCATAGCCAAAATGCTGTTGGAGCTAGCCCTCACGTGGCGCACCAGTCCAGCACCGCGCTTCCGCATCGTTGCGTAGAAGCAATCAATTCGAGCGTCAGCAAACATGCCCGATGCGCTACAGAACCTCGGCAGCCGCAACAACACCCTGAGCGCGTTGTTGTATTGTACACGGAGAGCGTTGTACGATTTTTTTGTGTACTGTGACCACAGGGCACATGTGTAAAATGACGTGCAGAAAGCACTAAATAAAGTCTTTTTTACATGTACTGTGCATCGTCCAAACCTGCGGGCAAGCATATTTGCTCTAATCGACAATGCTCTGCGTTCCCTATCTATGTCTAA
The DNA here is from genome assembly GCA_916618145.1 of Emmelina monodactyla. Lineage (NCBI taxonomy): Eukaryota > Metazoa > Arthropoda > Insecta > Lepidoptera > Pterophoridae > Emmelina > Emmelina monodactyla. Next base: position 1,095,283 of record OU745323.1, on the reverse strand, counting down.
ATCATCTTTTAGATCAGATGTCACAATGTGCCCCAGATATTTAAATTTTGCTACTCTATTTAGGGGCACACCATACAAACAAATGGGAGGCACGTTAGACCCAACCTTGCCTCCAGAATCAAATATCATGACTTCACTTTTCTTTACATTGTACTTTAACCCATGACTGGCCGCATATGACACACAGATACTTAGTAACTTCCTAAGGCCGCAGACCGACGCACTCAGCAACGCCATGTCATCCGCATAGCTTATATTGTTGACGCAGACGCCGTCAACATGGCAACCGACATGCTCGCTGCTGAGTGCCTCGATCAGTTCGTTAATGTACAAGTTAAATAACGAAGGCGAAGTCAATCCGCCCTGCCTCACACCACATTCCATCTTATAAGGCTCAGATAGTGTGCCCCTCCACTTGACATTGTTTATCTGATTACTATACCAATATTGAAACAATGTAGTAAGTTCACGAGGGACCTGAATATTTTCTAGCTTTTTCCACAAAAGGTCATAGGATACTGTGTCAAATGCCCTGGACAAATCAAGGAAACAAGCATGTACAGCTGTTTTGCGACGCAAGTAGTATGAAACGGTTTGCTTGAGACTCAGTATGGCACTGTCAGTAGACAAATTGGGGCGAAACCCGAATTGGTTATCGTGCAATCTGAGGTACTTATTAAGCTGAGTATTTAACAAACCGTCCAACACTTTAGCCACAATAGTTGCCAGCGATATGGGCCTATAGTTCGCCCTATCAGCCAGATCGCCAGTTTTGTTTTTCACAATTGGTATAACTAAAGTTCGCATAAGATCATGCGGTAAGTACGAATGGCTTACACTCAATGAATAAAGCTTAGCTAATAACCCATATATGTGTGGGCCCGCGTACAGGAAATGTTCAATGCTAAGCCCATCGTGACCGGGAGACTTCCCCCGAGACATTGAACATATTGTTCTTTTAACATCCAACGGATCAAATTGGGTATTTACTTTTTCACCGATAGGCATAGACTTGCACACATCACTCGATGGGCCCAAGGCAGATGACACATAAAATAAATTTTTGAAATTGTCAGCGATTTCCTTAGGGTCACTGACCCCCCCTACACTGACTGGGTGACCCGGCTGCGGCCCCAGTCTTTTCGTTTCTTTCCAAAATGAACTGAAGTCTTTTTTACTATGCTGTATGGCAAGTTTTTCCATTTTAATTTGGTCTTGATGCATTTGACACCATTTAAGTCTAGATTTAAAAACTTTACGACTATTACACATATCAGCATAAAACCTACCCGATTCAGGTTTTCCGTGGAGCAACCAAATTTGAAACCGCAGCCTGGCCTCCGAGTGAGCCGATTTTACATGCTTATTCCAACCTATCACAGGCTGTTTCTTTTTGTTTTTAAATAGACATCTTTGACCGGCAATGGCCGCCTCACTTAACGATTTGACAATGTCATGATACAAACTATTAATTGCCTGCCTATGCTCCGGGATTTCACAGTAGCATCCCCATTTAATACAAATCATCTCATATAAAGTTACAGTGGGTTCATAAACTTCGCGGAACCAGTGGGAAAAAAATGTTCAGTCAACTTTGCTACGAAAAAAACTTAAAAAATATGAGAGTTTGAAAATTTCATTTGCTTTTAAAAACTTCTACATTTAATACACTTTATAATGATATGCTAAATGTAACATAAATAATTAGAAATCTCAACAGAAATAGTCAGTTAGTCCTCAAAGACGCCTGGTAAGGAAGGTACAAACCCGTTAAACTACGTATGTAGTTAAAAACTTCGGTCTCATTCTAACAAAGCTATGCCTATTGGGTTATCTATTTTGTCACTAGGCAACACTTATCTTGTTTGCTAGCCTCATGTATAAAAAATGTTTTTATTTTCTGACTGAAGATTGTTGTTGGCCCATATGAAAACTTTATAGCTTCACCGAACTATGCGACCACTGAGGCCACCTAGTTTGATGCAGACCTCAGTTCAGGGCGTCTCGATCATTTCCACTACACTGTTTCCCTTAGGGGCCTCTCTCTGAGAAGACCCAGCAAGAAACTCAACGTGGGTCGGATCTGATAATCGAGGAAACCGGATGTTGAATGCCGCACCTGCTGATTGGAGCGGTGTATTTATAGGGAAGATTTAAAGCTGTTACCACTTTCGTGTCGTGCCACCGGGCCGGCGCGGCAGCGGGCGCGGGATGGAGGAAGCAGATTGTTTCTTACGGTAATCTTTTGACGTTTGACGTTCGTTTGACGATTGTGATTGGTCGCCTTTTGCGAGGGTCGCAAAGAGCGGATGGTTGGGGTGGTGAGGGGCGGAGTAAAAGAAACTCCTAGATTTAGTCTCCGTGAACCGGTTCTACATGACTTGCAGCTGGTGAAATGATATTTGCTTGCATGCGAAAAGACCACGCTACCGTTGGCTATGACTAGACAGACGAAAGTCAGATAGATAATAGCTTATTTTCAAGTGACATCTTTCACCAGCAAATTAAAAAAAAACAAAAAAACTTGTGAAATTAGATTTTCTTGCATGCGCAAAGGCCACGCTACCGTTGGTCATGACTTTTTTCAAGCAACATTTTACTCCGACTGTAGAAAAGTGTAGGTCACCGAGAATCTGCGCTGAGCGGAGTTAAACATGTGAAATAGTAGAATCCTCTTCTATTCGAGACAAGAAAAGTGAAGAGGGAGTCGAATGAGATAACACAATAGGCATAGTTTTGTAAGAATGAGACAAAAGTTTTTAACTACATAGTTAACACGTAGTTTAACGGGTTTGTACCGTCCTTGCCAGGCGCCTTTGAGGATTAACTTACTATTTCTGTTGAGATTTCTAATTATTTATGTTACATGTTGCATATCATTATAATGTGTATTAAATGTAGAAGTTTTTAAAAGCAAATGAAATTTTGAAACTCTCATATTTTTTATTTTTTTTCATAGCAAAGTTGACTGAACATTTTTTTCCCACTGGTTCCGCGAAGTTTATGAACCCACTGTAACTTTATATGAGATGATTTGTATTAATTTATGATTTCATCTGAATAAAACAGTATTAGGCTTTCAATTAAAACTATTTTCGTTTGGTTCCGACAGTAAATTAAAATTATATTGGACTTTTAATGACAAAATCGGGGATTTTCTTAAGAAAATCTTAAAAATCTAATAAATTCTAAAACTTGAACCAAAATGCAATTTAATAAGTGGAAGTAAATAGCCAATAGCCTCACCTATCCACCATTTTCATTTGGCTACTCAACCTCCAAACACCCTGTATATCTTCTTGCAACCTCTAGGACCTACCTTCCATGATGTCTCTCCGGACAGCCAGCGCCACCTGGTACCGCGTGGCGTCGTCCGTCAGCTGCGCCGGCGCCGGCGGGTAGAACTTCACCGAGAACCGCACGTCCCACGGCTCGTCTGGAATATATGGAGGGGTTAACTAAATGTTGGATTTGTTTGATAAACGTAGGTTATTGGTCTGTAAAACATGATATACACTAGACTATTAGTAGACACCCTTAATCTATGGTAAACTTGGTATGGTAGACGGGACAACGGTAGCAGTGTAAGGCAATGTTTTACCTAAAAAATCCTAGGAAATATACCTCTACCTGCAATTCAAAACTAGCAAAGTCATTTTTGAAACGAAGTTACTTATCGCGCGTTGTGAAAAAACGGAAAAAAAAAAAATTTTTTTTAAAGCCAATCATATTTTAATATTTCAATATCAGAACGTATGTACTTATTTAGCAAGCCGTGCGTGTTCTAACGTTTACGCTGTTGTGTTTACTAAAGAACTTCGTTCCATCCGGGTGTCCCTTGACACCTCTCAACTTTTTTTATGTTTGCCGATGGTTCTACCAGAGACAAAATCACTCACTTCTGAAAGTCTTGGACAGCCGCCGCCCCAGGTCGACCCAGGTCCTCGGGTCGCCGCGCTGCGCGTGCAGCAGGCCGAAGTAGTCTCTCTCCAGCAGCTCCAGGTCTTCGCACACCTTGTCCAGCAGGTCGGCGCCTTTGGCTTTACGCTGGAAATTAGCAGGGTGATGATGCTGTAGTAAGAGAGCATTGAAAAAAGTTGTAGGGGTAGCAGAAGGAACCGGGTAAAAGCTAGGAGCTATAATGTCTTTTTCAAATTGATTTTCCTTATCTAATGAAAGGAATGAATGAAAGGAGAGAGACAAATTTAATGGTTAAGTTACAAGTGCTTGAATTCCTGAGGACACGGCAGCTAAGACTAGGTTCATATTATTAATTAGGGTTCTTAAGTTTTTACTTTCCAATAAGTTAGTAGGTACCTACCTAAAGTTCCTACTATTAGGGCACAGAAGTTTGCCTTCCTATTTTATGCCAAACAGCACTTAAGTGTTTACCCAATTGCTACAGAAGCGAGGTTAATGTTATTCTGCAACGTACGTGCACGTCGACGTTGATGAACTCTCCGTCGAGCAGCTCGACGCGCACGCGCCGCGCCGCGCCGCGCCGCGACATCGCCTCGTCCGACGCCAGCCGGCGCAGACTCTCGCGCATGTTACTACCACTGCAATAGAAGGAGTTTATGAAATCTTGTGAGGATGTCAAAATCAAAATCAAATCAAAATCAAAATCAAAATTCTTTTATTCATCATAGATATGTAACATATACTTAATGAACGTCAATGTTACAAACTTCGACTTTACCTAACCGTAGACCGAGAGAAAAAAGCCGGCGGAAAAAAACTCCCAGCACTCTTTTTGAAAATTATACAATCATAACGTGTACATTCAATGAACATATAAATTATTTTCTCGTACCTCAACTCATCACTATAAAAGTAAAAGAAATAAAACTGCTACTACGAACTAATTAAGGACTTCTTCCCGCACCACAATTCGGAACCAGAGCAGACCGTTTCCCGAAGGCGGCACCTGATCACAAGTATGACGTGTGCTCCAGCCATCGTCCTACTCAACCATATTAGAGGGAGTTGGGCGACCCGTTGACACAACGCCACCGCCCCAGTAACTTTCGAGGCGAGCATGACTACCCTGGGCCAAATAAGGCACTAAAGAACCTCACAAAACAGCAAGTTAGTAGGAAACCCGTACAATAAGTTAAAGCAGTGAGAGGAGGAACGAGAAAACAGTACAAAATAAAATAAAATAAATAATTTAAAAAAATAAATAAAAAAAACAATAAAAGTACATACTCAAAGTTGAGTATCATGTCCTAGTCAAACTACTTACAGAGAAGTTAATAGGTACAAAACAATCTTGAATAGCAGTAGAAATAGCCTGTCTAGATATCAATCCCATGCTGTTTTATCATCTAAATAGTCTTTGATTTTATAGTAAGCTTTCTTGTACAATACTTGCTTAATTGTAACTTTAAATTTATTAAATGGCAGGGATTGAATTGACTCCGGAATTTTATTAAAAATAAGTATCGACATACCGATAAACGACTTGCTGCTTTTGGCCAACCTACACTTTGGGAAAGCTAATCTATTTCCATGCCTAGTTTTTAACGAATTATTATCGACATGATTATCATTACACGTTACAAACTTATCAATATTTTTGTAAGTATACAATATATTTTCAAAAATGTATTGGGACGCGAAGGTTAAAATATCACTATCTTTAAATATTTCTCTCAAAGAATCTCTATTTGCAAGTTTGTAAATTCCACGAACAGCCCTTTTTTGCAGCGTAAAAATCGTATTAATGTCAGCAGCGTTTCCCCACAGTAGGATGCCGTAAGACATTAAGCTATGAAAGTAACTAAAATATACTATCCTAGCTGTCTGTACATCAGTCAAAGAGCGAATTTTCTTGACCGCGAACGCTGCAGAGCTAAGCCTACTCGCCAGTTGTGAGATGTGGGCTCCCCATTGTAACTTACAGTCTACAGTCAAACCAAGAAAAACAGTAGAATCTACTAAGTCTAGTTTTTTACCGTTCATTTGCAAGTTTGAGTTGACTTGTTTTACATTAGGTGCTGAAAATTTTATACACTTGGTTTTCTTATCATTATAACTAAATTATTAACATTAAACCACTGTAAAACGTTAGAGAGCGCGTTTTTTACGTCGTCATAATTAGATTGTTGTCTATTAATCTTAAAAATTAATGATGTATCATCAGCAAACAACACTATATCGTGATTATTACCTACCATAAAGGGAAGATCATTTATATAAACCAAAAATAAAAATGGGCCTAAAATTGATCCTGATGTGTTAAAGAGGATGGAAAATAAGTGCACGTGCCAAAATTAACTTTACTACCATGACACAAAACTCTGTTCCTAACATAATAAAAATCTGTGGGCCGGTCTGTGTAAACGGAGCCTTACTTCTTTTGGTAGAATTTTTATTTGTAATTTTGTTTTGTTACCAATTATAAATCTAATATAAACGCTTGTTAAGTTACCTTAATGTTAAAACAGTCTTATCTGTCATAAATTTAAACGTTATCAAATTGGTTTTGATTTTAGTTAAAACTTCCGAAATCAATTACAGTTTTCTAAAGTGCGTAAAGTGCCTTCCTACAACTCGTTAGTAAACTCATGACTTTTTTAAATAGCATAGATACAACCGCACTGTACGTGCTGATGCTATCTTAAACGATCAAAAATGTGCTTACTGCTATATTTATAATCTTTCGTAAAATAGCTTATCTCAATAGTAAAATAATCAGTTCAGTGCCCATCTTACTTCCGGATCGTGATCGGAAGAAAGTAAAAATCACGAACCGTGTCGATGATTGATCAACCGTGGAGAGATTCAGCTACTTTCAATATGAATCCACGTCTTTATCGGAGTAGGTTTGCAAAGATAATACATTTTGAGACACATTTAAAACCTCCATTGTACCTACCGAATGTTGAAATTCTGTTTGTTTATGCCCTTAATTATTATTTATTTTGATCTAAGTGGGTAGGGCAGGTGGATAGGACACAAAACTTGAAATTGTTTCGTACAGACGTAGGTCTTCTTTTCTTTTCGCATGATGGATATGTCTTTGCAGCATATTTCTATAATTACAATGGTATTACAGTGTTAGATCTGGCCTCTGAATTGGTTACTGTAGTTGCACGCACCTGCTTACTATGTTGACGCGAAAACCTATTCCAAGATTAGTGTTAACAACATGCAAAATTACTGCCTTTATTCCATTTTTGGCTGGATACAATCATCCTATTCTTGTAGTAGGTAATTAATCTAGCTATGTGCGCGGGAGTTCATCGGATCATGTCCACGTTAATTGAGATTAAGTGGCTAATTGTCGCTTTACCCAATTCGGTAATTGAACTCAACGCGACTCTACATTTAATACCTACACAGATACATTCAGTGTACTTAAATAGATATATTTCTAGACTCTTCCTTATCCTCTGATGGATTAAAGGCTCCTCTCAATATCCTTATTCATACCTACCTACTAATAAGTTACCTATCCGAAGACTAATATAATCTTATTTATAATCACATTGTAAACCTATTTCAGTAAAAATATGTGTTATCTCTGTTTATCTAATGTGGCAGCTTTCGTAACTGAGAGTTAAAGCATATTTAAGCCAATGTAGGCTTCGGAGGTTTGACTTAAATGGACGTGGCCACTCAGGCCAGGAATTGTCAAACCTTCTGACTTTCTTAGAGGAGCACAAAGTGGTTTCACGTGAAAGGCTTAACGTGCCTTCTACGAGTATAGCTCAGAGGAACTTAGCATAACCTACTCGTAATTTCACTAGCGGTCACTCATCCTAGGACTGCCGGCCGCCGAACGTAGCTAAATTTTTTACTATCATGACTCGTTGCAGGAAATTAATACTTTTATTACGAATGTTAAACGGGTAATTTAAAGCTTTGCAGATTTAAAACAGGATTTCCTCTTAGATTTTCAAGATTGGCTAAATTATAAACAAACAAAATTATTAATTTCTAGCAACATCAAAGAGTTTAATATTGGTCATTCCAAAGCCCGTATGCTTTTACTCACTCAGAAATAATATAAGACAGGTCTTTTTGGGCGAAGGTTACATCGACGCATAACGTCTAAATTTGAAGTTAGCAAGAATAAAATTGCAATATTTTAAGTTTAGTTTAGTTAGAGCGTTTCCATAATCGGTACCACTAACTATAACATGTAAACTGATGTTAATAATAGTTCGGCAGTGTTTGTTTTATGCGGTATTTAGCACTGAAATATTGTTATGACTTCTTTGGCAAGGGTTTGGCATAAATCTGGATATTTGTGTATCAATAGCGAAGCAAATCGAAATGTTTAGATTTATTCAATGCAGCTGTAAAACAATATTGGGTTTAGATTAAACGATAGGTACCAATTATTCGAGTTTTAGAATAAAAAAAGCAACTTCAATGAAGGGGTCAATTCTGCTATTATTATTGTTTTTGCATAAATATATTTTTTCATACTTTTTTGTTTTGTTAGTTATGTTGTGACTTTATTATCGCTGTATTCTTTGCAAATTAAATAAACTATCATTCATTTTCGCATAATTGATCCTAGACATCTAATCCGTATCTTATAAAACGATACTCACAAAAGGTGACAAGTCTCCGACCACAAAACCCACGCTTTGCCGCGGTTCAAGCCACATTATACTGAATGAGGAAGGTAGATAACGGATATATTGTGATCAAATAGACGCAACGGTTGTCACATTTTAAACATAGTGGGGAGTTTTATAAGTTTGCCCTTCTATACTATACTATAATGGGTAAATAAAAAATAAGAAAAAGTTAGATATTCGAGTAATTTAAAATAAATCAACAGATTCTTAGAATTTTGGAATCGGGAAAGTAATAGTAGACTTTGATAAATGAAATGAAATTAAATAAGTAAGTACCTACTTAAAACTTTAAACAATAACCGATTCTTTAGTTAATCTTACTAAAGATAAAGTCAATGTATATGTCCCTTTACTTATTTTCAAACTCAATTAACAATTTGAAGGCATATAATCTAACTTAGGCTCGCAGTTCGTCTCGCGTGTGGGCACTTCTCGGGATCCGCGGTGACGTCATGAAACTCAAAACTGGGTTACTGCGATTATTGTCGGTCTGTTGGCATGCAGAGAGCGGTCAGTAGGTACTGGACGCCTGGGCGCCATTTTGAAAATTTTTAATGGCTTTTTTGGGCTTTGGTATTTTGGGTCGGAAATCTTTGTTATAATTTTACTAGTCATTAATAGTTGTAGGTACTACCTACCTACCTAAATCTTTCAGAAAATATAATTTGTTATACCTAAACAAGACAATAGTTAGGTATTTATTTAAGTAACCTAGTAGAGAAGTAAAAAGTTATGGGGGCACCTAAGTTTGCTAAGTTATTAGATAGCAGTTGACTATAAAAAATGATTAGCTTTACTTAAGATGATGCCATTTATGGTGATAACAAAGAAAGCTTACATGGTAAACAAAAACTCTAAGCTGGTGAAAGTATTTTATTAGGTACTTGTTCAATGCGTGTGTGTGTGTATATTTTCGCGCGTTTCTTGCAAACGCCATTGTTGATGATGCCCAAATGACAGCGAACTGCGCGCGCATTTTTTAATAATTTACGATCTTATCGTTAAAAGCGTGAGATTTTTTGTGATACCTATTAAAAAAACGAGGAATAATAAATCTGGTTACTGGAAGACTTATTGCAAACGGTGTACTATAACAAATTATGTTGAGTAAAACAGACTAGTTGAAACATTTTTTTTAAATTTTTTTTTCTAGTTAGAATCTTATAATAATGGGATGATTTTTAACTTTAAGGATTGAAAATCACAATTTGTACCTAACGGTAAAAGATAACCGTGACGCGAGAAACAAGAATTTAGGTTAATTAATTTATGTAGCTACTGTAACGTTGGTAAACTAAGTGTAATTTGAGGAGTAGGTAGAAGAGTATGTACATGTCTCCCCAATTAATTTGATTAATAACATACAAGTGCTAAGGGTGCAAAGGTGTTACTTGCTTGTTGTTGGTAGGTACTCTGTGTTAATATACCTACCTATCTTTGGTGCATTGGTAGTTTGGTAATTTTTTTTTGTTTATGGTTTTTGGGTGCTAATAATGTTGCATACTTATTCAGTTTTTAGTTTCAGTTTGTGAGTATGTATAGATGGAGTTGTGAATAATAAAAACCATGATAGTTTTAAAACTTATATTGTATAGATGGATGTTTGTTACTCTTGCACGTAAAAACTACTGGACGGATTTTGATGAAACTTTACTCGTAGGTTGTACATCAGAATAACATAATATGTTATAATACCCTATAACTATTATAGGGTACTTTTTACCGGAGGAAAACTTCTCATTCCCGCGGGAAACCGACTTTAGTGTAATAATAAATATTTAATGACTAGGATTATGCAAGATTCCAAAGACTATAATTATTTGCCATTTCATGATAAAGTAGTAATTCAGTAGGTTTTAACTACTTGTCCCAGTTACCAAAGTGGCTGAAGGGCTGCACTTTACAGTTTTCGTTTTTGGTGAAAGTTAAAAAAAGCAAGGGAACCTTATCGTGACCGATAAGCCACAACGAACCGGTCAACGACTTGCTCTCGTCTTTTAAGATACAAAATAAAGTGAAATATTTTAAAGTTTAACACCAACCTTGGAAGAATAATCACTCTCTTCGTTAGCTGCCGAACAGGATCGTAAAAGGTCGAGAAAGCAAAAAGTTCATTAATCTTCAATTAAAAAGTTATAAAAAAAACTTTTTGTAACTTTTTTAATTCACTCGGCAAAAGTTGCACTATTATTCAAACTGTCACTTTTCACATAAAAATCGTATAGTTTCTTCGTATTTCGTTAAACAATTCAATAAATAAGTAAAAGACGCGCGTCTGAAGCCGGGAACAAACTAGTTTGGCTTGTTGGTTGGTCGTTCCCGTGCATTAACCGGTTGCCGTTCGTTCAAAAACGTGTTACGAAAAGAAAGTGATGGCGCTATATGTATTCTTCATTCCTCTCTTTCTTAATATTTTACAGAGCGGGTTTACTTTGTACAGTAGTATTTCTTTAAGCGCCGATGACTTTATGAAACAAAAGAGTGAAGAGGTGATAGTAGGTATCTCTTTTCCTCCGTATTGGTATGCATGACAAGTTTCGTGCATTGATTGTAAAACAAGGTTTACTTTGTGAAGCGGTTACACATAATCAACTGTTGAACATCTAGCTTATATGGTTCATCGAATTGATCGATCGAACGGGTTTATTGTGTTTTTGTAACAATACGTTTTAAATTAACCGTCTTAATGTCAATAGTGTAATTTAGGTACCCACCGTGACCATACTTAACTTTTTTAACTAATTCAAATGAGTTTTTTTACTTTCTAATTCGGTTGTTACATATTAATTGTCGTCCTTGATAATAAACTTGTGAACTGACCGAGCATCGAACCCGACAATAGTTCAACCTTGACGTCCTACACCTATATTAGCGTAATATTATTCATTTCTATATTTGCATTTTTAGATATAATTCGTCTGCAGTATACATAAAACTTAGGTGGATTTATAAATCAATGTTTTGTATTTAGGTATACTTACATACTATGAAACTTGATAAACATGCAATAAGTATTAGTACTTCCACTGCTTGTCGAATGCTTTTAGCAAAGTGCGGCTCGACAACTCGGACAACCCGCATCGGCCGCAACGGCCTAATTTTTTTTATATTATTCTTTAATTATGCCTACCTACATATCGCTACGCCACAAGGAAGACCCATTAAAATTATACAAACAGACTAAAATACAATTATAGATATAAGATGTTAGGTACTTCAAACATTTTAGTCTTAAATTTGTCAAAACCTATATAAATAAGATCTTTATATTTTTGAACGTTTATCTAAACATCAACGTCCATGTGGTTTTGACATTGACATACTCATGTTTATTTTTGGATAACCTATAAAAAGTTACTTTGCCATTGTTTTGTTCAAATAAAGCTTATTTTACTATTGATTTCAATTAAAATGACTGAAGAAAACCCCGAAAATAATATAAACAAAAAGAGGTCTAAGAAAAAACGCAAGAATTTTCTGTTAAACGCCAAGAAATATGCAAAGAAAGGGCAAATGGGTCGTGGCACGAAGATTCCGGACGAATTGTATCATTACTTTGTTGGAATACTTGATTCTATGAAGAAAGGTATCGAAGATGAAGACGAAAGACGTAAGTTGTTGGGTAAAATTGTAATTTAAGCCCGGTTAATCATATCTGACTATGTAAATAACCATAAAAAACATTAACATTTTATCAAAATAAATTATTTTCCAGAAGCCTTGGTGAACAATGTCTTAGAAAGAACAAAAGAGAACGAACTAAGCATTATAGGAAATCAATTAGGATGTCGAGTTATTGAGCTGTTACTGCCATATTCATCGACGGAAGACTTTGAACGCTTCATGGAAGTTATAACTCCGGATCTCCGTAAGTTGTGCTCCGACAACTTCACAAGTCACGTTGTCGAGGCCTTACTGAGGATATCCTGCGAACGAGCAACAGAAGAATTGCAAAATGAAACTAATACTGCCAGTTCAGATACAGAAGATGAGGCACCTAAAAAAAAGAAAATCAAATTAGAAAATAAATCTAAATACAGTCAAGAGCATATAAAAACTTGTTATGACTTCACTGTTAAAATAAGTAAATATGCACTGAATAATTTGGAGGACTTTGTATGGGATCAGTATGCAAACCACATCCTCCGGAGTGTCTTGAAAAGTTTGAGCGGTATTACTCTCTTACCAGGTGAAAAACCTAAAGTAAACATGTTTAAAGAACCATTAAAAACAAAAGGTGGAATACCTCCAAATGAAACCAAGATGAGCTACAAAGTTGTGCCAGAAGAATTTAAGGATATTGTCAAAGATTTTGCTAATCGTATCACAGTATGGCCCCAGTTCAAAGATTTGCCATATGAAAGTCTCACCTCTGGTCTATTACAAGTTTTGCTGTACGCTATGAAGAATGTAGACAAGAATTTGACGAAGAATATTATAAAGAAACTATTAGATGAGAGCTTTGCACCGGAAGATTATGTTCCAAATGAAGCAGATGATAAGAAAGATGTGAAGGATGAGAAGTATGATGTTGATGAAGGTGACGGACCTAACAACGGATTGAATACAGGAAATCTGCCTCCAGTGTTTAATACAGAGGCATCTGTGAGGTAAACTTGAGCTTTATTACTTACATTCAAAATTCATACATGACTGCTTTCACTAATTAATTATGATGTAAAAAAAAATATGACCTACACTATTTAGAAGGCGAAAAAAAGTTTAAACCTTGATTAACAATAATAGGCAAAACATATTTAAGCTTTAGGTAAGAATAAATGACAACTCTTGAATATACTCTCTTACATATTAAAATTTGCCAGACTTCTAGAAGCAGCCCTCTTTGTGTCAAAGAAGAAGACCTACACACAGATCTACGCTCGGTGTTTCATCAACCGACTCGCACAACTCTCCACGCTGCCCATGCTCAACTACACTGTGCAGAGACTTATAGACAACTGTCAGATTAAGGAGGAGGTAATGAGTTAAAGGTGTTTGCATTTGAAGTTAAAATACGTTCCCTCCCATAACTTCTTAGCCCAATTAAACTGTGTCATGGATATTTTGGTATTATAAAGATTTTGCTTTTATAAAAAAAACTTTTTTATATGTTTATGATACTTAGGTCAAAGTTAAAAAATAGTGGAAAATGTTACTTATTTGTAATTTAAGTTACAGGTGCTTCGGTTTTTATTCTTTACCATTATACCATTATGTAGCTGCATACATAAGTTATATGTAAACTGGATTGTTAGGGTCAGGTTAATTTGATAAAAACGTCTTTTCGATTCGAAAATTTCGAAATAATATCGTTTTTGGTTTAATTAGCTTTTCTCCTTGTTGATTGTGTGGTGTCTAAAACACAAGTGTTTACTTTAGGGCCACATAGTTGCTGTAGTAGTCTCTAGATTTATGAGTATTAGGTACCTTAGTTTTCATTTTTCTCCTTCACAAAGATATTTTGTTTTACTTATATAATATTAACTTTGCTCATTCAAATCTAACGGCAAATACTCTTCCAGCTGGAGCCAATGTTCGACGAGCTATCAGACCAGCTCTCTTCCATCTTATCCTGTGGCAACTCGGGCGTGCTGGTAGCACTCGGGAAGGCCTGTCTCCGGGTGAAGGCCAAGCAGACGCACTTCATACAGGTCAGTGAGAATAGGCCCACTTGCTAGTACTCCTCATTACAATCGATGGTGGCGCCATTTTAACTGAGTTAGCTAACCCAAAGCTAACCCGGGGTTAAAACGTTCCCTGCAATTGGGCCTTAGTGAGAATAGGCCCACTTGCAACTACTTCTCATTACAATCGACGGTGGCTACCGCGTAACTAGCGTCGATTTGAACCTGACGTCGAAAACTGTTTTCATAGGCTAAATTGTTAACACTGGCGGGTCCCTATTCGACGGTCATTTATTCATTCGGTCTGTTATCGGCGGTTGCTTTAGCCACGCCCCTTAAATTTCGATTTATTCGTTGATTCGATTCGATTTATTTCGAGTTCAAATCGACGCTATTTACGCGGTAGAAGGGCAGGCCCATTTGCAACTACTTCTCATTACGATCGACGGTGGCGCCATTTAAATCTGAGTTGGCTAACTTGAGCTTAAAACGTTTTCTGCAAGTGGGCCTTAGTGGGGTCTCAGGGTATAGGGTAAGTAATTTTAAATTGTAAAATAAATGTAAAATGTCAAATTTTGAAGTTTTTGGTTTATGTCGGAGTTGGACTCGCTCACAAGTGTTCCATACGATTATTTGTATAACATTGCAAGAAAATCACGTTTGAAGATTGCCCTTAGATATTTTTAAAGTTAATATTCAATATCTAAAAATATTAAGAGTACTTACCAGATGTGTCATTTTAGGTAACGGTCTGGGTCGATGACATTTCGGACAAAAAAAACTCGGACACCTTGGTCATACTATGGATTTTCAATTTCAATTCACCCAACGGTCTATATTTATACCAAATTTCATCCAAACCTGTTTAGTAGTTTTTGCTTGGCAGAGTTACAAACATACCCTTGCAAACTTTCACATTTATAATACTACTAGGGGCCGCGCGCGACTCCGTTCGCGTAGAAGTCGGTTTCCCGTGGGAAGAAGATGTTTTTCCGCGGTAAAAAGTTCCCTTTACTCTTTCATACATATATTTTTAGTATCTAGAACCGTTTTTGGCAGCGCACGCAACGGAAGCACTCAAGGATGAATAATTTTCCCCGTTTTTTTCACATTTTCCATTATTTATTCGCTCTTTATAATTGCAACGTTATGTTTTATAGCCTAAAGCCTGCCTCGATAAATGGTATATTCAACACAAAAAGAATTTTTAAAATCGAACCAGGAGTTCCTGAGATTAGAGCGTTCAAACAAACAAACAAACAAACAAACTCTTCAGCTTTATAATATTAGTATAGATTAGGATTAGAAAAATACCTTTATTTTATTACAGAAATTGGAAGCAGCGCTCAAAGTTCCTTCAGACAGCATTTACTTCTCCGTATGTGTGCTACGTCTGACGTCATTCGACAAACTAGACGTGACGTCATTAGACAAGGAGTACTTCATCAATGTACATGGGTCGGTGCTGCTGCAGACTATTCTAGACTTTCAGGTAAGTGGTGATAAGGATTAGTTTCCTTGTTAATACTTAAAATGTAAATGCCACTAAATATTTCAAACGCAAACTCAATCTAAACATATTTATTTAAATAAAACTGTAATATAAGTTAAATATAGGTACTTAAATAAAAGTTGTAGCTAACTGTAGAGAATCACCATTTCTTAAAAGTATGATCATAGACTGTGGGGCTATTATGTAAGCCAATGGTAATTGAATGTCATTTTTTCAACAATTCTTACATAATAACCCAGCTGCTTAGTTTTAAAAATACTAAAATTTGGTACTTATGTTATTATGTTGTAGTCCATAATATTTTTTATTAACCAATGTTAATTTTACAATATATTTTAAGTCTAAATGTAAATAGAAATCTGAACAACAAAAGCTAATTAGTCACAATTATCATTCAGTTCAAACTTTAACCGACAGATGGCGCTAGTCACATTTTAAACCGCGTCCATCTATTTCCAACTCATTTCTTCCCCAGCGACCAGCCCGAGCGGTGTCGAGTCTCCTGGAGCTGACTCCGGAACAACTGCTGGTGGTATTCTGTGATGCGAAGGGTTCCCATGTGGCTGATGCCCTTTGTAAGGGCCAGTGTGTTGGGGTGAAGGCAAGGGATAAATTGTTGTGGAAGATGAAGGTAAATGATAACTTATTATTTTAAAACCTAAACTAGGTTAAAAGAATATAGGCAAGGGAGATGTGTAATGTACTAAGAATGAACTGATTTAAAAGATAACTTTTTTTAGTTCCAAATATTTAGTTTGGTTGTTGGCAATAAAAATAATGTTATTTGCAGGGTTGCTACCAAAAGCTAGCGTTATCCCAGCACGGGTCGCGAGCTTTCGACAGCATATTCGCCATCGCCAACCCCGAACAAAAAGTCAAAATAATGACAGAACTGTGCGACAAAAGTAATTTACTAAACAGCACGCAATATGGCAGACTCATCGCGGCGAAACTAGATGTCGCTAGTTTCAAAGTGTCGCAGAAAAAGTGGGAGCAGACACAGTTGAAAAGTAAAAAGGATAATAAAGAATGATCACGTATTTGTTGTTTTTTTTAATAATAACCTGTTGCACGTGGCTTTAGCTATGTGGTAAAAAAAAAAACAAAATATATAAATAGGGTATGTATATTGTATAGTAATATATTTACAACAAAAAGTTAATTAAAGTCTTGGCTTTAAAAAATAATGTATAGATTATTAATTTAATGAAATTAGTTACCGTGTACAGAGACATAAAATAATACTTTTAAAAATTTATATATTTTCGTTTTAAAAAGTTAAAAAACCGTATTTTTTTATACTCTGTTTTCTTTTTGGACCGCCTTTCTGTTTTTTCCCTTAATTAAGTTGTTTTGATTAAAAGTATTGTAGGTACACCCAAATAGACGAAGAACTGATAAGTTTAATTATTATAAATAGACGCGTTTTACCTACCAATAAAACGCTTATTATGTCTAGAGCCTTATTCGAAGCCTTTAATAGACAATTGAGATAGGCATTCATCGAGTTCCCTGTCTATGCTAGGATTATCTATGGTTTGATCACTTACCAAATGCTGCCATTTCCCTCTTACCGATCTTGTATCTCTTTCACACCTTTTTCACCAGGGACCGCTCAGTCGAGCTCCTCATTGTGGTCTCAATTGGCTCTGTAAAAAACTTGGTACAGATTAGTTTCATTGAAAGCACCAGGCAGGTCTTAAAGTAAGGCTTCGAATAAGGCTCTAGACATAATAAGCGTTTTATTGGTAGGTAAAACGCGTCTATTATGTCATTCGCCGTTATTCGAAGCCTTTAATAGACAATTGAGACATTGTCTGATATCGCCTGGTGAAAAAGAACGCCAATGTGACAATAGCTTTAAGTATTAAATAGTATTGCGGTGTCTGTGAACAAACAAGTTAGACAATATCTTCTTCTAATTTAGATGCACATAAATACATAAGGATGTCGGATAAATAAAACACTGCTACGCTATAAATTTATAGGTATAATCAGTAATGGTTTTTATCTTATCATCATTTTACAATATAATAATTATATGTAGAAATAAAGACTAAATTAATAATTAATAATCGAATAATAAGCAATCGAAAATTTTAATTAAAATCTAAATACCTTGAAAGCAATTCCTTAGTGAAATTATATTTGATTTGTTAGGATAATTTACATCTTTTCTATAGTATTTTTTAAAAGTAGTTTCTGATTTCCAATTTGCTCTAGACATTATTAATTCTATGGGTTCATTATCCAACCAACTTCTCGATGCTACAGCAGATCGTATGCTTCCCGGTGTAGAAGCGATACCAGCCTCCCTTAACAACGATCTAACCCAACCTGATAAAATGGTTTTCGAGGCAGATTTTGCCTCCCCCCTTACAGTAATGAAAAGATTAAACGACTTACATACATTTCTTCTCTCTTGACTCATCTTGATCAGAGCTTTAATCCAATTAACTACATTAATATTAGAGCCCTCGACATTACCAAGTATTCGCCAACCTGACTGAATATGTGATGCAGAGTCCGTTTTAGATCCGTACTGAGGCCAAAAACAAATTTCGGTCTCCGCGATTAAGCATTTGTTCGGGTGAATGCTTAGTAATGTCAAGTCATGTACTCGCCTTCCTGAGCATAGAAGTAACAAGACGGCACAAATACGACTTACATTATAAAAAGAAGAATTAACGTATGATTTAGAAGAGAGCCATTGCTCAAGAGTATTAACATCCCAAATAAATGATCGTCTTTGAACTGGATTCTGAATAGCAATTGATTTTAAAACTTGTTTAACTAAAATATCATTACTAAGTCTTGGTACATTTTTAGCGTTACATAAAGTAGATACTACTGATTTATATAATTGTATTGTACTGTAGGAAAGTTTGTCTTTTAGATGTAAATCTGCCAAAAATCTTGCTAATTCACTACCTGATGGGTTTGAGTAGTCAACGCCGTAGGATGCACTCCATTGTAACCATTTGTTCCATGCGGGCCTATAGGTATTGATGGTTGATGATCGCCAACTTTTTCTTAGTAGATCAACCTGCTCCTGAGACCAAGATTCTAATGATGATGTCCACCCCCACATTTCCAGATCTCCAGCGTTAAGTCCTGAAGTCGCGGTGGAGGGAGACCTGTCGAAGTGTCTATTAACACTTGTTCTAATCTGTGAATTGTGAACGGTGGTGCCATCGCCCGTGATTTCAGGTCTGGTCTCCAAAATACATTGGTCCATTTTGGAGCTACTATGAGGTAGATTCCTTTGGCCTGATTGAGATGCATTAGAACGCGTGGGACCAGACAAGGTGGTGGGAATATCCAGGCGATTTTGAAGTCCCATTGAAGGGAGAATGCATTGTGGGCCCATGCTTCTGGATCTCTGTGATCTAATGTAACATACCTTTTCACCACGTGAGCTGTCCGGGACGCAAATAGGTCTACGTCGGGTATGCCCCATTTTGCAAAGATAAGTTGCGTTATCTTCGGAAGAAGATGCCACTCCGGTGCTGGTGCCCGACGCGATAGGCGATCTGCTACACTGTTGTATCTGCCTGGAATGTGGTGAGGAGACAGGTGAATATCGTAGGTATTGAGAATTTGATAGATCTGACGAGTAATTTCCATTAGAGAATTGGACATCATCCCGCCTTCGTTGGTCAGGTAGGTGACTACTGCCTGATTGTCGCATTGAAGTAAGAGTGACGAATGTTTCAGAGAAGGAGCGTATGCGGACAAACATTTCAGAATAGTCAGCATTTCCTTGAGGTTCGAGTGAAGCCGCTCTTCTTTGTGGTCCCACGTGCCCTGTAACTGCGAACCGTTTAATATTGCTCCCCAACCTGTGTCCGCTGCATCGGTTGTGAGGAGATTTGTACGAATTGGTGGGTGTAGTCGTGCCCGATCCTGGCAATGTTCTAACCACCACTGCAGATCCTGTAAAACGGGTAGGGGAAGTGTGTATTGTACCCATGGGCTGCGTTGAAGAAGATCGTTGCAGTGAGCTAATAGTCGTCGAAAGTTCAGCCGGCCCAATGGTATTACTAGTCGAGCAAAATTTAAAACACCTATCAGTTTTTGGGTTTCTTTGAGAGATGCTACTTGTTGACATAACATAAGAGATATCATTTGCTGGATCATTTTGATTTTCTTGACTGGTAGGTATTTTTGATTCTCCCACGTGTCCCAAATCAAACCTAGAAATTGGATATGACGTTGTGGCTCTAGAACTGACTTTTTGTAGTTGATGTGCCATCCTAGATTTTCGAAGATACGAATGATTTGACGTACCTGTTTGAGTAGCATTGCTCTGTCTTGGTTGGCAATAAGGAAATCGTCTAAATAGACTATTATACGGATACCTTTTTCTCTCAGGATTTCTGCTGTCCAATTTGTCAGTGATGCAAATACCTTGGGTGCCGATGACAGTCCGAAGGGTAAAGAGGTCATTTGATAGAGTTGATTTTTGTAGAGTAATCGGAGAAAACAGCGGTGTGTTCTCGATAGAGGGACATGATAATATGCTTGTGTCAAGTCTATTTTCACAATCCAATCTTGGGGCTGCAAAAAATTTGGTACATTCCGGGTTGATATTAGATTGAATTTTCCTGTACTTACGTAATCGTTTAATCTCTTTAGGTTGAATATAGGTCTTAAGCCTCCGTCGCTCTTTGGGGCTAGAAAGAGAGTTGAAAGAAAGCTCGGCGTATTCGGGGCTCGTTCGAGGATGTTTTCTGCTAGAAGTGTCGAAATAGTTTGATCCATTTCTGTAGATTCGATGGTCGAAAAACGATTTATTTGATCTTTGAGATGCAACAATGGAGGCTTTTGACAAAAGGGGAGTCTGTAGCCAGATATTATTTGGAGTAGGATATCTGGTGCACCTAATTGTTTCCATACCTGAACGTTGTCCTTGAGACATCCTCCCCGAAACACCGACCTCGAGTCAGTATTTCCTGTTTTGTTTAGACTTATATCGTTGCTGAAATTGGTTGTATGTAGCTGAACTAGATGGTTGCAGCTGCGTTGTTCGTTTCGGTAGACTAGCGCCTGTGAATCGGGATCTTGGTATTTGTCCGTAAGTGGGACGAAAAAACTGGTCGTTGTTAGCAAACATGCTAGGTTTTGGTAAATTATTTACATATGGTCCCATGCCAAGTGGCGCTGAGAACCTATAAGGCGGTGCAGTAAAGCGACCGGCCGTGTTTTGAGGACTAGTTCTTGCTGGGTGAGTAACAGAGGCTGCCGGTTTAGTAGATACAGGTCGTATTTGTTGAATAAAAAATTTATTGATACCGCCGTTATTTTTTATGAGGTCTGCCAATTTATCTTTGTCAAACAAAAACTCATTTGATGGTGGAATTTTTTGCATGCATGAAGCTAAATACCCCTCTTTAACCGTTTGTTTTAAAATCATTTCACGCCTTTGACGAATGATATCTGCCCGTCGTCCGCAAACTAGTTGAAGGCAGTCCTTAGAAATCTTTTTAAAATTCCCGGTAAAAATGTCGCTTATTTTATCGGTTAACTGTTTCGCATCGATAGTACCTGTTGCCTTAGTCCACTCAATTAAATCATTAAAACCTTGTTGCATAGCCTCGCTCTGCATTACAAGTGCATGTGAAATGGCAGCCAGACTTTTGTCATCAGATGTAGCTAGATTACTTTGACCACTTGCTTTGAAAAACTGTTTAATTTCGTCATTCAGTTCCAATTCTTTAAATCCCGGTTTTGAACAATACAATTTTTGAATTTCATAATAACGAACATCGTTCCATCGGTCAGTTTTAAAATGTTGCATAGATTGTAGAATATTTAAATGTTCGTTAGAACTATGTGGTATAAGAGGATCTTTAAGGGTGGTATTTAAATCAAAAAAGTTATTTTCAATCAAGAAGTTTTCACCCTCCTGAGGGGGCTCTGACACAATATCGTCTGGCAAAGTTTGGCCGCCATATAACAAGTGAGGGTTGTAAAAATAATGCTGCATTTCACTGACCTGTTCGGTAAGGCGTTGAATAGCCTTACCTTCATTGTTCCTGTAACGTTTTCGATCTTTGTGACGGCGATGTAATTTCCTCTTTCGCCCCGAAGATGACGTAGTTGAAGATGAATCCGAAGTAAGTGCAGTATTTCCATGATGAATGTTTAAGTTTTCATTTATTTTATCGCACATAATGAACTAATTTCTTTAAATTAAATTTTTCACAGTTTTAAATTTCAAATTTTTATAACGTATATTTAAAATTGACGAACGCTAACAGCGTTAAGCTTAAGGGAACTTGTTCACTTTTTGAAATTTAGAACGCCAATGAGGAGCTCGACTGAGCGGTCCCTGGTGAAAAAGGTGTGAAAGAGATACAAGATCGGTAAGAGGGAAATGGCAGCATTTGGTAAGTGATCAAACCATAGATAATCCTAGCATAGACAGGGAACTCGATGAATGCCTATCTCAATTGTCTATTAAAGGCTTCGAATAACGGCGAATGACATAATAAACCGTAATAATTAGGTAGGCAAGCAACTACTGATAGAGTTAAATTCAGCAACATAGATTATTAATATGTACGTAAACATACTAAATAATTGTTTATTAACTACTGAAACTATTTTATCTCTACTTTGTACTTTGTTCTTATCAGTTGCAATGACGTTATTAAACAGTTAAAGTTCTTTACTTATAAACTCATTGCATTTGAATCCTCCTTTCATCTTGAATCAAGTTTTCCTGTTGAAATTCCTTTAAATACCTACTTCATATGCACAAAAGTTTCACAACCAGAATGTATGAATATGCATAGAAAATCAAGTTACAAACTTGAATCATGTGGTTATTTTTACCAACTTACACCAGAGCAAATCTACATAGAATTAATATCAAAATATTAATCTATGCATATTTATTAAGTAGCTATCTTTTTCACTCCATGATTTTCCCGGGGGAATTTGATATTTTCATACGGTACAAAATGCACGTTAAAATTATGAAGGTATTTCACCCGTTTTTGTAGATAGGTAGGTACATATACGTGCATTATGGGAATGACCAACAAGATTTTCCAATCCATAAAAAAACCTTTTAATTAGATTAAACTTGTTATAGTAATTCTTCCTTTCCCAGGATTTGACCGGTACTTCTCTGTATGACTGTATGGAATACCTATTTTACAGCTAATCGCAGTCGTGAGCTTGTTTACAA
The DNA here is from genome assembly GCA_916618145.1 of Emmelina monodactyla. Taxonomy (NCBI): domain Eukaryota; kingdom Metazoa; phylum Arthropoda; class Insecta; order Lepidoptera; family Pterophoridae; genus Emmelina; species Emmelina monodactyla. The sequence goes on along the minus strand of OU745323.1, from coordinate 1,072,351 downwards.
AGCGTGCGCGAACGCAGATGATTCATTCGTGAACAGACAAGACGAAGACACACACGTTATATTGCAATTAAATCTTGTAACTTTTGAGGATTTGACCATTTGATCTCGTAAAGTGTTTTCGTTAAGTGATCGTTTTTAAGTGAGTGGTGAAAAGAAACAGATGAAAATGCATTGTTTGGTGAGTGTTTTTAACTATTTGTTTTTATTTTTTATGATTAAGTTTTAGGAAATATGTAGATATTGCGTAAGTATATAAAGGTTAAGAATGTAATTAAAATTTTTATAGATGTGTTTTCATCTCAGAACTGATCTTGAGGAAGCTTGAGTTCAATCAAACTAGGTACCTGCACACAACATAAATGATAAGTAAATATGTAGGTACAGTCAGCACCAAAAGTCGATGAACAGAATCAACTTAACAAAACACCTGTTCACAATTAAATGCCATAAGTTATAGTCACAACTAGGAAACAAAACAGCCTGTACACCAGAAATTTACAAAAGTCGCTAAACACGAGTATCAAAAGTATCTGTGCACTAGTATTTTAAAAGTCGCTGTACACCATCAATCCAAATGTCACAAATGAACATCAAAAGTCACTAAACAGCAATAAAGACAAAATTAGGTTAACGAAGTATATTTTAATGTTGCCGTGTGTTAATATTCTTTTGTCGCTTATGTGGTTCAGCTACTTAATAATGTATGCTAACACGTTAGTATCTATTTCAATACTTATTTACAAAACAATTATATTTTATTATCAGTTATCATACTAATCTATAATATAAAAAATAACATAAACATTACTCTGATGATCTACGAAGCAATTATAGTGACGGTACCTACTTGTAATTTACTTTGCGCGAATCTTACAAAACCTAGGTTCCTTTAATTTTAGTTCTGGAACAGTATAAAGAGGGCTTTACGGTTCCACAACGTCCTTCCCAACTTGGGCGAATAATCGGGTTCACATGACCTACTGCTTTCCACAGGGCTCAGTTTCGGTCATACTCTTGTGGAAGGTCAGGATTGGGTTCCCCCCCAAGGGATCGCGCCTTGCCGCGGCGGGGGGGCTTAGTACCCCGTAGCAAGCCAGCTACTGGGGGAAGCTAAGCGGTCCCACATGGGGCCGGTCGTGAGGCAGACCGGCCCACGAAAGGGGGGCTGCTCCAGCTGGGCGGGAGCCCAGCGTGCTGATGCGCCCGGAGGGGAGGCTCTGGCCGGGCTCGTCCCGGTCAGTTGCACCCCAGGAGGGGAGGCTCCAGCAGGGCCTTTGGCCCTCGTTCTGTTGAGCGCCCAGGGGGGTAATCGTGGGGGGTCGGGTGGTGCGGCGTGGCGGCCGCGGCATCCGATCCTCCGCGATTTGGATTGGAGGTGGTGGGCTGGGGAAGGGGTGGTGGGAAAACCCCTCTCCTAGGCCCAGGGTGGATTCGGCGGCGCGCCACTGCGGGGACAGTGGCGCGCCGGCGACTCCAGCCGGTGAGGCCCCAGGTCGGCAGACGGCCGAAGACCCTGGGGAGGTTCCCAAGCTGCCGACACAGGGCTAGGTCGGTAGCCAATCAAGGGAACGTGAGGGGGGAGGCGCGCCGCGGTTGTTCCAGCGCGCCTCCAAACTTGAGGGGGCTGCCTCGGTGGCCAGCCGTCGGTGGGGTTCGCGGCGTAGGGCCTTAACAGGACAGTCCCGCGTCCCCGCCATTACGACGGCCAGAAGGACAACTCCAGGTTTTTAGTCGGTGCGAGTCCGACATAACCCATCTCCTTTCCCTGGAGGGGACGGGTATGCGTAGGCATTTTCCTGGAATATAAAAAAAAAGGTTCCTTTAATTTTTTATGTTCATATGACTTATGATCATTTTAGTCTAGCGTATTTTTGTCGTAGTCTGTGAGGAAAACCCGTGAATAAATATAAGGCATTATTGAGAAAAAACTAGTGATGACAGACAGGTGTCATAAATCTATCACAGTCTGAAGTAACTAAATTTTGATTGATGGTGTACAGCGACTTTAGGAATACTAGTGCACAGATACTTTTGATACTCGTGTTTAGCGACTTTTGTTAAATTTCTGGTGTACAGGCTATTTTGTTTCCTAGTTGTGACTATAACTTATGGCATTTTATTGTGAACAGGTGTTTTGTTGAGTTGATTCTGTTCATCGACTTTTGGTGCTGACTGTACATAAACTCTATTTTTTCCATTTTCAGTAGTTCGTTTTAAATTAACTACCAAAAATAAATGTGCACTTATTATGTACCTAACTTATAATCCTGATAGATAGGTTACTTATGCCGAAAAGGTTATCCGTAATTATTTCACTTCTATTTTAGGATCGATAATATTTACCATAGAGCTTTACTATGTATTAAACTAAGTTTGTTGTTAGTGGTTTACATTTTGTAGGTATAACAGTACTACGTTAGGTACTTGTTGAGATTTCCTCAGTGTTAAACCAGTTTTAAGATAAAGTTCAAGTCCTAGATGTTTTGCTTTGTGATAGGTACCGACGTTGTTGGCTCCAAAAAGAAATGTTAGACATCGTGATCTAAGAGAGGAAGTTAACATACTTACAATTAATTAAGTACTGAAATTAATTCGGGTTTTTGAGACTTAAATACTTCTTATATTCTATCAAAAAAATATTATATTCTTTAAATACTTCTGTAGAGGAAGGATTTTTTTGAACCCATTCAAGTTCGATTCAGCTGTGTAAACTTGATAGCTTGTGCTACTTTTTAAATAACATAGATAGTATCTAATCCTACTAATATTATTAACGTGAAAGGTTTTGAGTAGGTATGGATGTATGTATGGACGTATGGATGTTTGTTACTCTTTCACGTAAAAACTACTGGATAAGTCGATTTCCCGTGGGAATGAAAGGTTTCTCGCGGTAAAAAATACCCTATGTGTTATTCTGATGTATAACCTATATCACTGAACAGTTTCATCCAAATCCGATGAGTAGGTAGTTTTTACGTGAAAGAGTAACAAACATCCCTCCATACATCCATACATACTCACAAACTTTCACGTTTATAATATTAGTATGTAGGATTGTTTTAATTGTTTCAAGTTTTTTTTAAACTATAGAATTGGGTTCTATACGATATCTTATGCCGTGCCTTCTTTATTATTTTTAACTAGGTACGATTTCTATTAACCGCAGTTATATTAAAAACCGGAAATATTAATTAAAAGGCAATTTAAAAAAAATAAAATTATTACGTAATCAAATCCCCTCCTGGAAATCTCAAGCATAGGTATCTTATTAGTAATCCAACGATGAGTAATTTAATTAGCTGATGCTAATAAAGCTTACTTCTGACTGTAATAGTCTACTAACAAGACAATGGAACCATTATTAAGGAAAGTACATCTCAACTAAGATTTTCCGGAGCGTCAACAAAGCGTAAAGTGGGTAAACGAGTGAGACGGTATGTCATAAGTATTTCGGAAATATTAATAAGTAGGTACATTCGGTTTTCCTTCCGTATAAGTAATTATAGAAAACCTGTTATAAATTTATTTTATATGCAACCTTTTCCAGATTCCAAACAACGTTTTTTGATTGGTTGATTAACTTTAGTTTAAAAGAAAGATATTTAATAGTTATAAGGTATATATACGGAAAATAAATTAGAACTCAGATAGGGTTTTGTCTTGAGGTGGTTCTGTGCAGAATTTTTAAATTATAGATCAATGCGCAAGATTCGCAGTAGGTGTATAAAGGTGCGTGAAACAGAACTGACAGAAATCGACACTTTCTTTTAAAATCACTTTAGGTTCATTTTGCGATTCTGCTAGTGAAAAATGTTTTACGATAAATAAACAGGCGGGCTTACCTACTAACTTACTACAGCCTAATAATTTGAATGGTTACATCTCCATATTACAGGTGATCCTAGCAACCCTAAGCTGCGTCTGCCTGCTGGCCGCGTCCCCCCTCGACCCGCAACGGCAGCTGAAGCGGCAGTCGGCCCCCCCGCGCCACCTCACCCGGGGGCTGGAGCCGGGGGAGGCGGGGTACCAGGAATGGGGGGTTAAGGGCGGACGGGTGCGGCAAGGTACGGTGTATGATCATCATTACATAGTATAAATCCAAGTCGCTAATTCTGTCTGTTTGAATGTTTGGCCGCTAACTCCTCCTAAGCCAATTGATCATTACATAGTATAAATCCAAGTCGCTAATTATGTCTGTATGTTTGGCCGCTAACTCCTCCTAAGTCAGTTGAGGGATTTGAACGCGGTTTTCGCCATTCTTTAGGTTTTTTTTTCATTTAAATTTGTAAATAAAGAAAAATCGGAAAAGTTTTTTTAAGTTAGCCAAAAATGAATGTTTCGTGAGCAAGTCGGCCAAAATTACACCATTGCGAAGCGTGGGCGGGTCGCTAGTTGGTTTCGACACGAAAAATATAAGCAAGGGTATGAGTCCGCCATGTACTTAGTACTTAAAAGGGAAGCATTTTTTTTTCACTATAAGTAGTTATGAAAAAAAAATCCTTTGGTTTTTGCCCATTGCTTATTGAGTTAACGTAAATGCTCCTATTACCGCCCCTTTAAGCTGTCTTAGAAATAACTTTGAGTAAATAGATAGATACTGATAGGTTAGTTAAGGTGTTTTAATTTAATATCAATCTTTGTAAAGTATTCTGTTGGATTCCATACTTCAATTTTGTATTTTATTACACAGTAATTATTAAATAATTGTTTAATCCGAAAGAGCAATTGATTCTATTACCGACCTAAAGATGTAGTTTGATTCTATTACCGTTTTTTCTGATTCTATTACCGACCCCTAAAAATTGCCCCTTCATCTAAACGAAAAATAAAAAAAATGCAGTTAAAAGTATATTAAGACATTATTACTGTTTTGAAATCAACATCTTAATATTGCAATCCTCCTAATATTATAAACGTGAAAGTTTGTGATTATGTATGGATGTGTGGATGTATGTGAGTATGTGAGGATACTTTTTCACGTTACAACTACTGGACGGGATGAAACTTAACAGTAATATAGGTTATACATTAGAATAACACATAGGGTACTGTTTACCGCGGGAAAACTTCTCATTCCCACAGGAAACCGACTTCCACGCCAACGAAGTTGCGGGCGGCCACTAGTCGTACATAAAATAATTCCTTGCTGCCCTTTCGGACGAAAACCTGTTTTTCTTTGGGACATAAAAAGAATCCCGTCTCATAGCAATTAAAAATCGGCTTGTAGGCTAATTCAATTCGCCTTAAAACATTAGGATGCCTAGACATAGCCTTAAGAAACAGCTGGAACACCATCATTGAAAGGATAAGAGCGCTCCAAGTTTTCCACCAATTTTGCAACTGTTTCTAACAGTTGGTCTTTTGTTACAGGAAAACCTGACTTTCCGACATAGAAAATCCAGTCCAAAAGTCTTTTTTCTTCGTCCTTCGTTGAACAATATTGTTTTCCACAATGTTCATTTGTGTATTTATTATTTGTCTTGTCACGGTAGTTTTTCTCGGTATGCCATAGGTCTTCAAGCTTGGTATATCCTGCTTCCTTCATTTACAGCTATCAGCTAAGCTTTTAGTTGAGCAGAGGTATACCTACTGCTTGCGCCTATGCAAGCAGTATACCTCTGGTTACATGTTTCTATAAAAATGGTTCTTGTTGTTTCTTTTCAGCTGTGAGTCGGTAATAGAATGACATATGAAAATTACAAACTTCTAATAACGCCATGGATCGTTAATAGAGTCAAGTTATGAAATTTGGATCCTATTACCGCCCTTAATTAAGATATGATTTTATGCCATAAAAACCAATAAAAATGATTAAATTCAATGTAACTTCGAAAACGAATATATGTATTATCGTTGTTATGTGATAGCAAGCAGATAAATCAACTTTAAGTTTGTTATTTACCTTAAGTAATATTTCGGTGTGCTTACGAGGCTGGAGACGCGTCACTATGGAAAGTGCGTCGGTATCGAGCGGCACTCACTCCATAACAAATTATTGCTAAAACTGGCTATTTAGACAAGACAAATTTACTCTGTTTGTTGACTAACTAATCTACCTATCTAATTTTTAAGTTATTTTTTTTATAGAATCTATATTAAGTCTAATATGACTGATTGAAAAAATAGATCGTTAATAGAGTACAAATTTTAGTAGGTCGTTAATAGGAGCATTTACGTTAGAGCATTAATGTCGAAATCCATTAGTGATTTATTAATCTGTACTTTATTTCGTACATTGAGGCGTTTTTTGGTCGGAATTAGTAAGGCTCCACTGCAAGATGAAAGAGAAATGACTATTATTCTAATTCAACTTTAGCGCCTGACAATTCCCAATAGCAAAATTGCGCACCATCATTTTAACTTCTATTTTCTTGTTCTAGAATTTCTCAAAAAAGGTGAATACTACTGCGGTAACAAGATTTGTAAACTGAAGCCTGGAGAAGTACCAGAGGGATGCAACGGCATGTGTCAATACCCTATTCAACCCTTGGATTTTGCCACTGACTAGAATAGGTATATGAGTTAAATTAGACTGATGTTAAATATACGTTATTTATTATACATTTGTGGTTTTATTATCTTATGTTATTTTTAAACTCTCGCGCTTTATTATTTATTTATTTAACAAATAATAAAGAGCGAGAGTTGATGTTTTAGTATTATGTATATCGAAGGCGGCTGGAATATCACCTTCGACATCAGAGCCGTCTTCAATGGCCATCTATGAGTAGTGGGCTTTCGTGGGTAGTTAGTTAAAATGAAAGAAGTTATTCTGTTTCAGCACTGTATTCTCTTGATAGCAATCAGTAGGTCATTTGATCAATTCACAGGAAGGCACCAGATTCCAAGACACCAAGAATTACACCCGTTCGTCGCTAAGACTTGAGATCATCCTGACGGCTGCTCTCTCGATGTCACATAGACTCTGTCATGCACCATATTTGGTACTGGCAATCCGCACTCTTCTTATATCAACCATAAGCGTAGTCGATCTCCGACATGTAAATAATACCTCTATCTAACAAGCTTTCATTTAAGGTATTAAACTTACAAGTAGCTGAAGAACATGCTGAGATAATAACAATGAAACCCACCGAGGCTGGATTTTTGAGGAATTATTAATAGGGGAAGGGGGGGCATAACGGGGACGCGAGGCACAACGGGGCCCCCCACGCATACGAGTAACTACAATCACTAGCGGTCATTTGTTTTCGCTAATAAGCGGCCATTTTGAATCAGTCTTCAGTCCCTAAGTGTCCAGCGAGAAGGCTGCACGCGTTTGATTTTTAAAACAAAATACTTTTTTCGACGACTTCTGATCTAATTTTGTGTGATAAGAAAATGCATGTAAAAAGGTAAGTGTTTGTGATATTGCTTTCATTTTTGGTGGTGTTTATCTAGCGATATTATTAATGATAATATTTTGATCAAAATCACTCTAACTATTGTTCTGTTTTATTTGTAGATTATTTTAAACAATGTTAGACATGGGGGCATAATGGGGACAATATTGTGGGGCACGATGGGGTATGTATATACCATAATAATCAAAATAAAAACGAGTTAGAAGAACGGCAACAACTGAAACGGACGAAGAAGTGTACAAATACAAATGACGAGTGGTTGAAGAAAAACCGGAAACAAAAAACTAAGAAACCTCGCTCTGACGTTGAAAATGTAGACGACGACGCATTATGCATTTATTGCGCGGACTTGAATTACACTTATTTGAAGTCTTCGGAAGGTTGGGTGGCCTGTCACCCATGTGGACATTGGGCCCACACAGCCTTTGCAGGTGTTGATGACGAAAATATTGAAGAAATCCACATCTACTCATTTTGTCAGACAAAATAACCGTATACCCCGTACTGCCCCTAATCAGGTACCCCATACTGCCCCTACCCTGGGGCACGATGGGGTTTTCGACAGGGTTTCGAAATTTAAAAATTAAAAACATTTGTTGATTCGTTATTTCGCCAAATTCTATGCCAAATGATAATTTAATAAGTAACCAAAGGGTTGTGATAAGTTTTAATTAATAAATATATGTTGTTCATTCTTTTATTGTTCATTTCCCTTAACGTCCCCGTTATGCCCCCCCTTCCCCTAATCGTTACAATTCTCAAAGTACTCGCATGCAATTTTGAGGACCGAAGAATCGAAGTTTGATAAGGACGGGATCACTAACTACTATAATGCTCATTACTGAACCTATAAAGAAGCTTTAAACCTCCGAAAAAATACCGAAGGGGTCTCAGAGACGGTTTTCAGTCAATATGTTCAGGGTGGGCATCATTGAAGGGTATATTTAATTGGACCTCATTTTCTGCCTAACAATTTAAATGGAGAAGTGTATGAAGATTTCTTTAGAAATAACTTGTTTCCATTAATGGAAGATGTCCCATTATTTACATTATATGCACATTTTATTACTTAGGATTTTTTTAACAGAAAATTGCATTTTTCATCATTGCATTTTTCAAGTTTGTAAAAAAATAAGAAAATAATACTTTTTAAACGCGTAATTTTACAGCGTTTGTAGCTTTTCAACATTTTATTACTTATTATGAACTATTGGAATATCCGCTATGCGACGATAACAAAAGACTCTAAAACCAGCATGTCGTTTTTTTATTTAAATTTTAACCGTCTGAAATCGGAATAAAAAATGTTAAAATTGAAATAACTCAAAAATGGTTAAATTTTGCATACGACATTATTGGTCAAGATCGGTTGCTTTTGACCTAATACCATCATTATTTCTGTGCTAAAATAATTAAAATTAACCGCATCAGTAAATAACTACCAAACAAAATAGCTTACTAAAGTATTTTTCTCAAAAAATAATGTTAAACTTTTGATTTGTGTAAAATTTCTTAAGAAAAATTTTTGATGTGGAACTTCGAACAGCTCTGGTGTAAAAAAATAATATTTCCACACCCACAGAGGTCGTATTTTCGTAATTTAAAAGTTTAACATCTCAAATAAGACATACTTTACCAGCAAAAACCTCGGTGATGGTGTTGGTGGTAGAAACAACAGGTTTGACCAATATTATCAAAGAATGTAGAAGGATCCGGTAAACTGGCGGCCGAAACAGCAGCAGATCCACTCACAGTAGGCAGAATATTTGTTAAAAATGTATCTTGGTCAGACCTGTGCAGTAACTAAAACCCCTTTCCCTATCCTATGTTATTATAAATATAAACCTTCCTCTTGAATCACTCTATCTAATAAAAAACCGCCTCAAAATCCGTTGCGTAGTTTTAAAGATTTAAGAATACATAGACATAGGAACAGAGAAAGCGACTTTGTTTTATACTACTTAGTGATAGTACATGCACCAAAAGTGTTTCTTGTCAACTCTTGCTTTAGAATTTTCGAAAATGTTCTTAAGCAAAACATAGTTTCGATGCTCAAATACTTTATTTAAAGCTATTTTATCTTTACTAAACATATAATTAAACACTACTCAATCAAAATCACCTAATCCTACAAATCATTAAAGACTCCTTCACGAATCATTCATCTTCAATCGCAGCTCGTCCGGTACCAGGACTACAGGACTCTGGCAGCGTCCCTCGCAGCCAGCCGGCATCTCGCCGGGTCGCAGCATGCAGATCTTGTCGCCGCAGAAGTATTCACCTTTAGTGAGGCCAAACGGGTAATCTGTAACAAAGGGACTCTTAATTACATAAAAACAAAGGCGCCTTAGTTAAAATCGTTTACATACTTTTATTTCACGTTTTGTTCAAAGTTAAAATTATTACTTATAAGCGGTTACTGGATAAAATTAAAATAACGCAAAATACCGTAAAACAGCGCATTATATCCGACTGATTCTAGGTCCTTTTAACTAACTGTTCAGGCTCTTATGTTGCCTTACTGAATTTCTCAACTTTAGTGGCCACAAACGATCTGCCTCTTTCGTTGCGGTAAGCGTCCTATTATTTAAAACCTGTTCAGCGACTTTTGGCGCTGACTGTACCTTGAGGTGTGATTGGTCTTGGATAAATCGGTCGTCCCAAGAGGCGGCCATCATAGTGGTCTTGAAGCTGGTTCGTCTTCAGCCAGTCAGAGTCTAGCGGGGACCCTGAGCAGGACAGTATGACACAGCATAGTTTGAATGAGATTATCTGTAACATACGTCATTGCTGGGTATGAAGGTCTGGCCTAAAAGGTCTGATAAGAGACTTGAAATAAAGCTTGTATATTTTGTGGAAGATAGGTATAGATATTGAGTTGGAAAAAAAAGGAAAGTTTGTTTGTCGTTTCTAAAAAGAAATCAAATTAGGTCTAGTCATTAATTAGAGCAAACGGTTTGGGTCAAAAGCCAATAATGAATCTAATGAATCATCGTGTTTATAAACAGATAAACTGACAAATCAATAAAAAGTCCGCGCATTTTGTGACAATCCGGGAAATTAGGCGAAAAGATTAAGAAAAATATATTACACCAAGATGCAGCTAGTCTTAATTAAAATATTTCTTTAGGTATATTCGCATAGGGCTCGTGTATCTCCCTACAAGGTCGGTATCTTGTATTTATAAAGCAAAACAACCTAGAACTTGAACTATCATACGAACCAAACCTGTCGGCCGATGCTTCTTTAGATACATAGTATAAATCCAAGTCGCTAATCCTGTCTGTTTGTATGTTTGGCCGCTAACTCCTTCTAAACCAGTTGAGGGATTTTAATGCGATTTTCACCATCCTTTAGTTATTCTTTTCATTTAAATTTGTAAATAAAGAACAATCGGAAAAAGTTTTTTAAGTTAGCCAAAAATCAATGTTTTGAGAGCAAGTCGGCTAAAATTACACCATTACGAAGCGTGAGCGGGTCGCTAGTAATATATAAGTATTTGTTACTTAGAGATATATAATAACAAACGATATTAGAGTTTATAGTTAGGTACATGTTATTTCTTGAACAAACAAAACAACACACCCTGATCTGATGGACACCTTTTTAATAGTACATTATGATACAAGTACCAAACTCACGCACTTGTATCTTAATAATACTATTACCACTGGCTTGAAAACAAAAGTCTAAATAATACCAAAAACAATACATTTACTTACCAAACAACGCATCATATTTAATTTCCAATCGAATCCACTTCACAGACTATTTTCGATACAACGTGTGTTCCAGTGTCGCGTCTACATACAAATGATGACAAAGAAGTTCATCGCTTTGATAACCTGCTCTTTCTCAGAAAAGAAGACTATACATTTATAAATAACAAGTTTAATTCAATTACGTTGTAAGCTTCTTTATCTGTTTTATTTTACTTCATATGTGTTTAAAAATAATTAAAGTAGGTCCTACGTTAACACAGTGAATAACCAAGGAATTCTCGAATTATAAGTTGCAATGGATTTAATTAGGTTCTCTCCTAGTCCATTGGTGGTACCTATAGTACAAGCTGTGCTTAGTTTAGGGCCACACAGTTGGTATGTTAGTCTAGACTCTAGAGAAATAAATAAAAAATAACAAAATAAATTCTTCAAAATATTGTTTTTGTTTAAATTTTAACGAAGTTCATGACCATGTTGTTAGGACATACCACAGCACTACCTGTGTCTTAGCTTTTAGGTAATAAGTATGTATAATATTTTGCTACAGTCCTTATTTTAATATAAAAATACTCGGTTCCTACATCTTCTTTTTAAATTGTAAGCGATATTGTATTGGCGAAGTAATACATTGAATTTTATAGAGATTCCTACCTAATGTGGTATCTTCTTAATGGTGCTTATGATGTCAAAAATTTTATCTTTTACGAAAGGAATTGGAGTCCATGTAGGTATAGAAAAATAATGATGCCCTTTCATACCAAAAATAACTTCAATTCTTCATTACACAAGGAGATCAATTACATTTTCTCTTCTTATTTAAGGTGCGCATAACTATGCATAACTACACTTAAACTTTTTATCAATTACTTTTTAGGCTTGCCTTTAGTTCTACTATTAGCCCTTCAGAGGTTATCCATTGTTCCCTGGACACTCGGTATACCGGACTGCTAAGCGGATGGTTCATTAGGTATAAAACAATATTGTTTTGATTGTAAGTTATCGTCTTTAAGAATTGTAATATTGACATTCTTTGCACTCCGCACGGCTTATGCTTTTAAATTATTTACTAATAATAAGTGTAAACTGTCCTTGTTAGTACCTAGATTTATAAAGTCTGAGTATGCACAGGAGTTTTGCAAACATTAATTTCATAGAGTAGGTAGTCAAACACAGAGAGTGGCTCGCAGACTACTCGTTCATTCACTACGCGTTGTGAGTGAATGACAGGCAATGATTGGATCCATTCGTTCACCACTTATAAATGTCAAACTGAGTAGGGTGACCATGGATGTTGAGTTAAACTACTTGAACTACTGAATATTTAATCTATACTAATATTATAAATGTTTGAAATGAATAGGCTCCGAAACTACAGGACCAATTTAAAAAAATCTTTCACCATTCAAAAGCTACATTATCCACGAGTAACATTGGCTATATTTTATTTCGGAAAAAATGGGGTTCCGTAAGATAATGCCACGGGAAAATACATTTAGTTGCGGGTGAAACCGCAGGGCGGAAAGCTAGTTATAAATAATTATATTGAAGTTAGATAAATAAACTCCCTAAATTTAGTCCATATTACTGTAATATTAGTCTAAGCTTCGAAAGAATCGGCACCAATATCTCACTTTTCATTTGATAACGAAAATAATTGAATGTGGTCTTAAGTAGAATAGCAGTTTGAAAAGTTAATGACAGTCATATTTTCCCTGACAAAAAGGTAGGCTAACAAAAATTCAATGATTCCGTAAGGTCTACGTCGCGTTTCATCGAAGTCCGTGCATTATCGTTGTCTTACTCTCAATACTAGTTAAAGGCTAAAATCTACTTCCTGGATATAAAAAAACATTATGGACACCCTGCATGAGTGACGTAAGTGCAATTGGCTTCCTGCGAATATGCCTACTGCAAATTGTTTAATAGTTGTTTGAGCAAGCCGAATTCAGATCCCTTAAAAACAGAAAACTAAAGTTACAATACAAGTTTTCGTTTGAATATAATACTTCGGCAAAATATACCGACAATTCCATTTCCATTTTTGAATCTGTGAGCCGTTATCTAACCGCTAACAAACTTTCCTTTTCTACTTTCCAATTAACTGCCTTAACCTCAAAGCTAACTCCTGACAATTTACCAAAAAATCTTTGCCCATTTAGACAGCCTCTCATACAACTGTTTGTAATTCAGTTAGCCTTCATCCTTTCGGTTCATTTCTCTTTGACTTCTGGTGCACAAAGGCGCGAGACGGTAACCCTGTCGTGGGGCGGACTTAACTGACGTTTGGAAGGGCCTTTGTTATTCTAGGATTATATGACTGAAATGTTCCTGTAACTGTACTCTGACCCTTTACATTAGGTTGAGTGAGTCAGCACACTATCTCATTCGAAAAATCAATTTACATTTTTTGTCAGACGGAACTCTTTTGGAATTGCAGAGTTTAGTGTGAGGTTAAACTGTCATTAGATTAACTTTCTGTATTTCCCGCCGTTGTGACTAAATTACTTCCATCGTGCTTGCTGGCAGTAATTTATAAAATATTAGTGACCGGCGGGTCGGCTTCGCAATGGTGTAATTTTGGACTTGTTCCCGAAACATTGAATTACGACGACCACGACCACGACCACGACCACGACCACGACCACGACCACGACCACGACCACGACCACGACCACGACCACGACCACGACCACGACCACGACCACGACCACGACCACGACCACGACCACGACCACGACCACGACCACGACCACGACCACGACCACGACCACGACCACGACCACGACCACGACCACGACCACGACCACGACCACGACCACGACCACGACCACGACCACGACCACGACCACGACCACGACCACGACCACGACCACGACCACGACCACGACCACGACCACGACCACGACCACGACCACGACCACGACCACGACCACGACCACGACCACGACCACGACCACGACCACGACCACGACCACGACCACGACCACGACCACGACCACGACCACGACCACGACCACGACCACGACCACGACCACGACCACGACCACGACCACGACCACGACCACGACCACGACCACGACCACGACCACGACCACGACCACGACCACGACCACGACCACGACCACGACCACGACCACGACCACGACCACGACCACGACCACGACCACGACCACGACCACGACCACGACCACGACCACGACCACGACCACGACCACGACCACGACCACGACTACGACTACGACTACGATTACGATAAAAATAACTTAACCAACTTTGTTTCAATCATTATACGTCCTCATAATTATCAGAAGTCCCCAGTTGTATAACACACGTGAAAAATAAGGTTTTAAAGAAATTAAACTCTACATTAAATAACGCGTTTATTAATTTAATGTAGATTTTCCGACGTATCGTGGTCACTGGCAAACAAATGTTTGTCGTCTACATAGAGTGCAGTAAAAAACGGTTTCAAACTTCGGCGCCATCTGTATCGCAATTTTCTCACATAACTACTCGTAATTTCCTAGCGAGTTTAATTTCAAGTAAGTGATCTCGTTAATCTAACAAGTTTTCAAAGAGTTATTTGTGTAAGTTAAGATATCCACGGTTTTAAGCGATTGATCGATTAAAACTTTTTTTTTTATCTTTGAATCTGCAAACTTACACAGAGTTAAAGTTTACAGATTCAAAGGTAAACAAGAATTTCTGTATTCTTCCTCAGATATCCTCTAGCCTCAAGGGACATGTAATTTCAAAGACTCCGAACCCCCGTTACTTTGTTACTTCTGTCGCCTTGAGGTGATCGCAGTGGTCGTCTCTGAGCTTGTCTGTCTGTCTGCGTGCTTTGAACCTGGTGGGTAGGACAGGTAGGACAGGTAGGAGAGGCTTTGTATTTTTGACAGCACTTTTGATATTTGAAAGTAAAGTGGGTAGAGCCTTGAGGGCAGTTTGTAGAAGGACCTTAGTTACATAGGTAGTTATGAATACTTGTCTAAAATTTTCTTACTTTAGTGCTTGTCTTGTGAAATTTAAATTTTATTAGTAAAATTCGTTTAAACCTTTTTCATGGATCTACATTTCAGGACTGTATTTTTTCTTAAACGCTTTTAGAAAAGAGGCAGACTTTATGGTGAAACAGAATGCAACCTATTTGCGAAATCTACTCGTAGGTGCTTACTTCTTTCCATTTTATCGATTATTCCACTTGACACAACCAAAACGACACCACCGGTGGTGTCATATGGAATCTCCAGTCCATATAACACCACCGACTATTAAAGATGTTACATACAACCCACTAAAGTTGCTTAGTTGTTGATATGAAAACTCCAATTAAGTGCAAGCAGTTCCATTAATATGTCTGTAAAAACACAAACGGAACAAAATATGAAGGATAATTGCACTCAAATTTCGGACCATTCGAGTGAAGCTCAGATTGTATTAAATAAAGCAAAATCTTTCAGCGAAGAAAAGTTGATTATGGCCTATTACAAGCACGTTACAACAGTTGTGGACACGCTGGAAGACTACACTGTAATTTCCGATCCGTTTTCTTTTATAAGTACATTAAAATGTAAATCACTGAAAAAAAAAATATATGTCATAAACTCGTTTATTAATTATCGTTTAACTATAAATAACTTAAAATAATGAATATCACTAGAGTGGTGTCATATGGACTGGAGATTCCATATGACACCACCAGTGGTGTGGTTTTGGTGGTGTCAAGTGGAATGATAGCATTTTATCGCCATGACCATGGGAGACCATTATGATGACCATTGATTTTATTGACTATTCTTTTCTCTATCTACCGTTATACCTATTTATTTTCCTTACAATGGAATTTTACATGTAGAGTTACCTACAATGCCAAACCGGAAATATATTTAAAATAATTTTCAGTTACTCTTTGGAATCGGTTTACCTTTATTTAATGATATCATTAATAGGTAATCAACAAACAAGGGTAATTTTGACAAACATAAAATATGTCTGTCTTTTACAAATAAAACGATTTTGTATTAATTAGAACCCATTCAAATTATCTAAATACAGGAACTTAAGATGAGAAGGTATTGTGTGTACTTAAACTTGTATGTAAGTTATACGGGGTGTAAAAGAACTGCTTCCGAAAACAAAAACTGGGCATTGCTGGAGGGGTACTAGTTACGTATTGAGCAAAAGTTTGCAGATTTTGCGATGATTTCAAATTAAATAGGGGTTTAATTTAATTTGCAATGTAAATAATCGCACCTGAACCGACAGTTTAATATGTGAGCGATGATTTCAAGCGGCGAATATGACTTTTCAATCAACTTTTTTTAATTGATTTTTCTGGATATACTGTGAGTGAATTTAGTTACTATTGAGGCTCAAGAATAAGTACATCGTTTCAGGCTTCGGAAGTGGTGTTTTTACACCCGTTATTAAAAATCTACTTGAATCTCGTGTCCGCATGCAATTTCTTTTGTTTGTTTGCGTATATCTCGCTTCCTGAGGCTTCACTTTATTACCATCCAGAAAAATCTTTACAACTTTTACCTCAATTATTTATTTCAATACTGAACAGTTTTTGACTAGATGACAATCAATCTAAAATAAGCATCTAAAGAAATTCTAACTAAATATTGCCCCCCACCCGAAAATGTTTTCTTTTTCCGCTTATAATGTGTAGATATTCGGATTCAAAAAATACAAGAACATAAGTTTTCAACAATTTATTTATTTGGTGATTTTCAAAAATCCATCATTAGTGGCAATAAAATTAATACATTAATATAAATTATTATATTTGCAAAATGTACACTTTAAGTAATATAGGTGTAGGCTACAAATTGTAGGTATACTAATATTGCACGTTTATTAAAATTAATTATTTTATTACAAATAGTTACCTTATTAATAGATAGATGAGAACTAATTATTTACACTTTAATATATTAAAAAACCTACTTCCGTTATGCCTATTAGGCAAACGTCATAATACAAAGAAAAAAGAAAAAAAAGAATGAACGAATGAATGAATGTTTTGTTTATTTTTGTTATAGTATAAAGCAGGAACATTTAATTATAATATTCAGAGATTTGTAAGTGGTATTAAGGAATTGCAACAGAGTTTTTACATTTTACAAATCAAGGTGTAAAATACTTTCCTATTGGGCATAGGTAATTTTTAGTAGATTAATAATATTTTTATTACTTACACACATTAGAAATAGCTGTATTTAATCATAATTATGGCACTATATACAAATAATATATTAATCCAAGAACGATCAACTTAAAACTAACTAACCCGTAACTTTACTATTTTACAATCGTTTACATTAACATCGTGGATATGTCCATGGATTTATCGCCTGACTTTCTTCGGTAGTCGGATGTTGTAGCTATTGCGTCATTTCTTCCCTCCAATCCCACTTATGAGGCCCTGCCCGGCCGTCAGGGTTGCCAACGCGATCCTTTCCGTCGTCGATGACAGATTCCTCTCCTGATTTGACAGTTGATTTGACAGCAGTCTGTCAGACGTCAATGTCAATCGGTCGGTTGTTAGGGATAGTCTGTTGGTGGACAGTGGGAGGTCGGTGGTGGTGGTGGGGGGGTTGGTCGGGGCGGGGGTGGTGAGGGGGGTCGAGGACCGCGGGAGGGACTTGGCGGGGGCGGGTGCGGGGGGGCGACGCGCGGAGCAGGGACGTGGGCTTCTGCTCGCGACCACTGCACACCTGCGGCAAAATAGAAGGCAGTTGGAAAAACGAAGATCTGAAATACTAATGATGTGGTTTTCAAAAAAAAAAATAATAAAAATGTGGGCAGGTTGTTCTTCAAGAAGCAAGAAGAAGGAACTTCGTCGAGACAACCTATAAAATCATAGAATAAACTAGTCATATCCGATTGGCTCATAGTTATCGACTGTGATCAGCAAAGTTTTTAAACACCGCAGAGCAGACCTTACATCTGATTCCAAATTAATATGAAAGACACTCACAGTATTCGTTAAACTTGTGACAGAGCTCAACTTAATTAGATCTAAGCTGGGAACTATTACTTAGTTACATCATCAAAAAAGGCAGTTAATAAATAATAATAATAAATCTCCAGACCGAAACACCAACTGTGTGGCCCTAAACTAAGCAAAGCTTGTACTATAGGTGCCACACAATGGACTAGGGGAGAACCTAGTAACACCCAGATAAAAGCCAATATCGAAACACCATTTTTACGAAATTGATCAGACCGGGAATTGAACCCGGAACCAGCCGCTGCACCACAGAGGTCGTCAATCCCTAGTCGAACAGTTTATCGCGGTCCTAGTCACCTGGTGGTGGTTCTCCCAGTCCTTGTGCTGGCAGAAGGCGCCGCAGTAGCGCGCGGCGTTGCAGCCCGAGCACGTCTCCTGCGCCTTGCGGCCGCAGTTCCAGCAGCACTGCGAGGGGAAATAGTGATGATTATTATGATTATCTTTTTTTAATAATATAGGTAGCAAACGAGCATGCGGGTCACCTGATGGCAAGTGATCACCGCCGCCCATGACTCCCCGCAACACTGTGGGTGTTGGGGGTGTGTTGCTGAGCCTTTGACAAAACTGGGCACAGTAATCTCTGCAGACAGGGCCTACAGCTATAGACTCTACCACTCTCAAAATCCAGAGCATCATTGTATGAGCCTGTTTGTTCCACTTCTGAGCAAAAATAGGAGGATAATCCTCGTTCGAATATTAATATGTACATGCTTGTACATTTAGACAAAATAACTTCAATTAACAATACTCTCCGCCGCGAGACAGTGCTGTCAAACATCTTGCAACTTCGACCTTGCAGTTACCTCATCGACCCCAGTCTGGATCAGTGCTTCTGTCTCATTTCAGTGATCTTTCATTTTAGGAAGACAATAAAGTATTTTACCGTAGATATTTTTTTTTATATAATATGGCAAAGCAAACGAGCATGCGGGTCACCTGATGGTAAGTGATCGCCGCCGCCCATGACTACCCGCAACACTGTGGGTGTTAGGGGTGTGTTGCTGAGCCTTTGACAAAATTGGGCACCGGATACCGCACTCACCGAACGAAACGCAGGAACATCGTCCCTACTTCACTATGGTTTTCTGTGCGACGGTGGTACTCCACCGGTCGAGTCAGCCCGGTAATCGCTGCAGACAGAGCCTACAGCTAGACTCTACCACTCTCATAAGGGAGTATGTACTCACGTTCTGCGCGCTGGCGTCCCCCGGCTCGTGCTTGGCGCGCTCGGCCGCCGTCTCCAGCGCCTTCGCCTCGGCGGCGCACACGGCGCGCTGCAGCTCGGATAAAGCCTGGCGCTTCACCTGGAACGTACTTACTTAGTAGTACTTGGTGAAGTAATTTAGTAAATGAAGTCCAGATTTCTTTAATTTGATACTCAAAAGGACCTGCCAACTCCTTTTTCTGGGCGGTTTAAAAAAAGTTACCTAACTAACCTAACCTATTGATGTCGGATTGTGCCAACTCGGAATAAGACATTGAAATTAAACTCATTTTAACGGGTTTTACGCGTTTATTTTTTTATTTTTGATTTTCCGACGTTTCGACATTTTTACAAATGCCGTGGTCACGGGTAGACTACGGAATAAGACATTGCTACCTAAGAATTGTCAATTTCATTCATCCAAGATGGTGGTTGCGTTCCGATTCGCGTTTTTCACATAAAAACGTTCGGTTACGTTCCGTTTGGTATAAAAGTGAGAGTATTTAAGAATTTTTGAAAATTGTTTAAAAATATTTAGACGCAACTCCAGTAGCCAAAATTACTTCTTGGGGATTAAGACTAACTCCCTTAAGCCCCCAACACTACCAATACCCTCAAATTCGGGCGACCGATTTCAAAAGCAAACCCACATCAGCGCCTCAACCTTCTAAACCCCAGCCCCAGTAACCCCTACCTGGTTGACGGCGTCCTCCGCCCGGCGCCGCACCTCGGCGACCCGCTCCTCCGTCTGCCGCACCGCCGCCGCCATCACCTCGCTGGCCGCGCGCTTGATCTCGCTGCTCTCTGACGGCTCCACTCCTGTAGATGATACACATATAGATGATATGATAGATAGGGTTGGAGATAACCGTATAGAGGGTAGGTCCCTACTTCTAGCTGAAGGACTAAGTTATACGAAGAAATAAATAATAATTGGTTAGCTGTAAGAGTTCAAAATGCATCCAGAACTACGCTTCTGAAGAAGCAGGATATACTAGGAATTTTACAGACTGCTGAGAAAATATATAAGTTAATGGCTTAAGTAAAGTGTAGGTGTATAAAATCTAAAATATATGCGTTAAATCATACAGTTTTTTTTATTTGCCTAAGTATATCCCAAGGATACTAAGTGCAGGTAAAAGGTATGAAAACAAAATGAAGATATTCCTTCATCTATAAATCTTATAAAACAGCCCTTTTTTGGATGAAACCTGTTTTTACTTAATTAGGTAACAACTTAAAGCCTCATCTACGAGTCTAAATTCCATTTTTCCATAGAATACGCCTCTTTCCTGGTCTCACCTCTCTGCTGCAGTATGGCCAGCGCCCGCTTGGTCTTCTCCACCATGCTGAGGATGCAGTTGAGCATCGTGTTGATGTTCTTCCACTCGTCATCGCTCTTCATCAGCCCGGCTGCTGGGCCCAGGCCGCGAGGCTCGGAGAACGGAGCGTTCATTGAAGACACGTCGCGGACTGAGATCCCACCTTTAATTTGTGATAAAAGAAGGTCTGATGATCATTGGTATCATGAGGGGTGTAGAGTTAAAGGAATGTTCGGGTAGAACAAGAGTGATTTGGTTTTTAGTGTGGATAGTATACGCCAAAAAGATAAAAAGGTGAAAGTAAGATAACTGGGTTTTTTGAGAAATCTTTCTTCAGATCTTTATAAAAGAGTTATGATCATCCCAGAATCGTAATGAACCCCCAATATTTTACACTTTGAAGACAACACACACCTGCTTCCTATATCCTAGAAAACAATGACCCTAAAATCCTTACCGTCCCTCCGTTCAAAGCCCTCAGGTGCGTGGTATCCGTGGTAGGGGTGGTAGTCGAACAGACTGGCGTTGCTAGGCAACGGGTACAGGAATGGCGACGGGTTCAGAAACAGAGACGAGGGGGGCGCCCGCTTCGCCTGCGGGGGGAAGTCGTCGTGGCTGGCGCCGTTGGTCGTTGGAGACTCGTAGAAGCTGCAAGGAAATCTGCTGTTAGAAGATAAAATTGGCAGGGTTATAACTCTTCTGGCTTTAGGATGAGAGTAAGGCTTCTGTTTCTTGTTAAGAGAGTAACGTAAAAGACGACTAAGGACTAAGAACTGGAGGATAGAAAACAGCATTTAAAGGGGTGTAGTTATTATAATAGGTATCTACCAGCCCGAGCTGAGCCATAGTTTGGGATTACGGCTCAGACTCTATAGTTATCCGAGAAGGAGGCCTGTGCTTAAATAGCGAGACTTTGTGATTATTTTATGAAGGAGAACTGCGAAAATAAAACCTCCTTAAACCTACCCGTGTTAATTTTCCATAAAATTTATAATTTCAGATGGAACTTTCCACAGATATATTATACCAACCAAACAAAGAAATCTTTAGACATTCAAACTTGATTTACTTAGGTAGTTTGTTTATAAACTCATTTATCCCGTCCCATTCAATATGCTATCTGATGTCCAAAGTTCCAGTTTCGCGAGAGAAGAAAGCCAGAATAGAATATAATAAATAATATTGATCAAACAATACGATAATCTACTATTAATAAGAAAGTTTGGGAAAATCGTATTCAGAGTTAATTTGTCCATTGTGCTTTTGTGTGGTGCAAAGTTCTTTAGAAATTAAGACCATTTGGTAAAGTTTGTTTACGAAAACTAAAGCTTGGTATTATTCTGGATTGAAATAGGAAAATAGTAGTAAATTATGAAATGGTGAGTCAAAAAGCAGAAATGACATGCAAAAAACAATCGTCATTAGTTACAATAATATGTAAGTAACACTGAAAGTTTTTTTTTCGTAAAACCGTTTGGTACATTGTTAACTTTTGACTTGTTCGTTTTTGATGTTAATATTAACAAGTCAGGGAAAAAAAAAATTGCCATTTATTTTTATTTAATTTTTATACATTTGTCTTGCGTCAAAAGCGACTTAACAATTATAAACAAAACTTATGTTAAATACAGTCCACTGCACCGCATTAACACTATACCACAACTATACTCAACAGATTAGTCGTGCAACTAATCGCGTCGCAGCAGAAAGTTACAGTCGTAACTACTGGGACCGCAACTGTTGCCAAGTTCGTTCACACGCCGCGCGACAGATGGCGCTGACCGGTTTACGTTGTACAGTAGTTATGGTGTTCGAAACTTTGTGCTTATTTGAGGCGCGGATTGCATGTAATGTTGAATTATATAAAAATAATCGGGTAGAAAAGTTAAAATAAAAGTGGTGGAATTAATTTGATTAGACAACCTATTTTAGGTTAGTAAATATTTTTTTGATACGTTTCAGAGCCTAAGCCGTAATCCGGCATATTGGCTTACTATAGATAAGTGCATTTACATTATCGATAAATTATTCGACTTGTGTTTTAAAATGATATTTGTACAATCTATACTAATATTATAAAGCTGAAGAGTTTGTTTGTTTGTTTGTTTGATTGTTTGAACGCGCTAATCTCAGGAACTACAGGTTCGAATTTAAAAATTCTTTTTGCGTGAATAGACCATTTATCGAGGCAGGCTTTAGGCTATATAACATCACGCTGCAACTATAGGTAAGGGAAAATATGAAAAAAACGGGAAAAATTATTCATCCTTGAGGACTTCCGTTGCGTGCACTGCGAAAACGGTTCTAGATACCATAAATATATGTATGAAAGAATTAAGGGAACTTTTTACCGCGGGAAAACTTCGCATTCCCACGGGAAACCGACTTCTACGGGAACGGAGTCGCGAGCGGCCACTAGTTAAATAATAAACCTCCAGACTAACACATCGATTTTGTGGCCCTTAAGTAAGTGCAGTAGGCACTTGTGTCAAATGTACCACACAATGGACTTGGGGAGAATCCAGTAACTTTATCCAGTTAATTGTATTTGTTATGTAAGTACAAGTTAAATAAACATGATACTAAAAGTTCATGTAAGTACTTTTTAAGCTACAATTAAGCAATCCTACTAATATTATAAATGTGAAAGTTTGTAAGGATGTATGGATGGATGGATGGATGTTTGTTACTCTTTCACGTAAAAACTACTGGATGGATTTGGATGAAACTTTGCAGTAATATAGGTTATACATCATAATAACACATAGGGAACTTATTACCGCGGGAAAACATCTCATTCCCACGGGAAACCGACTTCCACGCGAAAGGAGTCGCGGGCGGCCACTAGTCTATACTAATATTTTAAAGCTGAAGAGTTTGTTTGTTTGTTTGTTTGTTTGTTTGAACGCTCTAATCTCAGGAACTACTGGTTTGATTTTAAAAATTCTTTTTGTGTTGAATAGACCATTTATACATACATCACTATAAAAAGCGAAGAAATAATGGAAAATGTGAAAAAAACGGGGAAAATTATTCATCCTTGAGAGCTTCCGTTGCGTGCGCTGCCAAAAACGGTTCTAGATACCAAAAATACATGTATGAAAGAATTAAGGGAACTTTTTACCGCGGGAAAACTTCGCATTCCCACAGGAAACCGACTTCTACGCGAACGGAGTCGCGCGCGGCCCCTAGTATGATATAATAATGATTTCCTACATCCTAAACTCAAAGTTCAAGTAATTAAAATACTAAAGATATGAAAATGCAGGCTACTAAGAGGTTGGTACTCGTTTCTTTAAAAAAACTAGCAATTGCTATAACGTAGCCTATAGCGACCGAGTATAAATCCATTACATACATGTTATAGGTATACAGAAATGGCTTGTTAATAGCCGGGCTACAAGACTATTCATATGAAAACTCAAAATTATTAAAACTTGACAGAATGACTACTTATTTTGTTACGGTAGGTATTAATGTTTTCCACAGATATAAATTAAGTAGTAATCAGTTATTAGATGTACTTTTTACCTTTATTTAATAGTAGGGGAGCCCAAGAGGGGATTTCTGGATTTACTCAAGCGCGGCAGATTAACATACTGGGGGATACCTTGTACCCGGTTAAGCACTTCCACCAACAATGAGCCTTATATAGTGGCCGCCCGATTAATTCAATAATTTCAAATAAATTAGTTCAATTTTATTGTCAGATTAGGTAATCCCTCCAGATTATTGTATAAGAGCGTTGTTTTAGGTCTACTAAACATCCCCTTAAAAATCTCTCGTGCTCTATTAAATGTATTTTTTTTTCATTTTCAACCCTTAGGTACGACTTCCATCATGAAAACCATCAGATTAACAAATGTACATGTTTTAAAAATACGAAGGACATGGATGATATCAATATCTGACACGCCCGAGGATGTCAATGCAAAAGGATATTTTAAAAAATTTTTGGAAATCTATAACCGTTTCCCCCGCCGATGAAATGGTACCTATATGTTATATGTATAATATAACCTTTGTCATCTAAGTTTTGCAACCCAATAGGTATATATGACGCTCGAGTAAATCCAGATTTAGCATCGTGGGCTCCCCTTCTATAAGTAATTAATACCCTACATTTTTAAACTAACCAATATCTATCACCACTTGACAGTAGTATTTGTTTCCTATTCCACAGCCATCACAAAGTGAAACACCCTTCCTCGTTAGCCACACGGCTCACCTTGCCGTGCGGTTGACAGGTAATTTCCCCCCGCACCCCCCCCCGCTCGCTTGTCAACGCCACACTCCGCGGTTTTTTGCGTTTGACACATGACGTGCGCACTGATTGGTCGCGATTGTTTCCCGCGCGCGCGATTGTGCCTCGTAATTGGTAATTTGCCCTGCGGTCCTGATCGCTGATTGGTGCTTGAATGTGACGCGTGTCGATGGATGCTGTGGTTCGCGGTGCAGGCGTTTTGAAATGAATTGAGTTTGGCAGCGATTTATTGGGCGCGTTGAGACTACGTTGATTTATGATTGCTTTCAGGATATCGAGATGACCAATAGTTTTTGGGCGATAAACTATTTTAGTTTTAAGTTTTAGGTGTGTTGTTTCTCTCTGTATAATACATTTGTTGTAGATATCAAATATGTTTTTTGAATAATGAGTGCCGTTCGCCAAGAATTTTAAAATAAATGCTCGACCTTTAATGACAATCGAACTATAACTTAAAACGTAAATAAACGCCACCACACATCAAAACACGAATACATAAAAGCACCGTTTGGCACGACACAAATTGTGTCCGACATAAAACGGTCGCGAAAACAGCGTAGCACCCTGTTTAGTTTTGAATTATTATCATTGGACCATTTGGCAGGCGCCGGGACCACCAGATTTAAATTCCAGGCCCTATTCGTTAGATGGCGGTTTAAAATTATGAACCTCTAAATTACGAAGGCGTGTTGTGTGCGCGCGTATCGCTGATGCCAAGGGATGTTGTCGTAAACTGAGCTGGGGACCGCGTTTAATGTTTCGCTTAGGTAGATCGCATGAGTTAGTGCGCCTACATTTTTTCAATAGCAATGACGAGGATTTTGAATATGCTATGGTTTTTATGAAGACGAATTTTCATCGAACTTGAAAAGGTTCTTATTGAAAGTTGTAAAAATATTTGTTTTTCAAATAGTAAAGTGATTAAGATTCAAGACGAATACCATCTAATAAAATCATTTACGTTTACGATTCAGGCGGCGCCTGTTAGTTTAGTGTTAGCAATTAGCGTTGACTCAAGTTTGCTATAACTTTACAGCAGGCGCTACGTGTGGCAAATTAGCTGCGCAGATGACGTGCCATTTGGACTGTTAGCGAAATGTGACGCAATAACAATTTGTCTGAAGAATTAAATTGTTTAAGGAGACCAGTGAAACAGAGATCGAAAATCTTTACAAAATAAATGAAATTTAATTTAACCAGGGCCTTTTATTCCTAAACTATGTAATATCATATAAGGACTTTAGTTTTTTGTCGCGATAAGAAAGAGTTTTTCCTGCAAGTTCCTATAGTTAACCTTACACTTTAATGTATTTTTTTGTAAAAATCTACACTTGATCTCCTCTTCTGTATTTTAATGGAAAGGATCAATAACTCACGAATCGCTGGCTCTTCTCTTCGTCCCAGCTTCAGGTTGCGAGAACAGGTCGTTGGTGTCTCCTGCTGCCTCCAGGATCAGGTGCTCGTGACTCCTGATGTACTGCAGCGGGGTCTGAGGAGAACATTAGGGTCTACAGATTGCCTTTGAAAGCTTTGATGAGGAAAGTCTCAAGGCATTTTTCACAGCCAAAATATCGCACCCTTAGAATTATATTGACCTACTAGCTGGTGCCCGCGAACTTCGTTTCGCCAACTTAGAAGAAGAAAATAAGTCTATTCAAGTAATTGTACCTACTTTCGAAAACTTTTCTTATTATGACAGTTTGAATGACGTTTGACAATTGCTGCGGTGGCATTGCGATATGAAGAAAAAATTTAGTTTCACTTTATTTAATATCTGCACTTTCATGCCAAGCTATACTGAACAGGCAAGGTACCATACAGCCTTGTCTTAAGTTCAAAATTATGTTCCATATCTAAAAGATTCGTCACGATAATTATTTTAAAAATCAAAATAGGTAGGTATGTTGGTTTAGCCTATAACGAAATAACTTTGTCTACGCACGGGGCTTTTTGGCGGGAGTTCGTCAAGTGATGTCGTGCTTGTTGTTAAATTTTAAATTTATGTATATTTCGGGGTTTGATTCACATTAGTGATAGTGTAATGAGTAGCAAACACCTGTGAAAGTGTACAGTGATTGAAGAATTCAATAAAAAGCATAGCCATTTGCCGGGCTGCTTTCCAAGAAGTCACAACAATCTGCAGTTTCATTACTATCGTGTTACTGTGGGTGGATTATAGATAGGAAAATCTCCTATCCAACACTGTTCAATATGAAAATGTACAAGAAAATAAAGAAAGAATAAGAAATGAGAAACATGTTTAGGCTGATGACCCAGATGTCAATGCCTTAATTTAATTAAAAAAAAAGTCTACGCATGCGCAATGGAAGGAGATGAAGCAAGATGGAAGCAAGAAGGACGGAAGGAATGCACATGTTTTATTCCTTTCATTTTTCGTAATATTGTTATGGTTTTTTGGATGTTTGTGTGTATTATCATTATTTATCTTAGAAAATTATAGAATTTATATTATTATTAGATTAGATAAATATTAGATAGATTAATATTATAGTTATGTTGGTACTTTTTCAAATCTCGGTTTCAGTGTAGTTTGCACATTATACTACCACGCACCCCTATGAAATTCACGTGCAAACGTATTTCAAGTTTTTGCCAACCCTTTTAGGGGTTGTTTTTTTTACCCTATATCCTGGTCCATAATTTTCTCTACATAATAGTAAAAGTTTCATCAAAATCCGTCCAGCCGTTTTCGCGTGATGCTCAGCCAAATAAACAGATAAACAGACAAACAGATAAACAGACAAAAATTCTAAAAAGTATTGGAACGTGTTCTGTTATCAATTTTAAGTATCCCCAATAATTTTTTTTTCGAATATCTTTTATGTACAGACTTTCCATCCTCTTCAGCTTTATTATATGTATAGATTCCATAAATGTAATTTTTTGGGAGACGTTAAATAAAGTTTTTACACGTAAGTACACGTAAGGGAGTGGGAGAGACACACAATAACGTATACTACGTTATTGTAGCTTTCTACGCCAAAATCAGTCCATGTTTTAATGAAAGTCGATAGTGACAGTCCGTTTAGGTCATTATTTGAAATAAAGTCAAAATCATGATTTTTGGATTAGGTCCCTATAATTCTAAAGGTGCAATATACTCCAGACTTTTTTTAAGTTTCATATTCTGAAATTTTATGGTTATAAAAATCGTGGACTACTGTCAACAAAAAGTTTGATTCGGCACTGTTCTCTATTCTCTCGAACCCTGTATTTAGATTTTTAATTTTACTAAGTAATTTAATTAATTTGAAAGTTTTGAGTGAATATGATTGTGTGTTGTTGCAACTAAAGGTATCCTTGAAATACACATGGGATACTTTTTACCGCTAGAATTTCATTTCCACGGGAAAAGTATTAACTGCTGGCGAAACCGCAGGGGTACTTAAAAAGAAAACATTTGAGATTTTACTTTTAGATTTGCATTTTAAAAAATTCTGGGGGAAATTTCGTCGGGTCACCGTAGCGGCGCGGTAGCTCAGTGGTCAGAGCATTGGACCGGCAATCCAAAGCTCCTGGGTCCTATTCCCAGTCGCGTAAAGCTCGGAGACCTTTTCCTTTCTCCAGTATCTATATCTTCAAAAAAACCTTTGTAAATCAGTGAGAAGTTCACCTGCTTTGCCCTCCTGGCTCTAGCATGTAGATCTCTCTGCGCCAGCGGCAGCAGCGCGCGCAGGAACCCCGGCACGGACGCGCGCAGCGGGTAGTTGGTGCACTCCTGCACGCCCGCCTGGAACTCCTCGGTGCTCAGCGAGCCGGCCTGGTGGTGGAGAAGGTAATGACGTGAATTTGAGACGAGACGAACTAGCCTGATGATGAGGAAGGTAAATGACGTAAATTTGAGACGAGACGAACCGGCCTGATGATGAAGATGTAAATAAATTATGACAAGTTCTGTTTTGTCAATGAGGCTGGATTTTTTAATCTGTCGTGGTGATTGATTATTTCCACACTGATTGGTTTGATCGGCACTGAAATTCGAAGTAATTTAAAACAAGAGGTCATATGTTAGTAATATCGTGTCACAGATCACCCCCTAATAGATTCCGCATGTTCGTACATTTGCGTTGTATCAGGGTCACCAAAAGTTGAGGAGCGGGGGAGGAAGTAATGACATTCTGATTGGCTAGTTCAAAAACGTTCTAAGATGCACCCGTCAAATAGTGATGAAATAGTGATGTAAGTATTGGATAAAAGTATCGATAAATTATAAAATCGTTTAATAAAAATATCGACAGATTTACATTTACCTGGTTGATTGGCCTTCAATTTTTTTATTATAATAAATGAGACTATTAATGTTGAGCCCAAATTAGAAAAGTACCGACCAACAAAAAAATTTTTCGCACTACTAATTTTTGGCTCAAGTTTGCGTGGGTTTCCTTTCTTATTTATAAATGTTAGATTCAAAGTAAATATGTTTTACCTAATTAGAGGGTGTTACTGTAACACTGTTACACGATATCTAGTTTAAAATTTTGTTAAAAAGTTAAGCAACCTCTTTTTACGAAAAATATCGATAAATCGACAGCGTTGATGTATAACTTTCAAACTCTAATATTACTCGGGTAAATTCGTGCTTCTTTAAGAAAATGAGATGACCGTATACATATTTGTACTGACAGAAAGTGATATCCTTTGTTTGTTTACAATAAATAATCCAACGCAAGTTGAACTCCACAAAAACTAATTTTCGATGCACAAATACGCAGTGACACGGATTCGTACGTGTCTGACGGTTGGTCATGACTAAATTATAAATAATGCGGAATCTATTAGGGGGTGATCTGTGTATCGTGTAGACATCTAGCGCAAATACCAAGTCAAGTGGCAGTAGAAATTTGCGTTAGCGAGTCAATAGAATTAAAATGTATGAAACTGTCAAAATCCAAGCCTGTCGAGAATTACAGTTTCATTTCTTTTCTATTCACGCGTTAACGCAAATTTCTACTGCCACTTGACTTGGTGGCCAGGAGTGTTATGACACTATTGAGTCAGAAACATGTCAGAACACTTACCACAAGGTTGTGTATAAGTTGCCGCACTCTCTCCCCGGTGTCGGCGCCGACGTCCCCGGCGAACTGCTGCAGCGCTGACAGGAAGCGCTTCAAGCGTAGTAGTGCTGGACCAGACCTGAAATTACACCTCTATGAATGGTGGCAGTGGACTGTGATCTATGGCTGGTGGCGCTGGGAAAACCACAAAGGATTGGTCTTTCAGAAAAATAACGTCGCTGCCTAAGATCACGTTATAGGTCCATTAAATATCTATTCTTCTGATAAGGTCTACAACTTTAGCGACCAAATAATTATGATAAGAGTCCTGCCCCCCAAGTCAAGTGGCAGTAGAAATTTGCGTTGGGGAGTGAATAGAATAAAAATATTTGAAACTGTCTATCGCAAATATCACTTGCCACTTGACTTGGGGGGGCTGGCTGGACTGAAACTTCTGAGACATAATGTCTAGTATCAATAATGTAGCTACTATTAAGTCGTAATGTTTGTATTAATGCAAAAAATTTCATCAAACTAGTTAAGAATATTTATCTAAACGTTTTTTTTATCAAAAAATTTTTTCAGTTAGTTAACCCACCGTGATCCTTCAGGTAACGGGGGGGACAGCGACTCTGTGGAGGACAGCGTGGCCCCGTTGTTGAGCGGACTCGGGGGCCCCGGCGTGGGGGACACGCGGGGCTCCTCCGCCTCGGGCGAGCGACGCTCTTTGCCTGACGCTGTGGCTGCAAAAAAAAGTTTGGTTATGTTTTGAAAACAGTCTAATCATTCCGTATGAAACCGTTTTTATTACGGTAGTAAAAGTAACGGAATTAATAAAATGTGGGTTTAATAGGAAAAATTTTGTCATCTCGAGAAATATATATAATCTATCTATCTTTACCTACTTATAATAAATCTGTAGAGAGGTCAATTCTGTACATGAAATATATTTCCAAAATAACTATCAAGGGGTGATTAGGGATCGATACTGATGCCAAAATTGCAATCAGTAAAATTTTTGTCTGTCTGTCTGTCTGTCTGTTTGACCGTTATAGAAACAAAAACTACTGGACGGATTTTGACGAAACTTGGTACAATTATTCTTCATACTTCTGGGCAGTTTATAGGATACTTTTCATCACGCTACAATCAATAGGAGCAGAGCAGTGAAGGGAAATGTTGGGAAAACGGGAGAAGTTTTTTTAAGACTCCGTCGCGTGTGCAACCTTAATGGTTAAAGCTACACAGAAATCATGTATGACGGAAATGTCCTCCTTAAAATTATATAAAAAATATCCCACGACAGCATATGTCCATATTTTATAGTTGCCTCACAATACCACGTGTAACTCCCGATAGCAAGCAGTTCGAAGCTGTCTTATTATATTTGTCTACTCTTTCGTTTCAAAGTTGTATTTTCAATTCGGTTTTTTTATACAGTACTTCACTATTACGACAGATAATTCAGTTGACTCAGCTTATTGAACCTAGCTAAACATCCTACTAATATTCTAAATGTGAAAGTTTGTGAGTACCTACTAATATTATAAACGTGAAAGTTTGTGAGTAATGATGAATGTTTGTTAGGCTTTCACGTAAAAACTACTGAATGGATTTGGATAAAACTTTGCACAGAATAACACATAGAGTACTTTTTACCGCGGAAAAACCTTTCATTCCCACGGGAAACCGACTTCCACGCGAACGGAGTCGCGGGCGGCCACTATCACTAATAAATGTCAAAGGTTGTGTTTTCAATTCGAATTTTTTATACAGTACTTCACTATTACGGCAGATAATTCAGTGGACTCAGGTTATTGAAGATAGCTAAACATATTACATACTAGCTTTTAGCCGCAGCTTCGCACGCGTTAAATTCGGAGTAAAATCCCTTTCCCTATACAATGTTATTTTATAACCCTTCCTCTCCAATTACTCTAATATAAAAAAACCATAGGCTCAGACAGAGAAAGTGACTTTGTAGGGATTATAAGGAACTCTCTTAAAATGCCTTTAGAAGTTTATCCGCCGATTTGTGAATTAATAATGTTATGTCGAGTAACTTATACGATAGCTGAGTTAATGATCATACAAAATACTCAAATATCAATAGGCTTAATAGGTACATGACTAATCTTTAAACTTCCAATTCAGAAACCGGCGTTAAATGGCATGGCATTTTTTTTTATCCTACTAATATAATAAACGCGAAAGATTATGTATGGATGTTTGTTACTCTTTCACGTTAAAACTACTGGACGGATATGGATAAAACTTTGCCGTAATACTAATAAGTTTATACATCAAAATAATACTTAGGGTATTTTTTACCGCGAAAATACCTTTTATTCGCACGGGAGACCGACTTCCACGCGAACGGAGTCGCGGGCGGCTACTAGTACCTTAATAAACATGATGTAAGTATAATATAAGATCTGCAGCAGTTATAATAAAGTGATTGTAAGATAGGTAGGGTAGGCATATTTATTAAAATTTACCTTTCATTACGAAAATACAATCATACGCTAGGTCAGTGTTCTATCACAGGAGTAAAAGTAGCATTAGGCGACACCCACTCAGTATGCGCCATCACGCGCCGCAGTTTACCCAGCTGTCCGCTAGGGGCGCGGCTGAGCAAACAGCCGGGATGCGTGATCAAATGGCGCGCTACATTTGACAGTGTTTTGAATATGGAATGCATGTGTTTTTAAGTACGATTTATTTTTCATAACGTAAATGCTCCTATTACCGCCCCTTTAAGCTGTCTTAGAAATAACTTTGAGTAAATAGATAGATACTGATAGGTTAGTTAAGGTGTTTTAATTTAATATCAATCTTAGTAAAG
Organism: Emmelina monodactyla; assembly: GCA_916618145.1. NCBI lineage: Eukaryota > Metazoa > Arthropoda > Insecta > Lepidoptera > Pterophoridae > Emmelina > Emmelina monodactyla. The sequence goes on along the minus strand of OU745323.1, from coordinate 1,039,594 downwards.
TATTCTGTTGGATTCGGTACTTCAATTTAGTATTTTATTACACAGTAATTATTAAATAATTGTTTAATCCGAAAGAGCAATTGATTCTATTACCGACCTAAAGATGTGGTTTGATTCTATTACCGTTTTTTCTGATTCTATTACCGACCCCTAAAAATTGCCCTTTCATCTAAACGAAAAAATAAAAAAAATGCTGTTAAAAGTATATTAAGACATTATTACAGTTTTGAAATCAACATCTTAATTTTGCAATCCTACTAATATTATAAACGTGAAAGTTTGTGAGTATATATGGATGTATGTGAGTATGTTACTTTTTCACTTTACAACTACTGGACGGGATGAAACTTAACAGTAATATAGGTTATACATTAGAATAACACATAGGGTACTTTTTACCGCGGGAAAACTTCTCATTCCCACAGGAAACCGACTTCCACGCCAACGAAGTCGCGGGCGGCCACTAGTCGTACATAATATACTTCCTTGCTGCCCTTTCGGACGAAAACCTGTTTTTCTTTGGGACATAAAAAGATTCCCGTCTCATCGCAATTAAAAATCGGCTTGTAGGCTAATTCAATTCGCCTTGAAATGTTAGGATGCCTAGACATAGCCTTAAGAAACAGCTGGAACACCATCATTGAAAGGATAAGAGCGCTCCAAGTTTTCCACCAATTTTGCAACTGTTTCTAACAGTTGGTCTTTTGTTACAGGAAAACCTGACTTTCCGACATAGAAAATCCAGTCCAAAAGTCTTTTTTCTTCGTCCTTTGTTGAACAATATTGTTTTCCACAATGTTCATTTGTATATTTATTATTTGTCTTGTCACGGTAGTTTTTCTCGGTATGCCATAGGTCTTCAAGCTTGGTATATCCTGCTTCCTTCATTTAAAGCTATCAGTTAAGCTTTTAGTTGAGCAGAGGTATACCTACTGCTTGCGCCTATGCAAGCAGTATACCTCTGGTTACATGTTTCTATAAAAATGGTTCTTGTTATTTCTTTTCAGCTGTGAGTCGGTAATAGAATCAAATATGAAAATTACAAACTTCTAATAACGCCACGGATCGTTAATAGAGCCAAGTTATGAAATTTGGATCCTATTACCGCCCTTAATTAAGATATGATTTTATGCCATAAAAACCAATAAAAATGATTAAATTCAATATAACTTCGAAAACAAATATATGTATTATCGTTGTTATGTGATAGCATGCAGATAAATCAACTTTAAGTTTGTTGTTTACCTTAAGCACACTTAAGTAATATTTCGGTGTGCTTACGAGGCTGGAGACGCGACACTATGGAAAGTGCGTCGGTATCGAGCGGCACTCACTCAATAACAAATTATTGCTAACACTGGCTATTTAGACAAGACAAATTTACTCTGTTTGTTGACCAACTAATCTACCTATCTAATTATTAAGTTAATTTTTTTATAGAATCTATATTTAGTCTAATATGACTGATTGAAAAAATAGATCGTTAATAGAGTACAAATTTAAGTAGGTCGTTAATAGGAGCATTTACGTTATACGGTTTAGGGAGATATGTTGTGACTAATGTTTTTTTTGGCAATTGTGTTTGATACATAAATACGTTATTGGTGTTCAAAACAATATAGACACTCGAAATATGTGAGGTAGATGCCGCTGTGAACTTTTTTCTGCGGTTTTATATTAATATGTTGTTTTTGTTCTTAATTAATTCAGTAAAAAAGTCCACAATACTCAGGCTGCGACCCGCGTCTTTGCCAGAAACTTATAAAACTACTTATTTTCTTGAACTCCAAAACACAATAGGTACCTACTCCCAAGTGTTCCCAACTATTTTTCAAAACTTTCCCTACAACTCCATAATTCTCAGCCCAGAACTAATTAAGTCGGTGTTCCCGAATATTTCCTGCGAATAACAAAAAAATATATGGTAGAGTCAGTTGCTGGTGACGGCGTAAATAAAAGTTTGTCGAAACGCTAGTGGTGTGCCAACGAGTGTCCGTGACAACTGGCGCCTAGAGCTTCAGGGATGGCAAGATGTCGATAAAATTTATCGATAGATTTGTTTTTTTTTCTGTTTGAGCGGTTTTGTAATAATATACTTTCGTGTGAATGCAATCTCCTATTAAAATTGTGGTACGTCTTCATTATAAACATAACAATACTTTTAACATTTCAATAAACTGATGGAAGAAATTTTATTATTTTAGAGTCTTCTTGTTCTACTTTAATCAGAGAAGAGAACATTTTTATTTATCGATGGCTACAATATCGATTGCATTTCATCGTTTGAGCACATCCCTTCTCATCAGGCTGAGCGTGTTGCTGACACCTCGCTTGTGGGAACTTTTTACGGAGTTGAAATTATTTTAACCCCCCGTACTTATATTAAGAGCGGTAAGGTCGGTTAGTTTAATAGTTATTATAATAGTTAGATAAGCTTTTAGTTTTTAATGTTATTTATTAAAATAACAGTTTATTATTTGAAGCTTTGCTCCCGTAGAGCATAGAGGAATATTTTCGAAAAAATTAACTAATTGCATTATTGCTAGCCTGTGTCCTATAGTTTAAAACTTAGTAATTATTAAGCTTTTATTTGTTTATTTCTAATCCTAAATAAAATGTGTTGTGTATGTAATCAATTCGAGAAATTGCACCCGTGTTGTGGTCATAAGCTTTTGTAATAGTATTTTGAAGTTAATATAGGTGTTAAACTATTACTTTAAACAAAATTATCACTTTCTGACAGTTCTTGCTTTCAAGCTGTAATAAATTCTTGTCCGACTGTCTGACAGTTAAATTTTTAATAATTTTTTACGAATTAATTATTTTTTAACGAATTTTAAACTTACATTCGTTAAAATATTATGTCTTAAAGATTGCTTTCGTAACAGAGACCAGACATATTAAACCATCGTTTGTTTTAAGTACGTTTATTACCAAGTATTTAGATAAAAAAAGTAATTTCAATTTCGTCCTATCGAAACCAACTAAGACCTCTACTCTCATTGGTGCAGTGCGATGACGTCAGTAAATCAGCGAGCACTCATCGTACAAGCACTCGAGTGTAGTGGCGACCGATCACCGAGGGCCTCGGGTGAGGCACGCGACATGTTGTTGTGGGAGAGCTGTACTATGGAGGTATTTGTATGTATGTAAAGTCTAGATAGTGTTTTGTTTGACAGTGGTAGATTTTAACTGATGATAGGAAGGCAAAAATATGAAGTGTGAACGTTTAGAGTATTTTTTTTATTTTTTATATGAGGCAACGATAAAAAAAGGTTTGAATTAAAGCTTATAGTTATTTTGACAGTGAACAATAATTTCTAAACTGGGTAAATTTTACACTCCTGAGTTTGTACTTAGTTTTTCCTAAAACCTTATATTGACAAGATAATTCTTATTAATAGAAGCCGTAAACCAAAGTTAAATCACATTGTCGTCAGTATAAGTCCCCAACTTTCCTGTACCTATATAAGTGGTCCCTAGTTTTTGTGGTAGAAGCCGCCAGCGGTTCATACGACGATGAGAATGAAACGTCACACGCAGTGACGCGCACGAGGACTAGGGATGGGCAGGAGTCGATGTTTGGATCACTGGGTTAGACGAATCAGGGGTAAATGACGTAATGTGTGAAATATCCTACTAATATTATAAACGTGAAAGTTTGTATGTATGGATGTTTGTTACTCTTTCACGGAAAACTACGGGACGGATTTTAATGAAACTTTACAGTAATATAGGTTATACATCAGAATAAAACAAAGGGTATATTTTACCGCGGAAAAACTTCTCATTCCCATGGGAAACCGACTTCTACGCGAACGGTGTCGCGGCCACTAGTGGGTTAAAAGTGAAGTTTGTTTAGTCGTAGTAGTAAATAACACTTTATTTATAAAGATAATCAAGCTTTGTTTGGGGTAGAGCAAGAATATTGTAGGGCGCAGCCTATATTGAATTTTAAAAATATATTTGAACAAACATCGACAAGGTTGAGGAGTATTTTGAAACATACCTACTAGAAAACTATGTTTATCTCGGTAAAAGGAAAATAGTTTTCATAAAATGGAGACAAAGTAATATAAGAATTGAAATAAGTTGAATCAGAGATTGAAGTGCACTCTCGTCTCTTTTCTACGAAAGAACATTAGGATTTGAATTTGTTAAGAATTTATACAAATATCTATCTCTAATAAATATCTATTATATCTTGTATATCATATAACGGTTGATATCTTTTATGCCACAACATAACAAAGGGGTTCGTAGCCGAAATCGAAATGTGTCCAAAACATATTATTATTACCTCGCAAAATCAACTAGCATTTCATGTAAAATATTACAAACATTCAAATGCTTTGTAATGGCACATTATCATTTTATGTGTTGGGATGTATTAATCTCATTGTAAAAAAATAACAAAACCTTTGAAAACCAAACATATTATTACACCCGTTTTATATTTTACTCGGAATCATACTTAAGTTTTTAAATAAATTATGCATATAAATTTAAAATTCGGTGCATTTTTTAATAAAGTAAAAAGTAAAATCGATAAAAAAACCCAAGTTATTATTTCCATCGTGCCCACCCATCGACCACTTCCCATCCCTACCACTCGCTTGTCTCACGCACGCCACAAAAACCTCCCTTCGACTGAGAGCCGCTTACCGAGAGCCCTCCACTCAAGATGCGAGCCGAGGCTCTGATGCGAGAGCCTGATTTATACAACTAGTGGGTTAGAGCAGTAGGTTGGCGGTTTCTGAGGATAGATGGCGTTGTGTGTATTTTAAATCGCGTGTAGGTATGTATAGTTGAGATTTTAGTATAAAGAAATAGTATATTTCAATACAAGTGTGGAAAGGCTGTCATTACAACGAGTCCCGACAAATGTCTACCCGAGCCGAGGCACAGCCGAAGGCGAGGGTTGACAGGCGGGACGAGTTGCAATGACGGTTCCGCACGTGTACTGAACGACTATTTTTAATACAGTTGCGAAAAAATAAAGCAATTTAATAAAATATAAAATTAGGATCGTAAATGTCGAAATAACTCATTTTGAAAATAGCGCCATTTTTTCTTCACCCATTTGGTAGGCAAAGGTTACTATGCCCATACAGCCAAGTCTTCAGTAGATTTTTTTTATTGATATGAAATGAAAATGAAATTTAATGAGATAAAATGAAAGAAAACCAACCACACTACTTCAATCAAAACATTAAATCTGATATCGAAACAAACTAGTAGCTTTTTTTAGAAATTTACCTACGCTACGTAAGTATTGACATGAATCATAAAAACTTATTTGGTTTTTTGTTTTAGTAAAAACTTCATGGTTGGTTAATTTTTCTTTTTAATAGACATTATTTTGACAGTTGGGAAAGAGAACGCACGAGTGCGGGAAAGGTAAAAAAAAAGCACGCGTGTGTAATAGCCCACATCCCGAACTCTATACGTCCCTGCAATACGCCACTTTTTGAGCAACTGTATTAAAAAGTGTATTTTTTAATGTGTGAAATAAATGAGCCTAAATATAAACAGCTTTAGCCGATGCTGCTTACTGCAATGCGTTTATTTATAATTTTAGTTCGAACGGTAAGTATAATATCGTCAAAATAAGTACATTTGGTTACAGTTATATAAAAACTAGATCAATAATGAAATCGTATCATTCCCTATTTAGTTGTTTAATGGAATTACTTATGTATGAAAATAAACTATTATATTTACTCAATAGCGTTCGTAAATACTGATGCAGCCTTTTGAACGCTACGGCGTAGCACCGTAGAGGCGTAGATGATTCGTAGATCGTAGTCTTTTTTAACAGGTTCCTTGTCCCAATACAGAGTATTTTTTTTAAATGCCTACGTCAAAGTTACTTCTAACTTGAATCATAATGTGATTCATAGACGTATTAAAACGAGGCCAAAAATTATACCATGTATCACATGTGATTTATTAGACAGGGAACCTGTAAGGTGACTAAATAGTACCTTAATGGTAACTACCATCGTGTATAGTATAGACTCGTACAGCACTAAGCTACACGCTTGGTGTCGACTCTACACACTTCACATGTTCGGTCTCGGTGACAGTCATTACTCTGACTATCCTGCACTTATAACTAAAACACTATCAACTGTTTAGCTGGACAGTAGTTTGTACAAATTCTTTTTAGATTTACAAAAAAATGTACCACCAGATTTGTTTGTTTATTTCATACGACCTCTGTGGTGCAGCGGTTTATATGTATAACAGACTACTTAGCGGATGGTTCCGAGTTCGACACAAGATCGGGCCAATGTCGTTAAAATGATTTTTCGCTATTGGCTCGTGTCTGGGTGTAACTAGGTTCTCCCCTAGTCCATCGTGTGGTACCTATAACACAAGTGCTTACTGCGCTAATTTTTAGCCTAAAAGTTAGTCTGAAGATTTATTTATTTATTAATTTATAAATAAAAATATTTTTAATTACATGTGGGTTTCAAGCAACATAATTAATAATTTAAAAACCTCCAGGGCTTTGATTCCAAGCCATCAATCAAAGGCCATCAGTAACTGTCATGTTTCGGTAAACATGTCAAAATCACAATAATTTATTCACCTGACTAGTAGTGTTCGGATACACCTCATTATGTTGTCAATCACATGTGTACGTTCCCAGACGTGTATCCGATTTTCAATGTGATTTTGGAATGATATGATGAATTAGTAAATAAAAGAATGGGTAAGTTTTATGGGAAGGTAGTTTTAAATTGATTTGAAAACGTTTGTTAGATATTGACTACTGAATAGACAATTATTTTAATGATTAATAAATGGAAAATATAAACCAGAGTTAGAACGGTTTTGTTTCAATAATATTGCGTGTAAAATGTGTAAGTAATTATAAATAGTTGTTGATAATGACTAGGGAAATGACGAAAGATACACGTTTGTTTTTTTTCACAACTTTGAATCTTTCTAATAAATTACATGTAACTTTCGGAAAAAAATGTTATAGGTCTTTCTAAAAAATACATGTATTTAAACAATGTTTTTTCAGAACTTACAAAATAAAAAACATAATAACACAACACTGTTTCTTATAATTATATAGGAAAATTTCTAAAGTTTTACAAGTTTCTACAATTCAGTATCGAAGGCACCAATAAGACAGGTACGACTGAGGTATGGGTTTGCGATCCTCCGCTTACTAGTGGCGCGCGTGCCCCGCCCACTTCACACTTCCATCTACTTCTCTGTTCCGTGATCGAAGGCATCCACCGTCACGTTAACAAGAACTTCGTTGTCTTTCGAATTGACAAATTTCAGATTCCAGTTCACAAAAAAAAAAATTAATCGATCAGCTGTCGAACAGTGTCAGCGGTCATATTTTATTTGATAAAAAATTTCTTTTATCCATTAACCAGCTCGGTGAAGGTCGTTCTATAGCGGGATCTTACACTATTAAGAAGTTAGTACATTTTAAATAGCAGATTTTTCATTAAACTCGACAACTACGAACAACTACTCGGTGACAACTTTTAACCTTTAAGTCTTCCACCAATTGAACTAACTACTCTAACCTATCGAACTAAATATCAATCTACTTAGACCATAAAAAAGCAACCTTTTTATGCAAATCTAGGCCAACGCGATCAGCGTGCATCACCGTTATAAAGCACTATTGACATTTCACAAGGCCTTCTTCACCAGGTCTAAATTATGCACGTATGTGGGTAGATTTAAAAGCGCATTACTGTAATGGGGGGGGCGTTCGTGATTGGTGATGATAATGGAGGGGGGCGGCCGCGGGGCGGGACGGGATGTGGAGGTGGAGGAGGGATAGTGGGGATGGGATGATGATTCTTTTTTATACGGCTGCAGTTTTTAGATAGTGAGTTACCAATAAATATAGCAGGTCCTAACCTGCAGTAAAGCTTCGCCGACTCTAGAAAATTGGGGTTGGTGTAAGACTCAGTGGTGGTTTTAAATAAACTAGCTTTCCATCCTGTGGTTTTACCCGTAACAATTATTGTTTTTTTTATCTTAATGGGAATGCCTGTACCAATTTCATGGCCTTAACTTTAACAGTTTACGCTCGGCGTTTCTTTTCTGTCACTCCACAGCTACGTAGCTTGACAGCGACAAAACACATCTAACCTCCAAAATATATTTTAAAATAACTCTTCCCTATCTACCCTAAGCCAGCCCGTTTAGTGATAACCAGTAGTGGGCGGCCACAGAGTAAACACTATGAATAAACCACGCGTGGGAACTACCACGCTGCTCTGTGGCCCGGCCGGTTTGTAGGAAGCAGAAATAGTAGCAAATGACAGGGCGATTATCAAGATTAAATCTAATGGTCGGGGTATTAAAGTTTTTAAGGGTTTTTAGTGTGGTAGCCTAGTGGCAAGAGCGGGTCTATTATACCGAAGGTTTCGGCTTCGATCCGTACTACGGTGTACCACTAACGGCCGAAACCAATACTCTACTATAGTTAAAACCTTGGTAATTGGAAACTGCTAGTTTTGTTTTTTGTGACGAATTTCTGTCATTTCCATATCAACAGCTAACTACCATAGTTTATAATGACGCAAAAACATGGATAATAGTTACCATAGTTACACAAATAACAAGGCGTCAAAGGTTAGTAGAATATTGGTTTCGGCCGTTATTTGGTATTTTCTAAACTATGTTCATGCTTATCACGCACTAACGGTGAGGGAAAACATCGTGATTTGGATGATTATCCATCATGTGTTCCAAGCCGCACCGAGCCAGCGTGGTGGATCATGGCTCAAACTCTCTCGCTATCCGAGAAGGAGGGCTGTGCTCAGCTATTGGATCATTTATACGCTATTATTATATTACTTTATTGAGGGTGGTGGAAAGAGAAAAGAGGAACAGCGTAGGCTCAGTTTGTTGGCCGTCTGCGAGTCGACTTAGGTCTAGGGCAGTGCAAAGTGCTGAGATTTAAAGATAAAATTGATATCAAACCGCTCTGATCAAGGCTTACATATGAAAATACGATATTGTTGTGTTAATGTTGCGGGTCGATGACTTTTCGGACACAAAAAACTCGGACACCTTGGCCAAATTGTGGTTTTTCAATTTTAATATAATTTTTTAACAAGCTGTCCGAGTTTTTTGTGTCCGAAAAGTCATCGACCCAATGTTGCAGGTTTCGTGACTTGCATGATCAAAACCTAGCATCATAAATAAGAAGGGAAACATATTTTAGAAAAAATCTAAGTGAATTTTTATAGAGTGCATTTTAAGAAAACATATTGTTCTTTAATGTAATCTTTGAATATTGATATAACCTCACAGTTATAAAAACAATTAACTCACATTTCCGTCGCTCCGTAGTGGAGGGCAGGTACTCCTTGTCAGGTATCTCTTCCTTCACTTTTGCTTCCATCTGTAACAAAAGACATTTAAATTGGTAATTAATATGTAAGTTTATCATCAAATTAATAAAACTTTTGTTTTGTAGAGTTTGAGCCGTAATCCACTCTACTCAACGATGGCTCAGTATGGTTGGTGTATGCACGTGATGTATATCCAGAAGTAGTCCAATCACTCGGGTTTCCTCGCGATGCTTCCCATTATGAAAAAGTTTTTTATAATTTATTTATTTTATTTTAATTTTTTTAATACTAAGTTAGAAGATTGTACCAACACCTCAATGGAATTCGAACCTAAAACCGCCGCAATTGTAAAACATTTCCGAAGCTTCCAGCGTCTCAGTTTACAATAAAATCTTAACAAATCAAAAAATGCAATTATCATCACCACAACCTTATATACGCATCTTCACAAACTTCACACCGCATCTTCCCACCTGTCCTCACCGTCTGAACTTCGTGCGAGTGACCTACGATCGATGTTTACCAGTGGCGCCCTCGCGCGGGCGTTGCGTAGGTTATGTCAGCTGTGACGTCAGCGTGCTGTGTTCACACTGATTTTAAACTATCGTTGAGATAAAACCAATACTTAAAGCTAAAGGTTTAAAAAAGACGAAGTTTTTTCTAGTTTTACGTATTTTCGTTTGTGGATATTTTGTGGTGTGTATTGAAAGAAATGCAATTAACGAGTACCAACAAAAAATAGCTACAACTATTTATAAGGGAATATTGATGTGGAATGTTAACAAATCACAAAAAATATGTTAAAAGGATAAAGATACAAATACTACCTAAAATCAACACTCAACTCATATAAAACAGTATTTGATTAGTAACAGTTATTTTTAGAGTGGTAGAGTCTAGCTGTAGGCTCTGCCTGCAGCGATTACTGGGCTGACTCGACCGGTGAAATACCACCGTCGCACAGAAAACCGACGTGAAGTAGGGACGATCCTGCGTTTCGTTCGGTGAGTGCGGTATCCGGTGCCCAATTTTTTCAAAGGCCAGCAACGCACCCTCAATGCATATGTAGGTAATTGTGGATGTATATGGGCGGCGGTGATCACTTACCATCATGTAACCCGCTTGCTCGTTTGCTAGCTTCACTCATTAAAAAAAAAAGTAACACCAGTGTACATCACACTCCACACTCGTCTGCACAACGTCAGCGTTGGTCTGTGGCGCCCGTCAGGGAGTTAACATGCCGCGGTGACCTTCGTGGTATGATACCAAACACTAGGTAAGAAGTGTCTAAACTAACTAACAAATTGCAAGAAAATACCTTAAAATTACATAACCATCTAACTTCCTCTCTGTTTTCAATATAAAACTCATATAAAACAGCACTTCATTAGTAACAGCAGTGTGAGTGAACACAGCACAGTTAACGCTCGTCTGCACAACGTCAGCGTTGGTCTGCAGCGCGTCTGTGGCGCCCGACGACTGAGTTTACATACCGCTGTGACTATTGTTTCCATTTCTTTTTTCTTTTCCTTTTTCAACGATGTGGCAAAGATTTTGGACAGAACTATTAAGCCTAAGGTTTTGAGTTATCGGATTGGTTAAATTTAGTTTAAGCCTTTAAGGAATTAGCTCGTGTCTGGGTGAGTCTAGGTTTTCTGCTAGTGCCTGTAGTACTAGGTACCAACCTAATACAAAATTGTGTTTAGTTGTGCCGTGAAAAAATAAAATCACTAATTATTTTATTTTTCGTTTTAACTTACATATGATGTATTGTTACGTATGATGAACGTTTAAATTGGATTAATTACGACCGTATTCATTTGGTAAATATTTAAAAAGAAAAATACCAAATAACACTTGTTAATTTTAAGGGTTTTACTAACGTAAGAAATTTAAAAAAATCTTGAATAACGTGTCAAAGTTTAAATAAAAACGTCTATTACAAACAATAGTGAAATACTTCATATCCCTAAAAAATACGAACTTTTAAATTTTCTACGATCACTTTAAACCTGCTTCACCAGCCAGAACTTGCCAAAGTTTTTGTAATAACGCACCTAATCGCGCGCGGAGTTATTACGGATCGGCAATATCGCAGTGAGTGAAACTAGAGGCGCCACCTGCGGGCCACCTGCGCTAACGAGCCCCCCGACACCCCGCGGTACTAGCGGAACTCGCAGGTTACTCGAAGCTAGTTTAAAATATTGTCCTATTTTTTTAAATATTTGATTGGTTTTTTAGTCTTTGAAAACTTACAATGAAGCAATCTAAAGTTTTTGAGTGCCGTTTTAATATAGCACTACGAATCTGCACATATTTAAAGCTAAAGAAAGCACGCGACTTTTAGCTGCAATTGGAGACTTATCCGAGTTAAAAGTCGCATTGTTTTTCACTCAGCCTAAATCTAGGAGCGATAACATCTTTAGAAGCGTAACTTATATGATAAATGGTTACACAACAGTTCTGCATACAAATTTACGCAATGTTAAATTGATATGAATATATGAGTAACTGAAAACACAAGTCCTAAATACCTACTCATTGGTGCAAAATATTTAGCAATTTTCTTGGAATATTATTATAATAGAGTAACATTGTTGTAACTTGTTTGAAATGTGTCTCAACTGTGTGCTATCTCTATCAATCAATAATTCCAATCGAGATCTATTTCTCAGTTATATTTTCGCTCGCGCTTAAATACAACTAAATAGCTTTTCCCACACCAACGAGGTGCTTTTCCGCGGTAAAAAAATCTAAAGTTTTAGCCTGTAAGAGTAAAACACCCATGGTAGTGGTGTAATACCAGGTGCGCTCTTCTCGTAGACGAACACCGGTAATGCTCACAGCTGCTACCTAATATTGTACAGAACTACTGCAGCCTTGGAGACTCGACACTTGCCTAGTTATACCTGTATAGTACGTGAAAAATCTTGGTTGAAGGTGGGTGATTAATTTTTTGACAGTTTGAGAACCATAGTTTGGATTGTCGAAAAGTCATATTCACCGCTTGAAAACATCGCTCACACATCAAAATCTGTCAGAATTAATGCAATTTTGGAAAATAGTACCTAAACAAATTTTTTTTTGCTAAATACGTAACCAGTACCCCTCCAGCAATGCCCAGTTTTTGTTTTCGGAAGCAGTTCTTTTACACCCCGTGTATGAGTCCTTCTTCTGAAGTAATTCAATCTTTATTATACACTTAATTACACGCTCTTATTATAACTAAACTGTAGAGCAATAAAATTAAATCAACAACTACAACATATATTACCTATGTTAACTATTACCCCCTTATTTTTTAACGCATTCTAAACTTTCACTGCATAGTAGGTATAAAACAAAGTCGCTTTCTCTGTCCCTATGTATCCTTAAATCTTGAAAACTACGCAACGGATTTTGATGCGTTTTTTTAAATAGATAAATTGATTCAAGAGGAAGGTTTACATGTATAATAACATAGTACAGGAAAAGAAGTTTACTTGTAAAAGCTAGTTAAACATACATTGAAATGTTGAGGTGTTTTCCCTCTGTCAATCATATGTGTCACTTTTCAATTACGAATGAAGGTTCAAAATGCGTTTATGAAAACTGTGGTAAAACTTAAACACTAATTTATTACAGTATTTTTATTTTGCATATATCTGAACTGAATATAACTATTAGCAACCAAGATAAACAATATTCCTGTATAATATTTGTCAAGCGTATTAAATCTATTTTTATGAAGCCATAAACAATCTATGATGGGAGAGAAACAATAAAAGAAAACAGATCTTCACCTTCATTAAAACATTTACTTCCGAACCACCCAAAATACTGCACAGCTGGCCAGCCGGCGTACCGACAGCAAAAACGTGCATTTATTAAATTTATTATAAATATTTTTATTTGAGAGGTACAAGCATAAAATTTTTACCTATGATTACGTAGGGATGGTGAGAAATGTTAATTTTAGTTACATAAAATAGTACCTCAGCTTATAACTTGAGCGCATCTTAAACACGGCAAATTTGGGTTAATGATAAGAGGGATGTTGGTTTCATTTTTGACTATTTCTTTATTAAATTGAATGTTTATATTTCAGAGCTACATGGGATGGTCACCCATCAGTGATTAAACGTATCGGGAAACTCCGGGCTACGCAAAGCGCATCAAATTAAACTTTTGAATAGAAATAAACAGACTTTTGAATAGACTCTTGAGGAAATTCATTTTAAGGTAAGCATTTTTCAGAACCTTATAAAACCTTACTTTAAATAAGTTTATTAATATTACTGACTAATATGACTAGATTGATGTTGCTGTCGGTACCCAGTTTATTCTGGTGTAGAGCACATGGCCCGCACGTGGTGGAAGCCGCGGTCACTCCTAGCATATACATGTACATACACATACACATGCACACATTTATACATATGTTGTGTATGTATATGTTACTAGTGACCCGACTGAGCTAGTGCGGATGCAGTTTTTAAGACAGATCTTTGCTTTATTATACCTAACTATATTATTAAAAAAAAAACAAGTTTAAATTGGTAGATTTATGGTCAAACTAGTGGCCGTCCGCGACTCCGTTCGCGTGGATGTCGGTTTCCCGGGGGACTGAGAAGTTTTCCCGCGGTAAAAAGTACCCTATGTGCTATTCTGATGTACAACCAATATTACTGTAAAGTTTCATCAAAATCCGTCCAGGAGTTTTTACGTGAAAGAGTAAAAAACATCCATACATTCATGCATACTCACAAACTTTCACGTTTATAATATTTGTAGGATCAAGTGGGGCGTGATTTTGTTTATTGATTCTTTGTGGCTATAGAAAAGTTGTCGTCTTCTAATAGCGCCGTACCAATGGGCGTTTCAACGCACAACTGAGAAAGTTACCAGTGGATATCTTTCAGGTGGAAATCGCTTGCGCTTGCTCATACATTTGATACCTATTATAAGTCACAGACATTGTATTTGTCGGAATAGTAATACTTAAGGTTTAAGTTCGGTGATTATTTATCAACCAACGTCGGTTTAATAAATTGAGAATTCGAAGTTATGGCAAACTTAACAATTAGTCTTTTAGTATTTTTGATTTAATATACTAATTACTGAAGTATAATAATACTATAAATAATAAAACTCAAATTCAAATTATCAATTTTAAAAAATAAGTAAACATTTTACTTTCTAGAAACTTGCTTATGATAGTGTCACTACTACGAAAATCCAAGAAAATTTACAAAATTGCTAATGTTGACTACTGTAACGACAGTACTAATCCGTATTTGCGTGTCTGTCTGTATGCTCAAGCGCCGATCCCCACCACGCCAGCTGCGACCCCCCCCCGCTGATCACACTCGCTTGTTTGCACAAAAATGTTAATTCCTAGTTTTATGAGGGCTCGAATTAAAACGTTTGCGTAAAGGATTTTCAAACGTGTTAAAAAGAGGTGGTAATTTATGATATTTGAAATTATTACTTTTTGGAATTATGTTTTAAATATTAAACCTACTCTCGGGTTTAACGGTGCATAAAATAGAATTAACCTGAGTTTAGTTGGTAAAATACAAGCAATTAATGTGCAAAGGAACACACTTTATGAGTAACTAGTTTTTAGATTTCCTATTTTTTCTTATTACATTACACGAAACGAATTTTTATTTATCCGTTTAAAAGCAATATACTGAAAACAGCGAAGTTTTATAGCTACCAATGTAACACACAATAATTCGGTTATTTGTAACATGTAACTTTTTCTCAATTTTCGTTTTATAAACACTCCGAACCCGCTGCGTATTCTACTCTATGTGTCAGGCGCCATCTGCCGGCGTGCCCCCACACTAACACCGACACAGGTGCTCCCGAACATCCGATTATGAAGGTCTGTGGCGGAATTGAATTTTTAACTACATACGTCATAGTCACGGGATTTTGGAAACTGAAGGCGTTTCTGTCTCGTTCGTAGGGATACTATTAATAGTAACAGGAAAGGATTTCCTTCCTAAATGCCCAAAAAGCGGTTAAACCCTAATAAAAGCTATTGAAATTGTCACCTTTGATATTTTAATCAAAGATAAACATACGAATTATAAACGTCTTAATTCAAACTAAACCAATTTATTAAACTGACAAAAGTTTCATTGCAATTTCCAATTAACTTATTTAATTTCATCTTAAACATGTCATTGACAGGATTACCCACAAGAGAAGCCCCAAGAGTCAAGTCGTAGTTTTTAGAAGTTTGTGAGTATGGATGTATGGGTGTTTGTTACTCTTTCACGTAAAATCTACTAGATGGATTTTGATGAAACTTTACGGTAATATTCGTAATACATCAAAATAACACGTAGAGTACTTTTTACCGCGGGAAAATTTCTCATTCCCACGGGAAACCGACTTCCACGCGAACGGAGTCGCGGGCGGCCACTATGTAGTAATAATACAGGAGCTACAAGCTACGACGTAGCCTTTTGCTACAACATATTTCTTTTATCTTGTTGCAGCCTTTTCGACTTTACTTGTGATAACTATAGAAAACATCTAAGCCAAAACGCCGAGCTGTCTTACCCACTCTCAAAAGTTTGATCCACATGAGAAGTCAATCTTTCTTAACTTACAAATATTTTTATTTTGTATAACAAGACCTACGCCGTAGCGTTAGTTGCTTTTGTTACGACGTAATCTTACTCCTAACCAATATTATAAATGCAAAAGTTTGTGTCTTATCTTATCCTAAGCAATTTTTTTGTTGTATAGGCTTCACTCATTAAACTATAGGACAACTTAGTTAGTTAGTTCGGTATTTTTGGGACATCATAAGCATTATTTAATTTGAGGCATTAATCAATATGATTCATTGCGTCCGGGCAAAACACTTTATTTATTTATTTATTTATTTATAATTAATGTACAAATGCACAGAAAATATTGACACAAAAATAAAAACAGTAGAAGAAAACATTGTACAAAGGTACTACTTTTTTTTTTTTTTTTTTTTTTTTTATGTGATATAGGTAGCAAACGAGCATGCGGGTCACCTGATGGTAAGTGATCACCGCCGCCCATGACTACCCTCAACACTGTAGGTGTTGGGGGTGTGTTGCTGACCTTTAAGAAAATATATAAATAAATAAATAAAATTGGGCACCGGATACCGCACTCACCGAACGAAACGCAGGAACATCGTTCCTACTTCACGTCGGTTTCCTGTGCGACGGTGGTATTTCACCGGTCGAGTCAGCCCAGCAATCGCTGCAGACAGAGCCTACAGCTAGACTCTACCACTCAAAATACTTATCCCTTAGAGGAATCTCTTACAGTAGTCCTACGATAGGAGTGGAGGTAAGAAAGCAAGTTCTGTGCGTTTTAATAAAATAAATATAATTATGTATATAACATAAACATACACATACATACACATATAACATAATGAATACTAAATATAAATATAAACATAAATATATAACACATACATATACATACACATATAAAATATATATTAGCTTTGAGACAAGTAGTGTTCTCTTACACGTCTTCTGAAACCAGAAATGGTTGGGGAATCACGGATGTCCGAAGGCAAGGAATTCCACAGCTTAACAGCATGGACAGTGAAGGAATAGGAAAAGAAGTCGGTGGTATGGGATGGTGTGGACAAAAGGGTCTTCTTATGCGCTCTGCAGACAGCGTCTTCGGAGTGTTCAAAACGAAAACGCTGACGCAGGTAGGAAGGGGAACAAGGATTGTGTAGGATATTGTAAAGGAGGCACAGGATGCGAGTGTTCCTACGAAAGCGGATCGGAAGCCACTGGAGCTTTTTGCGAAACTCGGAAACATGGTCGTATTTCTTTAAATCAAAAATGAATCTTATAGACAAATTTTGCAAGCGCTCCAGCTTATTCAGGACTTCCTCGGTGGCATCTATGTAGCATGCGTCAGCATAATCAATAATTGGCTGAATAAGAGTTAGAGCAAGCGCAATCTTAGTTTTTACTGGTAGGAAGGACTGGAGAATTTTCAGGGAGTGGAAAGAGAAGTGAACTTTACTACTTACATTACAAACGTGGGCATTCCAATTAAGGACTGTGTCCAAAGTAACACCCAAATTCTTCACCGTCATAGCAAAGGGAATGGGAATACCAGCGATGCAAACAGTAGGTAAAGTGGAGATATCAAGTCGACCACGAAAGTATTTACTTCCGATGATGATCGCTTGGCTTTTGCTAGGATTAAGGAGTAGACCGTAAGACTCTGCCCAATTGTAGATGCAGGTTAGATTCTGGTTGATAAATGCAATCGCTGCATCGATGTCTGAGACAGGGAAATGGGTGTAAATCTGCAGATCATCTGCATATAAGTGATACTTGGAGGTTATTACTCTGGTCACAGAGTTGATGAATATGGAGAAAAGTAAAGGAGAGAGCACACCGCCCTGTGGCACGCCTGCAACGAGATCACACCAGTCAGAGAAAGACTCATTGATGCGAACTCGCTGAGAACGGCCACGAAGATAGGATTCAAACCAGGTAAGAACGGAAGAGGACAGATTTAAGGATCTAAGGATTCCGAGGAGAATATCAAAATCGACAGAGTTAAATGCGTTGCTAAAATCCAACAAAACCAATATAGTAAGATGCTTTTCTTCCATGGCCCAGCGAATATCGTCGGTGACGTTAATAAGTGTAGAGACTGTGCTGTGGCCAGGCCGAAAACCAGACTGATATGGGCTAAGTAGGTTGTTGGAAATCAGAAACGCAGATAATTGATCATGAACAACGTGCTCAAGGACTTTGGAGAGAAAAGGCAGGATAGATATTGGGCGAAAATTTGAAAGTGATGTAGGATTGGAAACTTTAGGAATAGGAATAATATGAGCAAACTTCCAAGAAGATGGAAATTTTGATGAGGAGAGTGAAAAATTGAGAATATGAGTAAGGACAGGAAGTATGACAGGAAGGATCAGAGTGATCATCCTTGAGCACAAATCGTCATGACCCACTGCCGCAGAGCCAATAGATAGCACCGCTTTTTTAACGTTCTCCTCGGAAATGGCTGTGAAATTAAAGGTTGGGTGAATGGTCGGGAGCTTGGATATTTCATTTAAGGTATGGGTTTTGATATTAGGGTCGAGAATGACAGGAGGTGAGGAAAAATGATCATTTAATGACCCCAATTCAAAGTCGTTGACAAACGTGGAAGACCTGCTACCAATGCCAACAGTCCTTAGGAAGCGCCATACGTCCGAAGAGTTGCGAGTATTCAGAGAATCGTGGAAATATTTTCTTTTAGCATCCCTACACCTGCGAGTACAGCGAGTACGAAGATCTTTGAAAGTAATAAAGTTTTGTTCAGATGGATTTCGCTTGTACCTGTTCTTTGCCTTATCCCTAGAAGTCATCAAATCTTTGATTGATTCCGTAAGCCAAGGCGCTGGGTTGTGTCTAATTTTGATGCTTTTAAGTGGTGCATGACGGTCGAAGAGGTTCAAAATGGACTCAGTGACATATTTAACTTTATCGTCAAGGTTGTTGCACTCGTATATAGGGTTCCAGTTAACTGAAGCAGCATCAAGTAGCAGAGCCTCCACGTTAATATTGTTGTAGCTCCTTGCGACAATTGTCTTAGGTCTACGTTTGGGAAAACGGATTCGATAGGAGAGGAGGATAAGGTCGGGATAAGAAAAGGGAGCAGTAAATTGTCCGTGATAGTCCACGTTGGTGGTTGAAGAAACTATCATTAGATCCAGAAGGGACGGTGTGTTATTGGGTGAATGATGGGTAGGAGAAAGGGGTAAAATACTAAGATTGATCGAGGATAGTATGGATTCTAACTTGCGAGATCGATGGTCGTTTCTGAGTAGACATGTGTTAAAATCACCCATCACACAAACATGTTTATAAAGGGGACAAAGAGAATTCAACACTGACTCAAAGGAATCGAAGTAATCAACGTTAAGGTTGGGACTATAGAACACCATAAGCAGCATTTTTGTGTGATTTAGTGTGATTTCGATGGCCAAGTATTCGGCAGAAGCAGTGTAAAGCGATGGCGAGACACTAATAATTTTATACGGTATTTCCGCGCGAAGATACATGGCCACTCCACCACAGCCTTTTCCGATCCTGTCATTACGTACTAGTACGTAACCAGGAAGAGGAAACTGGGTTGATGGTAGTGATGGTTTCAGAAACGACTCCGATATCAATAGAGCATCGAGTGGTAAATCGCTACAAGATGCCAGAAGATCATGGTAGTGACTAGGAACACTCTGGGCATTTATATGGGCGATGTTAAAGTTTTGAGGATAGTTTGAAAGGACTGACGCCAGTTGGTCGTTCAAGGAGAGAAAAGAGTGTGTACCTTCAGCACTGGCAAAACTGGCAGAAGACGAACAAGAGAAAAAACTGTCATCAATGGAATTCATGTCCATATTTATAATATATAAGAATAAATAAAAAAAATACAGATTTATACGAATATTTAAAAATAAATTATAATAAAATAAATAAACTATATACTATTAAGTTTTTATAAACTAGTTGCAGAACCCACGCACTCAATATGTATTACTATAAATCACAACTAATAAGAAACATAAACATAATTGGCAACATTGGTTTTTTAACCACAAACACAAAACAATGACAATGACAGTGACAGTGAAATGTCACATGCCAGAAGCTTACGAGTTACAACTAACCTTCAATTATTTTTTAAAAGTGAAACTTATAAAAATAGAATATACCGGCAAAGTAGGCAAATAAGAAATAAAACAAAAATGGGTTCAATTAACATAAGAATCGAACTACGAATAAGAATGCAACAACTAATGTCGGCGTCGAGTTCTTCGTGGAGAGTTGTATGGGGCAGTACTGGCTTGCTCTGCAACTGGCTGGTTGTTTTCAGCAGAGGGAAATTTAATTAAGAGATCTTGGAGGGCAGCCATGGTTTCCAACTTGATGCGCGATTTGTCTGGAAGGTTTATGATCACTCTCCCATCCGCAGACCAACAGTTTTTAACTCCAAAGTGAGAGCGAGCAGCGGTAAAAACTTGATGTCTTGGCTTCGTCAAGAACTCCGAAATAGTTACACCTGTTCCTTTGAGAGTGGTTTTACTTTCCCAGATGTGATGTCGGTCTTGTATATTGAAAAAGCGAACTAGTACAGGTCGAGTTTTACCTTTTGAGGTACCTAGGCGGTGGCAAACTTGTAAGGTAGTTTTGCTTACATCCTTTAATTTCATATGATCATTTATTATTTTGTATATTTCTACGTCTAATTTTTCATTTTGCTTTTCAGCTACTCCATGAAAAAGTAAAACTTTGCGTCTCATCGCTGTCTCATGTCTATCTAGACCAAGTGAGATAGTCTCCAGTTCGACCTTCATCCGAGCAAACATTTCCCATACAAGTGTTTTAAACTTACTGAAGTCCTGAGATAGCAAGGAGACATCTTGATGTGGAGAGTTAGTTCCAGCAACATTCAGCAGTTTCTTCTCATATTCACACATTCTGGACTCAAAAAACTTGCTTAGTGAATCCAAACTGGAGCTGTTAGCCATAGTGATGAGTGTTGTGCAGTAGTTGTAGGAGATTTAACCGACTCCTTGCCACCATCATTTTTCGAGCCTTTCCTCCGTGGCCCCATACAAAATTCAATGACGCGCTAGTCGCGTCACGGGCCCTCCTAAATGATGACGCACCTAACGCGTCATGGGCCACTGGTGATGTTATTACGCTATTTTAGGCAATTTCAACTAAAATAATACAAAGTGAGACCTGTTATTGTTTGTTTTGTTTCATTTATTAGTTTAGTGTATTTAAAAGTGTCGATCTACATGTTTTATACGAGATGGAAGGTATGTTATAGATTTCCACCATTGGTTGTCAACCTGTGGGAAGTATTTTATCGCAAATCAAAAATCTTCCGTTTTTACATCTAAACTATTCATTGGTGACCAAAACATAGTGATTATTTTTATAGATTTGCTAAGTTCGAATCCTGGCTTTAATAATAACACTTTTCAATAATTAGTAGGATAAACAGTTACCTGTAGGTAGGCACCCTATGGTTGACAACCACTGGCAAATTTAATTTCCAAAAAAAAATAGTGGCCCTTGATATTGGTGTTCCTAATGAGTTAATTTTTATATAAAATGAGATATTTTATTGATTAAATCAAATAAAAATTTGAATTGTAACTATTTTCTAATGACGCATCTCTCGCGTCATGGGCCTCCCTGAAGGTTTCTTCATGACGCGCTAGGCGCGTCACGGGACAGGAGTCGGTTAAGTAGATATGAGCACTAGTGAATTCCGCAACTTATCTAATGCATTTAATTGTAACTAGGAACTTGAATTTAATAAAAATATATAAAAAACAAGGGAGCACACAGAATTTGCGTGTTTACGCTGCGAGTCCTACCCGCTTTTTATTATTCGAACTTTGATATTTTATCGAACTATTATTTTCAAGTGATGCTTAAAAAATATAATCAATTTAACTATCAAGTCCTTTAAACATTCCTAACTAGTCCAAACAATCTCAATCTTGAAATTAAACTCATTTATTTCAATCTCCTTATATGTTTATTTCGGTGGTACTTACGCGTTGTTTGCTCACTTGTGAGAATCTCCCCCAGTCCACCAGGTGCGGGCTCCCACGGCTAGGATATGCTAATACAAGACGCCTCATTTCTGTACGGTTTTCAAAATAATCTCTCACGTTTTAATTTTCGACAGATAAATAATAATAGTATATTATAATACAAGTGTGCAAAGTTGTTCATTATTCACGAGGCCGAGGGTGTAAATCAGCCGAGTGTCTAATGAACATGTTGCTCAGGTACCATACGCACTCTTTCAACACACTTGCGAGGAAAAACAATCATATTTTGCATAAATCGTTTTCCTACACAGCAACAAATACAAACTAAACTTTTTTTTGCACGCGCCATCCAGCCTCCATAATGCCTCGTGTGTAACGAACAACTTTGCACACTTGTATTATAATTTACTATAATGCCACTTCATTTATATGTCAATTGTTTAAGAGGAATCGTGCTAAATTTAAACTACCTAACAATTTATCATGCCACTAGTTTTCCACCCTACAGTTTCATACACAGCTACATTTCTGTGCCCGTGGGAATGAGATACATGCCGGCAGTAAAAATATACCCCATGTATTATCCCAGGTCATGTATCTTACTTATTATATACCAAGTTTCAAATTTTACACACCTACTCACAAACTTTCGCATTTATAATACACGAGCGCCCACGCTTCGCAATGGTGTAATTTTGGCCGACTTGCTCACGAAATATTGAATTTTGGCTAACTTAAAAAAACTTTTTCCGATTGTTCTTTATTTACAAATTTAATGAATAAATTCCCTAAAAGATGGCGAAAACCGCATTTAAATCCGTCTTCTGGTTTACGAGGAGATAGCGGCCAAACTACAAATAGACACAATTAGCGACTTGGATTTATACTATGTAATGATAATGATAATTAAGTACCTAATAAGTAATCTCACCTACAAGTTTAAGGAATACTATGTATTCCATTATATTCAATGTATTCCCCATGTTTTTGCCCCCAGTACACCACCGGCGGGTTTCCATCCTCTGTTCCCGCAGGCTCCCGCAGTCCCACTTCTGAACCAAACTTGCGCTGTGTTGTATTTTTACCCGTTTTAGCGTATTTGGAAACGATATACAGTTAGTTAAATATTTGAGTTAGTTCAATTTGCAGCTATTGAGTTATGATAACGTACTCCGATTTTTTAGGTTAGAAGTACATTGCATATAGTATATTGAGGCATTGGCTTTTATTTAAGTGCATAATATTCGCGTCGGGAAGAGCAAAAAGCGTGCTAAAATAAGGACGACGGTTTTATTCTTTTTATTAGTTAGATCTTGGATATCCCGACTTATTTCGAGAACTGATGGGATGGACCTTAAATATAGAGATGGAGTTAAAACTTGGTGACTACTTTAATTGTGCAGCAGTCACTCTGCCACTGGCGAGGCCTTTGCAACTAAGAGAGGGATATTGTCAATATGATGCTGCTCTAAGACTTAGAGTCTAAGTTATTTATTTGGCAATAGGTACAATTTTACGCTTTAAGGGGTTTCCCAACTACTTATACTCGTAGGTATTTAGATTAAAGGTTTACCAAAATAAAGCCATTGACAACCTACACCAATCACCCTTCCACGACCTTTGACATTCTACGTAGTCGGCTCAAAAAACCCAGCGAAATATCGGAATCAATTCGCGGCATAAATAAGGACCACGTGCGACTGACAGCGGGGTCTGCGGGCGATTACCAGCGCAGATGTTGCCCCCACCACCACCCGGCGGGGGAGCGGGGGCGAGCGGGCCAGGGGGATATCACTGGCAGGATACAATTTTAATTTCGACTAAAAAGTATTGTCTTGAGCGATGTGAGGTTTGATTTTGGAATTGTAGAGGTGAGTGTCTGTTGTTTTTTTTTGGGTGGTCTTTTGGTTGAGACCTAAAACTCTTTGGCGTTATTAGAGTAGGTACTTACTTAAATAATAAAATTTGATAGCATTTTAACGGTGATATAAATAACAAAATAGCAATTACAATATTATTATTCGTTTAGCTTTAGTCTTATTTAATTTAGATAAAAATTATTGTTTATGCTAAAGCCTGCTTCAATTCTGTATATAAATCAAATAGATGAAATTCCGAACAGAGCACCAGTCATAAGCAAGCACATGGCCGATCCAAAGATATATAAAGTATGGAAAATACTATTTTTTTTAATCTGTAAAAGTAATCAACTCTTTTGATGCAATATTTTTTATATCTGTAAAATAATAAACTCTTATGATACAATAGGTTCCTTAACGAAAATTTTCTGCGTTTAATCTAAAGAAAAACTATTTAAAACCAGTAAAAAAGACCGTAGTATATCTATACTAATATTGTAAAGCTGAAGAGTTTGTTTGTTTGTTTGTTCGAACTACTGGTTCGAATTTAAAAAATCTTTTTGTGTTGGATAGACCATTTATCGGGGCAGGCTTTAGGCTATATAACATCACGCTGTAACTATTAGGAGCGAAGAAAAAATGGAAAATGTGGAAAAAACGGGGAAAATTATTTATCCTTGAGGGCTTCCGTTGCGTGCGCTGCGAAAACGGTTCTAGAAACCAAAAATATATTTATGAAAGAATTAAGGGAACTTTTTGCCGCGGGAAAACTTCGCATTCCCACGGGAAACCGACTTCTACGCGAACGGAGTCGCGAGCGGCCACAAGTAAAATAATAAATCTTCAGAATAACACACCAATTATGTGGCCCTTAAGTAAATGCGATAAGCACTTGTGACCACACAATGGACTAGTTATACCCAGACACGAGGCAATGTCGAAAAACATTTTTTACGAAATTGGCCCGACCCGGGGATCGAACCCGGGGCTAAACCGCTTAGCAGTCCGGTATACATACCACTGTCATCAAATGTGTAGCGTTTATGCTGTAGCTACGATTGTGTGTAGCATGTGATAAGTGATAGTCAGAACATAAATAGTTACTTTTACCTACCTACTTTTTTTATGTTATAGGGAGCAAACGAGCATGCGGGTCACCTGATGGTAAGTGATCACCGCCGCCCATGACTACCCGCAACACTGTGGGTGTTGGGGGTGTGTTGCTGAGCCTTTGACAAAATTAGGCACCGGATACCGCACTCACCGAACGAAACGCAGGAACATCGTCCCTACTTCACGTCGGTTTTCTGTGCAACGGTGGTATGTCACCGGTCGAGTCAGCCCAGTAATCGCTGCAGACAGAGCCTACAGCTAGACTCTACCAGTCTCTTAAGATTGTCTGTTTAAAAACCGAGCATATTGCTCAAGAACAGCTCGATTTTTATTATTATTATTAGTGTCTTAGTTAACTATTTAGAATTAATTTTGACACGAACCACATCCAGTACTCTATATCTCTATACAAACATTCATTAAAATTTGCCAAACGCCGTCCCCACCTGACGGTCTGGCCGAGTACCAAAGCCCTATTGTACTCCGCGCCATACATTACTGGCTATGTACCGGCGACTCAGCAATGTTCGGGAACAAAACCGACAATGGACAGCGATGTTAGATATAGGGTCGAACGCAGGGATTTTTAAGTACAGGGTTTCGGATGATGTGTTGAAGTGTTTTTGCTGAGAATAAAGAAATTAATAGAAAAAAAAACACTAAGGTTTTCGAAAAACCATGAAAAAAAGTAATTTATAAATCTCGCTAAAACTCTAGAACATCATAAGAAAAAAAACGTAGGACAAACCCATCATTTGACAAACCACTTTAGATAAACCATTTTTACTTGATAAACTTTTTATTTTACAAACTATTTATTTTTTAAATAACTATTTTGACAACCTCATCAATTACAAACTTCCATTACAACAATAACAAAACATAATTTTGCAAAATTATCTATTTATAACTTTGATAATAATAATTGACAATACCTACAACTAATTAGCGCATTTTTACCAAAATTTATTAAGAATTATTTAAAAAAACTTTGCAATTTACGAAAATGTCCTAGGGTTATATGGAAGACAAATGAAAAAACTATAAAACGAGCGATTATTTAGTTTCAAATATATAATTTCATATTTTGGCATGTTTGAAACTGCCTAGTCCGTTTACAAAGACTTGTCAAATTGTAATATGTAGTTTGATTTTGGTTAAATTCTAAGGTCACTACTAATATTACCTATAAACGTGAAAGTTTGTGAGTATAGATGTATGTATGGGTGTTTGTTACTCTTTCACGTACAAACTACTGGACGGATTTGGAGGAAACTTTACAGTAATATAGATTATACATCAGAATAACACATAGGGTACTTCTTACCGCGGGAAAACTTCTCATTCCCACGGGAAACTGACTTCCACGCGAACGGAGTCGCGGGCGGCCACTACTAATTGATTAACTAAAAAAATAACGTAAAATAGTTCTCGTCGTTTATAATTTGCCCGACACAAAAAGAAAAATATCTATGCATTGCGTTATACCTATTATACCAACAATAACAATACCTAACCCCAAAACGAAAAAACATAACAATATAATCCGCAGCATTTTCTCACAAAAATCCATTACTAAACACATTGCATTTCCCATCTCACATAATCCGTAGCTAAGCGCCGGCCATTTTGTTTATTTTGGCGGGAACGCGCGCCGCCATGACAGATGGCGCGGGGCGACGATCAACAATTAATTTGTACTATCTTTGTGTCACAGTTACCATCGGTTTTACATAACAGATGCTGTCATTCGATTAAGTTTACACTTGATCTGTGTTTTGGAATTCGTTGGTCGAAGAATTTTGTGGTTGAGGTGGGTAGGTACTTATGGGCTCAAAACATCTAACTTAGTCCTGCCTATATCTAATGCTAAACCGTTTCTGTGTGTTCCAGCTAGACGTACACTGTTAAGGGTAATTTTTATATTGTCAAATAAATACAATGTAACATAATAATGTATATGACGAAGACGGCAGGATACCTTCGCCATCAGAGCCGTCTTCAGGGGCCGTTTAGTACTATAACTTGTGTGGGCGTACGTGGGTTATGTGTTAGACTCAAATAAAAGCAATAGAACTGTTTCAACACTGTAATTATCTCCTCTTGATAGCACTCCGTAGGTCATTTGATTAATTCACAAGAAGGCACGGATCACGGACAGTTTCTACGCAAACACCAAGCATCACCATTTTCCAACAACTCTTCACCATCGCCCAAGACCATCTCTGTCACTCTGACAGCTGCTCGCTCGATGTCACATAGACTCTGTCTAGCACCATATTTGGTACTGGCAATCCGCACTCTTCTTATATCAACCATAAGCATAGTCGATCTCCGACATCCCTACTAATATTATAAATGCGAAAGTAAGTCTGTCTGTCTGTCTGTCTGTCTGTCTGTTACGCTTTCACGCCTAAACCACTAAACCGATTTTGATGAAATTTGGTATGAAGAAAGAACTGAACTTGGGAAAGGACATAGGATACTTTTTACCGCGGGAAAACTTCTAATTCCCACGGGAAATCGACTTCCACGCGAACGGAGTCGCGGGCGGCCACTAGTATATTATACAATAAATATACATATTATGTTACATGGCACTTCAAAAGTACAGCATTTTTTTTTATTCTACGTCCAACGAGAATATACCAACTACCTACTTATCTGTAGAGTCAAATTTATCTGTTGACAACATGGTTAAACACCTACAACGTCTTAGGAATTAAGTAATTGGTTCATATCGTTTTCTCAATTTAAAAACGATGCATAAACATTGAAACTAATTCGACTTCGCCCCCTTATTAGAGATCATAAACAGGTCACCTGCTACTATACGGCTTTTTGCGTGTGAAGAAAGTAGATAGTGAATCTGTATAACAAATTTCATCACCATCCGTTCAGTAATTTTGTGTGAAAGGAAAGAGTAACATGAAACAAACGTACAAACATGCATCTTACAAAAATACGGGTAACTTGTCATTTTAAATAACGGCAAGAGAATTTTTATTCGCTCTTATTATATTTTATTCCTTTTGTAAAACTTATTACAGTGATAAACAAGCTTTAGTTGAATTCTAGACATCAAAAAGATTTTAAAATTTTTAAAGTATCGAAACAAAAACTTTTAGTCAAGTAAGATTATTTGACCCAATTCGCACATCACACGACAGGCATTATCATAACTTTTCACTGACCATTAGAAGTTCGAAATCCACCACCGGGCTCTAATCTCGCCAGGCAGTGCAAATATTTAGTTGCGGGGGGCAGGCAGCATCGCGCGGGGGGCGGGGAATAATCGAGCTGTCACTCGCATAGACCGCTCCACGAGCTCAAAGCGAAGCGCGGACCAAGTGAGCGAGACAACGCTATACCAAACGTATATCGCTCTCCTGCTCTGGCGTCTGCAAGTGACACGAGTCAAAGAGCGCGGGAAGCCGGCAACAACACTTGGGCAAAGGATTACATAGGTACAATTCTGCCACACGTCAGGTTTTCACTTTAACCTGGAACACGTTCAATTAATAGTTGATTGAGTCTCGGTTTAGTCTGGAATATGTGGAAAGTAGTTATGAAAGAAAACTGATACTTAGGTAAATTTACCTCTGGACTAGTTTTTGATAAAGAACTTTTTTTTTCAAACTAACTACATATCGGATTATTATACTAGTAGTAACTTTAGAAAACTCTTTTTTACTGGTTCAAAAAAAGTTATACGTAATATTTGGGTCGCATTGAATTTTTTTACAAAATTTAGTTACACTTTTTGAGTCTATGTAATAATTCCACATTTATTAATAACCACCATATAACCCGTCAGTTATTAATAACCTCAAATAATTTGCAAAGCAAGCTGCCAGTGACGCGCCTCGACACACTTTTTACTTATAATCGAGTGTGTTCGGAATCGCGGGAACCGGTATAATCTAGCTGTCACCGGCACACGCCCGCGCGAACCAAACTTTGATTAAACCAGGAGTAAAGGGCGGGAAAATACCTTGCGACACGATGTAGGAATTAAATTGTGATAAATGAAGTTGAAAGTGTAAAAAGACTTCAGGAATGGTTGTTTTTGTAATTTTGACGGTAACCAACTAATATGGATAGAGTAATTGCTTCGAATTAGTTTTGAGATCGCTGAAAATTATAGTTTGGAAGTGAAAGTTATAGAAGAAGCAATATTTTCACTGCTAAAAAACTTGTCTTTTTATTCAATTTCCGAGTTTCATGGAAAACCTTTGTTAAAAATATCTTAAACCTAACTCATAAAAAATACATGTGTTAGGTCTTGGAATAAGCCAATTTACTAGAAATAATAAATATTAATCAAAACTTTTAGCCCTATAATTATATCTTACACCAATTATTATCCCTCCTTTCATGTGTTTTAACTCTAGATACAATTGCAACATTTCCTTATCCCAGTTTTCACATGCAACCGTAACAAACACCCATCCGATTTTCCCTTAAAAATTGTCACCAATCGTGTCGTCCGCTGTAAACGCGTCCAATCACAGCCGGTTACCGATATACCTCCGTACTATAGCTATACCTCCGTACTATGAGAATGATTCCTGAGAATATCGCAGGTGTTACCAGTTTCACTCGGGGGTAGGATACGGTAAGATTTTAAGCTTAGGTTACAACCGAGTGTAAATGATGGGTTGATAGGATTTTTAGTTTATTGTATTTAGAACTTTTAGACTAAAGCTTTCATGAACTCGATTTTTTTTTATTTCAGTTTTTTTTCTCCATTTCCACTTTTGGTAGCTAGCTAGTCTAGGTTAGTCCTTTAGGTTGTTAATGGTTTTAACATAATTATCATAGTTCTTTGTTTTATCATTTTTAATTGTTTATTGTCCTGGTAAATGGTTTGATGTGATTTTGTACTAAAATGTAGAGAACAAGACTGTGTAGCCAGTAACACAGTTCAAAGTCGCTTTGTCTGTCCCTATATATCCTTAAATCTTTATAACTACGCAACGGAATTTGATACGGTTTTTAATAGATAGAGTGATTCAAGAGGAAGGTTTACATGTATAATAATATTGTATAGGGAAAGGGGTTTTACTCCGAATTTAACGCGTGCGAAGCCGTGGGTAAAAGCTGTAAACTCCTGTAATACTGTAATTCTATTTTTCAATATCAATTAGTAATGTCTTACTAATTTTATACTAAGTTTTTTTAAAACTATATAACGGGTGAATAGACCACTTCCGAATCCTAAAACCATGTATTCTGGAGCCTCACTAGTAACTAAATTAACTAACAGTATATCCAGAAAACCCAATTTAAAAAAGTTATTAAGGATTGAAAAGTCATATTCGGCGCTTGAAATCATTGCTACACATCAACTGTTGGTTCAGGTGCGATTATTTACATTGCAAATTAAATTAAAACCCTTTTTAGTTAATTTGAAATCATCGCAAAATCTGATAGTATAAATTCAATTTTGTATAATTACGTAAAAAAATTTTTTTTTCTGTTAATTCTAAAAACAAGTTTTTTTGCTCAAAACGTAACCAGTACCCCTCCAGCAATGCCCAGGTTTTGTTTTCGGAAGCAGTTCTTTTACACCCAGTATACTAACTGAAAACCTTAAGAAGT
Source organism: Emmelina monodactyla (assembly GCA_916618145.1). NCBI lineage: Eukaryota > Metazoa > Arthropoda > Insecta > Lepidoptera > Pterophoridae > Emmelina > Emmelina monodactyla. The sequence goes on along the minus strand of OU745323.1, from coordinate 1,009,073 downwards.
AGGCTATAATTAAATACGCGAATTGCGATTTGTTCAGAGATTATTTTTTATCGCATGTTTTTTTTCTATTCTAAAAACCTGCGTCCCCCTTACTATTCTATAAGAAATCTATCATTTACCCACACTCTCAATAGATGTGGACCAATATCCAACACCTTGGCGACTTCCCGCCAGGTGCGTCCTATGACTAATGATGACGTAGTTCCCGATTAATGTCCCTCCCCCGCGCGCCCCGGCCCCGCTACCACCTGGAGGGGAGGGGGGATGAATAAAAGGTGGTAGAATGCCATTTTTTTGCAGAAAATTAGATTCACCAACTGACTAAGATATTTTAGTACAATCTGATACTGATCACATTAATTATATCATTCGTTTTTATTTTACAATTTTATCAAACCAGTGTGATCGAACCAAAAATGTCTGAAAATGTACTTATGTATATTTTTTTATTTTTTATTTCTTACTTTAACAACATGATGACTTTTACATGTTTAGGCATGTCACTCCTATAATAACAACAAAATTATATTATCTCAATAACTAAAGCTATTGGAATATTCTCTAGTGCCAATAGTTATGTATTTTATGGCCTCTGGACTGTGCATTCCATTGGATTACATTCATGGTGCTATAGTTAGTACCTTTATCCATTAAAAACATAAATAAATTGTTTAAATAGTTCCCCACTTGTAAAAAGTTTAACTTATATATCTGCAATCTTTAATCTCTATCTCTTTGCAACTTTGAATTGTCGAAAGTAGAGCGCCGATGAGTTCGAATTAACACTCGTATTGAATTATCAAGTGTATAAAAATGTATTTGGTTCGAAATATTAAGAGATTATCTCGGAAACTTGTGAAAACTTTGAATGATAGAGAGGTGCGAATTATCGCCGGTTTGAATTAACGAGAGTCGACCGTAGTTTGCACCCCAACACTACGTCGTAGCATTCGTAGTCTCGTAGCACAGGATAACGATTATTCTATTTTGCCGGGTCGGTGACATTTCGGACTAAAAAAACTCGGACACCTTTGCCAATGTATGGAAAAAAATAATATTAAAATTGAAAATCCATACATTGGCGAAGGTGTCCCGAGTTTTTTTGGTCCGAAATGTCACCGACCCATTTTGCCATCTCGGCCTTAGTTTCTGTTACTAAACCAAACTGTTATATCTACAAACTTAAGATGTTTTAGCACACAGGTTTCTCGAAATAAGTTAAATCTGTTAACTGTTTATTTAAATGAACAATAGCGAAATCCCTTTAACCCGCAACAGATTTTAAGTTGGTTGTAAATTTTATTTAAGTAGTTTTTCTTTTACAAAATTATTGATGAATACAATAAATACCTTAAAAGAAAAATCATTTAAAATCTTCTAAAAATGTTACCATCAATGGGTTGCATATACACAAATCTCAAGTTTAAAAAATACGTTAACAGTATTTTTATAAGAAAGTGTTAAAAGCTATAAATTAACAATCCTACTAATATTATAAACGTAAAAGTTTGTGAGTATGTATGAATGTTTGTTACTCTTTCACGTATAAACTGATACTGGACGGATTTGGATGAAACTTCACAGTAATATAGGTTATACATCAGAATAACATATATGGTACTTTTTACCGCGGGAAAACTTCGATTCCCACGGGAAACCGACTTACACAGGAAAGGAGTCGCAGGTGGCCACTATATAAGAATAAAAACATAAGAAGTAAACCCGCAACCTTGTACCGAGTATCCTACAAAGCGGGTATATGTGTATGTATATATCTATAGTATAGCATACACGGCGGGTCAGCTGACGAGATAAATTGTAGCCGAAAGATGCGGGCGAGTAGCGACAGCAAAACAAAATGGAAGCTTTGAAGTGAGACAATATTATTTGCTAAATGATCTTTCAAATGATGTATTGGAAAAAAATACAAATTGTTCTAAACAATGCAAAGTCATTTTAAAACGAGAGTTGGTACTTGGGGATTTGTTAACTGTTACTTAATAATGTATGCTAGCAACAATCCGCATCATTTAATATGATGGACAATAGTTAATATTTCTGGAATAACTTGTAAAATTGGCTTTTGCTATAAAAATGAATTACTTTAAATAAGGCTGGGCATGATTGCTGAAACGTAGAACGAACCCACTACAAGAAGAAAATATATTTGCTTATTGGAATGGCCTTAAAATAGTAGCTAATATTTAAATTATCGAATGCACCTGCACAATTTCCACTTGGATACGGTTTTATTTCCGATAACGCTTTTTAACAATCCAAATATTCATAACTCTTCAAAAGTACTGTATACCTACTTAATACCGTTGTTTACTTTATTCTGCTGACGCTCCTCCCGCATGACAAGTGTAGAGCGATCGTCGATACACGAGTTACCTTATTTGTTGACGGTACAGGCTGCGGGCTGATAACTGAGCTCAAGTATTTTAATGAACATGCTGGCTACGTGCGATGGAAAATTCAGGAAATTAAGGTATTAATGCCTTTTACTGGTAAGATTTTGTTTTTTTATTTAATAACACGATAAAAAGATACCTAATCAAAAAAAAGAAAATATATAAAAGAGAGACGAAAATTTAAAAATTACCTGATAAATAAATTAACTACTAAACCACATACAAAGCATTTTTAAATTGGTTAAGTAGTTTTAGGGATTACAACAAACATACTTACAAACTTCAACACGTTATAATAATAGTGTAGGTAGAATATCATTAGCTTTGGGTTTGAAATATACTTCTTAATTAAGTTTTTTTACTCGTCATATTTCATTGCAAATGACAAAGTCCTTCAGCCAAAATCCATAAAGAATTAGCAACACTACAAAGTATTTTTGATGTAACTCCTTACATAATAGGCACCATCTGGCGGGGTCCCGTGGCGATTTATCTTCGCTTGTCGTATATTTGTATCTGAGCGCAGCTGGTCCTAGCCCGGAGTGTCTACGTATACTCTGTGCGCTCACTAAAATATTTAATGATTAAACGAACTTACCTGTACGTGAAGTTCTATCATAATTATACGATATCTTTGTCCGAAGAGATTAGCAATAGATTACTTGTAGTAGACACGTCGGTGTCGCCATCTGCACTGTTTGAGAGTAATCAACCAGAAAAAAAATACCCGTTCCGTTCCCGTCGTTCGTTCCCGGTCTTGTAGGCCTCATTTAGTTTGGAGTAGCCGCTGTTGATATTTTAATTATTACCTATATGGGCTTAGCAAAAGCTAGGGTGGGAGGGATGCTAATCTCTTCGGACAAAGATATCGTATAATTATGATAGAACTTCACGTACAGGTAAGTTCGTTTAATCATTAATTATACATTCAATCTTTGTCCGAAGAGATTAGCAATAGATTACTTGTAGATGTTGAGAATAATGTATTAAAATATCAATCTATAATTTTTATTAACCAAATTGTTTCAGAACAATCAAAGTAATTAGATATAAAGTGTTAATTAAACAGATCCATCAGAAAGTATGCTTTTAGCAAATGTATCACAATCATCATTTATATTTTTATTATAAAATCTATTAAAAGTATTGGAATTATTGCTCCAACCTGCAGTTTTTTTAATTAAATCAATACTGACACCCAACCTTTGTGCCCGAGAAGTTGCAGCATGTCTAGTGCTGTGGGCAGTGAAAAAAGATGTATTAATTCCACAGCTGGATAAGGTATCTTTGATCCACCTGCTGATCGTCTGTGGCGTAACAGATTTAAAAGGTTTTCTAACACCTATAAATAAAGTAATGTTATCACCACGCAGTGGTTGTGTCTTTTCAAGGTAACATTTTAAAGTAGCGACTGGACATATCTGGATTTGCTGAACACATGGTAAAATAAGGTTTGGTTGTAGTGCTCCTGGGCGTGATGTTTTTATTTTATCTGGAATTTTTATGCAGACTTTGTTAGGTAAAAACTCAATATTTTCAATGAGTATTTTCGATAAGGTTTGAACCCTATGGGCTGTGGAAAGAGCAATAAGTGTAGCTAATTTCTTTGTTAGCTTTTCTAGGTTCAGTTCTTCATTAGGGTACCATTTCGCTAATTGGTTAAAGACAACAGAAGTATTCCAAATGCTGTTATATTTTGGCAATGGTGGCCGTAAACGGTACACACCTTTGAAAAATCTTTTTACACGATCATCGTTTCCTATATCAGAACCATTAATCAGAGAGAGTGCAGACCTGCAACTATTCAAAGATCCATACTGAGCACCAGATTCGAAAAGCTGTGTTAAAAAGTTAATCATCTTTGGTACCGATATTTCATACATGTCGAAACTATTTGTTTTACAATATAAAAACCATTTTTTAAGGTATGTATCGTACTGCTTCAATGAACTGATGTGCATGGAGGATGGAGGCACACATCGTCTTAATAGTGATGTCCTGATAATGTGCCGACAACCAGGGTAATCTTCTTGTGGATGTCTTTGTTGCTGGAATGGGAAATGATAAGATTTTTATGTGGTTCTAAAAACAGGGGCTGGCTTATTAAAAGATTAGTGAATAAGGGATACCAGGGTTGTGTAGGCCAGAATGGGACTATGACAATACCGGTGGCTTTATCGTTAATTATTTTACGAAGTACTTTTAATATTATGGCAAAGGGTGGAAAAGCATAAAAGAAAAAATTTGACCACGGTATTGTGAATGCGTCGATTTCAAATGCGTCTGGGTCTTTATGCCATGATATATACTTAAGACATTTAGTGTTAATGCGACTAGCGAAAATATCAATTTCGGGGTGACCAAAGTGCTTAACAACTTCTTGGAATACGTGAGGTGACAATTCCCACTCGATATCCGGATGTACGCGGCGTGATTCCTCGTCAGCAACGCTATTATCAGTGGAGCTTATATATGATGCGAAGACAGTAATATTACGAGTCTCGCACCACTTCCATAATTGCCGTGCAGCATCCGTTAGGTGCGGGAATTGCACACCTCCCATTCGGTTAATGTACGAGATAGCTGTCGTATTATCTATTCGTAAGAGAATTTGGCAATCATGGAAAGATTTAGCAAAAACTTTAAGACCGAAGAAAGCAGCTAAAATTTCTAAAAGATTTATGTGTTTCAGGCTTTCAGATACGGTCCATTTTCCACTAGCGCGCTCTTGACCACACGCTGCACCCCATCCCGTTGTTGAGGCATCGCTATATATCTCTAAACAATAGTAGTTTTGTTTGATTTTATTGTGCGAAGAGTTTATATTTCTTATCCACCAATATATGTCCGGTAGTATAGAAGAAGAAATAGTCATAAACTTTGCATAATTATCATCGTCCTTTAAGTTTAGATATTTACACCGTTCCATTTCTTTTGTGTATAGCCAACCATATTCAATGGCTGGGCACGCGGACGTAAGCAACCCTACGAGGTGAGCAAAATCTCGAATTCTACAACGTTTAATTTCGCGAAACCTAAAAAGCTCAGATTTAATTTTTTCGATCTTTTCTTTAGGAAGACTAACAAACATTTTTTCAGAGTTTAGTATAAAACCTAGAAATTTACATATTGAAGAAGGTGTTTGGTTGCTTTTATTAACGTTGATAATAAAGCCTAAAGCTTGTAATAATCGTTTAGTATCTAAGTTATTCTTTAAATTTGAGTTATAGCTGTGAGATATTAGTAAAATATCGTCAAGGTAAATAGTAGATAAATAACCACACGATCTAAGTAAACCAATCACCGGCTTCATTATCTTGGTGAAGACGTATGGTGCAGTGTTTAACCCAAACGGTAACACATTGAATTCATATGTGTTAAGCTCATATTCAAATCTTAAAAATTTCTTGCAATCGTTATGAACACCTACTAAAAAATATGCGTCCTTTAAGTCTAAGGTACTCATAAAGCAATCTTTAGAAACCAGTTTTAAAGTGGTACGAAGATCCTCAAGTTTAAAATGCTTTGTACGAATGAACTTATTTAGTGACTTTAAATTAAGAATAAATCTCATCTGCCCATTAGGTTTTGGTACTAAAAATATCGGAGAGATAAATTGATCCGGAGAAGGTTGACATATGGAAATTGCACCTATGGATAAGAGGTTGCCGATGCATTCTTGAAAATGTACTCTTTCGGAGATTGAGTATGTTGGTTGAGTAGGCTTGCAGGTCTGAGTTACAATAGGGGTTGTGAATGGAATTTTATACCCTTCTATCCAAGACAGTGTAGTCTTGTCATTGGTTAACATCGCCCATTGATCATAGAAATAAGATAATCGCCCTGCGTACTTTACCTCATCTAGTGTCGTCTGCTTCTCGGAGCTGGACGCGACGATTGCTTCAAGAAGTTGTCTGGACGATTCTTGCGGACAGGCTCCTTGGTCCTCTGTGGCCTCTTCTGCCTGTGAGAAGGGGCTGGACCTCGCCAGTTTAAATTTTTATAAGTAGGCTTATTTGTTTTCTTATTATTTAAATTGGCCTAGGTGGAGCTACTTTCATTTCTTTCCCTTATTTTGAAATTGCTCTTGCTGTTTTAAGGGTCTCAGCTAAGTCTTGGCTAAATAAAAACTTGTCAATTTTTGTTTCTGACAGTTGGTCTTTTAGCTCTTTCTTCAAATTGTACAAAACAAAGTTTCTTCGTATAACCGAGTCTGAGTGTTGAACATCACAGAGTATCTTACTTGCGTCCATTAAAAGTTTAATCAACTCGGTATCTTTATGACCAAGAGCAACAGAAAACGCCTCGGCTATGCATGCGATTGCGGAGGATAGTTGTTTTTGTTTATGTTCGATGCCTTGGTCTCTTTTGAGGATATTTTTTGAGATGGCAACCTTTACTTCTGGGTTGAGTGTAGGTGCGTTTATAAGAGTACAGTTCGCCGGAAGTAAATACCTTTCTAGTAGACTTTTACGCATCTCGTTTGGCAAGCCAGAGGTCACTAGATGCTGAAGTCGAATTGCCAGGTCAGACTGGATGTCTTTTCCATAGATGGTCTTCTGAGACGGATCGGCACCCATAATCTCAAGTACTTGTTGATCAAGTTCCGGAAGTAACGGCAAGGACCCGTCAACAGTTACCTCATTACAGGTCAACGGTTGTGGTTCCATCGTGGGAGGCCAGGGGTCAGTGGCGGCGCTCGTTGATGGCTGGGGCTCAGCGGCGACGCCTGTCAATGGTACCGGTTCGCAGTCAATTCGATGCACGTCTGGAATGGAGTTGTTTATGCAGTAAATTCCATAACGGCACATGTGTACCCGCCCACTAGGTTTATTTTACTTGTTATTATTAAAATTGTTTTATTAATAATATGTGGGTAGTAAATATATTTACAGAAGTTAGTATTTTCAATAAAGTGTAAACCCCTCAGGTTAACCGCATTACTGAATATGAATACTGTGAGGATATATCGTTTTAGTTAAGTGTTGACCCCAAAAGCCAACCGCAAAACTAAATAATAACGATCATAATTGAAAAAAGAAAATACCGGCATTTACTGTCACTACTCGTTTCAACAAAGTGTTAACCCCAGAAGTTAACCGCATTATTGAATTGTAACGAGTATTTGTACATTCGTTTTAAGTAAAGTGTTTACCCCAAAAGTAAACCGCAGTACTTTCTTAAAAACGAGTATGATTTCAAAAGCTAACCTTCAAGGTATAACGGCTGCATAGGGCGCGAGGTATGCGTGGTACGCCGCCGGCGCTGTGTCGTCGACGAGCTGGACGTCGACGAGCTAGATCTGCTGGAGCTGGAGTCCGAGCTTGATGACCTGGATGACGACGAAGAGGAGCTCGACGGAGAATTATCACGATGATGCTGTTAACGTTTTCGCGCACGCACTAACTCCTTTTCGAGTTTTTTAATTCTCTTATTGAGGTGGTAATCACTCTCACTGCGTTTTCTTTTCCCCATATTGCATTGACAGTACTTATAAACTCGCAAAAGAATAAAATAGGGGAAAAATAAAAAGGCGCGAAAACAATGTGCTGAGTGGCGAAGCACTGAAATGTGAATGAGGCCTACAAGACCGGGAACGAACGACGGGAACGGAACGGGTATTTTTTTTCTGGTTGATTACTCTCAAACAGTGCAGATGGCGACACCGACGTGTCTACTACAAGTAATCTATTGCTAATCTCTTCGGACAAAGATTGAATGTATAATGGCTTAGTTGCTGACGGATTACGAGAAAGAAATTAATTGGGGGCAAATCCCTTTATTAATAAGGTTTAAGTTGCTGTTGCAGTTTTGAAGGGTTATGTAGGTTGGAGAATGTTATGTTGCGATAGATAGGGTCATGGTTTTTTAAAGAAGTCTTATATATTGTTTATGAGTTTTCGCTGGTTTTTCAATCGATAATTTTAAGTGGAGTAACATCATAAATAGTATAAATCTAAGTCTTAATTCTGTCTGTTTGGCCGCTAACTGCTCCTTAAGTATGTAGCGGATTTAAATACGGTTTTCTCCATATTTTAGGGTATTTATTGTTTTAAATTTGTAAATAAAGAACGTTTAGTTTTTTTTTATGTTAGCAAAAATGCAAGTGTTCGCGAGCAATTCAGCAAAATTACACCATTGCTTAGCGTGGGCGGGTCGCTCGTTTTACTATATTCAAGTAATTTACCATATTTTTTCATTAAGTTCAAATCCTCAATTCAAAAAAAAAGCGGCCGTGAGACCCCTTCTATTAACTTTTTTTGTAAATATGTTACCAATATGGCTTTTAAAAGTAAAGCACTACTACTATTTAAAGCCTAGAAGTGTCCACCAACAGGATATACAATAACCATTTTAATCCTTATTAGATTTGATAAATACATTGGGAACTAAGAATAAGTTATCGTTCAAAATCAGAAACAGATTGAACCGCTTTAATATTTAGTTGGTCGGAATTTTAACTGTCTTTAGCAATTTTATAACCGCTGGTTTTTTCAGACGTTCTTAAGAAACCAACATATATTTTTATATCCGTTTCTAAATAGTTACCTACTTACTTGTTGATGTGATTGGCATTAGAATATTTAAGCATTTATATTCTTAGACTGGGCAAAAACTTGTAGGTATGTTATGTGTAACTTTCTAGGACCGTTTTTTTTAAATAATTCCTTTTTATGCAAAGGAATATGCATCACTGTCTAAGCTTGGCATTGAGTGAATAAAACACCAACAATTCAAAAGTCCAAATCAAATTTTACTACAAGCCTCGAAAATAACACACCTTTTCTATTATAAAAATAAAAAAAAATAAAAATCATTTATTTCATAATTAAGTTACTTAATTACATTCGATGAAATTCAAAATCGATCATCAGCTTATCATCAGTAGGCCGAGAGAAGAAAGCGGGCGGAAAAAACTCGGCACTCTTTTATACTAGCATGCAGTCTTCAACAGGATATGTGTACACTGCCCACCTTCCCGCCCTAACAATCCTATCAGCCATAAGGAAGTGCCCACAATCCGACGGCCATTAGCCGCGGGGGCGCACCTGGTGTCTAATTGACCTCGTCAAGCAGCTCGTTAGCCCAGCAGTGGGCGAGGTTACGGAAAATGAGGTTTTTATGTATCACCGATGTATTTCGTGATGTGTTTTCACCTTACGCATAGCTTTTTAGATATGAAGCTCAGTCGTGAACTTTTTTTCTATGTTTTGGTTGGTTTGTTAAATTGAAGTGTGCGATAAGCTTGTACAAAAGAAGGTTTGTATAAATAAGTTTTTTGAAAAGATGGCCAAGAAAGGTAATACTGTAATACAAATAAGTGAGTCTGACGCTGGCTAACTAAAAATTAAGTTGCTAAAATCAGAACACGGGTTTCTAAAATTAATCTGAATCTTAAAAAGTCTTCAATTTATTTAAGTATCTCTCTAATTTAAGTATACTTGAGCTGCCCACATTTTCACGAACATGACGCTATGTTGGCTTTCGAACTTTGTTTTATTTGGTTCTGCTAAATTTTTCACAATTTATTAATGTAGATTTACAATGAAAATAAAAAATATTTCGTAGTTGCACAGAATACATCCTTCGTGCTTCAAATTCAATACAACTTCATTTCCAAACTCTTTATAATGATGTGAAAACTAACAAAAACCGCACGTTTTCCAAAAAAATATTGACACATGCCAGCCAGCTATTTCAGCGCGGCGCGTGGCAACCATCTTTATTTTGACAGATGGCGCGTCACTTTACGCGCGTAACTCTACAGCGCACAGATCAACATTCACAGAGGGGCATCTAGCTTCACAATTAATAAATAAGATTTATTTTTTTACCAACCTCTGAAAAAACCGTATTTATGAGTTTCGGTTGGCGGTAATATAGGAATGTTTAATGTAAGCATTGTTATTGTAGTAAGGATTTTATATTGCGTAGTTTTTTTTAAAACTTGGTTTAGACATGAGCATTGCTTGGCTCAATGTGAGTTATCTAAATTTAACATTGAAATTAGAACTTAAATAACTAAACTTGCAATTGAAATTAATCATGAGAACGACTGTTTCATTTCAACAAACTCGGAAAATAACTTTTATGAAATACTTAGGTACTAGTTAAAGGCTCTACCAGTGACCATATCCGAATCAATCTTTCTGTAAGGAGAAAACTAAAAAAAATAATCTCAAAATAATTATTAAAACACTAAAAAGAAACAGTTTCCATGTGGTTCTTCTGTAACTTCTATATCCCGTATGTCTTTAGTTTCTGGCAGCACCTGTACAAACTTGGTGCGCGTGCGACGGTGTACCACAGCTGTACACACCACGGCTACTCTAACTATTGTCTTTACGATAATTAAGCTTTGTTTCGGATTTAGCAAACAGAGGTATGTTATATAACTCAGTTCGCTTTTTGTAATATTTTTTTATGTTATAAAGAATTAGAGGAAAAAATGAAAGTACTTTTAAACAATTTGTAATTACTTTATATGGATTAAATATCAAATTGCATTAGTAAGGAAGATGCATAAAGGGTTCGGTCTCGTTTATAATAAAATGTGATAACATGCACAATTATTAATATTATAGTTGTACTACTTTATTCCTTATACACATAGAACATAAAGCGCAAATGTTATACCATTTTTATTAAACGGCATAAAATTAACACAAAATCGATGTCAATACCACGCATTATGCATACATATAAATCCATCCACATAAAACAAAGGATTTAAGCATTCAATGTACAACCGCCGTGCGGCAGTTAAAGCTATAATTACCGTTAATTTAATAAGCGCGCTAACGACATTACACAATTTGTTACACGTCTAAAATTGCCGCCAAATTGGTGCTGTCAAAATTTCCGCGCGCCATTTTGAGAAAAACGGCGCGTCGTCAGTTATAGGAAAGTCCCTAAGCAATTTATATCTCTGGGTTGGTACACCTGGGAGCGAGGCGCAGGTGACGCAGAAAGGCGATACGCTGCGAGGGATGTTTTAATTATTTATTTTTATTGAGTTTTAGAAATGAAATCCGTTCTCCTTTGCTTCAGCGACTTTGTTGGATCTCTGAATTGGTTTGTAATTGAAAATATTTTGTTAAGATAAAACAGTGTCAAACTTACTAAGTGGGTATATTACAGTGCAACCTCAATATAACAAATCGGAAGGGAACAAATAAATATTCGTTATATCAAGTAATTCGTTGAACTGAGGTTCGTTATGTTGAGGTTAGGTTGGTCTAAAATTCGTTATAAAAAGGTATAAAAATAGAATGAGCCATTTCTACTTGAATCTTTAACAATTGTGAAGAGCAGCAGTGTATTAAATATCATACAGCCAATTGGCTAAACGCGTTACTGACTGGACTCCCACCAACGTAACAAACCGGGTAGCGTGGAAAGAAAGGAGAGAGGCCTTTGCTCAACTATGGGACCCTGATGGCTAATAATAATAACAATATACTAATTTCAATACCTACTATCATATTATATCACATTTTTATTAATGGGTTTGCCTGGAATAAGTAACCCTTACTAGTGATCAATTCGCTTATATCTATATGTAATATATGGTTCTATGAACGATTACACACTCTATTAAAATGTATAATATCATGGAATTTGTTGTTTATAAAGTTGTCCTACTGCTTCCTAACGGCTATTAAAGTAATTTCAAAACATTTTCATTTTTTTCCGCGCCGTGTGTGTAAAATTAAATTATCTGCTTTCAACACACCCGCTTTATTTTCTTGGCTTTTTCTTTCTCTTTAGAGCCTAATATAATAATATTTATAATTCTAATAATATTTATAATGCGTTTCTATTCTTATTCATTCATCTTACCATAGTACAATGCAAGTAACTAGGTGATACCTCACAGCCCGTCGCCCGCATTACCAACGTTCTAGGCGCAATAATTGACCCGCATTGGCAGTATGCTAATAAAACTTTTGCCCGCTTGAATTTGGATTTAACTTTTTTATCTCGACCCGGCTTGGACCCGCATGGATTGGTGATAATATTGTAAAGTTGGTACGTATAGGTCCGATAATGGTCCGATAGTTATTAGATACTTAGATTAGATACTTTGGCTTTACTGTTAATATGAATTTGATGCTTGCATTACTAAATGTTTAGGTTTATGAAATGTTTATATATGTAAAAAACAGGTAAGAGAATTTAAAAGGATAATGTTTAGATGTTTAGCAGTAAGTATATTAATAAATTATATAATTAACAGTAAGTTCCCTAAAAAATAAATGCGACATTATTGTTTACTGAAACCGTTAAAGATAATAAAAAAAATAAAGAAAATACCTACCTGCTTAAAACAATACATACCTTAATAAAAACTTAACAATACTTGCAGGCATCTTCTAAATGTAATTAATAAAGCAACTAAAACTTATCTTCTATCAGAGACTGGCCCAAAATACATAACATTTTATATTAAAACTGGGGAAAATGAAAAAAGCCGTATTCACTGTGCACAAGTGTGGCTCAGCGTTATAATGGTGCTATATTGGTTGTCACAGCTGCGCCCGCCAGGTGGCGCCACCCGGCTTTATGAAAACTAATATAATTTTATTTATTCCTAGTAATAAACCCAGATTCATTGCTCTTTTCTTCTTTATATGCCTTCCTTGAGGTTCAAACCAGTACGATTCGAATAAAAAAATTAAAACCGGTATGGCACACATGTTGCAATACGAAGGTACATATACATACAACTCTTTAAAAAAATATATTAAAATCAAAAACATTCAACTTACCACGACCAAGTTGTAAATCACGCAAAAAATCTCAACCAGTCTCTGTCACGACAAACAAACACAAAAACCAATCACATTTCACGTTGATCACAAAACAAAATTCCCAACGTTGGCCGATATTTAATAAATCGTTGCAAAGTCCAAACAAAAAAAAAACTGTATAATTACGCGCGCATTTGTCAGGAAAAGCGCGGGAAAGCGACACGTGCGTTTTGGGTTGCGGCGGGCTACCGACTGAAGTGAATTATACTCTGTGCACTTACTGAAGGCAGAATGAACATTGGTTGGTCTCTGCCCGCCCGTATGGTTCCTAATTCAAAAGTACCTACTTTGACTCCATCTTTCTAAATATTTAAGTTAGTTTTTTAACTTTTTATTTTCACAATTGCTTTTACACAATAGCTTAGCTTTAAACATAATAATCTAAATTAATATTTAGTTAGTTCAACTGTCTTTTTATTAGGAAATGTTAAAAACCGAATCAGTTTACATAATTGGGTATTTTATTTTATACTATCGGTGGGTCTCTTGATACTTTTTAAACAGTACAGAATAAGTACCTATAATTAAAATCCATCAGGAAAAAAAAAGGGAACTGCCAAACCTAACATTTTTTTATTTATTGAATGGTATTCACTATTTAAGTCGTTTTTTGTTTATTACTTAAGTGCAAACTTAATTTATATAACTGCAAGTAAGTACAACGTCGAATGCAGCAATGTCGTTATTCTTCTAATAGTTGAGTGCAGTAAGTAGATAGGAACCTACTTCCAGAATAAACGTTTTAATATGCCACCTGAGTCCCTGAGTCCGTCCGATGGTTTTCACCAGGGTTTAGCAAAGTTTTATGCAAAGATATGTTTAGGACGTAAACGTGCTTTTAGAATAAAATTGAGGTAAGTATGTCGAGGTGGATTCGATGTTTACGTGCTCATGTATGCTTAGTATATGTTTAGATATTAAAAGTTACATGTAAAACTACATTAATTATACCAAATTTCATCCACTTTCAAAGATCACGATTTTATCAATTTTATTTTCTGCAGTTATCCCTTACTCATTCTCACACACTGAACTGCCTCGCGAAGGGCAGAAAATCATAGATTAGAAATATTTTCTTCAAATTATACTTTCTTAGATACCTATTATTCAAAATTCTTTAAGGTTAATTTCCCCCTTAAAACTTGACAAAACTAGTACAGCATTCGCTTACCTATTCAGTTCAAAATTTAGTTAAATAATTAAAAGCAAAAACATCTATTCAATAAAAACACCTACCCAGCTGAACCAAGGCAGCTAAACAAATTATTTGAACAATTGTTTTTATACTTAAGTATTTAAGAACTAGCCACGTGCCTTTTGTAACACAATCGTTAGTTTTGACAAAGAAAATAGAAAAATACCTATCCGTTTAACATGTATATGCAAGCCTAGCTTGAATAAAAGAGTAAGCCATCTGGTAAAAAACAGTTTTGATTATAATAATTGATATTATTGTAAGACTGCAGATAGGTACCTACTATTTACACATTTGATACATACTTCGATTTTTTTATGTTTTGCAAGCGTTGAAGAAATCACGTAACTAAATACGTATACTTATTATGTTTAAATGAATATTTTTGAAAGGCAGATTAACACTTACATTAAGTGAATTTATGTAAATTCTTATGGAGATAAATAATCTTTATCCTTTAATTATTTGGAAAAGAAGAATTAACTAATTACTAGAAACATATTTTTTTTGGTTTGTACAGAATCCTAGTTACCTCCATTATTAACTAAGGCATAATCCTAGATACCTAACTCAAATCTTCAATCAAAACAATTATGTGCCATCTGCGGAAAGCAGCTCGTTTTCGCAGTAAAATGCCCGCGAAAATGCAATTAAATCGGCATCAGTGTTGGCACACGCGCCCAGCGCCATCTGCCGCGGGACGTGACGCAACATGGCGGCCATTTGCATTTTTTCCCGCCTAACCACAATGGGTGCGTTCCGAGGAAATTATTGTTGTCGAGAATATTCTGTTTTGTGTAATTGTACCATTACTAGATTTTTATTATTTTATTAACTAGTTTTTTTTTACGTTTAATTTGTGGCTCTTGCTATTCACCAATCAAAAACACGAGTGAAGCAAGTTTGAAAATGTATGTAATATAATGTAAAGAACCAACCTTTTTAATTAATATATGCTACAATATAAATTATTTACTAATAACCTCCCTAAAAACGCATTAATAAAACCCTGTCTTAAAATATTACACACAAGTTATCCAAAAATAGCAAATCTAATGAAGCTAAGACTAATTTCAAAAGCAATTTCATGGGTAGAGATGTTCGATTTCGCTGATGTATTTTTTTTCAGCCGTGGTGATTGCGTCTCGGTGGGCGAAACAGCATGAAGAAATATTAAATTATGGTTTGTTACTCCAATTAACCTATCAAACTCTTAGTTTAATATGTAGAAAATTTACTGTATTTAGGTGACGACAAATATCTGCCAAAAACAGTTTTATGAGTTCCCATTGCTTTTTGCAGCTAAAGTACGTAGTACTTACAGTGCTGGTAACCTCCTGTAAAGGCGACTATGGCATTGGGCTCGCCGGTCCGAGACCCGACGTCGTATTCGGAGCCAACAACGACCGCTTTGACATCTCTGAAATAAACCACGAGTACCTCAGCAACAAAGCCAGGTACGACTCACGGAGCCTAGAAGACGAGGGATACAAGAAGAAGAAAGACAACTACGAAAGAGAGGAGCCAGATGAATACAGACGGTTCTTTGACAAAGATACCAGGAGGAGGAACCGCGAACAATCAAGCGCAGAGTTTGAACGCGGCTACCGCAGGCCCTGGGACGACGACAAAGACGAATTCGAACATCGAAGATTCAACAACGAAGAAGAAGACATTCCCCAAAGAAGAGGGTACAGAGCATACCTAAACGCTCAAGAAGACGATGGGTATGTCAGTAGCAGTCGACTAGACGGATATAGAAGATTCATCGATGACGAAGACTATCTTTCAAGAAGATATAGTAGAGACTTAGTCAGTGCAGAAGTAGACGAGGATAACCATGATCAGTATCGTGCCAGTTCTAATGACATGAAACATCAGCAGTTCAAGAGAAATCTTCAGACGATTGTCAACAATATACGGGCTCCAGGGAGGAGGAATCTTGAAGCAGAGACTCCGGCCGCAATACTATACGCGATGCCCTTTAGTATGAATATCAAGGGATTCCTAGTCCCAAGTATAACTAGACCTCAATAAATATTTTTTAATAAAACATTTTACAAAGCATTTTTTATAATGTTATTAAAAAGTCGATCATACTTTTTTTTGAAACAGCCTATAATGTAAGAAACTTAATTTACGTATAAAAATTGTTACCAAAATTCTCCAAAGTACATAGGATAAAAAAAAAGCTTCATTTGTTATACAATTATTAGTCATTAGGTATTTTATAGCTTATAAATTAAGGGCTACTAATTTTCGCTCTGGGTGTATAATCATTAAAGCCTTTGACTAGTTGAAACAGATTCGAAAATTATATAACCTTTTGTCATGTTACTTTGTCATAGCTTATCATATCACCATCTATTTTCAAAATTAAACCTCCCAATCCGCCTACAAGATCGTATTTAAATTAACAGGATTTAATTGACAATTAATAAAAAACAAAAGATAGCGTTAAATTAACTGGAAAATGTATTTCTGAAATTAAAGTTGTATAACTATGATTAATAATTAAAAACTAATCAAAAATCAACCTAAAGTTAACGCTTAACAAAATTTTCTACGCATTTTTAATTATACGGTCAATTACCCATTGATCAAAAACAATTTCCTACAGAAAGATTTACCATAACTTACTTTAGCGTTTGTTAGTTTGATAGGAGGTCTTTCCAAATTGTTGAAAATTCAAGATCAATCAATGGCTGTCAGGTTGATCTACTTTTTGGTTTTATTTGGCCTGATAAGTTTCAGCTACCAAAAAGGCACTGATTGGGATGCAAAACTAGTCAGAGATTCAAGAGATTTACACAGGTTACAGAATCTGTTATCAAAGTTATCTCGTCCGCAGCCCAAAGGTGTCGTAAGCCACAAAGAGCGTTACCAGGACAAAAGCAAACAGGCGGTAAAGCAACGCAACGAACGCGAAGAAATAAAACATCTACTAGATGATCTCGAACGCGAAATCAAAAAGAACTACCAGCCTGTAGTAACAGAGAGTAACAGCAATGAGGCGGCCAGTGAAGAGAACAAGTACGAGAGCAACAGTGGCGATAGCGAGGAGGCTGAGGAACCTGCACCTCTTGTGAAGAACAAGCCGAAAAATCAGGACAGCCAATACTCTGACCTGCTGTCTCTACTGAGGTGCAGCTGCGGCTTCGAGGCAGGTGAGAACCAGGCGCTCCGCTGTGCCTCCTGCAACCGCCCCAAAGTCTCCCGCTCACACTCCTCCAACTCGCAGTCCGAGCATCTCCTCACCCTGCTCAATAGATACGGGAAGAAATACAAACTCAGCGACGAACTAGACGCCATCGTCATTGACGTCTCCAATCTCGAAGAACAGGCAAACAAACCTAAAAACAAGAAGCGCAAAGTATCGCCTTTAGCATTCGTAGATCCACGACCACAGAGTTCTAATGGCCTGGACCGAGAGTCCCTGAAGGCTTTGGAATATCTTCTACAACCGCAAGACCAACGGTTAAAAGCCAAGCATACCCACACTTTGGCCTCCTTCGAAGATGGCAACCCGGTAAGTCGTAAAAGACATTATGTTAATTTTCCTAATTATACAATTGATGTAAAGCCAAATATTCCACTGAAACGCTTTGGTACCGTTTATTTAATCCCATCTTTATTTCAAGCAATGAAAGTGAAGCGCTATCCACCCGAAAATAAGAAACTTTTTCCGAAATCAAAGAGACTGGTCAACAAACTTATTTTCTGGCATCAATGACAACGCAATCCGCCATTTTGGACTACAATTTGAAATAATCATTTTCGGACTTACAAAAAGTTGGACATCCTTATAAATTATTTATAGCAATACCCATGTTTCTTATTCTTGCATTGTTGATATACTTAATAAATAAATACACCAACATATTTCCAATTATTCAATTTTATAATGCATTGAATGAATCTTTATCTTTTTTTATAAAGCAGGAAAAATAACATTTGACTTTAGATAAAGATTAGGTAATAGAAAGATTGAAGCAGAAAGTTTTGTTATTATCCTAGTTGTCTTGTTAAGGGTGCGTTTCCGACATTGGGTATCGGATACCACACTCACCAAACGAAACGCAACAAGTTCTTTACCGAAAGACCAAAATTTTTAACTAAACACATACTCGCAGTAAGTTACCTCATGATAGAAGATGATGATACCTGATGATAGAAATATATGTAAAAGCTAGCTTTCAGTCCTGCGGTTTCAACGGAGCAAATTTTTGTTTCATAAACACTTTCATCCCCTATTTTATCCCCTTGGGGGTATAATTGATCGGATGCCTACGTCATAACATTTAAGTGCGTGCCTAATTTCAGCCCGATCCGTCCAGTGGTTTGGGCTGTGCGTTGATAAATCACTATGTCAGTCTTACAAATCTATACTAATATTATAAAGCTGAAGAGTTTGTTTGTTTGTTTGAACGCGCTAATCTCAGGAACTACTGGTTCGAATTGAAAAATCTTTTGTGTTGAATAGACCATTTATCGAGGAAGGCTTTAGGCTATATATCATCACAATGCAACTATAAGAGCATAGAAATAATGGAAAATGTGCAAAAAAAGGGGAAAATTATTCATCTTTGGGCTTTCGTTGCGTGCGCTGCGAAAACGGTTCAAGATACCAAAAATATATGTATGAAAGAATTATTCCTCTTGATATGATCTAAAAAAATGTCTGCGACAGTATATGTCTATCTTTTAAGAATAACACTAGAACCGTTTTTATGGTAATCAAATATGTTTGAAATCTGCATGATGTGCAAAACTTAACGCTGCAAGGAGGAGAGGCGTTGTATGACAAAAGTTGGCGAAAAGTGTAACTCGGGAAAGATCTCAATTTACCTTATAGTATAGGGAAAGGGGTTTTACTCCGAATTTAACGCGTGCGAAGCCGTGGGCAAAAGCTAGTTATCTATAAACAGGGAAATAATATAATATAAAAGGGTGAAAAAAAAATGAAAAAAACTTTATTGCATGTAGAAAGACATTTAGCTATTTCGTTTACTTACTTTTCTACAAGTTACTATTAAAATCAACACCCAATCAAAAAAAGAACAACGTAAAGTAATACTATTTTAATGGGTACAGTTACATGGTTAAACGATAGTGCGTCAGGCTCTGAAATTTAAACACTATCTACAGACGAGACCGTTCAAACCATAAATAATAATTACTAAACCATTGAGGATATCATCATCGGTCCTTAAAAAATAAGCAAAAATTTCAAATTAATCTGAAGTTCCAAAGCACGACAAAATTACGTTCAAAGATTCTCTACATACATACAACCCGAGCTATTAAAAGCGTGTTCAAAAAACGAAGGCTATGTACTTACAGCGGTCACTCATAAGCTTTTTTTCGAAGAGTGTAGAAAATGACTAACTTCAAGAAATAGTAAAGGTAAAGTGTGTCTTATCTAAATGTACTTACTTATTACATAGTTGCTCAATCGCCCTGATTCCGTAAACCCTCTCTAAAACTAAATTAAAAATATATAAAGAAAAAACAGGTACATTGGTCTCACTAAATTTAGTCCATATCATTGTAAAATAGAACGAAATGCGTTGGTTGAGGGCTAGCCTAAAATTGCCTTTGTTGTGTCATAATGCACGTACATTTTAGTTTGATAGGACTAAAATATTACATGTCTCAGTCTTATACTGTTGATGAGTAAGTGACGGCGATAGTTTTAATTTAGTTTAGAGAGTGTTTTCAGAATAAGGCTTCTGTGAATAAAGCTTGCAGCCACAGCCACAGGCTCTGGGATGCAAAACTAGTATTAATACCGTACATAATACAAATTATATACAAAAAAAATGCTAAAAAATGTATCTGCCTAATATTTTAATACTTATATTGTTAGATATTAATTATTATTATAAATCATATTATATAGAGACGCGCGTGTAAAGTATGTATACGCAAGTAATATAATAACACCATTAACACAGTTTGACACTCAAATCGATTCAATCAAATCTAACTTTAAAGGTTGGACATCACTAACTGTCAATCATGCCAATGTCAAACAATGCCTGACAATGACAATTGTAGATAAAGAAAGACTGAAGGAAGTGTTTTCATTATGCTATTTGGATCGATTTTGAAGTAAAAGTATTGGTAAAAAAAAGCTAGTATTTTTTAGTTTTACAAAATGGCTAATGAAACTCCAGAAAGTGATTTCTCAATAGAGTGTTTTCAAAACTACTCTGCACCCGAAGTCTTTGTTCAGGGTCTGGCAGGCATGGTTGACCAGACAGACGTCGAGACCATTATACGAGCCCAGAAAAACATGTAACTTTCTTTTACTTACAATTTTAAGGCTACCCTTCTATAGTATAGCTAACAGTTAGTCTATAAATTACTTTCCCATCTTGCAATAGGGCATATTCAAATCCCTGGAGTCTTTCGATACGGGCAGTTATAACGGTATACCACCCGCGCTAATTATAGAGAGGAATTTCGCTGTTCAAACCATATAACCGTGGACGTGTCACATACAACTCATAATAAAGTTCATTATAATAATAAAAAATTCACACATGGCAATGGAAAAGAAGATTGTTCTAGCATTTCATTTTGTTTTTTACCGTTATTCCAGGTTGCAGAGATTTGAAAAGACCACAGAGATGTTGACAAACTGCAACCAACTGTCAGCAAGCCGTCTCAAGGCTGCATCAATTGAGTTTAAAAAGCATACACAGTTGCTGCTTGACATGAAAAAGGACCTTGAATTCATTTTTAAGAAAATCAGAGCTATCAAAACTAAACTAAGGTTTGTATTAATATTTTTATGGAATCTTTCCATTTTTTTACATTAAAACATATTCTCTCTTAACATTAAGTGAAAATAATTTAATAAAATAAGTCAAGTTAAATATCAATTAATCAAACACTTAATGACTAAATTTCAACTTACTGAAAAACTGCACCTAATCTTACTGAACAGTTTTAAACTTTTGCTGTAATTTTTTAACAGCAGACAGTTTCCTTATTTTAACTAGTATTTGAAATGCTTCCTTACAGTAGTCAGTACCCAGAGGCATACAAGCTGGCCGTGGCTTCCTCCATTGTAAATCGGAAACCAATTGATGAGGACGACGAAGATGAACTGCAGCCTGCCAACCTGGAATCCAAAATGGTGGCCACTGTCTCCACAGAGACATTAAAACCAAACAGCAGTGACGACAGAGTAAAGCCAAAAAAGCGGGAAACAAAATCAGCCATTTCAAATAATACAAATGAAACAGCACGCAAATTAAAAAGCAGTAGCTCATCGGAAACTGAGAGTGCCAGCTCAGGTGATGAGAGCAGTACTGATACTGGTTGAAGATAAAACAAATGACCCTTGAATTTAACCCTCGCACCAGCATGAAGTATGTGATAACTATAAATTTTTACCTCAAAGAAGTCACAAGATAAGTTAGCGCAATAACTTTTACAACAAAGTATCAGAGTAGTAACCTGTAACAATTAATTAGTTTGATTAATAAGTGACAAGTTTATCACCTTACAAAGTATGATAAGAGGTAATTCATAATGTTACCTAGATTGTAATTAATACATTGTCTTTGATTTAAACTCTTCAGTATTTTTTTAATGCAACTTTAAACCATTTTTTTTTGTTTAATATATTTTTATTCAAATACAATGAAATAGCAAATTATTTAATTAGTGTGTATCTTATATAAGTATTAATAAAATTTAAGTAAAAGTTGAAATAAAAGATCAAATACATAATAATTATTTAATTTATCAAAATTGAACATAGTTTTATCAGATAGCTATGAAGGTATAGTATTGCTAATTTGCTTCTAGGGGTTTCATTCTTAAATCATCACAAATCATTTTTCATTTTTAACATTTCCAGTTTGTTAGGCAGTCTTGAAAACCTTTAGTTATCACAGCCAACTTAAGACAGAATACTTTACAAAAACAATTGCATTTATAATGCTATTATTCTAACTTCAAAATCCTATTTAAATAATTAATTTTCTAAAAAGTTTTACTTAAATATAAAACAAGACAAAATCTGAATCACACAGCATATTTTTCAGTATATTTCTTTGCATTCTCATTGAACTTTTCTATATCATACTTATATTCATTGGCCACATCCATCATTAGAGGATCGTCAGGGTTTGGATTGGCAAGTAGAGTCTGAAGAGACACCAGGAGGTTCTCCAGGGTGATGGTTGGGAGCCATGCACCTTTCGGAGGCATTTTTAACATGTCCATACAAATTCTGCCACCTTAAAAAAAATTATAAAAACTTTTTACATTGATGAAGTTAACCACAACATCAGATTTATATCAAAATATCTTACCTTTGTCAATATTCGGGTGGTATATAGGTGTAATAAACTTAACAAGCGGTGGCTCGAAAGGATATCTATCAGGTATAGTGACGATTAGCTTGAAGCTTCCGCTTTCGTAAGGTGACCCCCTAGGGCCGGCCAATTTGACCGATAATACGTCCAACACGTCCTCTTTTTCTGGCCAACAAGTTATACCCCAAGGCGGGCGACTTTCAAAATTCTTTACCTCTCGTGAAAGCCGCGCCGTTCTAGCACTAGAACTCATTTCAGTACCAAAAACCGTAGAACGTTACCTCTACCTCTTTGCTACGTAAGTATATGGATAATTTTGTGCTGATCATACAATTATTTTCAATTTAATTAATAGCCGGTTCGTGGTAGTTTGTAATATTTTAAACAAAACAAAACCATGTACCTATATCATATCAATACCTCTGAGTGACACGTGATGATGACATTCAATCAACTAAACTAATGCCTAACTACTGCTGCTGGTTTAGATTGATAATTATACATATACACTAGAAAAATTGTGTCGTTTCTGTTATTGGATTTGCAAATATTAATAGAAATATATCACCAATGCCTAGTTTTATAATATCTTTAAAGTTTTTTCTATTTATTACAATTTCATATCTCTTATCGATTAATTTTAGACGGACTCGATCGTATCTAAAGTTACTGATTATAAATTACATCACTGACATTGGCATAAAAAATAGTGTAGCCGATTTTCATTTTATGGATTATTTTAAATTTTAAATTTATTTCTAGAAATGGTAGATGACTGAATTCTTCATGAAATATTCTTCATACATTTTTTTGTTTTTTAATACTTTTTATATTAGTGAAGGAAATGTTACCCTGCTCGCTGCCAGGAAGGAAGGACAATTTTCATTAATGCAAAGATTGAGAAAAAAGTTTTTTCTTTTATTTATCCTTCAGAAACACAGTCTGCCAAAAAACGTGCGATCGAACGAATCTATTGAACACTTGTGATTTAATTTCTAAATTAATAACTTGAGATAAACATCAGAGTGTAGCATAAAAATGAAGTAGACCAGACCGTAGTACTCCTGACCCCATCGTTTTCACAGTAAATCAATTTACCTTAAAGTATCCAAGTTTTCCGCGAATTATGTTTACGGTCTGACCAGACCGATTTCTGTGCATTTTCAATGTAAGTAAAATGTCTTTCTATATAAATTATGTATGCAGCCACGATGGAATCGTAGGCAACAATGTTTCCAGTTTCTTTTGGCTTATTTTCGTTGCATTGTAGCCTCTATTAGTTGTGTAATCATTTCTGATCGATACTATGCGGTTTTTACCTCTTGATTTATTTATACCGCTGTTCTATCGATCTCCGCTATATTTTATTGTAATATTATTTTTAAAGTAAAATAAAATAAAGTCTATTGCAGTATAGTTAAAATTATTCAAGTTATCGGCAATTGCGTTCGTCAATTCTAAGAAGGTACAGTTTTCATAAACACATGATGTCAGAGAACAACCAGTATTAGTTTAAAAAACATTACATTGTTTATTTCAACTTTCATGTTTTCATTATTCTCAAACAAATTCCATTATTGTCCCCTAAGAGCATGAAGTACCTCTCCAACCTATTTTATTATTGTTGTATTTATAAAATTGATTAGTATATTATATTCTTTTTAAAGTGAATTTATTTTAAAAATATTGTTGTTAAAAATCTTTATTTTTTCAATGATATACCTACATGAAAAAGTGCATGTAACTACTATCATATTTTTGCAAAATAAGTTTTTGCTAGCTATTATAATGAAAAAGAAATAATGTTTGTGAAGATATTACTTTTTTCCAATGAGAAGAAAAAAACTAGATATGTAGTTATATTTTAATTTAATATACATTCCAGCTAGTAAAGATACAGTTGAAATTTTCTTATTTCACAAAATAGTATAATTATTTAAATAAACTCCTTAACTACCAATGTTTTGCTGAAACACAAAACTTTTAAAACAACCATAGTTTTGTTAACAGTTCACAAAACGTCTTGATTGCCACCAATCAAGTGGTATTTGCCGTTTGACCCCCATTGATGATAAAAATGATTAATTCCGTAGTGGAAACTTACAGCTATACACTATAGACGTGTAGGTTATCAATTCACATATTGAGAACATTGTAATAATCTGAAATACTCTATCTGGAATGGTATCTGTAGTCTCTCAGAAATATATAGATGTGACTAGTGGCAGTCAGTTTCCCGTGGGAATTAGATGTTTTCCCGCGGTAAAAAGTATCCTATGTGTTATTCTGATGTATAATCTACATTACTGCAAAGTTTCATCCAAATCCATCCAGTAGTTTTTACGTGAAAGAGTAACAAACATCCATCCATACATCCTCACAAACTTTCACATTTATAATATTAGTAGGATTAATCTGAATTTTAACTTGTTGCAAAAGATGAATGCTCTTATAAATTGTACCCGCAGTTTAAAAAAGTGAAGATGAATTATAAAGTTTTTTAAAATGTTTGTTAAAAATTCAGGTAGTACCTACTTACGAAAAAGAAGTTGAACGTATATATAGGTATACATAGGTATCAATGAAATAAACATTTTTTTTTAACTATAGCAGCTACTATTGAACTTTAGTAACATAGTGGCTTGTTTTCACGGCTTCATACAATGTCAAGCACTCGCTAAAACAAGACTATTGATGCAATTTAACACCTTTATATTCATAGTGTTCACTGCGTACACAAAACAATTTAGAAATACATAGGTTAGGGCACGGCAGTTCCATCCTTTTCTCAAAGCAGTTCGGGCCGCTTTCGACCTTACTATGCATTAGTTGTGGATAACACTAGAAGCCAGAATATCAAGTTAACTTTAATACTTATAAAGCCAAAATGAAGGGGGCTCATTGTGCTCGTACCTATATAAAAAAACTCGTTAGTTTGGAATACAGACTTGACATAAAACCTCTTTTATCAGGTTTTGATACAACTAATTACATTTTCCCGCGAGTATCCTGTGACGAACATTACCAAATGTGTAAATGCATTTCTAACTATTAGTGTAATTAATTTATAAGAGTTGATTGTATAGTTTATTTTTTTAATTAAATAAACGCGAGACCTAAACAGCCTCATGTCTTAACAAAACTGCCAGGAATCGAAATAGATTTTAAGAGCTTAAGATACGGCCCCAGATGTTTTAAAGTTTTGATTCTGTTCAGCTAACTTTTGCCACCGTCTGTACTTCGTACAGTAGGTACAGTGCATCGTATTGCGCACTGTATGAAAAAACTGAAAGACAAAAAAACTAAATACAGACAGCCAGTCTTAAAATTTTATGATAGGTGGAAATATCATTAATTTTAGAGAAACTTTATCTATTCTTGTTATATCAGCTCTACATTGTCTTAAAAATTCTTTAGCCGTGCATTTTGTGTTTGATCGCTTACTCCTTCTAAACCACACAGGAGATTTTAATACTGACTTTACTATCATTAAGATAACTATATCAAGAAGGTTTATATATAATTTTTAAGTAAGTCAAAGCTATCTTTTATTATAAAGTCGTCAGACGTGCGAATGTCCCTACTCGTTGTTTACGAAATTACGTCACCAATACTAGGTAACCTGAAATCAATAAAGCTTTGATTCTATCGTACCTTTGTTGATTCATTCCTAACCTTGATGGTAGATACTGTATTCAATGTGTGTTTAGATAATATCAACTCGAACAAGGCCGTATAAGGGTAAATAGTTCATAACATATGTATTTAGAAAAACATATAACTTGCGGGTAGTCGCGACGTAAAAGTGGCAAGGTTTAAGAATTTATCAAAAAACAAAAAAAAGTTACGACACCCCGTTAGCTTTGAATACGTATAGCGTAGAATACAATTGCTAGATTACACTTTGAAGTTTCTTCCAATAAGAGTATGATTGACACACGCCCAAATAAGAATACTTCTATTTTTTGTCGTGACAAGAGTTAATATGAGATGAAAGAACTTAATTGTTAGACTTACAAGAAGAATTTATCTCTAATACCCTTGCAATGTTCTAAAAAAGGTCGAAAGTAGAGCTACATGGAAAAGTTAACATCGTACCTTCCCGTAGTTAATGTTATATTTTTCCTAAATCATTGATCTTAGTGCAAATCTCAAGGCAAGGTAATATAGTTTCTTGAAATAGGTGAAAATTATGCTGAAAGATAACGTTACATACATAACATACGACTTTAGCTGATAGAGTTCTGTTAAAAAGAAAAAAGTCGTAAAACAGTTTCAATATTTTTTTTGTTTCTTAATTCTTTCCGTCCTTTCCCCACGTCCGGTCTTTGTTCCTAATCCAAAAAAATGTTTCCTTGTTTTTTTAATCTGAATAAGCAAAAGTTTGACATCATACAGCTAATTTTCCGAGCAATGGAGAATGTTAACAAATTTTGATTATTATCTCTTCATATTCTCTGTCAAAAATAAAAAATACTGGTGAAAGAATTATTTCGATGCGCCAATTAGTTTCCGATTTATAAGTAATAGTATATTTCAATACAAGTGTGGAAAGGCTGTCATTACAACGAGTCCCGACCAATGTCTACCCGAGCCGAGGCACAGCCGAAGGCGAGGGTTGACAGGCGGGACGAGTTGCAATGACGGT
The DNA here is from genome assembly GCA_916618145.1 of Emmelina monodactyla. NCBI lineage: Eukaryota > Metazoa > Arthropoda > Insecta > Lepidoptera > Pterophoridae > Emmelina > Emmelina monodactyla. The sequence goes on along the minus strand of OU745323.1, from coordinate 981,666 downwards.
TCCGCACGTGTAATGAACGACTATTTTTAATACAGTTGCGAAAAAATAAAGCAATTTAATAAAATATAAAATTAGGATCGTAAATGTCGAAATAATTCATTTTGAAAATGGCGCCATTTTTTCTTCACCCATTTGGTAGGAAAAGGTTACTATGCCCATACAGCCAAGTCTTCAGGAGAATTTTTTTATTGATATGAAATGAAAATGAAATTTAATGAGATAAAATGAAATGAAACCAACCACACTACTTCAATCAAATCATTAAATCAGATATCGAAAAAAAACTAGTAGCTTTTTTTAGAAATTTACCTACTCTACGTAAGTATTAACATGAATCATAAAAACTTCTTTGTTTTTTTTTAGTAAAAACTTCATGGTTGAATAATTTTTCTTTTTAAAAGACATTATTTTGACAGTTGGGAAAGAGAACGCACGAGTGCGGGAAAGGTAAAAAAAAAGCACGCGTGTGTAATAGCCCACATCCCGAACGCTATACGTCCCTGCAATACGCCACTTTTTGAGCAACTGTATTAAAAAATAAGTTGCTATCGCACGACGCGGGCTGCTGGTGGCGGTGTGACGTCACACCACAACTCGCTCGGTCTGGCTCACTCAGTACGCTCGCGGTCGCGCGCACTTGTCATTTAAATTAAACCTAAATACTTTTTAAAATGTCTAATCCAACTACTAGGAAATCATGTGTTGTGCCTAAATGTAAAAATACAACTATCAATTCGCCGGAAAAGTTGTTATTTATAGTTCCAAAAGATACATACATACATCACCAAATCTTTTAACTTGAACATAACCAATACCATTAAACAATTTATTAGTAAAAATACAAATTAATAAAAAAGGTTTCATTCATATCATCTACATTTGCAATAAAAAATAATTAAATTACTTAAATAAAATAGTAAAGTACATCTGTTACGTTCAACTACATCTAGATCATATAGGTATCCTACTTCCTAGTAATATTATAAACGCGGAAGATTGTGTTTGTGTTTGTTATCTTTCTCACAAAAAGTACTGAACGGATCTGGACGAAGACTGAAATAATCCATAGGCTTCTTTTAATCCTGGGAAAATGTACAGTTCCCGAGAGAAACGCGGGCGAAGTTGCTAACGAAAGCTAGTTAGCACTAAATCAATGCATGTATTTATTTAAATATACTAAGAAGAGCGGTATCTTTGTATACATACTAGTGGCCGCCCGCGACTCCGTTCGCGTAGAAGTCGGTTTCCGTGGGAATGAGAAGTTTTCCCGCGGTAAAAAATACCCTATGTTTTATTCTGATGTGTAACCTACTGCAAAGTTTCATCCAAATCCGTCCAGTAGTTTTTACGTGTAAGAGTAACAAACATTCATACATCCATACTCACAAACTTCCACATTTATAATATTAGAAGGACGTACTTACCTATAGCTACAAAACTATGATACATGATTTGTTGTCTTTAACGTAAAAAAAATAATGATAGGTAGGTACTTCTACTATTGGACTTGCATTCTTCCATTAGTATTTTTATTATATTGGTTATTTTGTTTTGATAAAACAGTTTAGAACATAACAAACATTTCGGCGGCAACAAAATCACTATTTCTTGATAAATAATTCGCAGCCATTAAACCATCTATTTTAGGTAGATTACACGATTACCTTTTTTCGAATCCTATATCCAATTTATTAATCGAATAATATTTACTATTAACATAATACGCGACCGAAAACACAACAAAATAATACATTAATGTTAAATAAATAAAAAAATAAAATAAAATACTGCGCCAGCTGTATGCGCCATCGCTGGCGCGTTGTTGTATGACGTCACAAGCGGTCACGTGACTGTTAGCGGGACTCGATATTTTACGAAACTTTGAATGCCTATAAATCAAAACTACTGGGTATTTTTGATTACAACAAAAAGGAGTGTATTTGTATGCATACAGGCTTTACTGAGACAAAATTTCAAGCGATTTGGCATACCTAGTAACATTCTCCATTGTTGCGAGTATGGCATAGTAATGCAATTCTATCGAAGTCAATCATCTGAAACATTACAATGTTGGAATATAACATCGAAGTGCCAATAAGATGATAGTGCGTTTTCTTTATCATCATTACATAGTAAAGTAAAGTGTTTCTGTTTGTATGTTAGGATTTATTTGCTGACTTAGAAACCACGCCACGGATTTTGATACGTTTTTCAATAACTTTTTATTATATTTTTAATTATTATATTTTTTAAAGGCAATTGATGATATTTTTAATAAGCCCAAATTTAAGCTCATGGTCGTTAGTAGTTAATCTGAACATGTGAAAATGTTTGTTTGAATCTGATGGACTCGAATCTACTAGACAAATAAAAAAAACTCTACCGAGATATTTTAATAGTACCTATTAAGTATCTACTACAAAAAAAATAACGCGTAGTGAGTGGCTATCAAAAATAACCGTAACCGTATCAATTATTTTACAAACAAGACACAATACTGCATTTTTCGTGGCAGTGGGTAATTTGTGGAATACTAATCTGAAGTGTAAAACAAAACAAACATCATTTAGATCCAGTTGATGACGTCATATCATAAGAGTCAGTGACGTCACCATTGTGCGTGACTCACTCTGTGACAAAATATTGACTTTTGTGGGGTTGCCGAACACGAAAACTGTAAAAGGTTTATTTTCTTAATGTAAACATTTTGGTCTTGCTTGACGTTTATAATAAGGTAATGATGTTACTCTGTTACAAAATAAACATTAGTTTTAATTTCAATGTACCATGGAAACACCTACCTGTAAAATAAATTGTTAAATACACAGATACCTGTCTCTTATAATTATATGAATTATGTACTTATCTATTAAAACATATGATTATTTCTATGGCATGTCCATGATTAAGGGACATAATAACTGTACAGGTGTTATTTAATAAACATTTCCATATTGTATACCGTATTAATCTTATGTTGGTTTTTGGTTTTATCATTTCAATGAAATGGAGAATTTTATATATAGATATTGAAAAAAACTCTTGTTAAGTTTCAATTATACAACAAAATCTTTCACGGTTTTTTTTCCATTTAAGAAACTTTTTTAATTAGGTATTTGTATAGTTTTTTCTTTCTTTAAAATGTTATGTTCCTACGTCAGCATTCGTATTTAGGTGTAAACTATTAAGTACAAACCAAATGATGTAGAGGTTTTTCCAACGGAAGTTTGTGGCAAGAGATTAGTCCTTTCTGATGAGGGAATTCCATAATTCCATTGTAGGTTAAAGTCCAGTAAAGTTTCTTTATAAATTGTACTTAAATCATCATCAACATTATATTAGCCAAAAAAATTCCACTGCCGAACATTGTTGCATTGGTGCAATTTAAAATTAATTATGACTGTTGAAATAAACTTTTATACAATAATTTTTCTAAGGTCCTTCTTGTAAAATCTAACTGAAAGACCGTTAAACCATATCTGAATCTGTTTCATGATTTTAGAGTTAGTGGAAACAAAAACGAACAGAGGTGAATAATATTTAGAAAACAAAACCTTAACTGCATTTTTTTTTAGATTCTTTATATTTTTATAGTATAATATTCTATGGTCTGTTTTGAAGAACTTATTTATAACTTAGGATCAAAAGTTTACTTATCTACAAAACCTAACTTCTGTCTTCCAGCACTATCAATATTTTTTACATTATTTCCTCACCAAGTAATTAATCTTTACCTACAACAGATACTAGGGTCTTAAGTAATTGTTCCATGTTGACGGTAGGTCTATATTCTTGTATCCGGTGACATGGTGATGGAACTTTTTCAGACCATTAGACTGATTGTCTTTTGTTGTCCTAAGCTTTGTGGTGTGTGGTGTTGCTAACAAGTGACCTGAGTATTTTTATCATATAGGTAGCAATTTTTGTTTACCAAATATAGTTATTTTGATGATACTCTGTACTGTATCTTTATTAATAGACTAGCTTTTACCCGCGCGGCTTCTCACGCGTTAAATTCGGAAGAAAACTCCTTTGCCGGTACTATGTTATTATATAGGAAGTAAACCTTCCTCTTGAATCACTCTATATATTAAAAAACCGCATCCAAATCCGTTGCGTAGTTTTAAAGATTTAAGCATACATAGGGACAGAAAAAGCGACTTTATTTTATACTATGTAGCGATACTACAGGTAACTATTCTATGAAACCAAGTCGTTATTCGTGTCTATTTGTATGTGTATCCTATATATTGATTTTTCGGATAAAATGTATGTTGAAAATTATTTTTCATTTTTAACAGTCCTTAATGCAAATTGGATCAATTGATCGAATAAAATGACTCTGTTTACTGATAAATATATTTATTTAATATTGTTTTACGCGTAGTTTTATAGCTTGAAGGACAAGTCTGGCTCTACATAATACGGAAGTACCAAATCCGAGCATTATCTTTATTTATGCGGCAGATTTTTTTTGTAGATTAATGATCACTTGTTTTGTGGGTGATTCATTTCAAGATAGTTCTATTACAAAGTCCTTTTATGAAATTAATCTTTTAACTGCACTAATCTAACATCTTGTAAATTGAGAGAATTTATTGCGTTTTTATTGTAAGATTAAAGGATCAATTTGCCATTTTACTTGTATTGGTCACGACTACACTGTAAATCCATATATAATTATAAATCAATAAATTTTCGTTTTACTGTTAAAAAGAGATTACTTTGTAGTTATTTCAAGTTAAACAGGAACACGTATGTAACCTCTGACTTATACACCTTCTGTTTTCAGAAAAGTAAAATTCTTCCTATCTATATCACCGCTATCTATGTTCTTTAGTTGCTGCGGTAACAAAACGTAAATATCATTTAAATTACACCGCCCAGTTCACAATGCAATCGATTCGACAATTCACCCTACTCGATGTTTTCATTCCATGTGAAATCCACATGGTTGGACCATTGTCAGCTATGTTTACGTTACTCGCGGTAGATAGCACGGTTTGTTCAACACACCCACCGTTTATATCGTCTTCGATATCGAGAAACCGGCAGTCTTGTGTCAGCCGTCAGACAGAGCGCACGTGTCGAGCGCGAGTGTTACCGATTTGGTGGGTTCGCGTGCGTTTTTTGTGAGGTTTTTTGCCGCTGCGACGGATAAGGTAAGATTTGGTGGCGAATCGCAATAAAATAGTTTGAGGTTGTAAAACGAGTGTAATAAATCAGTAAGGATTTTATGGGATTGCTTTTTGGGTAGTGACTAGAGGTGAACCTTTTATTTAAGTATTGATATTTGGTTCGAACAGGTATTAAGACAAAACGTGAGTTTGTACAACACATTGATTGTAAATATTATAGCTTTATCAAATTTGTACGTTTAACAGTAATTGGTTTTACCTATGCGTTGTTTTTATCTGCATTTTTATCAAAAAAATATCAATTTAGTTATTACCGCGAGTCGCGACTTACTAATTAAAACTATAATTTAAAATGATTGACAACTTCCAATATAATTGTAAAGACTCGTTCAGGGTCAAACAGATACCTTTTATTAATTTGCAAGGAACATTTTCATGAATCCTTTATATACCTACCTCTTCCTCTATGCACCCGTCTGACCGGTTCTCCGGTCCATGTGCATGATTAATGAACATTAACCAAACCCCGCGGCGGTTGCCATTATGAAAAATTCAGCGCACTTTTTTTAAACACCAACGCACAGGTAATAAACCGCCCATACTTCCTAATCTAATCCATAAACACATTTGATTAAAACAAGCTTGAAAGATAAGAGTTTCCGCGTGTTTACATACCGTCGAAGTCTATAAACATAATTCACCTGTAATTGCAAGATGTGGCGTAATTTCATTCACTATTATACGGTGCGGGCGTGACTCAACGGTAACCTTGTCGCTATGTGTACTAATTAATAAAGTTTGTGACGTATGAAAGAATACTTTTAATAATGACAGTGACATAGGAATTACATATTATGAATAGGAACACTCCTAAAAATGTCACGCACTGTTTGTTTGACAGATCAAGATTAAATTAATATCCTTAAGTAGAGCATAATTTTATACATTTTATAAACCAAAAGATTATTGGATTGATTCATACATAATAATTTTTTTTAACTGATTGACACGTAGGTGTGTACTTATTAATGTCAAAGGTTTACAATGGTGTATTAGAAGTGTGTTGTGAGCTATATCTGAATAATATTCCCTGTTCATCTGACTTTTATTCGCAGACAAGATGAAGCCCGAGAAAGTTTTTAAATGTCAGACACCTACACAAATTCTTGAAGATCATATCAACTTCTTCTAATCAGATTTTTTTTTTTAATTAGATGTTATCAGCGCTACCAACCTAGGATCAAAAAGCGCGCGTAAATCTTGACAGCGCGGGAGTAAATCTAGCGTTTTGTCTCGTCGGCGACGTTCCGGACTGTTGGACGTCTGCCAAATAGTCCGAGGGTTATACTTCCCCGTCCTCGAGACTGGGACTACTTGTTTACTGTTGTATAATGTTTTATAATAGAAAATACTTTAAATTGATGTTTATAGTTAAGACTACAAATGGCCTGTCTAAGCTTTGCAAGAGTGTAATATTTAGTTGAATTTCACTTTCACACTTAAAAAAAAACTGAATGCTAGTAAAAACTATATAAAAACACGTATGAAAGTTAAAATGAAGTTAGCGTTTATATTTACAAACAGAAAAGCATGGCGACTTTGCATTTTTAATGTAAAGTATTTCCAAGATACGTTAAATGCTTGCATCACTACAGAAAAAAGAATTAACAGTACAGTTGACAGATCTCATAAATCTCAGCTCATGCTTTTGCACGCCAATGAAATCTATGCAGGTAATCGTTCAAAGGTTATAGTATCGTATTCTGTTCAATGAACTTGGAACGAGTGTTGCCAAAGTAAAAGGTTGAATACCTCCATATCACAATGACTTTCGATACAATCACTCATTTTTTCGTGTAATCACGTGTAAGTATCGCTTTTGATAAAGTTTTGTAAAGGTCGAATGTCAGACATTGTCGCATTTCAAATTCGAGTTTTAGTCGTTAGTAACCGCCCACGACTCGGCGCAATGATCATTACCGTGTACCGAGTAGTGTATACAATGTGTTACTTTAAATAATTACCAAATTTTTTTTTTTTACCTAATATAAAATAAATATAACAGATTTTACCTCTAAATAATGTTTGGAAAAAATACATCTGTGTCAGGAATCTTTAGCGGATCTGCAATTATGATAATGAATGATTAGATTTCGGTGCTTCCCTTGCAAAATAACAATGATTGATTTCGTTATTTTCAATATACATTTTGGTGCATACGAATTACTTTTTTAAAGTATTTTTAATAAGAATTTCTAAAACGTAAGATTTAAAAAATATCAATAAAATCATTTTGTGTAGCTTAATAGTTCAATGATATTATTTAGATCTTAAAACACGCATGCTCCACTAAGTGCCCACTAGAATGTTCTATACCTAAAATACCTACTCTATTTTGATATCAGGGTATCGCCTTACAAACTGCTATAATTAATTGCCTCTTTATCTAATTAGATCTAATATAATGTTTATAAAAGTCTATAATCATATTTAGATATATCTACAACACTACGTCACGCCTCATCAATCAAACATGCCCTAGATACCGAAAATAGGCGCGAATGACGTTGCTATTTTAAAATTGTCATCAGACAAGCAATGTTTTGTCGTAAACAAACACCACAGCCACATTTTTCTTTTTAAAACTTTGGCTCGCCAATGAGGTCGTTTGCGTTTTGGTGTATTGTTTAAAAAAAAACATTAGTGTTGCTATTTGAAAATGTCAGCGAAAAGTCCGGTGCTGCCTCGTGGCCGGCCATGCACGCACGTGTGTGATAAACATTGTATAGGTTAATGCCATTGTAATACTGAAGTACATTATTTATTAGGTGAATCAGACATGATTGCTGTGTAGGAACGGTTATACGTGCATCCCTACTTTAACATAAAGCCTGGTATAATGTCTGAAACTAAGACTTTATTCTATATTCTTTATTTTGACTAAAGTGTAGTCGAAAATAAAAATAAGCTCATAGGTTTAATATTCTCATATCTTAATTTTCTAACGAATGATACCAACAATATTCGTGAAATTAATGTTTTCTTTACAAAATCAAAGTCTAACCATAAAAGAAATACATTTTCCGTTTCCTTCTTTCTTCTTGTTACTTCTCGATATCAACTATTTATTAAACTTATTATCTATTCAATGAATGGACCATTCAATCAGTAATATTATACATATATCTTATGTCATTTCTTGTTTAAATTATGCATTCAATATTATGTACACACGGCAAAAGAGATGAATATGCAGGATATAAATATAAAGAGATAATATAGAGGTATTATTAATCATTAGCTTTTTATATATACTAGTGGCCGCCCGCGACTCCGTTCGCGTAGAAGTCGGTTTCCCGTGGGAATGAAAAGTTTTCCCGAGGTAAAAAGCACCCTATATGTTAATCTGATGTATAAGCTATATAACTGTAAAGTTTCATCAAAATCCGTCCAGTAGATTTTACGTGAAAGAGTAACAAACATCCATCCATCCATCCATCCATACATCCTCACAAACTTTCACATTTATAATATTAGTAGGATCACTAACTTCTTTTTAACCACGGATTTAGGTACGGTTTTTATATTATTGAGTCATTTTTCTAGAAAATGGTTTTTGAATCGCCCGTCTAGCCCATAATTGCACCTACTATTTATATATTTAACAGGTGTTGGATTGGACATTACTACACGACTAGAGCTACATAATAAATGAATTAATCTCTTGCTGACTGTCCCTCATAAATTAAATGGCCAATAAACTAACAATTGTGTTTCTTTTGTTTCAGATTGACATCGACAAGACAAATAAAATAATTTAACAATTACTTACGTATAAGAATAACTATTATAAGAAACTATTTATTACAATTAATATAAGCGTCTGTAGGACTTAAAACTGCTTGTGATAAAAAACTAAGTGCATTTAAATAAAGAGACTGACGCGCGTTTGACAGAAGAGCGCGCGAAAATATAACTTTTTAAAAGTTTAGAACTTAAAAGACGGAATCGGAAAAATGCGGGGCAACATGAAACCTTGCAGCCACGATATCAACGATGCTATTTATAAAGAAGTCGTTGTTATCGGTAAGTTTTATTTTTATTATTTATACCTTAAGTAATTTATACAAAAACTGCATCATTCCTACGTCTGGGAAAGGCAAAGGCTCTACGTCCATACAGCCAAGTTTTTAAATGCAGCATAAAATATTTCGAAATATAAATATTTTATGGCCATTAATTACATAGTTTTCCTCGTGTTAGTAACTGTGAGTTAATTATATTAATATCTGTTATAGAAGTTAACAGCTAAGATACCTTGACACCGTTGTAGAAAATATCCAAGAGACGGGGGAATATTCTAGTAAAAATAGTTAATAATATCGCTTTTTGTTCGAGAAAAAAAAGCCACTGAAACTCATTAAAAATGTTTTTTTTATTGTCTCATGATTTAAGTAAGCAAAACCTTTTAGAAATCCTCATTTCTCAAAATATTTGACTAACTTTTATCAAATATTTAGATTTTTTCATAACAAACGTTTAAAGATAATACGTACCCAAATCCTTAAAACATATTACAAAAACATTCACAAGTGACCAATATCTAGAAAAAAACATTTGTTATAATTCCCGCGCTTATAAGTGTCAACCATGGTTATGTCAAAGTCAAACAAACTGACCTTTCATTGCATAACCAATTCATGGATCTTACTAGAACTATACACATTAATTAACAGTTATTAATACATTTGCATGAATTAGTATTATGACAAACGATAGTGAGGGACTTCGTTAAATAAATTATTCCAATTTTAAACATTAGGTATTGTTTGGTTCTTGGTACCTATTGTTAGAGTTAAACGGCAAAAAACTGTTTCATGGCCAACGATTAACGACTGGAACAACGATAGAGTTTGTCCACAAATGCTTCATGTAAAAACTAAAAGAAGTTAAATCAGAGAGTCGATTTTAGCATCTAAAAACCTAATTAAAGGAAGGTCCGCCGTATCTCGCATCATGAGAGCATATCAATGATATTCATTTGAAATTATTAATAACAAGTTAAGGTACCTTTACATACTTATTAATGTTTAAATATACATACACTTAAAACAACGCATAATCAATAACGACTCAAAAACAGTGGCATTCTTATTTTATTGTTTATAAAAACGTACTTATATTTTACAGGCAATGGTCCCAGTGGACTAGTGACTTCATTTATGCTGGCCGGAAATGTACCATACCTGAAAGAAATACCCGAAGACCTGCCTATAGATGACATGCTCAGAGCCAGGTTAGTAATGATACAGGGTGTAAAAAGACCACTTCCGAAAATAATAAGGATTACGTTTATTACATTGTCATTAGCAAAAGTAAACAAACGAAAGATGTTTAAAGACTTTAAAAATATTTCAAGTTAAAGTGTTTTAATAAAATCTGCAATGTAAATTATCGACCCTGACCCGGCAAACATTATTTTGCAATCGTAATTAAAATAAAATTGATATTTCTTTTGTTATTTTTTTGCTGAAAGTAGATACTTTTAGTTCATGGTTTCAGGCTACGGAAATTGTATGTTACCACCCTGTATAATTCATTAAAAATAAACAAGCAGTTGTCTAACTAAATAATAGATCAACGTGTATAGACTCGTGCAGCAGTAAGCTACACTCTTGTCGTCGACTCTACACACTTTACATGTTCGGTCTCCGTGACAGTCATATTATGACGAGTCGAGTCATATTATGTTAAAGTTAAACTAAAGTTAATTATCCTGCACTTCTATTATTACCCTGTAAACATAGACAGATTTTCATTATTATTAGTATTGACTACCGACCCCCGCGACTTCGTCCGCGTGAAGTCGTTTCTATATCGATTTCTATGATTATTTTTTATTGAATTGTTAATAATATTAACTTTTTTAATTTGGGGTGACTGAGAGTGTTATAAACCTAAGAGTAGACAAATATAATCAGAAAACTTCGAACTGCAGTAACACGTGTTATGGTCAGTCAACCATAAAAGATAGACATATGCTGTCATTGGATATTTTTTATATAATTTTAAGGAGAACATTTCTGTCATACATGATTTCTGTGTAGCTTTAATCATTACACATGATTATTTTGCACACGCGACGGAAGCTTAAAAAATGGAGTAACTTCTCTCGTTTTCTCAACATTTCCCTTCACTGCTCTGCTCCTTTAGCTTGTAGCATGATAAAAAGTATACTATAACCAGCTCAGGAGTATGAAAAATAATTGTACCAAGTTTCGTTAAAATCTGTCAAGCAGTTTTTGTTTCTATAACGGTTACACAGACAGACAGACAGACAAAAATTTTACTGATTGCATTTTTGGCATCAGTATCGATCCCTAATAGTTATTTTGGAAATATATTTTATATACAGAATTGACCTCTCTATATATTTATTATAAGTATAGATGAATCTTATGTCGGATTCTAAATAATTTCTGCTGTAAAATTAGTTCGTTACCTTGGTAATTTTGGCAGATAGTCGTGTCGCTTTTAATATATCTAAAAGGCTTAGTAATAAAATGATAGGCTAAAATACGATTAGGTGTAACTAGTCAGACGATTTACGATGGACGGATGGACGGATGGATAGTCGGATTATGTATAGATAAAAGATAAAGTTAATTTATGGCTTTAATCAATCAGACCAACTAATTTTATTTCTTTTTGTACATAGTCGGCATTTTGTTGAAAAAATAGTTGAAGTTGCTTCTTTAATTATCTGAATATTAATAAAATCTTCAAATTATTCAGTTTAAAGTTTAATGAATCAATAAATTAGCAACATAATAAACCTCAATACAATTGAGCCATAAAAACCATTATGAATAAAATTACAATACTAAATCTCGAAGTTTCCTCAACCATTATCTAAAACCACTCAATGACTGCGAATCGAAAATGAATTTATAATTACGTCGCTGTCAATACAGATTATGTTTTTATTTACTGAGTGGAGGTAGTTCCGCAAATAAATGTCATGATTCATCATTTACGATAGCAATGGCCCTTCATTATAATCCAATCAATTGACGTGAGATAAATAATAATAATGAAATGATTATACCACGTGCTTTTCTGTAGGGGTATCACGTTGCTTACAATTTATACACATGCCGCTAAAAATCTGTAAAATAATATAAAATCACTACATAGTATTAAACAAAGTCGCTTTCTCTGACACTATGTATGCGTAAATCTTTGAAACTACGCAACGGATTTTGATGCGGTTTTTTTAATAGATAGAGTGATTCATGGGAAAGGTTTACATGTATAATAACATAGTACAGGGAAAGGAGTTTTACTCCGAATTTAACGCGTGCGAAGCCGCGCGGGTAAAAGCTAGTATTTGTAATGTATATGTAAGTATGGAAAAATGGTTAAAGTTATATGAAGATTTCAAATTATAAACCCATAATCTGTATTCAAAAATACTCAAGACCGATTATAAAAAAGAGGTCAGCAGAACTTTTATAAATGAATAAATAAGCGTTTTAACTTATTTATGTTTTGTCTTTTCTCAGGTTTTAACTTCATGAAGATAGGGCTATTCAATTCCACACAGATAAATAATCTGATAAGAAAATCTGCCTGTCATTGTGGAATTTGATTTTTATTTTACTCATCTGATAAAATACGTTATGGCGACGCAATTCCTTAAAATGTTATTCATATTTTATACAAACCGAATACATGATAAAATACGCGTTTGTTCTACTTGATGGAAGCTGGTCACCAAGATATCTACAGCACTAAGCTACACTCTTGGTGTCGACTCTACACACTTCACATGTTCGGTCTCGGTGACAGTCATTACTCTGACTATCCTGCACTTATAACTGGAACACAGGCAACTGTTTATCTTTAGACATAGGTAGAACGGTGGTACCATAAATAACCTAAAATTACGTTTTTTCTCTAGATATTCTTTCTTTTATGGTAGTGAATTGCTTCCATTAGACCCAATATGGTAAATTCATCCTTGTCCTAATAGCAACACAGTATATCTTTGCTCTTCACCTTTCCCTTTATGATAATACCTTCTATATCATCGCACTTGTTTCCAGACTGTCAAACTTCGGCGCTGGTAAAAGTCTATACGAAGCTGATCTGCTGCAGCTGGCCACAGGTCTTGAAGGTCGCAGCCACAATCCTATACCACTGCTGGTAAGAATCTATTGATATGAATTTATTAAATTTTTTGATAGTTATAACATAACTACTAGGCTTTAGTCAGCGGATTTACTCACGTGGAAATGAAATTAGCTCAGTAGAAGTAGCCTATGTTTTTTCTAATAACGTAGCTTTAAACTGGTAAGATATTTTTAAAAATCGGTTTATTATTTTAAAGGATACATAATATAAAAACCCACATTAACACCCTCATTATAATACATATGTAGAATTTTTTTGTAACTTTTTTCGTTATTCAAGGAATATGAAATTTATGAAAGCTGTTTTTTACTGCGCTATGCAACACATTAAACATCATTTCTTTTATAGTTATTGAAACTGAATAGGTAAAATATGACACATACCTCCAAAACAATTGAAAACATAATCTAACTGACGCCACAACGTTATCTATGGAGTGGTTTCATAGGAGCCCACAATTGATAACATATGGCAAGTTCTGATAAAAGTGCACGTAGGCGTGAGTGCTTCTATCAATTGCAGGGATTATGTACTTTACTTTCCATGTGGCTTTATTAATATCATTACATAGTATAAATCCAAGTCGCTAATTCTGTCTGCCTGTATGTTTGCCCGCTAACTCCTCATAAACCACTTCGGCATTTTAATGCGGGTTTCGCCATCTTTTAGATACTTTTTTCATTTAAATTTGTAAATAAAGAACATTCAGAAAAGTTATTTTAAGCTAGCCGAAATTCAAAGTATCGTGAACAAGTCGCGCAAAATTACACCATTGCGAAGCGTGGGTTGGTCGCTAGTTGTAATATAAGTGTAAAAACTTAGTTGTCTCTTGGATTTAAAGTTTTGCAAATCCAAAAGCGAATTGAGGCATCTTTATAATCGTAATAACATGTGTATAATAAATGACATTACTTATGATAATCAGCTACATAGATACCTACCCGATAAAATTACGCCGGTACCTACAAAGAAATCAATGAAAAACGTCTATAGATAGAATTTTATCATAAGTTATCTTGAATTTGAACTTTGCAATTAAATAATAAGAGAGCGATCCGACGTTCGCATGGGAGCAATTATTGACTACTTGAAGACATCATTTTTTTATTACTTCTATCAAATTGAGCATTACTTAAAACCTTCTCAAAGAAAATAACTATACAATAGTGAAAACCATATTAAAATCCGTCGCGTAGTTTAAAATAAGTTAACGAACAAACAGACGCAGATAGCGTCTTTGGTAATACCTACTATGTTGAGATAAAATCTTCAATAACCTATGGAGTGTTTATCTTGACCTGCCAAGTGGGTTGACAGACCTTTGTACCTCACTATGTGTTTGAATTTAAATATACCGTGACCCGCCCACGCTTTGCAATGGTGTAAATTTGGCCGACTTATTCACGAAAAATTTTGGCCAACTTAAAAACGAACTAACTACAACTATAAAAATATGTATTTTATTTACAAATATTATCGAAAAAATGCCAATAAAATGTTTAAAACCGCATTTAAATCCTTCACCTGTTTTAGAAGGAGTAAGTGAACAAACAGACAAGAATAATGATTTTGTTTTATATGAAGTACAAACTATAAATCTACCGTCTATAAATAGATCAATGAGACGTTGAGAGTTATTTGGCTCGTAAATACACCGGTTGATTTACCACCATTGATATCGTGCAAAAAACGGTCGACCAAAAAACAATACCGCCTTGACTACTTTTTTGTAACAAAAATCGGTGACACCTCGCTCGGGCATTGCGAAACGGGCTATAAATCATGCGATAATAAGAATAAAACATTACATGCATTACAGCGGTATAGCATGAAATCTTTATGGTGTATAAAGCACAAGTTTATATACGTGTATCTTTGTATGTAGATCCACTAACTTCTTTTAAATCTTGCATATTTGATAGGGTTTTTACTTTAAGATGTTTAATTTTATTGATCTGACATGAGATCAAACCCGGTGATCTTCCGCTTAACAATCCGGTACGCATACCGCTGTATTGAAGTTTGACAAACATTTATTATTCAAACAGTAGATATAAATTGCAGTTTTTACCTATGTATTATCCTACTAATATTATAAATGTGAAAGTTTGTGACGATGTATGGATGGATGGATGGATGGATGTTTGTTACTCTTTCACGTAAAAACTACTGGACGGATTTTGATGAAACTTTACAGTAATATAGCTTATACATCAGATTAACATATAGGGTACTTTTTACCGCGGGAAAACTTTTCATTCCGACGGGAAACCGACTTCTACGCGAACGGAGTCGCGGGCGGCCACTAGTTAAAAATATTATTAAGATTGTTTTGGCTTTCTTGACCCCCAAACTGCTATAATATTTTAATGAGTTTCAAAATTAAATTGTTATAAACAATTAATGAAACACTTAAACAAATAATTATAATTTTACATTTTACAAAGTACAAATTAAAATATTATGCTTCATATGTTTGAATCAATATTATTTTTTTAAATGGCAAGTTTAATTTTATTTAGTAAAATTCATAATAGGTATTTGAAAAATATGTATATTATTTTTAACATTAAAAAACTGTTACCTTCTCGATCGCCAGTTAAATAAATTTAAACAGAATATTAAGGTTAATTCCTTCTCTCCACCTTTCATTAACTGTAATACAAACATTAGCGAACTTAATTTTTTACCTCAATGATAAACTGAAGTTTTTATACTAATATGCAAAAAAAAATAAGTACAAAACTGTTGTCATACATAACCTATCTTTTCTATTCTGCGAGAATGTCTAGCTATAATAGTCTTTATATTCTGCTTTTCTTCAACTAATGGAAGTTCCGTAATTTTTCGTAAAAGTGAAGTCTGCCCTTCTTTTCCATATTGCTTCGGACTATAAAGAATCACAATGTAGGCATAAAGTATAGTATAGGAAATCAATAGCAGTTTTTACAACCGGTTTCCATATTCTGTCCGCGAAACCTTGGCATCGAATGAACTTGTCTCTATTTCTAACACAAGTTTTATCCAAACGTATACAGAGTTCGATTGTATAATAAAACTGAGGTAATTTATTATGCACAGCTGTTATATGGATGTAAATTATATTGTAATTCATGTCTGGAAACTTCTTTGACTAAAATTTAATGGTTTAATACAAATTTAATTAAATCATTGTCAAATAGTTTATAAATATAATATGTCTCACTGAGCCAGCGCGGTGGATTACGGCTCAGTCCGTCTCGCTATCCGAGAAGGAGGCCTGTGCCCAACTAGTGGGACGTGTATAGGCAGTTATTGTTGTTTCCACAGATAAGCTCATGATAAATAGAAAAATATTAGAATCTAATATATTAATAGACTAGTGGCCGCGCGCAAATCCGTTCGCGTGGAAGTCAGTTCTCGTGGGAATGAATAGTTTTCCCGTTACCCTATAATATGTTATTCTGATGTGTAACCTATATTACTGTAAAGTGACATCAAAATCCGTCCAGTAGTTTTTACATGAAAGACTAATAAACATCCATACATACTCACAAACTTTCACGTTTATAATATTAATGACTTTCACGTTTATAATTTAGGACTTGATCTATTTACAAAATACAATACAAATAAAATTCAAACAAATATTTTCTTAAAAAATATCTGCGTGCGTTCTTATCTTCTAGGTATTCATCCTTGATCTTGATACATGATATCAGGAAGTTTCGCAGCGATATAACTTCCTTGTTTATTTTCAGATCGATAAATTGAATGCTATAATTTCCTAAAGTGGTATTTAAACGCCAATTTCTTTTATTACAGAGATATAAAGGAAATCGGTGAAAAAACAATTCAATTGAGTAATCCTTGGTCGTATATTTTTACGCTTGCTTGGTATTGGATTTCATGTTGTTGACAATTTTCAATGATCTTCTTTATTAAACATGATTTCACCTTCAATCGTTTATCTTAAGCATCTTATGCATCAGGTGTTTCTTATTTGTAATTAGACGTATAAATTCCTAGATAATAGCTGGGCTTATCCATGGAATGTTAAAAACTGCAGATTTAGACAAACGTACATTTTTGACGTCCACCATTTTTCGAAGCGGTTTGGCATAATTTGTTTAGTTAGACCGATGTATAAGTACTTACAGATACAATCTATTTTATTAACATTTTCTTTTAGTATCATACCACGATCTAGTATAAAACAAATTTTGTGTGTCTATAAGCTAAGAATTTTAAAATTTCGCCACAGATTTTGATGGTTTTTTGAAATAGATAAAGTGAATTAAGAAGAAGGTTTATATGTATATTATAATAACATATAATAGAGTTAGGGGTTTTACTCCGAATTTAACGCGTGCGAATCCACGGGCAGAAGCAAGTGATTCATAAAACATTTGGAAGAGTATGTTCATCTAGTATTAGGGTTCTTACAACAGCCTCTAACGTAGTTCTTGTAATAAGTAGCCATATATCTCAAGATTTCCAATAATATCTTAAATAATATATTGTATTTGAATAAGAAACTTATAATAACGGGTATTATAGAAAACAATGAGGCCCATTGTGTTTTCAATAATGGGTAAAGCTAATAATAAAATGTTTTTCCTTATTTATTAGTATACATAATTTTGTATTGTTGAGCACAAAAATCTAGGTTCAAAGTGACAGGAAAATTGACCATAGTTTTGCATTTTAATATTAACGAAAACATTGTTATATAATTTTAATGAGTATACTTATCAATTGTTATTGGTTTTCTACAAAGTGAGTACAACGTGTGTCTACAATACTATGGCATTAGACTTAATGCCAACAAATGCAAAGTCCTGCACATTGGAAATAGAAACCCACATCATGATTATTCATTGGAGTCATCGAAATTGTCTCCAGTGGAAAGTCAAACAGACCTGGGTGTTGTCATCTGCAAGGATTTGAAATGGGAGGAACATATAGATAAAATCACCAAAAAGGCAAAAAACTTCACTTACCTTATTAAAAAAGCCTTCGGTTCTCTAACCCCAGGAATGATGACAATGATCCTAAAGACATATGTAAGACCAATGCTTGAGCATGCTGTGCAAGTTTGGAACCCATACTTCATTAAGGATGTAACTAGGCTTGAGAATATACAAAAACGTTTCACTAAAATACCAAAGCAACTGAAAAGAAAGTCATACGAGGAAAGATTAAAAGAACTCAGCCTTACAACTCTGGAAGAACGCCGCAAACGGGGAGACTTAATAGAAACTTTTAAAATTTTAAACGGACATTATAACTTATCAACCTTGGCTAACATATACCGCAGAAGCACTGAAACACGCACAAGAGGACATAATTTAAAATTACTTTTAAGTCGTTCAAACAACAACCCCCACTTTCACGTTCTTAGTAACAGAGTTGTTGTTGAATGGAACAAATTACCGGAAGAAGTTGTAAACTCTGAAAGTGTTAATCAATTCAAAAATCGACTAGACACTCACATCAATGGGAAGAAATCTTAACACTGTGAACCCAGATAGGGACATTATCAGTTGTTTCAACTGCTGCTCTAATTGTATTTAAATAAAATAAATAAACATTAATGACTGAATAAAAAATATATAATTGCTAGTGGTGTCCACGCTTCGTAATGGTGCAATTTTGACATACTTTTTTACGAAAAGTTCACTTAGAAATAAAGTTTAAGGTTTGAATTAATTTAAATTTATTTAGATTTTACTTTTTAAAACTTCTGAATGCTGTAAAAATGTACTTAACACCTATTTAAATATAACTCAAATATAGAGAAAACCGCTGAAAAATCCGTTTCGTAATTTGAGCTAAGTTAGTGGACAAACAGTCACGAATAATATCTTTCTTTAATATGTAATGTAATGAAATGATCACTATAATATTTGTAATACCTATTGTTCTTGCTTTAGCTTCAAGAATGGAATTTCAATGAAACTCAAATACTCTTAAAGCAGTCAGTTATAATTTTAGTAAAAATTAACAAAAGCACAACGTTTCGCGTCAAAAGATAGATGAGAAAAGAGTGAATTTCTTCTACCCACATTACAATTAATAAAAAAGGTAAACAATAAAAAATTAGCAAATAGATTAAGTAGTCTATTGCTCTGATGATTTCTTCAGGCGCGTAGACATCTTCGTATGTATTTATGTATGATATTTGTTTACAGATGGACAATCTACTTCGTCCGTGTGCAGACATGGGTATTGCCGCAGACCCGCTCATCGAGTGGAGATTCGAACCTGAGAAACAGGTATAAACACTAATAAATTTGGTAGTTTATCTAAAGTACAGATATTCATAGCTTATGACGTTAAAAGAAACGTACGTCTTTGATATCTTGTTTAATATTTTATGTGAAGAATATTCGCTAGGAATAGGAACCTACTTAGAAGAATGTTATTAACATTAATATTTATTATTTTACCAACATTCTGTTTCGAATGCTGCTTAACTTAAAAATCATCTTGGCATGAGTATAGCCTACGCCACAACAGTCTTAGTATGACTATTGACTACGCGTCAACAGTCTTAGTATGACTATTGACTACTCCACAATAGTCTTACTATGTCTATTGACTACGCCCCAACAGTCTTACTATGACTGTTGACTACTCCATAATAGTCTTACTATGAATTATTTTTTACTGTTAACTATTTTATTTTTTATATAATTTTCTAGGTTTAAGTTGACATGTAATTACCATATTACCAATAAATTATGATTATGATTATGACTATTGACTACGCCACAACAGTCTTACTATGACTATTGACTACTCCGCAACAGACTTAGTATGACTATTGGCTACGCCACAACAGTTTGAGTATGACTATTGACTACGCCTCAGCAGTCTTAGTATGACTATTGACTACGCCTCAACTGTCTTAGTTTGGCTATTGACTACGCCACAACAGTCTTAGTATGACTATTGACTACGCCACAACAGTTTTAGTATGACTATTGACTACGCCACAACAGTCTTGGTATGACTATTGACTACTCCAAATTAGTCTATGACTATTGACTACTCCACAATAATCTTACTATGACTATTGACTACGCCATAACAGTCTTAGTATGACTATTGACTACGCTTCAACAGTCTTAGTATAACTATTGACTACTCCACAACAGTCTTACTATAACTACTCCAAACTAACCATACGTCTATCCTTCATAGATCGACTACCTATTCCAACAAATAACCAAACCTCTTCGTCTACCGCAGATCGACCACCTAGTCCTAGGCCGTGGGCCGCCCGGCGGCGCGTGGCACTCGTTTCCTTCCCACATACAGACACTCTCCCCCGCCGCCTGGCTGACCCTGCCGCCGCACGCGGGGGGCGGGGGGCACGCGGGAGGCGGGGGCGGCGCGGGGGGCGGGGGGCACGCCGCGGCGAGCACGGTGGCCTCGTATTGTAGGAAGTATGTGGCGAGGTGCCGGCTGCAGGTTAGTACGTGGGGAGTTTGGATTCAGTTTAGGTACAGTTGTAGTGTACTGTTTGGTCGCACTTCAGTTTCACCGGGGGCCAAGGTGGAGCAATAGAGATCATTTACAAAACACAACCCATACTTAGATAATCTATACTAATATTATAAAGCTGAAGAGTTTGTTTGTTTGTTTGTTTGTTTGTTTGTTTATTTGAACGCGCTAATCTCAGGAACTACTGGTTCGAATTTAAAAATTATTTTTGTGTTGGATAGACCATATATCGAGGCAGGCTTTAGGCTATGTAACATCACGCTGCAACTATTAGGAGCGAAGAAATAATGGAAATTGAGAAAAAAACGGGGAAAATTATTCATCCTTGGGGGCTTCCATTGCGTGCGCTGCGAAAACGGTTCTAGAAACCAAAAATATATGTATGAAAGAAATAAGGGAACTTTTTACCGCGGGAAAACTTCGGATTCCCACGGGAAACCGACTTCTACGCGAACGGAGTCGCGAGCGGCCTCTAGTTGTCTATAAAGCGTAATGGAGGCGCATGGTAAAGATTTGTAGATAATCTTTACCATGCCATCATAGTAGGTATACATAATTTAATCTCTCTCGCTAATCAAGAAGGAGACCTGTGCCTAACTAATGGGCGTATACAAGGTGTCCTAAAAGGTTACGTAGCTGGGAAGGGGGGTGGTAGGGGTGGTCACAGAAAAATAAAAAATAAAATCCCCTCTGGGTATTTAAAAAAACAAATGGCATTTTTTTTAAAACCAATTTTTTTTTTGGGGCATCTTGTATAAGATGTTATTTATAAACATAACTTTACAAAACTATGACTTTAATCCACTGTAACCGTTTTTTTACAGAAATACATGAAGACCGGCGTGGTTGTGACAAGCGTGCGTCGCTCCGACGCGTGTCTGCATCCCAACTGCAAATACAACTACACTGTCACTGGGTGAGTTAGAAATAATATTATATAAAGATTTTGATGTAATGTTTTAAATATAATAAGGTGCTTATTGGCCTGGCAGTTTCAGAAGAAATAGAAGAGGCTAAATTATTTGGAAACCCGAAAAAATATTTGTTTTTATGTATAAATGATCATTATACCTACATAGACGATGATACGAATTTCCAAAGTAATAGGTGTATTTTAAGTAATTTAAAATTTATGGTATCAGATTTTGGTTCTTTGTTCCTAAGTAAGATCATTAACTTTCAAAATCCCCTTGATTGCGATTTATTAAAGTTCATTTACCCCAAGCCACCAAAGTTCAATGACCCCACGCCACAAGTTCACTGACCCCACGCCACAAGTTCACTGACCCCACTCTTCCAGCTACGAGATCCCGTCGCTGCGTAGCGTCGTAGTGCTGTGCAGCGCCGTCGTCGTAGCGTCGGGCGGCTACGACAGACACGACTACGTGCCGATGCTACGCGGCCACGCGGCCAACTCGCTCATTTATACGCATAGACTGCTGGATGAGTTGCGGAATTGTGAGTATAATGTATTTACCTTATATGAGAAAGGAGAATAAAATTGTGACTGTCTTTTTTTGTGTGTGTTTGTAAATCTTTCAGGAAAAAACAAAACTGAACTGATTTGAATGAAATTTGGTATGTAGAAAAAGAATAACTCGGAAAGGGTACTTTTTCCGGTGGAAAGAACCTTATTTATACGGAATTAGCCATTTGACTGCGGTTGAAAACGCAGGGCAGGAAAGCTTGTAGTAAATAAGTTAGAAACGCTTGTGACACATTAAAGGAGGCATTTGAGTAAACTGAAATAAAAGTTACTATCTATCTATAAACTACCGCATTACCTCACAACGATTTTTATCAAGTCTACTATAGCGTCATTCTTAGCTATTCTAATCTAAACATTTTCAATCCCCAGTGCCGCACCTGCCCCAATCCATCGTGGTGGTGGGCTCCGGCATATCGTCCGCCGACGCCGTGCTCGCCGCGCACGGGACCCACGGCGAGGTCAATGGAAGCGGCGAGGTCAATGGAAGTCACGAGGTCGGTGGAAACGGCGAGACTCGTGGAAGTCACGAGGTCGGTGGAAACGGCGAGACTCGAGGAAGTCACGAGGTCGGTGGAAACGGCGAGACTCGTGGAAGTAGCGAGGTGAAGATCCACGTGCACCACGTGCACCGCGCGCCAACCGCGCTCGCCGCGCTGCCCGCCGCCGCCTACCCACACTACCACCAGGTTTGTATACAGTAAATAAGTAACTAATATGTTAAAAAAAAAAAAATTAAGAAAATATCTATATATGACTTTTGAGGCTGTAAATTTAAGCAAATGAAAATCATCTTCCATTCATATTTTACCATGTCAATTAATCATTTTGTTTTATTTTACAGATCTACAAAATGATGTGTGAGGGCCCGTCAGCCTCCCACCCCCACTACACCCCCCACCCCGACCACGTCATCTGTGACGTCATCACCGAACACAACCAGAACGTCCCGGACAAACTAGCCACCAAGCGAGTCAAGCTGCTCGACCCAAAGACCAACCAAATCAAGGAAATCACCACGTCGCTCATCGCAGTACTCATCGGATCACGACCAGACCTATCCTTCCTGAAAACCAACCAAATTGACGCTAAATGCAACAAATGCCACGACAGAAACATAGAAGACACAGACACACCGCAGTGCTTCTTCAAAAACCACTGGCACTACCTCAAATCAGTGCTCGGACAGACCGTGCAAATATGCAAGTCCAGGTATCTCAACTACACAGAGATCAACGGGAACAATGACACCAAATGCATTGTTGAAGACTGCAACCGAATAAACAGAAACAAATGCACGTGCCTTGCACCGAGAATTGACAACAAGAATAAGGTGGATGGATGCTTCTGTAACTCAGACGAGAAGTGTTACTGTAAACCGACAAACTCCTCGGATGGTATAGGCTATGGAGTAGTTCCTAGCAAGCCAGTAGATGGAAGAGCTAATCCAATAGCTATTGACATAAGCACACACCAAGTGATCAACTCTCCTAAAGGGGTATATGCTTTAGGTCCAGTGACAGCAGACAACTTCATCAGGTTTTTGCCCGGAGGAGCACTGGCTATAGTCGCACACATGCATAGAGAGAAAACGAAAAAAGTCTAAGAATATACACCTATAGGCCCACTGGCCCTTATCCAAACCCAGTAATAATTGTGATCTAATTTAAGCTTTTAAATAAATTATTTTTATACCTGACGATATCATTATTTTTTTTATTTTGTTAGCATCATATATTAAAATCCGTTTGACATCGAAGGCAAATTGAATAAGTAGGTTTTAGTTACTAAAATTAGTTTTTGAAGCCGTTTATTTAACAGGCGCTTTATTGGGTATTTTCCCTTGATTTTGTTTGTTTACGAAAACGCATAAAAAAAGGATAAAAAACTCTTTGTTAGTGAAGGGTCTAAAATTGGAAAAGGGATTTCATTATCATTACACAGTATAAATCTAAGTCGCTACTTTTGTCTGTTTGTATGTTTGGCCGCTTATTTCTCCTTAAGTATTAAAATTTGTAAAAAGAGAACGTTTAGAAAAAGTTTTTTTAAGTTAGCAAAAATGAAAGGGGTTCGCAAGCAAGTCTGCAAAATTACACCATTGCGAAGCGTGGGCGGGTCGCTCGTTATATATAAAAACACAAATATATTCTAAACATATTTATTATAAACACAGATAAAGCATGGCACATTAAATTCGTGATGACGTCTTATCTCAACGTCCTACTAACAATTTGGACACAAGTTTACTGCCAAAGCAATTAGTGACTAAGATAAAAGAAATAATAGATAAAATATAAATGCTATAAAACAATATTAAAGATTATAAAAGACAGTAAAATACAAACTTAAATATCTTTGGTAACTCAAAACAATGTTTTAGGAAGACATTATTTTTTCTTAAGAAATATAATCACAGAATAAGTTAAATACAATAGCATAATTATTACTATAAAGTTCAAAATAAAAAGACTTTAGGCCTTAAATGGAATAAGCTCAGTGCTTTTTCTTATATTTAATAAGTACCTACTTGTCTAATTAATTGTTAGTGTAAATTGGTACTATACAATATATATGAGTACATACCTACTTGATTAAAATTAAACTTACAGTAAGATTTTAGTAACACACTTTATAAAATTATTTCAGTTTCTTGCCTTTCTGACCAAATATAAATGAATCTTTCACATTAGATCATTTTTGTTCAATAAGTAACCAGTCCCAATTAAGAGAACCTAATAATGAAAAGAGCTTTTAGCAATTTATTTGTTTTACAAATCAAGGCTGTATCATGCCTTAATAAAAACAAGTCTTAGGAATTTACTTAATTGAACACTCACATTGCTACAAAGTATAATAATGGTAATTATAATACAACATCTAGAATGTTCAAATATGCTATTCCAAACCACAGTCCCAAACCTGATGATATGCACCGTAATTGATTGACTGATTAGTAAAAACAATACCATACTTTTCATAAGCTATGACTTTCTGCAATAACTATGGCAGAATGATGTAAAGTCCATCTACTATTTATTGATACCCATTTTTTATAATATTATTATACTATAGATAGATCCATCCCTATAATTTAGTTCTATCACTTTTAGATAGCTTAAAAGCTATTAAATCGAATATTGTTATATATATTTTATTAATCTAGTGTAGAATATTGTCAATAACTATAAAATATGTAAATATATACAGATGTACACCAGTCTTTTAGTATAGTATCGCACAGCACACCCTAGAATTCTTTCTTTGCCTTCAAGCTTCAACAATCCAACATCAACATCTTTTCTTAATCATAAAAAATCCATAAAATAATCATAGTTACAACAACAGCAAGAATTGAGAGAAGAAAACCAATAGCTAAATATCAGGAAGAAAATATACAAGAGAATATTAAATCTAGAGTGAGTATGATTAGGACAATCTCCCAAATCTGTAATCGTCATCCATCTGACTCCGCTGGCCTCTGTCTATGAACTGTAGCAATGAGGTACTGCAGTTCTTCAGCAAGCACCCGGGGGAGGCCCAGAGCATCCACTGCACTCGGGTCTGACAATTGTGTAGCCAGTGACAACAATGCTGTCAACCTCAGTGTCCGTACACTGATAGTAATATTCCAATTAGTCCTGTTACGTCCTATTTCCTTTGGCGCCCTGAATACTGGTTTATTGTTTATGACATACCTTTCGGACGTCGTGCCATCAGTGAACTCCCATGGGTGTGTTAAAAATGAATTCAGATCACGACACGTCCCAGGATCTAGTCGTAAATAATGGCGACGTATTCCCCGATAATCTCGCCACCATACGTCGACTGGTCTGGTAGTTCGATTAGTAAATCGCAAATAGACTCGCTGCGTTGCCTCAGTTGATCGAACAAGCACCAGCCGCCCATGTTCATCGATTTCATATGCCTCATCAGGGTTACTATCTTTGTTAAACATTTTTCCTTTTTTATAATAATAACTAGCTTACCTTACGGCTAATCAGTTTTTTCTCGACAGTGCACGCACATCGTATCGTAATTAGAAACTTAGACTAATTCAAAAACTGGCGCCATTTCGAAAATCAATAATGCTTATGACGGAATACAGTATTTCCGGTGGAATTCTTCTGACGATGGCTGTCTGCGTCGCGGTTATTGGCAAAGATGTAAGTTTAATATTTCTTAGAACTACTTGTTTACACTTTACATATTATTAAATTCTTTATTCTTACACTTTTACTTCATTTTACACATCTTTTCTTTCCCCAAACAAAGAAATTGTATCAAAATATTACCACGTCACTGTTGTTTAATGCTTGCCATAGACAATTTGTTAAAAAAAATAACCCCTATTTTAGGGAAAATAAAGAACTTCATTGTATTATTTAAAAAAAAATCACTAAATCTTTGTAAACTTACTAATATTAAACTAAATTATTGCTTTTAATTTAGTAGATTTGGTTACCTTCGATCTTTACTTCTTTAACACAATGCTTGAATATAAAATAGGTAACTGAAATAAAATAGAGGCGATTCTATTTTGTATTGATGAGAATAATTTGTTTTGTGTTTTGCTAATAATAATGATGCATCTATTATTAGCAAAACACAAAACAGCTTTTATTTTTTTGAACTTTATTTTATACCTTGTAGAATTCCCCGCTGTACATCGGTGGAATCGGCAATGATACAAGCAATGATAATGAATTGTCACGTCAATGGTTAGTTCATACTGCATTGGACGCTTTAGAGGAAAGGTTGACCAGCACTAATTCCAACAATACTGGATCTTCCACTAACACTTCAAGAACTGATCTCCGAGATTTATATTTAGGTCTATTGTATTCTACCGATAGCCATAAAATGTAAGTTGATGGTTACATTCAATCTCACGTGTATTAAGTTTTTTAAATTCTAATAAGTTTTAGTACTTTTTCAGTTATGGCTACGTTACTAACACTCGCATAAAGCTGGTTTTAGTCACGAGCTCAACTTCTCCAAGTGGCAGCAACATTCGTGATGCGGAAGTGCGAACTGCTCTTCGACGTTTGCATGCTCTGTACGCTGATGCCATTTGCAATCCATTTCATTTACCGGGAGATAGAATAACATCAACGTAAGATTTTTTTATGAGTTACTAATAAATTTAATAAAAGTGTCCTGTACTTTAATTTTATTATATTTCACAGGAAATTCGACAAGCAAGTTAAGTTGCTGATGCAGAACAATGTGTAATGAAGTTGTCGTTTAAATATTTTACAGCTCTACCAAACATTTTAAAGCAACCAACATAACATTCCACATTCACAATATGTTTTGTATAAATAGAAATTGTAAAGGTATTTAACCGATGGACAACCTACCTACACATTTACAATGCTCAACTCTTCTTCAAACTCTCTACTTACGTTACTCTAGGGAGGTTTTTCTGCTTTATTTTATGCTGTAAAACAAAATTGGCTTTATTTATATTTTAAAGTATAAGTTTATACTAGTTGTTTCAGTAACAGTATCTTTAGTTTTAATTCGTACAATAATTGTAATTTATTTAAGCAGCAAATCCATGTATGATTTGTCTATTACTATTTACTTACTACCTACTATTGAATTAAATTGATATTGTTGGATTAATTTACTACTTTTATTTTTTCATAGGATACAGTTACATACTTAATTTCCTATAAAAGTACCAAAATCTTTAACGCTCTACACTGAATCCAATCGATAATGATGGCTGATAATGGCAGGAAATGCGGTTCCCAAAAACTCTGACACTAGATGAATACAGAATATGTGCCGCAAAAGTGCATATTCATCACACGAAAGAAGAAGAAATGGCAGTAAAAGCTCAGTTAGTAGAAACAGGAATTTCCGGATATTAATATTTCTAATATTTTATTTTAATATCCTTAATAAATAGAAAGAAATACCTACTCTAAATTCTCTATAACATTTATACCCGCTAAGGGGCAACTAACTTGATAAAAGGTTCCTTGTAAAATTATAAATTTAACAATTACAATACCATATTGAAAGACCATACATCGGTTGCCTTAAGAAAGGTGGGCTAAGATATCCACTAACTGGTACCCTATAAATATAAAACGAAGACCCGGCAGACCTTATAAGAGATGGGACGATGACATCGCAAAGGTAGCAGGAAACTTATGGAGTAGGACAGCACGTGATAGAGAGGAATGGAAGCTTCTGGAGGAGGCTTGTACCACAGATAGCGGACCTTAAATTTTAAATTATTAACTGTATTATGCTGATTTTATTGTATATTTAAGGTATAATAAAAAGCTTTTTTTTATTTTTTTTATTTATTATTTATTTATTGAAAGACAGTAATATTGATTTTAGTAGTTTTTTTTAACGTTGAATATAGCTTAATTATTGGAGTTGCCATAAGAAATATACCTATCCATAGACAAGATAAATATAATATTGCCAATCAAAATTGTAACTTCCCGGCAAGGAGTTTAGTAACTTAATTGATAAAGTTTCAATGAAACAAAAGCAAATAATTTACTTTGTAAGCCGTATAATTAATAGTTTTAAAAAACCTTTTTAAGCTTAAAATTTATCAAAAAGTAAAGTTACTTATTTTTTTATTCATTTCTGTTATTGGAAACACTACCATATATTTCTTTCTCTTTCTTTCATGTCATAGAAAGTCTTGCTGTTCTCGGTTCAGCGCTGAGCAATTTTATTGAAAATTCGTTTAACTCGACCGGGAAATCGCAGTAAACATGGTAAGAAAGTCTATTTATCCACGAAATCATATATTTTTCCCAAAGGTTTCGTTTGAATATGAGTTTAACCGCGTCTCAACAAAGTTAGGTTATGTTTGAGGTTATGTTCGTTTCACATGTTATTATTTTATGTTTTTGTAGCCGAATTTGAGAGGTCATTAACAGTTTAAAGCTCATTACACCTTTTACTTGCCTTACTTAGCATAAAGCTCCTTATTCGTAAGATAATAAACATACGTGTCTGTTGTTTTTCCTGTTGTGCAAACTCCTAAAACCCTGTGTCTGGTGTTTCAGGCAGCCGCCGTAGTCGCTGGTAAGGACATCGAGAAGCCCCAGGCTGAGGTCTCACCCATCCATCGCATCCGTATCACATTGACATCCCGCAATGTGAGGTCTTTGGAGAAGGTGTGCGCCGATCTTATCAATGGCGCCAAGAAACAGAAGCTGCGTGTCAAGGTATAATTATTACCTTCTTTTAATAATTGTAGATAGTACCTATACTATATGAAACAAGTTTTAAAGAACTGTCTAAAAGTTGAAAGTTGTATACTGCTGTGTGTCAGCATTCCCCTGTCCTTATACTAAACAAAAGAAACTATCTATGTATGAGATATTATTGCAGTATTAGGGCCTTGACTTTAAGATTGCTAAATTGCACAATGATGAAGACTTATCTACCTTATTGTATGATGAGTCCACCATATGGTGCAATAGAAGAACTCTTCAAAGTGCAGTGTGTAGTGTTAATATCCTGCATTCTGCTCATAGGAGAGTAACAATCGACATCAAAGTTTAAAAAAATGTAAATGAAAACACTTTTGAATACCTGTTGAACATACTTGAAGTTACCTGTCAAGTTTTTGCTACCCCAAAAATGTCACAAATTTAATATGTTCTACTTTTAAACTTTCCAGGGCCCAGTCCGCATGCCGACCAAGATCCTCCGCATCACCACCCGTAAGACACCTTGTGGTGAAGGTTCCAAGACGTGGGATCGCTTCCAGATGCGGATCCACAAGCGAGTGATCGACCTTCACTCCCCGTCTGAGATCGTCAAACAGATCACATCAATCAACATCGAGCCTGGTGTAGAGGTTGAGGTCACCATCGCCGACGCGTAGGCACAGCTGCCAATAAAAATGTTTTATAAGTGATTTGACTCTTTTCTTGCAATTGCTTACTTAGGTTTGAGTACACTATAGCTGTTTATTTATTAAGATCAAAATCTGACATTAGGTCTTTTGCTGGATTAGTCTTGCAATGTTGAAAAAGGCACAATCGAACAATTATATAAACAAGTGCGCTGCAAAAGATGGGCCGCACGTTTGCAATTTATGTAACTTACGACTTAACAGTTCTTAAAAGTAGGTATAGGTAGCTATGAATGTTTAGGTAAAATCCGTTGCGTGGTTTACTCTTTATTTTCTGTGATGTGATAGCCCCAAGTTTAGTAACGTCTTTGAGGAAAGATGTGCTAAAGCTCCTTCATATACAACAGACCATGGTAATAACATCCGATTGAAATGTGCCGTTATGGGTACATCGGATCTGCATCTGCTTTTAGTAAAAGACGTGATTTTTTTAAGAAATTTAGTAAAAAGTCAGCACTAAGTCAAAAATTTGTAAAAGTTCAGTTAAATTAGTTATAACCTAGAACACTCCGTTCCTTTGAACCAAATGGCAAGCTCTAAACCTCAAAAAGTACTAATGATGTGAAGATAGTTTTTCAAAAACTAATTTTAGTCATTTTTCAGCTTATGCTTATGTAGGTTGACTATTATATAAGGTATGTGAATTGAAAAGGCTAATTCAATATCGGATATAAAATGGTCGTCACTTGTGCTAGCTGATACTTCACACAACGAAGACTTAAGTAAGATACTTAGGTAGGTAGGTATATAAATTACAATCAAGTACCATTGGCTTGCATAGTAGCCCAGATGTTAACCATTTTTGGCTACATTTTCTCATGTTTACTTATGCCCCTAAAATGCGGAAATTGCGTTTTTATAGCTCGTGCCCTGGTGACTTACATTATGAAGTATTATTACCGAATTGATTGTGATCAACTGGCAAATTGCTGCCAGACATGCGTAGCGACGAAACTTGCAAATCACAAGGATGACTTTTTATGGAAAACTGCGACATGATGAAGGTAGATGTACCATTGTAAAATTTATTCACTTATGTAACTAGTAGGTATAAACTTAGATGTTATTAGTAGTAACTTTCGCATCATTGGGCAATCCCACTTTACTTACCAATGTAAGTACCTACTTACTCCAGTGGCGTGGCATTCCTAAATTTAAACTACGCTCTAGCCTCCATTATTAACATTCTCGCTTTAATCCTACATTCCAACTTTGTCAGTAACGGAAGCCGTCACATTAGATTGACAGAAATAAAAAAGATGTAAGTGCGAGAAATGAAGGGGGTAAGTATCTTTAGTTTATTATAGAAGCTAAAAGAGACAACCTAGGTCCTAAATTCAAGTGAAAATCCTTACACGTGTGCACACTTCGTCCTAGCTTTAGTTAACTTTGGAAATTCTTTCAATTAACTCTGGCGGGTAGGTCCCCAATTTATAATCGTGACAGCTAAGAAAAAAGTAACCTTTGTCTACAGAAAAGATTAATTGATTTTGTAGTCGCATGCGTCCTCAGACTTGGAGCTCTCTCTTCGACTATTCTTTGTCAGACAGAAATATAAAATAACTTACGTAATATGATACAACGGGAAATAGCGTGTTACGGCAGCATTTACTGCGGTTTATTACTTTTTTGTTTTACTCGTACGAACGAAATTGTATCTGCCCACTTAGAAATGATAATAGGGAAAGAAAAAGTTGACGAAAACAAATAAGTGGCACAGTTAGGCATAACGATACGATCTAGGTTTTTGCTTAGGTAATTCAATGCTAACCAAGGTGCCGTATTTTTCGAACGAATAATATTTAAAAAACCTAACACGTCATAGACCGTAAGATGCTTTTTAGGTCTTTACATAAGTATTACCTACTCGTAGGTTCAATGAGGCAAATTCAATGATCATAGATAAGTCATTGAATTTGCTAATTAGAGGGTACCTAGGTAGAAGGACTATGAATGAAATAGTGAATACCAGGTAAGATTTCGAATTTGTTTCTCAAGGTTTAATAAGGATATAGGTAATTTACATGTGTATCCTTGTTTACCCTATTTTGTTAAGAGGAAAACATTCTGATAGGTATGTTTAATAAAGTCATTATGAATAACTTTGCCCCTGACCTAGAAAATAAATCATTTGCTGCATGAACATAGCCACGTAGTAAATTGATGAAGACGAATTACACGAAACTAAACTTATTTCATTTGTTGAGGACAAATTGGTTAAACGATTGATTACTAGGAAAATACGTAATAACCTCAAATAACTTAACCTTATTTCTGTTGAAAATATCTCTATAACTTATTTAGCTAAAATTACGTTAGAAGTTTTCATGCTCTGCAGATTTTAACTTGATATTTCTCAATGGATAGACCACTGAAATATCGTGCATGGTTTCCAAACTAAAAATAAAGAGTAGTCTATATTAAAAATGACTTCCGTCGATGCATGCTCCATTGGCTGAAAACAATCGATGTCGCCTACACCGTGTGTAGTCGAAGGTCTAAAAATGTGTTTTGAAATTTCAAATTATGTTCCGTAGTTTTTATATGTAATTGACAAAACTATTTTTATTCATGTTGATGGTAAGAGTGATGTAATTTCCTCTACCTACTATAATTTCATTTACCAGTCTTTTGTGATCCCTTAATTTCTATTATTGTATTCGTAATAACAGCTGTTGCCTTCTTGACCCCTGAGATCAACCCCGTTTTCACCAAAGTTCCCAAAGTTTAGGGTAGGTACACTTAAACTGGGCACTGCCCTGCCTTTAGAAACGGATTAAACTAAGTTAGCAGGTATAGGTGTTTTCAACTAAACACATACAAATGGGCTTTGTTTTAAATAAGGTATTAGATAAATATGATTTCTTAGTGCAACTGGAAGATCGAAAATCTTGTGAATTTTTCTAACAAACAAATCACATATTTGATACGACATCATAATTAAGGTAGGACACAAGTCAATTTGACATAAACAAACAAAAATATGTATTAGATTACAATTGTAATATTCATCCTTAACGCCAGCCTATACAAAACGTATGTAGGTGTTACGAAATCTAAAAATAGTCTTGAGACCTAATCGATAACGATCCAGGCTCCCGGCAGTAGGTCCCGGCTGGTTGCCATGGCAACGCCCCGCTCCCCCCTCCCCTCAGTATGGATCTAGACTGCGCCAATGACCTAACAGGACCTAGACTTCGCGCAGACTACGGGTGGTATGATAAAGCTTATTTAAATGAAATAGGATTACATTGTGTAACAAAATGATATTTTTTAGGTTTGTTTTGTAGGCACCTGAGATTTAACTTATTACTGCATAACACGAGTTTTTTATTATTTTTGGTATATAGGTATTACCTAGAACTAAATTGCAGCGGTAAGTGTACATAACTTATACTGTTAGGTTGCCAAAGTACTGCAATTTACAAATGACCCTCCAACCGGGTAGGAAAATAGCCTAAAACAGGAAAACTACCTAATGCATGTTGAAAGCTTTTGGAAACTTTAAACTTTGCACTCACTTGGTAAATAACACATATCACTCTTAACTTCTCAGTAGAAAACCAGGTAGGTATATAACTCTGCATAATTACAAACAATTGCGATTTAAATTGAAGCTTTTTCTAAAGAAAATTGTAGGCACCTTCGACTTTTTCATTTCTTAATACGGAAACGGAAGTTACAGAATGACAAATGGAAGCCGGGAACTTAGCAGTGTAAGCGGGAACTTAGTGTGTTAAAACGACAGTGTGCCCAAATTGTATTCTTATTGCTGTTTTTTTAAGATTTTTATATTAATTAATGCCAAAATTATTATAAGTAATAGATACATATAAAAAGAAATCCATTGAATACCAACCAAAATGCTATTAATTAAAAAATAAAAACATATTTTCGTCAGGCGCCAACCGACTGTCATTTTTCCATTTACCTAAATAAGGCTGTGTTCATAATGGATGTAAGTCTGGCTGCGTGTCGGGACCGGGTGGGTTCGTATCGATCCACATTTCCTTCGTGCGGGTAACGAACTATTGGCACGAAACCACACCCGCAAATCTGTCTGCATATACATTTAAAACATTAGTTTTTTTTTTAAATACTAACTGCCATCTTTCTTTCTGTCATTGAATCAAGAGCAGTGAAGCTGTAATATTAGGGGCCCATCAACAATGGTCATTAAAAAATTTAAATTTATAAACAAAAGGTAGGTTACCCACTTTCAGTACGATATTGTAATAAAGTTAAGTTTTGTCTTTCCTGTTCATGGCATAGTTTATAGCATGGCATACATATGAGAATGTAGTAATTAATATTCAATAGGTTCCTTAGTTAAGTAATTACATTTAACAGACAATGGCAAGACTTTTCATGACAAGAAATATGCAGATCTATGAAACTGTAATTTTATTATGTTTGCTTGATATATTAAATATCAATTTTGATCTTTTTATTGGTATTTATTTTCAGATGACTTGGAAGCATTGATGAATTTGAACCAGTACTCCTGTTCATTCCTAAAATAAAAATTGTGAAGCAGTGAAGATAACAAACAAAATAAAATAAAAAGTACAATCAAATTGCCTCTTGAACAATTTAACAAAGGTATGTTGCGTTTAGTTGCGTCTGCATTAATCTCTAATTTGTTGTAGTCAATAAAAACTATTATACAATTAAACCAACCGCTCCGTTTATTTATAAAATGCAATTATTCTAAATTGTAAATTATTGTATCTTGGAGAACGTTTACACTTTCAAAACTCGGTTTAACTATAGCAACATAATAAATTAACCGTTTAAAGTGTGTGGGCAGACAAAATTAATTTAGAATTGTACCTAAGTAGGTTCCTCTTACTACTAAGAACATTGCCTTTTAAGGTAGAAATAGGCTTGTTTATTTTAGTAGTATTTTTAGTCTAGTGTTATCGTCCTAATATCGTTGAAATTGTCTTAAATAATTGATTACATAAGCCAACTTAAAGGCTTCCTGTATTCGGAATATTATTTAATTATTAGCAGATTATTACTTACTTATTATATATTACTATTATACCTACTTACTTATTAGTAGATTTTATCAAAAAAGTAGATTTATAATACATTCTAACTGTTTCTTTCGAATATGGTCTGTATACAGACTGCAGAATTACTTAAATACAAACCTCATTAAAACTTCAATTGAGATGGATAGAATCTATAAACTGTCACTTATAAGCCTACCCACATACATTTATCTGCACCATAATTTCAACTTTAATTCTCAGTAATAAAGTCTAAAGTTCACCATATGGTTATTAATTGTAGTAGGCATATAGGAAACTCGGATGCGCCTACGCCATTAGCAATTGGACTCCTACGTTTATTGTAGATACTAGCTTGATAGTAAACTTGTCAGGTGTGGGACCTTCGCGCGGAATCAGGCAAATGTTATTTCTTTAATCGGCAGCCCACTGGCCATAGACAATAAAAAATGGCGACATTTAGATCTAGATTGGTATACCTATATTCTGGTTTGCAATCAAGGTTGTAAGACTTGTAAGTGCAATCTAATATTGCTTATCTTGTATTTAATTATTTATATTTAAATCTGACCACAATAAAATCATATTATGGTCATTTTTGAACTTGTTTGTAAATCAAACAAGATGGTACTGAAATGCCATTTTTCTCGATTTAAATATTTTTAATTGTTTTTTTACCTACGTGCACTTTCAAAATCAAAAATAAATGTGACAAACAGGCTTGGCAGACCAGACACAGTAAATGTTTCGCATACAAAGTAGGTACTTCTACGAAATCCAAAAAATACATTTTATGCAACGAGACAAAAGACGAACTCGGCTATCGTCATTTGTTCCTGCCAATAGGTATTATTGTTTATCCTCATTCATAAAAGTAATCCGAGTTAGTTTGGTACCTACTGTGGGTTGTAGTAATTCTGATAGCCAACAATAATACTCTTTACTCTTATGGTTATTGTTGCAGCTATTGAAGCTGTGCAACATCCCATCAACGCATAACTGTAAAGTTACTCTTATGCACATACCGACAACCTAAAATTAAAAAAAAAATGACTACCACAGTTTCAATTCACCATCGATTAAAGAAGTTCAACACAGCCAAACACCAAAGCTGTACGAATAAGTCATACATTATTTATCCTTTTATCCCAGCCATATACAGTATTAAACAACACAGCCCACACTAGCGACTTGTCATAACATCACCCACAGCGCCACAGATAGGTCGAACCTGGGACCTGAGTCATGTTACCAGTCCGCCCACCACTGAGCTACAGGGACCTTTTCGAAAGTGAGCTTGAACAGTGAGAATTTTGGTAATTAAATGCGGAGATGGAGTTGTAATATTAAAATTAAGTATAAATAATTTTGAGATAGTAAAGCGGAAATTGATATGGTGAAAGATTTTAAATGGTGGAATACAGTTAAATGTAATCGTTTTTATTAGTTTTATTATTATTGTTACAATTTACTTTTCCAGCTCATAGTAAATTTACCTAACCTATTTATTTAGTTTTAATTCTTGACAGATTTAAAATAACTATTTATGTTTACGTGCGTGATGTGATCATGGAATAACTTGTATCAATTAAAAAGAAATGAATTGTGCTGTTAAATGGTCTCTTCTGGTTTTTCAGAACATCTTGCTGTTAATAAAAGCTGCTTTCTAAAGAAATTAAAGAATTTTTTTTTAAAAGAAATTAAAGGAATAACGTTTCATAAATCTGCGTAGTGTTGCCAAAATTACGAACCCGCCAACACAACTTACTCAAAGGTCACGTCAATATATTATTTAAAAAGAAAGGGAATATTAAAACAATCGAAGGTAGGCACAGATTCGATTTCTCGACTCTGCTAACAAGTCCGCCCACTGTGGCTCAGACATTTAATTTTGCCTTATAAAGGAAGGGTATTTAATCACTTCTGTATGAATTCAACTTTATTTTGTTGGTAGTTTTAAAAGTTAAATTTTTGAGGCCAATAATGGCTTAAGTGGCGTAATTAGATACCTTTAGTCAAATTCTGCCTTTTATTAAACAGTTTTTAGAAAATGGTTATCTCCTTACGCTTAATGTTGATCATTTTATCAAAATTAGTATTAAGAACATTCTCGATAATTTAATAAGGGTTAAGTAATAAAACAGCCTAAAAGCAAACTGAGGGGTGGCTAGCATGACTCATGGTGACGTCATTTCACGTGAGCGCGCCCCCTTCGTGTCTGGATTGCGACTGTAATTCAAGATGGCGGCAAATAGAAAATGCGCGCCTTTTTTTGGTAAATGGCGGATTAGGGAATCATAAAATATATTTACCTCGAAATATAGAGGTAGGGTGGCAGCTAAGTGGAGTAATTTAGGAAATTCTAGAAATAGCCAACCTATTTATGTTAATAATGTTAACTACTGACGTAAAATACTAAAACTCTTAAATTCATTTTTATTCTTACTTGTTATTTGCTTAGTAATCAAAGGTAATATTAACTCGCTTTGAAAATGTACACAGTCTAATTGGATAATATAAGACAGGCAGCTTTCAAATTTCAGTCTTTATAAATTTTTATAGGTACCTACGAAAATCTTACATTTAGTTTTCATTCCGCTTTAGTCATTTGGGCATGTCATGGGTATATTACCTGAACTGTAGAGTGTAGATTAAATTTCAGTCCTTTATTTGCCCAAGGAAATCTATATGGAAAAAGAAATTAGGAAAATGTATATTTACAAAACTTTTCTAATCTTACCTTAACTTATTTACGTAACATCTCATATTAAGGCAAATAATTTATTTTTTATTTACTCGATGGCGTGACTCAGCACCTATTTAGAAAAGCTATTATACCAAAGTATTTTATACCTACATGGCTCACAAGCACCAAGGCTATTTGAGGTTTAAAGTAGGTAGTTAAACAGAATCTTGATACGGTAGACTAGAAAATAATAATAATTAATTTATTGAATAATTAAAGTTACCTACTGAGTCATGAAATATACTAAGTACATATTAGGGTAATAGGTATTCATTCATTTCTTCTTCAAAGTTCACTGGTTAAAATACTGTATACTTATTTAATTATTGTATGTGAGTTCTACCTTCATAAGCTAATACGATAAAAAGAAGCCTCGAAATTCTAACTTGCCTCATAAATATCCACAAAAAAGGCAATATACCTTATGGATTTAGGGTAGGCGTTCAACTAATCTTGTTTAGCCAAATCAGGCAGCTAGTGCCAGACATTTAGGCATCATGTTCATTCTTTTGGCTTCTTTCTCACGTGGAATTAGGCCCGACAGACTTACTTTGGTAAAATTCGGTGTTTTTCACTAGATAATCAAGGGCGTTTTACAGGGACTTCATTTGATTCCACTACTACTTCTGATAGCGAAATAAAGTTTAATACGAAATTAAAAACTGATTTACTGACCATATTTTACAAGTTTACAATTTTATGAGTTTTTTTTATCTTAACCACTTGAAAATATCTAAGAAACGAATAGATGTAATCTATCACCAGTCGCAAATGTTGGCACAACCATAATAACGGAGGTCAGCAACCGATGAAATTAAAGAAGCTCATGTTAAACCAAAAAAATATTTATTAGAAATGGATCTAACCATTTTTAGATATTTCGTTGATCACCTCGCTTAGTGTCAAGGTGTTTAATTCTGCCTATTTAGGGGTTCTTCAAATACTCATTAGCGAATATGTAACAAATCTTTACGTAAGTAAGTACCTAGTTACAAAACTCAGAAAAGGCAATTCAAAAGTCAGTATTATAACGTCAATTAAGAAAAGTCATTTCCATATTTGGATACTTTTTGTTCTTTTAAAGTGAACTTACCTAAGAGTGTATGGATCTCTTATTTTAAGATTTTTTCTCATTCGATTGGTTCCTATTGCATGCAAGGCAGGAAGGACCATGGATCCTTCTAGATAAACCTAGGTACTTAATAAACCCTAAGCAATCTTAAACCTTGTTTACCTAAACTAGGTAACTCGTGAATCCTACTATGTATTTACAAAGACATTATACCTAGATACTTTAATGTACGTGTAATGCAATTTATGCAAAATCTTTACCAACGGTAGGTATTACGTCAGGTCGCCAAGGCAACAAAACAAGCGAAAAACCAAAGATGGCGGTCGCGCGACACGTCATCGTGTGGGTTTGATGCAAATTCGGCAATAAAAAAAATAGAGGCTGAATTATTCCCTGGCTTTATGATTACGGAAGGAAAGTTTTTTTGGGTGGTGGCACGAAGAAATTCATGTTCCTTTTTTGAATTCAGTTTAAGTATAAGTAAGTATTCCCTAATTTTCATATAGGTATTTAGTTAGTTACTTTACCTGAGCCTGTTCGTAAGATTAAATCTTTAATACAAGTCGACCTAGAGACCACTATTTAAAGTGATGCCTGTATTGTAATCAACAAAAACTCATGAATGGAACTTATTAAAATTGCCGTCGATTCTTGAGTAAAAAGCCGATCTCCCTGGTGACCATATTTGGATGTTGTTGTTACGGGTTCTTAAGTAACTTGAATGCAATAGGCACTTACGTGTGTACTAGCTTTACATACGGCTTCGTTCGTTGGTTTGTAATATTAATGTTAAGACCTAAGAGAGAGAACCTACCGTGATAGATTCCGTGGATGTGTCAAAATTCTAGAGACGCTTTCACTTTACTTCAGCCTTGTAAAAGCTATAGTATACCTTATTAAATATTTCAATGCGAGTGCTAATCTAGTTCTGAATACAGTTCATAGTAATGTAAAAGGAAAAGTTCCGCATTAATCTTAATTTTTTTTCTAGCATTATCCTGAAATCTGTATCCTTCACCTACCTAGTTATCGCAGTGGTTACAAAAATAAGAATTTACAGTTTAACAAACACACATTCGCATCCTTTTATTACTATAGACTGATATATGCAGTATCAATAAAGCCAATGCAATCAACACCCGTTTTTGGAACTCACTGGCACACTTTGAATAAAACCTTACTCGAAATAAACGTTGGTTTTCCTTAATATAACCACAAACAGTTACAACGATTTACTTGTCGGGCCGTTATTTATTAAGACACAAATACACCTACTAGTAACTAGATTATTGGATGGTAAAGTAACAAGAAGCCATAAATGAACCTAGAATAGTCCTGGAGTGCCAAACACCTTTTCATCTAAAAAGGCGACATAAGAGCCGTTAGGCCGTTTGACGATTGAATGTTTTCATTGACTTAAGACTCCTACGAAGCGTCGTGAATGAACTCTAGTCTTCTTTAGATGATGATCAGTCCACGTGCAAGGTGGCAGCAGAGCATCCTGTTTAAGATTTCTGAACACAGTGAAGCAGGAATTGGAAACGTCTCGGCAATGTTTTTTCCGCCAGCTTTTTCCTCTCGACCTACTGATGATACGCTGATGATCGATATTTTGACTATCATAGAATGTAATTAAGTAACTTAATGATGAAATAAATGTTTTTTTATGTGCTTTGACTAAATTTTTATTACTATTTAAAAAAAACATACTATAGAGGTGAAGGAGCGGTATCTAGTTTCTTTATAAGTTTGCACTCCACTTATATCAATTAAAAGTTCGCTTGAAGTGATTGCAAAATAAGTTTTACACGCACAGACTTACTCTAACGAAGTCACTTTTAATTATGTTAAGTTTAGTTCCTACTAATCTAGCTTTCCAACCACAGCTGTCCTGGCGTAAAAAAACCTTATTCATTCGGTAAGTACATGAAAGCTTTCTACTAGTCAAATATTTTTTTAATCTATTTAATCAACACTTACCCACAGAGTTTGCCTCTTTATAGGTAATTTAAGCATGTACTTAGGAATATATTTGTTATTGAGAAGAGATGAGTAAGATCAAAATAAATCCTTACTCAGAATAAACAACGAACCACATGCATCTTACCACAAAAAGATAAAAAAATACTTGCAACTCGGCAACACTAAGTCAAGGGTACGAATAAAAATAACTTATTACACATATTGCACTTGCTCCCACTGATAAGTATATTCTTTCAGTAAGTAGGTTACTTACCTATGACGTCTTGAACAATAAGGCTTCTGTGAAAATTATAATCATTGGTGAAAAAAATTATCGTCCTTTCAGTAGGTAGGTTAAGAGGCAAAGCAAAAGTGGATAGTAGGTGAAATCTCGGTTAAAGATGGATCGCACTCTTAAATCACGCTACCTACTCCTTAAAATGTGCCTTAGCACGCGCTTATTACAGACATCTCTACATGGACTACTTCGATGAAATTTAATAATACTAAGTATATTACTGGCTGATTCTTAAGGATAAATTTTAGTATACCCATCACTAACTAAGTTACATAAAGGAGTTATAGGAGACATAGGTACCTAGGTAAAAAACGGTGCCAGATAGTCGGATCGTCTCAACTACTCAATGTCGTGTGAAGTTAGCAATAAGTTGTGGTTTTAGAGCCTCGCTGCAGGAGTAAAGTTTTTGAACTGATTTATACCTAGTTTAAGAAAACAAGTGTTTATTATCTAGACAGTGATTGCTTTACGTTTAAAAAGTTAGGTAGGTACTTAATTTAAAACAAATGGGTTTAAGTTATGTAAACACGTTAATCAAAAAGACACCAATTCTACTAATCCCTTAATGAAAGGACGTTTCCGCCTGATTACATATTATATCTGTATCTGTAAACATATAAGTGGGTAATATATTTATTTTTATGTAAAACACCTAAAACTCAACAACTTGTTGCCATAGCATTATTCACATTCACATTAAATATTAGGGGTGCGCCGTCAACGCTAAAGTACTTCGTAATAAATAACTTCCATTCCCGGGTTATGTCTAAAAATATACGCATGATCACACCACTAGCATGGTGTATGCCTAACGGAACCAAATCATTTATTTTGTCATAAAAATACATCGAGACAAATTATCGTTTGGTTCGGGTAAAGCGAAAACGACATGCATAGCTAATTGAAACGCAATGAACGACTCGAAACTTTGACTTTAAGCATACCATGTACAGAATGCTGTTTGTATTTTGGCTCCATTTGGGATTCCGATAAGCCGGCCTCTCTGGCGTAATGCCGCGAAGTTAGCAGAACGCCAAGATGGCGGCGAACTGGCCAATCACAGCGCGCCTCGGGGACTTGGCGCGGAGGCGAAGCTTGCCTCAAAAATCCCCTCCGGCGCGGCCGGCGATCAAAACTACGAGTGTAGTGCACCGAGAGACGCGTTAGTGTAGTAATTTATTAAAATCAAATAAACAAAATGAGGGAAATCGTGCACATTCAAGCCGGCCAATGCGGCAACCAGATTGGAGCTAAGGTGAGTTTACCGATATCTTTTTAATTCATAATCCCAATTGGAAAGACAAAGCCGGCAACACGTACAATGAGCAAGTACAGACCAAGTACTTGCGATGTTAACGGTCTCTAACGGTTGTTATTATCTCTATGGAATTCGCATTTAAATACACTCTATTTCATACTCAGCACAATAGTATAATATTTATATTAAAACTAGAACACAGAACGCAGAGTCACCAGTAAATAGTTTCCAAACTTCTCAAATTTCGGAATGGTTCAGGCTGCATAGCTTCATTCAATTTTGTTTGGTAAAAGTTTTCACGCACATTAACTTTAATTAAATGGGGTGGCTATTATGAACCACCTACGATGCTGTTCAAAAACTATGTCATCATGAAACCGTGCCTAATAACACTATAAATAATTAATTCCAGTATATTTGTTAGGTATGAGTAATTTACTTAGAACTATTTGTACATCTGCGAGTTCGTTCCAGACAAGGCCATTCAATATTTTGTTTAACAATGTATGACTACATTTATTTTAGAGAAAAAGGATGATGTTAACGATGACTTAATATTGGTCACCGTGAAGTTAAAAGTTATGGTTTATTTAACACATACTCGTAATACAGAACATGTTAGACCGGTCTATTCGTACCGTCAAAAGATGAGATAAGTTTTATTTTTTTATCTTGACGCCAAAACAACTTTGACAACAACTTAGGCTGTTCTTTAAGTGTGATAATAAAATCAACAATAAGACGGACAATTCTTTGCTCTCTTGTAAATGATTAAAATAATTGAGTTAGAAATAGCTTCAGCCTCAAATCAGTTAAGCGTTAGATGCAAATGCAATGTTATGAGGTGAGAATGAAATAAATTATAAGAGGTTTGAAGCGGTACTTCTCCACCACAGCTGAATGTAATTACAATTTATAGCCCGTTGAATGGAATGCACCGAGAAATCTCTACATGCGCCTCGGGCCAGATTGTAGCGTTTCATTTATTTCAATTAACTTTATTACAACATAAATACTGTATTATACTTACTGAGTTATACATTTATTTGTTTCTATATACAAGTGTATATACATATAGCGTTATATTACAAGCTTTTACAGTCAAGGAACAGAGCACTGCAAGAATTTCAATGAGTGGAATGGTCAATGCTCTTTTAAGTTCAGTTATTTTCAAGATAACTTTGATAGACTTTACTGTAACGATTTCTTCACAATCTAACTGGCAAAATATAAACTTAGGTACGTTTGTATCATTTTAGTAGAGTAAAAAGTATAGGTATATCGATAAAGTATGGTCATTGACCGAATCAAAAGAGTTGCAGCGATGATCTCAGACTGGATATATATTTTCTACTCTGCTGGGCATTTCATGTGTTGAATCGTAATGATCTCTAAATTATTACGTTCATCCAATGCGAGACAAAAAGTAAATTACAGACGAAAAGTGGTTGGAGCGCAGCGCCATCGCCATCTTATTGGAAATTGTGTTTTACTATCTTCTGAACGAGTTATGCGGTTAGTTGTAATCTCATATTTATGTGTTAACAAGAAAAAGTTTTGCAAAGGCGTTACTATAGATATGCTCTATTTAAAACTAAAAACATTTTCACACAACTATCGTTGTAATGTTATGTTTGGATCAAAGTTTATGCCAGTTCGATTAACTAATCAAACTTGAATACCTCGAAAATACTTAGATTAGCTAGTACGTTGAACTCTGGCGTTCGGTTCTAAAAATAA
This sequence comes from Emmelina monodactyla, assembly GCA_916618145.1. Classification (NCBI taxonomy): domain Eukaryota; kingdom Metazoa; phylum Arthropoda; class Insecta; order Lepidoptera; family Pterophoridae; genus Emmelina; species Emmelina monodactyla. The sequence continues at coordinate 937,358 of OU745323.1, read as the reverse complement.
CTGTCTGACATCTGCGCAGTGTCTTACACTTTCCTCAGCACGATCGTTAAGTGCTTTCATATCAGACCCTTCGTTACTCTCCCCTCCTTGTTAGTAAACTAGTTCTGAGTGAAAACACCAAGCAGGTGTTAAACTAATGTGTTAGTACTGCTATTGTATGTAGAGTTGGTTTCCACAAACGATTGTGTAGGTACAGGTAAATTTCGCACGAACACTTTCATTGCGTTCTCTAGTTACGTCTAAGAAAGGTATGCTTTCTCAATATCAGCCAATCGCCTTTCACTTTTCGTTATTAAAAATCATCTGTCATGAAATTTTGAAAGTTTGCATCCCGTTGTGTGAGAGGGTATCATGGTACCGTTTGTACTGTAATCGTCGCAATTTAACGTAATCTTCAGTAGACACGTAGAAAATGAGAGGCTTTTATTAAGATTATCTAGCTTCCTATAACAATAGACCAAGAAAACGTAGGTTAGTAGAGTAGGTAAAGTTTAACCAAACTGAGTAGGAACTTTCCAATACCAAACTGAGTAGGAAACTTCTGTTCAAAGCGAACGTAGGATAGCCGTCAGTCAATCCTGTTAATTGCAGGCGTTAATTAAATCAACCAAGTCTCGAAATCGAAATCCAACCTCCAAGTTAGTCATTTGCCATTTATGGTTATGTCAGCGATCGGCTTACCCACACAAACACACCCACGTACAACACCGATGACATCATCGTCCTCGTGAATATTAATGCCAAGATGTTTACCACATAAGGACTTGTGCTGTTGACAAGGCGTTCAAGAGACATTTTACTGTTACATAAGTTAATTTTTGAGGGTAGCTCATCACATTTTTTTCCAACCATCGAATTATAGTAAGTTACGCCTTGGAATTTAGCACAAATGCACCATATGTTTTCTAAAGTGTAAGTGGGCACAGAGCATGGTGTGGGCGTCGGCTGTCGTCAAGGCGAGTGATTGCGCCCGCGCCGCCTATATCTCGTGCCATTGTCTTGCATAATTCGCTTCGGCGAGCATCATTAAGATGGATTATGTATCCTGTCAGCCATTTACGCGACGGTTCATTGAGTTCCAGTCAACTTCCTCGACATTCATCATAATAACAAAAAAATAGTTTGAGGCCGATTTATTGAAGTTAGTTAAATAACATAAAGAGATAAAGGCCACTTTCAAACGGTACAAGCGATGCATAGGTACGAGGAACTACCGCTAGCACTTAACGCAGAATACATAAACCGGTTTGAAAGTGGCATTGCAGGGCGCACTTACTGGAGAGCTCACAAAGGTTTCGAGAAACCATTTTAATCGATAGCATTGCATTTCAAATTCCGTAGGAAATATTTACCTACCTTTCTAAAAGAATTTTGATTACAATTTATCTTTTATTGTTCTAGTTCTGGGAGATCATCTCCGATGAGCACGGCATCGACCCCACTGGCGCCTACCATGGCGACTCTGACCTGCAGCTGGAGCGCATCAACGTTTACTACAATGAGGCCTCCGGTGGCAAGTACGTGCCCCGCGCCATCCTCGTGGACTTGGAGCCCGGCACCATGGACTCTGTCCGTTCGGGACCTTTCGGACAGATCTTCCGCCCCGACAACTTTGTCTTCGGTCAATCCGGAGCCGGCAACAACTGGGCCAAGGGACATTACACAGAGGGCGCCGAGCTCGTAGACTCAGTACTTGATGTAGTCCGCAAAGAATCAGAATCTTGTGATTGCCTGCAAGGATTCCAGCTCACACACTCACTCGGTGGTGGTACTGGATCAGGCATGGGAACTCTCCTTATTTCTAAAATCCGAGAGGAATACCCAGACAGAATTATGAACACATACTCAGTCGTCCCCTCACCCAAAGTATCCGACACAGTAGTAGAACCTTACAATGCCACCCTCTCAGTGCACCAACTTGTAGAAAACACAGACGAAACCTATTGTATCGACAACGAGGCTTTATATGACATTTGCTTCCGCACACTCAAGCTCTCCACCCCCACATATGGTGATCTCAACCACTTAGTTTCCCTCACTATGTCTGGTGTCACAACTTGCCTTAGATTCCCTGGTCAGTTGAACGCTGATCTTCGTAAATTGGCTGTCAACATGGTTCCTTTCCCACGTCTCCACTTCTTCATGCCTGGTTTTGCTCCTCTTACATCTCGTGGAAGCAGACAGTACCGCGCCCTGTCCGTGCCCGAGCTGACCCAGCAGATGTTCGACGCCAAGAACATGATGGCGGCGTGCGACCCGCGCCACGGCCGCTACCTCACCGTCGCCGCCATCTTCCGTGGCCGCATGTCCATGAAGGAGGTCGACGAGCAGATGCTCAACATCCAGAACAAGAACTCGTCGTACTTCGTCGAATGGATCCCCAACAACGTGAAGACCGCCGTGTGCGACATCCCGCCACGAGGCCTCAAGATGGCCGCCACCTTCATCGGCAACTCCACCGCCATCCAGGAGCTGTTCAAGCGCATCTCGGAACAGTTCACCGCTATGTTCAGGCGCAAGGCTTTCTTGCATTGGTACACCGGCGAGGGCATGGACGAGATGGAGTTCACCGAGGCCGAGAGCAACATGAACGACCTGGTGTCCGAGTACCAGCAGTACCAGGAGGCCACCGCCGACGAGGACGCCGAGTTCGACGAGGAGCAGGAGCAGGACGTCGACAACTAATTGCCATCAACTGCCAGTCGCGCTACACGACAAATATGCCATTTATCTCGCGTTACTTTTAAATTTAAGTAACAAAAATAATGATTCCTATTGCTGAGCGTATTGAGAGGAGCCGCTTTCTAACTTTTAACAGAATGCACAACTAAACAGACCTCGTTGAGAAAGACATTTTATTTATAACCGAAAGCATTTATGTTCAGACATTCCTGACGGTTCTCTACATCCCTTTAGACTAAGATCTATATTTCACTAAGGCTGATCTGTTATAGACATTTTATTGTTTGGTCTAAAGATCAAACGTGACAAATTTTATAGACAGCTTCAATAACAGAAGTTATATCATAATATATTATAAATTGTCTTGAACAATTATTTAATGTATATAATAAAGATTTTTTATTTATTTTATTGGTTTTATTGTTCATTGCGTAAATTTTATACCCTAGATAGGTCCTTCCTACAATATGAGATACGTAATCTACAAGTTATCTTATTGAGTAAATAGTTTAAAAAAAGTAATGATGAAAATATGCCTGTTTAAGTAGAATAAATAATCAGTACTAAAATATTCATCTAGCTCTGTTTAAGAAATATACATTCATAAGTACTTGACAATAAATATTATGAGACATCTCAAGATCACGGCGCCTGTTATCTGCCTAGCACCTGACATCACTTACCTTGACTATATATAGAAATGCACATATACATACACGAATTACCAACACACGCTGACCTACTTCGATGCCTATATTCGGTGCTATTCATAAAGTTATGTAGTGGTTATGTACCAATCCACAGATCGTAATAAATTGGTCGTGGCTTCATTATAATTTCCCCTGCGGTGAGATCATTTCAATATTTATCTCACTTATGTCATTTTGACGTGTGTAGTGTAAACACGACGGAAACAAGTAGATCAGACAGGTCGCGGATGAAGGTCCAATGTAGAATATATTACTGTTGTTAAACAGAAGTGATATTGTTTACTATTATTGTAAGTTATTAACAGTATAGCATTCTAGTTATAAGGTATGCTAAATATCTATTCCAACATTAGATATATTTGCATGGTTCTTTGTAACTTAAATATCCATATTAATAATTTTTATTTATTTATTATTATTAGGTAATTAAATGTTAGAAGATACTAAAGACTGTGGATACATATACATTGTCATTTAAACTGTATATAATATCTCAAATAAAACTTTAAATTATACCTATGAAACATTTAGTTTTTTAAATTGCTTATAAATTTGCTATTAAAGTTTTCCTTTAAAAGCCATATTACGTAGGTACGTTATGTTTTCAATCTTAGCTTTCAGCTTTTGCAAAATCAAATTAAAATAAATCTAGACCAATACTCTGCGTCCTCGTAAATATTACAGAGAGAAATAAAAATCGTATAAAAAATTATACTTTCATAAATGTAAAAGGATTCGAGTAAAAGGCGCCTATAAATGGTAAAAGCTGAATTGCATCGAGCGAGAGAGCTGTGAGTCATCCACGTCGACGCCGCCGCCGGGCCGCCGGGCCGCCGGGCCAACGACGACGCGGCCGATTGCAAAACTATTTTACTGCATTCATACTATGCCTACATATGGACAAATTTTTACTTATCATGTATTTGTTTATATGGAAAGGTTGGTAGGTATTTATAATAAATATATTGTATAGGTATGCATTACGTAAACACATATATTACCGCATATTTTGGTGTAGTAGAATTGGTGCCTTTTTGGATAAAAAAATCCGAACCTTAGAACTGTGATCGTATTTTCCTTTGAGGGATACAGGACGATTATTATTATTGAATTTGTCGGTAGCTGATATATTAAACTTCGATTGTTACCTAAACAAAATACTATATTTTTTATAAGTTAAATAAAACACCAGGATAGTTTGAAAAGAAGCCCAATAATTCATAGAAAGTACAATGGGAGAAACTAGAATGAAAACTTTACGCTGTTATCCTCATTACTGTGGCATAATTGTAGTCCTGGCTGGAATAAAGATTAGTGTCAGCCATTGTTGAATAAAATGTAGGAAATTAATAGCAATTGGGGAAATAGGTATATAAAAGGAAATGTTTTTGTTATAGGTTGGTGCTTAAGACATTAGGGTTTTTCATTTTATTTAGTTGGTTATTTTTATTAGCTGCTATGGTAATAAAAACTTTTACTTTGGTCCCATGTCTGTGTTCTGACCCTAAAAACCTAAATAATTAAAGTTTGGCTCTTCGATCCCTGAAATGGAATTCCGATCCGCCGTTTTACCTTTCTATGGTTAATAGACCTTTCATCTGATTAAATTCATGTCTCAAAATAAAAGGTTTATATTGTATTTATCCAGGGCATGGGCCTACCCATAAGATAATATATTTTTCCTGTATAGCTAGTTGTCTAGCTATACAGGAACTTACTTTATTACTACTTACTTCTTGAGTAAAGTTCCGGGTTTCGCCGCTGGGTAGAGAAGGTTGTAGGTAGGTACACCCCGGTGCTAAACTTATTATACATCCCTATATGATCCCTATCATATCCGTACATTAGTAAAGCAAACTCGTAAGCAGTGTTTGTATGTGTGCCTACTTTTTCTACACCTTGGATACTGATATCGTTTTTTACTAGCTCTAAGTTAAGTAAGGTAGGTAGGTAGGTATATCGTCAGTTACTGAATTGAGAATTTGTAATAAAGTTGGTACTTACTTACCTAAGTACTTAATATTAGTACTGAATGACCGCAATTTTGTTCTGTTTAAATTTTTATCTAGGTTCTGTCAGGTATCAATGTGTCAGGTAGGAATGGTAGGATTGCGGTTGTAAGCTGTCACCTACTAAGCCATCAGGATTAATGCTTCGTGGTTTAAAATGTCCGTATGGATTGAGGAGCCACTTTCGATTTAAAAAGGAAGCTCGCCCCCTTATTTAGTAGGGAAGTAAATAATTTTGTAGACCGAATTCTGAAATTTGTAGTATAATATGTCTAAAGTTATGTAACTGTGAATGTGGCTCCTCAATCCAAACATCTGAATTGAGGAGCCACCTGAAACACGGAAAGTATTTCATGTATATTTTTGAAAATTTTGTATCATTTAGTAGCAATTGTGTATAGTGTCTACTAAAAATTTGAGCCCAGTACTGTTTATATTCAAGAATATACAATACTTTTAATGTGGCTCCTCGATCTATACACAAGAGCATGAATTGCCATGAAAGTTATTGGTCAATTTATATTCCACTCTAAAGACATTTAGTAGTAAGTGTGTTCGAATTTGTAGCATATGGACAAAGTAGTAGACTGAGCGAATTTAATAAATAAATGCATTTCATTTGGCTCCTCAATCGTGACGTCTGCATAATAAATAATTGACTGTACCTACCTGAGATCAAAACGGAATAAAATACCAGAGACACTAACATTTAGTATAAACGGTCTACTAAATACATATGCACAGATCAACATTGTATATGTTCGGTATCTGAAAAACAAATCACTTCTGAATATTCCTTACGAATTCGCTATTTAGGGTGACCATGTTATATGAATTAAACTAGGATGATTCATTTTTGAAATTTAATTTTTCGACAATATTCGGTACAAAGATTATTCCTAAGTTAATCCAATTTAATTTATTTATCTCATTTGAGGGTAACTGAAAATTATTGTCGAAAGTATCTACCCTCATATTTATTTAGTAATCTGACATTCATTAACGACGGAGCTCACTTGTTTGCGCACATATTTAAGTTTAATTTCTGTTCCTAAACTATATTAATATTCATCACGTCATAATTGTTGACTTGTGAGGATACTATTTGCTGCTGCAATAGTGCATAATAAGTGACTGATAACTTCACTTTGATTTCCTGTTGGGAATGTAAGTACCTATATTGTATCAATTATTATTAGTTAACTTTATAAAGAATACTATAAGTTATGTTAGGAATATCATTGTTTCAGAACTATTATGCCGAAAGGTCGTAAATCAAAGGTAGATCTTGAAGATCAAAAACAAGTTTTTACTAAATATGCTGAGATACTACAAAATACCAACATTAAAAGTAGTGATCGAATTTTCTTAACCATCTCTAAAGAACTTAATTTTAAAATGTCCCCATTAGCTTTGTTTATATCATTGAAACGCAACCGTCACATTTTTTTTCAAAATCACGATTCACTTCTTGTGAAACAGACAACTGGTGAAAGCCATACTATTGAAAGTGCTAGTAATAGCAGTTGTCTAACAAACGCATCATTTGAAGATAACGATTTTGATTTAGAGAACAGTAAACAAAAAGAAACAAAAACATTTTCATATGAAATGGACTTGTATGACTGGAAAAAAATTCAGCCTCTATATGCATACCAGAGAAGAACAGGCACTAACACCTATAAGAAATACAGGACAATGCCAAAGTTCAAATGGAGTAATTTGTTGAAGGAAAACATTTATAAATATACAAAGTTACCTTGCACTTGGACCTTAAAGCGCGAAAAGGTTGTTAAAAATAGAATCTTTGTGAAAGGTAATTGTTCCCAGTGTACGGCATGCGTTCAGATAAAAAGTTATGCAACTACAGACAAAATACACACAATTTTCTGTAAAATTACCAATATAGATAAAAATATCAAACATAACCCAAAAAAGAAATTTAAATTAACGCCGTATAAAAGACAACAATTAGCAAAAATATTAAAGTACAAATCTGCAATAGTAGTTCATAATGAGTTAGCCTCAACGATCATAGGCGATAAAAAAGATGAAAATGAGGTTTCAAGTACACCAGCGTTGCCTTCTCTTGCTGCTTTACGTCAAATAAAATCTGAGGTCCGGAAAGGACAGTGGTTTGATTCTAATCCGATTATATCTTTATTGGCTATGGCGAAAAGTACACATAAAAATATAATCCGCAGTCTTAGCGTACACCCTGACTTCTTTGTTTATTATTGGAGCGAAGAACAAATTGATTATTATAATCAATATCTACGGAAATTTGAAAGAGTTACTCTTACAATCGACGCTACTGGCTCATTTTTTCAAACTATGCGCCTCGCTGATGGAACAAAGATCACCAAAAGACTATTTCTGTATGCAGGTCTTATAACAGGAAATCTTAAATTAAAATCTGTGCCCGTATTACAAATGGTCACCGATGCACACGGCAAGCAATCTATATTATATTGGCTAAATCAATGGAAACGTTCAATTCATAGAACACCTCACGAAATTATTTCTGACGATTCTTCTGCCCTGTTTGCCGCTAGTACTGAAGCTTTTACGGTGTTTAGCAGTACAAAAGAGTATATAAAGAACCTATTTTCAATTTTAGAAGGAGAGACTTCAGACGTCCCCTCTACTTTTATCAGACTGGACTCTAGTCATTTCATAAAAACTTTGCACAACCTAAAATGTTTTAATGATGTAGATCCACGCATAAAATATTTTTATATTCGCTGCATTATGTTTTTAAAAAAATGTGAAGATTTTGAAATCGCAAAAGAAGTCATCTTGGATATGATTAGGGTTTGCCTTTGTCAATACGATGATGATTTGACTACCAGTACAAGTTCCGATTGTCAAACCTCCTTAAGCAGGCTTATGACGCGATTGAAAAATATTGACTTAGATCATACGGTGAAACTCAGCTGTATGGATGACGACCAATTAATTTACAAAACTGAAGAATATCATACTGCGGATATTGATTTTTTTGTTTGGTTGGATGATAAAATAGCTCAGTTGCGACAAAAATCAATGAAAATTAAAGAAATCAATAAAAATGTATATTTTTATCCACCATTTATACCTGAATTTAGAAGAATTCTTGGGAAACTTCCATTGTGGTCTAATCTGTTATGTCCATTTTTCAAAATTGATAATACTGCTCCATCATCGTCAGGAATTGAGAGCTACTTCAAAACTTTGAAACAATTGCTTTTCAAAACAAAATTACTAAAGTACCGAATTGATGAATTTGTAAAAATACATTCTAATTACTTGAATACAGAAATTGCACTTGCTACAAGTGATCTTGTTAATGATACACAGAATAAAGATACTAAACGCCCTCGAAAAAGGAAGCATTCACTTACAAAATCTCAAACGGAGGTGAAAAAAAGAAAAATATCAAAGTCTTTGAGATCAAAGAAAATTAATCGGTCATTTACTACTGAATCAATATTTTCTGATCGTCCTTCCTTCGTCGAAAATTGGAGAGGTGAAGCAGAAACTAATGTGATATCAACAAAATTAAAAATAAAATTTGTAAAAAATGGCAATTTATGCGATGCTGTAACTATCGGCAAAAGTTCCACTAAAGTGGGTTTGCAAAACACGTGTTGCTTTGATTCAGTCATGCATTTTTTAGGTGTGGCATATATTCAAAGTAGAAATTTTCAAGCAATAATAAACACATATTCTGACGATTTAATTCCTCAATATATTAAACTTTTATCAGATCCTGGTTCTAGTGACTGTGATATATACAGAATGAGATCGGAAATTGGCGTGCTGTATTTTGATAGAAGAGACAGCCGCTGTGAATTTGCTTGCAATGTGTCCTTCATTTTTGAACATATAGCTTTGAAGTATTGTTTTAGTGCAATTTGGAATAAGAAGTGTACTAATGATTCATGCGAATTTACCCCAATATCTAGACAGATCGCTTTTTTGCCTTTAAATCTGAATATAATTTCTGTTTTTGGAATCCAAAGTTTAGAAGATGCAATTTGTATTGTAGAAGAAAATAACGTTTGCACATCTTGTAACCACCAAACAGTGTGTAAATATACTGTATCAAAAACAGTGTCATTTGAACTAAATGATTCTACGAGGTTTAGAGTAAACGAGGTACCAGAAACTATAATGATTTCAAGTAGCTTATATACTTTAATAGGCGTTATAGAATTTATCCCTGCGATTAGCGAAGCTGGAATGGGTCACTATAAATGTCACTACCCAGCGAATGATGAGATGTTTTGTTATGACGACTATGATTCTCACTGTAAAATTCATAAAAGCACCGACCAACCAATATTAATTCATTCTTTAACTTATGTCGAAATTGACTAGATACTAAATATCCTAAAACTATGAAGAATCTTTGTACCGAATATTGTCGAAAAATTAAATTTCAAAAATGAATCATCCTAGTTTAATTCATATAACATGGTCACCCTAAATAGCGAATTCGTAAGGAATATTCAGAAGTGATTTGTTTTTCAGATACCGAACATATACAATGTTGATCTGTGCATATGTATTTAGTAGACCGTTTATACTAAATGTTAGTGTCTCTGGTATTTTATTCCGTTTTGATCTCAGGTAGGTACAGTCAATTATTTATTATGCAGACGTCACGATTGAGGAGCCAAATGAAATGCATTTATTTATTAAATTCGCTCAGTCTACTACTTTGTCCATATACTACAAATTCGAACACACTTACTACTAAATGTCTTTAGAGTGGAATATAAATTGACCAATAACTTTCATGGCAATTCATGCTCTTGTGTATAGATCGAGGAGCCACATTAAAAGTATTGTATATTCTTGAATATAAACAGTACTGGGCTCAAATTTTTAGTAGACACTATACACAATTGCTACTAAATGATACAAAATTTTCAAAAATATACATGAAATACTTTCCGTGTTTCAGGTGGCTCCTCAATTCAGATGTTTGGATTGAGGAGCCACATTCACAGTTACATAACTTTAGACATATTATACTACAAATTTCAGAATTCGGTCTACAAAATTATTTACTTCCCTACTAAATAAGGGGGCGAGCTTCCTTTTTAAATCGAAAGTGGCTCCTCAATCCATACGGACATGGTTTAAAGGTGTCAAGCTTGGTGGCATGAGCTAAGAAAAACGTTACCTCATGTTGCCTGGAAACATTTTGATGATAATTTGATACCTAATACTGAGTTGGCCGTTTATTACTCCGTTCGCGTAGAAGTCGGTTTCCCACGGGAAACCGACTTCAAACCGAATTTAAAAAAAACCCGTGGTAAAAAATACCCTTCTTGTTATTCTGATGTATAACCTATAATACTGTAAAGTTTCATTCAAATCCGTCCAGTAGTTTTTACGTGAAAGAGTAACAAACATCCATACATCCATAGATACAAACTTTCACGTTTATATTACCTATCAGTAGGAGTCATGAAAGTATGTTTTCGTTTGTTAGGTATCTATCTAAATTCATAACAAATCTGCATTTATCTAAATTCATAACAAATGGTTACTTATAACTTATACAACATCTTTACGCATATCGACATACCTATAGTTAAACGTTTCTAGAGTCTCATAGCCGAAATTCGTGATTACGTTTGACCCAAAAACTCTTACAATACCGACCATCTGTTGATTGAGTCCACGTCTCGACTCGAATGCAATTTCTCCAGCAAAATGGCGCCAATGTGACCACCATTTTGGAAATACTGGTTGCTGGATTTGGAAGTGCATTGGTGAATACATTTAACGATACCTGTATTTAATATTACAACATAAAGTATGTTGGATAAAGGTATATTATTGTAGGCAGGTTTGTATTGAACCGACTCAGTAGTAAAAATCGTTTAGGAGCATGTACTTATAGAAGGTACGTAGGTACCAAGTAATTTTTAAAATCGGGTTGATTTTGGGCAATCAAGACACGTCAATTCGCTACTGACATACCTACATCAGCCTATTGCCTTGGATAGCACAACGTCATTGTTAATTGACTCACAATCAAACTCTACCTTTTAGTAAATCTCCATATCAAAATACCTTTAGATGAAAATGGTAGATATCCATCTATGTTCATACATACTTACTTGTTTAGTTATTTTTTTTGTACTTTTAGTAAAATGTAGCACATGATTACCGAGTGATGTCAAAGACCTTTATCCTGTATTAGGTCGTCTGGCTGGACGCACTGCCTTGTATTGATTTTAAACCTTTGGCAGACGGCCGGCAGCACCTATACCACGCTCTGCGGTCAAAACTCCGCAAAGCAATTTTCTAGTTAAGGTTATTTATCAATAAAAGAAAATACCTACCTAATAAAAATTTCGCCACTCAAGACTTTTAGTAACAAGAGTTGGTATGTAAAATATAAGGAAATAAAATAACGATCATTAAAAAAAATGCAGTGACCTAACTTGCTACTAAATATCCTAATCTTACCTACGAAGAGTAAAAATGTATTTCATGTTTTCAATGTGGTGTAAACCTTTTTATAGTTATTATATCAGTTGCTTTAGCTTTATATTTTTACGGTGTTTGTTATTTATTCTTATCACCCAATCTCAGGAGCCTAGGAAATTATACCAAAGTAAAATCGTTTAAATATTAAAAAAACAGGGAACACTATGAACCGGAAAAAGAAATTATTAGAAACGGAAGCGGATAACGCATAGACCATGAAACATAACAACGGTTTGTTAACAAGAAGAAGATATCTATGATACCTTAACGTTAACTAGGTGGCGCTGACGAAAGGAGAATGACAGAGCCGTCAATATTAACTACCTGACAATTATCATTTTAAGCATACTAAAAAACTTCAAGGTAGGTTGGTACTTTAAAAACATTGCAAAGAAAAGATCTTAACACAAAGTACCTACTCAATGTATGAAATGTGCTGTTAGCTTAGGTTTGTAGTTTAATTGAAAGTCATTAACGCCACCTAGATACGGTGTCAAGTAGGTATAACCATGTTTTACAGTTAAAATCATTTTTTGCACTACGGCATTTGCATTTTTTGCTTTGGCACCCGTCGTAACTTATAAGTTTTGATTCATATTTTTTTAGTATGTAATTGTTATGTAACAAACATTTCAAAAACACTTCCTTTCTTTCTGTAGCCGTGGGGTAAAACTAAATCTATACTAATATTATAAAGCTGAAGAGTTTGTTTGTTTGTTTGTTTGTTTGTTTGAACGCTCTAATCTCAGGAACTACTGGTTTGATTTTAAAAATTCTTTTTGTGTCGAATAGACCATTTATCGGGGCAGGCTTTAGGCTATATAACATCACGTTGCAACTATAAAGAGCGAAGAAATAATGGAAAATGTGAAAAAAACGGGGAAAATTATTCATCCTTGAGAGCTTCCGTTGCGTGCGCTGTTAAAAACGGTTCTAGATACCAAAAATATATGTACGAAAGAACTAAGGAAACTTTTTACCGCGGGAAAACTTCGCATTCCCACGGGAAACCGACTTCTACGCGAACGGAGTCGCGCGCGGCCCCTAGTAGGTATATATTTGTTAGCTTGTATCTTCTCCACTAGATAGTATTTATGTTTTTAATATGGTTAGTCCACAACAATAAGATAGTCTGTGCTTGTAACACCAACATTGAAACAAAAACAAAGTTAAAAAACAATACAACTCTTTCTTTTATTTCAACATATACGGGACAAATATAAGATCATAAAATTTTTAATACGTTTAGGTATTATTATTGTTGTTACTTTTATAGGGTATTCCGCATTTTTTAATTATGAAGTTGTTCAACGATATCGATCAATACAATTCTGTAAAGTTGGCAAGCTTGAAATGCGCCAACCAATAGGGTTCAAGCAAAATGGGACTAATGATGTACAAGTGGTGACCTTGTTTTTATCGATGTTTTTATTTGTTACCATATACACAATAGAAATTCGCGTAATTGCTACAATGTTTTGTAAAATACAAATTAGACTCTTAAATTAATCTCCAGACAGATACGTTAAATGCAGAGCGAGCTACAACTCCTGTGCAAATGTTTATTAGTCAACACACAATGGAAAAGGGAAGTTAGATAATATTATGTAAGTAATTATGTATCCTGCCTGAGGTACCGTTGTGTGTCTTGTTAGCGGCAAATCTTTTATTTACGAAACCATTTGTTATAAATTATCGCCCTTTGTATGTTTTGATGTACAAAAAATAAAAAGACAAGACAAAGTAAAAATACAAAAAAGAAAGGACAAAGTATAAAAAGAAGTACAGGACATTGATGAATCAAAGTTGTATGCTTTTTTAATACTATCCATATCCTTTAATTTGTACCTACCTATCGTTTGTTCGTTTGTGGCCCGGTGATTATTCATATACCTTATATATTATGTAGGTACCGGCGGTTATACTATACGTACCTTATTTATTTCTTTATATTTCGGCGCCCTAAAGTATCAGCTAGAAGTTTTTAGTTGAAAACCTGTTGATGTGATATGCTATTATACATACAATTTTATTATAAATACTCATGCCTCAAAATGGTTCCACTGCTGGAGGAAAGCCACCTTACAAATGTATAATTTATCACAAAAGCTTGCCCGTTTTGAAAAATCTCACTTTTTTAAATCACTATTAGTCATAAAGAAGTGTCGCAATGCAGTAAAAATTATCGATATCGAAACATTTCTCTAGTAGTAGATGCACAACACTAAATACCGGCTTCGTTGAATTGAAACTGCGAAACGTTCGTTGATTATTCTTCTAGCAACCACGGTAAAAGTACGTGGTGCGTGCGGAGCAGATTATATTTTAGTGATAAGTAATTTATTGAATTCTTACAAACAAAATGAGGGAAATCGTGCACATACAAGCTGGACAGTGCGGCAACCAAATCGGTGCTAAGGTAAGAGTTGATTCTTTTGTTTTATTAACCGATTGAAAATGGAACGTACGCGGGCGGCCGGCATTTTGTGACGCTTGAAATCTCCATTTGAAAAGTAGAAATTCGTTCGTATTTTGTTTAGTTCACTAGTCCATTGCCGTATTAAATGGCTTTCATCGTCTAATAATTCAAGAAAAGCTGTTTGATTATAGATTTTCTTAGGGTGTGGCCTTAATTTGCATCTTGCATTCGTCATACATTTTGAGCCAACTGTTCTTTTTGTCATTGTCGTTTTGTGTTTATCACTCTGATAACTACTTACCAAGTTGATTACTTATTATAGGGGCTAAAAAAATCAATTTAGTTTTTTTTTTGTATTGGTCTACTGACGTTTATCTAGGCTGCCGGCCGCCACCTAGCGAAAATTCCACGTGTTTCGGAGGACGTCATCGTTCGTTAGTCATCCATTGACTTTCCATATAAAAATAGTTGATTTATCATTGTTTTCGCGAAATTCAATTGTTACGGCACTTTAACGACTTATTGTTAACATTTTTAAATTCTTTTTTGGTACTTAGGTTGATGTTTATCATAAGTGAAGCGATATCGCTCTTTATTTATCATACATTTTATCTAAATTTTATTGCATTCATATCACACCTATACTGTAATCCAGAATTTAAATGAAGCGTCTAGCTAAAAACCGTTAAAATACGTTAGGTTTTTTTTGTAAGGGCTCACCAAGGCCAAAGCGCGCGCGTATGGTGCGTCCTGCGATAAGGGAGAACGCGCCAATCAACGGGCGTCGATTTTGAAATATAAAAATAATAATTTAACGGTTTCGCTATTTAAAGACGTTGTTTTGTTAGGCAGTTACCTTCTACGTTTATTGATTTTTTTCGTATAAGTTTGATTGAATATAATTCGTTGACTACATATGATAGTAAAATTTGTAATTAAACTTCTTGTTATTTAGGAGGAATCCTTAAATTAGTGCCTAGAATGTGAAATTAAATTGATATCTATTACTCTCGTAGTATCATGCAATTCAATTCTAGCATACCAGATACAAAAAAGAAAATCACTGAATGCTTAGCAATTTGTCTTCTTGGCCTAATAAAGTTGTAAAGTAAACTGATTAATTGAAGGATGGATATCTTATACTTAACATATCTATCTTAATTTATCGTGTAAAACTGAGGTTTACTGTTCTTACCAGTCCGGAAACTTAGAAAAAAATCATTCTGTCCGCTTTGAAGCATACCTAATTGTAGGTATCAATTCATATTCTGAACTAAAACTTGAATAATTTCAAATATATAAACAGGCCACAGAGACTACATTGCTTTTTTTTGTACCTATACATAATATATTTTTGATCAATTTTTAAGACTCGTCGGTCGGGTTAGGCAAATATCTCCCAAAAATTGCTGAAAAGCACTGGTTACACCAACCATTGGAAAAAAAAGTAATAATATCGTACCACTCTTGCACGGTCGTCGTTTCCGCGTAGTATAGAGCAGTATCGAGCTAACTGCTGTTGGGTCATCGCCCTCGCCTCTTCCGAGTTGAAAATAACTAACGAAACCTATTCTGTTAATGTTGTGAAGAGTTTGTCTACACTTTTATAACCCACTGTATGGGGCTGATGTTGCAATCGTGCCCGAAACGCTTTGAAGTCAAAATTAACTGCAGTCTATTTAACTTTGTCCTACATTTGGATACGAAGCATATAGCCACATAGCGCATTGCGGTTAATCTAAAATGCATTTTTATCGCATATTTATGCGTACCGTCCTTACATATCTGGCGTACGTGACTGCACCTACCTCCTAACATAGAGATTAAACGTAGTTTTATATCGATAGATCCCAAATCGAGATAATGGTAGTTAACTGTATTAGTTCGTGCTAGTCGACGTTTTTTCTTACTACATTAAATCAACCTAATCATGCCAATTTACGTGGTAACTAAAGCGTGGGATTGTAGTTATAAATGTAGACTTACCTACTCATTTAGCAGCCAAATTGTGGTCACGTAACATATTTAATTAAACCAAGGTATGCTATTTTCTTATCTAAAATCTGCAATAAGAACTAAGAATGACAGACCTTGGAGAAAGTGTCGCCTTACATGTTTCAGAGACTCTTTATTTTTCCAGCGATAAGTACCCATACCTACTTTGGCTACTTGCCAAGATACTGATTAAAACAAGACTGAAAATGTCTTGTGATATCATGGGCTGAAGAATTCGTTTAATGCAGTTTTAGACGAGTTTTCACATAAAAAACAGGAAGTTATTTCCTTGGATCATCCATGTAGGCATGTTAAATGGGGCATAGTTTATGTATAGTAGATCACATAGTATGTACTTACATGTGTGCTTAAATGTTTCAATTAAAAAGTAGGTAGTTACTCGCTCAGTCTCTCATAATTGGTATCGCGTTTGTCAACTTTCACTCCAAACGAGACTAAGCTTTCATTACGTTTACCTTTTACCGGCTATTTATGTAAATATCACCAAAATGCTAATTATATGGACTGTGAAACAAATTACGTTTTTACAGAGAAATGTAGCATTTATTTTTTCATACATCAACAGTTATGTAGAGCAATTAGATAGTCTTCGTCGATTTGTGACAGAAATTTTAAGTAACTATAATAATAGGTAATTATTTCTAGCCGAGAAACTACGTAATCTTCGATCTTTCATTATGAATAAGTCAACTGAGTTGATGGATTGGCGATAAGCACTCTTATTTTAGTGATTCAATTACCTAGCTAGACACAAAAGGCTTTCTAATCTCGATTAAATGTAAAGCTGTATTATTTGCATTCTAGATTTGTCTCGCCAATTCGTGCATCGCCATGTATGTATAGAAAGTTAAGTTATATCGGATTACGTACCAGTATGAATCATTTAGTTGTGGGATCAATAAAGAAAACGGCCGTGAAAATATGGTAATAAGGCATTGTCGATGCGGGTGTAGATTTATAGTTTGTAGCATCCTCGGTCGCTATAGAAACCAGACAATGAGTCATCCCGTGCCAATACGCTCCCCTAAACTCAAACTTGGTTCGTAGGTGTATTTATGTTGCAACTAATTTTCGTTTGCCTTGTTACAGTTCTGGGAGATCATCTCCGATGAGCACGGCATCGACCCCACTGGCGCCTACCATGGCGACTCTGACCTGCAGCTGGAGCGCATCAACGTTTACTACAATGAGGCCTCCGGTGGCAAGTACGTGCCCCGCGCCATCCTCGTGGACTTGGAGCCCGGCACCATGGACTCTGTCCGTTCGGGACCTTTCGGACAGATCTTCCGCCCCGACAACTTTGTCTTCGGTCAATCCGGAGCCGGCAACAACTGGGCCAAGGGACATTACACAGAGGGCGCCGAGCTCGTAGACTCAGTACTTGACGTAGTCCGTAAAGAAGCAGAGTCCTGCGATTGTCTTCAAGGTTTCCAACTCACACACTCACTCGGTGGAGGCACCGGCTCAGGAATGGGCACACTACTTATTTCCAAAATTAGAGAAGAATATCCCGACAGAATAATGAACACATACTCCGTAGTACCATCGCCAAAAGTGTCAGACACAGTAGTAGAACCTTACAATGCCACCCTCTCAGTTCACCAACTCGTAGAAAACACAGACGAAACCTACTGTATCGACAATGAGGCTCTGTATGACATCTGCTTCCGCACGCTGAAACTTTCCACACCCACGTACGGCGACTTGAACCACCTTGTGTCGCTAACCATGTCCGGAGTAACGACGTGTCTGCGCTTCCCCGGTCAGTTGAACGCCGATCTGCGCAAGCTGGCCGTGAACATGGTGCCGTTCCCGCGTCTGCACTTCTTCATGCCCGGGTTCGCGCCGCTCACGTCCCGCGGCAGCCAGCAGTACCGCGCGCTGTCCGTGCCCGAGCTGACCCAGCAGATGTTCGACGCCAAGAACATGATGGCGGCGTGCGACCCGCGCCACGGCCGCTACCTCACCGTCGCCGCCATCTTCCGTGGCCGCATGTCCATGAAGGAGGTCGACGAGCAGATGCTCAACATCCAGAACAAGAACTCGTCGTACTTCGTCGAATGGATCCCCAACAACGTGAAGACCGCCGTGTGCGACATCCCGCCACGAGGCCTCAAGATGGCCGCCACCTTCATCGGCAACTCCACCGCCATCCAGGAGCTGTTCAAGCGCATCTCGGAACAGTTCACCGCTATGTTCAGGCGCAAGGCTTTCTTGCATTGGTACACCGGCGAGGGCATGGACGAGATGGAGTTCACTGAGGCCGAGAGCAACATGAACGACCTGGTGTCCGAGTACCAGCAGTACCAGGAGGCCACCGCCGACGAGGACGCCGAGTTCGATGAGGAGCAGGAGCAAGAGATCGAGGACAACTAAGCGCCAGCGCACACGTCTATCACTGACCGCGCCCACCACCGCGCGGCACTTCGCTTACATACAGTTTTATACTTTTTACAATACGTTTTGAACGCAATTTCGATTTAATTTTGTTCAGGATTGTTATCAGGAATCATGAAATTGCATTTACATTCCCCAGTTTTAATTGAACGAAGGGCGGCTCTCTGGGACGTTTATCTAGGATAAATACTCCCCTTGCACGGACGTGACTCTTCGATTGACCATCTCACGGTGCTGTGAATACTTTGATGACACAAAAGAAAGGATCTTTTTATAAGGCTGAATTTGATTTAATACCTAAGTTAATTATATTTTGTTTGTAACCAGTGTGATGCGTTATGTTGGCTTTGTTACCAACTGATAAGTCGTACAAGTTTTCGATGTCGATCAAAGTTTTTAATTATTGTATTCCGGCTGGTGAATAATAAACTACAATGATTTTATAACTAGGTATACTTTTATTTCATTGATGCATTCCTCTATCGGCTTATAAATAGTTTATTACAGAATAATGTTTGAATTGTAACTTCCTATCTAAAGTAGTTAAACATTATCAAATATCTACTAGGTACCTAAATATATGTGCGCTAAACAAATGAGTTTACGTACTTGGAGTAGTTATTTTTTTACCTTAATTAGGAATTAACTTACATTATGGTAAGGCATCCGTCAGACATCTCTGAACTATGCGTTTTGTTTTTCGTCGGCTCTATAGAAAAATTTAATGAAACTAATTAAAATTATTGATACAAATAATACCTCAAGCCGGTCAATATAGTAAATAATCTAGATAACGAAGTAGGTAACGCTAAATACCATAATCGTCATCAACCGAAAGTGCAAGTCTTAGTCTATTCTAAATTATCTTTCATTCCAAATTGACATTCCCTGATATGCTCTTCAATCATTCTTGCCGTTTCCTCGTTGATTCTGCCAACTTTCTCCAAAATCTTCACCAAGTTGCTGAGACTGAACAAAGGCTTCACTTCGACGCCATTTGCTTTTAGCACACTAGCGCCACCTTGGTCGCGATCGAGAACTACAACAGCGTGTGTGACCGATAGTCCCTCGCTTCGTAATGTTTGTACAGCTTCAAGCAGGCTGCCGCCAGATGTCACTACGTCTTCGACGACGAGGCATCTTTGGTTGGGTTGATAGACGCCTTCTAGTATTTTCTTTGTGGCGTAGAGTTTAGTTTCCTTTCGCTTCATGATCATGGGAGTGTTGGTGTTGACAGACATGACGGCTGCAAATGGCAGGGCGGCATACGGGACCCCACACAGCAAGTCGTGCTCTATTCCTGTCGCCAACTTTTGTAGTTCCACTGCAACTGCTTTCTATAAGAAAAAAACATTTTTTTTCATGGAATCAATAAGTTTAATTGAGATACGCAGTATGGCTGACTTATATGTGGCTGACTTATAAGTAGCTGACTTATTTCAGTCAATGTACCTACCTACCTACCCTAATAAATAAATAAATAACGGTTACTTTTGATTATTTGAATTTCAAATGACTTACTACATAATTGATATATTTTTATGTTCTAATGTTTTAATTATTTCGCAGAGCAGGTAATGTTAAGTGAAAAATAAATTAAATATAATACTTACCTAACTGCGCAACGTAAACTTTGTATATGTATATGTGTTCGTAGGTAAATATGTGACGCATCATCCAATAAAATGATGAAATATTGCAATTTAATTTGAACTTATGGAATCTGGTATATAGATAACTTAACAATGAAGGTCTAATTTTATGTATTTAGGTTTGTATAGTTTTGATATTTAATACACGTTTAATAAATAATTGTATTACTGAGTTACAACTAACTCGTTCAACTAAGGTTCGTTGGTCGTACCTTTAATGTAAAATATAAATGGCTACCTACCTACTTATCATTTTAATCTTTTTAAATTTAAAACTTGATCAATAAAGATAGACAAACAGCGACCAGACTGTTAATGGAAAAAAACTGATCTTACAATCCTAAAAGCGAATGCCAAACAGTAACATAAATTATAGTAAATGCATTTAAATGACAGTTCTAATCTTGATTTTATAGATAGGTAGGTATGTAGGTTTTATTTGTATTATACGTTTTAAATGCCAGGGCTCCTATATCTGCTTAAAGACTTCAACAACACCACAACGATTTAGTGTAATTTAATTCATGCATAATTGATTTTAGCAATTTAATGAAAAGAATGAAATTATATTTAGATCGTTGCATCTTGTGATGGGTTTCGGTGTGAATTAGCTCTCTGCTCGCGTTTTCCTGATTGAAATCTTAAAGGTTTTGAGTAGGCCGGCAACGTTACTTAGAAATTTCGATAATTAAGGTCCCTACAGTGGCGTAACAATAGGGTGGCAAGGGTGGCAAAATGCCACGGGCCCCCGACCCAAGGGGGCCCCCAAAGCTCAAAAAAAATTTTTATGTTGTATCTTAGTTGATTTTATTTAATGTATATTTTTAAAAGTTCTGTTTATAGGTATAATCCAAAGTGAGACAACTAAAGACTATAAAAATTGCAATTTCAATTTAATCGATAAGCATTTCATTCAACCAACCTAAACAAAAAAATGTTGATTCATTTTTAGAGATGTAGGTACACGTACTCGTGACAAGTAATTTAACGTATTATGACCATCCAAAAACTGTCAATCAGAATACCAGTAATTTCACATCTCTATTCTTTGAACATATTTTATCATCTATTCTTTGAACATATTTTATCATTTTTCAACACACTTGCTCGGAAAGCTCGCATTATTACATCGTTTTTAGGGGCATAAACCGACCTATTACAGACTCGTACATAATAGGTAATATTACACACTAGTGCGTACTAGAATGATCACTACAAAGTTAAGGTAGTGCCTTACTGCAAGTTATCTGCTAGTAAACAGAGAATTTTCAATTTGGTGGGGTAATACAGTTTTTTTTTTGTAACAACAAAGAGGTTTTCTGCCACTCAATAAAATAATATTTTTTCAACACACTTGCTCAGAAAGTGAGCCTTAAAACACAACTGAAAATCCATTTATATATTTAGAATAAATAAATGTGTCCATATTAGAAAAACAAACATTTATTATCATCAAATTATTAATAATAAACAGTAAAAAAGTATACAGGGCGTCCCAAGACTACGGTACATGAAGGGAAAGTACCTTAAATTAGTATATAGGATATTTTGCTGAAAGAAGACTTTATTTTATTTTTTAAACTAAGTAATTCTGCATTTAAGGGCCATAGCCCTTAGTGGGATATAACGGGTGTAAAAAGACCACTTCCGAAGCCTGAAACCATGTATTCTTGAGCCTCAATAGTAACTAAATTCACTTACAGCATACCCAGAAAACTCAATTTAAAAAAGTTATTAAGGACTGAAAAGTCATATTCACCGCTTGAAATCATCGCTCACACATCAACTGTCGGTTCAGGTGCCATTATTTACATTGCAAATTAAATTAAAACCCTATCGGGTAAAAAAAAATTTTTTTTTTAATCATAAAAAATTTTTTTTTGCTCAAAACGTAACCAGTACCCCTCCAGCAATGCCCAGTTTTTGTTTTCGGAAGCAGTTCTTTTACACCCAGATTACTTACAACGTGTAATTGAGAACGCTAAAATGCTCGAAGTTTATTAAAATTGAGCTAAGTACCTACAACGTGACGATTCTTTCTGCTGATACCATCCGGGCCCCATCATAAGAATTTGCCACGGGCCCCCGATGGTATAGTTACGCCACTGGGTCCCTATTATAGTTCTGAGTTTCATAAAATTTTGCACGAATACGCAGATAAGAAACACCATTTTCTTCTCTTGATTATTTACTCAATCGATCTTTACTTAATCCTTAAAGGTGGTCACGGAAGAGTCAGTTAGTTACCATGATAGCGGGGTGCGAGATGACGACGCGCAGGTCGAAGTAGATCGGCGTGCGCCGGCCCAGCTTGGCCTCGATGTCGCCGAGTCGCACTGCGCCCGCGTCGAACAGCCGCACCGCTAGCTGCTCCAGTTCACTCATCTGGAGACCATACATTACTAATATATAATGAGAAGAAAATAAGTAATAATAAAAGAAATAAAAACCTATGTGTGGTTTAAAGATGACCTAAAAATGTTGCAGAAATAACTTAGCTATGAACTTACACCCCAATTATTTCAAATCTTCTAATAGATTCATATAATGACTGTAACTGTTAATTTGATATTGACACAAAGATAGATAAATCTTAATTATGATTGTATAATTTCGAAAAGTGCCGAGAGTTTTTTCCGTTAGCTTTTTCTCTCGGTCTACTACGGCCACTGCTGATGTAGGGGTGTCACGTGACGTTTTTTTTATTTTTGATTTTATGCTTTTGACAATGTATAAGAGATTAGTTTTTAATCCTACATACAATAAAGTAATTTCATTTCATTTCATTTCAAAGCGATTGAGTTAAGTCAACTTTATTAATTATGTTACCAAGCAATACCTATAAGTATCAATTACGTAAGTTGTTATAAATTAAATCTTAAACGACTTACTTATATGCTAAACTGTTGTAAAAATCCAAACTTTACAACTAAGTACATTTTATTATAAGAAAAGACAAGTAGTAAGGTAATATGGAATTGCATATTCGCTTCTACATTAAAATTCACTTTTGAAAAATGTATCTTTTTAAATGTAAATGTGGCTTTTATTCTAATTTTATGTATGAATACGCTATAAATTCATATTTTATACGTTTTAATGCTTCTGAATTGTAAGTTAAGAATTCCATTCAATAATTTTCTTTTAAAAATATCTAAGTATAAAAAATTTTTTTACCATAAATAATTGGGGTGTAAGTTCATACCACGTTTATACCTAAATTTTTTCTGCAACATTTACGTGCTCAACTTTTAACCACTCAACCAGGTTTTTATTACTTCAACCCCTAACTTTGGTAAAAGTATACTATACTACTTATAAGTTATAATTGAGTACCTATTTACTATAAATCTTTAGATACAACCTAAACCATGACCTCGTGATTTATCAAGCTATCTATCGTTATATTATAAAGCGGCAAAATTGGATTTTAAAAACACTGGAACTACAAAAAATATTTTTTCACCTGTAGAATGGCACGCTATCAGACAGTGACATAGCTACTTATTTCCACGCGAGTGATGCCCCGGGCGGAAGGCTAGTTACATCATAGGTATCCACCCAACCATTCACTAACATGACTTGACACAAACCACGGCAGGGATTCTAGAACTTGACACTTTAATTATAATTTATTTATATTTACATTAGATTCATAACATATTTACTTGTTATTGGTATTGGTTCAAATTAAATGTTAAATGGCAATAACATTGACGAGCTATGCACGCCTACCTGCGATGTAGGTTTTTGTTTTTTTTCGTACTTAACCAACTTACGAATTAAGTAGAGCATGTATTTACCTGAGTGTGACTACTTACTTACTGTTGTTTTAAAAGGTCTTTTATTAACGATGAAGTCCCTTTACCACATTTTTTAGTTAATGTATATGCTATTCTTTAGTTGAGGTATGTATTAATTTAATTGCACAAGAACAGATTTGCAGCGGAATAGCAGTTTCCTTCTAGAAAAATCAAGAATGACGTAGATGTAACGAAACGGAAATAGAATTATTAAGTAGGTACCTTAAGGTTTAGACGAACTTGTTGACAACCAATAAAAAATCCACTTGAATCACATCCCACCACTCACACCAATTTCACAAGATTAAACCAATTTGCACTCAGCGGAGAAATACTAAAATGTTGCTTTCCAATGTCTCGGTAGTTTTTAAAAAATCAGACGCTTCCGGAAAAGTCTTTGGCGGGAACTGACGTTTGACGTTTCTATTTTTTTTTTAATTGATTGAATTATTTGAGGTCCACGCGTTAGTGTGCGGCCGTCGTGGGCAACTGAGTGTACAATGACCATGTTAAAATTTATATATACTTAATGGAAGTACGTATATCGTCTGCGGAGGAATCACTGCTCTAGCAACCCGGTTTTGTTGTATTAAATTACATATTTTATTCCATTCGATGTAACCAAATTCCATTAGAAGATTGTAAAAAAAACAACATTAAGTGACACTTGTAGGTCGTTCTTTGCTATACTTTTATTTGACCTTAACAAGCATAACTACTTGCCTTTTAATAGTTAATAAAATTAATATATTGTAGTTTTTGTTGTAAAATAAAGGTTGAGTTAGCTTATAAAACAAAAACTTATCATCTTATTATATTCTAATTAGATTTTATTAGTGACCGCCCGCGACTCCGTTCGCGTGGAAGTCGGTTCCCCGAGGGAATTAGAAGTTTTCCCGCGGTAAAAAGTACCCTATATGTTATTCTGATGTATACATAAGGTTATAACCTATATTACTGTAAAGTTTCATCAAAATCCATCCAGTACTTTATACGTGAAAGAGTAACAAACATCCATACATCCATACTCACTAACTTTCACGTTTATAATATCTATTAGTAGGATGTAAGTACCTAGGACATCATATTTAAGATTATCACAATAGGTAAAACAAAATGTGTACATACCTTAGTACAAATCTAATAATTTTGTCCATCCTTGCAGCCCGCAACCACAGATATTTTGCTTTCCAGCTTCAATACTTTCTTCATCAAGTGAGCAAATTATCTTTCTTATAACAGCATACAACAACAATTAAGATTAAAATGTTTATAAACTAACTATTTACCGATATTGTTAAAGGATATGAGTCAAACCTAGGTCAAAATGTTATTAAAAAGTACTTATATAACGAAAAGTAAAATAGTTTAAAATGGAAAAAAAACCTTTTTTTATTGCGGGAGTTGGTAAGTAATTTAAAGAAAAAATACTTACTTGATTTTAAGGAATATGCAATTATTGAATTCAGATTAAGCGTTGTAATAGCTCATGTAAATAGTTTAAAGGGTCGTTACAAGAGTGTCATACATAAGAGGCGATGTAAGGGTGCTTTGAGGTACCCTAAACCTTAAGATAAAATCAGCAATGACATCAGTGCAAAAAGGTAAATTCTATTATGAAATATTTGCTGAAAATGTGGAACTTTTCAACATGGCTTTCAAGAGCAGATTGCAGGTATCCTATTCGTAAAAATCTTATACAAATTTTGGTACTGCCGAGGACTAGATTTCATACAGAAATGACTATTCTCCTTTCATACTTAATAAGTCTGAACTAGTTTATCTAGATACAGCATTATTTATACGACTTTAAACTAGTAATAAACGTTGATCTTTCACACCAATAAATTGGTACACACACATCGCATTTACTTGGAATCACCTATAAATCAAACATGTAAGTAAGTATTTATAAATTGTTATGTTCCTACCTATCATAGGCGCGTCAAGAAACTTACCTACTTAGTCAATATATTTTTTTTGTATTTTTTATTTTACTTTTGCTGTTAATATAGGTTAAAGCTTTTAAAGGCACATCTAAGTACCTAACTACCTACTTAGCTACCCACTTATGATATGCAATAACCGAGGTGAGGGTCAAACAACTAGGAGCTAAATACCTTAGAGTACCTACTTACTGCATCTTTTATCAGGATTTGTCTGCAATAATAAATACACTAATTATAAAAATATTTAATTGATAACGTCCATCATCGCAAGTCGACCACTACAACCTCTTGTTTGTTAAACCGAGAACGTTTCACAGTCATATTAGGTATGTAAATGAAACAAAGAATTACTGTTCTTATTTTTCTACATATTTGAAGCGTAAGTATACATGCACATATTCTTGGTCGGGATATATATAGATATCTAAGAAAGCTGAGTAGGTACTTCATTTGCTTAAAAACATCTCTTAACTTGGTGACTAAGAAAAGACAAATGAAATCCCCATTGTAGAAGGGTAGCCAAGTATATCTTATTAAAAATAAACTTAACCAAATAACCAATATCTGTCTCGGAAACGGAAACAAACAAAAAAACTTGGAATACCTCTCCACCGAAGAGACGCGTCGGCCAGGAATAGATGGCGCCCTCCACTCGCTACACTCACCGTGACGTGAGATTTATTTGAACAGAAGAATGGTAAAATAAACAGTTTCTATCATTTTGGAAATGTTCATTTTAAATACCAATGTAATCCTCCACTTACAATTGATTAACGGGAATAAAATATGACAGAGCGCGCGTCTTTTGACAGCGTTCCGGAAGTAGTTGATTTTTTAAAAATATTTCTTGGTTAAGTTTAGCTTAACTTATACTTGAACAAATGTTAGGAAAATTGTGCAATATGAAACGAAAAAAGCAGCTTTTACGGAACTTTGACCTAATAAATCTGTTTTGTAGCAAATTTCGTGGATTTCCTACGATAAAACTGCTAAAAAGAAGTTCTTGTTTACACTAATAGCACATGAGTAAAGAAACTGAACAGAGACAAAGCTACATACGAATGCGCTGTGACAGGTACATCACTACAAGTGCAACGCGTGTGTGTGCGTGACCACTGGCCGCTTGTCACGTATGAGCCGAAACCGCTTCAAACTAGATCAGCCAGTGGTCAATCTCAGGGCGTGCAGGCGTGACGCGACGCTCGAACGTTGTGCGTGTTTTGTTTTTGTTTTCGACAATTTTATTGAATTTGTTGAATTGCTTGAGCAAAAATTTCGCGAATATTTTGATCTTCATATTAAAAATGTTAATATTGGTAATGACATATTAGCACGTTTGCAAGATTGTACATTTCATATGCCATGTGAGTGTTTCCCATTGGTTTATTTGAAAAAACTTTATATTAGATTTAGAATTTATCATTCGATTAAAAGACACAACAAATTATTAAAAACCAAAAGTAATAAAAAAAAAATATTTAGAGTATGTAATTTGTAAAAAAAAAACCTATTTTAATAAAAAAATTGAAAAAAAAGTACATTTATATTTTTAATTTATTCAATTGTGCCAACCCTACCAAAATAGGTATCAATTTTGCTAGCTCTTTAGAAGCTTTGTCTCTGTTCAGTTTCTTTACTCATGTGCTAATAGGCCGACTACCCCGGCCGGCCCAGATCATGTGTTTATGTTGATGCCCGCCTTTATGGTTCGATTAGCAATTTTTCTAAATTCAAACTAGCTTGCTACATGTTTAAATTATTCCTACCTACTATGCCCAAAGTAATGTCGTTTCGACGAATGACAACTGTAACGCCTTACAACTTTTATTAGCAATAACTGCACAAAGACATATTCAGACATCAATAAAATAAGCACGTGGATGGAATTTCCTGCGAGTTTAATAACTGCATTTGGATTAGATTTCTGTGATGTCGTATCTTGGCGGCCATTTTGGGTTAACGACATTTTTGGCGGGAAGCCAAATGAGTACCTTCACTAGGTTTAGATAGAAAATGTGGAATAAAATTAGTCTGATTTACTTTTATAGATAGATAGGTCGTTGATGGATCGTTTAATAAATAATGTTGAGGTTACCACTTACTTACTTTGTTAAAGGGTGTAAATCTATTTCTAGTTTTGAAAAAAAAGGCAATAAAAAAATACTTGCATATATTTGTAATTATTTATATATTTGTAACTCAAACATTGTTCGTTATTTTCTCCATTAATGATAAATGCTATTCACGATCTAAGATGGAAAACAGTTGGAGAAAGAAAGGAAAGAAAATGGTGTCTAGGATTCTCAGCGGACCGAAAACGGGCCATAGACAGAAAGACGGATTGCAATCTGATACGACGCTCAAACTATAGAATCTACATAACTTATCGGTAATATGTGCTTTTAAAGAAATTATATTATTTAAGCTAAGTTAATAAAAAAATTAAGTTACTCTTATAAAAAAATTGTGTATATCTGTCTGTCTATATCTGACTATGTATGTTATCTGATTATGTATGTTTTTATCTCATTTAGTTTTTAAAATTCAGATTTGAAATTAAAGCGGTACTTACATCGCTAGGAAAACTCAAATAAGTACATGATTAGAAAACAATGTGTTTGGGATCTCATATTTTACCTCAGGAAGTGGTGATCCCTACACGCCTCGAAAGGAAAGTGATTAAAAGGAAACCCCTAAACAATCACATTGCTTAGGTCCTTCTACTACTTCCTACCATATATAAGACGAGCGACCCGCCCACGCTTCGCAATGGTGTAATTTTGCCGACTTGCTCGCGAACCCTTGCATTTTAACTAACTAACTAACTTTAAAAAACTTTTTCTAAACGTTCTTTATTTACAAATTTAAATGAATAAATACCCTAAAATATGGAGAAAACCGCATTTAATCCGTTACGTACTTTAGGAGGAGTTAGCAGCCAAACATACAAACAGACAGAATTAGCGACTTGGATTTATACTATGGTAATGAAGAATCAATATAAAATAAAAACATAGACGAGTTGTAGAAACACTAGGATAGGAACTATTAGGAAACTTAGCCAATAAAACATGCAAATAACATTATTAATTTAAAATAAGAAAAAAATCCTTTTACATAAAAACGCGAGTCCTTTCTCTCTTCCCCTTTAAAAAAAGTACGCAAGCATTTAAGTATTTTTACAGCCAATTGCATATGAATCCTTTATCTTTTGTTTGCAATAGAATCCAAGACGTACTTAAGTATCTTAATAGCAGCGTTTAACCTTGTGAAGGGGTTAAATTTGATGTCCTGTCAATTTAACTGAGGTTTAATTTATTTCAACTTGGGGCTTTACTACCTATTACTTTAAATAGGCACTATCTTGGTTGTTATTTTTTTAATTAAGAAGAATGGTCCCAGCGAATAATGACGCAAATTCGTTTTTAGATAATTAAAATCATCGACTATTTTTTAGGTTATTTAATGTACGAAGTTAATTTTATTTTAATTAATAAAATTAAAATAAATAGGAACTAAATTAATTTTACTTCATTAAGTAGGTTTCAGGTAAACGTAAGTTGACTTTCTATCTTCTCTGTAACTTGTGTTAAAACTTTCATTTCATTATAAAATATATCATCGAATTAAATTTAAAGTGCAATTAATTTAGAATGAACCGTATTGCAAAACTGTAAATACGAGCTGCTGATAAAATTTAAAGTTTCATTGTCGCTGAACAGTGAATCATACTACGTCGCGGCAGTGTTGCCACTGCACTACGTTTGAAAAGGAGAGAATTCAGAAAAAAAATGTTTTGAACTTTTACCCAAGAAATACAAAAAATAATAATGAATTAGTTCTTTTTAAATGATATTTTTTATTACCTAACTTTCTTCTATGACTTCTATCACACTGAACTGAAACACACTTCATATTCTTTAGATTAACTAAAAAAATACAAACATAGATTCATGTAGTAATAGTAATTAAAAACATCCTAAAATGTTTCATTGGTTTCTAAATAATTGTTATTTTAGAATTTCTTTTGGAAGGAAGAGATGTACATCAACTATCTATGTGATGACGACTTGAATATACTTATAACAACGAAAACCGTTCGCGTATTGAATAAAAATGGACAGCTTTCATTCCCAACAAAAAAAAAGTTTTTATGTTTATGCCTAAAATATGAGGTAGGTATATTTAATGTATGTAGGTAAGCCAAACAATAGACCTAAAACATAAGTTAAATTTGGCCGTCAGTTCAATCCCTCTAGCTTATATTGAGCATTACTCTTACTCGTACACCTCCAAACTCTTTAATTCCAAACTTATTTGTATGTTTGCTACCTACTATAGCCAACAAAACGTCCAGTTCCCCGCAATCCCCCCAACCTGGCACCCCCGTCGTCCTCGCCTCGCGCGGCGGTCGACCGGCCGGCACTCGCCCGCTCGCACTCCCCGCCGGCGCCCGTGCCGACTTCGCGACTAGTTAGTTACAAACACACAACATGAGGGAGATTGTGCACCTCCAGGCCGGACAATGCGGGAACCAGATTGGCGCCAAAGTAAGTTTTTAATTTTTTTATGGAGGTATTTTGTTTTTTTTGTTGGTAAAAAAAATGTTCTATTTTCGAATACGAATAAGGGTTCGATTTAGATTTTTTTAAATGCAACTAACTACACATTTAACAAAATCTAAATCGAACCCTGTAATAGATAATTTAGATAAAGTTTTTTTTAAATTTAATGTTATGAAATTTGAACACGAAGAATTTATAAATTAATGGCTCTCTTCGCACCTTTCAGAAACCGTTATGATTCTTGAATTGAAAGTAATGTAATTTTATATGAGCTGCTTAATTTGAGTGGTTCTTTTTATTAACATACCTGCCTATTCAAAGGTAAATAACTTTTTGCAATAATGAGAGTGTTTAAATTAATTAAACATTTTACCAACTCGTCAAGCCAAGTCAGGTGCCTACTAGGTAGGCGTCTTGAATTGAAAAATACTGACAGTAGGGTGACCACTACCCTGCAGGAACCACGTCAAATGCCCTAAAAAGGCAGTTCCCAAAAACTCTGACACTAGATGAATATGTGCTGCAAAGTGCATATTTATCACACGATGAAGAAACCAATACCAATCAATATTAAAAAACTAACTCTTTTATACCTATTACCAACGTATCAATATTTAATTCTATTTTTGGCAATCGTTTGTTATGTTAAAATTATCTCCGCCTTATCATCCCCTAACGGTTTATTTGAACTTATCACTACTAGTCATTATTACTAAGTATTTAAACTGAATGATGTCATGTTGCTACAAGCTGGTGTGAGTCCCTACTTGTACAAGGAGCTTTGTGTAGTTACAATTATTATTCCAGACGGTGGCACTCCAACCAACGGCGATAATAGTGTATCATGTAGACTTGCTGATTTATTACTGCACACGAACATTAAGAAAAATGCTTACATCGAAAGAAGTTGCACTGTATTAACTCTCTTTTAAATATGGCCTCTTACTTAATGTAATTTCCATTCGAAATTTGATAATTCGAAAGTAACAGCAGCCACAATTGGCACTTATTAATACTTTCAATAATCAATAATTATTACCAATAATTGATCTCAAAATGAAGTAGTTAAATACTCCATAATTTTTTAAATCATCCTGTAACACAGGAAAATCATAAACAAAGCTACAATTGTGTATAAATATAGATATATTTCTCAGTATTATTGACCTTATCAAATAAATCTTGCAGTTTCCTTCCTTTGATTGTTCAAAATGTAATTGAACCGAAATAATAAGTGGGTCTGATGGCCACTAGAAAGCATATCGGTTCTCTTTGCTCTAATAAAAAAGTGCAAAAAGCGTACAATCGCGCCGCGGCACTAGGTATAAAATAAAACACGAAAGCAGGTGAATCATAAACATTTACCTAAGTTTTATTTTTTATTGACTTTCTCTCGGCTCAGTGGTTTTTGACCTTTGTGAAATTGATTTGACGTTTCGCCGAGATTTCAGATAGGAAAGGAAACGTCATCGTGTCAATTGTTTTGTCAAGATGTCAATCATCGTTTGGTTGAAAAATGAAACATAAGACTTATGTGTTTTTGTTGCGAACGTGATAGTCTCGTGTTCTACTTTTACTTTAAGCCGTATGATGATATATTTTTTATGCATGACAAGTCAGATAATGTAAACGAATTTTGAACAATACTCTTCCCAGTGTATTATTAAACAATTTAATTCCATGTTTAATAATAATGTTAACGTCGGTCATCTGTCGTTTACAGCAAGAGATTTATAAAACATGTTTTTCCCTTAGGGTAATTTTTAAACTTTTATAACATGTAATGTGGAGTCCCCCTCCCACTTGTTTGGCCAACGGAAATCATAATTA
This sequence comes from Emmelina monodactyla, assembly GCA_916618145.1. Taxonomy (NCBI): domain Eukaryota; kingdom Metazoa; phylum Arthropoda; class Insecta; order Lepidoptera; family Pterophoridae; genus Emmelina; species Emmelina monodactyla. Next base: position 904,834 of record OU745323.1, on the reverse strand, counting down.
GTAGATTCTTAAAAGTCACTGACTATCACTTTTACAGGTCGATTACCCAGATCGCCTGAATATTTATAAACTAGACTTAATTATCAATTGATGAGTTGGGAAAAAGTTGATTCTGAAGGTTTGAAGTTGATATCTTAGATAACATTATTCGTAAAAAGATGTCACATAATAATTGGCTTCAACTAGAACTTGCTTTTAATTTAAAATTTTTGCTTAGCCTGTCTGTCTGCAGTAAAAGAACAACAATGAACTCGTCACGTGCAAAATTTGACACGAAACCCAAGAATAATACAATTTTCTGCAACCGCAGGCAACGAAGCGTAGCAATTTCTGATTCTTTAACCCAGCCAAGCCACTATTAAAGACAGGAAACCAATATCAGCATAAATAGCCATCAGACATTAAAATAAAAAGCCAACCTAAGACTGTTCTAAATTCAAAAAACAGCCAATCGCAAATCGTGAATCACGCTCGCAGGGTGCGCGTGCGTTGAATACGACTCTGTGACAATGGCAACGCATCGCCATTTTGGATTCTATTGTCCTGTGAAATTATGAACAGCTGACGAATATCCGTTCTGACATTTTTATGGCTTCACCAACGCATTATGGTGTTAAAAGGTATCAATTATACTCATAATAGGGAAAAAAAAAATTCAAAAAAATGTTCTTAACATGGGGCAGTGCTGTTTAAAAGATGTTGATCGTTTAATTGAAATATAAGCTACTTTTATGATCATCATGAGACAGATAGTGGGAAAAGTTTGTATTTGTTTCAAGATTTCTATAATAGGAAGCAACTTCATGACTGAAGGCAAAAAAAATGCTTCGTACTCTTTTGTCTCAAACTTCCTAATGTCATCAGTTTTATTCCCGTCAGGAACAAATTGACCCTGAGACCAGTCCAGCAAAGCGTACATACAAATCGTTAATATAAATGTTTCTGGATCTGTTTTTATCGAGTTTAGTCATAAGTCTGCTTGCAAGCATATCAGACGTGTGTGTTTTTAAAATAATTAATTTCCTTCCTGCTGTGATTCAGAATCGGTAAGTTTTAATCGTTTTTCGATATTCCCAACTTATCAGTTGGTATTTCCAACTACAATCCGTATACATAGATTATAGGTCAGTCATAAGTAAGTATGACTGTGACTGAACAATTTTCCAGAAAGCAGTATTTAAAAATAGCACTAAACTTGTTTACTTTGCCTCACTACAATGTTTACTTTCAAACATAGTAAGTGGCAAATAATGTTGTGCTTCTTTTTCCTCGTCTAAAATAGATTTTTTTAGACAAAGGAGTCCTCGCATTTAGTATTAACCCCTTTTAATAATAAAAGGATTCAACAAAAAAATCTGAGTCACTTGTTCAATGAATAAACATCATTTGGGTTTATTTTCTGTCATTACCTGCTTACATTATTTTTTACTAGCTAATTATAATGTTATCATTAAAAACCATGTGTTTCTGTTTCCTAAAACGAATTCTATAGGTAATTACTTGGAAAATTTTATATCAGCCCAGTAGTATATTTATTGATTCCTGCACTTGTTTGACTTTTAAAATAGAACCAAATTAAAAACGAATAAGTAATTGCAGAATAACTAACGACTATTAGATGGTACTCCATACGTCTCTGCATAATTAATTACTTAATATTGACTCAGTTCTGACGTCCAATTTTTAAACAAATAAAAATGCATAACAACTTTTGTCATACTTACTTGCTTCTGTTTTTTTTAATATAAAATTGACGTATGAAGACTGAGTCATTTTCGTCAAATTTGCGATTACCACTTTCTTGCGCGGCGACTAATAAAATTTGACGAGAGTTGAGTCAACGGTTCTGTATTAGATTCTAGGAAAACTATAATTCAGTTGACATAAAATAGTTTAAGTAAATATGTTTCGAGAAATCTAATGTTATTATAACTTTGATTTTAACTTACCGGGAGAATTCACTTACTAACCTTTTTTGGCAGTTACTTGCCTTATCTATTTTATCCTTCCTAACCTACGATGCTAATATTTGTTGCCTACTAATTAATAAATCTACAAAATCTTCATCCTCGGCCATTGCCTACGTAACTTAAGTACAATATAGGTACTTAATAGCCCAAAAAAAACGTGCAGCTTGTCACATATTTAACTCTGACATTGCTTTGTTTACAATGTATGGAAACAACTAACTAACCCACTCGCGTAAATGTAGTTTGAGATATTTTCTTAAAAACGGTGCAAATCTACTTCCTTTCTCCTTTCGGTTTTGGCTGCGTGCCATCTCTTCCTCTTCATAAATTATTTCATTTATATACGAGACGTAGTAAATCGTACCTACTTACTCCCTACATTGATTCTAAACGTCATTTGAAACTGTTTAAGCTCACTTTCTATAGCACCCACCTACTGGTAGTATTATAATCATATTTAGGTACCTAGTTAATTTACTCTGAAGAGATTTTATGTTAGGTACAGGAAAAAGTTGCGTAGAGAAATAATGGAAAGGACAGCATATTATCTATAGCCGGGTTTAGTACACGTTCCTACTATCAAAACTATGAATTGGTAAAATACGTAGCTGGGTAATTTTACTTGTATTCCTTATTCGAAAAAAAATGTTCGTTCTTTACTATAACTACAAATGTGAATACTTGTCTAGTAGATAACTAGAGCTTCATATGTTTTCCTGTGAGTACGCAACGCTCAGAAGAGCGTTAATCCTGTTAATTTATAACATTGTTCCTTCGTGTCAAATGGTCAATTTCGTAAATTGCACTAATTTGGGGGTCGTCGTTCGTGTGCGCAAACGCGCGAGCGGAATTTATCCATAATTCTGGTACAGTTATAAAGAAACTTAAAGCTGATAATTTTATTTATTAAATACAGTTCTAATTTTGGTGGTAAAACCATGATTTTATCGCGTAGAGGACAACGTACCTACCTACCTACCAATCGATTTTAAATTTAATGACGGCCCAAATAAAGATCCTTTTAATAATTTACCGCTATCAACAGGAACTGTAGACTTTAGAACAGATAACTGCATATAGTTATGTTTTTACAAACAAACACTTCTAAGTTAGTTAGAAGGAAGGATGTTTATGCCCCATACATTTGAAATCACATCCGAAGCACGCGTGGAAGCTTTATATCACTCAACACGTATCAAAACATCTGTTCAACACCATATAGAAACAAGCTTGGATATGTAAGATGATCCTTGCGTTAATCCAGAATATACTTTATGATTATCTTTGTGTTGGTAACCTTGCATCGGGCTATAAATGCATTCTGTTAACGCTCGATCGCTTAGGTCTTATTTTAATAAAAACTTTTTAGTGTCACACTTGTTGCCACATAAAGCAATGCTCCTGCAGACTGGCCGAAAATAAAATGCAGTCGGATGTCAACGGCCAACGCACGATGCAACAAGAAAAAGTTTAAAGTTCTATTTTCAAATTGCACCGTCCTCGTGGAGAGACATCTTGAAACATGGCGGGAGGTGGATAAATGTAAAAATGTTACCGAACTGAAGAATATCAAACAAATTTATAGAAAGTTTTGCCTAACTACAATTTATTTATTAAGTTAGACTTTTTTGCCATTCGGATACAAACTATTTATTGATTCGGTTGGTTTCACGGTCATATCATATCCATATCTAGTTACTCGTGTTGACTTCGCAATGCGCTACTTCGTGGTCGAAGTATTTTAATCATCCAACCTTACTGCGCTAGTGTAAATTTATTATTTATTTCCATTAGAAAACTATACATTTACATACTGAGTAGCATTTTTATTTAGTTCATTCGCAAAGATTATTAATGTATTTGGGTTAGGTAACTAACTTATTTGAATTATGTATGAAGAAACTATGGCTATGGAAAAATAAGGGGTTACCTGATGTCCGAGCATAAATTAAATGTGTAAATAACACATAGGGTTAAATGAAATAGGTCAACTTTTAACTTTTTCTTACGCATTAGCACTTTCACTATCTTAACGCCGCCGAATTTAATCTAATTACAGAAGACTTTGTTTTATTCAAAAGTAGTTCTAATCTAACAGCAATTTGATGAGGTGTCTGTTATTAACTAAGCTTTCTCGTGGGAAAGGAATTTGCTGAATTTGCAAGTAACGCTTCGTTTTTTTTTAATTTGCAACACTCAATCTAACCGGATTATCATAGTGTTTTTTTTGCTAACTTTTCGGGTTCCTTTTTTAAATTTCTTATCGTATAGCTTCCCAAAAAAAAATTGAGGTTCAAGTAAAACTGTTATTAAAAACTTTTATTCAGGGTAAATTACTAACCTACCTATGTTATTAGACTACTACAGTATTAGTCATCGATCCCCAGCGGGCAGTCACCCTATTCCACGAAGAGTCCGTGGGCTTCCCGCACGTCCGTCGACCATCGGCCGCAACACGCCACTCTAATTACCTGCTAGTTTGTTCCGAGCTTTTTGACACATGCTCTAATCGATTTTTGAACGTTACTCTTTAAATAGGAAAGACTGAATGGATTTTTAAATATTATTTTAAACGTTCTTTATTTGAACTTTTCTGAAATTTGTTTAGGTAGGTAATTGCTTTCCTATATTAAACGTATTAGATCATTTTATTTAAAGTCAATATAACCTTAAATGAGCAAAGCCGGTCTAGGAGCCCGTATGAGTTCAATCCTACCAGCCTTTGTTGGATAGTTAAGTTTTATTGATAAATAACCGTTACAATGATTGAGATCTTCATTCAATCCTGAGATAGATTGTGGTGATGTGTTGTGGTGAGAGAAACTAGGTAACTAAACATAAAACTGCTTAAAAACCTACGGGAAGCTTTTTAATAAGATGTGTACCTTTTAATTTTAAGTACATAAAAACGGTTTATTTCATGCTTTAGTTATTGAATAAAGTGAATATATAGGTTCTCCGTTAGGTAGGTCATCAACATTAAGTTTTTCGTCTGATTTGACAGAGGGTCAGAGGTAACAAAATAAAAGTGAATGTCCTTAATTTCCTATTGACCACGGTGAAATTACTGTTTTGTGGCCCACTTTTTAATAATGATATGTTTTACTAATGACTGGGTTTGATAAGATTTTTAGGGCAGCCGCTTGCTTGGTTTAAGTCGGTCTAGTTAGCTTTAACTAGGATAAGATTTTTATCCAAATTATAAGTCATAGACACCTTATTTTAAGGCCATCAGAACTAAAGTAGGTAATTAGCCATAGTTTGTATTGTTTTTTAACACATTAATACCGTTATTATCACCAACAGCCTTTTGAATTAGAACTATGCCTATCTTTGTAATTTACCATCCCCAGTTTCACTTAACTTTAAATTCTCAATTCAAAAACCGGCGGGAAGTTGCCACCCGGAAGTTCTATAATCGATCGGATGTTTACCACCCTTTACAAGAACCATTCATTCTTTTCTTGTATTCTACAGAATACCTACTCCTTCATTCATTCGCTTCCACCTACTTCAGTGATAACATCCGTGGTTCATTATTTTCCGAGTTGTTATCAAAATAGTCACCCCGTTATCACTAACTCGTCATGGCATTTCTATTGAATGTGTGATTAACAGTTAATTCTATGAAGTTAACGTGATGAGTTAATTTATAATAATACAAATAGAAAGTAGATAATTTTTGGTACCTACAGTGACTTAAGTTAATGGTATTTATCAATATTAATTCACACTGAAGAACTAAAAAGATACTTAGTTTTAGTAAGAGAAGCTAACTTTTTTAGGTTGATCATTTTTTCAGATTATTATTCTCATTTCTTATTTTTTCAACCGACATTTACAATCAAATAAAAACTTTAGTTTTTTCTGACAATGTCCACTATCCTTTCTTTACTTTCTTTCATTCCACTTTTCCTCTTGTTCATAGTTCTGGGAGATCATTTCGGAAGAGCACGGCATCGACCCTGCTGGAGTGTACAAGGGAACCTCAGATCTGCAACTTGAACGTATCTCCGTCTACTACAATGAGGCCTCTGGTAAGAACTATAACCTCTGTATTTATTTTATCATATTTTTATAGGCAGAATTAGATTGGCATCCATAGCCAGGGTTTTCAAAATCAGCTGAAGACTGCGTACTGAAATATTTACTCTTCATTAAAATCAATGAAACTATTCTAGTCGGTAGACAATGGAGTTTCTATTTAACAACAGAAACGATGGTATGGTACGTATCAGCACAGTAAATCATAGTTGAAACGCTCACCGACTACTTGATTTGTAAGCGCAATGGTAACGCTCCAACGCAAAAATTAAAGGCCATGTCCAAACGGCGGCAAAGAAATTAACAACACAACACCATCACTTAGACAAAATAAACTTTAAAAGTACAAAAACAAGTTTCAAAACACTTTGAAACCACAATATTTGGCCGCAACCGGTACCCCAGCATTCCACAAAACAATTGTCCAATTACTAGATTAGAATAATAATTGCGGCCGCGAGACCGGGCGTCCTAACTAGTGTTTATGGGGTCATTGACCGTGGGTAGTCAAAGATGTTGTGAGTGGTTTACTGTGTGCTAACTGCTAGTTATGATGGGCTGGTTACAGGTTTTCTAATTGATGGGGAATGCGAAATGCGCGGGCTTATTAATTTTATTAGGAAACGTGGTAATTTAATCATGGAGATCAGAAATGAGATTGTAGGTCGGCAGGAAGATAGAATCAACTTAGGAAGGTACTTACCGACGTAGATCGTAGCGTTTCATTACTACACTTTAATATTGAGAGGAAACATGATTAGGCTGGTGTATCCAACTATTAGGTAATTACTTACCTAAGTTTAGGTATTTTTCATTGTCCTTTTTGAGTAGCCTGTTGCCTGCGTCTTTCCTATGTTCCTATTAGGTTACAAATACAAGCGTGCTACATATCCGGCAAATCAATCCGTGCTATATAACTAGTTACCATTTCCCTGCACCGCAAGCGGCAAGAACTGAAAGCTGACCGCAGTCGGCGCGGGCGCAGTTAACTGTTTCTGTACTGTTATGTGGGGAGGTATTCTTTAACTTCCGCTCTGTCTAATGTGGGCAATTACGCCAGCGATATAAATTATAGATCCTTTTGATGTTGGCTTTGCTAGGGTCTTGAAGAAGTTACGGATGAAGTATTTTCAGTTATGAAAAGATTTGAGGAGAAGTTGATACCTTTTGCAGGGTTTTAACCTCAGCCGCTTATCAGTCATTTTGATAATTTGTATTTGATAATGTATTTGAAATAGTTGCCAACGCGCAACAAAGTGCAAGGTCGTGCAGTCACCCCAGACGCACAAAAAACACATTATATCTAGAATCTAGACCCAGGCAGGTGCCGCTGGGTTAACGACCGGGGAACAGTAAAATGTTTAATAATTGACCTCGTCATTAAATGCACGAGACGTGAAGCAATTTGGGTACTGACGCTGCTATTACATGTGTCAGACAGAGTTCTAGGCACTAACCAATTATGAGTAAGCTTAGGTGTAAAGGATAGGTTTAAATCTGATGTCTCTGGTGATGTTAAAGTATTTTTTGTCAACAGTTGCGACGAAGGAGAACGGCGGCGGCAAGTACGTGCCCCGCGCCATCCTGCTCGACCTGGAGCCGGGCACCATGGACGCCGTCCGCTCCGGCGTCTACGGCCAGCTGTTCCGCCCCGACAACTTCGTGTTCGGCCAGTCCGGAGCCGGCAACAACTGGGCCAAGGGACACTACACAGAGGGCGCAGAACTCGTCGACGCGGTACTAGACGTCGTCCGCAAGGAATGCGAGAACTGCGACTGCCTCCAGGGCTTCCAGCTCACACACTCCCTCGGCGGGGGCACCGGCTCCGGCATGGGAACCCTACTCATCTCCAAGATCAGAGAGGAGTACCCCGACAGAATCATGAACACCTACTCCGTCGTACCGTCGCCCAAAGTATCAGACACCGTCGTGGAACCTTACAACGCGGTGCTCTCCATCCATCAACTAGTCGAAAACACAGATGAAACCTACTGCATAGACAACGAAGCTCTCTACGACATCTGCTACAGAACACTCAAAGTTCCTAATCCTACCTACGGAGACTTAAATCATCTAGTTTCCCTAACCATGTCCGGCGTGACGACGTGTCTGCGCTTCCCCGGTCAGTTGAACGCCGATCTGCGTAAGCTGGCCGTGAACATGGTGCCGTTCCCACGTCTGCACTTCTTCATGCCCGGGTTCGCGCCGTTAACATCCCGCGGCAGCCAGCAGTACCGCGCTCTGTCTGTGCCCGAGCTGACCCAGCAAATGTTTGACGCTAAAAATATGATGGCAGCGTGTGACCCACGCCACGGCCGCTACCTCACCGTCGCCGCCATCTTCCGTGGCCGCATGTCCATGAAGGAGGTCGACGAGCAGATGCTGGCTATACAGAACAAGAACAGCAGCTTCTTCGTTGAGTGGATCCCGAACAACGTGAAGACAGCCGTGTGTGATATCCCACCCAAGGGCCTGAAGATGTCGTCGACGTTCATCGGCAACACGACTGCGATCCAGGAGCTGTTCAAGAGGATATCGGAGCAGTTCTCGGCTATGTTCAGACGCAAGGCTTTCCTGCATTGGTACACTGGCGAGGGCATGGACGAGATGGAGTTCAACGAGGCCGAGAGCAACGTCAATGACCTGGTGTCGGAGTACCAGCAGTACCAGGAGGCGACGGCGGAAGATGAGACCGAGTTTGATCAGGAGGATTTGGAGGAGCTCACTCACGACGAGGTCTGAGCTCCTGTCTAGCGTACAAGCCACCCTCCATCCCTCGGAACGACTGAGAATCTCCCCTCCCCCCTCATACTCAAGTCTTATGTATCTTTTATATGTCCAGCGAAATTTAGAGGCTACGTCGTACGCATTTCTATAATTAAGTACCAAAGCGTCCTGTTGGACCACGAGCGAAGTCCTACATCGAGCGATCTCGCACTGGAACTCGTCAAGACGTTGACTTGTTGATGGAGTGCAAATAAGTAACAAAATATTTTAAATTATTGATGAGTATTATACAAGAAGTCTGTTTTAAAATGAATTTAAGTGCTACTAAGGATAGCGTACCCAGTGCATTTCTTAGCTTAAGTTATTATAAATGATGTCTTGTATGCTTTTATAATACATATATTAATTTATAATTAAATGTTTTAAAGAAAGCTGTAGGTATGTTTTATTCATGTTTGTTTTACAGTCCCTCATTGCTTGTATTGGCACCGTTGTGAAAGACAAGATTAAGTATAAAATGCTAATGCGTATGCAAATGCATCCAGTCCAGTTCTGAGAGTATGTAATTGGCATGAAAATAAGAAATAAAATGTAACAGATGAACCGTTATCAAGGAAATTAATTAAGTACATGTCTTTTATTAAATTGACCGAAAATGTGATGCAATGTTGATACAAGTAGGGTCAATGAACTCATTAGAAATTAAAACGCGATATATTCAGACTTTGTTACTAATTAACTCGTTTACCAGCCGAGCAGATCCTGAGATCTCTGAGAGACAACTTAGTGCGTGAATGAACGCACTCAGATTTAACTTTAGGTAAGGTAATTTTAATGTAACTTCTTAGATTTTCGCGATCATTATTATTTGAAATTAAACTCATTTTAACGCTTTACATCTCAGTCTACCCGTGACCACGGCATTTGTAAAAATGCCGAAACGTCGGACAAAAATTTGTCATAAACTCTTGGCTTAACATCCAAAAATGTACCAGGAACGCATGATGTGTAAGAGCCTGAGACTTTGGACTTCAGAACGTTTGTACACCGCTACGAAGGTACAGTCGACGCCAATAGTCGTACAATAAATTAAATGTACTAGGATTTCATAAATGTGAGGGTAAGAACAGTGAGTTCCGTTAGCATCCCAAGTCTTTGCTATACAGGGTGATTGGTATGCGATACATTCCTTCTAAGAGTTTAAAGTAGAGCTTATTTGCAGTTAAGTAAGTCGTATCATACCATGTCCAAAAATTGATAATTTCTGTGATATGCAACATTTAAGATTTTTTATAAAAAACTCCATTTTCGAAGTTCAAATGAATCCTTTTAGTGAAAAATTCAAAATTAAGTTTAATATTTTGTTGTTATATGGTAGCTTGATAACTAAAATAATATTTTAGATTAAAATTTGATAAAAAATTCGTACTTATTTTAGAAAAAGTCAAGAAATCAAGAATAACTTTTAAAAAAAGTTATAGCAATAAAAAGCAAATTTAAAAAAAAAAAATTTGGATCTTGAAACTTTGGCTTTTTACAAAATAGATTTATTTAATAAACGCGTTAAACCCGTCAAAATGAACATAATTTCAAAAGGGAACGCTTTTAGATCTTATCTTACCGACAAAAACTAACTTTTGTACTGTCTGGTGCTAGTGACGAGTGATGTAAATGTAGTGCACAGCAGAATTAATGTTTTTAAAACTAGGCTTAGAATAGTAGGTAGGTATCCCTTATATAATCAATCGATTCAGTTCGTTTTCTGTTTCCTTTAGATTCGGAAAAAAAATTGAGAAATTGAAAAGAGACGTTAGAAAGTTGTTTGGCCAAAAAAGGAGAATAATATAAAATAGCAAATTAAGAATAATATAAAGTATCTAATAAAAAAAATCGCTTTTACCGAGTGCAAGCGAAAAAGAAACATGTCTTGCTCTAAATTTACATGCTATAGAATCTATAGCATAGATAAACTGTATTTCATATGACTTTTTTCTGTAATGCTTCCTACTTTGACTACGAATGTTTCCAATTAATGAATGAATGTTGATAACCTAATCAAATGAATAATAATTAATATAAAAAACTAAACACCTTAGCTTATTAATATTCATAACAAATATGGGGCCAATGGCATTAGCTATGTAAGTACCAAAGAATTCAAAAACAGACTGTTTATTAGACAAATATTTATTCTTTACTCATTACCATACCTACATCTAGAGTATTGTATATAACTACATAACTAATAATTAAGTATATACAATTGTTTGAACACATTTATAAGAAACACCTCATTTGTGTGCAACGGTTGACAAGTCACAATTTTATTTGATTATAGCAGAATGGACACAGGGAAATGATAGCATTATTCTATTTGTGTATTTTCATAATGAGGATAATTTCTGAGTATTCAATAATACATTATATTTATAATATTCCTTTATGTAGGTACCTTAATGTTTAGGTAAGTAGCTTACATCTATTTATACATTCTCTTAACTAAAACATGAAAAACTTGTGTCAATTTTTAACAAGTGAATTCAAACAGTTTTTTTTAATTATTTACATTAAATTGTTTTAAGAGATTCAATGTAAGGCCAAATATTGCTATTGTCAATGACTTGTCGATTTTGTTTTCTCACTTATATGATAACTTAGAACTACAGCTTTCGACTTAGATACACAAATAATATAAATTATGGCCACAAAATTGAAGCATCTCTGTTAAAATCATAAGCAATGCATTGATGGAGAAAGGTAAAACTTCAGCAAATCTAAGTAATAGTTGTTAAATTAAAGTAATTTGTTTTTGTAACTAAATTTTCTGTTTCCTTATGACTAATGAATATGAATGGGGTGTGACAACATAAGGCATAACAATGACTAACAATGTTATTTATAAAATGATAAGATACAATTCAAATAAGGATTGCAACAATGGCACAATAAAGCTTTAAAACTTATGAATATACAAGGCATTGTAACACGATTTTACTAAACATCTAGCTGCCCATAAAAAATGTTTTAAACTTAATGTAGTTATCCTTAATTATGGACTGAATCTTGCAAATTTGGTGTTATTTTCCCACTTTGAGCAGCCTGTTTAGCACTGTTTTTTAAGGATATACATGTTTTTACACAGCAGCTTTACAATATTAGTTTAAAACTTACTAATATAAAATTGTATGAAACTATCAGGTTGTCTCAAATTTTCTAAATCATATATTAGACTATTTTATGCAAAATAGACACATAACTAAGCTATAAATAATGGTAGTAATTCTGTTAGCTTTATGTCATTTATAGACAAAAAAATATAGAGGAGACAAAATTGTTTAAATAGAGATAAAAGAAATACATAACAAGAAAAGTGGTTCTACTTCCTAATGTCTTAAATCTAACTATATTACAATAATCATGTTAACAAAATACTATTCGGCACTTTTGATGTCCTAAAATCTAAAAAATGACATGAATTTGAAACAATAACCATCATTCAGTAAAAAAATATTAAAAAAAACAAACGCACAGTAAATGCAATCAATTATTGATACATTTTTAACATGTGATTAAAGAAATAATTGTTAACACACAACAATAGAATAATTGAACTAATTATAAAGTTATTAATGAATTACAATATGTATATATTTACTTTAATTGAAAAGGAAAATATTCTAGCACTAAAAACAATGTTAATAGCTGCATTATTTATTATAAATATTGTTAAACTGAAATCCTTAGGCATTTTTAGGTCAATCATATATTTAGTAAAGGTTTGTTATTACCTATAGTTTTTGCTGGGGCAAAATAAGGTTGTCATAAAATGTATCGTATCCAAATATTAAAATAATAATTTGTAAATAAAGCAGTAAAAAAATGATTTTTAAATTAACCTTAAGGTAGGTTACATTCAGTCAAAAAATATTATTAAAACTAACCATTTCTTGTCTATTTTTATAAATTTTGTTTCCCTATTAATGTACTAATAAGTATACTTCAAATTACATTTACAATAATAATTATCCATCAGAATCATCTAATATTTTTTTCATTGTAAACAATAGTAAAAGCAGAAACTGAAGATACCCAACACAAATCAAGTAGATAACAACTTTATTATCTGACAAACAAATATTCATTCAAACACAACTTTATTTACTGGATATTTATATTTGTAAACCATGATTATTGTCTATAATTTTTATCTGGTTTAGCCATATGACTTTTGTAATGCTAATGGTATTTTAGTCTATTAATATACCAAGTTCCATCCAAATCTGTTCAGTAGTTTTTAAGTGTAAGAGTAACAAACAGACATACTGTAAAAGTATTGCATTTACAATATTAGTTGTTATCAGCAGATGAAACAATCTGACCTCTTGCATAGTACTCCACTGATTCTGTGAACATGACTGCCTTTGTCCCCAACACCCAATAACATCAGTCAATAATCACTATAAACATCCCGTAAATAATGTTATGTATGACAAACCTTCAAAAGTAAAAGCTTCCTTCCTTTCTTCTTCACTTTATAAATCACTTGCACATTTACATCACTTTAAACACTACACTGCACATACTCCAGTGTTACACGGACACTTCCTCGCTGTCCTCGTCCAGGGTTATGTTGGGGTCGTTGTGGGCTAGTTTGAGGAGGGTCTTCTTGATGCGGAGCGCTGGCAGCCGGACGGAGGGGGACTGGTGCCAGCACTCGCGCATTATGGACGCCATGCCGCGCATCGTCTAAGGGAAAGGAAATTAGTAGTTTAAATTAATTAATTTTTGTGTTAAAATTGTAGTTCAAGTATAACCTGTATAACAAATAATTATAGTAATAGTAACATTTGTAGAAAACTATGTTCATAACATAAAGTATGTTTCTGTAATAAATAAATAATAAAACTGTGCAAGGTAAATTTTTATGATTAGCATCCACTTCTTTGATTTATTACTTGACCAACAAATGGTTTGGTTCCCCAATGATATATGGTTGGTTACCCACATCGACATCTACATGTAGCACAAAGCTACAATAATCACTAAATAGTATAAAACAAAGTCTCTTTCTCTGTCCCTATGTATGCTTAAATCTTTGAAACTATGCAACGGATTTTGATGCGGTTTTTTTTAATAGATAGAGTTATTCAAGAGGAAGATTTTTATATATAATACTGAGAAAGGGGTAACATAGTACTGAGAAAGGGGTTTTAATCCGAATTTAACACATGCTACATAAAGCTAGTATCCATATAAACCCACCGGATGCGTGAACTCGTCGATCTGCGGCCTATACCCGTCCACGCAGACGATCTTCCGCATGTCCTCCTCGGCGGGGTCGCTGGCCGCCAGCTCGTAGAACGGCGGCCGCGGCTCGCGCGCCGGAGACACGCGGCGGTGCAGCTCCCACAGCACCAGCGCCAGCGCGTAGATGTCCGCGCGCCGGTGCGCCTCCAGGCAGGTCGGCGGGATGCTGGTGTTATAGAAGATATAGGTAAATAGTGGTAGCGGTAAAACAAAAGCAATCGGTAACTGGACATCCCTAGCATTCGATGGACATCACTGGTTGGCGTCACTGCCGGGGGACGCGGATTTGGATTGAATCTAATGGCGGCTACATGTTGTATTTTGTAATAATTCATAGTTAATTAAAGAGATGTTTAATCTAAAGCCCAATAAATATTGTTACTTTATAATAGTTATGTGGGGCTTAGGCAGGTGGGGGGGATGCTGGATATAGAACTAATATTGAAGTGGGGCTTATACAAGTCGGAGAGATGCTGGGGGTAGAAAAAGTAGTTATGTGGGGCTTAAGCGGGTGGGGGGGATGCTAGGAAAATGGTGAAGTGGGGCTTAGGCAGGTGAATTAATTAAGATATACCAACCTATCAAGTAACACCTAGTAGTCAAAACTCAAGTTAACAGAAACAAACGATAGGGCATTTAAGATGAGTGGACGGTTAAATGTGCCCCTGAGTATAGATGAAATAATGAAGTGGGGCTAAGTCAGGTTGGGGGAATGCTGGGGGGTGTGGTTATATACAAATAATAGTTATATTGACTTTTAGGTAGGTTGGGGTGTACAGGTAAGAAAAAAAGGTAATACAAGAAGACTTTGGTGGTGCAGCAGTATACATCTGGACTGTAAAGCGCGTAGTCCTCGGATCGGGCCAATTTAGTTAAAATGGTATTTGACATTGGCTCATGTCTGGGTGTAACGAGGTTTTCTCCTAGCCTATTGTATGGTAGCTATAGTTTTTTTTTTTTATAATATAGGTAGCAAACGAGCATGCGGGTCACCTGTGGGTGTTGGGGGTGTGTTGCTGAGCCTTTGACAAAATTGGGCACCGGATACCGCACTCACCGAACGACCGCAGGAACATCGTCCCTACTTCACTATGGTTTTCTGTGCGACGGTGGTATTTCACCGGTCGAGTCAGCCCACTTGGCTCCAGTATCTCGCTATTATCTATTACCTGTGGTCCAGTATCTCGGGCGCCATGTATCTCCTCGTCCCGGGTCTGGCGGCGGCGGCGGTGAGGTGCCGCTCTAGTGACTATCTCTACACACCTGTGGTCCAGTATCTCGGGCGCCATGTATCTCCTGGTCCCGGGTCTGGCGGCGGCGGCGGTGAGGTGCCGCTGCGTGGCCGCCAGCCCGAGGTCCGCGATGCAGCAGGAGCCGCCCGCGGTCACCAGGATGTTCTTGGACTTGATGTCGCGGTGCACGATCGCCGGCTTGCCCTGGGGGAACAGAGAGTTGGGGGGAAATGAAGAATAGATGGCAAACAGGAAACAAATCAAGACATTAAGAAATTAAGCAAGAAATTAGAAAAACAGATGGTGGCGAAGTCGATATAAATTGTAACTCAATGTAGACATTCAAAATCTCAGTCTACCCGTTACCACAGTGTTTATTAAAATACAGAAATGACGTTTTTTTTTTAAATATTAATATATTATAAACGCAAAATGATCTACTTAATAGTTTATTTTGCTACTAAAGATAAAACCTTGATAAATACTAACTTTAATATCAAGCTCATATATTTTACCCATTTCACGATTTAACTGTATAATAATTTCACCTGTGTGCCATGTATCTCGGTGTGTAGATGCAGCAGCCCGTTGACTATCCCCACGGCAAATCTCATCATTTGTTGTTGAGTCAGCGTGCAGCGAGAGAGATAGTCGTAGAGGGAGCCCAGCGGGTGGTAGTGGGTTATTAGCCATAACTGGAATAAAGGTGTTGTTAAAATAATGAAAATGGAAGTATGTGAGTGTTTGTTTTTTTATGCAAAAAATACTGAACAGATTTGGATGAAATTCTGAATTAATTGTGTGTACTTTAACAATGTAAAGTTAATTGAAATGGAAGTATTAAATATTTGAAGAACGTAACTATTTTAGGTAATTATTAAAGAAGAATGTAATTTTACCAACAACTCCTAATTTGACTTAGAACACTTTAAGACTTAATAAACTAAATATCATTGAACAACGCTGATGTAATTATTACGGATTCAGTTACAGACATTTGTCTGCAAACAATTCAAATAAATAAAATAGTATGTTTATTATATATGTTACGGCTAATACCCGAAGTGCGGCTACACCTAGTTTTAGCCGGTTAGAAGTGTTTTTATATGGAAAACTGTAAAAAAAAATTATATCTATGTATATAAAAACTGGCTTCAACCATGAGTCGACGGAGTCCCTTTTTCTGGGTGGTATCAAAAAAGTAAGCTAACTAACTTAACCTATTGATGTTCTATCCGGCTAAAACTAGGTGTAGCCGCACTTCGGGTATTAGCCGTAACATATATATATTATATTGTATATTTTTATATGTTTATAGTATCTTATTTCCATACCTGCGTGCAGCTATTCCGGCTGGTCATATCACTGCCTATATACGCGACGATGTTGTCATGGCGCAGCATCACGGTGCTGTAGATCTCGGTCTCGCGGCGCCAGGAGGCCTCGTCGCGCGAGAAGAAGATCTTCACCGCGACGGAATCCGCGCACCAGGAGGCTCGCCACACTTCGCCGTAGCGGCCCTGGATTAGGATGATAGGGTGTTTAGTATATTAGGATAGAAATAAGGGGTTTTTGGTATAGAATATTGATAGAGGATAAAATGGTAGTAGTAATATAGGAAATGAAATGCATGCATTTAACCTACTTCCAAATAAGGAAGAGGTTCTCAATTCGGTAGTTTTTTTTTTATGTATCATCGATTACTTCGAGGTTTTACCGATTTAAGTTCTTTTTTTGTTTGATGTGGAATAGCATCGAATTGGTCTCACAAAAAATTGATTCAGGTAGGCCCAGTAGTTTTATTTTATGATCATTTTTTTATTTACTTTTACCTATCCCGATGTAACTATAACCGATGTTACTGTAACTGACTATAAAACTATTAGTAAATTGCTCGTATAAATAATAGGCAGTATTTAAATTTTATTTAATCTTAATTATTTTAAACTTTTTAGTTTTGAAATCGGTTTTTTTTGACGTAGTTATTTTTTAATGTAAATGTAATCTAAATTCAAAGTTCGTACTACGAGACACTCGATTTGAAAACGATTGCAACTATGGACTGATTTTCCAGGGACATTCTACTTACTTGTTGAATATAATTTATCTGAAATTTTTATAAGCAGGCCTTAGTTAGTGGTAAGGTTAGTTATGTGGTTCATTAATTATTGAAATACCAAATTGGAGACATTACTTTAAAACCAACTTTTTGTCAAGGTACCAAAGCTCAAAGGGCTTCCAGATATTTACTAGGTGGTATCAGGTATGTACTAGGTGGTGCCAAATTTGAATTAGGTGGTACCAGGCACGCACTAGGCGGCACCAGGCGCGCACTAGGCGGCACCAGGCGCGCACTAGGCGGCACCAGGCGCGCACTAGGCGGCACCAGGCGCGCACTAGGCGGCACCAGGCGCGCACTAGGCGGCACCAGGCGCGCACTAGGCGGCACCAGGCGCGCACTAGGCGGCACCAGGCACGCACTAGGCGCGCACTAGGCGGCACCAGGCACGCACTAGGCGGCACCAGGCGCGCACTAGGCGGCACCAGGCACGCACTAGGCGCGCACTAGGCGGCACCAGGCACGCACTAGGCGGCACCAGGCGCGCACTAGGCGGCACCAGGCGCGTAAGCTTTTCATTAGTATGTATACAGTGTGTATACAGATAGAGTTGGTGTATATCTCACCTTCCCCACGCACTCGATGAGCGTCAGCTGCTTGGCCAGCGTCCGCTGCACCATGAGCGGCAGGCCGGCGCCGGAGCCCGACGACGCGGACCGTGTTAATGTATGTATAACAGATAGAGTTGGTGTATATCTCACCTTCCCCACGCACTCGATGAGCGTCAGCTGCTTGGCCAGCGTCCGCTGCACCATGAGCGGCAGGCCGGCGCCGGAGCCCGACGACGCGGACCGTGTTAATGTATGTATAACAGATAGAGTTGGTGTATATCTCACCTTCCCCACGCACTCGATGAGCGTCAGCTGCTTGGCCAGCGTCCGCTGCACCATGAGCGGCAGGCCGGCGCCGGAGCCCGACGACGCGGACCGTGTTAATGTATGTATAACAGATAGAGTTGGTGTATATCTCACCTTCCCCACGCACTCGATGAGCGTCAGCTGCTTGGCCAGCGTCCGCTGCACCATGAGCGGCAGGCCGGCGCCGGAGCCCGACGACGCGGACCGTGTTAATGTATGTATAACAGATAGAGTTGGTGTATATCTCACCTTCCCCACGCACTCGATGAGCGTCAGCTGCTTGGCCAGCGTCCGCTGCACCATGAGCGGCAGGCCGGCGCCGGAGCCCGACGACGCGGACCGTGTTAATGTATGTATAACAGATAGAGTTGGTGTATATCTCACCTTCCCCACGCACTCGATGAGCGTCAGCTGCTTGGCCAGCGTCCGCTGCACCATGAGCGGCAGGCCGGCGCCGGAGCCCGACGACGCGGACCGTGTTAATGTATGTATAACAGATAGAGTTGGTGTATATCTCACCTTCCCCACGCACTCGATGAGCGTCAGCTGCTTGGCCAGCGTCCGCTGCACCATGAGCGGCAGGCCGGCGCCGGAGCCCGACGACGCGGACCGTGTTAATGTATGTATAACAGATAGAGTTGGTGTATATCTCACCTTCCCCACGCACTCGATGAGCGTCAGCTGCTTGGCCAGCGTCCGCTGCACCATGAGCGGCAGGCCGGCGCCGGAGCCCGACGACGCGGACCGTGTTAATGTATGTATAACAGATAGAGTTGGTGTATATCTCACCTTCCCCACGCACTCGATGAGCGTCAGCTGCTTGGCCAGCGTCCGCTGCACCATGAGCGGCAGGCCGGCGCCGGAGCCCGACGACGCGGACCGTGTTAATGTATGTATAACAGATAGAGTTGGTGTATATCTCACCTTCCCCACGCACTCGATGAGCGTCAGCTGCTTGGCCAGCGTCCGCTGCACCATGAGCGGCAGGCCGGCGCCGGAGCCCGACGACGCGGACCGTGTTAATGTATGTATAACAGATAGAGTTGGTGTATATCTCACCTTCCCCACGCACTCGATGAGCGTCAGCTGCTTGGCCAGCGTCCGCTGCACCATGAGCGGCAGGCCGGCGCCGGAGCCCGACGACGCGGACCGTGTTAATGTATGTATAACAGATAGAGTTGGTGTATATCTCACCTTCCCCACGCACTCGATGAGCGTCAGCTGCTTGGCCAGCGTCCGCTGCACCATGAGCGGCAGGCCGGCGCCGGAGCCCGACGACGCGGACCGTGTTAATGTATGTATAACAGATAGAGTTGGTGTATATCTCACCTTCCCCACGCACTCGATGAGCGTCAGCTGCTTGGCCAGCGTCCGCTGCACCATGAGCGGCAGGCCGGCGCCGGAGCCCGACGACGCGGACCGTGTTAATGTATGTATAACAGATAGAGTTGGTGTATATCTCACCTTCCCCACGCACTCGATGAGCGTCAGCTGCTTGGCCAGCGTCCGCTGCACCATGAGCGGCAGGCCGGCGCCGGAGCCCGACGACGCGGACCGTGTTAATGTATGTATAACAGATAGAGTTGGTGTATATCTCACCTTCCCCACGCACTCGATGAGCGTCAGCTGCTTGGCCAGCGTCCGCTGCACCATGAGCGGCAGGCCGGCGCCGGAGCCCGACGACGCGGACCGCTCGAGGTACTCGCGCAGCGTGGAGTCGCCGGCGGCCGTGGCGCGGAGGGGGAGCGAGCCTTCCACGCCTGGGGGGGAGGGAAGAGAGTGAGGCGGACTCGGGGTCAAAGTGTTGGGTCAAAGACATTTCGGACACAAAAAACTTGGACACCTTGGCCAATGTAGGAATTTTCAATTTTAATATATTTTTTTTACCAAGGTGTCCCGAGTTTTTTGTGTCCAAAATGTCATCGACCCAAAGGGTTACGTACTATTTATAAAAAAATGCGAAAATAGTTTGTGGTATGGAAATACCCTTTGTATAGTTATGCTTGCCCTTAAATAGATATGTGTTACTTGACGGTCGGTATTTTAGAGTTGAGATGAAAAAATCGTATTCATAGTTAAACAGTCAAAAGAAAATTCGTGAGTTTTAGTGATATTAATCAAATCAAAAACTAAATACAGGATGTATCAATAGGTATTTTTTGAGATTTTACTTTTAGTTTTGCATTTAAAATGCTAATTTATTCATTTTGTTATAGATAGTGCAAAAAGGAATGCGGGTTTCCGAGCATTGCGCGACTAGGTTCAATTCCCAGGCGCGCAATGCTCGTAGACCCACGTTCCTTTTTCAGGTATTTATGAACCAAGAAACATAAAATTACTTATTTCTTCCAACACACCAATACAATATTAGCGAATAAGCTTGGCTTTTTTTCTGAACTCTTCTGAAAGTAAGCAACACATTAGTATTATTCAAGTAACTTACCTTCATAATAGGGGCTGGTGAGAGTGCTGTACATGTTGGGTGTGAAGTAGTTGGAATCCGCGCCCAGCTTGCGCGCCGAGCGTGACGCGCGCAATCTGCACAACAAAATAAGGGTTTAATATGAACTCTATGGGGTGGATTTGAATCTTAATACGTCTAGGATTCTATGAAATAAATCTACGTCTACCACTTATCTTAACTTTTTTTACTTTCTTATATGTATATGTAATTAGTGGCCGCCCGCGACTCCGTTCGCGTGGAAGTCGGTTTCCCGTGGGAATGAGAAGTTTTCCCGCAGTAAAAAGTACCCTATGTGTTATTCTGATGTATAAACTATATTAGTGTAAAGTTTCATCAAAATCTATACGGTAGTTTTTACGTGAAAGAGTAACAGACATCCATACGTACATCTATACTCACAAACTTTCACATTTATAATATTAGTAGGATATGAACTCTATGGGTTGTATTATGTCTAGGATTCCCTGGGCTAAATCTACATCTACCACTTATCTGAACATTTTTTTACTTTCTTATATATGTAATTTGCTGTTAAGTCTATTAAATTTTCCTTATTTTAGTCATTTATGGAGTAGCAATGGTTGTAATAATAAAAAGGAAATTTAATTAAAAGTAATTTAATGTAAAGTTAAGGAATAGTCTTGATTCGCGGTAAGAACGTTTGCCTGGGCGATGCTGTCAAATATTGATTGCACTTTTTTATGCGATTTTGTTCTTTTAAACCACGGAATAGAGAAGTAGATGGAAGTGTGAAGTAGGCGGGGCACGCGCGCCACTAGTAAACGGAGGATCGCAAACCTATACCTCAGTCGTACCTGTCTTATTGTCGTGTTCGGTTTGTGTTTTGCTGTGATCGTATTGCGTTTTCTTAATCTAATATCGACTTTATTTTTAAAGCAGTAAAGTTCAAGTCATATTTGTTCTAATTCTAATGTAACATAAATCATAACAATTGTAAACATGAACTTTATTTGCCAAGAAATAAAGTTTCAACTTACATTGTTAAATGTAGGAACGCCACCTATTGTTAAAAAGTTGAATTTTGTGTGAGTCAGAATGGCGGGTGTACCTTAACAGATTCGAGCGAGTCATGAAAACTTTAGTAGGTACCTAAGATGTACTATTTGGTACCAATTAAAGAAATTGGTGAACCTCCTTAAAAGCAGAGATATAACCAAATGCGAGTACACCCGCCACATTGACTGTAAGAATGGCGGGTGTACTGGAGAACTGGAGTTCTCGGTTATAGACATGTTGGTGAGTTATTTAAAGTATACCAAATTTCTGTACCTTTGGTGTACACAGTTTATTTTCGGCAATTTTTTCGCCAAGTTATTGATTTCGCCAAAATCTCGCCAGGGTCATAATTTTTCAACAAAATGGCAAAAAAAACCTATTTGGCAACGCTGGCGACACTCTTTCGCTCCCGTGTGTTTAAGTGCTATGGTCCTTCAAATAATCTTTTGAACTTGTAATTTGTAGACCGTTCAGTAATAATATTTAAGAGACATCTTCGTGTACAATAGTATTGTTAAAATACTACAACGCTCACAGATCTTCTACGACAAATTTAATAAGCAGGTACACAGCAATTTTTGTAACTTTGTAAGCACTCACCTCTCTTATTAAAATTTTAAATCAGTTTATTTATGCCGAAAAACAAAATTTTGCTACCAAACTATTAAAAAATCCAAATTTTAATGATATTGGCTTATATTTCATCGACAAGCACTTCATTATAGATAATAAAAAAGTCCCCTTACTTAAAATACCAGACTTGAGGCCCTGTATTTATGCGTCATATGTGTAAATGCGTACCGCCGGGAAAAATGTTGGCGACGATAAGCGCGATGTATGTCGCTACAAAGTCTCTAATACCAAAATCTTGGATTCCTTTGGAATCGAGCAATATTGCTCTTTGGTGCTCTTTTATGTTAGGTACACCAAAGGTACAGAAATTTGGTATGTTTTAAATAACTCACCAACATGTCTATAACCGAGAACCCAGTTCTCAAGTACACCCGCCATTCTGACAGTCAATGTGGCGGGTGTACTCGCATTTGGTTATATCTCTGCTCTTAAGGAGGTACACCAATTTCTTTGATGGGTACCAAATAGTACACTATAGGTACTAAGTTTGACATATGACTCGTTCAAATCTGTTAAGGTACACCCGCCATTCTGACTCTCACAGAATTTTTTGTATGTCAACGCGAACGTGAAGTAAGTTGCGGAAGGTCGTAAATACATTATGGGTTTCAGTTAAGTAAACTCTATTTTTCACTGACAAGGTGTGTTTTTGCTTGGCAGCATTTAGAAATAAAGTCATACTTTTTTTTTTTTTTTTGTTTGTCCAGGAAAATGCCTACGCATACCCGTCCCCTCCAGGGAAAGGAGACGGGTTATGTCGGGCTTGCACCGACTAAAAACCTGGAGTTGTCCTTCTGGCCGTCGTATAATGGCGGGGCCGCGGGAATGTCCTATTGAGGCCCTCGCCGCGAACCCACCGACGGCTGGCCACCGAGGCAGCCCCCTCAAGTTTGGAGGCGCGCTGGAACAACCGCGGCGCGCCTACCCCCTCTTGTTCCCTTAATTAGCTGCCGACCTAGCCCTGTGTCGGCAGCCTGGGAACCACCCCAGGGTCTTCGGCCCTCTGCCGACCTGGGTCCGCACCGGCTGGAGTCGCCGACGCGCCACTGCGGGGACAGTGGCGCGCCGCCGAATCCGCCCTGGGCCTAGGAGAGGGGTTTCCCCACCACCCCTTCCTCAGCCCACCTCCAATCCAAATCGCGGAGGATCGAATGCCGCGGCCGCCACGCCGCACCACCCGACCCCCCACGATTACCCCCCCTGGGCGCTCAACAGAACGTGGCCAAAGGCCTCGCTGGAGCCTCCCCTCCTGGGGTGCAGCTGACCGGGACGAGCCCGGCCAGAGCCTCCCCTCCGGGCGCATCAGCACGCTGGGCTCACGCCCAGCTGGAGCAGCCCCCCTCTCGTGGGCCGGTCTACCTCACGACCGGCCCCTTGTGGGACCGCTTAGCTTCCCCCAGTAGCTGGCTTGCTACGGGGTACTAAGCCCCCCCGCCGCGGCAAGGCGCGATCCCTTGGGGGGGAAATAAAGTCATACTGGGGTGATTATCAGAAAATGGCCTAAAATGCATAATTTCTTTGGCACATTTTTTTTTTCATAATTATTCCATAATAAATAACATACATTGTAGATGTTGTCTAAAGCTACAAATTAATCTTTTTGGCCCTAAAATTTATCCAGTAATTTTGATGTTTTAACATTTTAAAATTTGGATGCCCAAAGAAATTAGGTTTTTCTCCTAAAAATATATAATTAGAATGCAAAACATATTTTCAGATATTATATTAAACAAGTAACACTTCTAGCTTTAATAATAATAATAAAAACAGGTATATTTTTTCAAACCACACCTGAAAAAACAAGAATAAAACAAATAAAACTAAGTTTTGTTTCCATTTAAATTTCATTTATTTTTTCTTGAAACATGAATAATCACAGTTAGTATATTTATTATAAAAATTATATAGTCCTTTTCGCAGCTTTTCTTTACTGATAACTTTTTCTTTTTCCTTCTTGTTATAATTTCTGTGTACAAAATCTAATTTCTTTGGCGCGGGATGCCAAAGAAATACATAGAAATTAGGAACAATGAAATTAGAAAACACATGTTTTCGATTTTTTTCTAAAAATCCTTTGGCGGTAAAATGACTTTTTTTTGCCAGGTGCATGCCATTTGAGCTAGACTATAGATATAAAAAATATTTAAGCAATCTGTAAATATTGTAGCATGAAAATGTATATCGAAGAAATTAGGCACTTACCTGCCGAAACTCCACAATCTAGACGAAAAAATTTTTTAATTTATCTGCATCACGCACAACGCACGTCTGCTTCCTGCGATTTATTGACGGATGACCAGCTAGTTCCGAGGGTGTTCACTCGAATTAGTAGCGAAGTGTTTTAATAGTAATAAATCAACGGTTTTGTCGCGCCAAAGAAATTAGGGTTTTTTGCTCGGACAAAACCATTTCGTTCATTACATCGAAAGTTTATGTAATTTACGTATTAAAATTAATTCACAATACCATCAGATGTATTACAAATAAAAGATATCAAAATCACATTCTTATTTTAATAATTTAGAATTCTACACCTCACAGAAAAAAATAAGGGAGTAAAGGACGCGCCAAAGAGCTTAGAAAATTTACCTTTAAAAAAATATTTTAAATCCAGTTATATAAATTTTGCTTAAATACTGTATGGCACTAAGTGTCTATGTATTAAAACTTTCTACAAAAAAAATATCAATGATAAGACAAAATTTCATGGATTTTAGGCCTCGGACAAGACGAAAACTCTGTTTTTGATAATCACCCACTGGCACTTGGTCGCATATACCAATAAAAATAATTGTTTACATGTAGTGACTATGTTTATTATCAGTTCCATGTGTGAGTTTTGGCGACAGCGGTTCCGCTAGTAAGTTGGTCGTATAGCATTTCCATCTACTTCTCTGTTCCGTGTTTTAAACTTATATACCTACACTAGTGGCCGCCCGCGACTGCGTTCGCGTGGAAATCGGTTTCCCGTGGTAATAAAAAGTTTTCCCGCGGTAAAAAGTACCCTATGTGTTATTCTGATGTCCAACCTATATTACTGTAAAGTTTCATCATAATCCGTCCAATAGTTTTTACGTGAAAGTGTAACAAACATCCATACATACTCACAAACTTTCACGTTTATAATATTAGTAGGAAGTAGGAAATCTATTAATACAGTACCTATTAGTCCTCCTCCGGAGCACCGCCACGGCGGCCGCCAGCAGGGCCCCCAGCGCCGCGGCCCCCAGCGCGGCGGCCCAGGCCGGCCAGCGGGGCCCCGCGGGCGCCACGGCGGGGCCCCCCAGCGCGGGGAACACGCCCGCGTTGCACAGGTCCCCGCGGCAACACGACACGTTCAGCTGGCTCACGTGCCGCTTGTGCGGGCTGGGGACCAAGTAATAATAATAATAAATCTCCAGACTAACACACCAATTATGTGGCCCTAAAGTAAGTTGCAGTAAGCACTTGTGTTATAGGTACCACATAATGGACTAGGGGGAAACCTACGCCCAGACACGAGCCAATTTCGAAAAACCATTTTGACGAAATTGGCCCGACCCGGGGATTGAACCCGGAACCATCCGCTTAGCAGTCCGGTATATATACCGCTGCACCACAGAGGTCGTCATTGTAAGAACTAAAGTGAAATAAGGACTAACGGCGCTAGGGTATGTAACAGACTGCTAAGCAGAAAGTCCTAAGTTCTACCCTAGGACATTGTGTGATTCCTATAACACAAATGCTTACTGCACTTATTTTATGGTTATTTAGTCTAGTGATTCATTACTGAACTGTCAGGGAAATTTTGTTTCGCCAGTGTTAAGTTTGTATCGACGTTTTGATTACGAAACATTGAATTTTAAAATGTTTTTTAAACTTCTGAACCAACT
The DNA here is from genome assembly GCA_916618145.1 of Emmelina monodactyla. Lineage (NCBI taxonomy): Eukaryota > Metazoa > Arthropoda > Insecta > Lepidoptera > Pterophoridae > Emmelina > Emmelina monodactyla. The sequence continues at coordinate 878,592 of OU745323.1, read as the reverse complement.
AAGTTAGAAACGTTTTCGAAAAAAAAGTTATGTTCAAGATTATTTGGTATTTATTAGAGATGCGCCGAGTAACAGTTTTGCCGAGTACCGAGTATTACTCGGTTCAATTTTTTTTTTACCGAGTACTCGGCCGAGTAACTCGGTTCTATGAAATTCCCAATTTCGCGCGCGTAAACAAGTACAAACGAACACAAGTATATTTAGAAGAAAATTTGTTGGCAAATGGTGGACAGGGCACCAAACAAGGCATCATAATTTACATTTATTAAATTTTAAATTTTGATTAATTTTATTACTGTTCCTTTAATTTTGTCTCACTAGTACTCCTGCATTAGCATAATTTTGATTCTATTACTTGAGGATGTCAAAGATTTCCTCAATCAGTATGTTTTGATTAACACTGTTGTTTCAATTATATCTACCTAAATATATTGCTTTCTTTAAACAAAGTATATTACTTTTTTGGTACTCGGCATTCGTATACCAAAAAACCCGCCGAGTACGCCGAGTACCGAGGATAAACCGAGTACTCGGCCCATCTCTAGTATTTATGTTCATATACTTACCTTATTAGTAACAATATCTTAGGCGTGGTAGCGGGGAAGGTGACAGTCTTGTACAGGAATGTTGGCTTAGCTTTAAACTATTTAATAAAAATGGTTACAGAATAAACAAAACTCACCCATTACTAAAAGTGTTCCGACAAGTAAGATGGTAGTGCTCTGTGTTCTTCATACAACCTCTAGTCCGTCTCTCACTGCCGTCTGCTTCTCTCACCGTTGCCTTGTAGCAGTAGATAGCGTCCGAACAGAACGACTCCTCTTCACAGACGGGGTCATCGCAGACGTGGCATTTGTACCTGATGTGATTTTATTCATAGTTAATTGTTTTTGAATGATTTATGTGAATGTTAAATGGATGACAATAATAGAATTTAATTAATTTCTAAACGGATGTGACATCCTAGTGATTTACTTTTTGGTTATTATTTAACTTATAGGCTTCAAATGCTGTTGATTTCCACCCACTGAAATAAAAGCATTAATTAGAAGCAGCACCAGCAGGATTACTTAGGCCAAATCAATTTCTTACTCATAAGAAACTGAACTTTGATCTATGAAGTTTATAAGTAATAAACAGGAAAAAATGTATCAATGTAAAAAAAAACAGAAAAAAGGTATTTATAACGATAAAACAATTAGAGTAAAAGCTGGAAAATTTACCTTTTTTGAAATTTTCGCCTTCTGATCATCAAAGAATGCAGGAAACAGAAAATTCATAGTTTACAACTCTCTTGTCATAATAATTAATGACTACAAAAATATATTTAATATCTGGTGTTTAACAGTCTACAACTATCTACTATAATGATGTAAATGAGGTTTTAATCATTTTTTAAATGCTATACATGAGTTCACTAGAAGCAGTTGGCCTACATCTACATTATAACCAACACTTTAGAAAAAAATATAAATAGGATTAAAAGACTGTAAAGTTATAATGTTCTGTATATTGTTACCTTGGTTGATGAACCATCATCTTTTCCAGCGATATGGTGTTGTCATTAGACAGATGGTCTTGTGAGGAGGGGAGGTCCGACCCATCCTCCATACTGTCCAGACCTGGGAGTCCAGCTGGAATTATCGACAAATCTTTAGGTTTTGGCAAAAAATAATTACTATGGTCATCACAGAAAGCATGAATACACAACAGTTTTTAGGACGATACGAATTAGAATAAGACCTTGATAATTAGGGGTCCACAAATGTAGGATACACACTCATAATAAGATATTGTAACGAGAAAACCCTAGAATTGATCTCTAACATTGAGTATTACAAGATATAAATGAAAACAATAATAAAACAACATGTAATTCACTCGTAGAAAGCTCCTATGTTATCTTCGTCAAAACACACTTTTATGACACTAAACTTTGGCCAAGCATGTATGGAATAACTAAGTTTATTTCTAGCAGACTTTTAAAGGGATTCTCACCATAGCAAGCACTTATTATTGAAAATATCAGGAGATATCTAAATATGACAACGTCCGCCATTCTTCGTTCATCATAACAATGCACTATGGAGATCAAGTTAGATACTTCATAAAAAAAAGAATAACATAAAAAGTATTAAACAAATTTATTTACGATGATAAACATTTATTTTTCGATTTTAATTCTGCTATTTTACAAAATTATATTTTAAATTTAATTAAATTATTATTTTAAATGAATGCTTAAAGTTTATTTTGACCTACGTCCGGGTATAGACTATAGAGGAAAGTATGTTTCAGTTTAGAGAAGCAATTCAAGAACAATTTCAGGGTAATCCAAAGGTGTATCCGAATTTTGTCAATCTATCAATCGGTCTTTCATTCGTTCTTTTTCTTTGCAAAAACTTCATTCGAAATTCATACCGTCCGTTGTTGTCAAAAATTTAAAATTTGCTTTATCTTTTAAGTTTTTATGCAAAATATTTGATTCAAGGATCTTTTTGGGGTGTTTCTAATCAAGATAAAATTTTGAAAAGTTTGTGTGCTGTTTCTTGCTGTATTGATAGATTAGTGGAGAGCAGTAAAAATGCCACGAACGAAGCGTCCAGTAAAAAAGGCTGAGAAATCGGTTGAGGACAATGATGTCCTCAAAAAACTCAACAAATTTGGTATGTTTTTTTTTAGCGACTTGATCTTAGAACTTAGTAAATTTTTACTATAAAGCATTAAGTACCTTTTGAACCGTACGTTCATTTGTATAGGTAACTACTTTATTCACAGTTTTGGATCAAAAAAACAAGATAGATCGACAGGCACAAATGGAGCTTCGTAATGTGGAGATAGCGTTCAAGATTCTTCTCGGCGCTATTAGTAAAAACTACATGCAGAAAACTGTGGGACAGCTCGTAAGCAAGTTCTCTTATGTCCACATTTGCCACACTTAAAGCAAGTTCCTTAATTGTGGTTTTATTTTGCAGAAAACAGAGCTTCATTTGACTGAACTTACAAACACAAGAAGAACCCGTCACTCTGGTCGTTCAGCGTCACACGACGATGGTAAAACCTTTTAAATTGCTCACTTTAAACTCCATTTCAATTAGAAACTTTTCTTCAATAGTCTTTCAATGTCTCTAAAAGCACTTTTGACTTATAATCATGTTTATTTTTATCTTACATTCATGTCACATCACCAAGTAAAGGTCCATGTACTAACAACCATGATCTTCCACTAACCCGGTGCTTTTGGGGCAGGCTACCTCACGGAGAACTCATCGCAGAACTCCGGAGGCCGAGCTGCTAGTAAACAGATGGGTGAGTAGCAGTCAGCTATGCTCATTTAGTTTTATTAGTTCACTCATTTTTTATAACATTTTTCTGTTATGTAGTATTCCTTCGAATTAACTTGTAACATAATGTATTTTAAAAGGAAAAACTCAATACACAAGAGAAACAAAGATGCCTTAAGAGGCCTTACTTTTTTTCTCCACCGAAACGCAGTTATCGTGATTTTTCATACTTTTCGACGTTCAATTACGAGAGAATGGTTAAATTTGTTCAAGTAAATATTAGCCTAAAGTATAGGAAATTTATTCATCTAATGAAGTGACAGAGAAAAAATCAGGTTATTTTCTTTTATTTTGTGTATTAACTGTTTTTTCACGTACCCTTTTCGCAGTTTAAAAATTATGGTCTTCTATGCCGTTCGATAGGTACTAAAGTGATAAACTTGAATTCAAATAAAAATATCTATTAAATTCTTCATACAGTGTTCCACTGAAGTGACAGAGAAAAATATACAAATATTTATTGTTTCATTACTAAAATAATTGAATAAAACGGTCGAAATACGTTAATTATCGTTCAACTTCATCGCGATGTTTGACATATTACAGATATTCCATAAACAATGATTTTAATATATATTATACATTAAAATATGGACAATCTAAATTGAAAATAAAAATATTGAATTAAAGTCATTATATTTTTTAACAAATACTTTCATGAGCTCCTTATTACCAACAAGCGCATGAGCCGCGTGAAATCAGTCCCGGCCGAGGCCTTCAGGAGAGAGGACGTATCGCATCGTTTCCCGCGCGCCTGTTATGCATTCCGGCGTGCTTTTAAGTTATATGCGGCCTAACGTTGTTTGATACTTGGGTGAGTAAAGTAACAATTAATTAATGCATGTAACTGAACTATGATTGTCAGAAAATTAAGATAATTGTATTGTATTCAAAATAAATATTAATTAGCGTGTGCAATTATTTATTATATTGTATGTATTTAGTTTATGCTTTTTACTTCATTGAAGTTTTATGCTTGTAGGTATCAAATCAGAATCAGAATGGGCAATAAAAGAACAGAATTCAAGTTGAAAAAGAAAAAAGGGCAAATCTTGAATTGGATGACTTTTTAGTAATTACTGTGCAAATCCGCTATAATTTCTCTACTGGCAGTCCACTAATGCACCGCCCGCCCGCCCACTGTTCATGCGCAAGCACACCATGCAATAGTTACCACCACCAGAAAAAGAAATACTCGTCTCGACGCGTTTCGCTCCAACACGGAGCATCCTCAGGAGACGTCTGTTCGCTTCAGTGGCCAGCAACAGACTGATCGTGTACGAACAAGTGAAGCTTATATAGTCTGAGAACACCCACCTCCAGCATTTTGCTGGCCATTGTTGTTATTGAATAAGGAGAGCAAAGGGGATTGTGATATGTTCACTTGTTCGTTCAGGAGCGTTATTGTGGGGTCTTTATAGTGCCTTATTATCTCCAACTGCTCCAGCACGGATAGTTTAAAACTTTTTTGACATGTATGGAGAACCGAAAATGAATGATTGTTTTATAAATTGTGGCCTGTATCTATAAGATGTTCTGCGAAATTTGATTTTTGTGGATGGTTGTTTGTGTAGGCGGATATATGTTCCCTATAGCGAGTGTTGAAGTTGCGACCAGTCTGCCCAATATATACTCCATTACATTCACTGCATGTAAGCTTGTAAACCCCGGACTTTTGACCTTTGTCGAATTTGTCTTTTCCGTTACAAATCAGTTGTAGTTGATTCGAGGTTTTGAAAGCCACATGAATGTCATGACGTCTTAAAGTGTTGGCTACCTTTTCTGATGTATGACCCAGATAAATTAAACTGGAATTGTAAACGTTGGTTTCTCCCGCTGTCCCCGCGTATAATAATTTGTTCGTTATATAATAATAATTTGAGAAATAATAATTTGAGAAACCAACGTTTACAATTCCAGTTTAATTTATCTGGGTCATACATCAGAAAAGGTAGCCAACACTTTAAGACGTCATGACATTCATGTGGCTTTCAAAACCTCGAATCAACTACAACTGATTTGTAACGGAAAAGACAAATTCGACAAAGGTCAAAAGTCCGGGGTTTACAAGCTTACATGCAGTGAATGTAATGGAGTATATATTGGGCAGACTGGTCGCAACTTCAACACTCGCTATAGGGAACATATATCCGCCTACACAAACAACCATCCACAAAAATCAAATTTCGCAGAACATCTTATAGATACAGGCCACAATTTATAAAACAATCATTCATTTTCGGTTCTCCATACATGTCAAAAAAGTTTTAAACTATCCGTGCTGGAGCAGTTGGAGATAATAAGGCACTATAAAGACCCCACAATAACGCTCCTGAACGAACAAGTGAACATATCACAATCCCCTTTGCTCTCCTTATTCAATAACAACAATGGCCAGCAAAATGCTGGAGGTGGGTGTTCTCAGACTATATAAGCTTCACTTGTTCGTACACGATCAGTCTGTTGCTGGCCACTGAAGCGAACAGACGTCTCCTGAGGATGCTCCGTGTTGGAGCGAAACGCGTCGAGACGAGTATTTCTTTTTCTGGTGGTGGTAACTATTGCATGGTGTGCTTGCGCATGAACAGTGGGCGGGCGGGCGGTGCATTAGTGGACTGCCAGTAGAGAAATTATAGCGGATTTGCACAGTAATTACTAAAAAGTCATCTAAATGGATTTCCGCAAAGTAACGCCTGATTCCATCAATTTTATCAAATCTTGAATTTCTTAATCATGCAAGAGATATTAAAAGGTTAAAAAATTCTCATACGGATAAGCTACCAGAAAATGCCACCAACACAAACAGTATTCAAGTAAGTATGAAAATCGAAATAATAGAGAAAGAAAAGGAGTTATGTAACGTCATGGAAAATAAACTGAAAAAAATCTAATTCGACTGTTTTCTCTCGACCTGAAACTATCGATTCGAGATTAGACCGGCAAATGGAAATAAAAGAGCCCGAATACATTTTAGAAGCAATCAAAAAAAGGGAAATGATTAAAAAACGAAAAGTTGACGAAGAAGAAGATAATAATATGTGAATTGTGATTATGTAATTTTTTTAGGTTTTTTTATGTTTGTTACACGTTATAAATTAATTAATCAATGCTATGTTTTATTTTCCCAATATTATTTCATTTAAAGACAAAAAGTATCCAAACTATCAAAAGATCAAAACCGTTAAATCGTACTAGACAACGACGGCTCCGAATTACGCAATGCACACACGCGTCCGAGAGCTGCTGCGTTTGTGTGGGTGCGAGTCAAATACCTATTTTGACCCGTCTCGAAAAAACGTAAGGCCTCTTAAATAAATGCATTGATAGTTTTTACAGCATTTCATGGATAGCTAGAGATAGACTTAAATTGAGAAAGAATGAGTTGGTGCTAAGACAGTGCTCAAGTTATAACTCAAGTACTTGTACCATGTAGAAACTGTTAGTCCTTCATCATTAAAGTTTGTTTGTTTCTATTTATTAAACCATATATTTCATATACAAGGTTTTACTTAAGGCAAAAGATATTATGTGAATAGGCCATGAAGTATATTTCACACCACCTAATTACTATAAATGAACCACACTTCTCTCATGATCCACTAGACTTCACCATATAACATGTTCATATGTACATACATATACGACGACCACCGTGGTGCAGCGGTTTATATACCGGACTGCTAAGCAGATGGTTCCGGGTTCGATCTCCGGGTCGGGCCAATTTCGTAAAAATTGTTTTTCGATATTGGCTCGTGTCTGGGTGTAACTAGGTTTTCCCCTAGTTTTATGTGGTACCTATAACACAAGTGCTTACTGCAACTTACTTTACGGCCACATAATTGGTGTGTCAGTCTGGAGATTTATTATGATATTCCCCGCAGCGCCCCCCGCCTCGGCCCGCGCGCGCCGCTCGCGCTCGGCGGACCCGCGCGCGCGCAGCACGCAGCGGCGACGATCCAAGTCCGTGTACAAGACGCCCTCCTACAGCAAGAACGCCGCCGTCACCTTCCCCGCCATCACGCCGAAGGTAAGGGAACTTACTTTTTTTTAAGGTAAACATTTAATGTTTTATAATAAATCCAATGTGAACAAAACATTTTTTACATTCAAGAAGTTGAAAAAGTTTAATAATTTGAATGAGCACTGTTTTCTTCACTAAGCTTTCGCCTGTCTTGACTTGAAGTAATCTCCCTAAATATAGAAACATTTAGTAGTAGTTTGTAATTTGAATTCTGGTAAGGTACTTATATTTAATAAAATAAAATTTGAAAACTAAACATTGATAAACAAAAAAAAAGTTTCAAGGTTTACGTAAATGTTATATGTATGTATAGTCAAGTAATCTTTTTACTTTTTCTTACTATGATGTTTAGGTGTAACTTTTAAAACTCACCCAAAGTCCGTTTTTATCCTACTTCTTACAAGGTTTTTAAAAATAAAGGCTCATCCTGGAGTTCTAAGTAAAAATCACTCAATTTACACTTAAATGCTTCCTTTCTTTAGTATATAAACATGGACCTTTTTTAACACTCAAAACTGTTAGAAAACGACAGCATTTCAAATTGTGAAAGTTACAATTCCATCATTATACCACTCCCATCATATTTCTTTCCTCAACCCCCCACCACCATTGTTCTACTACGTGCGTACGCGCAGGTGACGCCGGCGACGCCGCTGGCGGTGCTCCGGCAGCCGCGCCGCGGGGAGATGGTGGTGTCCATGCAGGGCTCGCCCGTCATGGTGCCCTCCGCATACACCTCCACGTTAGTATCCTACTAATATTATAAACGTGAAAGTTTGTGAGGATGTATGGATGGATGTTTGTTACTCTTTCACGTAAAAACTACTGGATGGATTACCGGGAAACCGACTTCCACGCGAACGGAGTCGCGGGCGGCCACTAGTATACTATAGTTTACTATGTGTCAATTTTATCCAATATAAACTAAAGACTAGTTATAAAAAATATCTCTAGAACGCGTCACCATAACACTAAAATAAAGGCTGATTAAGACTTTAAGCAGGCCTACCGCAAACATAAAACTCTTCTTCTTTTAGTTGCAGGTTTCATTTATGGCTTGGAATAGTGTCTGAAACAATTTTAAAAATTCTTTCACCACAAGAAAGCTGTTATGAGTGATACAGGCTACTTTTATTTTAGCTTATCCAATTTCTGCCATATGAATTCACAGAGAGAAGCTAGTTTAATGATTATTTGCTATCTTATTACAGCATGCAACCTGAGGACAAGGCCAACTGCAACATCCTACTTCAAGACGGCACCATGCTGTCACTGCAACCGAAGCAGCTCAGACAGTCCCAAGCGTATATACCGTTCTCACTCATGGACTCCAGCGTACTGCTTCAACTGAAGACTCTACGAGAAAACCTGGACAAAGTGGTCAAAATGGGGGAAAAGAATATGAAATGATAGGAGTATTAGAATCAATTAGTTTTTAGTGATGGGCGTAAAGTCATGCTCAAAAGTAGATAGAAATTATGAAAAAATATAGCTAAATTGGTTCCTTCTTTAGTGATTGTGTGTTTTAAGGGTTACTTGTGTAATGTAAGCAGTGGTATTTTTTTTCGGAACAGGCCAAAACTTGATGTTAACTGGTTACAAAATCACTCTTATGAGAATAGACCCTGTTATAATATGCATTGCATTAGGACTTTCATGAGCCTTTTGAAGTAAGCATATAAATATAATTTCTTTGCTAGTAGGTATTATTTGTTGAAGTTATTATTATGCTATGTATTAAGTATTTTTGTTTTGAGTGTGACTTTTACGTGTATGTGAATGTGTGTTATAGTTTAATTGCTAATTTTAAATGAAGTTGGATTATTTGCCAATGTTATGGCTGGCATTGTACAAATGCGTTTGACTGATTTAATAATAAATAATGTAATATTACTTTGGCATTTTATTTATTTGGCATATTATGTAATTGTTTTAGGGTGCTTCCTGTTTACACAAGTGTTCCCTAAAAAAAATATTTTAACGAACTTACCTTTTATAGTGTTCTGTATTATTTCTTTCACTTTGGTGTTAGTTTTTATCAGGGCCGGATCTAGGGGGGGGCAAGCCGGGGCCCATGCCCCGGGCGGCAAGCTCAGGGGGCGGCCAAATTCATTATTTACAAAAAAATAACATAATAATACCTACTTAACTTTGACCACAGAATAAATAAAAGTTCAATTATGAACTTTCACTCTTATTTTACTGTGGCCATATCAACTAGACCGATACTCAGGGACAGCACATGGAACATGTGACGTATTATTCGTGTGGCGCCTCTTTAGGCGTATTTCAAAATGCACACCCGTTCGCGCGCAGGAACGGAAATTATGACAAGGTCATAGATTAATTTGCTGCACAAAAAGCTCGAAAAGTAAATTTTAATTCATAATAATTGCAATTGAATACACCAAGTTTATTTTTATTTTTCCTATTAACTTTTTATTTTTAATCCTATCCTCTGCAGTGTAAAATATACAGGGTGTTTGGTGGGTGAGTGCTAGTAACTATTTACTTCCACTTATTATATTGCATTTTGGTTCACGTTTAAGAATTTACAACATTTTTAAGATTTTCCTAAGAAAATCCCCAATTTTTTCATGAAAAGTCAACTATTTTTATATTTACTGTCTGACCAAACAAAAATAATTTTAAATTAAAGTCCAATACTGTCTTGTTCAGATGAAATCATAAATTTATACCAATCATCTCACAAAAAGTTACAGTGGGTTCATAAACTTCGTTGAACCAGTGGGGTTTTTTTTTTATCTCAACTTTGCTATGAAAAAAAATAAAAACATTAACGAGACAAAACTTTGTTTGCTTTTAAAAACTTCTACAGCTAATATACTTTATATCGATATGCTAAATGTAACTTAAATAGTTAGAAATCTCAACTAAAATAGTAAGTTAGTCCTCAAAGACGCCTGGTAAGGCAGGTACGAACACCTTCAACAACCTATGTAAAGAGTTTTGTCTCATTCTAACAAATCTATGCCTATTGCTGTATCTATTTTGTGACCAGACAACATTTCTCTTATTTGCTTTTCTTATGTACCTACTTATAAAATAATGATTTTATTTTATGACTAACGATACGAACTACTACGGCCACCTGTTGGGTACGGTCCTCAGTGCGTCGTGATCATTTTCAATACACTGTTTCCTTTAGAAGCCTCTCTCTAAGAAGACCTAGCAAGAAACTCGACGGGAGTCGGATCTGATAGGCGATGAAACCAATTTTGTTGAATGTCGCACCTGCCGGTTTGAGAGGTGTATTTATAGGGAAAACTTAAGGCTGTTACCACAATCGTGACCATGGTGTCGGTAGCGAGTGCGGGCTGGAGGAAGCAGATTGTTCCCGACAGCAATCTTTTAACGTTCGAGTTCATTTTTTGGTCGCCTCTTGCGAAGGTCGCAAATAGCAGAATATTCTGCGGCTTCCACCACCAGATGGTTGGGGTGGTGAGGGACGGAGTAAAAGGAACTCCTAGATTCAGTCTCCGTGAACCGGTTCTACATGACTTGCAGCTGGTAAAATGAGATTTGCTAGCATGCGTAAAAACCACGCTACCGTTGGTCATGACTGGCTGATACGCTTATTTTCAAGCAACATCTTATTCCCACTGTAGAAAAGTGTAGGTCACCGAAAATCTATGCGGACCGAAGTCAAACGTGTGAGATAGCAGGAGTCCTTAATTCGAGGCAGGAAAGTGAAGGGAGAATCAAATGAGATAGCATAATTGTTTAAGATTTGTTAGAATGAGACAGAAGTTTTTATCTACATAGGTAGTTGAACGGATTCGTACCTTCCATATCAGTCGTCTTTGAGGACTAACTTACTATTTTTGTCGAGATTTCTAATTATTAATGTTACATTTGTAGCATATCAATATAAAGTGTAGGTATTAACTGAAGAAGTTTTTAAAAACAAATGATATTTTCAACTCGTGTTTTTTATTTTCTTTCATAGCAAAGTTGACATTTCATTTTTTTCCCACTGGTTCAACGAAGTTTGTGAATCCACTGTAACCTTTTGTGAGATGATTGGTATAAATTTATGATTGCATCGAAATAAGACAGTATTAGGCTCTCAATTAAAATTATTTTCGTTTGGTCCGAGAGTAAATAAAAAAAAAATGACTTTTCATGAAAAAACCGGGGTTTTCCAGAAAATCTTAAAAGTATTGTAAATTCTTTAACTTGAATCAAAATGCAAATTAATAAGAAGAAGTAAATAGCTAATAGCCTCGCCTATACACCATTTTCTTTTGGCTACTCACCCAGCAAACACCCTGTATATCTTAAGCGTTCATATCTATACATCTGTAAATAAACAGGCATTGCACGGAATATAACAGCAAATGATGCATTATTTCCGGAAGGGCTATTTGTTAGTGGACATCTGATAACTGAAGATGATAAAGGTAAAAATAAATATTAGTGGTTGGGGGCGGCATTTTCAGATTTTGCCCCGCCTAAAAAAAATTGAAGATCCGGGGCTGGTTTTTATTCACGTTAACTAGGAATTCGGGCAAATAATTTTCATTTTGCGGTTGCTAAAAAATGTTTGGTTACGGAACATTGGTAAAAAAAAACATCACATACTGCTGCTAGTAAAAGAAATTTGGAAGCTGAATACTTCTAACGCTTCGTAAAAAATATCGAGCTATAGCAACCTGTCCCATTTTCAGTTAACATTCCTTAGACTACACCCTAATAAAGCTTTCTACACATTTTTTAACTTATCATTGTTTATTTAGATAAAAAAATTGCAGCATACAACATTTTTACGTCCTACTAATTTAGCACAAGTACCTAAGTCTTCTTGAAAATATGGATCAGCTAACATAACTGAAAAAAGTTAGCTCTCTTCAATATAAATGCAGTTATTTACCTACATAGAAATGCAAGAATAAATAAAGAAAAAATATATATTTCATGCTTTGAAACATCTTAAACTAACACATAGTGAACTTCTTAATATTTTAAACACAGATAATAGGGGATATTCATGTTTTTTTTTCTTGTCTTAAATTAATAGCTTACACTTTTATAACATAGAAAAAAATATTAAAAGGCTTCAAAACACTCTAGATATTTTTAAAAACGAAATTTAAAACATTGAAAAAATTAGAGCAGTTGAAACGCCGCCATTCTGCGCGCGCTTTGCGTGACGTCACACGACACGTCCAGTGGGACTTTACTATGAACTTTTCAGTTATTTCATACATATTTACAGTTTTAATAGCTTTAAAACCATGGAAGAAGCCAAAAAAATATCTTATAAGTATTGCATAGTACCGGAGTGCACAAATACTATTCGAAAAAAACCCGAGAAAGTGCTTTTTTCGTATTTCAAGTGATGCGAAAATACGAAGACGGTCGTGTAAGGTGATGAGAAGGGATAATATATCTCCTAAATCTTGTTCATATTGTTGTGAAGATCATTTTAACGAAAGTATACTTTATTTATATACAGCTTAATGTGAATTAGTAAAAAGTAAGTTTTGCATTAGCTATTGAACATTAGAAAATTCGGTATAAAATTAACCTACCCTATAAGAAAAGATCAGTAACTATAACTTTCTATTAAAACTTTATTCCTGTTGTGGTTTTAAGATTTTTTACGGTAGTTGATTTATTTCAGGTAAAGGATTATGGTCTTAAATATACTATGAAACATCCTCTGATCTCTGCGCTCGTATAATCGGGTTTCGATGCTGTCTGCGCGCCTACGTCTTTTCTATAGCAATACGTCTCAACTACATATTTGGTCTAGTTTTTGTTTCTTTTCTCTGTATAACTTCACTTGCCAACCAACCGTTGAACACGCAACATCAAAGTGTAAACCCCATTAAATCGAATATCAAAGAAGAATCTGTGGTTGTCATTTGCTGTACCACCACATCGCGCCTTGGAGACGCGACAGATGCAAAATTATATGCTATCATAAATGCACCTGTTCTCGGTAGATTGTCCTAATGTGCTATGACAGAACCAGCTTCAGTCATCGTCAAAGATTCACTACCAATCTAAACTAAACTTCATTACAATCAGCACAAGAATATAGATTAAATTTATTTATTTTTTTCACAAAAACTTGTAAAACAGTATAAGTTTCGACGCTGATGAATGCAATGTCGTGTCAGATGACGTCACATTACGTTCGACCAATGGTGGCCCGTTTTGGAAGTTTGAATTTCCCTCCCTTATTTTGCACTTTTTAAATATTATTTTAGGGGTTTAAATAATAAATAAATTAAAAAAAAACTTTTGCATCATAATATAACGATAATAAGTATTCAAGAAAAAAATATTTTAGGCCATTTAAAATTTTATGCATATCCCCTTAGGGGATATTCATGTTTTTTTTTCTTGTCTTAAATTAATAGCTTACACTTTTATAACATAGAAAAAAATATTAAAAGGCTTCAAAACACTCTAGATATTTTTAAAAACGAAATTTAAAACATTGAAAAAATTAGAGCAGTTGAAACGCCGCCATTCTGCGCGCGCTTTGCGTGACGTCACACGACACGTCCAGTGGGACTTTACTATGAACTTTTCAGTTATTTCATACATATTTACAGTTTTAATAGCTTTAAAACCATGGAAGAAGCCAAAAAAATATCTTATAAGTATTGCATAGTACCGGAGTGCACAAATACTACTCGAAAAAAACCCGAGAAAGTGCTTTTTTCGTATTTCAAGTGATGCGAAAATACGAAGACGGTCGTGTAAGGTGATGAGAAGGGATAATATATCTCCTAAATCTTGTTCATATTGTTGTGAAGATCATTTTAACGAAAGTATACTTTTTTTATATACAGCTTAATGTGAATTAGTAAAAAGTAAGTTTTGCATTAGCTATTGAACATTAGAAAATTCGGTATAAAATTAACCTACCCTATAAGAAAAGATCAGTAACTATAACTTTCTATTAAAACTTTATTCCTGTTGTGGTTTTAAGATTTTTTACGGTAGTTGATTTATTTCAGGTAAAGGATTATGGTCTTAAATATACTATGAAACATCCTCTGATCTCTGCGCTCGTATAATCGGGTTTCGATGCTGTCTGCGCGCCTACGTCTTTTCTATAGCAATACGTCTCAACTACATATTTGGTCTAGTTTTTGTTTCTTTTCTCTGTATAACTTCACTTGCCAACCAACCGTTGAACACGCAACATCAAAGTGTAAACCCCATTAAATCGAATATCAAAGAAGAATCTGTGGTTGTCATTTGCTGTACCACCACATCGCGCCTTGGAGACGCGACAGATGCAAAATTATATGCTATCATAAATGCACCTGTTCTCGGTAGATTGTCCTAATGTGCTATGACAGAACCAGCTTCAGTCATCGTCAAAGATTCACTACCAATCTAAACTAAACTTCATTACAATCAGCACAAGAATATAGATTAAATTTATTTATTTTTTTCACAAAAACTTGTAAAACAGTATAAGTTTCGACGCTGATGAATGCAATGTCGTGTCAGATGACGTCACATTACGTTCGACCAATGGTGGCCCGTTTTGGAAGTTTGAATTTCCCTCCCTTATTTTGCACTTTTTAAATATTATTTTAGGGGTTTAAATAATAAATAAATTAAAAAAAAACTTTTGCATCATAATATAACGATAATAAGTATTCAAGAAAAAAATATTATAGGCCATTTAAAATTTTATGCATATCCCCTATTATGAAAAAAAAACGGATTAGAAAGTGCTTCATTATTTATAGAAGTCACACTAAACAAGCACACATATTTAATTTGGAAACACACATAGTGGTCAATTCTGGAGTACGTGATATGCGATATTTTTCGTGATATTCGTTGAATTAATATCAGTCTCGACAATATTAGAAAAGTTAAGCTAAACACAAACTACGTCTAAAATATAGCTATGTCCAGCCTCGAAAAGTCTTGCGTCAGACTAAGTATAAATCTAAACCTTCTGCCGCGGTAGTCGGTATCCACTTTTGGCCAAAGTTTGCTCCACTTCCTTGACATATTTCTCCTTCACCTTCTGTTCTCTCATTTCGTTTACCTAAGAAATGCAGATTACATATACTTAAGTAATTTTAATTTGAAATATTGGGCTGAAAACTTAACAGTAGGTAGTGTAAATAACATGCCTGAGTCATGGAACTCACAGGTTTGATAAAAAAAGCTAATTCGTAAATACCTTTTGTTGAATAATTCTTCGCTCATATTGGTCTTTTGTTTCCTGCTCGAGTCGCAAAGCCACGCCTTCGTCGTGGATCTTTTCTCTTAACTCGGCTCTGTAATTTTTTCAGTTAAATTGTTACTGTTTTTTTAATGTTGCTACAACTCTGAGACTAGATGAGTGTTTAAGCCATATTCAAAATATGCCATTAAGCTTATTTTAGTCTAATTTTATCAATTATGTTTGTTATTAAATTAATTTGATTTATTACCTTGCACGCTCTTTGTCATTTATTTGCTTCATGATTTGTTGCCGATGTACCTCGATACGTGCTTTACGATCTTCCTTTTCCTAAAAACGACCAAAACAAAAGTTTTATACTTATATGTATTGCAATTTAGATTGTTACTTTACTACGTAACTATGTTTATGGTCTGACCTTCACATCCTTGTTAAGGAACTCCTCGTTCTGTCTGGCGGCGTTGTTGAACGACTGTTCGTCTTTTGCGATTTCTCTGGCGATGTTGCGGTGGATGTCACGAATCTGTTAAAACAATTGTTAGTTTATACTGGCAGCGATGAGTGGTTGGGACAGGACACAGTTAAGTCAGTAAAAACAGACTTTGCAGCGTTAACGCAGACTAAAAATACAATGTCTATTTGGTAAGTTAGGAATAGGCCGAATAAGATGTTTTTTTTGATAAAACAAAGTCAAGTGTGACGAATTTTGCACCTTTCATCAAACTTCAACACATTCACTTTAATCGCAGTAGCGGCGGTCGTAGCAAAAAAACTGTTAGGCGTTCATGTTGGGTTCACGAATATGTTCACTTTATAAAGGTTATAAGTAGTTCCGCGGATTTTGAAACGAGCGTCCCCACCTGCTCCATCCTCGCCCGGTGCAGCTGCGCCACGTCCCGCTGGCGGCGTGTATTGCCCACCCGCGTGCGTTCCACTCGTCCTGCTGCGTATGTAACAGTGCCCCACCTGCTCCATCCTGGCTTGGTGCAGCTGCCGCACGTCCCGCTGGCGGCGTGTATTGCCCACCCGCGTGCGTTCCACTCGTCCTGCTGCGTATGTAACAGTGCCCCACCTGCTCCATCCTGGCTTGGTGCAGCTGCCGCACGTCCCGCTGGCGGCGCACGGCGGCGTCGCGCTCGCGGCGGCGGTACCCGCGCTCCACGTCCTCCTGGATCTTCAGGTTGCGGATGCGCTCCAGCTCCTCCTTCAGCTCCTGTTCCGCCTGGGGGGACATGGCTAATTACAAGGAGGGTTTCGAAACGTTTGATAGATTAGGTTTTTTATGAAGATAACGTAGATAAGCGGAGTTTAAGAAAAACGTGAAATATCAAACGTCTCAGCGTTGCCAGCTTAAATATTAAGCGCCTTGACTGTACCTATTTATATTAACTAATGAAACAATAAACAAGTAAAACTCCACGATTTTAAGCTTTTACCAATGTCTTGTTCCTGCAGCATTAGGATTGATTAAAACAAAAACTGTCGATATTTATGATGTTGCATATTCAGTGAGCTCTTCTTTAATCGAAATTAAAGCCGTTTAACGTTGTCTATCAGTAAGATGGTAGTAGGTAGTACACAAGCACACAAAGCCTTACCTTTTGTGCCTTTGAAATATGGTCAATCCCCTTCTGTTTAGCAGCCTTGACAGCTTCGATCTCAGCTCGGTTCTTCTCCTCCCGCTCTTGTTTCGCTTTCAAAAAGTTAGCGACTCTCATGTCCACTATTCTTTCTTCTTCCATCTGCATTTGTTTGTAATAGAGCAGCTCTGCGTTTCCTAGTTTAGAAAGATGAATTGACATCATATCTTAAACTAAAGTGCTTAGAAAAAATCCTTTCAACCTGAATAAGACTTTAATAGACGTTATCCATACCTTGATCAAGCATTTCCTTAAGTTTGGCCTGCTGTCCCAGCTTCTCTTTGAGTTTCTGCGCCTCATCTATCTGCATGGCGATGTTGGCCTGGTTCAGGCGTATGCTCTCTTCTTCTATTCTTTCTGCTTCCATTATCTGAATACAACACTTGACTCTTAATTGTTTTTTTTAGGACTGTTTTTTGCTAGTCTTTTATCAGTATGGTTGCTTTTTTTACATAAAACCAAAATCCCTATACATATCTATACTAATATTATAAAGCTGAAGAGTTTGTTTGTTTGTTTGTTTGAACGCGCTAATCTCAGGAACTAATGGTTCGAATTTAAAAATTCTTTTTGTGTTGGATAGACCATTTATCGAGGCAGGCTTTAGGCTATATAACATCATGCTGCAACTGGGAAAAAAACGGGGAAAATTATTCATCCTAAGGCTTCCGTTGCGTGCGCTGCGAAAACGATTCTAGAAACCAGAAATATATGTATGAAAGAATAAAGGGAACTTTTTACCGCGGGAAAACTTCGCATTCCCACGGGAAACCGACTTCTACGCGAACGGAGTCGCGAGCGGCCACTAGTTTTTCATAAAAACTAATATCAAAGAAGGAAATATTGGTTTGAGACTGATATACTGCGATTTTTTTTTTATTATCTCAGCTAATATTATTCTTACTGAAATTATAAGCGTGTATGTGTTTGTCCGCTTTCACATCAGAAAAGCTGAATCGATTGTAATAATTTTTGTAATAGACATAGTTCAGCAGCCTGGTGAAAATATACTACATTTTCCCACGACAATATTCTCATTCCCACAAATTCACTTTTATTACTTATTTATTTACCTTAGCAGTCTCGTGCGCCCGGATCTGCTCCTTGAGCGCGGCGAGGTTGTGCAGGCGCAGCTGCTGGCGGCGCTCCTCCTCCGACTCCGCGCGCGCCACCGCCGCCTGACGGTTCTCCTCCATTATCGCGTCCAGACTTCAAATTATAAGAATGAACTGTTTAGAGGGTAGATGTAGGAGATACCTAACGATATTAAGTAGGTATCTGTTTAGTGTAACTGTTGACTAAACGCATAGGTACGATATCATAAGTATTGAAACAAATGTGTCAGGTATGGCACATATGGCTCTTTTTACACGTAATAATTAAGGTTACTAGCTTTAAGAATAAGACTAGCAAAAGACGGTCTCATTGCTGAAGCACTCAAACCAACCTCCTATTACTGCATTTAGTAAAACTCTCGAGGCACAAGCTAACTATATGTATTATTAGCAAAGCATTAACAAAAAGCGTTCATAATCAATTAATAGCACATCAAAACAGCTTCCTAAACAATAGGATTTCTTTAAAATACAATAAAAAACAAAAACGATTTAATTATCAAACAAATCGGTACCGTCGTTCCTCCTCATCCAGTTCTTTCTTGATGAGCTCCTTCTCGGCGACCTGCGCGTCCCGGATCGCGTGGCACTTGGACGCCAGGATGATGCGGTTGCACAGACGCGGACCCTGCATGTTGTTAGCCAGCAATGCTGGAAGAAACGAGTTTTTTTTAAATATAAGAAATTAATTTGACACATTTTTAATAACTCATAATAAACGGGAGCATTAGAAATTGTTTTAATCGTTGAATATCACATAATGCTACTCAATATCACACATTGCCACAAAATATCACTTGTATGAGAATAGCTACCCAGTGTACCTACGTGAAACGTTTAAGCTATATGTACCTTCTGTGATTCTTATATTACCTACATAAAAAAAGTTTTATCAATAATCCTTATTGTAGACTCGGGTTAAACTTACGACGTCAATTTTTTTTTAATAAATATTGATCCTGCCCGTTGCTTAAAGCATCGGGTATAAAATAAAATAAAAATCCCAGCTTACTTTCAGCTCTCGTCAAAGTATGCGCGGTCTGGTCGGGCCCCTCGATCTCCGGGTCGTGGGTGCCGGTGGCCGCCTCGGCCCCTGGCTGAGGTCTCAGGGCCTCCTTCAGGAACTGCTTCCGTGCCTCCGATGCCTTGGCTGATGCTTGAATGGCCGCTTCTTGAGCGTGCATCGCGGAGAGAACCTCTTCTCGTGTCATAATCTAAAGGAAGAAATATTTCACTGTAAAAGGGGCAGGGTGAAGTTTACACATTAGACCTCTGTACAGTTTTGAATGTAATGTACTTATTTGTAAAGGTCAAGAAAAGAAATGGTACCAACTTTGATTATGTAAATAATGTTGTAACTGAAGCTACCTACCTACACAGCTACAGAACAGTACCTACCTACCTACTTCAAGAGGATACTTACAAGGTCAAGAGGATACTTACTGGATTATCATTCCAGTTTTACCTTCTGACGGAGATTTAATTAATAGGAAAAATACCTCAAAAAAACTATATTCGACTAGCGACCCGTCCACGCTTCGCAATGGTGTAATTTTGGCCGACTTGCTCACGAAATATTGATTTTTAACAAGTTTTAAAAAACTTTTTCGATTGTTCTTTATTTACAAATTTAAATGAAAAAAATACCTAAAAGATGGTGACAACCGCATTAAAATCCCTTAACTGGTTTAGGAGGAGTTAGCAGCTAAACATACAAACAGGCAGAATTAGCGACTTGGATTAATACTATGTAATAATGATAATGATGATTACAAGGGTGGATCCAGGGGGGGGGGCATTACACCTGCCTGGGCTGGCTGGGTCCAGGTCCTAGATGGACCACTAAATAAATTGTTAAACATAATGTATTTTAACTTAACCACTACTATGTGACCCCCCTGGCGCCAAAGCTGGATCTCGTGAATGTTTGAGTGTGAGGTAGGTACCTACTCTCCTAATCTACATGTCAGGGAATTAGGTTAAAAAAGTTAGTGGTGAAAGGAATATGACAAGTAAAAAGTTTTTTGACAAACAAGGGTAGCAAATGCTGACCCTAGTCTGCGTAAGTACTCGAAAGCAGATTTCTATAGCTACCCTACTAAACAATATTTTTTTAAGAAATATAAATGCAGTAACTAACCTTGGCTTGTTTTTTAATTCGCTCATACTCCTCTCTATGCACGATGGCTGGGTAGTGGTTATTCTCTTTCTTGGGGACTATCAGCTGTCGCCACGATCCACTTTGTGGCACCATGGTGGTCTCCACTTTGTGATGAGCACATTTGTGTATAGGCTTGTTGCTCTTCGGGAATTTCAGGCGACATTGCGAGGGCCTCGATTAAAAAAGAAAATCTTAGGTAAAAAGATCTTAGTATAAAGTGAAGTACTTATTTAAAATATCTGGTAGTATAGTATCTCGAGCTAGAGTTTATAAAAAAAAAACTATGGTTATGAAATAGTTTAATTCCGAAAGTATTGCCTAATGCAATTTGCCTTATGGATACAAATGTACTCTAGGTACTCGTACTTTTATAAACCTCATGTTACCCACCTGTGCAGTTGATAGCACCCTGGTTCCTTACCCCCCGTGACCCGATAGTACGGGATGCCCTCATGTAAGTCCTTAGGTGCTTTGGGCATTTTAAATATAAACAAAAAGAATTATAAAAACTACAAAACACACGCAAGAATGTCACCAATCGACTTAACAACAAACAATCCATGCAATAAAAAATATATTTAATTGTTGCTATGGCAATGCCAAAGTTAAATCGTACCGTACTTCTTAGACGCACTTAAGAAGTGAGTTTCCAATATTATGTCTATGTAGCAATTTTATGTAAACTCGGGACTGTAAATGTAAGAGTCGCATGCGTTCATGCAAGAAAAACATTGTACTTCTCTTCTTCTCTTTGTAAAAGCATAGTTATAATTCTGTTTGTAAGTTAACCAATTCATAATTTTTGTTTTGCTTTTGGCATATTTGCATTCTCAAATCTAATTAAAATTGAATGTTGTGTGTAAGTGGCTAATAACAGTCTGAAAAATCATTGTTTGCTTGAAAAACAATCAGAAAAAAATATTTGTCTTTTCAGTGATTGTCAAAACTGTCTTGTCAAATTGACAATTGACATTTCTTATCAATTGGCACATTTGACATTTGCTACGGAAGTAAAATGATACGCGGGGATTTTGATTTTCGGCTGAAATAATTAAATATGTTTTCTTAAACATGTAAATAAATTGCTTTATTGCATGTATTGATAATATATACATAATTCTGAGTACCAGCAAAATTCCGTTCTATACAAAATCTTAGTCTAATATTGTTTCGTTTGTTTTGAGGTTATATAAGTTTGTTTTTATATCAAGAAAGTTAGAAATTTGGTAAATTAGTAACCATGGAGGATCACAAAAAAGAAAAAAGTCTCAAGTCCATTTACTTATCACCGTTACTCGTAAGTATCCTTTAGTAGCTACTGAAATCTTAATACCTGAGTTGATCACACAATTTGTAAACATAAGTTTTCTATTGTAGTTTTATGATAAAATTTGAATTAAAAAACAATCGTATTCTTAATTTACAATATTTTAACCAAAAACCTTACGTTCATTATACTTTTCACAACCACTTTCTGTCAGAAAACATTTTTTTTGAAGTGATTTTCTGATTCCTAATGTCCAAAGTATAATTTTAGGCGGGTGCGGTGGCGGGGGTGTCAGTTGATGTGGCCCTGTACCCACTGGATACCATGAAGACACGGCTGCAGTGTGAACAAGGCTTCTGGAAGTCTGGAGGCTTCAGCGGGATCTATAGAGGTAGTATTTTAGTAAAAAGCAATATTGATATCCATACTTTTGATATTTGACCAGTAGTTAACGCTTGAGGATATTATCTTATTAGTTAAAGTATTTTGTGTCATATACAATTATTAAACAACAATAGTCAAACACAACTTCAAAATCTTAAAATGGCTAAAAATAAGTACTTTGTAAATTTTTAAGAAAATTCACTTTTCTAATCAACCATTCATCTTCACAGGTCTCCTAACAGTAGCTACAACATCAATGCCCACTACGTCCCTTTTCTTTGTATCATACGAGTCCACGAAGCATTTCCTGCTGCCGCTGGTGGCCACACAATACGCACCACTGGTGCATATGGCCGGTGCCTGTGTCGGGGAAGTGGTCAGTTTAGACTTTTTTAAATGAATTAATGTTTTCAGACTTAATTTCTGATGATAGGCAGCAGTATGAATAGGATGAAAAATATATTGTAAAGAATAAAGGAAAAAAAAACTTTCAATCTAAATATTCAGTAGAAGACTTTAAGGGTAACATATTTCTTTAATACTTTATAACAGTTAATTTAAAAACAAAACATCTACCTTACCTCTTTTATTAGATCTTTTGATAAAAAAGTTTATTTTCTATGAAAACACTAAGATTTTATGGCTATAGTAACTTATTAAATATATTTTACATTATTTCAGTTAGCCTGCCTGATTAGAGTACCTACAGAAATAGCAAAGCAGAGAAAACAGACTTGCACCAAACACAGAAGTAGTATCTCCATACTAATTGAGGTAAGTTAACAAACTTCCAAAAACGAAGGAGGTTCTCAATTCGGCCGGTTTTTTTTTATGTATGCACATCGATTACGTCGTTTTTTAGGTCCAGTAGTTTTTATTTTATGAGCATTTTTACCGACTATAAACCTATTTGTAAATAGCACGTATAAATAATAGGAAGTATTTAAATTATATTAAACCTTAATTATTTTTAACTTTTTAGTTTTGAAGTCGGTTTATTTTAACGTAGTTATTTTTATTTGATATTGTGTCCTTTAGTTTTACCAAGGAGGTGGTTTTCAATTCTGTTAGACATCCATTCATCCATCTTTTTAGTAACTCTATCAAAAAAAAACTATTTTTCTCCACTCCCAAGGCGTATAAAGCCGAGGGCCTCCGCAAGGGCCTGTACCGCGGTTTTCTATCTACTGTTGCCCGGGACCTGCCCTTCAGTTTCATCGAGCTGCCGCTGTGGGAGATGATGAAGGGCTTTCTGAGGGCCCGGCAGGACGGGGAGATCACTAGTGTTCAGGTACGATTTAAATCTACAGACATTTAGATGGGTGCAGAAAAAGATCTACATTAACATTCTTGAAGTAAGTGTAGTAAACGCTTGTGTTATAGGAATATTAGGAATACACAATGGAGTAGGTGAGAATCTAGTAACAGTCAGATACGCGCCAATTTAGAAAAGTTAGCCCGGGAATCGATCGACCTTCCGCTTGATTTCGGTATGAATAGCGATGCATAGTAGGAGGTAGACAATGTTAAGTTTGAAAGTATTAAAAAATTAGGGGGTAAAAGCTGTGATTTAAAACTTTAAAAGCAAAATGATGATTATCCAAGCATGTGGGTTTCCTCACTATGTTTTCCCTCACTGTTTGTGCGTGATAAATATGTACATTATTTGGAAAATAATACATTAGTGGTACGTACACCCTAGGGGGAATTGAACCCAGAGCCTTCGGTATATAATCCCAATTTCTGTAGCCACTACCATTCACCCCAAGCCTCAAACTCTTTAACAATACCCGTTTAAAGGCTTCACCAAACTGACTCGCCTCTTCATCGTTTAGAGCGCATTATGCGGTTCCCTAGCGGGTGGACTCGCGGCCGGCGCCACCACGCCGCTCGACCTCGCCAAGACCCGCATAATGCTCGCGCCGGAATACACGACTACCCGCAAATTGCGGCTCAAACCGGTTCTAACCGATATCTACGTGGCGGGGGGCGTGCGGGGGCTGTTCGCGGGGGCGGGGCCGAGGGTCACGGCTTTTATGGCGGGCGGGATGGTGTTCTTCGGGACGTATGACCATTGTAAGGGCTTTTTGGAGACGCAGTTGAATGATAGATAGGTTATAGATGTTTGATTGTTAAGGTCGCTGCTTATAAATAATAATAAATAAATAGTAAAATAAATAAAAATCCTGACTGACACACCAATTATGTGGCCCTAAGTAAGTTGCAGTAAGCACTTGTGTTATAGGCACCACATAATGGACTAGGGGAGAACCTAGTTACACCCAGACACGAGCCAATACCGAAAACGCATTTTTACGAAATTGGCCTGACCCGGGGATCGAACCCGGAACCATCCGCTTAGCAGTCCGGTATATATACAGAGGTCTAGAATTTAAACAATTGAATTGAGACTATGTTTCATTGGTAAGGTTTCGGCGTATAAAAAATATACTTAGTGCCATTTGCATTGTATAACTATCTGAAAATGTTGTCAAAGGATTTAGTTTTAAACTTCAAATTAATGTACAGTTTGTATATATTTAGTAATGGTAACCAAATTAGATTTGACAAAAAGCTATTGTAGACTAGTCAGTTACGTTACAGGGTTATTTAAAAACTACTGTAAATAAAAACAACTCAAAGATATATGAAAGAGTCCAACAGTTTACGAATGATTCTTTAGGTTAGGTTAAAAAAACGTTAAACAATACTTTTATCTGTAATGAACTTGAAGTTGTGAGAAGAAAACAGAAAGATATATCAATGTTTTAAATGAAAATATTGTTATTAACTTAAATTATAAATAAATGATTAACTTATTTTAATAAACTTTTATTTCATAATCATCAATGTTTTACAGTAACAGTTTATACAATCTGTGGAACTTATTATATTTATACATGGATATACAATCTTATTTATATTTATACATAAACATCTTTATATATTTAAACTATAAAATATTTTTGGGTGCGATCAAAATTCAGTTTCTATATCGATCACAACCAAAAGTATATTAAATTATTTTATATTATTTGTGACAAGATATATTAATTAAAATATACAAAAAAACTTATTTTTTTGTGAATTGATATGCATTAAGTACCTGCCTTAATAACCCATAATAAATCAACTTATATTTTTTTATATAAAATATTACAAAATTAAACATATAAAAATAACCTACTACACGAGAACTGAGCATATCTTTTTAATAAAATAAAGATATGCCAGTTGGAACAAGCCAAGAATTAAAAAAATATAAGTAGGTAGGTACACCCGATGATTCTTTTGCGGCTTTCTTTCGACCCAAAATAACCGATGGGTAGCATTCGGTTCATTGGGATGTTTCTTTGGAGTGTTTTTTAATTTTGACATACTACCTAACATTTTGTAGGATAAGTCATATATTTGTGTCTTATCTGTGAAGATTTTGGGTCGAAATCCACTTTTGAATCATCGTGTATAAAATAGAAACGAGAAAAACAATGCTTCCAATACACTAAAATAAAATCGCTCTATATTAATAACAACATATCATACTTTTAAAGCAAAAACTTCACAACTTTGGAATATCATAGCCAAATGGAAATTAGGTCCGAATAGTCTAAATATATATTTAGGAGTCTAAATATATAATAGTTGCATAGCCTTGCAACAGTAACGAATGCATAGTTTTTGAAACACTTACTATATAGGAATTGAATATGAAAGACAGATTACTATCGTTTTATTTAATTACCGGTATTTTATATGAAAAACGAAAATGTAGGTAGGTATATTTAATTGGGTGGAAACAAATATGACAATAGGATGGTGGAATAGATCTATGTATTTATTTTTATTACTGTTTCTTTTATATATAGTTCACGTTATAAATCTAGCTTAACTACTGTGATGATTAAATTGTGATTTTAATTTTAAGACTTCAATTTAAAGTCTAATTTAGGTGGATACTTACGGTCAAATTGCAAATGGTGTCCTCATTTCCTTTACCTATTTAATACTAACCTTACTTCAAGTCATTAAGATTGATATAAGATAGAACACGTTTACTTGTTTTGCCCTAGAAATATCATACACGAAAGTAGGTAGTTATAAAATGGATGACTAATCTCAAGACCGTGAAACGCCATTTGCAATTCTTAAACTTACTTCCTACAAGCACGTCACTGTCATGTAGATATCGACACCTGTCACATTGACATTGACATCTGTCACATTGACATTGACATCTGTCACATTGACATTGACATCTGTCACATTGACATTGACATCTGACATTGACATTGACGTCTGTCAGTTTGACACGACTCTATCTGAAGATGACGTTGGTGGCGTGCGAGGCCCTGTTGGAGCTGTTGTCCCGGGACGCGTGCCTCCGGAACGGGTTCCAGGACGGCGCGCGGCGCGAGGAGGTGGCGGTGGCGGCGCTGGAAGCACTGGAGGCGCTGGACGCGGCGGAGACCGAGCCGGGCTGCGAGCTGCAGGCGCGGGGGGTGCCCGCCGACTGGAAGGAAGAATCTCGATGAGGTGCTGGGTTCAGGGGTTAGGAAGACGATGTAATAGCAATAATTTGCACAAGATCTTTAAGAGTATGGCAGGGGTTGGAATTCGAACCTTATTTTTATCAGGCTGTCCTTTTCGTGACGCCGTTACTCTTATGTAGTAAAAAGAACCTTTATGATGTAAGCTTTTTCCAACTTCATTTCATGATTTATCTAAAAAGTCCATTACACATATTCAATACTGGACATGGGCTCCTTAAGTAGGATTTACCTATATTCACCGTCGGACACTACTCTCCATCCTCTGATTGGGCTAAATTCAATAATATAATACACCCTCTCTTCTTCCATCAAACTTCGCTCATATCCCCACTCTAAACCTCTTTAAGCCTCATTTCTACAACCTAAATATCCACCTTAACGCTCTTATCCATGGGCGTGGCGAGCCGGAGCGCGAGCGAGTCGCCGGCGAGCGAGATGAGCCGCACCACCTCCTCGTGCGAGCTCCACTTCACGCAGCGGTCGCCCACGCTGATGATGAAGTCGCCCTCGCGCATGCCGCCGATCTGAAAACAGTCCATTGTGGATATACAATATCTACTGGACACGAAGATTCGATCTGGGAACGAAGGTAGCGTGGTGGAGTCAGGCTTGGTGACTCTTAACGTCTTTAAAATCTCTTTAGTGGTCAAGTAGCTTTACTTATTGGTCTAGAAAGATTCCATTATAGTATAATATAACTTGTAAAGCAATATAGCAAAACACATTTTCATTTCCATTTTTATTCAAGCAAGTAGTTAAGTCATTATTCGTCAAGTCAGAGGAGCTTGGTTGTTCAAAATAACAGACTTTTAATTACTTACTCACATAAAATCAGAACCATGATTGCTGAACTGTAAAACCTTATTGAATAAGGAATTTGTATGATACTTACATCAGCAAGTGAGTTAGGTTCCACAGCGGATATGACGACGGGCGCGTCCCCCCGCACTGAGAACCCGAACCCTTCCTCGTCGGTGTTGAGACTGGACACGTTGTGCTCGCTCGCTGCTCTTCTAATAGGATCCTTCCGTCTCTCTCGCTCCCGACCCTTAACCTTCACGTATTCGACCACATCTTTATCGTGGAAACCGTTCTCTTTGTAACCGTTGGTGTATTCGTAGTCGATGACTTTGGGATGGTAATCGTAGTTGTTAAAGCTGTTTATGTAGACGCCATTTTGTTTCGTGACGTTCTTTTGGTCATAGTCGTTGTATTTCTCGTCGTTTTTGATGATTTGGTAGTAGCACGCGCTGTTGTCTTCCGATCTGTCTCGTTTCTCGCTCAGTCTGTATCGGAGGCCGTTTTTTTCTCCGCTGGAATACTCCGAGCCGTTTCTTTGTCTGTCTGCTCGTCTGCTGGGTCGCTTCTCGCTGTTCTTCTGGAGTTGGACCAGGCGGGGGGCGCTCCAGTGGCGCTTGGCGGAGAACACGGCGATGGGGCCGAGAGACTTGAAGAGATCTTCGACTTTGTGCTGCGCGAAGTCTGGTGGGGTTAGCTGCAGCTGGAACTTTGACGCCGCTGTAAGGAGAAAAAGCATTGGTAGTATGAAGTTGGGCTTAGTATTTTATAAGCATGACCTCAAAACTAGTCAAATGTATTCTACAGTTTGTTTCATCCAGAAAGTGTAGGAGTGTAGGCTCAGCAAACCTTCATTTGTGTCTGAAAATGTTGTTGAAGTATAACAAATCACCTCGTTGTAAGCCAGCGGGAGAGCGCCTCCTTGTAACTATGATACGTACGTAGTATAGTAGGAGCGGCGAGTATGTCGGTGAAGGTGTTGGCGGGGGCGTGCGCGGGGGGCGCGGGGGGCAGCGCCGCGCGCTCCGCCGCCGCGCGCACGCAGCGGGAGATCGCCTCCTTGTTGCGGAGCTCGCTGCAACAATATTGTTCATTAGAATAGCCAGTAAAATCCCTACTATATCCCTACTAATATATAAATGCGAAAGTAACTCTGTCTGTCTGTCGGTCTATCTGTCTATCTGTCTGTCTGTCTGTCTGTCTGTCTGTTACGCTTTCACGCCTAAACCACCGAACCGATTTTGATGAAATTTGGTATGAAGTAAGAACTGAACTTGGGAAAGGACATAGGGTACTTTTTACCACGGGAAAACTTCTCATTCTCACGGGAAACCGAC
The DNA here is from genome assembly GCA_916618145.1 of Emmelina monodactyla. Lineage (NCBI taxonomy): Eukaryota > Metazoa > Arthropoda > Insecta > Lepidoptera > Pterophoridae > Emmelina > Emmelina monodactyla. The sequence continues at coordinate 849,781 of OU745323.1, read as the reverse complement.
TTGGAAAAGGACATAGGGTACTTTTTACCGCGGGAAAACTTCTCATTCCCACGGGAAACCGACTTCCACGCGAACGGAGTCGCGGGCGGCCACTAGTGGTAAAATAAATGACGTAACTGTAGGTATAATACATACCGGCACATCCGTTGTAGCCTTAATGCTTCTTCATACAGGGACAATGCCTCCGCGAGGTGCGCGCGGCCCAGCGAGATCTGATCATACTCCATGTCCGGCTTGTATGATGCTGAACCTGTTAGTGAAATGTTGGGGTATAAGATAGGCTTTATGAATTAGTACACTAGTTGTCTATAGTGCATGAAGTGTGTACATAAATTAATTAAGGCTTTTGTTGCCCATTTGTCAAAAGAGTCCGTGAATCTGAAGTACATGCACAGGACGTTACCAATCCTGAGTTTAGGAACTTCATTAATTGACTATCATTTCCCAATAGCGTATCCTAGGCTGCTTACAGACATGTCTCATAACGTGTCTAATCAGTTACTGACGCATCACCCTCTTCTTCTTTCCCGTAGAACATGACATTTCCCCTATACCTATATACCTACTAGTGACGAGATCTCCTCTATTATACACCTGTACTAGCGACCCACCCACACTACGCAATGGTGTAATTTTGGCTGACTGGCTCACGAAACATGGATTTTTGGCTAACTTAAAACATATTTTTCTGATTGTTCTTTATTTACAAATTTAAATGAAAAAATAACTTAAAGGATGGTGAAAACCGCATTAAAATCCCTCAACTGGTTTAGGAGGGGTAAGCGGCCAAACATACAAACAGAGAGAATTAGCGACTTGGATTTATACTATGTATTGATGATAATGATAGTGACAGTGACAGTGACAGTGACAGTGACAGTGACAGTGACAGTGACAGTGACAGTGACAGTGACAGTGACAGTGACAGTGACAGTGATAGTGATAGTGATACTAGTAAGTAAAGTGGCATACCGTCGTCGGTGTTGAAGTCGAGCAGCTGGTGCAGGCGGTCGCGCGCCACGGCCGCGGGCTGCAGCAGCGCCGCCGACACGAACTGGTGGCCCAGCGCTGCGGACCAGGCGGCATAGAATGAAGCCAATAGCATAACCTTGACTTTATAGATCCTAGTACATTGCAGCCAGCAAGATAATAATAACATGGGCCTATAAGTCCGAATAAGTGGGAACAAGCCTCCTTCTCGGATAGGAGATATAGATCTTAATATATTGCAGCCAGCAAGATAATAATTACATGGGCCTATAAGTTCGAATAGGTGGGGACAGGCCTTCTTCTCGGATAGAAGATATCACCGTGCTTAGTTAGAGGATTTATAGTTAACATCCAAAAATGAGTTTCTTTCAGACATTTTATGGGGACAAGGCTCTTTCTCGGATAGAAGATATAGATCTTAATATATTGCAGCCAATAATAATAACATGGGCCTATAAGTCAGAATAGGTGGGGACAAGCCTCCTCGGATAGAAGATATCACCGTGCTTAGTTGGAGGATTTATAGTTAACATCCAATCTTCAATTATTTTTAAGTACATTATAAAATAACTAACTAAATTTGGACAATACAAAAGAACCTAACTAAACCCTTTATATCAGAAGACAAAGTGTTTAGTTAAAGTTTTATTATTCACGTACTTACCTTTATAAAACTCAGTCTTAACGTGGACTAGGGACACCCACGAATATGGCACGTAGTTTATCACTCCTTCGGACTGCATCTGTTTCCAGAAAAAATAAGTTAAAATCAATTAAGTGTTCAGAAGACTTAACCAGCAAGTTCCGGGTATTTGGCCATTGTAGAGAATGTTGTTCTTGCGTAGCCAAGGAAGGAGCTTATTGGGGGGATTTTACTTACCGGAAAATACGTTGGTGCTGCAAAGTTGGCACATCGGTTTAAATGTATCATTAGACACATCTGATAAAAAGTTTCAGAGAAATATGGGATTTAACCACCTCGTCATAGATGTCAGGACCAAGTATCCAGGCTTACAGGTTCTAATATAAAAGTAAAATGAGCCTTACTAACCTTATCATAGAGGTGTCTGTAGGTGGTGGCGAGGTGCGTGGCCTCCTGCGCCAGGTCGAGGCACATGTCGGGGTCGTCGACCTCGCCGCCCGCCTCGCGCGCCTGCAGCTGCAGCTTCTCCAGCAGGCACTCGCGGGCCTGCGCCTGAGTAGGATAGTGGAATGAGTCGAGTGAAGAGAGGGAGGGAGACGGTTGAATGTGTAAGGGTGAGATAGCAAAACGAGCGACGATTTGACCGTTAAGTTTAAAGTGTGAGAACCTGGCAGCTTAAGGTACCATAATCTGGATTTTTCTGATGCGAGAGGAGTGTTAAATGAATATTTCTTAGGGTTGACTGTTCCTAGGGCTGTGAATCGAAACTTACGTAGAGAATAAAGGGGATATAGCAAAACTGGATGCGGATCTAAGCTTTTGGTCTTGAAAGGTGTCTGATTTTTTATTCAAATTCTCTTTTCCTTTAGTTTCCAACTAAATATATTTCTGGTGTTCTAATCACTGGTTTATAGCTGGTGATTTATCTAACTTTGGTAGCTTGGATAATTCATTTTTTATTTATGTACTCTACTTAAAGAAATTTTGGGTCTTTTTCAATTTCACCAGGAGAAAGCTGCGTCATCACGTTCTTTCTTAGCCTACTTTTCTTAAAGTTATTCTAAAAACTGTCAGTCTTACAGTCATGAGCGCACAGAGCAGCAGCAGCGTGGGCGCGGCGAGGTCGGCGGACGGCGCGTTGGTGAAGTTCTCGTGGATGTAGCGCAGCGCGCCCGCCGCGCGCAGCAGCGCGTCCACTGCGCCGTCCAGCCCCGAGCAGGACGTGCGCTCCTGGAGGCAGAGCGCAATGGATGGTGAATAGTGTAGGTAATGTGTCGAGGGGAAATATGTAGTAGTGCGTCTACTGCGCTGCCAGACCGGAGCAGGAGGTGCGCTCCTGCGGGCAGAGAGCAATGGATGGTGAATAGTGTAGGTAATGTGTGCAGGGGAAATATGTAGTAGCGCGTCCACTGCGCCGTCCAGCCCCGAGCAGGAGGTGCGCTCCTGGGGGCAGAGCGCAATGGATGGTGAATAGTGTAGGTAATGTGTGCAGGGGAAATATGTAGTAGCGCGTCCACTGCGCCGTCCAGCCCCGAGCAGGAGGTGCGCTCCTGGGGGCAGGGAGCAATGGATGGTGAATAGTGTAGGTAATGTGGGGTGGGGAAAATATGTAGTAGCGCGTCCACTGCGCCGTCCAGCCCCGAGCAGGAGGTGCGCTCCTGGGGGCAGAGCGCAATGGATGGTGAATAGTGTAGGTAATGTGGGGTGGGGAAAATATGTAGTAGCGCGTCCACTGCGCCGTCCAGCCCGGAGCAGGACGTGCGCTCCTGCGGGCAGGGAGCAATGGATGGTGAATAATGCAGGTAATGTGTGGAGGGGAAATATGTAGTAGCGCGTCCACTGCGCCGACCAGAGTAGGAGGTGTGCTTCTGGGGGCAGAGCGCAATGGATGGTGAATGAGTGTGGGAAGAAAATATGTAGTAGCGCGTCCACTGCGCCGTCCAGGGGGTCTACTGGGACTTGACGGTCGTATCGGGCATCTTGTCAAAATCGCGAGATTAGTACCGAGACTTACGACTTTTAAAACGATATTTCCTGTGGTAACGATTATCGTCTTAACACCTTACCGGGCATTGTCGTCGCCTAGTTGAACTGTCAAGTTTGACAGTTAATTTCGACAAATTGTCGTGATAAAATGCCGGTAAGGCATTCCTTCAAGTTCGTTCGCGTACTTCGGTCGCACGGATACGATTTCGATTGTAAAGTCCCGGTAGATCCCCAGGCCCGGAATAATCAGTGCAAAGATAGTAAAGAGCATGACGTGTGCTCCTTTACCCCAAGGCGCAATGAATTGTGAATGACGCATGCTAACTAGAATATTGTAGGTATAAAGAGTTGTCAAGAATAATGCTGAGTCAAGAGCCTTTTCTTATAGGATTAACATTAGAGAAATTTTGGATTGGAATGAATCTAGAAGGATAGATTTTATTAATCAAAATACAGGCTAAGTTAATATAACCGAACCTTAAAGATGAAGATATTTTGAAATCTCTTTACTCTAGTAATAGTAGCATCATCGATCCTTTAAATATTCAAATAACTTTTATTGTAATAACATACGGCACAATAACAATCTTCTAAATCTTCATGTCATTCAGTAGTGTTTCAACAGTAACGTTTCCCGAACCACAATATTGCCGGGACTCGGGCAATGTCGTGGTTCCGGACACGCGACTGCTGTGCTTCTGTCTCTTTCTTGCACCATGCTTGTGATACTCTCTCTGTCTTGCTCATTTAGACGAAGGGGGTCTTTTTTAGGGGTTTTTATCTTCTGAACTTCCTTGTGGATTTTATAACTTGTTAACTTGGTGGTGTGGTTCACTATTATAATTATGATACAAGAAGGCAACTTTCCCAAAAGTGCCTTCAGTATTCTACATATAACATTCCATTTTCAAATAGAATGCTGAGAATTCTTTTAATATCACATCATTGGAAAATCTAACCAAACTAATAAATAGACGAACCGTTTCAAAGCAACATTTCTTACAGCGATTCTGATTGATACTCCTGTCAGCAACGTCATCCAGCATAATGCTAAGTGTAGGCCTCTTGTAATGCACGCCATCTTTTTCGATCTAGGGCTTTTTTTCTCCAGTCTTTCCCTGTCACCTTGACCAGGTCATCGGTCCAATATTACTGTAAAATATATTAATCAAGCAAGTACCTGTTTGGCTCCTATCTGCGTGTAGATCCCGGCTATGTTGAATAGGACACACGCCTTCTCGAACGCTACTGTCCTCTGACATGAGGGTACTCCTAAAAAAAGAGTAGAGTTTGTATGTACGGGGTAAACTCTGGAACTACTCAATAGATTTGAGGAATTATTTAAGCAGCACAAAGCTATGTTCTGAGGGAGTGCACGGTAGAGCTACGAGTCATACTTTTAAACCATAGATTTATTATCTTCGCTCTCGCTCTTACTAGATGGAGCACTGCCTGTAAACAATAGCTTTTTTCTTGCGGCAGTTTTTTATTTTCGTGAAAACTCGTGTGTCAAATAATACATAACTGTTCGAAAAGCTTCCGACCAAACCATGACATGTTTTCTGACTTAGTACTAGGAACAAACCAAGATGTCGCTTAAGTCCAAACCTTTTATTTACTCATCATCCTCGCTGAGCAACAAAATAATACGTAAAAAAATTCAAGCTCGACAAAACGGAAACTACACATCTGTCTTTTTGTAGTTTTTCAATCATTTTGGCAATAAAAAATAAATGTTTCAAAAGTTTTGAAACGCCATCTATGTATATGACCCCTGACATTCCTTGCAAGCTGTTATATGTTAGAAACTACTCTTAAAATTGACTATTTTTTAACCATCAACCACCTACCTACGGTCTCAGAGACCGTAATGTTTTATAAAATTCAAATATAATTTTAATTAAAAAAAGATTGTTATTTTTTACTACTTTTTATGTTAAAAACTTACAAAAATTCGAAACAATTGCTATATTTTATTTTTCAGTTACTTAAGACATTTATAATTTAATAGCAAATATTTGGTGCTAAAACGAAGCATTGGCGTATAAAGTTGCATGTTTTGTTACGGAACTTTAATTTGTTAATTGAAATCCTAAAATCAACGCAATTATCTATTAGCGGTCTTTGCGACCGTACGGTGGTGGTAACAGGACAAGCATAGGTGCTAGGTGGTTGAGGGTTAATGTCAAATATTATGTCATAAAAAAACAGCGGCGTAGGAGTAACAATATTTTTAAGGGCCCTATAAAAAAATATTTAATCATAGATTCACAGTTACTCCTCGCCCATGGTACTCGTAAAATGCGGGATAATAAAGAAGGTAAAAGCACCAATTATAGACAATATAAAGAATATTTTTCTTTTTGCTTATTCATTTATGGATTTTACTATACACGTTTCTAGGGTTTTGGATGTTATAATAAATAGTGACTTTTAGAACCAGTTTTCGTTTATTAAAGTAGCTTATTACTAGTTTCATCAAAATATACTTATTTATATACGAGTATATCCTCTGTCAGACTATCCTCTTTGATCTTACTATGCATTTTCATACGAGAAATCCTATATCTAGACCATAATATCTTGTAAAAAAAAGATACGGCGGCTACGCCCCTGCATATTAGTTGACACTAGCTCGGGTAGGTTCGAGTATGCTGAATTCAGCACACTTATGTTTTGCCGCATTTTACGAGTACCAGTGCTCCGAAGCGAAGATAATAAATCTATGTTTTAAACTATGCCTAGTAGACCTACCGCGCGGTAGGGACACGAGTCATGTTTTTTGACGGGTAGTAGAACTAACAGGAATGGTAGGATAACCGCGGTAGGGACACGAGTCATGCATCTAGGTTTTAACTTATGCAATGACGTCGCGGGTGAAAGGCTTAGTATAACATATAAGTGGTGGTTTTATAACATAAATGCGATGTAAGACTTGTTTAGGTCCACTACTGGTCAGGAAACCGAAAAGGCCTTTTAAGTTTTTCTAATTTTTAAATGGCATTTTGTTCATAAAATGACGCAACCATGAATGATATTTGATCGTCAAGAATTCGCTGCAGTTTGTTCAAAGAAAACCTTAAAACTTGAGCAACACACCATATTCTTCTCAGTCTTACCTGTGAGGGAGTCAAACCACTCGAAGTAGACCCCCAGCGACCTGTCGGGCGGGAAGAACCGGCGCTCAATGAAGTATAGCTGGTTGTAGTACTTGAAGAGAAGAGCCACGCCAGACGTCGACCGGACCGGGGTGCGCATAGCCTGGAATACAGTAATAAAACGATTTATTTAAAAGACAAAATAAACATGTAGCTAAGTGGATCATAATATTTTGAAATAAAAAAATTGAAAATTAAAATTGCTTAAGCGTTTTATGGGAGAGAAAAAGGAATTTTACCGCGGTAGGTTTAGTCGCATTTTTAATATTAGTAGGACAAATAATTTTATTTCTGATAGAGAATGGAAAATATAAATGAAATGAAAAGTGTTTATTATGTTAGTTACCTATATATAGACGTTATAAAAATGTTACGAGTCATAAAAAGTGGAAGTAAGAGAAAAGGTAATATTAAATAATTTTAAGCTTACACAAAACAGATTAATCAATAAAAAAATAAGTGTGAACGTGGCATGAAACACCAAATATAATTAAACTTATGTGTTTTATTTGAAACCAAAGGAAACTCAATCCAAGTGTTTGGTGCGCGGTTCTCCCGCCCTTGGTTTAAATTTATAATAATATTTGTTTCAGTATTACCTGTCGCATATCCATGAAATCCGAGATAGCGTCTTCATACGTGGCTGCGTCCTCGCTGTAGTGTTCCAGGATGAAGTCTTTGAACGGCTCTCGGAAGTCAACCTCCTTGGTCTCCTTCAGACCCAGAGGCACCATGGGCATCATGCATTCTTTGCTGAGAACAGAAAAAAGGTTTTGACTTTTTTTGAAAGGTGAGGCTGTATGGTGACAAACTTTTGCCTTTTGCAAATTTTAAAAGAAACACAGAAAGAGGTAGATGAAAAGCACCAACTTTGAAAAACAAAACGCTCTTATACCTTACGGGTGAAACCGCGGCTTTATAGTTTAGCCACTTTCCCGCGTTTAAAAGTAAGATTATAGACTTTATAAATTTTATATCCAATTTCTTTCAGTTGCTTAAAGCAAACCAATATACGCAAAAACTTTTGTACTTATTGTATTAATAAGACTTACTAGATTCTTCACTTAACTATATTCCTATACCTGCATTATTTTTATTAATCGATCAACTTTTACGATTGAAATAATAATATTTTGTCGATTATTACCGACGTGAACCACAAAGACAATAAATCTTGAGGTTGTAGGTGCCGTGCATTATTTGCGGTTTTATTCTGGACGGAAAATAACTCAATAAAGCGAGAAAGTACAGAATTTGCCTTATGAAACGACGTGAGCGATTTGTTCAATGGTATTTTCTCCAACACTGCCGGTTATATCTGAATCTTGTAAGTGAAAATTTCGAGTATCTGTGGTGAAAACCTACATAAAATGAATACAGTCAAAAGAATAGGTTGCCATGTAACTGTGTTTATTTCGCAATAAAATCTACAACAGTTAGGTGGTCTCACCTCGAGCCCAGAATTTATGTTAATAGTCAAGTACCTACAGAAACTTAAAATGTTTAGTTAGAAAAATAGTGTGCTTTGTTTAAAATATGATATTGAATAATTTTGTTGTGAGTTCTTATAAGTAAGTAGTTTAATATTAAGCACAAATACATCGAAATATTTATATTATAAGTTAACTATCTATAATATAGGTATGTGAAAAATTGTTTACTATTTTGTCTTGATTAGGCCTCTTTACTATAATTAAGCCCTATCAACCTACACGATTATCACTGAATATCGCCTACCAACATAAAAAAGATAATCGCCGCGCGATCTTTCACCTACTTCTATAATCTATGGTCACACCGTAATGGCGGCGCGTCGAGCGCGGGAAACTCACAACAATGGCGGAAACCGACTTTTTGCCGCCAAACAAATTATAATTGCACTGAGAACCGTATTATTAATTAAATTAAATTGTCTTTTCACAAAAAAGAATTGTGATTATTGTTTATAAATGAATAATGAAAGAGAGCTAGTGACAAATAAGGTTTCTTTGCGTTTTTTGATGTAATTTGTTATGGTGCAGTTAAATTTTATGTTGGCATAGTTATGTTGGTATCTTTAATAGTATAAGCTTCTACATAATGCAGAGAGTCTTATTGTTTTTAGTCTCATTTATTAGTCTGTCTGTACGATTAAATAACGATAATAGAAGTATAATGAATACTCAAGCACACGTAGATTATTTTTATATATTTATTTTTTATTTGATTAGTGAAAGTTTCTCCTGTCTTTACTCGTCTCCTTCAAATTCAATAATCTATAATAATTTAATCAAACAGTTGATGTGTATTGCAATTCCCATTATATTAATTTAGGTTAGTATAGGAACTAACAAGTTTAGGTTTGTGAATATATTTTTTAAGCTTTTCCTCAATGACACAATTAAAACCTTAAAAACATTAGCAAAACAATTAAAAAACACTTTAGAATTTCTTCTATTGTAAATAAAACAAACAATTTCAAATTCCAGCCCATTGCTCCCCGTAATTAGCATTTCTAGTAAATTAATGTCCACTTACTCAGAGCAATTAAACGCATTAAAACAACTAAGATTTCTATACTTCCCACCGCTTACGTAAGCAATTTGCAAAAAAGTGGCGTAGACTTCTATATGTACAGAATGGTTGTAACGAGCGTTTAGCTTAATCTTGATATCAGGGCTATCAGCTGTCAGGAATGACATTCCAGAGGTGTGAATATAAAAAAATAACAGGTTAGTACCTATCTGGTTCTCTATATGCCTTTGTCATAAAAAATATGAAACGACACAAAACAATCTTAGTAATGTAACAACATTTTGAGACTTCCTCTCTAGACTGTAAATTTTGCCAATTCAGTATCTCAGCCTCAGCTCACGGGTGTAAAAAGACCACTTCCGAAACCTGAAACCATGTATTCTTGAGCCTCAATAGTAACTAAATTCACTAACATTATACCCTGAAAACCCAATTTAAAAGTTGTTAAGGATTGAAAAGTCATATTCGTCGCTTGAAATCATCGCTCACACATCACATGTTAGTTCAGTTGCGATAATTTACATTGCAAATCAAATTAAAACCCTATTTTGATTTGAAATCATCGCAAAATCTGTTTTTAATTTAACCTGCAAAATTATTCCCTTATTTCAAGACATCTGTTCATACAAAAAAAGAATAAGAGTGCTAGATCTTTATTTATCTAAATATTATTTTATATGCACTGCTTCAAAAAAATATTAATATTTTTTTTACATGTATTTTCCCGTCAGGTTGGCAGCCCTGCCCTGTGTCATCACCGCGCGGCAGTTACTCGTCATTACGCCCCATTTTCGGTTTTTATGCGCACCTTCGCCGACAACTTGATAAAAAAATAACGTTGGACGGTAGAGTCGTACTACAAAAGAGTATTTTCTATTTAATGGTGGGGTGCTGTGCTTAAATATAAGTAAGCTATTATGGTTAATTTTATGTCCATTTTACTGATGCGGTTTTTTATTTCAAATATATTAAATACACATATATGTCGTGGACGTTCGAAAGTGCTCTTAAAAAAAAACTTAAGCACTTCAGGTAATTTCACTGATACCTTCACTTTTTACTTGTTTTTACATGTATTTTAATGATCTTAAATAAACAGATATGTCGATGACATTCGAAATGGAGTTCTGAACATATTACTGAAAAGACCAAATTTTTTGATTGCATAACTATGATTAAATTATTTCATTCAATAAATAATGTAAAATAAAAAATATTATAGGTAATAAGAAAATATAACTTATCAGCGTTTATAAGTATGGTGTAGCTCACACTTGCTTCTAAAATGGCGGAAACGTATACTTAGCTAAGTATTACGATTGTTGCTTGCTCTCCACTTTTAATTACAACTCATTGAAACAAAAACGTTGCATAGTACGTTTACTTCATTGGTTATGTTATAAGTATAATCCATGCAGAATACTGTTTGTATAATTGTTTGGGAAATAAAAAGAACAACCAACGTTTTGACAGCAAACGCCCATCCCATTTTTCTTATGCCTTTCATAAAAAAAGTTGAAATTATTACACGTTTTACATTAATTACACGCAGGTTGACAAATTATGTTTCAATATTAATAATAGCGTGATTTATTGGCGTCGTCGGTCTGTTTAAAGCTAAGCTAACCTAACATTTTATCATAAATCAATAATTAATCCGAGATTCGAAGGTTAAATTGCGTCACATTCTCCATTTATATAAATTATCATATATTAATTTGATGTAAAAGTTATATGTTGATTTCGTGTTGCAATAAAAAAGGAAAAAAATCTTTTCCATGGAATAATTGGATATTACCTAAAATCTTAACTTTTAAGATCTTTATTTCAAAATCCTTTTTTAAACCTAGTACTTTTATTTCAGACACTAATAAACAAACATAAATTAAATCTATGCACTCGTTTCTGAGTCACGATGTAACAAACATATAAAGAAGAGCGCGTTGATGTCTTTTACTCATTGGTATATAAAAAAAACCGACTTTAAAAGCTTATAAAGATTTAATATTAATTAAAAACGACCTATTATTTATAAGTGCTATTTACTAATAGATTAACAGTCGGTGTCAAGCAAAAAAAGAAACGGTTCAGAAACCTCGACGGAATCAGTGTACATACATAAAAAAATACCGGCTGGATTGAAAACCTCCTCCTTTTTCGGAAGTCGGCTAAAATTAGAGCTTCCTATTGTCAATAAGAAACATTTGAACTTCTTTTGAAATATATTTTCAATAGTTTGTTTTGATAAAACTTGTCGTAACGATAGCGAAAACATAATTAAGTCGTGTGGCTCAATAGGCTCACGGTGACGTTCCTTAGTTATTATTACAATTTTGCTTGTATCAAAAAATGGCCACAAAATGTTCCTTTTGCTTAGTAAAAGTGTATTTTTGTTAAATATATATATTTATAAAACTTTGTTTTTTGTCGCTAGATCTGAATAGCTTTTGGAACTAAGTGCTCAAAGAAGATATTCATCTAACGAATTTACTTACTTCCTTTAAAATTCTTTTGCACAGGTTTTGACTACGAAGAAACAAAATGCCTCATATGACAAAACCTTTTTTAAACAAGAATTATCCTTAAAATACCTACGTACGTTTTCATAATAAAAAAAAACAAGAATAACCCATCACAAGAGGGTGTTTAACCATTGACAGGCAACGCATACATCGACCACTTTACAATACTTAGGACATCATATTTACCTCAAGAAAAAACAACTTTCGCGACCACAACCTGCGTTTAGTTATCAACTCTATTGCAATACAGATAGAGTTGTTTTTTGGATTTTCAACTTGAATAATAGTTCTACAATTTTATTACACGTATTTCGAAATTATCGGCCATTATGTTAATGTATAAATTGGTATACATTACAGTTTATATGTACGATATTCGCTGCACTCAGTGATTATGCTAAAACGAGTGGGACCTTGACTTTTGAGAGTTTAAGTCAGAATTTGTTACAGTAGGTTATATAATTTTTCAAAATATTGCGTTTCGTTCGTTACGTTTATTATGATGTTGGATAAATATAGAAATGTTATGTAATTAATGTAATATTTCGTTGTTAAAAAAGAAAAGATAATCATTTTTCATGTAACGTTTATACGTTAGATATAGATATGTACCTAACGTATATTAGAGTCTTGGCTTTTTTATTTATCAAATGTCACAGTTCTGGTTACTGCCCCCGTAGGCCTTTGACGAGGTTTGTACGGTACAATGCTACCTTACTATCAGAATATTTAAGCCGCTTACTAGGCTCCTGAATTCACCAGGACAAAGTGATTTCTGAACAAAACATATATATCCGCGAACGTTTTTAAAAGTGCAACAACAAAGAAGTAAAAGGTAAGTAAGTATTTGAAAACATAACAGTTCGTTTCCAAAGTGCACAAAATCATAAACAAAGTACTTACACAAGCTGTTGAAGTGTGAAATAAGCCGCTAATGTGTCTCCTCTACTCTCTAATTAGCTAAGGCACAATCGCCAACCGGGTATTTGTCTGTATATCCGCTAACTTCTAAACCACGCAATGGATTATGAAACAGTTTTCATCAATAAAGTTTCCATTGAACCCTTTAACCGCGTGAAAAACAGAAACACAACATACTAAGACACAAAAAGAATAAAAACTAGATTTTGCAGAAATTAATAAACACAGATTAATAAAACTATCACAAACGTTATCACTACATACTTAGTACCTATAAAACAGAGTCGCTTTCTCTGTCCCTATGTCCCTATGTAGTTAAGAGAATTAGTTCTAAATCGGGGTCATTATTAGATGACATAGCTAAAAAAACATGTGACGATATTGGAAAACATGTTTGTGTCAACATGAGCGTAGCATGTTTTGAAAACAAAATATTCATAACTTTGTAATGAATAAAAAATGTAGAATAATTCTTAAAATATGACATACTATTAGTTGTTTATATTTTAATGAAATATTCTAAAAGACAATACTAATATGTAGACAATAACAAAGTATCGTTTGTCAAAGTGGGGCACTTATTTTTATTAAGCACACATTTAATAAAAAAGTGTTTTAAAATATAAATAATAATATAACTAAATCTCCAAACTGACACACCAACTGTGTGGCCCTAAACTAAGCAAAGTTGTACTATAGGTACCACACAATGGACTAGGGGAGAACCTAGTTACACCCAGACACGAGCCAATATCGTAAAACCATTTTTACGGAATTGGCCCGACCCGGGGATCGAACCCGGAACCATCCGCTTAGCAGTCCGGTATATACACCGCTGCACCACAGAGGTAACCTTTTATCAACCGATGCAAAACTAACCCATTATTTTGCATACACTCAAACGTTCTAAAATTACAGTTTCATTCACCATAGTACCAGATTATATGATAACTCGAGCAATAAATTACACATTACAGGCAAAATTACATAAAAATAATTATAGGCATCGCGGCATGTGAAAGTTTGCTGACCATTAAGTAAGAGTTTATTATGTGGGTTATAGTTTGTGATCGGAAATATTAAACATTAATGTATCAACCTACACTCTAGTCTGTCCTTGGATATTAGTTTATAGTTTTACAAGAAACTCGTCTTAACTGCGCACGAGTGGAAAGTCTTACAATTTGAACACTATACCTACGTTTAATTTTGGTTAGTTTGAAGAGTTTTCTATGAATTTACTAGAAATAAAAATGTTGAGAGAAATATAACCAAATGGTATTGAAGACTGTTATGAAGTTTCGATTCGTGGTTAAGATGTAGTAACCGAACAGACGGGTGGGTTTTCTTCAACTTCTTATTTCTATAATATACTAGCGGCCGCCCGCGACTCCGTTCGCGTGGAGTCGTTTTCCAGTGGGAATGAGAAGTTTTCCCGCGGTAAAAAGTACCCTATATGTTATTCTGTTGTATAACCTATATAACTGTAAAGTTTCATCAAAATCCATTCGTAGTTTTTACGTGAAAGAGTAACAAACATCTATACCTACATCCATACATCCATCCATACATACATACTCACAAACTTTCACGTTTATAATATTAGTAGGATAAATTATTTTTAATGCCGGAATTTTTAAAACCGTTCCCCACAGACAAAAGGATTTAATTTTTTTAAGGAAATAATTTAATACAATGTCTTTTTTTGTCAATAGTGCCTCTGTTGCTCTGCTGTAGATGAGGGAATCCAAATTGTAGAGGTACTTTTAAAGTGTATTAATACAAATTTCACAACTTAAGCTTAAATCCTACTAATATTATAAATGTGAAAGTTTGTGACGATGTATGGATGGATGGATGGATGGATGGATGTTTGTTATTCTTGCACGTAAAAACTACTGGATGGATTTTGATGAAACTTTGCAGTAATATAGGTTAAACATCAGAATAACACATAGGGTACTTTTTACCGCGGGAGAACACCTAATTCCCACGGGAAACCGACTTCCACGCGAACGGAGTCGCGGGCGGCCACTAGTAATCAAATAGTCGGTAAAATAAGAAGAAGTAAGACGATGGAATAAAAAGTCTCGTCTCTCTCTTGGCTTAAAGCTAAGCTGTTCGATATTGTATTTATTTATTAAAATGGACAAGAATAATAAACGCAATCTGAAAGGTTATTAAACGATAATTATAATTATAAGTATTTTTCTGTAAGTAGCCTTCGTAATTTAATTAATATTTAACAGCTTTGTTTCCGGGATTTACATAAAATAAAAACAAAACCTTAAAATGATATTAACACTAAAGTATATACGAAAAAAAAAGAATAATCAGTATATAGTTAAGTAGCAATTAAGCCAATATCATTTAATCAAATTTATAATTTGTAATTGTAATTTGACATTTAACTTTAATGCAAATTCAATACAAAAAATTACTTATTACATATTCTTATAATGTTTGTATGTTTGTTGCGTTGTTATAGTAATATCCGTTCCAAATCCATAGAAAAAAAGCTTATTTTTCAAGATATTCGTAAACACTATTATATCTGCGCATCAGAAACGAATTAACCAATTCAATGCCACTTCTAATCAGCTATTTAAATTCAGCAAACTTTTAAAAACACTTATCAGTGTTTTAATAATCAGTTTTCGCAATTATTGAATCATATCGCGATGGGTTGCCAAACTATAATTGGTTTGCGAAGTGCTTCAGGCATAACAGTCATAATATTGCCACATTTGAATGTATAAGTGTTATTCTGCGACATTTTATAGGTTAATTACATGTTTAAATGTAGCAATGTTTAATATACTAAAAGGATTTTAATATGGTTGAGTTTTAAGTTGACATTTTCATGTTTGTTTACTTATTAACGAATTGCAAAATGGTTGTTGCAAATAGTGTGACAAAAAACACAGCTTATTAAACTCGATTAGTACTGCGCATTAATTAGATTTATTAATTTTATTGAAAACAACTAAAGTAATAAAATATACCTACCTAATCATTGCTGTTAGTATGCAAACATTTTTAATTACTAATACAATCATTAAATATTTAAGGTGGGTACCACGGATGTAATTTTGATGAATTCTTGGTAGGAAGGATGCAGGTCGATTAGCACTAGTTATATTGATTTTAATTAGTAAATAATTGAGATCGGCTATAATTCGCAAAAGTCCTAGCTTTCAATGAAAGCTGTAAAGTTTCACAGTGTTGGTTAAATCTGTAAAACGTTAATTAACACTAGAAAATCAAATCGTGCAAAAATCTGAGGGAGGGGGGAAACTCACGATACCTTACCAAAGCTGATGGGTGGTCGGAAATCGCTTAAAATGTCACGCGTGAGATTTCCCTCAATTAATTGAAGCCCTCCTATCATACGCTCGCTAAAATGTCTCGCGTGAGATTTGCCTCAATATATCATATGCTCGCCAACACATGTCATGAATGAATTTGACAGTGACAGTGACATCGACAGTGACAGTGACGTTACCTGTCGTTCTGGTACAGCTCCACCGAGGAGTTGAGCTCCGCCAGCTGCTCCTTCAGCAGCTGCAGGTTGGAGTTCACGAAGCTCAGCTCGAGGGCTACGGTCTCGCGCAGCTTGCGGTTGGTGGTGGCCTGGGGGAGAAAGCGAGATCGGGTTAATGGTAAAGTGAGGTTTTTTTTTTTTTATGACATAGCAGAGCAAACGAGCCTGCGGGTCACCTGATGGTAAGTGACCACCGCCGCCCATGACTCCCCGCAACACTGTGGGTGTTGGGGGTGTGTTGATGAGCCTTTAAGAAAATTGGGCACCGGATACCGCACTCACCGAACGAATCGCCAGAACATCGTCCCTACTTCACGTCGGTTTTCTGTGCGACTGTGGTATTCCACCGGTCGAGTCAGCCCAGTAATCGCTGCAGGCAGAGCCTACAGCTAGACTCTACCACTCCACAGAGTTTTGAATGATGGATATGCTTTTGCATCACACGTTCATCTTTTATCAGAGTTTAGCATATTGGCTTAGTATGGGAGTTTTTGTTTTTGAGATCGACCTTTTTGCGGGGTCTCTGATGTGGTTAGATTATTAGTTGTTAGTCATTGAGTTTTGAGGCAGATAAGTTGGTTTCAGTGGCCTCGGAGAGCCGAAGTATTTGCGTTTAATTACGAACTAAAGTTATTTTTTAATATTTTCGGTAGGTTTAAAGAAAAATAAATCAAAAAGGGTCAAAATAACTTAAATGTTGAGTGAACCGATGAAATGTTGAGTGAACTATATCCCCAGACTACAATGTTATAAAATGAATATATCGTACCACATTAAAACCATTCATACATACTTAAAAATCATCGTTCCAACCTCTTTTCATCACAAACTCATCAGTTACGAACTAGTTGTTGTACTTCCCTAACAATTCTCTTTTAATTATGGCATTTTGTCTTTATTTTCGCACATGACATAACTGAGTGACAGAAGAAAGCCTGCGCTTACGCAAGTGTTACACGCTGGCTGTGACCACGACACAAAGGAAGGAAGTGTGAGGTGTTCATTAGAAAATGACAACACGCAGGTACATGGCTGCGGAGTTGCATGCTTTTTTATTTTGTTTCCCTTTTGTTTTTATGGTATAACTAGTGGGCGCCCGCGACTCCGTTCGCGTGGAAGTCGGTTTCCCGTGGGAATGAGAAGTTTTCCCGCGGTAAAAAATACCCTATGTGCTATTCTTATGTATATAACCTATATTACTGCAAAGTTTAATCCAAATCCATCCAGTAGTTTTTACGTAAAAGAGTAACAAACATCCATACATCCATAGATCCATACATCCTCACATACTCACAAACATTCACATTTATAATATTAGTAGGACGAAGATATTCGTTATCCCCAAACAAAATGGACGGTATTACAATGATGAAAGTGTTATGTAAAAGGTATAGAGAAAGAAATTTAATCAATTATCCATTTTTTATTTCTGACATTGTTTTGAGTACACACGATAAAACCAGAATGACACATCAAAATATATTTCTTAAACATCAAAATACCAAAGAGATTCTAACACCCCCTCTCAATATTGAATTGCTAAATTCAAAATTGCAAACTGAAAAACATTACTAAAACACTCGATAACATTTTAATCGACAACTTTCCATCACTAAAATAATATCGATAACATTAACGTACATGTCCCAACACTATAAACTAATATTTAAATGACATGACACAACTTGACATTTCAATATAAATAAACAATATAAACAAACTCTTCAATCACCTAAACTTCCTATTCAAACTTAAAATATAACTTTCTTTGAAAACTTTACAATAAAATGAAAATTAACTACCTATTACATTACTCTCATCTTCTTAACAAAAATATTATGTTTTATGGAACATAAAGGCTTAGTTAACACATCGGCTACATTTTCATTAGTTGAAACATATGAAATTGAAAATAAATTCTTATTTACACAATCCTTTATATAATGATACTTAATGTCAATATGTTTGGTGCGTTTACTGTTTACATTGCATTCGATCATTTTAATCGCACTTTGATTGTCCACCAAAAGATATGCAACTGTGTCCACATTATGAAAAAATGAACAAATACCTTTTAAATATACTAACTCCTGTGCTGTCATTGCTGCTGCTATATACTCCGCCTCTGCTGAAGACAATGACACAGTTGACTGCTTCTTAGAGTACCACGAAATCAAATTACCATAATAAAATACTGTACAACCACTTACGCTTTTCCTATCTAGTTTATCACTTCCCCAATCAGCATCTGAGTAAGCTAATAATTCTTCGGAATCCTTTGACTTAGTATAAGTTAAACATTTACTAATTGTTTGTTTCAAATACCTTAGCACTCGTTTGCCTGCAATCCATATTGTATGTGTCGGCTTATCTAGGTACCTGCTAAGAAAAGACGTAGCATACGTTATGTCTGGTCTTGAAATGCTTGAAATATATATCAGACAACCTACCAACTCTCTATAAGGTATATCTTTCATTATTTCTTCATCCTGTAGAGTCAAGTTTTGTTCCATAGGAGTTTGCGCTCCCTTACACTCTTCCATACCAAATTTCTTTAGAACCTTTTCTATTAATTTCTTTTGACTAATTTGTAAATTCTCTTTATCAAATGTAATTTCCATACCTAAATAGTCTTTGACTTCTCCTAAATCTCGTACCTTAAACTCTTCTTTCAACATGTCAATAACTTTATTATTTTCATTTTCTTTCCCCATAACGATAATATCATCTACCCATATCAATAGCCATATATTATTTTTCTTGTACAAACAGAAATCGTGTTTCGATTGTTTAAAACCTTCTTTTAACACATAATTATGGAACCGTTCGTTCCAGCATCTGGGCGCTTCTCTTAATCCATACAAAGCTTTATACAGTCTTAGCACTTTTCCTTCAGATACTTTAACTCCTTCTGGCGGTTTAATATACACTTCAACATTCAGGTCACCATTCAGAAAAGCAGTTGGCACATCCAATTGCCTTGTTTTATAATTTTTCTGTACAACTTGACTTAACATCATTCTTATTGTGGATACTCTTGCTACTGGAGAATATACATCATAAGCACTTTCCGTCTGAAATCCTCTTGCAACTAACCTGGCTTTCTTTCGACCGTCCGATTTTGTAGTGAATATCCATTTCGTATCTATAGCTTTCTTACCTTTTGGTAATTCAGTTTCTTTCCACGTCTTTAAACTTTCTAATGAGCTTATTTCTTCATTTACAGCTTTTTGCCAATCTTCTCCTCTATTAATAGCTTCAACATACGATTTTGGATCACAATTTCCCATTAAACAATAAACTACATTTGCATCTTCATATTCTTCATCATATTCTGCATTATCTTCAACTACATAATCTTTTAAATAATTAGGTGATTTTCTAATCCTCACCTGTCTTCCATTTCCATTTTCATTTATATCTGTTTCGATTTCCTCAACTTGTTTCTCTTTGTTAGACTCCTGTTCTGTCTCATTATCAATACTTTCTTCATCGATATAATAGTCTCTTTGTTCTTCGTCTGCTTTTTCCTTTCCTTTATATTTAATATCATTTTCATCAAACCTTACATCTCTCGATATTATCACATCATTCGTCTCTGGATCCCACAAACGGTATCCATTCGGCGCATAGCCGACCATCCTAGTTTCTTTTGCTCTTTTATCAAATTTATCTTGTTTCGGCATTATAACTGTCCAGGCTTTACTTCCAAATACTCTTAAATGTTTCAGATTTAATTTACCTCGATAAATCTCTTCTGGAGTTCTATAATGAATTGCTCCTGATGGACATCTATTTAATTGATACGTAGCACACCAAATAGCTTCACACCATAGTTCCCTGGGCAATGCAGATTCATTGAGAATCGTTCGTGCTTTGTTGCAAATAGTCCGATTCATTCTCTCAGCAACGCCATTCATCTGTGGAGAATAGGGTACAGTATACTGAATCTGAATACCTTTATTTTTACAAAATGTCTCCAATGTGTTATTTCTAAATTCCCTGCCGTTATCACATCGTACATTTTTAACTCGAACTCCTTTGTCATTTTCTAATCTATTTACATAATGAATTAAATTTTCTGTTGCTTGACTTTTGTTTTGTAGTAAGTAAGTAACACAAAAATGTGAATAATCATCAACAACTACTTGATAATAACGCTCACCTTTAAGTCCTGGCGTTCTAGTTGGTCCTGCAATATCAGTGTGCAGCAATTCGCCGACATGTCTTGATCTTGGTCCTCTTGTACGTTGGAAAGGTAGTCGAGTAGACTTTCCCTCTAGACATGGCCCACATATTTTGGGACTAATCGATAATTTTAAAATTCCAAGACCCTTACGGTTAACATGCCCTAAACGTTTGTGCCAAAGTTCGGCCTCTGATGACGTTGTACTATTGCAAGTAGCTTGGACACAGTTGCATATAGTTTTTAGAATAAATAGTTTGCCTAAACAAGATCCTAATATAATTTGATTAGCTGAAGTTGTAATTTTTACAGCGTTATGACTAAATTCGACAAAATTTCCATTAGCAACCATCATTTTGACAGAAAGTAAATTAAAAGTTAAATTTTTCATTAGTAAAGCATCTACTTTTACTGAGATTCCACCTACCAAAAATTGTATATTCCCTACTTTCTCTGCCACAAAGTAATCACCGTTCGCTACATAAATTTTAATCGGATTTTGCAATTTCCTAACTTTTATCATGAATTTCTCATATTTTTCATGAACAAGATGATGTGTACAGCCCGAATCAATTACCCAGTTAATTTCGTTTTCCTTCTCAGTGTTAATACAGTAAGCCATACCTGTACTAATAAAAGTAGTAGCTCGATCGTTATCATTTTGTGCTAACATATCCCCTGAAAAATGTCCTGTTTCCCCTGTGTTCACATAAGCTCCTCTTCCTCTCATGCTTCTATATGGCCTCGCACGTCCGCGTCCGCGTCCTCTAAATTTATAACAATCTTTTGCTATATGTCCTGGTTTCTGACATCGATAACAGGTTACTAGAAATGTAGTTTCATTAGAGTTACTTGAATTTGGTTCTTTATTTTTCAATTTCAGCTCTTTATCTAGTAATCGCGCTTTCACAAAATCTAGCTTTAGGTCTCCCGCCTTATTATCTTCTGTCGTTAAATCTGTATTGCACTCTATCGCAGTAATAACCGTATCATATTTTTCATCCAATCCGGTTAACAAACAAGCAATTTTGTCTCTATCATTTAACTTCTCTTGTGCACATTCTAGCTCTCTTACCAACTCATCGAACCGTTGAAAATAATCTTCTAGGCATTCATTTTTATCTTGCTTCAAATTTAATAATTTTCTTCGCAAATGTATTATTGATATTATACTTTTCCGTTGAAATGTTAACTTTAGCGTTTTTATAATATCTTTTGCAGTTCTACATTCCTTTACGAAATTTAGATATTTGTCTGGTATGCATTGCACTAAGATACTTCTTGCCTTCGCATTGTCCTTTAACCAATTACCTTTTTTATCTTCTTCAGTACTTCCTTCTCCTATCGTATAAGACAACTGTTTCTCATCTAAAATTACTTCTACTCTAAATAACCAGTTGTTAAAGTTCTCAGCTTTTAATTGAGGAAAATTTGTAGTAGCCATTTTTTTTTTTTTTTATATGTATGTATTTACTTCATTTTCCATCAATCTTACTCCTTTTTTTTTCTTACTCACACGATTTTTCTCTACACACGTTTACATTTTATTTACTGGGACTGGGCCCATAACCTTTGTTATGTAAAAGGTATAGAGAAAGAAATTTAATCAATTATCCATTTTTTATTTCTGACATTGTTTTGAGTACACACGATAAAACCAGAATGACACATCAAAATATATTTCTTAAACATCAAAATACCAAAGAG
Organism: Emmelina monodactyla; assembly: GCA_916618145.1. Taxonomy (NCBI): domain Eukaryota; kingdom Metazoa; phylum Arthropoda; class Insecta; order Lepidoptera; family Pterophoridae; genus Emmelina; species Emmelina monodactyla. The sequence continues at coordinate 827,610 of OU745323.1, read as the reverse complement.
ATTCTAACAGAAAGAATAAGGGTTAGTTTAAAGTTTGGTTTAGTGTAGAGGTGACACTCAGTTTTTCAAACCATGATTTAAGGGGAAAATAAATTGTCAAAGAAAAATATGTTCGGTGGATTGGGATGTGAGTATAAAGTGTAAATCTAATTAAAGATCATTTGATTACTTATAATACGTCTAATAAAAACAAATGCATAAATTCCTCATCACATTAGCCTTTGCAGTTTCCACTAACTTTAGATAACCCTGCCAATGATCCATGTAGGTACTCGTAAGTATGTCGCCCGGTACTTCACTCGAAGCAGCTGGTTGTACGTCGTTAACAAAGATGCGTCGGCGCATCCAAGCGAGACACCCTTCGGTCCCTGAGCTCTGACCTTGACAGAATGACTACCAGGGGCCTAACTACACTTTGTGCAGGTTGAAATAAGTGGGGAAGTACTTGGAAGATGGATAAGTTGGAAGATTCTATAAAAACTACGTTTGGGTGTTAAGAAGTGCACAGGTAAGATTCCAAACGTTATATAGGCTTTTGAGTTGCCCAAAAAATTATCAATTTTCTGTATTGTTGACAGAATAAAGAACTCAATATCTTGGAAAACGAAAGAAGGATAAAATAATACCTTACATTTTTACTATAGTAGTAAAGTCATAAAAAGTTGAGCTTTAATATAAAACATTAACCAAATCCGCATTACCAATACAATGATCTTTAATATCACAACCGCAGAGCAATTTAATTTCTGAATGAATAGTTCTCTGTCACAATTTGGGTCGTTTGCCGAAACTTGTGAAACGCACGCATTCTGGTGCGCAGGCGTTGATTTCTGCGGCGAAGGCAGTTTGACGTTTCGACAGATTGTTGCGGTGACAGGTGAAGACGGTTATACAATGACAATAATACTGCTGTAGATAAGAAGCTGCGTAGGTAATTACGAGATACAAAAATGTGTTTTGAAAAAAAGTAATCTTATAAACATGTTGAGGTAGTGTTAAAAAATACAGTTAAAGCAACACAGAAATATCTGTAGAGAACTGTGTTAATGACAGTGTCACATTAAAATAAAAAACCGGCCAAGTGCGAGTCGGACTCGCGCACCGAGGGTTCCGTACAAACCTGCAAAAACTACTTAAAATTTTAAGCTTTTCGGAATTTTTCTGTTACCTGTGCTGTAAGCTATTGCTTCTTACCAAATTTCGAGATTCTATGTCAACGGGAAGTGGTCTTTAGGTTTTAATTCCCGTGCGTGTAGTTGCGAGTTTCAAAATATGCGGTATCAATGGTTGTACTTTTGCGTTTTGCGTTTTTGCGTTGACTTAGTTTTTTTTTTTCACGGGTTAAAGGCAATTAGATCTAAGTATTAGATATGAATTTCAACTTATAAGTTTATATTTATTAAAAAAATATATATTTTGTAATGTAACTAAAAATTTAAGGTTTTAGGAATTTTTCCTTTATGTGTGCTATAAAACGTTGCTTCATGCCAAATTTCAAGATTCTAGGTCGACTGGAAGTACCCTTTAGGTTTTGATTCCCTTGCGAGTACTTGCGAGTTTCAAAATATGCAGCTTAAATGCTGTTTCTTTTGATTGCGTTGACATAGAAGTTTGATTTTGTTACAGCTTAAAGGTATTATAGACCTGAGTATTTGGTATGAATTTCAATTTAATACCTCTACGCATTTATGAGGAAATGGGTAGTAAGGTTAAAATTATTAAAAAAAAAAATTATGTGATGTAACTAAAAATTTATGGTTTTCGTAATTTTTCCTTTATCTATGCTATAAGACGTTGCTTCGTACCAAATTTCAAGATTCTGAGTTCACGGGAAGCACCCTGTAGGTTTTGATTCCCTTGCAAGTGTCGACTTGCGGCATAATTTGCGGCATAAACGGCTGTATCTTTTGATTGCGTTGGCTTAGAAGTTTGATTTTTTCACAGCTTCAAGGGACAGTAGACCTGAGTAATTGATATAAATTTCAGCTTCATACCTCCACGCGTTCCTGAGAAAAAGGGTCTTGACAGACGGACGGACGGACAACAAAGTGATCCTATAAGGGTTCCGTTTTTTTTCCTTTTGAGGTACGGAACCCTAAAAATAACAACTTAGTTAAAGCCTGCGATCCATTGCACACGAAATAGCCTCTACATCCAATATAAAAGCTAATCTAAGCTAACTCAATGGTATTAAAGCGATATGAAACGGTAAAGTTTATTAAAATCCGCCACATAAAAGTAAATTGAATTGATAACATTGTAAGTACCTACCAAACTCATACTATTGTTTTCATTTGAAACCTACATGCGGTTTACTTTCGAACTATTTTCAAACCACATTGCTACAAATAAAAAAAACAAAAACGAAAGTGTCACAAACCAAAAAGAAAAAAAACCCGCTTGTCTACACCGTCCTCTATCGCAAACACAATTCACAAAAGAGGTTGTTACGAGTATTTTGCTATCGGAACTATTTGCGGCTGGCAGCTTTCGCCGTTCCCGCCAACTGTGTATCGGTAATGTCAGTTTTTGCCGCCATTATGATTTATTTGATTAGGTTTAGGAATGCGACGTCTGTTCCGCGTTTTTCTTGATTGAAGCTGTATTTGGAAATGTTTGTTGTTTTCTCATGGTTGTGTGGTATGTCGAAGGAAGTGTATGAGAGTATTTGTCGATAGTTGGTTTAAATATTTGATGGATGTTGGTAATTGATAGCTGGGGTGTAATTTTATTGTGTGAACGTAATTTAAGGTATTTCGTTCTTATTCATTAAATATGTTTTATAATGTTTGTTAATGGAGTAAATATTTTTATTCTTCACTTTTCTTTGTATTCCGAATGCCTCACGAATGCCTTAACCTTAGGCTCTAGTCTTTCTTACTGTCGTTTTGTAAACGTATAATCAATCAATTTTTTTTTAATAATAATTTTTTTTCATAGGCTAGTATCAAATTAAAAAAAGTCTAATGCCAGTTTTACATTGCTTTAAAAACTAGCACGTCGTTCTTTCTGCTAGGTAGGTGGTTGTTTGGTTAATTCCCAGATCTTTTTCCGTGCTCAACTTACGCTTAAAGGTTACAGCAACCTCTACGTCACATCCAAAAATCACCATAGTCCAACAACCCAAAGTCTAAATTACCTTAAACAGATTTTCTGCTCCGGCGCGAAGCCTCAGCTCTTTGTTGATCTCCTGGTTGAGCTGACAGCGACGCGTCTGCAGACGTCCCCGACATGTCGCTACACGAGGATCTGAACCCTGGAACAAGAGGCATAAGGTTACTTTTTGTAATCAGGCAGGGAAAAAGTAACGCTACTTGATAGTAAGGCATATAGAATCGTGCAGCTTTAAGCTTAGGTCGACTTGGTGTCGACTCTACACACTTTACATGTTCGGTATTGGTGACAGTCATTACTCTGACTATCCTGCACTTCTAAATGAAATACAGCCAAATACTAAGCGGGTACAAATAGGATGAATGGTGAAACCAATTTAAATAGAGTACTTATCACTAGCACCGAAATTAAACGACCAAAAAGTATTTAGTTCATAATGACTTACAGAAGTTTGCAGTCATAAAATGGTCAGTCACTACAATGATTACAACGTAGGCATTATATTTAACGACACTTCAAAAAAACCTAATTAATCTCGCGTGTTCATAATTACGCATCAGTTTAGCGAGATTTAAATATTAATCGGCACCCCACGATCAATCTTATTCATTCGCGATTCAAAGATTACCGAACTATCATTTCATACACGCGCTAAAATCACGATTTTTATGTTTATCTGCAACTGTGTTGTAACTTTAGACTTTATGACCTTGTCTTAGGTGTTAGAATCGATTGGTTAGTTTGGTTAAAAAACTGATCATTTAGACATGCGTAACGAGTGTATAGAATGTCAATAAATTGAAGCAGTTTAGATTGATGGGCTTTCTCCAGTAATGATAGGTGTTGAATTCTAACAAGTTATTTTAGGTAATAAAATGTCTGGCTTGCACTGACTTAATCTTTTATTAATAACTAGTGTCTCGCCAACGCTTCGCAATGGTGTAATTTTGCGCGACTTGTTCCCGATACGTTGAGTTTTTGCTAACTTAAAATAACTTTTTCTGAATCTTCTTTATTTACAAATTTAAATGAAAAAATATGTATAAGATGGTGAAAACCGCATTCAAATCCGTTTAGTGGTTAAGGAGGAATTAGCGGACAAAAATAGACTAGACTAGAATTGGCGACTTGGGTTTATACTATGTAATGATGATATGTAATGATAATGAAGTTTGATAGATAGGATTTCAATGACTCTGCCTTTATTACGTTCATTAATAATATTCCAATAATTTCTTTGTCACAAATTATTGTATGTCTTACGATTGAAATAACTATTGGATCAGCTTTAAGTTATAATAAATGTTATAGGTAATTTGTTAAAGAATTGAGTTAAATATTATATCTGTTTAAAATCTATATATTTATTGGGTTTATATGTTATAAATTTAAACTAAAACTTAATTTAAAATTGGTTAATTACTGTTTAGCAAAATCTAAGTTTTTAATTAACGTTTAGTGGGTGCCTTTTATTTCAATTATGTGGTGTGTTCTGGGCCATGATCTATGTACCAAATTTAATCCAAATCCAACCTGCCGTTTTCCAATCTAACCAGCAGGTTTGGGTAACAAACATCCAAACTTCTACATTTATAATATTAGAAGGATAGGATTGTACTTAGGCTAAATAAAACTCATCGTTGACTTTACATACAAACAATTGTTATTAAATACTACTATAAAGAAAGAAAGGTCGCTGTCCGGCCCATACTTAGTATGCGACAAAGAAAGTGGTTACATACACAAAGAATGCCATGATGAAACATTATAATCCCGTATTCTCAGACGGGACCATAACGTAACGATGCTGTAATTTGCGACAACGTTATTAATGCGGGTCAGGTTTTAGTTTAAATGGAGTGTTGTGAATATGTTAACATAATTAAGGCTTTATTTGGAATTAATATAGATTAAGTTCAATCAGTGTTGTCTAAATTAAGTATAAGTTATGATAGAAGCGTCATGTCTACGTTGAAGCTATAGTTTTACGTTAAAGTTTCTTAAGACAGTTTAAATAAGATTGAAATAAGATAGTTCAGTGTGTATTCAAATTTGATTAAGAAGGCTTAAGCTGAGAAGATGGTCATCAATTAATAGACTCGTGCAGTATTAAGCTACACTCTTGGCGTCGACTCTACACACTTCACATGTTCGGTGTTGGTGACAGTCATTACTCTGACTATCCTGCACTTATATATAACTGGAACACAGTCAACTGTGTAGCTTCAGATATAAACAGGACGGTAGTAGGTACTAACAATGTGTTGCTTTATAGAATAATATGCGATTGAAAATTAGGTTAATTATTTGATTAGCAATCGGTCCTTCGAATTATGCTTGTTATCAAAAGTGCTTGACCGAAAACGATGCAGTTGAGCAACAAGGACAATAACGCAATATGCAACTGTTACTAATATTATGTGCATGAATGTAATACTAATTGAATTATAAAATAGGCACGTATTCTCAAGGAGAGATTCGCTTGGTCGAATTGGCAATGAAATTACGGGGTTATTAAGTAATTTGTATGTAGTAATGTTAATAATAAATAGAAGTAAATAATTATTGATAGCGTAGTAGGAAAGAACATCTATACTGTTCCTATTTATCACGCACTTACGGTGAGGGAAAACAGCGTGAAGAAACTCATATGATTGAATGAATACCCATCATGACCATGCCCAACTCGCACTGAGCCAGCATGTTGGATTACGGCTCAGTCCCTTTCGCTATCAGACCTATGTCCAACTAGTAGGACGTGTATAGGCTGTTATTAAGCTCTAAGAAAAAAAGGGTTCACTGCATAATTGAAATCCAACTAATCCTACTTCCTACTAATATTATAAACGTGAAAGTTTGTGAGTATGGATGTTTGTTACTCTTTCACGTAAAAACTACTGGATAGATTTTGATGAAACTTTACAGTAATATAGGTTATACATCAGAATAACTTCGGGAAACGGTCTGCTCTGGTTCCGAATTGTGGCGCGGGAAGTTTCCTCAATTAGTTTTCTAGCATTTTAATATTTTTTAACTTTAATAATGTTGAGCGGGGAGTTACGAGAAAATAATTTATATGTTCACTGTATGTACACTATATAAATTATGATTGTATTATTTTGAAAAGGGTGCCGAGAGTTTTTTCCGCCAGCTTTTTCTCTCGGTCTACTACGGCTATTGCTGATGAATGTAGGGGTGTCCCGTGACATCTTTTTTTATTTTTTATTTTATGCTTTTGACAATGTATAAGAGATTAGTTCTTAATCCTACGTACAATAAAGTAATTTCATTTCATTTCATAACATATAGGGTACGTTTTACCGCGGGAAAACTTCTCATTCCTTCTCAAACCGACTCCCATGCGAACGGAGTCGCGGGCGGCCACTAGTTTATCATAATTTTATTAATTGTAAATCTAATTTACGTTTCTAAAACTTTTAAAAGGCAATACAAGAGAAGGTATGGCGCCTTGTACCGGATGTTGAATTAGTATTCTTTGGAAGTATTTCATGTGAAGCGACTTGCATTCGAAATGTTCACTTATGGGAAGATGATGTGCTTCACAAAAATGTACTGTAGCTGTGTATTCAGTATAAATCGTTAAAAAAGTCAGTTGCGATCGCTTAAAATACATTTTTTTAGTTTAAGTAGAATAAGAATAATTATGACAAATGTTAAGGAGTTTTGAAGATTGCTGTATATTTTTTTGCTAAAAACATAACTTTTTAACTACTTTACACATAAAGAAAATACTAAAGTATGTTAAGAAATATTTACAGAAGTTTCTCTAACATTACATTTAGTTATTTTATTTTATTTACAACGTGGTCGATGCATTCTTGCCGTGCATATTTGCATATTATTAAGAAATAAGTATTTTTTCAATGTTTATGTTTTAGAAATTCTTATTGTATAGATTCACTATTTAAGTAGAATACCTAATACAGTTTATTTCTACAGCTAAAAAGAGGTCTGTGTTCTAGTCACAAGTGCGGGATAGTCGGAGTAATGACTGTCACCGAGACCGAACATGTGAAGTGTGTAGAGTCGACACCAAGAGTGTAGCTTGATGCTGCACGAGTCTATACACGTTGGCATTAATCAGAAGAACTGTATCCTAGTAACATGACTAACCAAAGGTCGCGAGTCCAACTCCCACTGGATTGTACCACTAATTTGGTATTTTCTAAATAACTTATAAACATGTCATCACGCACTTACGGATAGGGGAAAACCTCCAAGAAACCTCCGAGTAGGAGTTCCAAATATCTAAAGTACAATTCTTTACCTCGCACTTACGAACAGGGTAATAACTCAAGGAAATCAACGGGATACTGTAAGCAGACGGTTACTTTTATCATATGCATCCAACAACCCACACCGAGTCAGCATAGAAGTTTATGACTCAATCTCTCTCGCTATCCGAGAAGGAGGCCTTCGCTTCTTGTGAGTTGTATAAACTAAACTCTGTTATTATTCATTTAAATAGTTAACTATTCTCTGCTATACTAGTAAGATGTATATAGTCTGTTATTATTTACTGAAATAGTTAACCATCCAACACCTTCACCTATTTATTAAGTCAATTTCACATATTTATGAATAATAACTGTCTCTCGACGCATGCGCGCTGAAGCAAGGCTATTTACATTTGAATATTGAATATTTATGATATAATATAACAGAATGTGACATATGTTTTAATTATTAGCTGTTTCTTTGTAAAACGGATTTCCTAGAACAGTTAGTTTCTGCAGTGGAAAAAGCGAAGAATAATTAATGATACGTAAATCGAAGTGGTTTGTAAGATGTTATTAGTAGGTCTTATTTTTTGTGTTGGATATATTTGCAGCACATTAAAGTGTAGCAAAAAGCTAGTTTAAGGTATCTGACGTGGTTTTTGTAGAGAAGTGGCAACCCTATAGCCGAAGTATGGAATTCTTTGCGATCTTTATTATTGTTATTATGACAGTTATCATTGTTATTAATAATCGTTTATAGTCATGCACTTGTAGCACTACTTTCATTGTATATTGTAGATTTTATCTTAAGTAAGATAACAATAAACTCAATAAAGTTTTCAGCAGCAACATTGCTTCATTTACCCTAGTGCAGCTTTTTTTAAAAGCTTTTATTTAACAGATATATTTTTATTTCTGTACATTTTTTCGTAACACGCTGTATACAAGATTATTACACAGCTACAAAATGTATTTTACAGTTTCCTTGTGGCGCAAATTGTCCTGGTTTCATTGAGCTACTTAAATGATATTGCAAAAAACTTAAGAGAAGGTAAACAAGATGGTCGCAGCCTAATGTTGTGTCATATGACATGTGTATGTCATTTGACATTTGGTTTAAAAACCAATGTACATTTGTTACTTACTAGCCTCTCTCGAATTGATTCCAACTCACTATTCTTTTCACTTTATACCCATAGCCATGTTTTACCCTTTAACCATTTCTACCCTCATGTAAGTTATCCACGCATCTGTCTTCGAACTGCCGCCATTTGTAACTAATAACCAATAATTACTTACTAGATAGACACTTGACATTTTAGTTAAAATTAACCCTCTTTGATAATCGTAGGCACGTGTTTAGGATGTGCTTATTTATAAAGTTTTTTTTATGTTATGTCAACTGTTTTACAAAATATATAGCAACTAGTGGCCGCCCGCAACTCCGTTCCCGTGGGAATGAGAAGTTTTCCCGCGGTAAAAAGTACCCTGCGTGTTATTCTGATGTATATTACTGCAAAGTTTCATCCAAATCATTCTAATAGTTTTTACGTGAAAGAGTGACAAACATCCATACAACTTACACATTTATAATCTTAATAGGATTTACTTGTTTGTTGTTACATATTAATTTAATTTGTTTTTATTGTGTTGATTTTAATGATAAATATACTGTATTTCGTTATTTCATCATCATTAAGCAAATTGAATGTAACTATTCGACACTTTAAAAAAAAATTTGGAGTACCACTCAAAAAGTTATGGTTACCATGTAGTAAACTGTGGGTACCATAAAGTAAACCGTGGGTACATAACATATATTTAAAATATTCCCAATTAAAACCTTGACTCACCATAAAAACAAACATGAGGGTAATAAAAAAAGAATAGATACAAATAACGTAACGGGATTGGCCGCCACGCGCCATCGGGTAATTTGAAAAAAGAACAAAAGTGCACAGTCACAGCCCGACCAGCACACGTGATGGACGTCATCATGATTATACATTACACGGTTTCTAAGTTATGATAACATGTAATTAACAGTTTTAATTAGAGAAAAAACATGAATTTGATATTTTGGATATGTAGGACATGTTTGAAATAATTAGTTGATTTAAAAGAAACTTTTCGATAGAAATGCTTTTGTTTTCGATAGAAAAGACATCAACGCACTATAAAAAGATGTTTTGCAATGTTTCTCGAATAGAATACCAATATTCAGCAAATTGTTATTCATTGGAGCGTGAGTTTGTCTATTCTCTCTGTTTTCACTTTGCGTTTAGAGAAATGGTGGATACGTGCCCTTATTACGGTATTTGTTGATTTAAAGTTAACTTGTGTAATTTTATAGTTTATTGAATGTAGAAATTATTACAGGAAAGTTGTTACTTACATTAAAAATATTATTATATATTGAATCAAATCTTGAAGAAGAATCTATTCAAAATTCAGTTGGGAGTATTCATAAAAACATATTTCATTAAAGCTGAATTCAAAAAAGTTACGATTTCGAACACATCATAAACTCCTTCTGGGCTAAATACGTAATGGGTTTTTTGAATTGTTTATATGTTAATTTAAGTTTTGAAGCTCGTTCACGAAGATATTTTTAAGCGGTCGATTTATATTATGTTAATCTACTTCAACTATTGAAATAATGATTATCGTTTTTATATTCTCGAGGTTTTAGTCAGGACTTTACGTTACACTAAGGTAATTAACTAAGTTATATAAGTAAAGAAAATATTTAATATACCGCTTAGCTTTTAAGCTTTCTGTGTAAGATTTCTTAGATTATTTCATTAATATTCTATTATACAAGTATTCTTACCATAGCGTTTCAACGATTAGTTCCTAAGTCAATGCCTAGACGTGCCTTTCAACTAGGGATGTATATTGCGTAAGCAATAGTAATCGATTTTTGTAAATTAGAAAAATATTTTTTTAAATCTCGAAAAATTACAAGCTTGAACTTTATTTGTTATAAAAAAACGAAAAATATTTAAATCACATCAAGATTCAAATCAATTTGTAACTAAAAATCGAAACCCCCGTCATTTTAACCTTCGCTTTTATCAAATTGTAACTTTTAAAAATCAAGAAAAAAATAATTATTTTAAGATTTAAGATCATAATCGATTCATATAAAATCGATTCCTCCCGACATCCCTACAGTAAACCAGGAAATGAACTGGCCGCAGTCACCGTTACCTTGCCCTGCGCCCGGCTCGCTTCAATGCGCCTATACTCTCCACCCACCCCCACACACTAACTTCAACCCTATTCCTTAGGCAATAAGGCTGCCAATTCTTTCATATAAAACTTTATTTATCCAACCCTGTATACAAACTTGAACTTTATTTCAAAAGAAATAAGGTGGTATTTTCTTTGGGTCAGATAATGATATAGTGGTCGATGTATTCTGGAACGGTAGGTAATTATTTGAATGTATATTGCAGTTGTAGTTTCCTGGAGTGTTTGAATGGAAATATTACACTCAGGTGAGAGATTATGTAAATTTATATTGTCAAAGTATTAGAAAAATATAGATTATAATACTATCGAAATAAAGTCACGATCATATAAATATGTAGAGCAAACAAGTAGTGTAGGTACTATTTGGGAATTTTCGGTCACTTGTCATTTTCATTATTTAGGATCGCTTCAAATACTTGTGAGCAATGAACGGCTTATTTTATAACTAAAATTTATATGTTTTTAAATAATAACTTTTCATATGAAAACTACTTACTCGGGGCTCATCAAAAGTCTCTTAAATTGAACTATTAAGTTATCTTAGACTTGTAATGATTTCTAGAATCACCGATTAAAATCCAATAGCATCTATAATTATTTCCGTTTGCATATCAATACAGAAAATAAACTTTTCTCATAAGGCCATAGTCGTTACATGCAGATATTTTCAACAAGTCATCGACCAGACCTTTGGAACAGAAGTGCAACGTCATAGTTTATCTTGTAAAGAATTTCACGTCATGACACCTACTGACCTAGTGGTATTATCAACGAAGTATCTTCAAATTGTTATCAGGTTTCTTAATGTGTCTACAAAATTAAATATGTATGAAAGGGCTAGTGTGATGTTTGAGGACTGAATTTGTGTACATTTAATATTGGTTAAGAAATCATACAATTTGGAAAGGTAAAATATATTACACATCCAAATCTGAACGATGTTTTTGTAAGTACGTTTTGATTTGTTTGTTATTATACATGACAATCTAGCTTAAAATTATACAACTGCACAATTTCTTACCTCAGTTATCCTTCTTATGCATCACCGGTAAGTGGCGAGCAGGAAATTGCAGCAATATTTTAATACATATTTCTCAATAAAATATTATAGGTATTCATTTGCCGATTGTGAACATCTTTTAGTCCCATAGTCATGAATTGTTTTTGTATCTTGACACGACTATATCTAAGTGTAAACCCTGCTCGTTTCGTTCATTTGCACCAACATTTTGACTGAAACTGAGTACAACACCTATCTCTTTCCAATCATATACATTAGAAAAGAACCACTCTATTCTCAGTCACGTTAACAGATCCGTACCATTCATATATTCATTATCATACCCATTGTACACGATTGCCAAAAACTCGGTACCTTTTCTTACAAAACCAACATCTCAGTAAACTCATCCATTAGTTCTATACAATTGGACATTTCGTTGAAGGTTGTTCTAACGGGAGATATATTGTTTGGCTGTCGCAATCAAATTCTATGATTGTAAGTGATCATCGGATGGGGTAATAAGATGATGGGAGCGATGCAAGATGGATGGTAGATGACCGGAACGAATGATTGTTCAGTTTTGAGTAAACGAATTTTGAGCCTGTTAGAAACTTAAAATAATAAATTATTTATTTTATTAAAGGCTCTTCAGTAAACATAGAATTGGCTGCATAAAAAGCTACAAAAGATAAAAGTATCTTAAAGTTTTTTTAAAACGTTCTTTTAAAAAAAATCAAATCTAAATGCTTGGTAGGTCAATTTTAACATAGTAAAAAGAGGGCATTTTATTTTTATTAGATGATATATTCCACATGGTTTTGCGTAAGCAAGTTTAAAATTAACCACAATAAAATTGTGGTTCACTTAACTTATTTTTTACATAGTTACTTGACACTGTGTATAAACTTTTATCTTAAAATTACATTTACCAAAATATTGCACTCATCCAAACACATGTCTATTTTGCAATCCAGACCAAATAACTGGCACGACTTTATAAGATCTAAATGCATTTATATCTCAAATCTCTTGAATCATTTTAACGGAAGTAACGGATTTACCATGAAGGCCTTGTGTAATGTTGCGAAAAAATAAATGAGAAGTTAGAAATAGTCTAAGTATTTATTGTCCAAGAAATAGTGCATTGTACTAGATATTGACGACATGTCTTTAACAATACTCGTAATTCTAATTCAAATTAGTTTATTGTAGTCGCAAATTTTTACACATAAGCGTCAATAAATACAGAGCAACCTACTTGCTAACAAAAAAACATACCACATCCATATGTAAGTAGTTAGATGTAACCCTAACGGCTTTAGTGAGGTAAACTCTAGGAACGTAAGGTAAGGTCTAGGAATACACTTCCAATCCCACCACCATTAAATAACAAATCAAACAAACCACTACAACCAACTCGATTATACAATCGAATCGATTCGAATCAAATCGAGCCAGCACTTGGAACCGATCGCGCGTGACGACTTCCAAACCAGGTCGCCACCGACCTTAATCGATTACAAAACGCACAATGATATCGATGTTTGCAATCGAGTAATACAGGTGGAGCTGATGCGACAATAATGTGTCGAGAACAAACAATATATAAAGTAATAGTTCTAACTGTAAGTTGATTTATAAATAACGTAGTCTATATAAAGACGGACTATCGCTTTTTTTTCTTATCGTGTGAAGAAAAGCACTCGTCTAATATCATAATTCTAGGAGCCCTCGTTAAAGGCCTCTGGAGTGGTTCCTGTAGGGTAGTGGCAACAATTCTGTCAGGATTATTCAAGCGCTCAATATGGACTCGACTTTTCTATTATCTGTCAACTTTTATCATTGAATTCTCTGCAAAACCCAACGTACCACTTTCCTTTCTATTTCAGGTAAACAGTTTTCTGTTTTGCTGTAGAAATTAGGACTATAAAGTAATATGGGCAAAAGGGACAAGAAAGAAAAAATCCTAAGACAACTATTGGCATAACTATTCTGAGATTAGGCTTGCTCAATTTCGAAAGCATATTACTTAGATATTTGCGCTTATATTAAATTTTTCGGTAAATTATATTGTCATTACAATTACTCACTTATCCTCGTATTAGAGAAAATTGGCCTTTAGTTTGACTAGACGGCTTACAGTAATGTTTTGTTTGGCCTTTCTGAAATGATAAAATAATTTCAGGATGTTTGTTACTCATGTCATTTAAATTGAGTAACAAATAATTTTGTATCTAAAAATGATCACGGAGATTAAGCTCGTAATGTTGTTACCAATTCAAAAAACGATACAGACAGGAAATGTTTAATTAAAATAAATATATTTTAAGTAAGTTATCGTATACCTAAATTTGGAAAATCAAAGTTTATTAGCGAGTCTTTCTTTTAGTGTACTTCCTTCAAAACCATTATATTTACATCATAAAAAACCGGAAATATAAAATTAGATAACCAACTGATTAAAAACAATAATGACAATGTCTCTATCACTTTTAAGTGTAACGTGGGAAAGATCCAGCGATCACTATAGATCTCTTACAATGATTCAGATCTATAGATCTTTTAATTGTATACTGTGAAAACTTCTACACGTATTATAAGGTAAGCTTTATTAGCCAAAACATTCGAATTAAAAAAGAAAATAAATTAATATATGAATCAAACTTCAGATTTTGAGCAATTTAAATTTCAGTTTGTTTCGAACATAGTATAGCAAAAAGAAACATAGCTTATACAAAAATACGTTAAAATGGGAGTTATCTCATTAACTTCAAATGCGACTTAATTCAGATTTTCTATTTTTAATGGCTTACTACTATGACTCTAAAATTATTTCAAACATTACCATTTTCTTAAATATTACCTCATGACTGGTTTCTGCTAGATTTCACACAAGCCCTCTCTTACTAAGTAGTTTCCTAAGTACCCATTACAAGAGAAACCACAAGTTACCGACAATTATAGAAACTTAATGTGGACACTTGTATTAAGAAAGTGGTTTCGCGATTACCTTCTTTGTGTAATTAGTTCTGACTAGATTTTCATTAGTATGTTACCTTTCTGCCCTGCGGTTTCACCCACAACTAAATGATTCATGCCGTGACACTTCTACGGTGAAAAATACCCCATGTGTTATTTTAGGTTATAAATTCTACGGTTTTACACCAAGTTTCATCCAAATTCGTTCAGTGAGTTGCGTGAAAGTGTAACAAACACATATACTTACAAACTTTTGCATTTATATAATATTTATAAACAAGATTAGACGTGTAAGATAAGAGGAGTGTAATATTTACATCTAAATGATACCGAAAGCGTAAAATAGATTTAATAGGGTTTAATAGTAGTAGTTCATGGAATCATTTTATAAACCTATATTTGATTCTTAATATATTTATACCTAAAAGTTTATAAATAAATACCATAGCCTTTTTAGACAGACTCGTATAGAAAGTGTTAACTAGTAGGCAAATGAAATCGACCAATTAGTCGGCAGGCGTGGACTGGAAACTTGGACTTGCAGAAAAAATGATTATACACAACTTAGCAAGGGAAAAGTTAGGTTTCACTATACATGTACTTGACTTAGGGCTATAAATACATCTTATGCCATGTTAGGAGGCTGTATTACTGCTTGATAGCTTTTGCTTTGCTGCATCGGATATTTGCATACATTTGTAAAGTTCCTATATTCAAAATTCTTAAGTAAGTATTTATGTTGTTTGTCTGTGTTGGTAAAAAGTTATGATTTATTTGCTTTTGATATGTTTTATTTATAGGTTTTCCTTTGTTTTCTAAAAAAATATAAAGGTTCTCGTTTTAATACACATTAATTCGATTTGCTTACACACACTTACATATAAGTAACTGAAACTACTCGCCTACTTTCAGAATTTAAATCTGAAATTAGATTAAAGCGCATAGACTCTCGTCATACGATCTTATTTTAGAATATCTGAAAATCTCGAGCCATGCGCAAAGGCAAGCTGACAGTTTAAAATACGACTTTCTTTCTTAACGACAAATAAAAGTCCATTCAAATGCATTTGCGATGTACCAGTTGTAAAGTAAATCGTAAATTCTAAATTATAGCCTTAAATGCTGGTTTATATAAAACTAGTGGCCGCCCGCGATTCCGTTCGCGTGGAAGTCGGTTTCCCGTGGGAATGATAAGTTTTCCCGCGGTAAAAAGTACCCTATGTGTTATTCTGATGTATAACCTATATTACAACAATATGCAAAGTTTCATCAAAATCCATCCAGTAGTTTTTACGTGAAAGAGTAACAAACATCCATCCATCCATACATCCTCACAAACTTTCACATTTATAATATAAGTAGGAAGTAGGATTAAGATTTTACATCCATAATTTTAAATGAACCACTATTAAAACGTGTTAAAGTTAATGACTCTTATGTCTCTATTAACTCTTTCTTCTTCTTATTTTGTATATCGCTTAAAGAAGCACACATCCATATAATATCAATGTTTTGGGAACTTCTGCTTAAGGCCTCAGAAGTGGTGTCTGCAGTGGCCACCCTGTCAGGTTTTTCAAGACTATTTTAGATGCTTTACAATGGATAAGTACCCAGAACCAATGGCTAAAAGCGCATAATGAAGAAACCTTATTGAGAAACGCAATTTAAAGCTGTTCTTAAAATAAGTTATGTTTCTGTCAATCTCATATTACGCTTTCATTACTGACAAATATAAATTAACTATAGTCTATTCGCGTTAAGAAAATAGTGAGTTATCGTTGTCAGCCGGCCCCCCAGCCAATTAAAATGCTAGAAATTAAAAAGTCGAGTTCACAGTGACCAATTGAAGTCTGAACTTCGAAGAAGACGGTTGTGTATTTTGCGTGACTTGTCCAACAATAAATTTTGAAAATGAACACTTCACCAATTCCAAAGAATAAAAGTAGATCAATAATCCATAGCGGAGGGAGACGCATAATATGCAATGTTTATAAGTACTTTAAATTGTGTGATTTAAATGCAACTGTGGAGAGCATAGTCATAGAAACAGCAAGTGCATGCGGCGTGTCCGAAAATACTGTTTATAAAATTATTATTTTTCTTTTGTACTTTTACTACACTGTGAATACACCTTTATCCTGTAGTTGTTACTATTTTCTTAACGCGAACAGACTATAATTGCGAAATACGCTTCCGAATAGGACCGTAAAAATCAACTTCAATTAGTCAATCCGGTATATAAATTATTTGCGTGTATATAAAACAATTCTCTGAAACATTACAATACTAGATCGAGCCGGATTGAAGCTGCAATATTATTGGTTGGTATTTAATTGCAGTTTTGTGTAATTAGGCAATTATTGAGTTGTTGTGTAAACATTGATTTCTATTGTTGACTCACGTGAGGATAATTGAGAATGGCCTTAAATATCTACGACATGCTATTTGTTAGTGGAATTGTTGTTAATTAATTGGACCTATTTTTAAACGTGTCTGAAATCTATAGGTCAGTAGTTTATTTATATTTGTCCCTGTCTATTTGATAATTATCAAAGATATGACATAATTGTTTAGAAATTAATGAATCTGTTTGTTATTTTCTTCTTTTTCTAAGCAGCGAAAAACATGTGAATGCGGTGTCCAATATTATCAAGAACAGCTTTCCAGAAGGTTTGGAACTTTTAAAAAGATTCAGATAAATAACAAAGAAGTTACTTTCATCTGGTAAAAAGTAGGAAGATTTTGACTGGCACTGTGAATTTGGTAATAATTTCAATCACAAATCTTTGTGACACGAAACTAAAGCCACTGAGCAATATAATGTAGGTCAATATTTAAGCACTATGAAAAACAACTTTAAAGTTTATATTTGTTTAATCATTGAGATGTTTATTGTATCGGCATTTGATTATAAATCGAAAAGGTTAGACTTTTAAAAAAATAAGATGCTGTCGTGTGATTTTAAATATAAGTATTTAATTCTATTAAGACACCTATAGATAAGGGTATTTTATTTAGATTTAGCTTTGAAAGAGCTCTTCATAATTTTTGACACGTAATGTTTATTAAACTATGGCCAACTAACTATGAGACAGCAAAGATAGAAAATATAAAGCTTTAAAGTTAAAAATACTGGAAAAAGGAACGCGGGTCTCCGAGCATTTCCTTTTTCCAGTATCTATAACTTTAAAATTATAAATTAGCGTTCTAAATGCAAAAAATAAAAAAGTTAAATATCAAATATATAGCTATTAACTTTTGTTGACAACAAAATAGGTTTGAAAGTTTGTAAAATGCAGTTATTTAGTTAATAGTCATCTTCAAAGAGTTAGAAATGTCGTATAACGTAGGAACCTGTCAATTTGTGCCACAAACATAAAAAAATGCTAATTTTAACATAAAGTTACATAATTGAACTTCCTAACCGAGTTAAAGTTAAAAAGTATAGGTAACATTTGAAGTAAAACTAAAATGAATGCTATATCCATCAAGATTTACAGCCACAGGGTTGAATTTTGTTTTCCCTAGGTAATGCAGCAATTTCCAAAAAACTATTCTGCATATATTGCATATACCCAAATTCTCGACCTCTGTGGCGCAGCGGTAACTATACCGGACTGTAAAGCGGATGGTTCCGGGTTCGATCCCCGGGTCGGGCCAATATCGTAAAAAATGTTTTTCGACATTGGCTCGTGTCTGGGTGTAACTAGGTTCTCCCCTAGTCCATTGTGTGGTACCTTTAACACAAGAGCTTACTGCACTTACTTAAGGGCCACATAATTGGTGTGTTTAGTCTGGAGATTTTATTATTATTATTATTATTATTTTTCTTGCTGAAAATTTTAATACGATTCGCTCTGGCATTAAGTTTTTTTTTGAGAAATTAAATAAATTCAGTAGGTATATTCAACTCATTCAAAACGCTGTCACAAGTTGTTAATTCATCTAAATAATAGAATGTTACAAACGCCATGAAATTATATACGAAATCAAATTGTTACTTAATTAATTAGTGACAGACTTGCAGACAGACTTGCCAATCTAGTTTTTACAGTCATAACTTATTTAAAACTGTGTCGACTAGCGGGCGCCATCTTTGTTTTCGGAAATAACGAAATAAAACTAGTTTTTATTAAATCGATGTGAAGTAGAGTGGCTAGGACCTGTTATAATGATTCCAAGTTGACGTAATATAAGAAAGGCGACAGGAAAAGGCGTAAGTATTAATTAATAACTGTTTTATAGCTAAGTATCGGAGATTTGTGGTGATTCAGGGATCTAACCTAGATGGAGGAAAGTTCACGGCTTCATAGAAAATGGAAAAAGATTTGAATTCCACATTAGGACTTTTTTGAAAATTGAATTATTGTTAAAGGGATAAGTGGCTGTTGTTTTTTTGACTTCGTTAGTATTGCCAGTTTTCTCCAAAAAACAATTTCTTATCTAGAGTTAGGTATTAAAAAAAACATAAATCAACTTAATGCATTTAAAAAGTCTGTTTTCTGGAAAAATAAATATTTTTTAATAGCAACTAAACATTCATTATATTATCAATCCTTACTAATACCGATTTTCTAATCAATAGTAAATTTTACCCGAAATATATCTGCTAGTTGAAAATCTCGTCCAAAACCTTAAACTTCTATCAAAAGCGTCCATTTCCTTTAACCATCTTAGTCATTGTTCTAAGGTCAACACCCCCAAATTTCCCACAGGGTCAACGACCTGTTAACATGACCTATATAATCTCCACTATTGGTACCGTAACACTTCCTCCGACAACAGTAGTTTATAATATATAGGAAATGTTGTAAGACTGGTTTGGTTGGGCTGCAGTGGATGACACAGTTTCGATTTTTTGGTAACTGTACTCCTTTGATGCGCGACCTTTTTAGTACTGGCAGTTTGGAATATGGGGAAAAAGAAGATTGACATATTTTTCGGTTTAAAAGTATTCTAAAGAACTTGACGGCACAATGTGCAAACCATATTGCACCATGGCCACAGAATAAAGAAAAAAAAGGTATTCTAGAGATTTGAAATGAGAACAGTACAAATGAAAAGGTTTTCTTTAGCTTAAAATTAATTAATTTAGCGTTTTGAAATTAAAGTGAAATGAATTGTCGAAATGTTTGTTTAAAATATTGAATACTAACTGTAATATACGAGTAAATACGACTAGTGGAACTCAAGCTTCTTTTTCAAACACTTCGCCATAGTCCACCACAGTAATCATATAATCATTAGGGCTTTCTCCATGTTTTCTCATGATGTTTTCTCATATGTCCTTAAATGCGTAATAGATATTTGTACTTACACCGTTTAAATACTTTACTTTAGCACCCATTAATATACTACTGCCACTAAAATTAAGTTCAGTAAAATATCACACATGTAAAAAGTCACTAATCTTTTTTATATGCATTTGAAATTGTATATTCCGATGATTGATAGAACTAAAACCTATAATCCAGTGCCGTTAATACCATTGTAGTCCGTTGACCACCGTTCGATTCCCGGTACAGTACGAATTGTACATTGTTTAGATGTCAACAAGCTCAAGACACATGTCATAAAACCATAGTTACTACGTGAAGTGAGTTACAAAGGCTGAAAACAAAGAAAGGTGTCTAGAGCTCAGAATAATGTTAAAAAAGTAAAAGTCGTAAAATGTATCTTCATTTGTTTTATAAGACAAATGTTTTTTTTTTAGAACTATAGAATTTTTTTGAGTGACTTAAATTATAAGTAATAAAATATTGTAGCGTATTGAAGGTATTTTATAATTAGTAGGTGATGGAAAGAGAGTGGTTTATAATCTCGTAATAGTGTCAGCGAGACTTTAACTTATCCAATATTTTAAGCGATAGGTTGCCCACCTATTAAATTATACGTTATTAGTTAATTTATTTACAATTAAGTAACTTAAAGCACTTATTAAAGAAAAGACCCTTATTGCGGGTTTTGCTTGAGTAAAACTTTTAGTACCTTCTTTAATTACTTTATTTGTGGAGGAATGCAATCTTTAGAGGCAACTTTATTTCCTGTTAGGGCTGCCATTTGTCCGATTTAAATCGTTTTTTTATGGGACATGCATATTTTCTACCTATCTTTATCTATAACATGCACTTTCCTTGCAATATTTTACAAAATGAAGAAAAATAACGTACATTCTACATGTTGGTCATACAAATTCAATTTTGGTGCAGCTTTTCCGCCAAAAGCTACAAAATAATCAAGTTGATTAGACGTTGGTAACCTTAAATCAAGTGGACTTACTGTCAACTAATGCCAATAAAAACCTCACAAACATAAAAACCTGGTAACTCGTAAATCAAGCCAATTAAAAACCCAATCTAATCTGAACTCATAAGAATGCAGTATTAATTACCTCCTATATTACTTAATACGTGATTCCGTCCAATTTAACCGAGCATAGGAAACGGCATTTCCAATCGGATCACCTGTAATTAGCAACCAGGACGAGGGCTTCATTTACACTCGGGACGAGTTTCCCTGAGATGCGCGTGCGATTATGTCGATAACCGGTGCAGCGGGGGTTCCACTATGATCCATTCAATACTACTTTTATTATAAAATGCAATATCTTGCTTGGTTTGCGAACATTTTTCTTAGCTGAAGAACATAAATTTTTTCTTTGTTGTTGTTTTAAGATTCAAAAAAATTAAATGTCTAAACGTTTGGACGAAAATAACCGAATATGAATAACCACAATGAAAAAATTAAGTATTCGTTTTAACAGCGGGTTAAACTGCAGGGAAAAAGGCCAGCTTTATATAAAATAATGATATAAATGGACAAGAAATGAGTCACAGCTTTGGTTGTTAAGCCCACATTCTGTCAAATTTATGTAATTTATTCACAAAATTTGACTATAGATCAGCTTGTTACTGATGCTGACATATTATGTCAGTGACACATAAAAGAAGCTAGAATTTTCAATTTAGTGTATTCCTATGTTAATTTTTTGTCTCAATGTGATTAACATGTTAATTAATTATACCTGAACACCACTTAAGTTATGTAACTTTGCCATAGTTCTAAAGTCTTGTATCAGAATTTATTCAAGAAACATCTTTACACATACCGCTATTCAACCCCAGTGGATCAAAGTGGAATGTATCAGAAAGCACCCGGCACTAGTAAATAGGGTCCAGTACAGGAAACTAGCATAAATATGATATCGAAGCAACGGCGACATTCTTTAACGACAAACCGTGATTATGCAACAGAGGGCGTTGACCCCAGCGATACGAGAAGAAAGCTGGCTGGGCATTGAAATACCCCCTGAGGAAAATGCATTTACTTCTCGAGTTCATAGTACCTACTTAGTTTATTTTTCTTTTATCAGTACCTAAAGATGTTGTATTAATTTTGTTTTGAGATTTCTTAGAGTATTGTAAGTAATTTGTTTTATTTTGTGGATTTTATGAAGTTTGGTAAAACGTGATAGAAAAATAGATGAAAGAATTATATTGCGTCAGGCTAGTGCCTGTACGGAAGAGAGTTAATTTTAAGAATTAATATATATTTTTTTAAATTAAAATACAGATTTTTATAAATGAAAGCAACCGGATATAAATATATTTTATTTTATTTAAACGTGTATTTTTACTCGTAGGTACTATAAATGGAAAGGAATTATAGTATCATTTGCGAACCTTAGAACACGCAACATCAACACGGGTGACAACTTGAATGACGTGCGGTTGTCAGTGCCACAAGTCCAGCTGTCAGAGTTGACGGCTGAATATCAGGCGGTGATTAAATCGGAACTGGAGTAGGTGATTATAGTGGAAAGTATAAAAGTATTTGATTTTTTTTATAAATAGGGCAATAATTAAGTTTTATTTATATAAAAAATATTTGTATAGAAAATGAGTTTCTATTTAAATATTGAACGTTTTCGCTATTTTATTTTTTCAGTTAAACTAAATGTAAACAGTAAAACCTAGAGTAGTCTATCCGTTTGTATCTTTATTCTTTTAATTCTTCTTAATCACGCAAGGAATTTATGCGGATTTACACATCATTAGATAAATCATAAGTTAACTTAACGTTAGCTACATAATAACGGTCCTAGCTACATAATAATATTTGGTAGGTACTTACCTTCCTTAATTACTTATATGTATACAATATCAACACGGGTATATGAATAGGTAGATTCGTGTTCATTTTTAAAATAGATCGGCATAATCTAAAGATATTCCTTTATATTAGCTGCAGTAATGTTTATATTTTAAATCGACCGTCAATACAATGTTTATATTTTAAATCATAATAAACCGAATACCACCACGCCAACTAGGTATTTGTTTTCAGCAAATATTTTTATTTTAATCCGAACACGTAAAGCGATACGTCATCCACAAGACAGTTGGCTAATTAACGAAAATTCCACACCGATCACCCAGTTCGATCACCTGACCATTTCACGCGATCCACATTTTCTTTGCAATTGCGAAATCAAAACATTAATACTAATGACAAAAACACAATACAAAGAAAAAATATTCAAAAACAATTGACAATCTGCGTTATCTAAGAGCTTTTAAATGTAACAATAGTTTTGTGTATGACTTACCATAAGTAAAGGCGGTATTTTGATCATTTTCGGCGGTTCCACGTTGATCCCCTGAGTCTATATTGACCCCTCAACACTCACACATCACTGAGAGAATCTGTCACCACTCACAATGGGCTATTATTCGATTTGTTTTCAAACACCTACGATTGTGAATTAACATAGTTAAATAATGAGCCAAAATGAGAAATAGGAAAGAGATGAAGGAATTTTATTAATTGTTATAGATTAGGTATTTACTACTAGTGATTGCTATAAGCACGTGACATTTTACAATTAAAAAGTTTATGATAGCCAAAAAATAAGGCACATTAAATTAGATCTTTTTTCGTGTAATTAATATTATTGCATTGTAAATCTCGCTTTAGAATTATAAGCCTTTTGTCAGGGCTACTTTTAGGAAGTAGCCAAGAAAAATAAAGAAAAATAATCAGGACTAAAATTTATTTAGATTTCTTTCCTATATTCTCGTTCAAACCGTTTAATAATCCATTACTTATGCCAATAACAAAAATGAAATACAGTACTTAGGTATTAAAATCTGATAAGTTTGTCCATGCAGTATTCCACAGTTATAAAAATGTGCACAAATTCTAAGAGTTAAAAAATATTTCAAAGTTTACAATGTCATGAGCCTAGTTTATTTAAAACATAAAAATATGGGTTGCAAGTATGACTATATTTTTAGCCGCTCTCTCGTTTGTTGTAGAAATTAAAATTATTTGAATTTGTTGAAGCATGGTACAATTTGGAAGTAATAAAGTAATAATGCTCAAAAGTCGACATGTCTTCTTTTTTATTGTATAAACGCAACATTTACATTTATCTACTGTTATTTTCAGTATAAATCTTACTTTTACCAATCTAACGCTCTTGGTACTAACAAGGCTTATCCACAACTAGAAACTCGGCTTATCCACACTATTCTAGCAGCATGTCCACAGTATGATCGCTAGTAGGTAATTAATTTTCACTTTAGCAGGTGTGGCGTACGGTTGTATGGACTATTTGCCAAATGGTTGCAAAGAAAGTTTGGTATCAAGGTCGACAATGGTATTGTATACCTCTTTTTTATGAGATAAAAGACTTGAATTCTCGTAGAATAGGAGAAAAAAGGTTTGGCAAAGTTTTTGTTTGTTTTAATTCTGGGAGGAAATTTAATACTAATTTTTAATTCCGATACAAACCTGAAATTCAGAGAGACAGCACAAGTAAGAATGAGCCTTAGGCACTAATAGATAGGTTTTATATTACTTAGTACATTGAATATGGTCAATTCATCTGAGTACTTGATATATTCATACGTAAAGGGCACAATAGGCAGAAACACAATAAAAGTTTTAGATTGCATTGTGGGGTGATTAGAAAGTGAACTATTCATGAAGTATTTACTGACATTGTCATTTAGAAATAAACGTGATTACACATCTATAAATAATTAAAACAGAGTAGTCATCCACTACTGTTTATATATGTGAACTTACTCCTTGCAAAACAAGCAATGTATTTAATCAGTTTTGGAGAAGATTTTTAAGCTAACAATGTTTTGTTATCATAATAAAAAATGTATATAATGTGACAATCGAGCGCAGAAGAATAAATTTACCCAATTTAGTACAGTGGTGATGAAGGCAAAGTACTTGTGGTTTTTTTATTGGTTATGGTTAGAATAGAAAGGTAAACTATTTTGTCTATTTCGTGAGTTTTATAAAAACTATGCAGACTTAAGTCATGTTAAAATAAAGTTACTTATAGAAAAAGTTAATTAAAACGTGAAAGTAAGAAGATGTTTACTTTATCAATTAACTACAACTTTAATAACTTATTTGGTAGAGGTACCTATAAAAATCTTTCATATAGGTACTTACTTACATTATGTCTTTAAATTTATTTTGCTTTTACTTTTATTAAGTGTATTATACCTACAACAAGTATGTCTGTACAAATACACTATTTAGTTCTAATATCACGAAATAACACATTAATTAAAATATCATTTCTTTAATAATATAACTGAATATTAAGTAAAACTTGGAAATAAATTGTAAGTTACTAAATAAACTTTACAGTTTAACAACATATTATTTAATAAGTAATGTTCGCAATTAAGTTAAGTGGGAGGTGTAGCAACTTAACAGTTTTAAGTTTCTGTGCAAGCGAGCATGCCCTAAATAACGAGACGCGAGAGCGGCCAAAAGAAAGTACCTACCAACTCCACATTAATTTCAAGACATACTAATAAAAGTAAAAAACAACACACATGGTCAAACTTATTAAAGAAAGTACATTACTTGGAAAGCGAGTGACGGGCTATTAATTCCAATTAACAACTTTTGTTAAAACACACAACTTTTTGGTCAATCGTTAAAAAATCACTGTTTCACTGGGCACATGTAGCACTTGTCAGATCGATTCGAGGTTCGTAATTGGATCGCGTCTGTGATTGGTTGCGCGTGCGGTCGGCGCGGCGCGTCGCGGGAGAATGCGGCGATGCGCGCGCGCCGTGTGCGCAGGGAAGTAACTGTCCGAGCGTTAAGGCGAATACTGGCCGCAAACAGAAGGCATAAACACTTTTTGGAAAAAAGACGACTTGAAAATTTTAGATGAAGTGATTTTTGAAACACTTATTACTTAATTTCAATTTAAGAATTCAATTTTAAGATGGTTTTTATATGTTTTTGATGGATGCCGTTGAAGGTTGAAGATCGAGGGAAACACAAGATTTCAAATAATATAACAATCATCAAAATCGGTTCATGCAATCAAAAGTTCTGACAACATTTTGAAAAATGCAGTCGAATAAAAAACCTCTTCGTTTTTTAAATCGTTTAAATATATCAAACTGATGAACAAGCAAAAATCTCAGAATCTCAGACTTTGGATACTGAGAATGAGTAAGTTATTTAATAATGATAACAATGTTTAAGGCAAACACAATAATAATAAACAGAATCAGGTAAACAAATTACTACAATTTCTTTTGATTGCACGAACTAATGTTATCCAGAACTTAGTTTTATTATCACGTTTGAAATAATTCTAATAATTTATTTAAAACAATGTCTCCTTGTTTTAGTACAGGAAAGTGACAATATTATTTGAAATAATGTTTTTCTTTATTTCCTGGAGTTTTATAAATAATTTGTTGTCAATTATTTTAAAAACGTCATTATTATAAAGCCTTTGTGATCTTGTGAAATGGAAGGATAATTACAAAACAAATAAAACTAACTGTAATAATCATAAACAAAATAAGTCTCCAGATAATTGTTTGTGCTTTGTATGAATAAATAGTATTAATTAAGTATTTTAACGTTAATTTTCACTATAAAACAAAGATATGTCTGGTTATGTAATGAATTCTCAAAAACCAGGCAAAAAAAACTCTGCATTAATCAAATGTATGGTCAATCTGCTTCTTCACTAGAAAGGCTTACTTACAATTGTTATACTTTGAATTTCACTAGTGGGTGTTGGCTAGGTAGTAGATGAACGCCAGGGCTCCCCTTACCCTTTTTGAAGTCTAGCTCAGCAGAAAGCACGGGGTCGCGAGTAGGCAGGCTCAGAGGCTGGGAAGGAATGCTACAAAATAATTTATACGAGGCGCCAGTAGCAATCCCTGCCCTACACAAGCTATAGCGATGGGTGGAGTAGAGAAATGATACAACAAATTGTTTATAAATGCAGCGAAATTATATTAATTACGTACTAAGTATACAATGGGGTAGTCCCTAACCCTGTTCACATTGTATGTTTACATAAGAGCTACTTATAAGGTAGTAATAACTAGTATTATAAATTATTAAAGAGGAGACAGCCACAGGTGTGGGTGCTCCATGAAAGTAAGTCAAAAGGTTATATTTGCTTAATACAACATTACAATGGTGTAGTACCTAACCTTGCTCAAAACTTGTAGTTTAAATAGAAGCTACTTATAAGGTAGTAATAACTGTTGTTAAACTATCAAAGAGGAGGCAGCCGCAGGCGTGGATGCTCCATGGAAGTAAGTCAAAAGGTAGGACTCACCAGAGAAATTTGATACTTATAGCAGGCTTAAGAGAGCTGCATAACATCAAAGTAAAATTCTAAACATACCAAAAAAGACCTAGTCCAGAATAAAAACAAAACCCTGAAACCAAACAGCATTATTAGCATGACGCAATTGCACTGTAGGCACAGTATATTAAACAAAAAGAGTGCAAGCTTACCACATTGTGGGTTATAAGTTAAATTCATATGACCAGTCCAAAGGTCACACGCAGGCAGCACGAGTTAACCTAGCAAATTAGATGCACAACATCAGTAAAAGCGCATACGGCGATAATATTGAAAAGAAATATGAATGTTGAAGAGCATGCTTACCAGCCATCTCCATGGTATAAAGCTTGATGGGAGTTTAAAAGATGGAAATCATGCCAAAGGCCGTGCGGCGACGCCGTCAAAGAGTGAAACTATAAACAAAACACAATATCAACGCTTGATCATAGGCTTGCATGTACAAATCTCACCTGAAAAAACGATGCACATACATAACAAGTTAAGTAAAAAAGATTTCACGAAAACATATCGAGGCTTGTCTGCTAACGCACATCCAAAGGAAAAATAACCTTCAAAAATGGATGGCGGCTACACGTATGCGAGATCTGTCGCCTGTCATTGTCAAAAGACACTGACAACGAAGTAGGGAGTTACCCTTTAAAAAAACAACGTAACAGTACCCTTCCAGTTGGGGAAAATTTTTATTTCAAAATTTGTGAAAAGAAATTTTGAAATAAAAATTTTGCTATGCTTCCCAGCATCAGAAGACTCAACATCAACAAACAAAAAGGATCAGAGGCAGAGACTAACCCAAAGAAAATGAAAATGTGAAATTTCAAGTTTCACCGTTAACACCAAAAACACATTATTCAACCAAAACCAAAAACAAAAAAAGGTTTGGACACCCTACATTCCATGTCCAAGCAACTATGAACTCAAAAAGTTCCCAACACCAATGTGGAAATCACAAAAATAAAAATTAAGTTTCAACTCCTATGAAATTCTTAGTTTCAAATAAACTAAGTATCTAAACCATTCCCTAGGTTTATCAATAAGGCTTAAAAAAACTAAACTAATAAGCCTGACCACATAACAGTACCAGAAATCAACCGTGCAAGTTTTGCAATAATTAAAGAATTACAAAACGCAGGGGCACAGGCTGGGCACCGCATGGAGTACAAACAAATAAGGTAAGCTGTGTACAAGGCGCTATATAGAACGCAACACAGAAAAGATGCGAACTACGACGAGGAAGTTCACAAAAAAGGTAAACAAAATGAACGAAACATAAAGATGACTTGCCCACTCCCAGGAGTAACTCCAAAGTGGCAAGCTGAGCACCTACTCGAGATGTGATGAGAGGTAAATGTGCGAGAGACGAGCTGGCTACCCTACTCTAATATCGAGAGGGCGGTGGTACTCACCCAGTCGGACTTGGCACGGAGTCCTACCACCAATTAGGCATGCAAAAAAAACTCGTAAACAGGTCAGGTGTACAGGGCCTAAAAAAATATAGAGACAGGTGTATAGGACCTGTAACAAAACCGTGTATATAAAGAAAAATAAAAAGGTTGGTTAGCAGTTAGCAGACATAAAAAGAAGCCAAGTGACGTCGAAAAAGAAAAGGGGTGAATGTTGTTTTAGGATTCACAATCTTCACCACGATTAATAATATCCTTAATGTGGAAGTCACCCAACGGTTTTCCTTGTAAGGACTTAAGAGTATAGACCAAAGGAGAACGCTTCTTAGCTATGACACATTTTTCAAATTTAGGGCAGAGTTTAGCAGAAAAATGTTTATCCGCGTTAGAAAGAGGAAAACACTTTTTATAAACAATTTGACCCTCTTCATATTGAAGTGGCCGCTTTCTTAAGTTATAATGTTTAGCTCCCTGAGCATGGGCCTTAAGTAGATGTGACCTGACACTAGTGAAAACTTCTTTCAGCTTAGAGATTCCCGTAACAAAAGGTTGAGACTCCACCACCACATCTGAGCGCTCTAAGGAAATGTCAGCATTGTAAAGCGAACCGTCAACTATCATCTCCCTACCGTGGTTAAGGTAAAAGGCCGTAAACTTAGTTCCTTCATGAACGTGGGTATTCAGGGCGCATTGTATCTCCGGAATGTTCTGATCCCATTTCCTATGGTCAGAACGCACGTAGGAGGCAATCGCACGAACGATATCCCTATTTACCCTTTCGGTTTGGTTCGTCTGTGGATGATAACGCGGGTTGTAGAATATGTGAGGAACGCCGTACTCAGTCAAAGCATCTCTAAATTCTTTCGAAACAAACTGAGGACCGTTGTCTGTGTACAAAATCTTACACACACCGTGAACGAGGAAAACGTGTTTAGTCAGACAACGAACTACTGCTTTAGCAGACACCTTGCGTAAGGGAAAAAGCAAAACATATTTACTAAAATAATCAGAGACTACAAACAGATACTGGTTCTGGGAGTAAGACGGAGGAAAGGGACCGAGAATGTCACATGAGATGGCCTCCCACGGACGAGTCACTTGCCTAGGCTGACCCATTAGACCAGGACGAGCAGTATTAACAGGCTTGTAGCAACGACATGTCTCACAGGCATCGACGTATGTCTTGACATCCTTGTAAAGCGAAGGCCAGAAATACAACGCACTAATTCGTTTGTGGGTCTTGGCGACACCAAAGTGTCCAGCAGTTGGATCATCGTGGTACTTTTTTAAAATCTCCGTTCGATGATCGAGCGGCACGACCATCTTCCAATCGAATTGAGAAGTAAGGTTGTATTTATTCTTGGAAAGGCGGAAAAGTTTACTATCGGATACCCTAAAATTCGGAAACAAACGAGGACTCTTAGTACAGCCTTCGAAGAGCTTATTATACCAAATGTCGCAACTCTGAGAGGGATCGATTTCGATGGATCCTACCTGAATTCGCGACAGAGTGTCCGGAAGAATATGTTCTTTCCCTTTTCTGTGGATAATCTCGAATTCGAACTGACTCAGGCGACAGGCCCAACGGTTCAGACGACCGGTTGGGTTCTTAAGCTTATGGAACCACAAAAGAGATGCGTGGTCAGTCACGATAAAACACTTCCTACCTTCGACATAGGCGCGATATTGTTCCAAAGCAAAGATCACAGCCAAAAGCTCACGCTCTGTGGCCGTATAGTTGCATTCAGGCGCAGTTAAAGTGCGACTGGAATAAGCTATGGGATGGTCAACCCCATTAATTTTCTGAGTCAAGACAGCACCAATGGCAAACGAGGAGGCATCGGCGTGTATATAGAAAGGTTCTTTGAAATCAAGACACCTGAGGATAGGAGCAGAGATGAGAGCTGTTTTTAAATTAAGGAAGGAATGTTCAGCTTCCGGAGACCAAAGGAATTTCTGCTTCTGACTGATGAGCCTAGAAAGAGGGCGAGCAACTTTGGAGAAGTCCCTTATAAAACGACGGTACCACCCTGCCATTCCTAAAAACCGCTTCGTCTGCTTGGCATCTGTGGGACGAGGGAAGTTCGAGATAGCTTCAACCTTAGCAGGATCCGTCCGCAGACCGAAAGAGTCCACAACATAACCGAGATATTTTAACTCACTACGACAAAAGAGAGACTTCTTCATGTTCACCGTCAAGTTGGCAGACTTAAGCTTAGCCAAGACTTGATTAAGGATACGGATATGTTCCTCGAAGGTGTTGGTACATATAATGATGTCATCAATATAACAGAAAACTTTATTGTCAAATTGGGCGGAGAAAAGTTGGTCCATTAACCTTTGCATGGTAGCAGATGCACCAACGAGGCCAAAACACATAACGTTATAATGGAAAAGACCTTTCCCAGGCACCGTAAATGCAGTTTTCTCCTTGGAAGAAGGAGACAAGGGAATCTGATGATAAGCAGCACTCAAATCAATTGAAGATAAAAACTTAGCGTCTCGCAGATTATCAAGGATATAGTCAATATAAGGAAGTGGATAAGCGTCAGATTTAGAAACGGAATTAAGTTTCCTACTATCCAGACAGAGTCTCATGTCGCCATTGGACTTAGGCACCATGGTGACAGGGGAATTCCAGGGGGAAGAAGAAGCTTCGACAACGCCAGTAGCTAACATACGTTCCACCTCCTGGTTTAGATATTCGAGTTTCGCAGGACTTAAACGATAATAACGTTGCTTAATAGGTTTCGCGTCGCCAGTATTAATCACATGTTCAATTAGAGAGGTACGTCCCAAACCAACATGTTCAGTGTCGACTGACTTAAATAGTTCCTGAACTTCCAACAGTTGAGATTTCTGTTCAGGTGACAAAGAACCTACTCCTTTCAAACCTTCCTCCTGAATTGAGGCCAAAGAGGCGCCGATAGAATGAACGCTAGCCTCAGGAATACAAGCTAAAATGTCAGGAGCTAAATTAAATGATTTCCAAAAGTTAACACCAAAATGAACAGGTAGTTGAATCTCAGGCAGAACATGGAAAGTAATAATTTCGATCTTGTTATTATATTCAATAGGAATGTCCATATAAAATTTACATAAAAATTCTTTACCACTAGCCACTTTTAAAACTTTAGGTAAACTAAATTCCAGCAAGGGAATGTTAAATTTTAAAAATACCTTGTGTGCATTATTACCAAGAATAGAACAAGCTGCACCACAGTCAAGTAGGCCAGTTACATTGACACCAAGTACTTTAACAGTTAAATAGGGTCTAATATCATCATAGTCCGGTTTAAAGTAGACCTCCTCGCACCTTGACGAAGAGGTAGGGCACACTAGTTTTTTGTCCGGGTACACTTTTGACATTCTGTGGTACGGACACCAGGATTACCACAACGGAAACAAACAACAGACCTAGACACATTACACAAGCGAGTTAGATGACTACCATTACATCTAAAACATAAAGCAGAAGGCTTCGCCTTATTGTTAACTACAGTTTGGTCAGTTTGTACCGGGGAGACAGAGTTCTGTTTATTTTCTTTAGACTGTACAGAACTGATTTTATTAAAATGAAAACCACGTTTAGGTTTTGAACAAAAATCAGAGGAGCAAGCAGAGGACTTCGACGTATTAGGTTCCCGGAAGTCATCAGCTTTAACTTTAATCAATTCTAACTTCTTACATAAAGATTGTAATTGAGAAATGGAAGTTACCTCAACTAAACCTAAACCTCGACTATATTCAGGCCGTATATTACGAAGTAAGATATCCAGCTTCTCGGCGTCCGGGAGCTCGGAGCTCAACCTAGACATCATGCTAAGCATAATACTCATATACACAACCACAGTCTCGTCTTTGGCTTGTGTTCTAGCTAAAATCTCATGACGCAGTTTAAAGTCGTAATCAGGTAAGTCAAAGTCAGAACGTAAGGCATCAATTAACGCACGGTACGAAAAGAAACGTGATCGGTTCGCTCTAAACCAGTGTAGTGCAGGGCCTTCAACCAGTTCCGAGAATCCATTGAACAGTAGTTTTTCAGGGATGTCTCTAGCCAATTTCAATTCCTCCAGGCGTATTAAAAAAGAGCGAACACAAGTATCGCCATTAAATTTGATATTTAAAGAATTCAAATTCAACTTAGATTCAGATTTACAGACAACACTAGGCAAAGTTCTATCACAAGACTGACCTTCAGAATCCGAAGAGGAGTCAGACACAATCTGGTAGTCAGCCATGGCCTTGACCAGACAACCTTTGAGTCTGTCACTCTCTGTAGTAGAAGGAGAGATCCGCGACAACCTTAAAAGCAAATAGTTACACCTACCGAGTAACCTAGACCTTGTTTGGTCAGACACTAAGTCCGCATCAAAACCTTTAAGTATTTCATCAACCTTAGGTGAAAGTAATATGATCTCACTATCAGCTTCAACAACAATATTTACTGAGGGGGATAAACTACCCCTTGTGGAAAGTTTAAGTGCCTTCCTAAGGTATTTTCTAAGATCTTCACAAGTACATGGTTGTTTAACAGTTATGTTTCTTAATTGTAGTTCATGAGTCAACTCATCTTTGGTTAAAAAGTTTACATTACAACCTATGGTGTCAGACATATTGAAATAAACATAAACAACCACTAAAGCAATATAAAACTAAAGCTCAATGAATACAATTAAATAACAAACAAAAGTACATGTAATTGTTTGAATAATGTTACTTAATATATAAATGCAAAGTAAATGTTACTTTATTAAAACATTAACAATATAACTCAATATACACTACACACCCATAGCTATATCTGAGCCACACGTTGGGTCCGCCACTGTTATACTTTGAATTTCACTAGTGGGTGTTGGCTAGGTAGTAGATGAACGCCAGGGCTCCCCTTACCCTTTTTGAAGTCTAGCTCAGCAGAAAGCACGGGGTCGCGAGTAGGCAGGCTCAGAGGCTGGGAAGGAATGCTACAAAATAATTTATACGAGGCGCCAGTAGCAATCCCTGCCCTACACAAGCTATAGCGATGGGTGGAGTAGAGAAATGATACAACAAATTGTTTATAAATGCAGCGAAATTATATTAATTACGTACTAAGTATACAATGGGGTAGTCCCTAACCCTGTTCACATTGTATGTTTACATAAGAGCTACTTATAAGGTAGTAATAACTAGTATTATAAATTATTAAAGAGGAGACAGCCACAGGTGTGGGTGCTCCATGAAAGTAAGTCAAAAGGTTATATTTGCTTAATACAACATTACAATGGTGTAGTACCTAACCTTGCTCAAAACTTGTAGTTTAAATAGAAGCTACTTATAAGGTAGTAATAACTGTTGTTAAACTATCAAAGAGGAGGCAGCCGCAGGCGTGGATGCTCCATGGAAGTAAGTCAAAAGGTAGGACTCACCAGAGAAATTTGATACTTATAGCAGGCTTAAGAGAGCTGCATAACATCAAAGTAAAATTCTAAACATACCAAAAAAGACCTAGTCCAGAATAAAAACAAAACCCTGAAACCAAACAGCATTATTAGCATGACGCAATTGCACTGTAGGCACAGTATATTAAACAAAAAGAGTGCAAGCTTACCACATTGTGGGTTATAAGTTAAATTCATATGACCAGTCCAAAGGTCACACGCAGGCAGCACGAGTTAACCTAGCAAATTAGATGCACAACATCAGTAAAAGCGCATACGGCGATAATATTGAAAAGAAATATGAATGTTGAAGAGCATGCTTACCAGCCATCTCCATGGTATAAAGCTTGATGGGAGTTTAAAAGATGGAAATCATGCCAAAGGCCGTGCGGCGACGCCGTCAAAGAGTGAAACTATAAACAAAACACAATATCAACGCTTGATCATAGGCTTGCATGTACAAATCTCACCTGAAAAAACGATGCACATACATAACAAGTTAAGTAAAAAAGATTTCACGAAAACATATCGAGGCTTGTCTGCTAACGCACATCCAAAGGAAAAATAACCTTCAAAAATGGATGGCGGCTACACGTATGCGAGATCTGTCGCCTGTCATTGTCAAAAGACACTGACAACGAAGTAGGGAGTTACCCTTTAAAAAAACAACGTAACACAATAATAAAAATAATCGCGTCTTTTAAAGGATCAAAAGTTCGCGCTAAATAATATTTAAAACTGTCAAAACATTTGTAACTTCTGATTACAAAATGTGGGTCAAGTGAGCTTAGAGAATATTTTGTTTGATGTGGCATCAACGTACGAAGTTTTGGTAAATTTTTGTCATTTTACCAATTTATTAGTAACTTGTTTGCTCCGATGTAAAAAACGGTTTACTCAACAAACATTCGTTACTCTATTTTATTTTATACAATTTTACAAAACTGTAATTTTACGTTATATTCCAAGATCTTGATAGCAGGCTTCGCCTTAACAGCGGGTACTACTACACGCGGAAGTAATGACCAGTGAGCTTCTCACTGCCTCACTACACAGTGGAAGATAGCTGGATAGTGGTGGACCGATGTCGATAGATGTGCACGATGACAATAGTAGCGCGGAAGTAATGACCAGCGAGCTTCTCACTGCCTCACTACACAGTGGACGATAGCTGGATAGTGGTGGACCGATGTCGATAGATGTGCACGATGACAATAGTAGCGCGGAAGTAATGACCAGCGAGCTTCTCACTGCCTCACTACACAGTGGACGATAGCTGGATAGTGGTGGACCGATGTCGATAGATGTGCACGATGACAATAATAGCGCGGAAGTAATGACCAGCGAGCTTCTCACTGCCTCACTACACAGTGGACGATAGCTGGATAGTGGTGGACCGATATCGATAGAAGTGAACGATGGGAATAATAGCGCGGAAGTAATGACCAGCGAGCTTCTCACTGCCTCACTACACAGTGGACGATAGCTGGATAGTGGTGGACCGATGTCGATAGATGTGCACGATGACAATAATAGCGCGGAAGTAATGACCAGCGAGCTTCTCACTGCCTCACTACACAGTACACGATAGCTGGATAGTGGTGGACCGATGTCGATAGATGTGGACGATGAGAATAATAGCGCGGAAGTAATGACCAGCGAGCTTCTCACTGCCTCACTACACAGTGGACGATAGCTGGATAGTGGTGGACCGATATCGATAGAAGTGAACGATGGGAATAATAGCGCGGAAGTAATGACCAGCGAGCTTCTCACTGCCTCACTACACAGTGGACGATAGCTGGATAGTGGTGGACCGATGTCGATAGATGTGGACGATGAGAATAGTAGCGCGGAAGTAATGACCAGCGAGTTTCTCACTGCCTCACTACACAGTGGACGATAGCTGGATAGTGGTGGACCGATGTCGATAGATGTGGACGATGAGAATAGTAGCGCGGAAGTAATGACCAGCGAGTTTCTCACTGCCTCACTACACAGTGGACGATAGCTGGATAGTGGTGGACCGATGTCGATAGATGTGGACGATGAGAATAGTAGCGCGGAAGTAATGACCAGCGAGTTTCTCACTGCCTCACTACACAGTGGACGATAGCTGGATAGTGGTGGACCGATGTCGATAGATGTGGACGATGAGAATGAGAAGAGGTGTGTACGACGATTGGCGTTTAAAGAAAGTGTAGTTTAATACCAAAAATATTAATATAGAACTAGGTAAAGTGGATAAAGTGGACGTGTTTTGGTTAAACTGCGAATGAATTACTATCATAGATCCTATCCCTCGAGATCCATCACTCCAAATTGATCATAATAAAATCTCAATTTATGATTGTTTTTATTACGTTTTTATTGCAAACAAATAAAAGAAATAAAAAAAAAGTTGTAGCTCAAAATTGACATTATAACTATTGGCTGAAGCACATCACTAGTTATTATCTATTGTACCTAATGCAATCCGAACCCCGGCACGGTCTGGAATTCAATAATTAATACTTCAGTGGCACTTTAACTACAGAGGATCACAATAAATATCAGTTTTATCAGTTTCATGATGTGCTTTTAATAATTATATAGGTAAGACACGAACGTTAATTTGGAACCCAATTCTTAGAAATGCTCTCATCACACTCATTATGCAATAAGGTTGACTTTCCTTTGAACGTATTTGTATTATTTGGTTGAAAATAAGCACTAAAGACATAAAGTTTCATCTACGATTTACGAGCTAAAGTAAACATTTATCTAACTAATATTAAAAACGTGAAGGTTTGTGAGTATGGATGTATGTTTGTTACTCTTTCACGTAAAAACTACTGGACGGATTAGGATGAAACTTTACAGTAATATAGGTTATTCATCAGAATAACACATAGGGTACTTTTAACCGCGTAAAACTTCTCATTTCCACGGGAAGCCGACTTCCACGCGAACGGAGCCACGGGCGGCCACTAGTATTTTATAAACGAGTAAAACAGCACTGCTCATAGATTGGCGCATTCCTCCTAGGTTTCAATCCAGCTTCGAAAAGATAAAGTTTTGGTAGGCTGTGCTAGCTATAGCGCATCTTCGGAACCCGCTATAGCACCTTGGCGGCTATTACGAAATCGGAACTCGAAAGTATCGGATCGCGAAAGAATGATTTCTTCTGCAAAAATTGAATTTTAACCCAGTCGTTTGCGATCCGATAATTTCGATAACTGAATTGGCAAAATAAAATAAAGAAATGAAATTACTTTATTCTACGTAGGATTAAAAACTAATCTCTTATACATTGTCAAAAGCATAAAATAAAAAATACAAAAAAGATGTCACGGGACACCCCTACATTCATCAGCAATGGCCGCAGTAGACCGAGAGAAAAAGCTGGCGGAAAAACTCTCGAAAAGAACTAAAACTGAATATTTCTTTCAAATTTTTCGTAAAAGTATAAAACTTTTAACTTCTGTCATTGTATATTATTTCATTGCACGTGACTGAACATGTGTTTAAAGCAAAGCAGTAACCGACACTATCTAGATATAAGTAAAGTTTAATGTTTTTTGCTTCCAATTTTCTTATGAGATAAATAAGGTAGGCAATTACGTACAAAATAGTCATTTTAAATATAACATCTTATCGAAACATAAGATTATCAAAACATCTAAAGAGAAAACAACAAGTTAGTCGCGAGTAAAAAGCGAGAAAATGTAGCCCCTGAATATGATACATAGCAAATGCCCTTTGAGTACTCTTTGCTCTTCAATAACGTAAGAAACATCTAGTTGCCATTTTGTTTGTAAATTATCCCTATTAATATTATAAATGCGAAAGTAACTCTGTCTGTCTGTCGGTCTGTCTGTCTGTCTGTCTGTCTGTCTGTTACGCTTTCACGCCTAAACCACTGAACCGATTTTGTTAAAATTTGGTATGAATAAAGAACTGAACTTGGGAAAGGACATAGGGTACTTTTTACCGCGGGAAAATTTCTCATTCCCACGGGAAACCGACTTCTAGGCGAACGGAGTCGCGGGCGGCCACTAGTAGTAGAGATATAAAACGGTATATAAGTAGGTAAAACGATCGATATTTTTTTGTTTTTTTTATCTATCATTAGGTAAGTATACATATGGGGCAAATGAAGCACCACACGCAAAGGTGATTTTTAACACTTTTCTTATAATAGCTTCTTTTGTAATAAGGTTGTATTGTACAACCGGTATGCCACCTGAGAGAACATCTCGGTATGCCACCTTTGACCTAAAACGAACCATGCACCTCGATTCACTATCAGACGAGAAAAGATTTTACGCTGGGTATCAATTGTTTGGTTAATTTGAGGAGCCAAAGAGTATTAAAATAAATGTTTTATTATTAATTCTAGTACTTAAGCCACAGAAAAATTGTAAAAAGCATTTTTTTCACATTTATTTAGTTTTATTTTCAGCAAAAAAAAACCCTCGCATTTGTTTAAAAGTTGGTACCTAAATATTTTTGCGTGATTTAATTGGAGATAACAACTATGTACTTTTGAAATTCGACATGGTTTTTTAATTAATTTACAAATATACATTAAAAAAGTGTTTCAGAACCTACTTAAAATAAGCTGAAACTATTTAACACAGCTTTTGTTTTCGATCCGATCGATGGTATACCTAACACCAAGATTTTTGTGAATCAACTATCTCAAAGTACTACCTACTTCAGTATGGGATCATCTCGACATTTACTGCTCCACGTACAATATAATATTTATAGGTAGATAGGCAGTAGTTTCTATTCAAAACTGTGTCAATGTTAGGTTGTTTACATAATTTTACATTTAATTAGCACAATAATTGCGCTGTGTTGAACTTGCATGAAATATGTTATTGTTATGAATTGATTTTACGGTCCAGACACCGTAAAATCTTTGTAAAGGTTTTTTTTATTATTTGGTTTGCAAATCAAAGTAAATACAATTACAGATATAAAAACACATACCTACTTAAAACTACTAACACGGTGTCACTTAACAGCAGCGAACACAGCATGCATTGTGTGAACAGTTGAATAATGATAAAATAAAAATAAAATAATAAAAATATATCAAATTCTAAAATACAAAATAATAAGTTATTCTTTTTATGAAATCAATTAAGAAATTGAAAATAGTAAAAGTGGTTCTATGTAATGTTAAGTTATACAAAGCACTAGTTATATTCTAAGTAGGTACGTGATAAGGTAAAACCCCTATTTCTTTTAACAATACAAAGCTGTGCCTTCATTTCTATCAAAAATCCCGTCAACAATAAATGCACGACTCGACCCGAGTTATCAATCATTCAATCACGCTTTCAGCTGCTCCGTCAGTCGGCATCAATCAGAAAAACTTCAATGGAACCGGTTCGTTTTTAGCGCGGTTTTTTGCGAGTCAAAATATAAATTATTCTGTCAATAAAAATGTAGGTTCAATAAATTAGAATTGGATTTGAATCTTCTTGAAATAGGTGTAAGGTAGTTATGATAATTGTGAACTGCCTGATTAACTATCTCAAAAATGCAGTTTTTGCCATTATCCAAAACTTTTCCAAAATATTAGTTTTGGAGGGAAAAATCTTAATCCCTTCAGATAATTTTCCTTAGTAGTTATATATGGGAATTTCTAATCACAACCCATTTTCCCTCCTGTAAAACGTTTTGTTGCGATATGTAGGTAAGAGTTAAATAACTTTTCTATAATTTGGTAATTTTAGTTTATTTGTATAAAATTCGCGTTTTGTATGTACGTATGACGCGTCAATTACTAGTATTTAAATCGTCAAAGTATGGCGCGTCAATTACTAGTACCTACTTAAATCGTCAAGGTTTTTACCCTTTAATAAATGAATTAAAAAGATTTAAAATGAGAATAAATAATTCAAAAATCAATCAACATCCGAACCAGGATTATTTATGCGTTAGCATATTAGTTATAGTGTTATTTTTATTAGCCTTAATCCGATTCAAAATTCAGAAACTTACTAAAAAAAAAAGACAATAATTTGTGCTAGACAGTTGGGAATTTACGTCAACAAAATAAATTCCAAGAACAATACAAGGAACCCGTTTAACTGACCGTTTAAAGGCAACTTTTATAATTTCAACTCATTAGCATACCAAATGAGAATATTGAATCTGTTAACGTAACCACATGAGTAAAGAAACTGAACAGAGACAAAGCTTCTAAAGAGCTAGCAAAATTTATACCTATTTTGGTAGGGTTGGCACAATTGAATAAATTAAAAATATAAATGTACTTTTTTTTCAATTTTTTTATTAAAATAGGTTTTTTTTTACAAATTACATACTCTAAATATTTTTTTTTTATTACTTTTGGTTTTTAATAATTTGTTGTGTCTTTTAATCGAATGATAAATTCTAAATCTAATATAAAGTTTTTTCAAATAAACCAATGGGAAACACTCACATGGCATATGAAATGTACAATCTTGCAAACGTGCTAATATGTCATTACCAATATTAACATTTTTAATATGAAGATCAAAATATTCGCGAAATTAATAAGAAATATTTTTAGTCTTTCTATTATTATTCATGCACACAGTACAATGTACAACCATATTTACAAAACTTTTTAAATACTAAAACAAAAGTATTACTACGTATTATGTGAGAAACTCGAAAACAAAAACAAAACACGCACAACGTTCGAGCGTCGCGTCACGCCTGCACGCCCTGAGATTGACCACTGGCTGATCTAGTTTGAAGCGGTGTCGGCTCATACGTGACAAGCGGCCAGTGGTCACGCACACACACGCGTTGCACTTGTAGTGATGTACCTGTCACAGCGCATTCGTATGTAGCTTTGTCTCTGTTCAGTTTCTTTACTCATGTGACGTAACTCTGCCCACGCGAGTCAACGCCCGGCGACTCTTTGCGATTTGTTGAAATGACGTGGAGTGTCGATATTATGTAGAGAGGGCAAATAAAATGAAATGAAATGAAATGAAATTACTTTATTGTACGTAGGATTAAAAACTAATCTCTTATACATTGTCAAAAGCATAAAATAAAAAATAAAAAAAAGATGTCACGGGACACCCCTACATTCATCAGCAATGGCCGTAGTAGACCGAGAGAAAAAGCTGGCGGAAAAAACTCTCGGCACTCTATTCGAAATTATACAATCATAATATAGATTTATATTCATTTAGTTTACATACAGTAAAAGCATGTAAAAGACTGTGGAAGAAACCTTGGCAGTTTCAAGGGCGTAGACAGTTTTGTCGCCAGGGGGGGTAACATAGTAGTGGTCACAATATTATACATTTTGTTTAACAGTTCTAATTAGCGGTCCATGTAACCACGACGCAAAAATAATTCAGTTTATTTTAGCCAGTAAAAATCGGACTGCTAAATCAAATCAAATTTATTATTTAGTAAGGAAACAAAAACTTTAAGACACTTCCCGTTGACCTAGAATTATGAAATTTGGCCAGCAGCGAGGTCTTAGAACTAAACTAACGACTGTTCGTCCTCGTTCCTCTACAAAAAGTCTGTTATCTGAAGCAACATCACTAAGTAGGTTTCGGTTTTCAAAAGTTTTATTTTAATATTGTACAAAGTATAATAATATAGGTACCCAAATATAAAGAGTAAAGTAGAAAAAGCTTAAAATTAAAATGTTATATTTACAGTGAATAGTTCTTTAAAAAACCACTACATAGTAAAAAACAAAGTCGCTTCCTCTCTCCCTATGTATGCTTTAATCTTTAAAACTACGAAACGGAATTTGATGCAGTTTTTTTTAATAGACAGAGTGATTCAAGAGAAAGGTGTACCTACGGGAAAAAGAGTTTTACCCCGTTTTACACATGCGTAGCCTATAATCATTAGTTGCTATCTCCTCATAATGTTCTACTCCGCGTAAGCCTCCTAAAGCCTTTATTTCAGGTTCAGTTCCGGGTCGGCAGTAAATCACGAGCCGCGCCCTCTGGCGGGTGACAGAACAATCGAGAATGTGTGGACAATGGACTGGGGGAAGCGCCCGATACAAAGATATGTCAATATGTCACTCAAGATGTAGATTTAGCAATGGCGCCGCAAGCTTCGGTATTGCAACGGGTGTATTGATTTAAACAGAGATATTTTACTTTATATTAAATAATGTCTTTTAAATGTGTTAATTCCCACATGCGAAAGAACATTGCGAAAATAGAGAAAAACGAAAAACGCTGTGCTAACGCTTGTCAAAACATTTAAGAAATGCAAAAGTTTGAAAATCACACGTAAAGATGGTCGGTTTCGGTTTTAAAACTAAAACAAAAATTGCTCATATTATAGCCATTTTTAGATAGTTTCCTTAAACGAGTTGAGTATTTTAACTCAAAGCCTACTAATTTAAACACTTATCGATTTTTTTGAACCTTCGTGTAATAAGGCTTCAATAAACATTATAAAGATTCCAGATCCCCTTCCCAAAAATAAAACACCTAACTTCAAAGCACTTAGTCGCAGTCGAATTCTTTTGCAACAAACTATCAATCAACCTTTTTACCTGCGCGCACGCAGGGCTCGGCGCGGGGCGTTGCGCAACTGAATTCGGGTCACGAATGTAAGCGCGGGTCTACACGGGGCAAGGACGTCCGAGGTGTTAGCAGATAAACGAGATAATGTGCCTTATGGTGTTAGATTCATGGTCGATTAAAGGGTTATGAAGAAAAAATTTGTGTGTAAGGTATGATAATACCCTTAGAAAGTTTTTTTTTTGACAGTTAGATTGACAATTTGTATGACAGTTGGCGGGTAGTTTTGACAGTTGGTGATTTGTGTCTATAAAGCAGTAGGTCTACTTAATGCTCGGTGGACACTAACGTGTAGACTAGTGCAGCATCAAGCTACACTCTTGGCGTCGACTCTACACACTTCACATGTTCGGTCTCGGTGACAGTAATTACTCTGACTATCCTGCACTTATAACTGGAACACAGGCAACTGTTTTTAAAATGGAAATAGGGAGAACTATAGTACTTTCGAAAAAAAGGCTGTACCACCATTAAGTAATTGCAATAGCTTGATATTTTATCTTTCTTGTCCTAAACCAACGTAAACTTTGCCTTACATTCACTTTTCTGCATGAATGGGACCGACATTCCTTCGAAGGTGAGATATTTGTGGGAGGCAGTGCTTTAGGTGGGCATTCAGAATGTAGGCTTGACACCAACCTAACAATTATACAGTTAATGTTTTATAGTAATAACCTTGTATTTTGATAGAAAAATGACTATCACCGAGATCGAACATGTAGTGTGTAGTCGACACCAAGCAAGAGTGTAGCTAAACTAATGGTCGGTAGAAATGTAAATTACTTAATAAAAAAACGATTAAATAGAAATCGTTTTTTTTTATAAAATAGTACTCGTATATAAGCACATGAGAATGAAATAATGAGCATCCCAACAAAATGACAAACTTATCGTCTCAAAAACGTAAATATAAATTTAAAAAAAATTATTATAAAATAAAAAATATGATTTTTCAACATCCCTAATGGTCGGAGCCTATATTCCGACAACAGTTAAAATATCGGTTTAGGAAACTGCTGTTTTTTTCCCTTTGTTACTTTAACTTAAGATAAATACCAATATATCGTATTTGTTGAGAACAGATATAGGTTACAACAGTAACTTATTTAAGAGGACGTCAATGGTTAGTACAATTGAGATTGGCGGTAAGCCAGTAAGGTACAAGTTGACTAAAATCCTAGATGGTCGCTTTAAGACATTGCCTTTGCGTTTCATTCATAAAAAACTAGTGGCCGCCTGCGACTCCGTTCGCGTGGAAGTCGGTTTCCCGTGGGAATGAGAAGTTTTCCCGCGGTTAAAATACCCTATATGTTATTCTGATGTATAACCTATGTTACTGTAAAGTTTCATCCAAATCCGTCTAGTCGTTTTTACGTGAAAGAGTAAGAAGCATCCATTCATCCATACATGTATCCATACATACTCACAAACTTTTACGTTTATAATTAGTAGGATATCTGGACATGCTTATTATTAATTTCTCTTATAACCACGACCCTAATCAATTAAATTTCTCAAATCATAATCTAATTATACCATAATCACTACGAATGAAATCATGTGACCATAGAAAGTGACAACTCATGTATAATTACTTGTTTCCTGTTGTCAACCGGCTTTTAAGATAAGGTTTCATTTGCAATCCTTGTAAGGGCCTGTAGATAAGCTAGTTTTAAATTCTATTTTACTTACGGTCATAGTTTAATTTCGAAAAGAGTGCTGAGAGTTTTTTCCGCCAGCTTTTTCTCTCGGTCTACTACGGCCATTGCTGATGTATTGCGGGTGTCCCGTAACATCTTCTTTTAATTTTGATTTTATGTTTTTGACAATATATAAGAGATTAGTTTTTAATCTCAAAATCTCTTCAAATTTCATTGCATTTCATTTCATTTCATTTCATTGCATTCATTTCATAGCGAAGGCTTAAGATAAAGCGGAATCGGTTTAAAAGATAAAGCCTGTCAAAAATACTAAAAGTATTC
Organism: Emmelina monodactyla; assembly: GCA_916618145.1. Lineage (NCBI taxonomy): Eukaryota > Metazoa > Arthropoda > Insecta > Lepidoptera > Pterophoridae > Emmelina > Emmelina monodactyla. Next base: position 782,979 of record OU745323.1, on the reverse strand, counting down.
AAAATTAGTAGTAGATAAGGAATTTTTTTACAATCAAAACTAAGTAAAAAAGGTCTGTCAACGCTATTGTACGCGTGAACAAAATTAACTAAACCAAATGTTTGAAAAAAACTTTTAAATTGTCTAACTGATTCGGTTGTTAAATCTGATTATAGCATAGCTCACTATACGACTAACATATTCGTTTCTGTTTTATTACAATTTCAAAGATTTAGAAATAATCCACTAAGATTACGGATTGCTTTTTACCACTATACAAAACTTAATAAATACATAGCAAAGGCTAATTCATTATATACAATCAGGAAAAAATCACACGTTTCCACAAGTTTCATGAACATTTATAATTTTTCCGTTTGAGATATTGGGTAGTACTTACTTATTTTGTGGGGAAACAACTGGCAAAGTTCATTTTGTTAATGTAATTCAAAATAAACGGAACCTTCTCGACAAAACCTGGTTAATAAAAGTACAAAATGCTATTTAGTTTATGAAGTTGTATGCGCAAGTAACCGTTTTCTTGTAAAATGTGTTTGTGCTCAAATAACCGAGTTTTCTTAGAACAGTCAGAGGTACGGATAGCAAACAATTTGCAATATTGTTTCAACAAAGTTTCTTGGTCTTCGTTTCAATATGTAGGTAGTAAGGTAACTTTGTTTAACTATGTTTATTTGTTACCAGGCATGTAAAATGTTTATTGTACATGAAACTTGCAAGATAAAAGTAAACACAAGTTACAATGAGAATCATTTAAGACATAATGGCGTTTAATAATTTTGTATCGCTACATAGTATTAAACTACGCAACGGATTTCGATGCGTTTTTTTCAAAAGATAGAGTGATTGAAGAGGAAGGTTTATATGTATAATAACATAGTATGGGAAAGGGGTTTTTTCCGGTTTGACATAAGCTAAGTAGTTTTATTATAAACTAAAACTTGGTGTAACGTGAAAATTTTAGCGCCATATTTCACTATTTTTCTTTAATAATTTCCAAGATAAGCACAAACCATTGATATTTATTTTGTTTAAATGTGTAAGTTTGTTTAATAATCATGTTAATAACAGTGTAAAATTTATAGTTCATCAATATCGAGCAGCATTAAGTTGCGTTTGTACCTTCGAATCTTAGGACTCACATTATAATGACATTATAACTTACCCAAGTCAATTAATTCGACTTAGAAACAGGCGGAATAGTTATACCAATGACGTCGAACTTAGATCAAAATCTACCAACAAGAAAAATAAATAATTATTACCTAACCGTACCTAAGTTTAGAAGTTTCTCGTTTTGACATATAGCCAGTTTGTCAGCAACGAGTACCAGGATGCCATGAATGTAAGAGAATAACTCTCACTCGCCGATAGTCCAAGAGCTAGAGTATCATAGAACCAGGAATTTAAAAAACAGTTGCAATTTGTCGATTTTGTTTACTACGATAGCTAAAGCAGTAGTCGTTTTAATACGCGGATTTAAAAAATAAAAACTGAATTAAGTACGTATAAGTATTAAGTCGATTTACCACAAACTTAGATGGCCTCATTTTCTTTCACTTTTTAAAGGCTGTCGACTCTCGGCCTACTTTCAAACAGCTCCTGATTACAACACTCAAGAAAAACTAGTGGAAAACTGCCCAAGAATGTAGTTAGGTAACCAGCCCTTTTGTGGCCCTGTTGGCAAGACTCGCAGAATGTGGTATTAGTACTGAATCTAGCGAAACTAGATATTTTAAGGCACTTCCTATGCAAGAAACTAGGAACCAAATGGCAACTGCTATCGCTTTCAATGTAGATAGAAAAACATATGCAGCTTTTTATAAAAAGTGATATAAAGATAAGTTTGTTTTAAAATAAACTCTTGAAAATCAAAGGTTATTTAGACTATACGAATTAAAAAAATAAAGAAAACATAAAGCTATTTTCGAGTAAGCTCACCTAAAGATTCGAAAATAAAAAAATATAGGTATAAAAAAGTATAAAAAAAAAACGAGCAACAAAAGGCTAAAAAATAAAGAAGATCTAATTAACTTTGCTTGTCTAGAATAGAATTTAAGCGCCTAATTAAACCTTCGCCAGTAATGAACGAATCTACATAAAAACAGTTGAAATGTTTCGCAAAATTACGACGCATTCGCATGAGAATCATGTGTAGATGGTATTATATTTAACAGAGCTTTCACCGGCACACGATAGAAATGAAAAGTTTTCGGTGAAATTTTTGGAATGTTACGATAGCTATACCTATACTGCGTTTTGTAAAATTGAAAAACAAAAATAATAAATTTAAAAAAAAAAGAAAATCTAGACTAAAAAGTCTAAAATAAGACTAAAAAGTCTAAACTTCAAATCACGTACCTATAAAATATATAGTTATGGTCGTTTTAACATTGAAAACAGAATTAAAGTACGTATATTTTGTATTTAACTATAATAAAAGTCCCATATAATATCAACTAAATAATCCTCTTATGTCGATTGACTGAATCTTAATAAAATACAACTAATGCGTATTCTAAAGTAATTAAAAATATAAATAAATAAATCCCTTTTCAAAATCAGTTAAAAACTATGCAATTTTACTGTAACTAATCACAATTTACCTTCTAACAACGTCACCACATAGCTACCCCGTAATTACGTCGCAAAAACCATGTTTCCCACTAAATTGTCATGAATCAACCGTTTGTTGTAATGGCAACATGATCCGATAACAATGGCTGCAATTCGCAGGTTGTTGCTCTAAATGCGACGTAAATCAAACTAATTGTCGAAGATAATTGAATTCTAGCTGTTCGATAAAGGTTATTTAAGAAAAATAAGGACTATACCCAAGTCAGAGTTTGACCAGATCGAAGCTTTGAGTTGCTCTTTGTGATTGGTTGAGTAACTTGACCCACGTAAATGTTAATTCATTGATTGATCAACTGCTGAAAATATTCCCTGAACGGTTTTTTAGAATTGAAAGCCATACGAAATAAAAATATTGATAAATTATTTTTACCTTTTATTAGTAGTACAAGCATACTCTTTATCAGTTGTTAATTCTATTTTAATTCAATTCTAACTTCTTTCAAAATGAAGATGTTTTAGAAAATATTATATTATACCTAAGTACGTCATTTTCTGAATAAGGGACGCTATCTCGATACCTGAAGCTAAGCACAAATACAAAACGGTTTACCTAACGCATTTTAATTTTGGTTTCAAAGACTTAACCTTTAGCTTAAAGCTCAATATACCTTTTGGATGATAATTTTAACTGTTTTCGGTTGAAACAAGTTTTAACTAACAGCAGTTTTTGTCGATTTATGTTTATTTATCATAATGACACTGGTGATAATCAACTGCTAGAAAGTTATTACACCTATGAGTTATCACTAAAAACGATGGCTTAAATTATGTAGGTTATATGGTAAAAAGTTAACTATTTTTGTGTTTATGTTAAACGGTTATTTATTAGTTACCTTCTTATAAATAACCGTATAGGTATGTATTAAGTACATATAATAACGATATCTTTTATTATTGTTTAACTTAAAAGGAATTAAGACAACCTACACCTACTACAAACATATTATTAGTCAGAAGGAGTACATGAGTAGGTACCTAGGAATTTGTACCAAAAATACGTTAAACTTAAAAACGTCTTAAGTACGTTACCTTTGGGAATTCAAATAATAAAATGGTGACTTACCCGCACAAAAGGGTTCCGCTTCGGCAGATCATAGTCCACCTCATCCCGGGACTCCTCCTCATCAGCGGAACTGACTCTCACGCAGGTTTTATGCAAGGGCTGGTAGTCACCCATACTCCGAACTCATTATACACACACTAACACTAAAAAACACGACCAATTCGCTAATTAAACCGAATTTATAAGCACTGGTGAAGTTAATGAGACACTGATTTGACTCTTATATCCCGAGTGACAGCTGATTTGACTTTTTTTGTTTTTTTTTTGGCACAGGCACGGTTGTGATTCTGTGAGTACGGTTGTTATTTTTAATGGATTTATATTGTGTTTTCACTTGAAACTTTCGTCGGATGATACGGCTTTGCGGCTCGCGATTCAGTGGATATCTGAAACAGAAAGATGTCGGTTAGCACGCGATGTACTCGTCGATACGTTTGAAAATTAGCGAGTCGGTATTTTGCTCTGCTAGTTTTTATGTTGTAAAGTTTCCTTTTGAATATGCTGTTTTTGAGAGTGTTTTTGATATTAGAGCTTATCTCAACTTATTGTAAGTTGAACCACAACAAGGTTATGCTAATTTACTTTTTATGAATATTAGAAAAAACTGGTAGACACTATTACAGCGATCTAAACTGTTATTTCTTACATGTTCAGCAAAACTGACCCAAAAAATTAGCTGATCGTCAAAGCATCCACCTTTATCTTCCGCCAAAAACTACGAAAATAATAATCCCCAGATTATCTTGACAATGTAAAAACATAAAAACAAGATGGCCGCAAATATGTAATGACTAACAGTTAGTTTTCTGATGTCATTACTTAACAACGCCCTGTTTACTTAGTGATAATAGCACGAAACGGATAGTTTTATCGTACTACAAGTACGTATGATAATTAATTAGTAGGTAATATACCTGACACATTTTATTTACCTACAATTTTAGTTCTTTGAAATATTCTACCTCCATATCATTATAAAATGCCTCCAATGATTTTGGTTTTTTATTTTTTTTTATTTATTATTTTAGATTTACTTTATACTTACTTTTGATTTATTCAATTCTAGCGTTACTATTAATAAGTTATTGTTTCAAGTTATGACTCCGTAGTCAGAGATGGTGTGATGAAGCTTATGGCACCATGTCCATTTAGGTTTGCAATGTTGTCAAAACTTGCATAAAGTAGGTAACTACATAATAAAAATAAATACCTATAAGTAGGTAAATTAGGAAAATTTAAATAGAAAAACTTTTAAAATTGAAGAATACTGAACACCAACAACCTATTTATCATCACCTTTTAAGAATAAAATAGTTTTTTTTAATGTTCGGTTTGGAAACTTAGTCACGCCTTAAAAGTTATGATTAAGGGCGTTTCCAAACTCGTTCTTACCACTATATCTTTAAACCGGTGTTATTTACTTATTTAAATAGTTTAACCCAGTTTTTTATCACATCGCAGGTTTTCTCACGAGTGGTTTAACAATCTCTATTTGAAGACAAACATTGCTATCTCTAATCTTATGGTTATAACTAAATATGAATGAACTTTGTAGTTAGGAAGAATATTTGCTTGTGTTAGTTAAGATTTGCTTTATTATAATTATTTACATTATAAATTAGTCACACTTCTTATCAAAGGTAGAAACAAATATGTCAACGTGATGTAGGCATTACCTACTAGTGAGAATTCCGGGATAAAAGAGTTAGTTACCTACTCGTTAGATATTTAAAAACTAAAGTGTCTACCTGGATGAATTATTCTGACATTTTCTTGACCTTGAAGAATTGGAGAATTTAATCTGACTTTACGTTTTCTTAATTACTGTTAAAAACCAACCCCAATTATAATTTGTGAACTAGTTTTTAAATTTGCATGGGAACAGCAGTAATTTGACGTAATTTTATTTAAATATTCTGCTATAAATACATATCTTATACTATTACCGCGTTTTCAAATATTCAAATTTAGTTTTTATAAATAAACTTCTAACTAGGACGCAGTCATATTTAACATACTTTTTAGTTAAATTTTATAACTGTCAGTTGGCATATATTATGTATTGGCATCTTATTTAACAAATTAGCATATAAAACTGCTTTAAAATGCATATTATGTTTTAAGAAGTCGCGGCATTGGCAGTGAAATTGCTATGTTGCGGTGAAAGGGAAAATTCAGACTTTTTCTTAACTTACTGGAATTTGGGTAAATTAATACAAACCGACTATTATGTCCCGCTATCTGGTTTTAAGGTGGCTTTTTCGAAAACTAGGAAAGGGGACTTTATAATTCGTGAAAGATCAATAGGTACGAGGGTGCGTTTTTAAGTTCGCGGAATGGAAGGGTTAGGTGGTGGGGAGGGGCCTTATTTGTACCTGCAGGTGTCATGGAATTCATTATTAGTATAAATACTGAGTTTTGTTACAATAGCTTCATTAATCTCAGAACTATCATCAACCAAGCAACGTAATCAGGAAGAAGTGAAGTTTTAATAGTATCAAAACACATTGAGAAAATTTTTAATTTTATATACTCGTATAATTCGATTTTTACTGGAAACAAACAAGACAAAAGGTAGAATGACAATTGCTATTTATTGCTTCAAACGTCGACGTGTGTTTTGTCAACCTGTCACTAAAATGTATTGTTTAAATGTAGGCAGCCATCAGATAAACAATCATGGGAAAATTGGACGATGCAATTTCGCAGAATCAAGTCTTTATGCTGAATAGCTTGTTTTAGAAATTTCTATATTGCTATAAACTTGATAGGTAGGAGTGAATGCGTTGTACCCCCTAATTTTTTTATGTTGTGGTGTACTAAATTTGATACAGTTGTATTTTAAAAAATAAGTGTGTAGACGATATTCTTTACACACAACTTCAAAAAAGATTGACTGTATAAACTGATTTAATTTTTGTTTCTAAGGTGTTTCAACTAAAAGTGTTTTCAAACGCAAACATCCGCAGGACCGCCACAAAACAATTGTATTGAATATTTTAAATATATTTTTAAAGCAAAAAGTTACCATTAAGAAATAAGTTTACATGTTTAACTGTCGACACAGTTTTCAAAAATAAATAGATAAAAATAATATTGCCCAGTTAAGAACATAAAACTAGTATCTAATTATTTTAGGTTATACTTTTGGTAATTTTGAAATCAAATATCATCTTAGGGAACCCATTTATTTAATTTAATTTAATTTCTAAGTAATTTGTGTTTCGATATAAAACCATTTCTCTAGCAACCATACTAATTTTCGGACCACCCAGCCTTTTCCCAAAGGTCCTGACCGCCCCCGCTGCCTGCGGCGCGTCGCGCTCTGTTTCCCGCGCATTTTCCACAAGGCCGACTCTCAACCCAAGGATTACGTACAATTAAACACTTAATGCAATAACAGTACACAATATTAATAAATGGATTTGGACGGAGCGGTGTGTTTACTCGATCATTTATAAAATAACCTCAAAATAAAATTCTTATATAGACTTTGATACATAACAAAAAACATATTGATCGAAGTACCTTTAAAACAAATAACTAATTAGTAGCTAGGTAACTTTACTCGCGTATAAATAAAATTATTCTTAATATTTAAATGTCACTTCCTGCTAAGTATATGTACGGGTAAAATATTTTTTTTTAATGTTTTATTTATGTACCGGAGACCCCTTTATGTTATTTAAAATAAATGTATATAGTTAAAAACTTCTACAAAACTATGGTTTCACATCAATAATTGTGAGACTGCATCAAATTATCTGTCAAGTCAAGGATTATTGTAATGAAGCTGATCCGAGTGACAGATAACTCAAAATGGCCGCCATAATTAACTTGTCCTCAACTTTTTAGGTTAACTTGTATTAATTACAATAGAATTGATCTAAATTAGTTTGATCATTTGAGGTAGTTTAGGAACATTTGTTAAAAAAACTTCTTATATAATATTCTTTATTTTGTATAAACAAGACAATATGAAGTAGGTAGGTAGGTACCTACCTATTTTCCTTGCTTGTTCAAATGCATTTATTTTAGCTTGATTTTTGATTTTTAGATATAAGCGTAGTTTTATCCGCCATGGAAAGGAACTTTACATTTTCAAGTGTCAATTGATTGTTATTGACACTTGAAAACTCATTAATTGTATAGAATACGTCAAGATAGGTATGGAGAGTCACAACGAATATGTAACTTTGTTCTTGTGGGAAAAACAACGATATATACGCCAAAACCCCTCTCTCCCATTAGTGAGTCATTAAAGAACGTTCCTAATAATTGACCAATCTTTGCAAGCAAAAACAGCAAAAATAACAATATTGCCTATTACCTATAGAAAAATCCTATTTATCTTTCCATCATAAACGTTTCCACTAACCTCAATAAACATATTTAAAACCACCTGCATTTATACGGTAAAGTCATATTTTCCTGTCATGACGCCATTTTTGAAAATGACACATGGCGGGAAATATAAAAAAACGTGCCATATTATACTAATACTATGTAGGTAGGTATATAATAATACTATGCATAAGAATCTTTAGATGAATTACCTCATATAGGAATGTTGATAACTTAAAACGCAATTTCTAAGATATTTACGACGTAGTGGAGCACCGATTATACTCGTACAATTGTAAATAGGTGCTTAAATACCTATATTATTAAATGTAATTGTCGTTGCGAAGATAAATAAAAACAAGTTAATAATGAAATCATAACAATCACGAATTTATGAGCCATTTTGAAATAATTAACTTGACATTTGGCAGCTAATAATATTAGCAATAGGTATTTCTGTTTATAAGTTTAAAAAATAATGAAGAAGGAAGTATAAATAGGTACCTATCTTAAAGAAGGTAAATTATTATTAACTCAAAATGGAGAGAACCTTGGCAAACCTAGACCCGGGTAATTTTTCATTAGATAGCATTTCTCGTCCATATACCTAAATGTGTTTTAACTCGTAAATGAGCTGTCGTCTCTTTAAGAACAAGAAGTTATTAAGTAATAATTATCTTATGCCTAGTTAATATAACGCTTATAAACCAATTTCAAATGCATATTTATCTCAACTCAATGATGTTTAAAACTCATTCAATCTATTTGCACTATCGTATCTAGTAAACACCACCATTCAATATTGATAGACATACAAACCATATTGTGTGAGTACAAGGTCGTAGCTATTATTTATTTACGAGTTCAAACCAATGGTAATTACAATATTTTATTCAGCGGTACTCTTTACTATTTTTATTCTTCTTTTTTGACAACACAACCCTCTTGAAAAACCAAAATATCTTTTAGAACCTTAAAACAATCATGTTATATTAGTTAAAAAATACTTGACTTATTATTTACAAGATTGTTTGAAGGTAGATATCGTCTACTAGTATTGAATTGCTTAGTATTTTTCATCAATCAGTTGTTTAATTATTTTTTTAGTGATTTTACAATTGAGCCGCAAAAGATGTATTGTGGAGCCCAAGAGCCCTGCGGAGCACACTTTGAGTATAACTGTTCTATATATGACATCTGATAATACCTATCTAGCTTACTGCCTTCCATGCCACTGGGATCAAGGCGATCTGCCTTCGAATCTAGGCCCTGTCGATTCTAGAACCTACTTCAAACTGGAATTCAACGCATCATTTACATTAAATGTCAATTAAGCTCTTTTAGGAATCGGTTAATTAGCTAACTATAGTGGCCAAATGAGTGCGTAGGTTTTGAATTAGGCAACCATTTAGGAGACAGAAATTCTTAAACTATTTTCATACGAACGGTTTCTGTGACCCAGCGATTTATTCACTCACCGATTCTGCTGACAGACTTCTGCGTTTTCTCGGCGATTAAAAGGCATTTCATTCGTGATTGAGTCATTTTATGAATGAAACTAGCTTTTGCCCGCGGCTTCGCACGCGTTAGATTCGGAGTAAAACCCCTTTCCCTATACTATGCTATTATATACCTACATAAAACCCTCCTCTTGAATCACTCTATCTAATAAAAAAAACCGCATCATAATCCGTTGCATAAGTAGTTTTAAAGATTTAAGCATACATAGGGACTGAGAAAACATCGCTAAGACATCGTTTAAGATTCTTACGTGAATTTCCCCACTAAAAAACGGTTGGTTCGATTCCTGAATTTAGTGATATTTTCAACATTTGGATGACCCTAGTCCAATGTGTGGTGTAAGCACATAATGAGAGATTGCGCTTAGTTTAAGCACATAGTTAGTGTAAAAGTGCTTAACTACTGGTCCTGGTACTACTTACTAAATTTTAAACTCCTATTTTTTTTAAAGGTTAATTATTATTAATGTTTAGCATTGCAAAACAATCGGATTGTTTGTAAAGGAAACATCGTGAGGAGACCCCACAAGTTACCTACATGATTATCTATACCAACCTGCACTGAGCCAGTGTGGTGAATTATGGCTTAATTAGGGATTGCAATCCAGCAGCATTTTCAATCCAGCTGGATTTTTGCAAGATTATCCTGAATCCAGCTAGATCCAGCGCGGATCCAGCAAAATATGGAATCAAAATAAATATATGATTTTTATATTTCTATTTGTTTATTTATTATTTAAGATATATACTACTAACTAATAAATTAATTATTCAGTGGTAACCATATCAATTTTGGTTTGGCTTCTTAATTCCTTAATAACGGAGATCAAAATAATTGACTCTGAATTCAGTAGGTATCTAAAGGTAGAGACTAAAATCCAAACTCAATACTACTAACCTTTGACGCCTTGTTATTTGTGTAACTATGGTAGGTAACCATTACCCATGTTTTGCGTCGCAATAAACTATGGTAGATAGCTGTTGATATGGAAATGACAGAACACGCCACAAAAAACAAAACTAGCAGTTTCCAATTACCAAGGTTTTGACTATAGTAGAATATTGAGATCGGCGGTTAAACAATTAGTACAGCTTATTTCCAATACGTATAACATTTTAAGATTAATTTGGTTATATTATTCTTCTCCTATACACACTATTCCGAAATAATCAACAAAAGTTGGAATTGAAAATATTAATAAAAATACTTGTTTAAAAAAAATCATTGGTGGGATTTTAATAAATTCATATACAAACTAATTATTATACAATACTTGCACTTCCTATCACCGAAGTGTTTATTGTTCCAACTCACAACATTCATAATTCTATGCACTTGCCCTTACTACCTTAACACATCGCAATAGAACTCAAAATACCCTGCCTCTTGCTATTCTTAGTAACTGTATGGTCACAGTTATGCGAGACAGAGATGGCTATATAGATATTGAGATAGAGAGAAAGAGATAGACGGCTTAAGTGGAGCTTGAATAGGGTTGTCAATTTGTCGGTAACGCACCGTGTAACCTAATAAGTAAAAAGAACGTATGTTTAAGGGGGGTTAGGCGGTCAGCGAAAATTCAGATTTCGCTTCGATTCTACGCCTTAGGCGGGGGGGTCGGGGAACGCGGTTCCTATAGAATCAACGGCCTCAAAACACATTTATCATCAAAAAGTTAATAAAATGTTTAATTTCTCAGAAATCTAAAACAGTCACGACATAGAAAAGGTAAAAATCTATCAGTTTGCGATTTTATAAGACTTATTATTGTAAAACACCGTCTTAATGTGCATTTATATGAAATTTTAGAGGTGACTTCAGGATTTTTTTCTATCGAGCAAAATTATTCCAATCGTGTTTTTAAAACAGTCCTCCCATCACATTTACGTTCTTTATTATATATTTGAAATATCAGTGCGAAATATCATATATTTTGTAAGTAACAGCAAATAGAAAACGGCTAATTCTGCCGTTTTCAGTTACTAAGGGCCCTTAAGCCATCGTTTAAATATAGAATTATAGTTTTGTTCTAGCTTTCCATGCTTTCTTTGTGATTTCCATATGTGCTTTACGGTTTTGCAGACTAAATAAGTTTTGCCGTGGGAATAAGGTGTTAACGAGGTAAAAAGTGTTCCACGTGCTATTGCAGACCATTTTCAGACTGTGGACCAAATTTAATCCAAATCAGTAAAGTTTTTTTTGCAAAGTAAGAAATATTTATTTATTTGTTAGATTATAGTGTCATTAGATATTAAACGAATTTATCAAATAACCTTTCCTTCATTATTTGACCCAAAGATTCTCAGAAAACCTGCAGAATGTTAGTAAACTGTAGCAGGATATTATTGGCACTTAGTGACAAGTATCATTACCTACTGTCTATTGTTCATTCAATGAATGAACGGGAATTATGGTAGTCCTTTGAAAATGAAATTCAGTCTACGAACGATTTTGGATTAATAAATCAAATAAATGGACAATAAATATGATACAAAACCTTTTTAAATCTAAACAATTGAAATTACAAGACATAAGTAAAGAAATAGAAACGTTGCATTAATTTTATATTTAGCTCAGAACTCTTCAAACCTTGTTCAAATAACAAGGTTCAAAATCTTTACTTTTATGGAACTTTAATGCGACAAACAAACATCAATACACTTACTACAAAAATCTAAAGTTACTTGGTTCTCCCCTAGTCCATTGTGTGGTACCTTTAGTACAAGCCTTGCTTAGTTTAGGGCCACACAGTTAGTGTGTTAGACTAGAGAAGTAAACATAAAAAAAACTCAAAACTATGTAACTGTCAGACAAAGGTATCATAAACGTAGTTTTATTTATAATATTGTAAACCAAAGACGATGCAAGAAACCTTATAAATACTGTTTTAATGTATTCCGATGCGTCACTAAAGGAAATAGCGGATTATTTCAAGACCACATAATCAGTAAACACCGCACGGCTCCACAACATAACAAATAAACAGAAATGTTTTGTAATGTTGTTTATTGGTGCAATCAGTTGATCACACTGACATAAACAGATATTTGTTGTTGAATAATAATTGAAAACAATAATGACCGCAGTTAAAAGTTTTTGTGAATGGTAACGTACTTATTTTAATTATTTTATGATAAAAGCAACTAAATAAATAGAAAACTAAATTCATTTATTTGATAAATGTTAGAATTCAGTTTATTCCGTAAATAAACGACCATTTAATTATGAAACAAAAACATTAAATCATCAAATTGAACAGACATCTTAATTGTTGCATTTCACCGGAAGAATACAAAAAACCTATTCTGTTTTCGCTAACCTTCATTATGAAAGCATTTCTGCCATATCTTATGTAAATGATGTGAAATTTTCCCACGGCAGAAGTGTCATCACCAAAGTTATTTAATGCAATCTTCTTTGCATAAATACTTATTTTAAATGAGCTCATTTTCTCAAGATGTCGAGCAGATGAGAAAAGATTATAAATAGCTATTGAACTAGACCTTCGTAGGGAAATCCGGGAAAATGCGTAAATAAAGTATTTTAAAATATATTTAACTAGTGGCCGCCCGCGACTCCGTTCGCGTGAAAGTCGGTTTCCCGCGGTGAATAGTACTCTATGTGTTATTCTGATGTATAACCTATATTACTGCAAAGTTTCATCCAAATCCGTCCAATAGTTTTTACGTGGAAGAGTAACACACATCCATACATCCATACATACTCAAAAACTTTCACATTTATAATATTAGTAGGATTAGTAGTATAGAAACATGCTGGATGCTGGGCAGATCTAGCAGGTTATTCAGGAAATCTAAGATTAAGGTCAAGATGCTTTTTTCAGTAGAAAGACATATTGCATTGTGACGAAATTATGCTAATTGTCTTTTAAACTTGAACTTGGAAAAAACATTTCTTACTTACTCAACTATAAATTAAAAAAGTTAACCTATTGCCTTAACAACTCCCAATTTAACTTAACTTCCTATTTCTAAGTTCATATACACAGATAAACAAAAATCAATAAACTTAACCATTTTCACTTTTTACCACTATTTACCACCGTATTATAAATCTTATTGAAATCATAAATATCTTAATGGAAAAATTGCATCCTCTATCTCTTTAATCAACTTCCTACCACCTATATATATAAAGGTGTCCACGCCCCATGTGTTCCATGGTACCGGCGCGCGCGCTGCATTTTTATGGCGTCTCAGACCGCGCGTGTGGACGCCGCGCGCCGCCGGTTGGAAGGCTTCGTGCGATCGATTTGACCAATTTGTCGGGTACTGTTGTAGACAGAACGGTTAGCGAGATAACTTTAAAGTAATAATAAAGTTTTACGAATTTAACCGACGTTAAAATAAGTAAGAATAAAATACATAGTAGTTACAATTTATTTTTCACTCTTATAATTTAGGGCATATCGACATTAGATTGTTTTACGTCAATGCATTTAAGTACAACACATTTATAATATGTCTGTGTAGCACCTAATTACTATTGGTTTCTGACCTTTTCCTTTAATGTGGTTCTTGTAGGCAAGTAGTCATCCAGCTCCTGTTATAGTGACTTACTGACCAATGTACTTATGATGCAAAGCCTTATTCATCATATTTTGAAAACCATAATAAAAATAGATATTTTCATAGTATCTAATCACTTAATAGTTCATCACTTTTGCTTTTATAAGTACCTACCTGAGGGTAACCGGCACGCGCGGTTTTTTTAAGTTGGATTCGTCGCAGCACACATACCTACTTCATATTATGACGTAGCCACCCGCGACTCCGTTCGCGTGGAAGTCGGTTTCCGTGGGAATGAGAAGCTTTCCCGCGGTAAAAAGTACCCTATGTGTCTTTCTGATGTAAAACCTATATTATTGCAAAGTTTTATCCAATTCCGTACAGTCGTTTTTACGTGAAGGAGTAACAAACATCCATACATATTACAAACTTTCACGTTAATAATATTAGTAGGATTATACGTATATTTAGTCAAACTATTAAATTATTGCATATTTGTTCCAATAGTGAAACTACCTCATGATTGTATGTAAGAGTACCTACAGTTCAACTGCTTAAGCGTTGAGTTTCATAATATTTGATAAGGAAGAACAATGTTTGTTGAAGACCAACATACTTAACCAACTTTTAAACTAAAATAAATAACCTGTTAGATAGTGAAGTTTGAAATAGATTAGGTAATAAAATATTGCTTTTAAAATAGGAATCTTATTTTTATAATCTGCTAACATTTAAAGAATATATTATATTTTCTATGGAATTAATTTGTCGCAAATGCTTAATGCGAATCGATAATCTACTAAACAGTACAAGGCAAAAGGCAATCAAGTTTGCACTTTGCACCAAACAACAGAATTTCACGAAATTTGACCGATCTATTATTTTCATTCATTCACACCATTCATTTCGAATAGTTCCAGACCAGATAACCAGCTAGGGTGTGGTCAAGTTTGCAACTGAAGCAAATGTCTTATTTAAAACAAGTCTTAGTAGAAACATTTTATAAACTACGCAAAATCAACAAATCTCAAAAAAACATGGAGTTCTTGGCACAACACGAATTTTGGACATTTACAAACCCTGAGGTCAAACTCATTTAAATAACCAAGAAATAGTCAAAGCTTTTTTAAAATTTCATGCGCTCCTTTAGCAAACAACTCTGTTAAGTTTTTCCTTAAGCAAGAAGCCGTCCATTATTGAGTGCTAAAAAATATGGATAGCACACGCTGACTGCACTATCGAATATTCAAAATGGCGCGTAAACCTATTACACTTCTTTGACAGCTCATGACGTAACAATGGCCGACCGGACGTCATGTCATGTGACATTACATGACTGTCATTTCGAGTCAAGGCTAACTCTATTACCCCTATATTTGGAAGAGTTTTAAAAGTTTAATGGATATCTATGGAGGTACTTGGATTTCCGCTTTAGAAAAATGGCGGGTTATTTAGAGTGATAAGGTAGCAAATTGTTTTGGTTTTTTGAATAGGGGCTTGAAGTTTGGTAAAGTTTATGAATCGTTTTTTATTACTAAAGATTAAACTAACCGTGAGGTTTTAATAAATAAATTAGAGTGTCTAGTTTGAAATTTTAAAATACGTAAAGCTTTGATTTCATTTGACTATTAATAACTTAGACCGTAAAAACATTGTTATGAAAAGAAAAGACCATAGTTAGATCCTTAGTGAAGCTTGAATCTGAATTTTCTTCTACCAGCAAAAAAAAACGTTATATCATCGTCTTAAACTTCAATTGTATCCACTAGGATTCTGTCATCACTACATAGTAACTAGGTATAAAATGAAGTCGCTTTCTCTGTCCCTATGTATGCTTAAATCTTTAAAACTACGCAACGGATTTTGACACGGTTTTTTAAAATAGATAGAGCGATTCAAGAGGAAGGTTTACATAGCACAGGGAAAGGAGTTTTACACTAAATTTAACGCTTGCGAACCGCGCGGGTAAAAGCTAGTATTATTTTAAAGCATTTACATTTTACTCTTTTCCTCCAGCCTTACTTGAATGTTGAAACCTTAGGCTGAACCTTCGGGAAGCTTCTTAAAATTCATCTAGCCTAGTTATTTAAGTTCCATATTTACCTGTTTCTAATTTTCACGGGCGTGTCGAAGGAAGCGGCCTCGGTACAACCTTACAACTATATTTGAATGAGGAAGATTTGCATTTAATTTTGTTACAAAAGATTTTCCTTTTCACACAGGTTTTCCTACATATCAAAGAAGTAAAAATACGTAGTTTTCGTAATATTAAAATGTTATTTTTTGCACAGGACTGATATAAGGATTATGCGATTTTAACTGCAAATGACCTGAAATGTTCGAAAATAAACATATAAAAACACGAAAAACTTTAATAGGAAAGATATTTGCAAGTGACAGTAGTGATCCTTCCCAATACATTATGTTTTATAATTTTTAATTAGTGGTCTTGGTCCCAGCCCATGTTCCCCATACTTTGTACATACATCTTGGTACATCTTCCGTTAACTAAACAGTGTTAGGGATAGCAAAAACCTTAATATTAATAGTTTTTAAAACATAACCGTTCCTGATTTGATTTATTATTAATTAATTGCATAAACTTCCAGTAATTTCACCCTTGCAAGTCTGTCATCATTACAAAGTATAAATCCAAGTCGCTAATTCTGTCTGTCTGCTATCTCCTCCTAAACTACGTATCGGATTTAAATGCGGTTTTCTCCATCTTTAAGGGAATTTATTCATTTAAATTTAAATTTGTAAATAAAGAACATTCAGAAAAGTATTCTAAATTGAAATTTGCCATAATTTTATTTATCGTTAACAAGTCAGCCGAAATTACACCATTGCGAAGCGAGGGTCGCTAGATAAGTATAAGATTGTTGAAAAGACCAACAATCGCCAAAAATTGTATAATCAACACCAATCAACACCAATCACATATGGAATACTAGGACACTCTAACTAAAACAATTTACTTAAAACATGTGAAAATTGTGTAAGCGCGATTTTAAATAAGTGTAGCGACATCTGTATTTCTTATTAAAAACTAAACACTATTTATTAACAATCTAATAAAGCCTAGTTTTAATTCTCTACATTATGATGGAATATTTACGAGACTAATGGCCGTTTTCACCAACGTTCCCTAACATTTAGGTGACACCTAAAGCGTTTTAAGAGGCCCCTAAAATCAAATTCTTTTAGGGAATTTATTCATTTAAATTAAAATAAAGATAATTCAGAAAAGTATTCTAAATTGAAATTGAAATTTGCCATAATTTTTTTTATCACTTGCTTTCCGCCCTGCGGTTTCAACCGCAACTAAATGGTTTTCCCGTGGGTATATAAGGCTTTTTCCCGCAGTAAAATTATCTTATTTTCTTCTTCCCTAGGTGTCGAACTATCTATTCCAAAATCAAGACAATCGGTTAAGCCGTTTTTCCGTGTAGCGAACATACAGACAGACGGACAGACAGACATACACATTTTCACATTTATAATAATTCTAGCAAATCGCCCACGCTTCGCAATAGCGTATTTTCGGCCGACTTGATCACGAAACATTTTTTTTTAACGTCATATATGTAGGTACAAATTTTAATGAATAAATTTCCTAAAATATGTTGAAAACCTCATCGAAATCCGATAGGTACGTCGTTTCGGAGTAGTAAGCGGAAAAACTTACAAACAGACAGATTTGGCGACTTGGATTTATACTATGTAATGATAATTATGATAATGATGATAGTAAGGATAGACCTACAAAAAAGCCCTTCGCAATACCTTTACAGGGTTATTTCTAATTAACGCATCACCTCTTGAAGGCAGCTTTTCTACATCAATCCCAACAACATTTAACCAACGCATAATTAAAATTAATATTAAACAAAAATTAAGTTGATTCAAACAAATTTATTAGATGCCTCTGAACGGTACAATACTCTACGCGCACGAACTCTGTATTTTGTAGGAACTTCTTACAAAATACAGAGTTATAAATAACAGAGCGCGCAAATTTGTTTTTGTTTTTTAGTTTTTGTGTTAATTATCAAGTTTTGCAAAAAGTCGTAGAACAAATGTTATTGGTATTGATGTAAGGAAGCCATACAAATAACCCTGTATACCTATCTATATCTTAAGTGAAAGACATGTTAGCCTATAGGTACGTACTACAGAAGCTACCTATATGCCTGTGATAAGGGTGCTGCAGAGCTTTACAATATTATTAAGTTGTTATAAAGGGTTTCCACGCGAACGAAGTCGCGGGCGGCCTCTAGTTTCACTATAACTTCAAAACCAAACGTCCAAGTTCAATCATTCAAAGACCAAATATTATCTACATAAACTGTACTTAGTGATGAAATAATTTATTTTTATAAGGAATAATAGCATGAGTAAAATAAACGCGTTTAAATGTAGTCCAAAAAAAATCAAGATATTTAAATAAAAAATGGAGCCTATTCGCCACATCACAACCAAACAAAGTTTTCCTCTTCATAATATTATCATTTATCATTATCATTACATATTATAAATCCAAGTCGCTAATTCTGTATGTTTGTGTTTTTGGCTGCTAACTCCTCCTAAACCAGTTGAACGACTTTAATGCGATTTTCATCATCTTTTAGGTATTTTTTTCATATAAATTTGTAAATAAAGAACAATCAAATAAAAGTTATTTAAAGTTAGCCAAAAATCAATGTTTCGTGAGCAAGTCGGCCAAAATTACACCATTGCGAAGCGTGGGCGGGTCGCTAGATAAATATAAGATTATTGGTTAAAATTACCAACAATCTTCAAAAATTGTAAACATTTTTCTATTATATATGTATGTAAAGATGATACTCATACTAAAACAATTTACTTAGAACAATGTGAAAATTGTGTAAGCGCGATTTAAAATATATGTAGCGACATCTGTATTTCTTATTAAAAACTAAACACTATTTAATAACAATCTAATGAAGCCAATTGCCTGTTCAAATTCTCTACATTAAAGTTAATTATAATGCTCACGCTTACTCTATACAATACCTTTTTTTATTTTTTAATATCACTTATCTAAAACTTTGTTACTATTTTAGCTCGACGCTATCAAGTTGCATTATCAGCGCATTGCGTCCTATTTTACCATGATTTGGACCACATTTCATCTTAAAAGCACCTAATTCCGCGGTATTTTTGCAACATTAAGAAAGATATGTACAGTGGATATATTATATTAGGGATAAGAAATGCGGTTGAGGATAATAATATTATAAGATGGACAATCTAATATACTTTACAAATGGATAATTATTTTTTAAATTATCAATGGCTTTATATTTAAAATAAAACAAATTGTAGGCTGAGGCAGAAAACTCAAGTTCCGCGGTAAAAATCCGAACTCCGCGGTAGTTGGGCACCTAATTCTGAGGTATGAATTTGTAGAGAAAGCCCTTTTAATAGTAGTAGGTACTTATGCAGCAAATTATTCTTATTATAATGAATATTTACGAGACTAATGCCCGTTTTCACCAACGTTCCCTAAGATTTAGGTGACACCTAAAGCGTTTTAAGAGGCCCTTAAATTCAAACCCGTTTTCACCAATGTCAAAAACGATTTCCTAAACTTAGGATGCCGACGATCGACTCCGCAAACCTTAAGTGACAATTGGTTTGTTTATATTAGACGTAAATAGTAGGAATGCAAGAGTTATAAGAAAGTTTTGATGCAACTGAAAACATAGAATTATTTTAAAGACGTAGGTTTATTTATTATTAGACAGACCTGTATATTTTAGTCAATATAATCCAAATACAATAAGCTTATTTTGTAGAAAACGAGTTGAAATCGACAATGCGGCTGTGGCTATATTGGTAACCTTCTTAGTGGAAGACTTAAGAAGAGATCTTTACATCCGCCAGTAACTACCCAATCAAGGGCGGATCCAGCTTTGGCAGCAGGGGGTCACAGTAGTGATCCTTCCAAATACATTATGTTTTACCATTTTTAATTAGTGGCCTTGGTCCCAGCCCATGTACCCTATACTTTGTACATACATCTTGGTCTTCCGTTAACTAAACAGTGTTAGGGATAGCAAAATCCTTAATATTAATAGTTTTTAAAACATAATCGCTCCTGACTCCTGATTTGATTGATTATTAATTAATTGCATTAACTAACTTACAGTAATTTAACCGTTGCAAGTTATTCATGTCATGAATGAATTTTTTTTTTTAAATATAAGATTATTGGATAAAAAGTCCAACAATCGGCAAAAATTCTTAATATCGATATCGACGATAACACCAAAATTACTCATACTCACTAAAACAATTTACTTAACACAATGTGAAAAATTGTGTAAGCGCGATTTAAAATACTTTTAGCGACATCTATGTTTCCTTATTAAAAACTAAACACTATTTAATAATCTATTGTCCGGCCACCGAGAGAATGCGTTCCTGACACATTGTGTTTGACATAACGAGGTAACTTTGACAGGCCGTCTACGAAAACAAACAAAAAAAAAGTCGTCTATTTTGACCCTACAAACAAATAATAAGCAATAAAATGATATTAAAACACACTGATTTTAAATTTTATAACTGATGGCTTACTGTAAGGGTAATAATTACTGATAAAATATGTATTTTTAAAAATGTAAACAACATCATATTTTCGTAGGGATGTGCTAAAAATATCAGTCAATTTTAAAGTTATCAATCAATTTCTAATAAAAAAGCAGAATAAGTAGCTTGGTTATAAAAACATGATATCGACGTAAATATGGATATGCTTGAAGCATAACTATTGCGGTTAGTGAAAGAAAATAAATCGGCAAATGTTCGATATGAAATAGATGAATTGGCTCAGCAGTACGGTCATCGGGTGCTGAGACTTATACCATATTATTGCCAATACAATGCTTTTGAGTTTCGTTTGTAAAAAGGCAGCAGTTGGATTTTCTTGCTAGTTCTTTTCGACCTTGGGCTTAGCTTCAAAATTAACGTTATACAAGTATCTATACTAATATTATAAAGCTGAAGAGTTTGTTTGTTTGTTTGTTTGAACGCACTAATCTCAGGAACTACTGGTTCGAATTTAAAAATTATTTTTGTGTTGGATAGACCATTTATCCAGGCAGGCTTTAGGCTATATAACATCACGCTGCAACTATTAGGAGCGAAGAAATAATGGAAAATGGGAAAAAAACGGGGAAAATTATTTATCCTTGAGGGCTTCCGTTGCGTGAGCAGGGAAAGCGGTTCTAGGAACCAAAAATATAAGTATGAAAGAATAAAGGGACCTTTTTACCGCGGGAAAACTTCGCATTCCCACGGGAAACCGACTTCTACGCGAACGGAGTCGCGAGCGGCCACTAGTCTTTAATCTAATTATTTACGTTCCTACAATTGTTTTTTATTATTTTACCTAGATTTTAACTCGTAACAACATAAAACTATTTTTATATTATAAATAAAATATAAATAAGATAAGCAAGTTTTTTTTCTGTTGATTGAAAAATGATTTATCAATGATGTTTTTAAAGCTATCAATCACTCTATTTTAAAAATTAAAAGTTTTTCATTAATACTATAAAAGAAACTATTTAGATTTGACTTTAAATTTTGCATTATAAATGCTAATTTATTAATTTTTGAAGTTGTAAATACTGGAAAGAGGAACGCGGGCCTCCGAGCATTACGCGACTGGGACTCGAACCCAGGACCTTTGGATGACCGGTCCAATGCTCTTCCAACTGAGCTACCACGCCGCTACGTTGACCCATCGAAATTTCTTCCAGTATCTATGTGCTTTCGTCATATAGTTGACGTTATTCTATCAATGAGAGGAGTTTCCGCCAGGCGTCGAACCCAGGATCGTCAGTTGGAAGAGCATTGGACCGGTCATCCAAAGGTCCTGGGTTCGAGTCCCAGTCGCGTAATGCTCGGAGGCCCGCGTTCCTTTTTCCAGTATTTACAACTTCAAAAAAGAAACTATTTAGTATGAAAGAAGAATTTATGGAAAAATGTCAACCCTAATAGCGTGACATTGGGCGTCAGGACTTTTGGGTATTTCGGTTGTCGTTTCGTGCGCGTAGATCACATTATCTAGTGTTTATTTTTGCTTTTCTTATTACTCGGCTTTTCTCTACTGGACTGTTTCTGCTCTTTATACTTACCTTGGCGCTAACTTGGATTTCGATTTTGTTGTACCTATTTTTCTTTCCGTGCATAACAATGCCTAAACGTGGGCAAACAATAAAAAGTGAAACACGCGAATTAATCATAAAACTGCAAGAATATTTTGAGCGAGAAAGGCAAAATGGCGGACCCTTGGTGCCAGTCCAGCAAGTGCAAGAACGCGTCTCTCAGGCGCTTGGAATTAGCAAACGAACAATTACAAACATTAATAAAGAAAAGTTCGACACTACTGGTATGGCAGACAATATTTTACATACTCCAAAGAAGAAACGCAGAACCAAACCGGTCACAGATATTGACAGTTTTGACGCGGATGCAATCAGGAATCATATTTATGGTTATTATTCAAGAAATGAGTACCTTAACAGAATGAAGCTAATGACATCTTTGAGAGATGCTGGATTGTTTAACGGGGGTAAAACATCTTTAACGAAAATCTTAAAAGATATTGGGTTTTCGTATAAAAAAACTGATAGAAGAAAAATCTTGTTAGAACGCCATGAAATCATCCTGAAACGGATAAGTTTCTTAAGGAAAGTAAAAAATATAACTCACTGGGAAAATGTAGTTTTCATTGACGAGACATGGCTTAATGCAAATCATTCAGTTTCTTATTCTTGGACGGATGAAACACAAGCGTCAACGTCGAAAGTACCCATGGGTAAAGGTGCTCGACTTATAATATGTCACGCGGGCTCAGCTAAATATGGTTTTGTAGAAAACGGCTTATTGGCATTTGAGTCGAAAAGCACTACCGACTATCACGAAGAAATGAATGCCGCTACATTTAAAGAGTGGTTCCAAAGCATGCTGTTACCCGCCCTAGCAGAGCCTTCTGTAATAATAATGGATAATGCCCCTTATCATTCAGTGCAAATTGATAAGGCACCTACCCAAGCTAATAAAAAAGCAGAATTAGTAGCTTGGTTACAAAAACATGGTATTGACGTAAATATGGACATGCTTAAAGCAGAATTATTACGGTTAGTGAAAGAAAATAAATCGGCAAATGTTAGATATGAAATAGATGAATTAGCTCTGCAGTACGGTCATCGGGTGCTGAGACTTCCACCATATCATTGCCAATACAATGCTATTGAATTAATTTGGGCTCAAATTAAGGGTTATGCAGCCCGTCGCAATACGTCCCCACCTTTTAGCACAAAAAAGATGATGGCTCTATTAAAAGAAGCTTGCGAAAAAATCACGAAGGAAGACTGGGCGAAGGCGGTAGAAAAAACAAAAAATCTTATTACCAAAGACTTTGATCGAGATATTAGAATTGATTCGATCATTGATAATAACATAATTATAAATGTTGGAGAAGATGATGATAGCACCTCCTCAAGCGAATCGGAATCTGATTAAATTTATACCAGCGCGATATCTATTATTTTAAGTATTTATTACCTACTTTTAGTTTTAGTACTTATTGTATTGTAGACCTAAATATTTGTTTTGAAAAAAGGCAGCAGTTGGAGTTTCTTGCTATACAAGTAAAATAGATATAAGATAAACTAATTTTTTTACTAATGTTGATTGAAAAAATATTTGTCAATATTATTTTTTACCCCAACACTACTGGCATGTGTCACAAACGCAATCTCTCGGTGGCCAGATTATAATGAAACCATTTCCCAGTTAAAATTCTCTACATTAAAGTTAATAATAATGCTCACACTTACTCTATACAATACCTTTTTTATTTTTTTAATATCACAATTCCCGGTCGACTTATCTTAAACTTTACAGTGTTTTAGCTCGACGCTATCAAGTAACATTGTCTAATTTTACCAAAATTTGGACCACATTTTACCTATTAAGTATGAGAGAGTGATGGCAATACGATTAGTTTAGTTTAGAGTGTTTTAAAACCGTATATATATGTATAATGCAGTCATTCTATTCACAGGGAAACATCGAGAATCATAAGCACCCTAGTTAGCAACTAACATTATAACTATTTTAATAACTCGTTTTTAATTCATGCCACAGCGTACTAAAAATCATATTTTCCTTAATTAAAGTCATTATTCAGATAAAGCCATTAAAAATAAGATGTAATATTATTCAACTTAAAACTCTTGTTTTTAAGTGTGCAAGCAGATATAACAATGGCCATAGCGAATAGGTCTTTACAATGGATAACCTTGGTTGGTGAACTCCGCTATACAACTGCGTTTAGTTAAGTAATTAAATAAGTTATTAAGGTAAATAACACTTTATTTGGTTAAATATAATGGAGTAATACTTTGTGTTTTGGTACCAAGGTTTTGTTGTCATAAAAACGAATAATCAGCGGGGTTTTGTGATTTTAAAGACTTATTCGTTTGTTAATAGTCAAGTTGACTGTGTTCTAGTTATAAGTGCAGGATAGTCAGAGTAAAGTCACCGATAGATTGGTTAGCAATTTAGGCTATAGTTTGCTTGTCTTTGGCATCAGTTATTTATCTAATGCATATCATCTTTATTAACATGTAAACAAAAATCTAAATATTTTTTCAAATGAATGCATTTAAATAACTGACAAAAAAAGAGTTTAAATGTTTTTAAAGTATTGTCATTATGTCAATGGTAGTTAATTGATACGACCACTGTTTCTTATTGAATGAATGAGAAGATCATACGTAATACTATTCTTTTATATTATGATATGAAATCGTTAGATTTAGCTGAAAAAAATACATATTAAGTATCTAATAACTTTTTTTCTACACATGGTAAATGTGACCGACGATTAATTGTGGGAAAGTAGGCAGACCATACAGAACCTAAAATTCATAAATCTTTGGTTTGTTTTTAGGAATAAAGTTCCAAATCGAAGGTAAAAAAGTTTGATTCATTTTGTTAAAGGTTTAATTTTGATTATACCACTATTTTAAACTTAAAATTAAGATAATCTTTTGGGTTGTTTGTAAGTTATTGAACACAAAACGATATATCTCTAGAATATCCAAAAAAAATTCACGATTACAATGCTTCATTACTAACAAAGGAAAAAAGTACAAGAAATTAATATAATCAAAAACTCATCAATCATAAAATCATAAATGAATATACCATATTATACAAATTTTTTGCTTTCCTACATAATCAAAGTAATTTCTTAAAACACAAGAGCAAAATTGAATTACAAAGTTTCCTAAATCACACAGTGTCAAGGAACGAGTATGTGCCATCATTCCAGCTAATGTATTTAAGTGTTGTAAAAACCTATTTTTTGTTAAAGTTTTGCATCAGTGACCGCTTTGTGCTTAAAAACATAAACTTGTTTTAGTTAAGTTAGTTGTCTTGTACAAGTAAGAGGTTTAAAGATGTCTATGTAGACTAAATGACTATGTATTGTTAGGTATAAAATAAAAGTAATCGGTAACTGGATATCCCTAGCATTCGATGGACATCACTGGTCGGCGTTATTGCCGGTTGGCGCGGATTTGGATTGAATCTAATGGCGGCTACATGTTGTATCATAACTCACATTTTCAAAGTCCAATTAATATTGTTCCCTTATAATACTATAACTACTATCCCTTATAATGTAGAACTTACCTTCTTAAAGTTTAAAATAAGAAGAATATTTTATTGTGACGTCTTAAATATTTTTTTTTTTCTTTCTTCTTTGGCAAAAGGTCTTAAATATTATGAAGAGCTACTGCATATGGCAGTATTACAAAAACAAAAAATAAAAGTAACTATTTTTCTTTTGTAATATTAATTTGTTAATACTATTACATTTTAAAAAACCACACGTTTCCTCGTTGTCTTCTGAGTTCATTACATTTTATTATCACATAAAAAAACACAAAAAGGAAATTAACCGTAAAAAACACTCGTTAACTATTATTTACCAAACGTGAAGTAGATTATAATTAACAAAACAAAAAGCAAAAACGTATTCACAGGGAAACGTTAGCAAAATTCACCAAATTGGCAATTCGTAGGTTTTTTATGAGCTGTTGATGTGCGGTACAAAATCACAGTAAAAACTGACGGATCATCACGATTTGACGTAAAAACAAGTGACGCGTGACAGCCAAGGTCGCAGTGCGCATGTCTGAAGGCAGACCAACGTTATATTACATTGAATAATGTGTTGTGTTTGTAATATATGTTAATATGTTTGATTAGCATGTAAAAACGGCGTATGATTATGTTTCAGAGTGGGGAATTATTTTGGTAAATACACAGAGGCGTGTTGTAAAGAAATAAGTTAGAAAATCAAAACGTCAAATTAGTTGCAGTAGTGACAGATGTGTCAAATTTGAATGAAATTTTCGAACTAATTGATGGTCGTTCGAATGGACTATTGAATAAGGAAGTTTAAAGGAACTCATCCACTGATATAAAACACGATGGACGATCATGTGACTTTGTGGGTTTCCTTCAATGAAGTATTTTTCCTTAGCAAGTTTTCCCCTTTTCTTGAGTACGATGGAAAAGACCAAACTGAAGATATACCCAAGTCGGAAAATCTGGGACCATTGGCATGCAAGAGGAAAATAAAAACAATGATGCCTACTGCATAGTTTTATTTAAATTTCCAGGTTATTTTAACTTAAAGTAGGTATTGTTTTTACCTTTAACTTAGCAAATAAGGATCTTTGCTCTACTAACTTTACTCTTTTGAGTAAAATAAACAACATTATCATTACATAGTATAAATCCAAGTCGCTAATTGTGT
Source organism: Emmelina monodactyla (assembly GCA_916618145.1). NCBI lineage: Eukaryota > Metazoa > Arthropoda > Insecta > Lepidoptera > Pterophoridae > Emmelina > Emmelina monodactyla. The sequence continues at coordinate 756,014 of OU745323.1, read as the reverse complement.
CTGTTTGAATGTTTGTCCGCTAACTCCTCCTAAACCAGTTGAGGGATTTTAATGCAGTTTTCACCATCTTTTAGGATGTTTTATCATATAAATTTGTAAAAAAAGAAAATTAAGAAAAAAATATTTGAATTAGCAAATAACAATGTTTCGGGAACAAGTCGGCAAATTACTACATCGCGAAGCGTGGGCAGGTCGCTCGTAAAATATAATCAAAACCTTCTTTATAATCGTTTAATAACTTCCTACAGTATTTCTATTAATTATGTTGAGTTTCTTAATAATAAGTAACTACTTTATACCTTGTTTATCATGCACAAGATATAACTATGTAGGTAGCTAACTATAATTCAAGAAACAAGTGTCACGGAACGAAACGACCGCAAATCTATATAGCATCTTGTATTCCAACTAACGGATTTAAACTATAAGCTTGTTATACCTATGTAATTCCACGCTGGAATTGGTTATCACAACTGTTCTGTATTCTACGTATGGAAAATGAAATTTAAAATACGTATAGTCGGTATGGCTTTTTCACCGACTTAAATTACTTTTGATTTTTATTTCGTTTAAATCTTCAATAAGTATTTAAACTTCTATTTATATTAAAAACGTTTTATTTTAATTAGATTCTTATTTAAGGTTATTATTTGAAAAATCAGTCATTGTAATGGATTCTTAACGAGATGAAATAGTTTTACATCTACCCACAACCAATATATTTCCTGAGCCTTTTATCATAATTACAAAATAACAACAAAACTATGTTAACGACTTGAGCCGTGTAACTCACCTGGTTTATCGAAATATTATCGATAACTATTGCGACATAACTCACGGGAAAAATCACCGTAAAATAACACTTCACTCACACTTATAACACATCACTAAAAATCTCAATCACCAATCTACTTATCTTTATAATTGTATCGAAAATTCAAATTGACGTTCGGAAAGTCGACGTATTTTGGCGCGAAAACACGTGACTTTGACAGACGTCATTCGGTTGGCGCGGGCGACGCGCGACTGCCGAGTTTTTCTCAAGTGGACTCTGCCAATACGCAGCGATTGAAGAGAAAAACAAATTGACGTACATTGCTGGTTTTGAACTGATATATAAAATAACCTATAGTGGTAGTACGCAATGCAATGCACTTTAGTAAATTGATGATTAGAGGTCGTTGAGTATCACAGGGGGTGTTCTCAAATGAAACAGTTGCATAATATTATATTTTTTATTTATTTATCTTACATGTAAAGGACATTTTTATTTCATTAAATGTATTATTTTACATAGAACTGATAATTCGAAAAGAAGTACAAACATTGAAAATGTTAATAAAGTAATAAAACTAAACAAACAATGACATTCGTAATTATTTTATATATTTTTATGAATGAATTTATTTAATTTTAATTGAGGTGGTTAACTACCTATCTATTTTTCCTTGAAACGACAATTACTAAATTATATTGTTTTAACACTCAATGAGTGAAAGTAAAATATATGTAATTATATTTGATTACAGTTTAAAAAATATTTATAACTCGACTATTATAAGTAATTGAATAAAACGATTCATATTATTTTCCATTTTCTTTAAAATTGTTATGACGTTTCTGATTGATCGGTAAAAACGAATTTATCATTAAAAAGTTTTTTTAGTAATGCACAAAACAAATATATTTTTCTTGTATTTTAAGGATATAAAAAAAGGTTTTAATATGATTTCAATGAAGTAACATTAAAGCATCTACTACTTATACATTATGTATATTCTTAAGTTACATTTTTATTTCATAAAATAAGAATCTATTTAAAGAGTTTTGTGCGTGATATATTGACTTCTATAAGTAGGTATTTTAGATATACGGTTTCAAGTTTAAACTTTTATAGGTAGGAGTCAATAATGAACGAAACCTATTAACACAACGTAGTTTTTTAAAAGGAACCCAATCCATTTTTTGAAAGTTTTTTTTTATTGACGGTTGAATTTGACACATTCATTGAGGTTAAAAAATAGAATTAAGTAGGTAGTCAAATTTAGTGAAAATCAAAAGAATAAGTATTTTTATTATTATTATGTATTTTAAATTTTAACTATCTAATTAAGTACATAACACAATTAAAAATTACTTTACATCTATAATTTCTTTGGCGATTTTCTATGTACAATGGCTTAATTAGTAATTTCAGCTTAAATCTTAAATTGGTAACAATATCAATAAAGGTAATTTCAAGATGTAAAACTATAGTTAAGAGATCATCTAATCAAAGTTCGAATCTACTCAGAGCGAAACTAAACACAAACAAATGTCATTCTGACAGCTGTCATTTAAACGTCACTATCCCGAAACAACAAAACTCAATTCCTACTATCACATAGCATTTACCTCCTATCCCTCCTCAACAGCTGGTGTACTCTGGAGATTCTGTTCTTGTAGTTTTCTATTGGATATCCGCGGAGAAGTCTAGTCGCCGCGACCCGCGTCATGGCGGCTTGGTAGCTCTGTTTCGACAAGATGGCGGGTGATTCCCGCGTTTTCAAGATGTCCGCCGGCATGTACGGCGCGTCGGACAGCATGGCGTCGATGTCGCCGGTCAGCGCTGCGCCGGAGTCGATGGACGTGTAGTTGGTGCTCGGCGTGCAGAGAGGGATCGCGTTCGACCATTTTCTGTTCCTGTGAAGAAGTTTATGCTTCCGATTACAATATTCACTGCATAGCAATGTAGCTGTGGACTAGCTGGAGTTACACAAAAACTGATCAATCCCAAAAATACCATTAACAAGATTGCCCTTAACCGAAATGGCACCTTAGTTAATAACTAACCCCCCATTACTCAGTACCACTAGATTATATAGGTATATAGGAAACCGTAATCTCGTTAAATCAATAAGCTGACTCAGTGAGGGTTATATATGATACGATAATCTTCAACCATGTAAGTTTCCTCATGATGTTTTCCCTTAGTTCTAAGCAGAGGGTCTACTGGGACTTGACGGTCGTATCGTGCATCTTATCAAAATCGCAAGATTGGTACCGAGACTTACGACTTTTAAAACGATATTTCCTGTCGTTACGATTATCGTCAATTTGTCGTGATAAAGTGCCGGTAAGGCATTCCATCAAGTTCGTTCGTACTTCGGTTGCACGGATACGATTTCGATTGTAAAGTCCCGGTAGACCCCCAGGTACCTTTATGAATTCCTAGGTTATTAAAATCTTGCTCTACTTACTTCAGACAGCGCAGCATCGGCGCCCCCTTCAGTCGATACCCCGGCTCGCACGTGAACGTCACCGTCTCTCCGATCTTGTAGTAGAACTTCACGGAGGACATGCGGCCCGAGATCGTCGTGCCGGGGTACGTGCAGGCCTGGGCACCTGGGGAGAGTCGTTGGATGAGATGAGTTGCGGATTTACCTTAAAGCCAAGTAGGCCCGGGCCTAGAGCGGCCAGATTTAGGGGCAGCCTCAAACGATTTTTCTAGAGTAGTCTATATGGTGGATGCTGAGATAAGGGCGGCTGATGGCTTGGGGCCTAGAGCGGCCGTGAGAAGAAAGGATTGTTGGCGTGGTTTAGACAAAAGGGAGAGATAGTGGAGAATAGTTGATGAAGTTGGTAAAGACCTAAATTGAATGGGTGTTGTATTAACAATAGGGTAGAATAGGCGTTAGTATTCAAAGCCGTAAGCAAAATATTGTTTCCTAACTTAGAAGGAATAGAATGAACTTGAGGTCATGTGAAATGACTGATTATGGTGACGATATTTTTTTTGCACAAAAACCGTTTGAGGTTTCTTGAAGGTCTGTAAACGTAACTAAAAACTGATAAATCGATGGTAATATTGTGATTTTCTAACTGGGTTTTAATCAAAAAAAGGGGCAACACCAGAATAGTATTTCAATACAAGTGTGGAAAGGCTGTCATTACAACGAGTTCCGACAAATGTCTACCCTAGCCGAGGCACAGCCGAAGGGGAGGCGGGACGAGTTGCAATGACGGTTCCACAAAATGAGTTATTTCGACATTTACGATCCTAATTTTATATTTTATTAATTTTTTTCGCAACTGTATTAAAAATAGTCGTTTAGTACACGTGCGGAACCATCATTGCAACTCGTCCCGCTGTCAACCCTCAGCTTCGGCTGTGCCTCGGCTCGGGTAGACATTTGTCGGAACTCGTTGTAATGACAGCCTTTCCACACTTGTATTGAAATATACTATATTGTAAGTCATTTAACTCACAAGTGGGCGGCTTGTCGCTCCAGAGGCCGCTGTCCTTGCATGGGCCGGCCGTGCAGCGTGTGCTCTGGTTTGCAGTGCCGTTTATTATCTTCCTATCCTCTTTACCACATAAATCTGACTGAAACCCTAACTTCTTAACTTACAGGTGGGCGGCTTGTCGCTCCAGCGGCCGCTGTCCTGGCACACGAGGATGGGCCGGCCGTGCAGCGTGTGCTCCGGGTGACAGTTCATGAACCCTACAATCAGCTGTCTACGTCACTCACAGGTGGGCGGCTTGTCGCTCCAGCGGCCGCTGTCCTGGCACACGAGGATGGGCCGGCCGTGCAGCGTGTGCTCCGGGTGACAGTTCATGAACCCTACAATCAGCTGTCTACGTCACTCACAGGTGGGCGGCTTGTCGCTCCAGCGGCCGCTGTCCTGGCACACGAGGATGGGCCGGCCGTGCAGCGTGTGCTCGGGGTTGCAGTGGAACTGCAGCACGTCGCCGGCGCGGTAGGGGGCGCGGCCCAGCACGTAGCCGGACGCGGGCGGGCCCAGCGCCTCGCACGAGACCTCTGCGGGGCACGGTTACGTAGTGGTGTGGTGATATGAAGGTAGATACAAAAGAAGTTATATGAAGGTAGATGGGGAGGTACAATAGAAGAAGGGATAAATTTTGACAATAATGAAATTGGCTGGTTATAAGTGAAATAAGATATCGAGATACGTAGCGCGCCGTCGCGTCATCTTGTAAAACACTTTGGTGTTTGTGTATTTTTATAGGGCACGATTACCTAGTTTTTAAATTACTTATCTATCTTTCTTAATATAATTTATACAACTAAAAGATAAATAGTGTCTGGTCATTGAATATAAGGTAACTTTTTAATTAATTGAAGTGTTATTTACTTTCAATTCAGTTAATAATTAATTCTATCATGATTTTATTTCAAAATTTAGAACTAGTCAGTCGTAGTTAATATTATTTCTCCTTCCTACCCATACCTATGATATATCTAAAACGGTTAAGTACATACAAAAATGTTCTTATTCACAAAAGATTCCAAAAAAAAAAACTCTCTTTTTTCCTCCACCATAATATCACCAACTAACCGGTGCAGGTAGGCAGCGGCGTGGCCCACTCGGCGCTGGGCAGACACACCGCCTCGTGCGGCCCGCGCAGCGCCCAGCCCGCGCCGCACGAGAACGCCGCGCGCCCCCCCACCCCCCGCGACACCACGGTCACGCGGGGGCGCCGCCCGCCCGCGGGCAGCGGGGGGAACTGCACCTCGCCGCACTCCACGCCTGGACACGGATAGGGAGAGATACAGTTGGCTAATAAACTAGGCGTGAGTAAATATCGCTGGGTTACACGTTCAGCCGTTGTTCCTGTACTGTGCGCATGGAGTCCCACGCCTGAACACGGTTAGGTGGAGTTAGGGTGCTTTCAAAAAGAAACAGGTTTCCGGTACAGACAAATCAGCTGTACGGGTCGGTACCGATCGGTACAGTGTTGACTCGCATAAAGTTACAACCTGTTTCTTTATAAGTGAATAAAAGATTATATTGAAATATTATACCTGCGCCGATCAATACCGACGCGTACAGATTTGTCTGTACCGGAAATCTTTTTCTTTATCTTTATGTAAGCACCCTTACAGTTGGTACTTGGAATATCCTGATATTAATAAAACACCTAGCTTAATAAACTAGGCGTGAGTAAATATCGCTAGGTTATCGTTCAGCCGTTGTTCCTGTACTGTGCACTTGGAGTTCTCTTCTAGTAAGAGGCTTGGAAAATGCTGATAGTTGGGTGATATAAAGGAACAATTTCACAGGCCTTAAAAAGACGGTTTTTAAAACCTTACCTACCTGGGGCCCGATTCCGTAACTTTTTTAACGATGCAACACGGTCGATATCGACCAATACGTGTGACGTTTTTGCAATTTTCGTATTCTGTAACACGCCCACACGCTGCATCGAGCCACACGTTCATTTTCTTATTTTGGTATTCTGTAAGTACAATTTAATGTCATTGTTTCCCAAAGACTAATAAAACCTATAGGCGTACAACATTTGTTTTCAACAAACATAGAAACAAAAATACCTTCAAGCGGTCGAGTAGCCATTTTGGTTTTTAGATGCCTTATTTTTTGGGTAATTTTATTATTTTTGCAATCACTGGTTTTATAAAATATCCCTTTTATTGTAAAATATGCTAATAATATTGATTACCAGTACGAGCAAGTATGTAGTATTTTTGGTATTTTTTTTCTTTCGGTCTACCGAATCCTTAGTAAAGCTGAAGTTGTAAATTTTAAGGCGGCTAATTTAAATATAAGTAGGTAACCATTATTTTAGCGATGCTAAAAACTGCTAGGGATTTTTCTCATAAATTAAATTATGCATATATTTATAGTTAGGTATGCTATGTGTAGACACATGAGGGTTCTTAAGTTATTGGTCTCAACCTTTTATTTATCTTCTATCTCTTTTTACCATAATGGTAACGTGCGTGTGGTTCAAATCGGTTGGCGTCCTTCTAGGGCTGTGCTTTCCTTTTAACCAGTCATTAGTGATGTAACCTCTTTTAACTAACAAATCTCGTCAATCATTCATCAATATTTTGCAACATACCACCAACAGGCTTAGGAAATAACTATTTTTGTTAATTAAAGTCAGTGTGAGGTGTTCATAATTTTTAGATTATCATTTACCTTAAGACAATGTTATTATAAATAATTTTATTAATAAATTGACAATGTCAATGACTTAGAGGAATAATTAAATCTAAATGACATGAGGTAGACAAAAAGTAGAATGGTTTTTAACATTTTTGACAAGCACTGACAAGTTGTTTATAAACAAACCAAAATTTTGAACCCAAATCAATATAGTTACATTTTATAAAATTAGGAACATATTTTCTGTTTCTATGAAGTAATTAGTAATGCCTTTATTTAATAAACATCTCCATTTATTCACAGGCAGTGAGTGGTCCTCAAATAGAAAATCAATTTTGGGTAAAATTTATTTTCAAAGTATGAGATGAAATAAATTCAACAGGGTGTGTTTAGTAAATGAATTGTAATAACCTATTTATGATGTTTCTGTATGTTTTTACCCAACCAAAGTTGTATTAAAAGTTACACCTTTACTTTGACACCAATAAAATACAATTGCAAAGCTATGATTTATTAAACGAACCTCTACCAAGAGTTAGGTAGGTACTTACGTAGTGTATTTTATAACATTTTTATTATTTCATTAATTATCATATAAATAAATCTCCAGAATACCATACAAACAATGTAGTTTTAAAGTTAGCGCAGTACGCGTTACAGAATAGCCTAAAGGAAAACGATACGAGCTGATTTGCAGAAGAATCGAGAATCGAACACGGGACCTGCCTCACAACAATCACGCTGCGCAACAGAGGTCGTCGCAAAAGCTTTTGCAACTTACTGTACTCGTACCTACATATTAACGAAATTTGTGGAAGAGTAGGTTTTTCAAAAAAAGGAGATATTGTCTTTCCCTAGATGCATAGGTTTTGCCTCCGATATCCTACTAATATTATAAACGTGAAAGTTTGTGAGAATGTATAGATGTATGGATCTATGGATGGATGTTTGTTACTCTTTCACGTAAAAACTACTGGATGGATTTTGATGAAACTTTACAGAAATATAGGTTATACATCTAAATAACATATGGGGTACTTTTTACCGCGGGAAAACTACTCATTCCCACGGGAAACGAGTCGCGGGCAGCCACTAGTAGGTGCCATAAAATCGGTAGCTTTGAAGTGGTAGGCACAAAAAAATATATTTGTACCTATTGTTAAACTTAAAACACTTACAAATAGGTAGGTTTTACATATTTAAGGTAAATTTAATCAATTATCTAGCTTTAACTCGCTAATAACTCCGAAGTATGTATATTGTTTGTTGCACAAGTCGTATTTTTAATATATTTTTGTGTTTTTGAAGTAATTTCTATTTCAATTACGATTTTTTGTAAAACCAAAAACTTAGGTAGTCAAACATACAAAATTATAGACAATAACAATAGAAAATAATAAGTGCTTTGCCGTTTAGAAATAATAGGCGCCAACATCTTTCTATTCAAAAAGTATATTTATTAAACAATTCAACATTAGAAAGTACAAATTATTAAGTAAGTAAGTAATTTATAGTAATAATCAATCAAATAATTATTAAATATTGCTAAATTATCAAAAACGTTCGAGTAACAAGTGGCCGAAGAGTAACTGTTGTAAATCGCACCACACGCACGTCAAAAATGACGTCACATTGTCCCAAAAGTTTAGAGAATACCTATTTTTACCGGACAAGTTGTGACGCCCAGTCGTGTGGGCTTATAGAATACCAAATTTAAGAACATAGATATTGAACAACGCGTAACATGAGTGAATGGGTTGCGTCGCTGTCATGTCATGTAGTGTCACCCATTTCTGTAGGTTTGTTAGCAAACAAAGATAAATATTGCATTTAAAGGCTAAAGTCAGAAAAAAATACTGAAATAAAGTATAACGTGATAAGTGTGACTGGGAGAAGCTCTATTTTGAGCTGCCGAAACTTTATGCCCATAAGAGAAGTCATCGCCTCGCTAAACTAAATTGCGTGTAGTAACGAGGCTTTTACCAAGTTCTTGGTTCGTTTTGGAAAGAAATGATTACAGTTAAAGGTAAATATCAATTTAAAATATTCAATATTATCTATTTCAATAAGAAAACCTCGATATTCATAATAAACGATGTGCTTAGATTGCAATTGGTTCTAAACAGAAACTTTTCCCAATTTGGAATTTCATTGGATGTATGTATGTACCTACGTATGGGTACATACATACATCCACATAAAAAATATTCAGTAGGTACCTAAGTAACATTGTACCTAATATACTTAATTATGTTTTCATAAATATTTTTTTTAGGTAAGCTACTGGTTCAGTGGCTTCAATGGTAAGAGGAAATGTCCTCAGCAATCTGCTGGTGGAAACAACTAAGGTGTGACGTCGTATTAGCTCGACGCCCGCTTCATGAAGTTGAACGTTCACGCCAAAGCAAAATCAGGAAAATAACTTGATTAAAAATATATCTTTTATTATACTATTTTTAATTACCATTTATTTTGCATGGTGTGTAATCATAGGATATTACAATTTTAAGATAAGCTTTGTCATGGTATTATTAGATTGTGTCTATAGTCACCAACGCACACAACGATCAAAAGACTGCTTGCCACAGGATATTCGTAACACCACGGTCTTGCTACGCTATTTTCCCGTTAGCTTGAAAAATATATAGGTAATACCTAGTCCTTAAGGCAAATCATGATGGGAACCTAACCATTCCTTATTTTTTTTTTTTATTGCATAACTATTTGAGACCAACAAAATAAACGTGTCTAAAGCACGGAAGAAATCAGAATATAATACCACAAGCGTTCACCCATCCTAGGACTGTCCGCGGCCGACGTCGCTTAACTTCAACAATAGACTCGAACCTTAGGATTCGAATTATTACATTTCAAAGTCAGGCTCAAGGTTTAAAGGCAGAGCAGACGAAACATTATTTTAAATAATATTTAATCAAAGCGCTTAAAAAAGTATATCCATTTATATTCAAAAAACTTTTAATACAGATTTAAAATAAAATTGTACAAAAGTATATATTTTTTTCTTAATATTGATGAATTATTGACGAGATATTGATATTGAGAAATAATGAATGGTTGAATGAACTATCAATCTAAGCGAAGCGCCTTATGGAGTTGCTTGCAAGCCACACGTACGACACGCGTGGCTTACAGAATACCTACAAATTGTCCTCACAGGACCCACTGGCATGCCACACGCACGTTACCACACGAAACGTTAAAAATAACAGAATCAGGCCCCAGATGAATAAGTGCTGCAAAGCATATTCATCACACAAAAAGAAATAAATATTTCGATAGGTAGGAATATGGAGAATCTTTGTGTTGACACCAACATTCTCTCAAGATTGTAGTAATCAACCTACTCTGAAACAATACCGTTCCTAGATCGCACTATCTTAGAAGTTCCGCGGTTAGTATATATATAAATACAACTTCCAAGGTATTTCATCAGCTCCACTAAACCCAAGACCTATGCTCTGTCCAGCACTGGGCTATCTTCTCTTGGACTTTCAACCAAGTTTTTGTTACACACTACACTAATCACATCACATTTCCCATCTTACTCTCGCAGACGGGCAGCGGCGCGCTCCAGTTGCCTGAGGCGCGGCACACGAGCGTCGCGGCGCCGAGCAGCGCGTTCCCGTTCACGCAGGAGAAGCGCACGCGCGTGCCGAGCTGCGTGCCGGTACCCGACGCCAGGAGCCCGCGGCGGAGGGGCAGCGGGGGGCAGTGCACGTCTGGAATTACATTGACGTGTAGAAGAGGGTAACAGAAGATGATTGGGTTTTGTAGTTACTAAGAGTAGTTCGAAAAGCCTATCGGATCATTCCACTATGTTCACCCAGGTGATATCACCTAGGTGAACAAAGTGGATTCTATAGAGTCCTTTGTTCACCTTGGAATCTGTTCCAAGGTGGAAAAAAGATTCCAATAAAGTGGAATCTGTTCTAGGTGAACAGATTCCAAGGTGAACAAAAGACTATAAAATCCACTTTGTTCACCTGGGTGATATCACCTGGGTGAACATAGTGGAATGGTCCAGCCTTACGACCACACTGCCAAGAGGGTGACGCTTAATGAGAAGAAGAAGAAAAAGAGAGGTTGGTCAGTGAATGGATTTAGAGGAGTGCTTTATCAGAAAGTTAAGAGAATTCGATGTGTAAAACTTATAAGTGGTTCTTGCTAAAGTTAGGCTTATTTGTTGCATGAGGTTGAATATTAATTAATGTGTGCGTCGTAAACTTTATTGCTATTATAGAATGAACAAGTACTCTTTGCTTCCTTTTCTTGCTCTAGCTAGTCTTCTCACTTATAAGAGATTGCGCTATAAAGAGAAATTTTGGCCAAGATCGCAAACTAAATAGGTACAAAGTTTTGGCAAACTTACAAAATTGTTCGAAACATACCTAAAAAAGGTAATACCTGCATCAAAGTCAATTACTCGGTATTGGCGGATTTAAAAGATAAACATACAAACATACACAAATAGCGAATTTGCTATGTACATTTTTCTGGAATGGTGATGATAATAATTTTACTTTCAAATGACGTATTATATCAGAAGACAATTAACTTCGATACTCATAAGAGAGGTTCATCGTTGTCAGCATTTCTCTTATCTTCACTAAATCAAAATCTAAAATCAATTTTTTTTTATTCATCATAGATATGTAACATATACTTAATGAACGTCAATGTTACAAACTTCGACTTTATCTAACCGTAGACCGAGAGAAAAGCCGGCGAAAAAAACTCCCGGCACTCTTTTTGGAAATTATACAATCACTAGTGGCCGCTCGCGACTCCGTTCGCGTAGAACTCTGTTTCCCGTGGGAATGCGAAGTTTTCCCGCGGTAAAAAGTTCCCTTAATGCTTTCATACATATATTTTTGGTATCTAGAACCGTTTTCGCAGCGCACGCAACGGAAGCTCTCAAGGATGAATATTTTTTCCCGTTTTTTTCACATTTTCCATTATTTCTTCGCTCCTAATAGTTGCAGCGTGATGATAGATAGCCTAAAGCCTGCCTCGATAAATGGTCTATTCAACACAAAAATATTTTTTCAATTCGAACCAGTATTTCCTGAGAATAGCGCGTTCAAACAAACAAACAAACAAACTCTTCAGCTTTATAATATTAGTATAGATAATGTGTAATGTACTGTGTACATTCTGCAACCATCTACGCATACCTTCCACGATGATCTCGACGTGGTGGCTCTGCCTGGCGGGCGTCTCGCAGCGGTACACGCCGGAGTCCTGTCTCTCCGCGCCCAGGATGCTGAGCCGGTACTCGAGCTGCGCGTCGCGGCCCGGGTCCGAGCTCCAGCCCTCGGGGTACTTGCGCTCCGAGTCCGCTCTGGGGGATGTATAGGTTTGAAGAAGTAACGATATTAAACATAACCATTGTACAAGGTCGAGGACTTTGGGTAAGTAAGGTTAATAACTATTTCGGTGATACGTATGCCCTACCTCCTCAATAGCTTGCCTGAGGAATTTCGACATGAAAATGTAAAAAGTAAATTTGAAAGAAAACTAAAGAAACACTTATTAGCTACCTTAGACAGTAATACCTAGTGTGTAAGTAACTATTTTATATGAGACTCACAGATCCCACAGACAAACTGTGTAAACAGTTTTGTGGGACTTTAGCTAAGTAACTTCTGTATCTAGATGTTTAATAAATAAATTAATTATTTAATTGTTGACACTGGACCAACTCAGGCTAAAAGAAAGGACGATCTGACCATACTGTACCAAAACACAGATAAAAGGCAATTGTAATATAATGTGTCCACTCTGGACCAATGCATAGGTTAAAGGTATTTGCAATTACGTGTCCGCAATGGATGAACACACAAGTTAAAAGAAGTAGCAATATTATAGCTTGGTAAGTCGTGAAATGTTTACCTTTAAACAGTAATAAAGAATTTGCAGGTCATCAATGAAAACGCGAATTAATTATGGAGGTCTCCGGCTAAACCCTGGAACTTACGTTTTGGGATATTCTAGGAGAAGATTCCAACAGTTTTAAAGTTTATTATTATTATAACTACGTTGACAAATAAAAGGTAAATTTATTGTGTTCCCAATAAATCGTACAACTCACTCGACAAATCGATGCGTGACGTTCCACTTGGGGTTCCCGAACCTCCTCATCCAGAGGCACTCCATGTGCAGGTGCGTGCCGGGGTACACCAGCAGCTTGCCGTCGTTGGTCTGCGCGATGGGGCCCTGCGAGTAGCGGAACAGGATCGTGGGCGGCTTCTCCACTGGAAGGAAGAAAAGGATTATAGACTGTTTTAGGACTGGTAAAGAAAAAGAGATTCAATCACTGAAATAGGGTCAGCAACAAACGGATGTGACTTTTGACTGGATATGGGTGGCGATGATCACTAACAGTTACGTAACTCGCTTGCTCGTTTGCAAGGTTATCTCATAAAAAAACAAGGAAAGTTTAAGAGAACGGCTATCCCATTAGTTAACTTACTTGCATAATCATTTTCTTGGTTCAATCCAGTACAAGTAGGTTTCACTCCGTCCCAAGAACCGCCAATGCATTTACGAGTCTCTGATCCCGATATAGCATATTTTCCGATATCTATGCATCTGCGAAGTAAATCAAATACCATTACATATACATTTTTATTTGCTTGTCTGTCTGCTTTTTTGTTTGTGCCGGATAATCTCTGGAATGGCTGGCCCAATTTTGCCGGGACTTTTGCTGGCATATAGCTGAGTAACTTAGGCTTAACTTTCGACTGATTGCAAAAAGGAGGAGTTTTTTTTTGTTACGGAAGCGAAGCCTCTACTTCTGGGCAATAACTAGTAACCAATACATGTAACCTGTTAGTATGAAAATGTATGTTTACCTGGAGATAATAACAGCACCAGCAGGGAATTCTGCCGACTCCTGGATTTCCATGTCATTGTAGAAAGACACCACGTTAGGATCCTCGTTGTCAAAGATGCAGGTGTCGTTATTCATCAGTTCTTCACTTAGGGCTTCAAGTTCTTCTGTAAATGGGAATTTGCAAAATACTGAGAAAAGTATCCTTGTTTTTTGGTTCAATTCGTCAACGTAACCTATTATAGTTTATAATAAGGATTTCTACAATTGATCAAATTATTTTACAATTTAAGTGATTGGATCGATATTTGGTTGAAGAAACAGAAACAGACCAAAAACATTACATCATTACATTACATATTATAAATCCAAGTCGCCAAATCTGTCTGTTTGTACCTATGTTTGTCCGCTAACTCCTCCTAAACCAGTTGAGGGATTTTAATGCGGTTTTCACAATTCTTTAGGGAATTTTTCATTTAAATTTGTTAATAAATAACAATCAGAAAAAGGTTTTTTTAGTAAGCCAAAATCTAATGTTTCAAGAACAAGTCGCCCAAAATTACACCATTGCGAAGCGTGGGCGGGTCGCTAGTAATAAATAAAAAATCATGCTTACCACAGTTGAAACTCTTCCCAACCCAGTTGCCGTTCTCGCAAATGAGTTTCCACGTGGTCTTCTCCCCCATTATGGAGGCAATACACTTGAAAGTGATCTCTGTTCCATGAGGATACCCTTCTACGCCGAGTGTGTTGTTCACTTCAGTCCCATCCCGGTATACCAGGGTACCTTGCACCCTTGAAGACAAGTATGATAATCAAAGGCTCTATCCGGAATTAAACAGGACTTTTTTTAGATGTTTGGTTGCATCAAAAGATAAATTCAAACGTTTGTATCAAAAAACGACCGAAATTGACACTGGTTGATATTAAAACGATCCGAGAAAACACATGCACTAGGTATACCACAATCTAAATCCACCAACTTTAGCAAATAAAACCAAGCACGGCCAAGACACGTAAAGCCAAAACCATGGCCATACAAACAGCGATTCTGCACTATAAAAACACGTATAAATTCTGCTTATAAAACAGACACAGTAAACAGTATCTGTTCATAAACCTAATAGACGTCATCTAAGCCCTGCCTTTGAGGATTTGATTTGTCCTAGAGAGAAACTGTCATGGAAAACCTAAAGAAAGAAGACGATTTTAAAGATTGAAAAGTTGTATGGACAATGAATGATTCTGATCTAATGAATCACGCAGTATGATGATCAATAGATGTCGGAATGTTTGATGTCGATGTAGTTGATGATGGGGGAAGTTCTAATGATCAGAAACATGATAAAGTCAAAGAAGCAAAAGTCCGAACCTAGAAGGCTCTCACCAGGGCTTCGCATCCCTGACCGCTTGTGTTCCCTTCAGTCTATCCCGTCAGCAAATAACAAATGCAGACTTTTTGCATACACATTATTTTTTCTGCTAACGATTATGCTCATCCAAAGAACGATATCATTCTTCAGTAGATAAACGAGGAAATCGTATTCAATATATTAAATATTTCAGATATTTAAATGCGATTCCCTCTAAATTTGCTTACGCCAAATACACTAAGCAAAAAAAAGCCAAACGAAACAACAAAACCAAAAACAAAAAGCAACATTTACTTAACACTGATCCAGTTTATTATTTGACATTTGATTATATTAGCAGTGCGTTGACAAAATGTTATGTCTGAATGCGATGTCAGACAATGATAAATGAAATCACACGAAAGCTACAATGAAAGCGTTCAATAAATATCAAATAACTATAAACAAAGATTCTCATTATCCTGATTTCAAGTAAATTCCTTCAATTCTTTCAATTTACTAATAGAGAAATCTATTGATTGAGAGGAGCTTACTTCTGATACTATTCGTTAGTTATCGAGAACGTTTAAATGTCAGAAAATATGTTACCTCGCTGGTGGCCCACAGTCTGTAATGGTGGTGGTGTCCATATCAGGTTCTAGTTCTGACACGTCTTCTCTGACGATATCAGATCCACTCTGATACTCCGACGTTGGTCGGGGCCTCGTTAGATTAGCTAGAATGTCATTAAAAGATTATTAGGATGGCATTTGATATTATGGTCATTCAATTCGACAGTAATTTAGGGATATTTTGATGGTGATAGTGCGATAGCTAGTGTTTAAGCAAAAGTGCTAGGTAGAACCCATTATTGCATTGAATTAACATATCCCACTATGAAACAAAGGCGAAAAGAAATCAAAGTCTAGACTTTTCTCTTTTCGGCAGAAAGCCAAAGACCAAACTTAGATTATGATTATGAAAACAGAGCACCAATTTAAAGGTAGTTATATTTCCGTAAACAATCAACCCTGGAGAAATAGTTTATTTTATTTTAATTATTAATTCGCAGGGTTTCCTCCAACTCAAAAAACCGATATCGTCTGTAAAAAGGTATCAAAACTATTATCAAGATAGCATGCAGTGCACCCCACTAACCCAGCGGGCGACAGAAGTCGTGCACGGTCGGCTGCAGGCGGCCCAGGTGGCAGTTGAGCGTGGCGGGCGGCGCGCGGCCGGCGTCGCACGCCAGCTGCACGGACGACGCGTGCGCCACCGTCAGCCCCGCGCGGTAGCCGGCCGCGTACTGCGCGCCCAGCAGCAGCGGCAGCTCGCAGGGCGCTGGGTGGGGGAGTGCTTTGTAGTAGGAGGTGACTGTGTAAGATATAGCAAACTTAGGTGGTAGAGTGTATCAGTATCTCTAGCGCCTAGTAGCAGCATCAGCTTGCAGGGAGCTGGGTGGGGGGGAGACAGAGTGACTTGAAGAAGGGGAAGATGTACAGTGACTATGTGAGTTAAAGCTAGGTGGTAAAGTGTGGGAGTAAGGTCCAGGGTAATGCTTGGCAAGGAGGTCTTCTTCTCCTTCTTAAACTGGGCAACAAGGGAACAACTGTACGCCCCGGTCCAGTGCAAGAAAAAACAGTTATACTGATCGTGCGGTGTTTAATACAAAGATTCTAGTTGCAAATCGTGGAAATATTAAAGTCTGTTATTCTTTAAATATACCAAGAAAATTTTGCAATTTTGGACATACCTGCAACGCATTCAGGCATGCTTGTGACAGCCCATTCCCCGAGCCAGCAACGCAGGTTGGTAGGTCCTTGCACGTTGTACCTGGAAATATAAAATAATATATAAAATATATTTAGTTACGGTTACGACCTTCTTTGTTTGCAGTACCATTATTAATGCACAAGCATCATCATAGAATTCCATAGGAAAAATGTAGTGTTAGAACTTTGCTCTGGCAAACGGGAAGGCAATCTATCTTCTATTGATAAAATATTGTTAAGCTATCACTAAAATGGAACCGTATATGTAACGAACTTTTTCTGATAATTACGCGATAAGAAATGAAATAGATGGTTATGAATTCGAACAAAACAGAAACGATTAATAAAATTACCTCGAAGATATACATTTCCATTGGAATGTACGATATGATGTTAAATAATACCAATTTACTTACCCATATTGACAGGAGAAGTGAACAACTTGTCCGTTTGGCACCGGATCAGTTTCATTAAGTTCCTTTTCTTCCCCTTGATTCACTTGACCTGCCATTTGACCCGGGTCTGAAGCCATCGTGTAGATACCATACTCCGTTGATGGCACGTGGCAAGGCACTGTAAAAGAAATTCTAAAGTTAGGGGTTAAGGTTAAATCTCTTCAAAATTGGTCATGTAAATCATGCACACTTTTTAAAGTTCTGTCTTTTCATGCAATTATTCAGCTGTGATTTTGCGCGTTTGAGAAGTGATAAATGTAAATAATGTAATCTTACGCGCTACATTAAACTATTCTACCTACAAAATGTTGAGCAAAATGCATTAGTAAACTTCAGGTACCAGACCATGCTTATTATTATTTGAGTTTGCCAAACTCACGAATTTCACAACGCGGCTTCTCAGGCTTCCATCTTCCTCGAACACACTTGGCTGTTGCATTTTGTTCTAGATTCAAACCGTAGCCTTTACCACAAGCCACACGAACTATGGTTCCTACAAGAAACAAACCAAATTAGACTAAAAGTCCTTTTCTAGCAATAAAAAAATTAAGTGTAAAATTACCAGAGCTAAAAGTATTGTTGGGATCACGTCCAAATTTGACGACTTCAATATTAACGTAAGGCTCGCTTTCAATAGCTTCGCAAGGACTTTTGGGACGACCCTTTTTGCCTTTAGTTTCCGTTTGATTTGTATCAGTTTTGTTAACTTCTTCAACTATTTCTTTGCTGTCATTTAGGGATTCATCATTGTTCAAAGCATCGGTTTGATGCTGTGTTCTTCCGCCTTTACTTTCTCTACCACTGAAATAAGATAAAATATAATATCAATCGTGTGCCTTATAGTTGTTTACTCTCAAAAAAATATAAATAAACATACGTTTTTGGAATTGTTGCTGTAGTTTGGTTTAATCTATCAGTTTTTCTGCTCGTTCTTTTATCGCGTCGGTCTAAAAGATTGCCAGTTTCAGTCGAGTTAGTGTTATTGTATTGCAATGGTAAAACTACCTTTTCTTTAGTCTCATAATTCGAAATCTGTTTAGTTGGTAAAGGTATTACTTTTAAGAACTCCTCGCTTATTTCATTGTTGGTATCGAGTGTTATATCCTTTGGTGCATTAGTCCACAATTCTCTCTCTGATTCCTCCATATTAACACCGCGTTTAACTCTGAATTTTGTAGTAGTTTCAAAATGACTTTGAGTAGGTCGTACACGACTTTCAGATTCTTCTAACTCAAATTCCATATCTTTTTTAACCTCATCACTGCCGTTGCTTAGGAATCTTTTCCAACGTTTATCGACGTACCTTTCAAAGTAGTCGTGTTTTAGTTTTCTGATGTTTCTGGCTGTTCCTGTTGGTGTACCTACAGTATGTTCAGGAAACGAGCCTCCTTTAAGTATCGTGACGTTTGGTATATCTTCTTCATCTTCACTATCATAATCTTCACTTTCCGAATATTCTGACGATGAATCGTCTTTATGATCTTCATCTTCTTCAGGTTCAAAGGTTGGATGGTACGACAACAATCTATGGGCCATAGGTTCACCGTGAATGTTGAAGATTGTGTATATTGTAGTTGGATAATTTTCGTCTTCAGCGCTTGTAATATCGGGTAACATTTCAGAATCTTCTTCCATATCTGCGTCGATTTTCTTCATGATTTTGTAGTTGGCGTGTCTGAGGGTAGGTTTGTGGGCTTCGCGGTTGTATTTGTCGTAGAGTTGGTCGACATATTGGTGTGAGTGGTCTGTGTTTCGTTTGAACTTGTTGTAGTATTGTCGCAGGTAAGCGGAGCGTTTCTGTCTCAGCTCCGGTTCTGTGACAGACCGTCGGCGACGACTCCAGCGGATTCGAGGATGTTGGTAAAGGGTGCATCTGTAATACAAAAACGTCATTTCTTGCAATATTAGTGGCAGAATTTAAAATACTGTTTTCAACATAAGAAATAATTGTTATGGGTAGAGTTAGGCTTGGCTTTAATAACATAAGGTAAAGTTTAAAAGTCTTACTTGGGTAGTTCCGTGGGACTCCAGTGCCCCCCGACGCAGGTGGCCCCCGGGGGACCCTCTGACAACACGTAGCCCTTCTCACACTCGTACATTATCTGCTTATTGTTTACAACCTAACCATCAAACATATGATTTAAAATAGACTTGTTCTGTCATTGTGGGTGATCTAATGTTAATGAAAGAAGTCCTTACCTTTTTCACATAAGGTCTGTAATCATAGAGCCCCATGTTTCCAACTAATAGCACTTTGCCATTTTCAATGTACCCAGGGAAGGGACAGAACACTGAAATGTAAAAATACAAATTTAAAATATATTTTGATGATTATTTTAATCTTTCTTAATTACATATACCCAATCATATTTGAGGAAATATATACCTTCCAGGTTTTTTCCCATTTTATCTACTACTCTCATTACTTTTCTTAATTAACCTTCCTTCCTCATTACCTTATTCAACATATCCTTCCTTTAGTATATCTATCCTTATATATTTCCATTCTTATTCGTAACCTTTTCCACATATCATATCCATTTATGGTTATGATTAGTGATATGATTAGCCCCTAACACCTTGACCATATGCGTATTATCTTCGAAGTTTCCTTGCCGTTTACATGACCTCTATCCCTCTCTCCCCCGGCCAACGTACCTTCCTCGCACTTGGGCGCCTCCCCGGTCCAGTTCCCGTAGGCGCAGGTGACGGCGGCGGGCCCGCGCAGCGCGAACCCGTCCTTGCAGCGGAAGCGCGCGCGCATGCCGTGCGCCGACAGCGGCGCGATCACCATGCCGTTGCGCGGGGACTTGGGCAGGCGCTTGCATCTAGTGGGGGGCGATGGAAATGTTAGTTTTTAATACAGTTGCTCAAAAGTAGGCGTATTGCAGGGACGTATAGCGTTCGGGATGTGGGCTATTACACACTCGTGCTTTTTTTTACCTTTCCCGCACTCGTGCGTTCTCTTTCCCAACTGTCAAAATAATGTCTATTAAAAAGAAAAATTAACCAACCACGAAGTTTTTACTAAAAAAAACAAAGAAGTTTTTATGATTCATGTTAATACTGTAGCGTAGGTATATTTCTAAAAAAAGCTACTAGTTTTTTTCGATATCAGATTTAATGATTTGATTAAATTAGTGTGGTTGGTTTCATTTCCTATTATCTCATTAAATTTCATTTTCATTTCATATCAATAAAAAAAATGTACTGAAGACTTGGCTTAGAAGTATGGGCATAGTAACCTTTGCTTACCAAATGGGTGAAGAAAAAATGGCGCCATTTTCCAGAAATTTTCTTTGCGAGTTTAGTTGTTTGTTGCACAAAATGAGTTATTTCGACATTTACGATCCTAATTTTATATTTTATTAAATTGCTTTATTTTTTCGCAACGTTCAGTACACGTGCAGAACCGTCATTGCAACTCGTCCCGCCTGTCAACCCTCGCCTTCGGCTGTGCCTCGGCTCGGGTAGACATTTGTCGGAACTCGTTGTAATGACAGCCTTTCCACACTTGTATTGAAATATACTATTGCCGTATATATTTTCCTGAGGAATTGTTTTAGAACCCTAATGGTTGGTACGAATGATAGTTGTACTAAGACAAATATTTCACTGGAAGATGTTACTGCCTAATTCACATACTGCCTCTTTCCCCCAACCCTTGAAGAGAGAAGACGTGTTTGACTGTGCTTGCAGCTATTATTCATATTTTTATAAACATTTTGGATTATTGAACGCGGAATACTCGGACCCTCTCGTTTTAACTAGTGTGGAAGGATACCTGAGGCCTGCGCCATTTTGAAGTCTGTATTGCGCCGTCCTGCTCTCTCTGCCTGGAAATTTTTTGCCTACATTTTTGTGATACCTTGACGTGGTAAGATTGCTTTAACATATTTTGATAAGATTAAAGTCCGAAAAAACTTTTTGTTGGATGTGGGATTTGAACCCGGACTCGGTGATCGACTGTAGAGACTTGTATGCATTGGACCACTTGGCAAGTGCCAGACAGTAGTGAATTAACCCATACCTTTGAACTAATTTGAGTCTCTGAACTTCAGTCCAGTATACGATCCCCAAACTTAGAATATTATCATTGTTTCAATTATCTACGTATAAAAAAAAAAATATATATTTAATTAATAACAACCCTAACATTATCACAACATGGACAAATCCGCCTCAGAATCAAACATTTTTGATGCGGCAAATAATGAAACCACGCCAACAAATTATCATTGTCAAAGAAATAAAAGAAAACGCGATGAGTCATCTTCTGAATTTGATAGTTTCAAGGAAGAGATGAAGGCAATGTTCACAGCTTTGATAGCGGCACAACAAAAAGAACTGAAAGACATTTTAGAAAACGTAAAAGAAATTAGAAACACAAACTTAAACATAGAATTCTCCATAGAATTTCTAACACGGCAGAATGAAGAACAACAAAATAAAATAAAACTGCTTGAACTACAATCCCGTAAAGATAAAGAACATGTTATCATTTTGGAAGAAAAAATAGAAGAGCTACTAAGAACTAATAAAAAAACTTGTATTGAGATTAAGAATGTTCCGAAATTAGAAAATGAAACCAAAAGCGATCTTTTAAATATGGTTCTCGTTCTCTCCAAAACTGTTCAATGTTCAGTTGGATTAAATGACGTTAAGGATATACAGGGTCTGTCGTAATGAATGGATAACCCGTTACCTACAGTTGATCCGGATGTGAGGCTATAAGAAAATGGTGTCTTCTTGCCAGGGTTGTCAACTATAAGAAAATGGCGTAGACTTTTAAACTTTTTTATAAATTTCGCTATTTTTATCATTTATTCCGCTGCCATTTCTTCAAATTTTGATATATTTGTATAATTTTTGTTGTATTATACTCCTGAAGACGTGTATTATGTAATTTTAATACAATTTTAGGTGTTATTCACGTTGAACATTATCAAAATTCTTATTTTAAGAAAAACATTTCCAATGTTTTTTCTTTATGTCAACTTTTGATCATCTCCTGTGAAAAAAAATTGTATGACGTTATAGCTGCCCATGGTCTCAATAAATTGTCTAGTATGTGTAGATTCTTAAAAGGTATAACGATGTGTACTTTACAAGCAACATTAAGTTACAGGAGCAAGAACACTAATCAAGGTCGGAATTTTTATTTTTCAAGTTATGTTATAAATGGTTGTAAAACTTCGTCATAATGATTTTATTCTATCAAGATACTTTGCACAAACACTATCAGACCACTAATAGGATATTCAGAAGAAAAACCGGTTGTTTTTGGGGAAAAAAAATACATTACTCCACGATAATAATGTAATGAAAATGAACAAATGAAAATTGTAGTGCTCTAATAGTTACATGCGACAAACATGTTGCGACAAGTTTTTTCGAAATTGAAACGGATTTTAAAAATCGAACAAAAACCACATTACAAAGAAAAGTGGAAAAAGGGAAAGGAAATCGTCCTTCCATAAATGCATTGTGCACATGAACACACGGTAATCAGGATGTCGCACATTTGAATATCTTTCACGATAAACACTAGCAGCTCTATTGGTGTTGCCATTACATACACCGTGAATGTAATGCATGTTCGCGTATTCGGCCGGAGTGTATTGTTGCGGCATGATACACAAACTACACAAAAACTTTTCCAAAACAACAAGTTCAATCGATAGCACAACGCAATGTCCGTAAATGTGAGCAAAGTCATAAGTATCACCACGTGATCAAGTCCAAATCACAAGGAAAATCATAGTCCGATATTAGAAAGCAGTAACAAATTGACGAAAATAATGAGAACAAAAGCACATGCGATGGTCAAAATTACACTGATGTGATGAATACCCTTTTCTTTGTAATGCGGTCTTTGTTCGATTTTTAAAATCCGTTTCAATTTCGAATAAACTTGTCGCAACATGTTTGTCGCATGTAACTATTAGAGCACTACAATTTTCATTTGTACATTTTCATTACAATATTATCGTGGAGTAATGTTATTTTTTTCCCAAAAACAACCGGGTTTTCTTCTGAATATCCTATTAGTGGCCTGATAGTGTTTGTGCAAAGTATCTTGATAGAATAAAATCATTATGACGAAGTTTTACAACCATTTATAACAAAACTTGAAAAATAAAAATTCCGACCTTGATTAGTGTTCTCGCTCCTGTAACTTAATGTTGCTTGTAAAGTACACATCGTTATACCTTTTTAGAATCTACACATACTAGACAATTTATTGAGATCATGGGCAGCTATAACGTCATACTAATTTTTTTCACAGGAGATGATCAAAACTTGACATAAAGAAAAAACATTAAAAATGTTTTTCTTAAAATGAGAATTTTGATAATGTTCAACGTGAATAACACCTAAAATTGTATTGAAATTGCATAATACACGTCTTTAGGAGTATAATACAACAAAAAATATACAAATATATCAAAATTTGAAGAAATGGCAGCGAAATAAATGATAAAAATAGTGAAATTTATAAAAAAGTTTAAAAGTCTACGCCATTTTCTTATGGTTAACAACCCTGGCAAGAAGACACCATTTTCTTATAGCCTCACATCCGGATCAACTGTAGGTAACGGGTTATCCATTCATTACGACAGACCCTGTATATCGTCTGCAGGGTAAACGTGATAACAAAAACAGTAACATCGTCGTCGAGACTTCATCCACAATGCTCAAAACTAACTTACTGAAGGCATGTAAAACCTTTAACATAAGAAACAAGGAAAAATTAAGAGCCAAGCACATTGGAATGAAGACTAAAGAAGAAACACCAATTTTTGTCTCGGAACAATTAACACCTAAAGGGGCCCGGCTGTTTTTTCTTGCTCGAGACTTAGCTAAATCCAGAACCTATAAATTTTGTTGGACATCATTTGGAAAAATCTACATAAGAAGAGACGAAAACTCACCCATAATAAATATCCAATCTGAAGCACAAATTCAAAACTTAATGAATACTGCATGACTAGATATTGTAAATACTTACTTATATTACCCACTATATTCTTTTCAAACGGAAACTATTACCTATAAAAATTTATACAAATTAATTCATAAATATTTTCTTACTTTTGTATACATGCTATATTACACATTGCACATAAACCAAAAATACTTTCACACACTCACATACACACATAAAATTACAAATCACATACATAATTTTTTCTTAACTGTCCCTTATTTTAATAACTTTCGATATGGATAGAAATCTTGACATAGTTAATGACATAGACATTACGGAAGTGGCGGATTCCTTTGAGTGTAACGTAGACGAGCTACAAAATCTTATAATTCAAAAACCAAAAGACTTAACTATAATTACTCAAAACATAAGAAGCATTTATAGTAATGTTGACGATCTTGAAACCTCATTAGCTGAAATAAGTATTGATATAGACTTAATTGTGCTTACTGAGTGTAGAATACAGTTACTTAAAAATGTACCGCAAATCCAAAACTATAATTCATTTAACACAACAAACCACTTAAATCAAAATGACGGTGTAACTACTTATATCAATAAACTTCACAGTGCTCAAGTCAAGGAAATAATATTAGAACATGCATCTTGCTTACAAATTACGATAAACAATACTATTATCCTCTGTATATATCGCTCACCTTCAAACCGAGATGCTGATACTTTCATAAACTCTTTAACTAAACACCTTATTACAATAAGTTCTAGTAAAAACATTGTCGTGGTAGGTGATATAAATATAAACATTAAACAAAAACCGCAAGAAACTTTGTATGAAAGAAGTAATAGATTAAAATATCTGAGTGAATTATCCGTTTTTGGTATACTATCTGGTCATCAGCTTCCGACTAGGGAGGGTAACTGTCTGGATCATTTTATGCTAAAACTTGATAAAACAAAAATGAGTGCAAAAATTGCTGTTTTACAAACTTCAGTAACTGATCATCGTATGGTTTTGATGAGTATTTCAAATATAATAAGCACTGTTAAGATATCTAGAAATAAAATAATAATTGATTATAAGTCTGCAATTGAAAGCCTAGAGGAGAAACTTTTGGATCTATATCAGTACAATGATCCCAACACTGTTACCGAACTACTGATATGTGCAATACAAAACAGTTTAAACGAAAATACAACTATTGCCAAAATTCAAAAAAGCAAACGTGTTATGAAGCCGTGGATTACGCAGGGTATTCTACGTTGTATTAAAACTAGGAATAACATGCAGCGTAAATTGAGAATTAATCCCGGCGACGAAATTTTAAAAATCTCTTATAGACGTTACCGGAACTTCTGTAATAATTTAATAAAAAAACTTAAAAGAAAGTATGAAAGGGATCTTTTGACTGTATCTTCTAACAATAGTAAAACTCTTTGGAAAACTATAAACAAAATAACTAATTACAAACCAGCAAAGTCTCCAAACAATCAATTATTAAATATAAAAGTCTCGCCTAAAGAATCGGTAAATTATATAAACACATATTTCAGTACTGTTGGAAAAGCTCTCGCAGAAAATATCGTTAATAGAAGTTGCTTGGGCTCAATATGCAAAATCACTTCAGATAGACATCAATTATCGTCTTTTGTTCTAATGGAAACAGACCTAAAAGAGGTTCATAACATAATTACAACTTTAAAATCACAAAGTGCTCCAGGTTGGGATAATATCACCTCACATTTTATAAAAATATCAAAGCATATTTTGACTCCTGTGATCTGCTACTTGGCTAACCTGTGTTTTAATCAAGGTGTTTTTCCAAATTTACTTAAAAAAGCAATAATTACTCCAGTTTACAAGAACGGTGACCCAAATGACGCTACTAACTATAGGCCAATTTCTGTCTTACCTGTGATTGCGAAAATTTTAGAAAAGCTTGTTAATATTAGACTCTTAGAATATCTTAAAAGGCACAGCATACTTTCGCCGAGACAATATGGTTTTAGGCAAGATTTGTCCACCGAAGATGCAATAAGTGCAGTAACAAATTCAATAGTAAAAGCAGTTGATAGTGGTCAGAAATGCCTAACCGTGTTTCTAGACCTGAAAAAGGCTTTTGACACCGTCTCCACATCCATTCTTTTAAAAAAACTTGAAATGATTGGTATTCGCGGTGCCCCACTTGCTCTTTTCACTGACTACCTTTTTGAAAGAAGACAGTGTGTTAAGATAGGGAATGTACTGAGTGAAGACGTCTTGGTAGAATACGGAGTGCCCCAAGGAAGTGTCTTGGGCCCAACGCTATTCTTAATATATATTAATGACCTCTGTAACTTGCAAATAAATGGGGGACATATATTTTCTTACGCAGATGATACGGCTGTTGTATTTACTGGTAAAAATTGGCATAACACTAAATTGAAGGCCGAGTGTGGTCTGCGAATAATATCGGACTGGCTAAAATCAAACTTGCTTACGCTCAATATAATTAAAACTAATTTTATCTGCTTCTCTTTGGACAACCGCACTCAGCCTAAATCAGATTTTAAAATTCAGGTACACGACTGTCACTCTGAAAACTGTGAATGTTTATGCTTGGCCATAAATAAGGTTGAAAGCATTAAATATCTTGGAGTCATGCTTGATCAACGTTTATCCTGGATCACACATCTTGAACTCCTCATGAGTAGAACTAGAAAATTAATATGGATCTTTAAAACCTTAAGGCACCTTGCTGGCAAGGAACTTTTGTTACGTATTTATAAAGCTTTGGTACAATCGATTCTGTCTTATTGTATACCAATATGGGGAGGTGCAATAAAAACAAAATTCTTAGATTTAGAACGAGTTCAGCGTACCATACTAAAAGTTATGTTCTTTAAACCTAGAAGATATGATACTATTGAATTGTATTCAGAAGCTAAAGTTCTATCTGTTCGGAAACTATATATACTTTTTACCATTTTAAAAAAACAAAAAACCCTTATCTTTGACCCTATTCTTTTGTCTAAACGAAGAAAACACTCAGTTTTTAAAAATCCCACAATAAAAACCACTTTTGCAGCTCGACAATATTATGGACGTGCACATCTTCTTTATAATGAAATAAATAAACAACTTAATATATACTCTATGAACATCTACACTTGTAAGTTTGCAATATGTAATTATCTCCAGGACCTTAATTATAACGAAATTGAAAAAATACTTGAAGTAACACATTAATATTCTTATATCCCATGACTTGCATAAAAACACTCACATTTACTCAAAATTAGCTACATACAGCCCATTTTTCCCGCGCACATATACACGCTCTCACACACACACACAAACACACACACACAAAAACACACACACACACACACGCACAAACACACACACACACATAATAGCATGTTATATGTTGTATAATTGTCATTATTTAATAGACTATTATTGTAATGTTTTTTGATTATTTTATATATCATATTAAATTTGTTTTTCATTGTAAAAATATAATAAATAATAAAATCAAATGTAATGAAATATGAAAGAGCGAGTCCTCCTGATACAGGTATTTCTATACTTAAATGGAGGGTTCAATCAAAACTGTCAAATGTAAAAAACTGTTTTTTGAAATAAATTATTATTATTATTATTATTACATACTTCCCAACACACACAAGAAAAATATTCAAATGCCAATCGTAAGAAAAGCTTAGAAATTCAGCTTTGTCTGAAATAAATCTTTTTTTCATTAATCTTTCAGTAATTGGTAGACTAAGCAATTGTTAATTTTCAATGTATATTAGAGCTCATGGCCTGTATTCTCGTTTTTCTGCTGAACGTCATATTGTTATTGAAGTGTTTACCTGGCGGGCTGGCAGCGTGGTATCTGCGTCCAGGTCCCGTTGTTGCAGGTCACGGCAGGCGCGCTCGACGGGAACTCGTAGTTCTTCTCGCACTCCACCATTATCATGTCACCTGGAACATTGATGAAGGTGTCATTGGATTGGAGTTTTAGGGACTTAAGAAAATGACGTAAAATATTTTGAGTTATAAAGATAAAGTGTAAAAGCGTTAGGCGTTAACAGCCGTGGTTGTGAGTATCGCTCGTTAAATGGTCGATACTTCTTAAGTATTTAAAACATGGGCGTGATCTAAGTGTAAGTAAGACATTAGGAAAAAACGCGTTCTCTCATCCACACGGTAAGAATGCCTTCCTACACTTTGATTTGGATTGATGTAAGGAAGCCGCCTGCAAGAGGTGTTGCGCTAATTACAAATAACCCTGTATATGTTTTCTTTCCTTAATATATTTTGTGTGCACATTTCCCTGAGTTAGTATCTGCTTCCTGAAATGTTCGTTTTTACCCTCACAAACCGTGATGAACCCACCGTGCTGCACCATGGTGGAGGAGCCCAGCACCTGCGTGGTCTCGCGCGAGTCGTTCCCGCGCGGCTCCAGCAGCGCGGCGCGGCCCTGCGACACGTGCGGCACCACGCACGGCGCTGCAACCACACAATAGTATATTTCAATACAAGTGTGGAAAGGCTGCCATTACAACGAGTTCCGACAAATGTCTAGCACAAATTCACAAAAACATTTTTTTTTTTATAAAAACGTATGGTTGGTTAATTTTTCTTTTTAATAGACATTATTTTGACAGTTGGGAAAGTGAACGCACGAGTGCGGGAAAGGTAAAAAAAAGCACGAGTGTGTAATAGCCCACATCTCGACAGCTATACGTCCCTGCAATACGCCACTTTTTGAGCAACTGTATTAAAATAGTATATTTTAATACAAGTGAGGAAAGGCTGTCATTACAACGAGTTCCGACAAATGTCTACCCGAGCCGAGGCACAGCCGAAGGCGAGGGTTGACAGGCGGGACGAGTTGCAATGACGGTTCCGCACGTGTACTGAACGACTATTTTTAATACAGTTGCGAAAAAATAAAGCAATTTAATAAAATATAAAATTAGGATCGTAAATGTCGAAATAACTCATCTTGTGCAACAAAAACCAAACTCGCAAAGAAAATTTCTGGAAAATGGTGCCATTTTTTCTTCACCCATTTGGTAGGCAAAGGTTACTACCTATGCCCATACAGCTAAGTCTTCAATAGTTTTTTTTTATTGATATGAAATGAAAATTAAATTTAATGAGATAAAATGAAATTAAACCTAACCTCAATAATTCAATCAAATAATTAAATCTGATATCGAAACAAACTAGTAGCTTTTTTTTGAAATATACCTACGCTACGTAAGTAAGTATTAACATGAATCATAAAAACTTCTTTGTTTTTTTTTTATTAAAAACTTCATGGTTGGTTAATTTTTCTTTTTAATAGACATTATTTTGACAGTAGGGAAAGAGAACGCACCAGGTAAAAAAAAAGCAAGAGTGTGTAATAGCCCACATCCCGAACGATATACGTCCCTGCAATACGCCACTTTTTGAGCAACTGTATTAAAAATATACTTACTCCTTTATGAATAGCTATAGCCAATGGTAATCGAATGTCATTTCAACAATTCTGGACAACGTTAAAATTGATGAAATAGTTATAAAGTTTTTTTTTGGATTCATAGGTAATCAATGTCGCTATCTATTTAGCCCATAACCGTGATGAGTGTCATTAATTTTAACCCTTTCCAGAATAGTTGAAAATATGACATTCGATTACCATTGGCTTATGAAATAGCCCCGCAGGGGAGTTCTATAAACCAAAGACTAATATAGTGTATAGTGTTTTTTTTTTAATTGGATATTTTTGAAAAGATGCATAAAACATCACTACATCTTCAAGTCCTAATTGTAAAATTAATTGATTCAGTTTAAATATTCACAAATAAAATAAATTTTATGATAAATAATAATTTGCTTAACACCATTGTTTTATAAAAAATATTCAAACCTATTTCAATATTTAATTGAACTTCATCTGAAACCAGTCGTCTCTTAATTAGGTATCTACGCCCGTCACGAAGAGAACAATCTCTGACAAAAGGCAGTTTAAGTTTTAAAACTATCATGGTTTTTATTATAAACAAAACTTTTTCCAGGAAATTAACAAAAGACTATCACAATCATGGTAAATATCCCGTTAAAAGTTGTAAAAGGTCAGCCTACCAAGACACTTGGGCAGCGGATGGCTCCAGCTGCCGTCGTTCTGGCAGATGGCGGAGCCGTTCCCCTCCATGCGCATGCCGTCCTGGCAGCGGAAGATCAGCGACGCGCCCAGCCCCGTGCCCGAGGAGATGTTCTCCAGCCAGCCGTTCCACAGCTGGCCGGGGTGGCCGCAGTTTATCTCTGGAAGTTTTAGGAGGCTGTGGTATTAAAGAGATCGAAGAAAAGAGTTTGATCAAGGGTCGGTATTGAAGAGAGTGAAGGAAAGAGGATCAAGGGTAATATGAAAGATATTTATCATTTGAAGATACTTCAGAATAATAAAAACTTTTCAGAAGAAATATCAAGAAACTTTTTTTAAAACAGTCAGTTTCTCGCTAATTTGATGAACCCAGTAAATTAAGGCTAATTTTTTGAACTGTCTTTAAATACTTATGTATAGTTAAAGAATATATTATACTTCTTTAAAGGAAAAACCGAATGGATCCAGTCATTGTTGAATTTTACGCTTAGCAAAACATTCAGTGACTCGTTTCAATTAAAATTAGTTACCAACTTATAAGCCTAATTGCTTCCAAAATATTCCTTAACAAAAACACAATTCACCTTTACACATTGGCTGAGTCCCCGACCACTTCTTGTCAGCGCCGCATCTCCTCGTGGCGTCTCCAACGAGTCGGTAGCCATACTTGCACTCATACGATACCACCGAGTTATACGCGCATGACGTGTACACCGCCTTCCCGTGGCGCGGGGCCTCGGGGGGAGGGCACTGCACCTGGGTTACCACTACAACACGAAACGGATTTAGATACCCCTCAATCTCATCTTGAAGGAGATTCAAATTTTGGTAAATTTTCAGAAATCTTTTAAGTCTATTCTGAAGATGATGCTGGTAAAGTTAAACGTGTTATAGTAAGTACCTATAGTTAGAATTATAGGAAAGCTGTAAATTATGTTATAGAAGTAAAATTTGGGATACTTACACACGCAGATACCATATATCAAACATGCAAGAAGCCCATGCAAAATAAAACAGTTTTATAGTTTTACCTTTTATTTTCGCTACACAGTTGAAGATAAAAGTGTTTTTAAAGGTTTACAATAATGTCTTCGAGTTTAACATTATTAAAAAGCTTTCACTACTAAAACAATGTTACTCTACGCACATTGAGCTAAATTTAACTTAAGGCAGTTGTATTAAGGTTGATTTTTGCTTTATCATGGCCACAGAGAATTTCCGCGAAGACAACACCAATATGAATGGTTGAAGAAACAATGTTGATGCTAATAACGAGTGAAATAACTACTATCTATGTTTTATGTCTTCTGTCCTCCTTCTTTACGCAGCAGGAAAGAATAAAAATTACGTTTTAGGATTTGATTTAAACTACTTTAAAAGGATGTCCCACTGAATCGTAATCAATCAAAACAAGACTTCATCTTAACACAATAGAAACAAATTTTGACAGAATTGTTTTTACAGATAAAAAGGAACTAAATTTTGAATCAAGTGGGAGATCTTTTAGATATCTATTGCATCATGACAATGATATTGCTTTCAATGATAGCCATGATAATCTTAGGGAAGCAATACATGCTGCTAATCATCACGACAATTTCATAAAACACTCTGAATCCGACAATGAAACTTTACATGCAACATTCCAAAAACGAAGACACTTATTGCAACTACATTGTCACGAAGCAAAGTCACAAAAATTTCGGGAAAAACAATGGATTTTATGATAAGTCCGTTAAAAAATATTTTAAGGTGATGTCTTATAGCTCATAGACTAACAGAAGTAATCGATCGCAATATTCATTCGATGCGTGACAGATTGGGAGATTAAACAACACATATGGCCAAATGCGCGTTTTCAATCTGTTGACATTAAAATACAAATAGCAGATAAATGAAACGTTAACAAAAAAAAATATTAACTCAAGCTGATATCCAGGTAGGCATTACTATGAGAGGATATTGAAACGGTCCATAAATAAAATTGAATGTTCTAATCCCGATACTTATCTCAATATTCGAAACCCAAAGAATTTCTATTACAAAATTCCAATAACACAATTCAGACAACGAAAATTCGACAGACATTTTTAGAAAGGTCATTGTATCATCGTCCTTACTTTTCTCCCTTCCAGAAATTTCGGCTCATTACACAAAAGAAATATTTTCATTTAGAGGAAACTCGCCTCCGTTAATGATTAACAGAAAATCAATAGTCTGTTAACAATGCTGTGTCTCGTTAACAAGATGCCTGCTACAATATTATGCAATATCTATCATACATGAATCTGCCGAAGGATTTCAGATACAGTTGAAACTATATGAATATTTACGAAATTTGTCCTCTTTGCAACTTTTCAACTAGTACTCTCTAAAAAAATAAAACCGTATAAAACTATTGGTTCGTTATTTTTATTTCCGAATTGAATCAACTTTTGTTTGTAAAAATATTTCATTAAATTTTAAAACAAAAATACTCATAACGGGTACTCTTCTCGTAAACGCTACAAAAACAGACGGCCCACCGTAAAAAACGGCTTCAAATTATCTCCTAAAACATTTTTACCGAGCGCAATTCCCACAGCTGTTCCCGATTGATTTTTAACGGACTCATCATAACAAGTTTACGAGGACCGGGTGAGTACTTACGGACGCAGGTGGGTAGTTCCTTGGGCGCCCAGGAGCCGTCGGCCTGGCAGTAGCGTTCTGCCTTGCCCACCAGCTCGAAGCCCTGGCCGCACTGGACCACGGCGCGGCAGCCGAAGGTGTGGCAGTCTGACGTCACCCAGCCGTGGGGAACGTCGCCGGGCTCGCCGCAGGAGCGGGCTGGAAGGGATTTTTACATATGGCAAGGGTGACACTTATTTGTAACAGTTGGAGATGACTTATGTTTTTTTAATCTGTATTACTAAGTAAAGAAAAGACAGAAAAAGTATTTATTTTACAAATTAATTGGTGGTACGGGTAAGACGAAGATTTTCTAATAGGGACAGGAAAAGTCAAGTAGGAGCTCATCACAAAAATAGGCACTGTAGAAATCAATATTTCCTGGCAACGTCTTAAGAGGTGTCTGTGAAAGGATTTTGAAGAGTTGATGACGTGAAGAGATTGAATTATTTTTAATAAAGAAAAAACTGATCAAACAAATTTTGTCAAACAATGCTAAGATATCAAGTTACTCACGCTCGCAAGTGATATCCGGTCCATACCACGACGCCTGTCCGTCGATCGCCAGGCACTTGGCTCGAGGGAACCCGTTGGTGACGTACCCGTTGTGGCAGTTGTACTGCACCGTTGCGTCCAGGTCGAAGGTTCCCTGCTCGGGCAGCGCGGAGTGGCGCGCGTGCTCGATGGTGGGCGGGTGCAGGCAGTAGACTGGGAGGTTGAGGGTTTTGGAGGTTTGTTAACAGGGAAAGGTTTTGAAATTATAGATACTGGAAAAAGGAACGCGGGTCTCCGAGCACTACGCGACTGGGAATCGAACCCAGGACCTTAGATCCTTCCTTTCCTTTTTTCCAGTATCTATAATTTCAAATTTAAATAAATTAGCATAACTAAAAGCAAAATCTCAAGGGAAAGATTTTGTCGTGTTTTTAACAGATGGAATTGGAGATCCGAGCGAGTTAAGAATAATCAATTGTTTGTTTGATCTCAATATTAACTAGTTAACATTTTATAGGCAAAACCACTGTAGAATTATATTGCTATTCAAAAGTTACCAGGAACTCGATGATATTCATCAGTTGTTCCATCTTGCTGCAAAAAACACAGCCATATCATCAAGACGAGCTTCTCCCCTACATTTACCATGTGATTGTGACCAGCCATATCATCAAGACGAGCTTTTCCCCTACATTCACCATGTTATGACTTACTGTTTTCCTTGCAGGCTGGAGGCTGCCCTGCCCACATGCCGTCCGCTTGGCAACTGCGGCTCTGCAGCCCGACCACGTGGTAGCCGTGGTGGCAGTAGTACACCGCCCTATATGATTGATAGATACATAATCCAGTTAAAGGATTTTTATACCTATTATCTACAGGTATAATTAGAGATGCGCCGAGTACCCCGCCGAGTACGCCGAGTACCGAGTATCAACCGAGTACTCGGCCCATCTCTACTTATAATGATTAATCTCGACCACCACACCGCCCCCCTAAAGTAAGCGCAGTAAGAACTTTTGTTTTAGAATTGCAGGCTTTCTTCAAAAAAAATTCAAGTAAGTACCTTTAGTAAGAGATAGGTAAATTTTCTAAGTAATAGTGTAATTGACTTAATACAAAATTCTTTGAAATCTTAATCGGGGCTCAGATGAAGAGAAATTTATTACTAAAACTGACTGTTCAAGTATACAGTAATATTATTTAGTACCTTTTGACCTAAAAGCCGTTGTATATTGATTTAGCCCGTTGTTAGAAGCATACTTGCTTTGAGTTGAAGCCACTAAAGAGTCATCGACCATGGCAACAGTTTCAACTACAACTACAAATTTTCCAGGAGTCACATTCCTTTATGCCAACACGAGTAGTTCTATGTACACATGATCCTTTTAAGCTTAGAACAGCTCACTGAAACAGTGTTTTAACAGAATACAGGCAGAATAAAATTTCTTATAATATTCTATGATAGTTAAGAACATTTTTTCAATTGTTGTATTTTTAGGGACGATTTTTGGACACGGCAACCCTGCTTCACAAGAGGAGAGAGAACTAAGGGTAAGGGCCACCACAATAGAGATAAAAAATACATTTTCATAGACGGATCAGTAACTTTTACGTTTTTTATCCTAACTGTATTTTTACGTAATTAAGTACTAAACATGCACCATCATTTTTGAATATTTTTCTTAAATATAAGAAACTTTTACTTCTTTAGAAAACATTTCGTAGGACTTTACGGAAAATTGAACTGGAAAATAATTAGGGGTCTTCACCCTTTCTTTGCCTTAGGACCAGAAGGGCATGAAGCCTGAAAAGACGTCCAAAGCCTTGGAGTTTTTATGTTTCTACCCCTTTGAAAACTGACAGATGTTTTAAACAGTTATATCTCGTTAGGTGTTGTAACTAAGCATTAATTATTCAAAAATAAAGAATAGGTTAGACAACATAATACGAATTCGCTACTTTTTAATACAAAAAATAATAATACAATGATCGCAAGGGGTTATTGAAAATACATTGTTACTGAATAAAGGGGTTACTCATTTGTATACAAACCATTCAGTCTTTTTGTTAATTGATTTACTAATTTCAAACTAAACAAGTAATTAAATTAAATCAAATTACTAAAAATAGCCAATATCTGCTTGAGGAAAATATTAATAACTGTAGGTATTTCACGTTTACTAATTACCAATCTGGATTATTACCCTAACTAGGTTTATCTAAGTGTAATATTAGGTAAACTTTGATTTATGTTCTTGTTTATCATGAAAATGTGTAAGCAGAAATAAGTCAGATAGTAATGCAGCTTTATTATGTTAAAATACTCAATTCTAATTTACTTTTTAATTTTTTAACCGAAAGATAATTAAATATTCTGTAGGTAATTATTTCACGCGTCTACCAATTGTCGTTATAAGATCACGTTGGTTGTCGACAAAAATATATCATGTAAGTAATTTCGACTATATAGCTATCATGAGATACAGCCTGGTGACAAACAGACAGACGGACAGCGAAGTCTAAGGCCCGTATGATAAATCGATCTCAAAATCGATCTCATCTGATACGCTCTCAGGACTATTCAAGTTCCTTCCTAATCAATCAATAATCATCAACAGCTTGTCACCTATGATTGATCTCAAGTTCGATCTCATAGTTGATGGTGATTTATAAATACGGGCCTTAGTGAAAGGGTCTTGTGAAGAAAAGATAATACCTTAACTACTTTGATTTATAAATACGGGCCTTAGTGAAAGGGTCTTGTGAAGAAAAGATAATACCTTAACTACTTTAATTTGTAGGTTACTTACTTATCTCCAAACAGTCTGCCGGTGACCTCTACCTTGGCGAAGTCCGTCTGGTCTACCTCAGGGCACTCTCGGTCTGTCAACAAAAGACGTTTAATGGTTCAAATATTCAATTCAAGGTGGGCTGCGATATCAAATAATAGATATATTCTTATAATTCAACATTAAATGACAACAAAAATATGCGTTAATATTAAAAACTGTCCCAGAATGCCAAATAGAGTCTCCCAGACTAGCATTATGGAGGGGCGGGTATGCGTAGGCATTTTCCTTAATTAAAAAAAAAGAAAAAAAATGACTAGTTTTGGAGCAAAATTTAAAACATTTTTTTATCAAAATAGAGGGCGCCACTAACTGTAGGTAAATCAAAAATATAAACTTAACGCTTGCGAGGTTGCGAGTGGAATTCTACAACTTGTACAAATATAAATCACTAAACAGGAAGCCTCCGAAGGAAACTCTCTCATAAATTAACTGTATTTGTTCTCCGAATACAATGACTGTAGTTCGCGGATTAACATTCCACTTGTCTGTTTTATATACATGTCTGTAACGGAAGCTCTTGCTTGAGGGTTTAACAAATAAGTTTTGAATCGTAACTATATAAACACAGAAGAAATCTTAGTAAATTTTATTATACTGTCGTAATACATAATAAAATGTCGTAATACATGATATATGATAATGTCGTAATACTGATAATAGGGTCAACTTTCTTAAATATGCGACATTAGCAGCTGGAAGTTACCTTTTATGCGTTTTATCAAAGTATTCCTCACTATGTAGATTCTGTTAAATGTCTTTTCGAAATTGGGTTGTATCTGGACTTAACTAGGTTTGCCACAAGTGCTAGACTAATCAGACTTTAACTATTACTTATATGATATTATGTGCGTCTTGCATTGTTTCCACGGTGTGCGATTTGACGCAAAGAGTATAGCTGAAGTTTGAAGCTTAAGACTTATTTTGCGCAGCGCGGGCCCGCCATTTATAAGCTTGTGATTTGTTTAAGGCTACACAGAGAGTGTGGTATTTTGGAGATTCAATTCTTCTTTACAAGGCAAGTCTATTTTATTACCTAAATTGCCTAGGCACACGTCTATCCCAAGCATTTTACACAACTTATCTTTGATTTCGTTGTATGTAATGTTTTCTTTAATTATTAAACGGCAATGATTAAATAGACATAGCTCTACATATTTCCTGTTTTTAAAGTAGTACCTACTATAATAGTATTAAAGTTTGGATGTACCTAAATCGGTTTTAGATCTACTGAATATTGTTTAACAAATCTCTCTCACATCACAAGTAAACAGCTACGTTATATATGTAACTTTTCGTTTCTTTTCCATGCGACTAAGACTACTGATGTAGTATAAAAAAATCGGATGAGGCTGTATCGATTCCCACGGCCGTTGGTTTTATCTTGAAAAACGTCGCTTTTAGTGGTAAAGATTGAAAGTAAACCAGATTAACTTTGTTCTTATCATTTTAATAAAAGCGAGCTAACTATTACATGCTAAATACTGAAACTCAATTAATGTTTCTACGATTCATCGTTATGTAGCTATTAAGGTCAGTATATCGAAGATATCCCATAGACCAATTCGTTACGGTTCGATTTGCTATGGTATCCTGTGTATAGTAACGGTTTTAAAGATGTTTCAAAATAAAAAGAGGCAAGATAAACAACGAACTAACTAGTGACAATTTGCTTACCTCAACCGTGTTTAGTTTAATTAAACCTAAAGGACTGTTTTAGTTGCAAACGAGAAGGGTATAATTGTACCCCCGGTACCAACAATACCAGGTATACACCGGTTAGCGGACGTTTACTTAATTGTCACCTCTATTCCGAGCTCAAACTTTTAATTTGCTAATTATGTAGCAGTTGACGTAGAGAGTTCAAGAAGAAGAAGTCTTTTGTTGAATAATCTTTATCTTTCTAACAACTGATAGTTAATTTTGCAGTTATAGATACTGGAAAAAGGAACGCGGGTCTCCGAGCATTGCGCGACTGGGAATCGATCGTTCCTTTTTCCAGTATCTATAACTTCAATACTCAAAGTAAAATCTCAACTGACAGTTAGTTAGATTCTTCAGTGGCGCAGCGGTTTGTATACCGGACTGTTGAGCATCTCCCGGGTTTAATCTCCGGGTCGGCTACATAACTAATTAAAATGATTTTCCGAAATAAGCACAAGTCTGGTTATAGGTATCTAGTTTCGAAACTGAACCCTTCAGTGTTACCTACACAAGCGCTTACTGCATTTACTATAATGGGCCGTTTAATTAATCTGAAGATTTATTAGATATTAGGTATTTATTAAATTATGTTCCTTTTTTTTTTGCTCAAGTTCTTTTTTTGTTTTCCACAAACCTGTATAAAAAAAAATGTGTGGAATCGTCTAAAATATCTCTAGAATAATGAAAAATTAAGCAAAGGAACTAATAAACTTACCTAAACGACACTTATTTTATATTTTAAGTATAAAAATTGACAAACAAATACATTGATGAACTAAAATCCAAACATTCACATAGATTTATTATAATTTTCATATATTATAAAATAAAAAATACACTTTAATGCTTATTACAAATGTTATTTACAAATTCACTTAAGTTCTTAATTTTAAAAGTGCTAAGTAGTCTCATTTAAAACAAAATAATTTTACTGTGCTTTTAAACTGTCGCATAAATTATATTGGACTACTTATGTAAAGCATGTTTATTTTAAGCAATTTAGACATACATAGGTATGTCAAATATTTTTAAAATATACTTACATGGAACAAAAATACACTTACTATCCATCAGTCGATTAAAACTTATACCTATAACTGTTACAAATAAATTCTGAAAGAGTGGGATGCTATTCCTGGATAAAGGCAGTATTTTTATTTCTATATATTATACATAGTAATTATTCATATTTTTAATAACAACAACTTATTT
Organism: Emmelina monodactyla; assembly: GCA_916618145.1. Lineage (NCBI taxonomy): Eukaryota > Metazoa > Arthropoda > Insecta > Lepidoptera > Pterophoridae > Emmelina > Emmelina monodactyla. Next base: position 716,651 of record OU745323.1, on the reverse strand, counting down.
ACAATGCTGTACATTCGACTCATTGACCTTAATTTTTTTTTTTTTTACACACGTCATATTTATACATTACATTTATCATATTATAACCTCAAAGTCATTAACAAAATAGGTATGGGCTAGAACTATTGTTAATTATTTTTCTTATTTCACACTTAACAATGAAGTGACAGTTCCGTTTCAGTATTTTTGCCGTTTGGTTCCTTAAACTCTTATTTTAAACTCTGTGTAAATATTGGTTGGGAATATTCTTCTTAGTTATCACCGTTTTAGTTTTTTCACCTAGTTAGTTATGATCATCACAAAAAAAGTTTTTTTTTAAGTAGGTATTTTGTTTTACACGGCAGTGTCTTCGGAATCGGACACTTTACTTTTACCGCGTTCTTTATTTCGAAACTTCTTCAATATCTTCTTCAAAATGGCTTTTTTACAGATGAACACTAAAAACACCTGTAGTCCCATAAGGTTATTGCACAAATCCATCGTGAAGGTTAGTTGTTCGGGTAAATCCATCTCTAAAGACTCCAGCACCTCAAATATCCAGCCAATGCCCATTATAACAAAAAGCTTTAAGGGTACCCAGATTCGACTTTTATTCACAATATTTGGCGACACCCCGTTACAGCTTGTAAGACTCCAAATTGTCCAAAAGTAGAAGAGGAACCCGAAACTTATGTAAATCGCCATCGGTAACAGGAGGTAATAATACTTTATAATTGGCAGAAGAAAACAAATGTCTTGTCCAATACTCGGTGCAGTTACGTTTGGTACATACCCATTGTCTGCCAGCACAAGGAAACTTGTCATACATATTGACGGTGTGAATGCACAAACGCAATATATCAAGAACTTCTGTCGTATCTCTTGTCTGATCTTGGTGCATTTCTGTATGGTCGCCAAAGTCACGCAGATGTCGTAGGACACCACGCACATCCAACTGAAGTAAGACACCAAGAAGAAGTAGGTTGTATAGGTCAAGTACTTGCACTGATCCTCCGAATAAGTTTGCATCAACATCACGCCAAACATGAGAAAACCGTTGTGGAGACAGAACACATAAGCCATCACGGACAGGCCTAGCAAGTTTTGTAATTCTGGCAATATTATGTACACAACAAACACCATAATAAGACATACGCACGACACAAATATTGCTACAACATTGATTATTTCATTATTTTCATCGCCTTCTTCTGTGTTCATTTCAAAGAAGATGATTGCGCCAGTTTCGTTCACTTCTATACAGTATATATTTGGCTCTACAACTATTCCAATGTCGTACAAGAACAAACTGCCATCGTCACCGATTACACCATCACAGTTTATAGGTATTATGCTGGTTATTGGTGAATCCAGATCTATGTGAAATTTGTCCGAGTTGTTGAGTTTGGTTTCCCAAAAACTTGAATCACTGAAGTTTTGTTCTGTTTTCACGCAAGCACTGGTACTTACGTACTGGTCTCTGCCACAACACTTGGTGATATTAACTTTATCATCTGCATAGACACTAAATAGTAAAATTGTATTGACTAGCACGATTAAATGAACTCTAGTCATGATGAAGTTTACACAGCGACGCGTTTGGAACTAAAATACAAGTATTCGGTTGGTCATTAAACCGCATTGGTGGTGTTCGACAGTGTGCTAATATTTTCCTTGGGTTCTATTTTATTTGTAATTGTTAACCTGTTTAGTTAAGCTATGCAGTTATTATTTGCAATTGCCTATTCAAGGGACTAGGCTTTCATACCAAAGGTTGCAGGTTCAATTTGAACTTTTTTTAAGCAATTATATCCAAATTCTTTTCCTTCTGTATCACAAACTTACGTCGAGGGAATTCATCTATCCTGGATTTTAGCCATCATGTGCATGAACCAACCCGCAATGAGACAGCTTGACTAAGACTAAGGCCCTCCCGCTATCCGAGGATAAGGCCTGTGCCCAACTAGTGGGACGCGTAAAGCCTGTTATTTTTTATTTATTTAGTAAACTGGCGTTTTACTGAAAATATATGGGTTTGATAAAGATACCACTATTACTAGGAGCACTAATTTAAAATGTGTATAAAAATAACCCGTATAGTCTAGTAATGGCGAATTTGAGAGGAAAACTATATTATTTCGATACCGAACTCTAACAATTTTAAATTGTGAATTTTGTCCTCAAATTATCAAACGCTGACTAAGAACTAAATTACCGCAAAAGTTTATTTTTACCGTTTAATATGACGCCTCGTTGAAAGGTATCTGGGCAACCGAGTTTTATAATAACAGCCTATCATTTCCCACTTGTTAAGCGCCGGATCCTGACTGAGCCGTAATCCACCTCGCTGGCTCAATGCACATGATGAATGTAGGTTGTCTCACGATTTTTTCCTTCATCGTAAGTGCGGTTCAAATAAAGAGCATTTCAGTAACCAACTTCAGCGATTTCCCTGCGATTATTATTTCGTTCGTGATAAAGTCATTTTATGAATGAAATGACGTCGAAGTTTATTACTCGAATTGCCCTAAAGTTCGTTAGCGACTTGACTATTACGCATGACCGAGCTTATGTCTTGAAATATGAAGATTACTTATTTTTTCGTATATAGAATAAAGCTAGATCGTATCATCCATAAATTATTGATAACGCTGCATTCTACCGAATGGAAAAAAATGGTTTAGTTATTCCAGAGATTGCATAAAAAAAAAAAACCGTTCAATTTGTCATACTAATCTACTCAGCAAGCCTAAACCTACCGATAGGGTTCGGCCAGGCAGCTGCCAGAAAAATATACCTATTAAAATTGCAGGTCGAGTTGAGTCAAGCTAAAATCGAACACCCTTTGATGGTTTTTCCAGGAATTTTGTATTTTTCTGGCGGCTGTCAAGCCTTCGCCACTCGTTGGGTTTCGGCTTGACGCTCTTAAATGGGACGCCCTGTACATGCATGTAACAGGAATTAAAAACCATATACGTGTACATATACCACGTTGAAATTTTTCGCCACGTTTGGCGCCACAGCGTCATTCGAAACTGAGTACGGGTTCTGTTAAGAAACGTATTCTAATCAGATCTAAGAGTTTTTTTACAATACGACTAATACTAAAACAGAATCTTTGAATATAACTTAATTCTATAACTGCGAATCTCTATATCAGTGATATCAGTGACGCGTTTTTGAGTTAATAATCTTAGTAACCTAAATGCGTATTTTGACGTCTCAATAAACTCTACATATCCAGTTAACGAGGTTTTAACTATAAGTACAAAACAAAGTCGATTTCTCTGTCCCTATGTATGCTCGAATCTTTTAAACTACGCACCGGATTTTAATGCGTTTTTTTAAATAGATAGAGTGATTCAAGAGGAAGGTTTACATGTATAATAACATAGTACAGGAAAAGGACTTTTACTCCGAATTTAACGCGTGCGAAAGTAAAAGCTAGTGTAAAATAAATGCGTAACTTTGTTATTTTTACACATAATAACTTCTTATCAGATTTGGCTGAAACTTGCGACATTGAACTTTTTACCGCGGGAGAGTAGGTATCATAAATGGGTCGGTGACATTTCGGACCAAAAAAACTCGGACACCTTCGCCAATGTATGGATTTTCAATTTTAATATTATTTTTTTCCATATATTGGCGAAGGTGTCCGAGTTTTTTTGGTCCGAAATGTCACCGACCCAAATAAATAAGGGCAATCAAACCCCAACTTCAATAACGTTGCCTACCCAGAACTGTACAATATGAAAGAACAGCATTTCTTAGAAAAAAACCTTTACTATATTCTACTTCAAAGGAAGTAATGTAGAAATATACTGACAGTGGGGTGGCCACTACCCTACAGGAACCATGTCAGAGGCCTTAAAAAGGCGGTGCCCAAAAACTCTGACACTAGATGAATATGTGCTGCAAAGTGCATGTTCATCACACGATAAGTAAGTATGTAGAAATATAAATAAAATTGAGTTTGCTCCGTAACAAATACATTAGGTTTAGAATTACTTGACGTCACTTAAGGAAGGAAAGTGTTAACATAAATACTATTGCAAATATAAATAAAATAAATAAATGAATCTATTCAAAACTATTCGTAACAAGCTTACGCTACTTAAACTTTTATGGACAGCTCACAATGGACTAGGAGAGAACCTAGTTACATCCAAACATGAGCCATAACATTTTACGAAATCATGTCATAGAATTAAGCAAAGAAGCTATATTTTTGTTTGTTTTTGTATACCTAATACCTCTCACAGAAAACTGTATAAGAATTTTAAACGATGTTTATGTCATCAACGTTTTACATTAGCTAAGAATGTAACTTACATTCTGCTTTCAAAGTGTGTGTGCGTTTTGTAACCAATAGTTGTTCCACCTTTTTATTTCTTCTTTTCACTTTGACAGTTTTATAATAACATTTCTCCACCATGTAACTAAATAAATCTCCAATAAACACGCCAATTATGTGGCCTTTAAGTAAGTGCAGTAAGCTCTTGGGTTAAAGGTACCACACAATGGACAAGGGGAGAACCTAGTTACACCTAGACACGGGCCAATGTCGAAAAACATTTTGACGATATTGGCCCGACTCGGGGATTGAACCCGGAACCATCCGTTTTACAGTCCGGTATAATAACCGCTGCGCCACAGAGGTCGTCGAACTTATGATTAACTATCCCACCTACCTGGTTTGATACAGGACATGCCACAAGCGCCATCGCACAGGCACTTCTTCTTTTTACTCTTGCAGTCTTCATCAGATGAACACTTGCGAAGACACTTCTGACCCTGTTAACAATAGGTGATGTTAGTTCTGGGGTATTCGGTGGTAAAGTTACAGGATGAGGGTTTTAAAAAGTGTATATCCTACTTAATATTATAAAAGTGAAAGTTTGTTAGTATGTATGGATGTATTGATGTTTGGATGTTTGTTACTCCTTCACGTAAACATTACAGGACGGATTTGGATGATGATGATGACTGATGACATTTCTCCGGTTTTTTAATTCAACTTCGATCCTGGTCATGAATTTTCAACTAGGTAGGTCAAAACAACGTTTTTGTATGTAATTCAGCTTCATATAAAAGCTTTTGAAAGACAATCGACATCTACGTGACAAAAGCTATCTTCCTCAGCCAAATCACTTTGCGATTCCCTTTGGTAAATTTAAATATGTCAACCCATTTTGTGCCTTTCTGCGTGGGGTTATTTTACAAACGATTCGATTCGTTATTTTAAACGTAAAACAGCTTACATTCGTTCCATTAGTTCTATAGGGCACAGGCCAATTTCTTGAATAGGGAAACGTTTAAGTGTCAATCCACCATGCCGGCTTAGTGCAACTAATTAGGTTTCTTAAGAAATTTTACCGTTAGTGCGTATAAAATATAAGGGTGCCTTCACACAACAAAACACACATTAGTTCCTATCATGAAGAAGGCTTTTGTCAACTAGTGTTTCATATGGCGTCTCTGATCATTCAAGAGTTACCAGCAGGGTGGCCTGCTCCTCATCTCTCGGGCAGTTGGCGGAGGGGGAGTTCCGAGGGTTCTTGTACACCCTGCCGTCGTCATCACGACTCGTGGATGGCTCCTCGTCGTCGTCGTCATCGTCCGATGATGTGGGCAGCGACGAGACTGGGGACAAACACCTTGTTATTACAGATTTTATTATTCGTGGTAGATTCCTAGGAAATTAGGGGTGATTTTTCAATAGTTAGATAAATGCTTACTAACTGATAAGAGGTATGTTTTCATTGTCACTTCATACATATGTCAAGTATTTATGTTCGATGTGCAACAAAAACATAAAGATTTTCTGTCAGATAGAATTTATCTGACTATTGAAAAACCGGCCGTAAGTCGAATTCCAATTAAATAAATAATATATCAATAAATCTTCAGACTAACACACTAATTAAATGGCCCAAAGTAAGTAAGAATTTATGTTGCAGGTACAATCGACACACAATCGACTAGGAGAGAATTAATAATAGTCAATCAAAAAGCGGTGTAGTCATAGAAGGTATAAGACGTAAATTACTGGCTAGTTCCTTTAAAATACTGGAACGAGTGAAGAGTGGTTAAATATGGTAACTGACAGTGAAACTTCGTTTGTGTAACAAATAGTTTATCATTGCGTCGGACAGTCAACCATAACTATTGGATAGGTATTGGACATCGCTTTTCCACAACCGTCCTAAGTATTTACTGACGACGCACTCTACGTATTCACTAACTACTAGGGCTACGAGTTTCGATACGAATTTCACCACCAATTCATTTTTTAGTTTTTGTTTTCACTTAAGTCTGGAAGTAAATAACATTTTAAAGATGTTTTAAAGTAGCCAAAATTCAATGTTTCGTGTTAGTCTGCCAAAATTATCCCATTGCGAAGCGTGGGCGGGTCACTAGCTAAATATAAAACAAATCATCGCCATTTAATTAAACCGAAATCCTGCTGTTTTGCATAGCAATTTATTACTCCGTTCTCAAGAGTATTGTCTCCCACCACTGATATTATCCTAAGTGCTGGCTGGTAACCAAAATCTCTTTAACGACACCAATTTCTTAAAGTTGTTTGTACTTTCTTGATGATAGAATTTTGCGAATTGCTTTTTTCTTTTTTAGAGTTCTGTGATAAAATTTAACATTATAGTTGTAAGCTTACATGACTTTTTCAGTTTGAAAAATATTTTGTAATAATTTGCTCTCAAATTGCATTTTCAACAAAACGGACGAAATAATCACGCACTGGAAATCAATAGAGTTTAACACCGTCATAATATTAAATGATAGCAACTTATACATATACGTCACACTAGTTGGGCATTGGGCATAGTTACAGGAATGGGGATGCACGTCATAATAGATCACCCACTTTTTATTTATTTTTTATGGTTCGTATCACCAAGTACAAAAACCAAAGATATTTTGCAATGTTTAAATTCAATTTTGTCTAGTTTATCACAAACGTCTACTCATTAATTAAACAACTTTGTTTCTTTACTATTATTTTGTCAACCGGCTATTGCCATGGACCATGGAATAGCGTATTATTATGTATATGTTATGTAAATTTGTTACGCATGGTCACACTCTATACTTATCACATGGCATATAAACCTACGCACATAGGCCCGAGAGCAGCGAATTTAGTAAACCAACTGTATATTTTCGAGAAGTTATCATATATTTCCAGACACTCTGACATGAATTGCCTTCATCTGGCGATCGGGAATATAATTCCCGGTTGCCCCCGGGTGGCAAGTGCACTGTTCAAAAATCTACAGAGTTGTAATAGAATTACAATGTACTAGTGGCCGCCCGCGAATCCGTTCGCGTGGAAGTCGATTTCCCGTGGGAATGAGAAGTTTTCCCGCGGTAAAACGTACCCTATATGTTATTCTGATATATAACCTACAATACTGGCTTGAAAAAAAAAAAAAAAAAAAAAAAAAAAAAAAAATACTGTAAAGTTTCATCAAAATCCGTGCAGTAGTTTTTACGTGAAAGAGTAACAAACATCCATACATCCTCACATACTCACAAACTTTCACGTTTATAATATTAGTAGGATAGTAGGATTTTGTTCGGGGGCAACTGGAAATTATATGCCCGATTGCTACCTGAAGCCAATTTATGTGGAAATATACGTTCCTAACAATAATCTGGAAGTAATTTAATCAAGAAACACAGTTTTTGGCAGGCACTTTATAAAATTTACATCCCGCTCCGCCCGCCTCAGTCCCCGGTCTGAGTTTTGCTTCACCGCGATTACTTTTACCGGAAACAAAGCGATTAAGTTGCAGTAACCGATCGATCGTGCAGGAAAATATATATTTTAATGTCAATTGTACATAACTTGATTAATCTTTACAAAATAGTGTGTTTCTAGATAGGATATTGGGCCCGATTAATAATAAACTATAAACCCTGCTATTTTTTTTGTGTTTTTTAAAACTTTAAATTTAAATTATTAATATTAAACAAATTAAAATAAAAACTCGCCTTTGTCTTAAATTATTGAAATTTATTTCGAATTGGGGAAATGTAGGTATTGTAAAAAAGTTATTACAAAATTAATTTAATTCACTCGTTGTAAAATGTATTACAGTGTTTCTTCATTTCAGTTAATGCTTTTCAACAGTGTAGTGATGTGCCATTAAAAGTATGTATATCGATAAAAAAGTAATACGACCCCTTTTTTTATAGTTATGCAACTTAACTACTGCAAGTAACAAATTAATTTAATACTTATTAGTAGGTTCATAGGAAGCCGAAGCCTTATTTTTTTAAGAATGATTATCCTACTAAACCTACGAATATTATAAACGTGAAAGTTTTTTGAGTATGTATGGATGTATGGATGTTTGTTACTTTCACGTAAAAACTACTGGACGTATTTTAATGAAACTTTACAATAATATAGGTTATACATCAAAATAACATATAGGGTACTTTTTACCGCGGAAAAACTTCTCATTCCTACGGAGTCGCGGGCGGCTACGCTACTAGTAATATATAATCATTAATTTTTGGCAAAAATGGGACCATAATTTTTTTAAACTAAGTACATGTAAAAGTTGAACATAATAACACTAAAACAGCTTAACAATCGCAATAAACTTCCGAATTGTCCCCAAAACTATCGACACTCAATTCATCGATACGAACAACACTATAAAAACTTTAACAAAGTGCTATAAAGTGTTCGATCGAGTCGAATTCGAAGCTACTGTACAACTGAGAACGATATAAAATGTTTAATTATTTCTCCTAATAGTTTTACTTCGTTTAATTTACTTTTGTTTCGCTACAGCAAATGGAAATAAAGAAAGATGGAGAACTACCTACTTACCATTGCTTTTTGAATTTTGTAATTCAAAAGCGGAGAATAGCTTAGTTTTTTTGTTTTGTTGTTTTTATTTTGTGATTTTAGGTCCTAGAGGTGTTTTTTAGTGTGTAGGGCCTTTCGAATTTCATTCTTCTTCTTCTTCTTCGTGTGATGAGTATGCACTTTGCAGCACATATTCATCTAGTGTCAGAGTTTTTGGGAACCGCCTTGTTAGGGCCTCTGACGTGGTTCCCGTAGGGTAGTGGCCACCCTACTGTCAGTATTTTTCAAGCCGCCTGTCTACTAGGCACCTGACTTGGCTTGATGAGTACGAGGTGGAAAAGTACCCGGGACCAACGGCTTAACGTGCCTTCCGAAGCACGGAGAAACTCGGGATGTAATGCCACTAGCGGTCACCCATCCTTGGACTGACCGCGGCCGGCGTTGCTTAACCTCGACTATCGAGTAGATAGACGAGATCGCAACGGGCCACCGAGCTCCTCGTTTTCCTCGAATTTCATTTACGTATGTATACGGTTGAATAGAATTTAATTAAGTTTTTTGTTCGATTTACGGTCGAAATGAAGCTTTGTTTAAAATAATCCAGGGTGAATTCGTTTATCAATATTTATATATTATGTAGGTAGCCTATTCGTTCTTTATAGACTTATGGAAAAGATTGTATAAAAAGTATATTATACTTATTGTGAGGGTGATAAAAGTTAAATTTTATACTGGGTGTAAAAGAACTGCTTCCGAAAACAAAAAACTGGGCATTGCTGGAGGGGTACTGTTTTGAGCAAAACGTTTTAGTTACTAGTTACTGAGGCTCAAGAATACATGGTTTCAGGCTTCGGAAGTGGTCTTTTTACACCCGCTATATTAACCTTAACGGATAATCCACAAAAAGACGGGGAACAAACCTTCTTTAACGTATCTATCTATTGCGTATAAAACGCCCACGCTTCACAATTGTGTATTTCTGTTTGACTCTTTCACGAAACATTGGATTTCTGCTAACTTTAAGGTCCCGTAGATTAAAAATCTATATCACATTTACTAATAACTACGACTTGCGCAAATAATATATATAATATCCGAGAACAAAGGTACCTAAAACATAATAAATCTATCTCATACAATAGAAAATATATTAACCTCTATACGTACGTTTCACCTTTATGCCGACGAAATATAGGGTTCAAAGAGGTTTTCGAAAAAGGTCTCATGTAGGTAATGATATAAGCTTGTGAAAAATGTTCTCGAATATTCGATAAAGTTATTGAACATGTCTTATTTAGATTTGGTGTATTCTTCCAGGCTAAAACTTAAGGGTTTCGGGACTTAAGCACTATATTTACGCCTTAGAGAGGTGCCATACGGGCGTTGCCGCTTCGAGACGCCGAGACGTCCGCTCACGCACGTTCCGTTGCCTCACGCTGTTTTAACGCACGTGTCGCTTAGGTTAAAATTTAAATGTAAAACTACGTAGCTTTATCGCTCAGTCGACGGAGCGTCAACGCAACGCAGCGGCAACGCCCGTGTGGCAGCACTCTTACGGTAACACCCATTGTTGAATGATTTTTCTCGTGGAAATCAGCGTCAATAACCTTTAAAGCGTTAAATAATTCTTGTTAATTTTCGTGATTGAATAACATCTATACAAACTTTCATAGTATACTAGTGGAATGAGAAGTTTTTCCGCGGTAAAAAGTACCCTATATGTTATTCTGATGTATAACCTATATTATTGTAAAGTTTCATCAAAATCCATCCAGTAGTTTTTACGTGAAAGAGTAACAAACATCCATCCATACATCCTACTCACAAACTTTCACGTTTATAATATTAGTAGGATTATAGTATGATTAGAAACAGAACGTTAACGTCATTTAGATAGTTCATTTTTCTAGTTATACGTAGAGGGTATAGACTCGTGCAGAACTGACCTACACTCTTGTCATCAACTCTACATGCTGATCATGTTCGGTCTCCGTGTTATTCTAATTAAGAACAGAATGACTGCGTATATTACTACTTATATAATTCCTTCGACTAACCAGAGCAACCCTTGCCATTTCAGCAAATAACACCAATTTAAATAATCAAAAGTTTCACCTCACCAAGTTTATTAAATGAAGTTAAAACTTACAAGATGAAAATCATCAAATTTATGATCTTCATTCTCTTAACCCAGTCAAAAATATATTCCTATAATGAACCAACTTCTTTGCCAAAACTGAAAGTCTTATTATAAATCATCACAGAAAGCACAGAAGGCGAAAAGAAGACTTATTGCTGAAGTTATTAGGTTCATATTTCAACAACGTGGTTCGGTTATATTGAAAATGTAGAACTCGTCTTATTAGATACAAGCGACCCGCCCAGGCTTCGCAATGGCGTAATTTTGGGCGACTTGCTCACGAAATATTGAATTTTGGCTAACTTAAAAAAACTTTTTCAAATTGTTCTTTATTTACAAATTTAAATGAATAAATTCCCTAAAAGATGGCGGAAACCGCATTAAAATCTGTTTTGTGGTTTAAGAGGAGTTAGCAGCCAAACATACAAACAGACACAAATAGCGACTTGGATTTATACTATGAAATGATAATGTTCTCTTTGTCTTCAACAGAGTAGATGCTGTTAATTTTACATTTGTTAGTTGAAAAAATATATATAAAGAAAAATCTATAACGTGATTCTTAGTGGCTTTTGACCGATGGTCTGAATTAAATGAATAGTACAAAAAAGGAATGTACTTAGACGAAAACAGTATTAGGGTTTTAGGTAAATCAGAAATAATTAAATTACGTCAGAAGCTATATAAAAAGGCCTTTTTGTCAAAAACTAGCCATACATTTTGTATCTTGGATATTAAACATAGATACAAAGTGTTAATAAATGTAAAGATCTAACTCTACATTTTCATACTGACTATTTTTATTTATACTATTCTCACGTTAACTTTTTATTACGGCATAAAAGATGGAAACTATACGACTTAAGGTACAGGAACCTCGTATGCGTAAACAATTCATTTCTCCTACTATCACTTTGTATTCCATGTATTACATAATTTATAGTTCCGTGATCATGCACTTAACATTTTCTCACGCAATCACCGACAAAAAGTGATATAGTCGCATTATGTCGTTTTATGCGTTTTATGCGTTCTTGTATCACTTCCGAAAGGGTTACAACATGCATAGCTTGTTATAAGTAATGATCCAGTAAATACTTCTTTATTGAAGACCTTCGTTTTGTTCCGAGTTCTTACATTTAATTTCACATTAAAATATACGCATGAATTTGGAGCGATACCGCGTGTACATCTTTAAAGTGCATTTATTTTTATCCTGCTATTTCTATATCATGAACCTATCAAATCCTACTAATATTACAAACGTGAAAATTTGTGAGTATGGATGGATGGATCTATGGATGTTTGTTACGATTTCACGTAAAAACTACTGGACGGATTTAGATGAAACTTTATAGTAATATAGGTTATACATCAGAATAACATATAGGTTACTTTTTACTGCGGGAAAACTTCTCATCCCCACGGGAAACCGACTTCCACGCGAACGGAGTCGCGGGCGGCCACTAGTTATTTATAAGTCTAGCAAGACTATCGCAAAAAAACATAGTTAAAAGGCAGACCAAAAGTGGTTGCAAAACACACGCACAATGGGAAATCATAATGTAGCATTATGAACTAAGTGGGTAACCGTCACGCACACTTGATAAAGTTGATATCAAGTTGACAAGTTTGATTACTGAGTGTCTTTGCAGTGTCGCTCTACTAATTTAGACGGGCAAATAAAATTAAACCTCAACTATCATTTATTTATTTCTTTCTCTAGACTAACACACCAACGGAGTGGCCCTTAACAAAGCAAAGCTTGTTCTATAGGTACCACACAATGGACTAGGGGAGAACCTAGTTACATTCAGATTTTTGGATATTTATAGGAACCTACTTTAAGATAAAGTAAGTTTTTTGAAACTTACTGTGCTTGCTCAACACTAATCTAAATATTTTTTTATTAAGAACTAAATTAAAATGTACCTATTCACACCGTTACTTCACTCGCATACCAATCACATAACCCTAATAAAAGTAAATTTGGTCCCTCCCCAAAAACATAGGTTTCTACGTAAAAGAATTTTTTAAAATCCGTTCAGTATTTCCAGATTCCCCGAACATACAAACCTCACCTCTTCATGACATAAGAAATCATTCACTCACTCACTCGTTCATTCGTTCAATCTGGGTCACCCTGTTGACATTGTGTTTGAAAGCGTTAAAACGGGGGTAGTTATAGAGGGCGGAGTCAAGGACAAGAGGGCATAAAACCTCTGTGATAGGGCTGAGATGTCTGGGCTTAAGATGGTGGGAGAGTATCGCTTTTGTTAAAGACCTAAATATAGGGTCAGCTAAAATTTAGAATGAATAGTCTGATACCCGAGTCCTGAAAGGCTGAGTAATCTAATTATAATCTGCGTAAAATTAAGCTACTTTAGAATTAATGGTGTAATAACAATATTTATAATTTACGTTTTAAAAATATAATACAATATAAAAAACCATATAATAATCAAATATAAATAAATACAATTTTTTTTTTCATATAAAAGGAGCGCTCAGCTAACTATATGAAAAAATACCTTTTATTTTCTTCGTTTAAGATGCGTCTACGCTTGAATTTTAAGCTTCGTAGCAGTATCTACGGCGTAGTTCGTAGAAGGACATTCAAAATAGTATACCCAAAAAAATACATTGTACTAAGTTTTTTAATTTTTTTATTTTATGAGATGTCTTATTAAAGGACACTTTCTTTCAATCAAACACTATCCTACTCAAGTTTTTTTAAAACTTTCTCTTTCCTTATTTCAACAAATAGTCCAACTAAAAGTATAATACCGCATATTTTGAACTACTAGCATAGTTTGTAACCTCGTTCGAACAGTCGCTCTCATTTTCCATCTGTTCCCGCTAAGACAGGAGGACTACATATTTCATTCTGACAACTATGAAGCGGGGATTCCCCCGCGACTGCAGTTTACAAGTAGGGATGTGAAACGTTATCGATTTGCTGATCGATTGTTTGTATATTGTTTTTTTTTTGTAATTACCGAAAGAACATTTATACATTTTTAATTAAAAGCTTTGCGCATTTATTCATCGTCTTTTTTTACCCATCAATATTTTATTTATTTACGTTTACAGTTTTTCCTTGACAATAGACAACATGCCCTTTTCTTAATTTAAAAAAAATGATTTTAATAAAGTCGATTTTTATCCTACTAGTGATTATTAGATTTACGTGATCATTATAACTTGAAATTAAACTAATTTCAACGGATTATTACACCTTCATAAAATTTATTTTTGATTTTTCGGTAGACTCTACACGTAATAATCCGTTAAAATGATTTTTGCCTTTGTTTTATTATTAAACTAGCGACCCGCCCACGCTTCGCAATGGTGTAATTTTGCGCGACTTGTTCCCGTTAATTTGAATTTTAGCTAATTTAAAATAACTTTATCAGAATTTTCTTTATTTACAAATTTAAATGAGTGAATATCCTAAAAGATGGCGAAACCCGCATCAAAATCCATTACGTAGTTTAGGAGGAGATAGCGGCCAAACATACAAACAGACAGAATTAGCGACTTAGATTAATACTATGTAATGATTCTAAAATTTCCCATCCCTATCCACAAGTTACCCTGACGCGGCTTCGTTTGCGCGCCGGTCAATCGGACCAGCCGTCGATAAAGGAATTAATTGGAACAGTCATTAGTACGGTTCAACGCTGGATGTTCTTGTGCTTTGTGTTATAAAAACAAGTTGATTTTATAGTAATAACATATGTTGACTTTATGAAATTCAGAATGTAAGGAAAACCATCAGATAATTTAAGATAAAAAGTCTACGACATTGCTCTAACTGGGCAGATCGTATTGACTTATGTAAAAAACAACTTACTAGCGTTTAAGCTAAGAAGACATATAAAAGTAATGGGTAAAACTTAAGTCGTTTAACTATTAAAATTATTTTAAGATCCCTATAACAACCTAAAAACTTATCGTTCTACAAATCTTTTTCTATAAAAATGACCGTAGCTAGTATAGTCATTCTTTTAGATAAAATGTAAATGTAGACAGCTTAATTTTAATTAATGAAAGACCGTTGTAACCTGCATATTCATTAACACGCCAAAAAATACAAAACTCCGTCCCCATTTGTTATTTTATAATAAAATTATTTTCGTTAGCTGCTTGCCCTGTAAGCGAGTGTTGCCAACCATTATGTACATTTCCTCGATTTTCCGCACATCTGCATCACAAAAACCTCGGAAAACCGCTCAGTTGGCAACATTCGCGCGTAGACACTTTTAAATTAAATTTAAAATACGTTCTTTGTTACAAAAATATGGAATTGCATTAAAGTTTCACGTCGCGATTTTAAAGCTTTTTTATTGTCCTCGTAAATTCGGGGTTTTGGGAAGAAAAATGATATTGCTCGGTTTAATAATAAAAAGCACCGGTGTAGGTATATTATAAGGCTGTATTTTGTAAAGCAAGTTTCACCAGAAATCCGAAATTTTCAGTATTATGTCATTCTTTATTATCAATTCAAATTTTAATACTATTATATCTTCGCTATTATTAAATTTATGACGTATTATTTGATTAACCTTTGCACACGTCTGATATAAAAAGCTCTCATACCGTCAAGCTGTATTAAGTTTAAACTAAGTATTAAAAATATTTGCATCTGATAAAAATTCTGCAATGGTTTAAAAAACCTCTTGTTTAAAACTAAGCTTTCAACTCTATTTAAAAAAAAACTACCATAATTTTAACTGCGGAACTTTTTCCAGCCAGTAACATAATTTAAAACAATAATACAAGAACAAGTCCCATTAGAAAACTGACGTTCGCGAACAATTCAAATTTGAATACAGAACTTGGCACGGCCCCGGCCGCCATTACGACTGCAATAACTATACTGCAAAGTGACGTTGAGGTTTTATTTGGCGGGAAAAATGGGTTCTTAGCAGTGACTTAGGAAACTTATAGACATGGCTTATAAACCAAATAACCTTATAATAATAAAGGCTTACTTATTTTTTATTAGCTAAATGGCAGATGGATGAAGGTTTCTTTGTGAAACTCATTCGAAAATTATCTAGTTATTGTGTTTTTTATAAGTGTGGGCATTTCTACTCATTCTTTTTTATTGTGATTTAAATTACGCCGCTTAAGCCCAGTTTATAATCTTACCCACCTTCTCGTTAACGCATTCGAAACATTTATTAGTACTTAAGTAAGTTATTAAAGCTGGGCTGTCATATTATTAATTTAGGGTTTTTTGTCATCGAAATATCTTAACAAGCTCAGGGAACACTAAAGTAGCACCTATCAGTCAACCAAAGAACTGAATTTCCAGTACGTTTTCAAAAACTTTTCGCCTACCTAATTTAAACTGAACAAGGCCTCACCAAACTTACGGCAATGATAACAACAGTTCCAAACAATGAAAAAGTGCAATCAAAGTCTAACAAAGCAGCTGTACTATTTATATACAACGGCAAGCCATCTAAAACTCGTCCAATATCGAGCGGAACGGCAATTTCAATTTATCAGGAACTCGACCGTCTATCGTATTTCTAGCGGAATTGGCAACACTGCGTTGACAGCTTGCAAAAAACGCAGCAATCTGTCGGTGCATAGTGCATACCGTCCTCGA
Source organism: Emmelina monodactyla (assembly GCA_916618145.1). NCBI lineage: Eukaryota > Metazoa > Arthropoda > Insecta > Lepidoptera > Pterophoridae > Emmelina > Emmelina monodactyla. The sequence goes on along the minus strand of OU745323.1, from coordinate 700,061 downwards.
CATGTAGTCAAACAAAATTCTTTGAGTTTTTGAAGATGCTACCTGAACGAAGGCGTTCCTAGTTTTCTCGTAAAGTTGAAATTAAAGGTTTTCGTTATTTTATTCTAAAAGAATATGAAATTTAAATGATAAATAATTTGTAATTCTTTAATAGAAGATGATGCTGGTGCAGAACCATACTATTCAACACACGAAAGAATAAGCGAAAGATTTTTACTTCCTTAGAATAATATAGGTACTGTATTTCAAACATTTTATAGCTCCTACGCTGGGAGTTAAAGTCCCTAGTTTTTTATTGATTAATAATTTCAAAAAACAGTCATCAAATTTCTTAAACTCTGATAGAACATTTAAACCTTCATTCCTTCAAAACCAGGTCATGCAATATCTGGACATAACCGGTTCAATCCGGGTCAGTCCGCTTTAATCCAGAAAGCTTGATGCACCGCGCCTCGGCCCAGTAAGTATGTAACAGCTTTTAGCAACGGCAGACCCGGATTACATTACACGGCTTTGCCTTTCTCGAAAAAAAAAACAAAATTGTAGAGTGCATCTGTATTCTATTTTTTGATTTTTTGCGGTTTAATATTTTTAGTGTTGCTAGAGGCGAAAAAAGGTGGTGAGTAAAGAAGGTTTTATTACATTTCGCTGTCAGAGGAAAATGTTGAATTGGGTTAGAATGAGTTTTCTGTTGGAGGATAGAATAACATGTTATTTCAGCTCACGGACGAGCTGCAAAATACATTACTCTATTGTCTTCTGTGTAAAGTTGTAATACTGTTATTCATCTTTTTTTTTATAAAAAAAAACTTAATGGGTACGAACTCGCCATCTTTGTTAAGTGATAAATTAGTCTTACCCGGGTTTCGAACCCGAGACCACTGTGCGTTTTTAACACACCGGCACGGCTGACTGCTGCGAAAATTTTTAACGAAATTTGAAAAGAAAATAACATGCAAAAACGTTTCTTAATACTTCAACTAAAAAGAAACCACAAACGTCACAAATCACCAACGTTTATCAAATCCGAACAGACCTTTTAAGATCCCAAGTTTATTTTTATCTCTCGATCCTAAAACCCAACGTTTATCACTCCAAATTCCAATAACTCTTATCGGAACCCATCGCAATTTTGCAGGCAATATAACCGGTTATAGGCAGATATATCCAGTTCTTAACTGGCCGGATATCTGAGGCAATGACCCGGTTAATAAGCTTTTGAGTGCAAGCGGTTTGAACCGGTTTGCATCTGGAATAATCCGGATTCTTTGGAGATGGTCCAAAGAGGGGGATTGGGGTAAATTATCATAGTTGACTGTATTTGTCGCGACCTAGCTAGTAAGGATAACTATATTTTTGAGTTTATCTTGTAAAACTTTAGCCTATTGATCTTTTAGCTATAGATACCAATTACTCCTACTGCACAAATCTTTAAAAAAATAAACAGTTTTTTTATTAAGGTTATTTTCAATAAATACTTTAAAGTTTTAATATCATTATAATCAGATTTCAGTCGTAAAATATAACATCCACGCATATTGTTATGAAAAGTTTGTGTCGGTGAATAGCACTTGGAAATCTTATTCGTTGTAGCAAACACTACCTAACGAAGCAAGCATTTTAATGATATATTTTTTTAATATTTTGAATTTTCTTATATATCGTTTTTTTGACAACAAGCAGTTCAATTCCACAAACAAAAAAACCCACCAACGTAGATTTAGTATTTAAAATTACAAAACCAAACTCACATCTCAATATTTCTTTATTCCCAATAAAATTTCAGTCCATTGTATCTGTATTCTAGACAAAGACTTTACCTCCAGTGCTGAGGTCTCCCATGCGTGCAGTACAGTATAGATGGTTAGTCGAACGAGTAATGCTCAGTGTTGCCAATATAAAATATGGATGGTTTTTAAAGAAAAATGTTTTGTTGTTCGGTTTTTGGAAAACATTATTTTGTTATTTGGATATTTTTGATTGATTTAATTGAGTTAAGAATTAAATTTAGCATGTTAAATTTAAGAATCAATTCTTTATAGTAAGAAAATGGGAAAATAATCTGTTTAAACTACTTCAGTTTTATACAATAAATTAATGCAGTTAACACGATTTCCCCACCAATAATCTTACTAACAATAATCGTATTTTCTTTTTCAAACAATGATCCATAATAAAACAATAAACAAAAACAGAACACAGTTGATTAAAATTCCCAAGTCTTGCTTTGCATCTCTAGTAACATATACATACGTACGCCCGTGATAGATACCGCTTGCAACCGGCTGGGATCCAGTTTTAGCCGGTCTAAACTAGATTTATAACCGGATTTTGCTGCGTTGCTATTTGTTTGCTGTTTTATGGTAAACTTCAGCTTACGAATACAGCTCATGGTATAGACATACGTTTTGATCTACATAGTTTAAATTTAAGTTATGTTTTGCACATATTTGTTTATGATACCTATTTCTTTATATATTTTTTCCCATACAGTGTTTTAGTAAAAAATAAAGTTAACGCTTTCGATTTACTTACAATCCCTAATTATTGTTAATGAAACAACAGCTTCTAACTAGATAATAAATAAACATGTTCTCTGTTAACACAAGACAATAATTAACTTAACGTGACTGAAAGCCTTCGATTATCTTACATGTCTAACATGTGTTGCAGCGGTATATATACCGGAATGCTAAGCGGATGGTTCCGGGTTTGATCCCCTGGTCGTGCCAATTTCGTAAAAATGGTTTTTCGATATTGGCTCGTGTCTTGCTGTAACTAGGTTCTCCCCTAGTCCATTTTGTGGTGCCTATAACACAAGTGCTTACTGCAACTTACTTTAGGGCCACATAATTGGTGTGTCAGGCTGGAGATTTATTGTTAGACTTTATCTCAACTTCTGTTAGTTATTAAAATGTTAAATAAAGTGGAAAAATTAGAACTGTACAAGAACTATCACTTAAATCGGCGTGGATAGAGTAACTCGTGTCACCGAGACCGAACATGTAAAGTGTGGAGAGTCAACACCAAGAGCGGAGCTTTAGCTGCGTTGGTAACTCAATCAATTAATCCTAACTCACGTACTTGGAATATTATAAGTACAAGTACATCCTACTAATATTATAAATGTGAAAGTTTGTGAGTATGTGAGTGTGTATGCATGTATGGATGTTTGTTACTCTTCCAACGTAAAAACTACTCGATGGATTTGGATGAAACTTTGCAGTAATATAGGTTATACATCAGAATAACACATAGGGTACTTTTTCCCGGGAACACTTCTTATTTCCACGGGAAACCGACTTCCACGAGAACGGAGTCGCGGGCGGCCACTAGTACAACTCTATGTAAGCTAAACTATTTTTAAAACCTTCTACATCCTATAACAATCGAATGTGTTTCATATAATATCTTTATTTTATTGTTTTTCCAAGAAAAGTTTTCTATACAGCCCATTATTTCGAAATCATTTTCTATTTTTATCCGAAAGCCTTAGAAGTTGTACCGGAAGTTGCACAAGAAAGCTGAGATAGATTCGGATATGGAATATAATGTATATCCGGTTGTAAATCGGGTTCCGGTTTTGTAGCAAGAAACGATTGGGAAAATCGAAGCGATCTCTAAAATGGTTTGTATTTTTCCGTAAAATGGTTTTTAAAAAAATATACTTAACTAGTTTGGGTATATAATAAACTCATTCACCCTAGCTTTGGCTTTGCTCTCGAGAAAACAAAAATCTAGCAATCTTGTAGCCGTAGAAAACTTTTGTCTTTGGTAAATCCAAAGCATTAATTCAACCAGCGCAACTTCTAATTATTTTATTTACCCGCACGCGTTAAATTCGGAGTAAAACTCCTTTCCCTGTACTTTGTTATTATACATGTAAACCTTCCTCTTGAATCACTCCATCTATTAAAAAAACCGCATCACGATCCGTTGCGTATTATTAAAGATTTACGAATACATTGGGACATAGGGACAGAGAAAGCGACTTTGTTTTATACTATGTAGTGATTTCGTTGCCCAGAAAATTCGCATTTCATTTAAAATCTCCTTCATAAGTAATCAACAGTAATTAATTCGCCCCACATCATCCATCAAGGTTTAATATGTTCTGAAGAACACACACACCCGTGAAAGGCGTCGCGACCCGGGTATAATCCATACATATAATTACATACATACATACATATATCGTCACACCTATCTCCCGTTGAGGTAGGCTGAGACAAACGGTTCGTCAAATGCTGTAGTCCAAACACACCTGTTTTGATACACACACATCAATCTATTAATAGATATTGGTCAGTTACAGGTACTTACTTTTAATTTTAACCGTCTTGTGACCTTACGTTTTTATCTTGTCTTGGTGTAGTTGTATGCCTTGTTTTTGTATATTTGGTAATGGACAAAAGAGTGCCGAGTTTCTTTCCGACAGCTTTTTTCTCTCGGCCTACTAATGATAATCTGATGATCGATATTTTGACTTTCATCGAATGTAATTAAGTTACTTAATGATGAAATAAATGATTTTTATTTTTTATTTATTTATTTAATTTGGATTTTTTAAATTTCATGAGGACATAAGTCCTCCCAGGCCATATATTCTCACTCGGTTTATTTCTTTAGTCCATTCTTTCTAAGTGGCCAAACCATCGATTTTTTTTTAGTTGTCACAATATCTTCTTTCATTAATTCCACATCTTTAAAGGATCTCTCTTTTTCTCACTTCAAGCTCTCATTTTCTCTAAATACCCGGATATAATACTCGGTGTAAAAACCCGGGTGTAAATATGCCGATGTAACCCTCGGCGTAAGGATGCTGGTTTAACCCTGGGTAATAAGTACCCGGGTGTAAGTACTTGGGTGTTCCCTGATGGTTACAAGTAAACCCGAATAATCACCGATTCTAGGGTTGAAAATATACTACAAATGTAGCCGGCTTTGTTTTTTTTAGGGACACAAAGGCAGTTAACTTTTACGGTTTGAATCTAAATGTTTTTAAAAAATCATAAATATAAAAAGAAGCGTTGTAAAAACAAAAAGCATTTTCCGACTTTTTACTATAGTAAGAATATTGAGACTGGCCATTTGAGGTACTTTTAACAAAATTAAAAAAAAGGTGTTATTTGGCCAATATTATAATGTTACGATATAACTTTATTAATCTGTTTATTACTATAGTACCTTCTGTTCTAAGATCATACTAATATTATAAACGTGAAAGTTTGTGATTATGTATGGATGTATGGATGTTTGTTACTCTTTTACGTAAAAACTACTGGACGGATTTGGATGAAACTTTACAGTAATATAGATTAAACATTAGTATAACACATCGGGCACTTTTTACCGCAGGAAAACTACTCATTCCCACGAGAAACCGACTTCCACGCGAACGGAGTCGCGGGCCACTATTAAAATATATTTCCTTTATAAATATGTACGAATTTGTCAAAGCTCCTTAACTATTTATTTCTTACATTTATGCTAATATTGCAATCATAGCACTGGCAACCCTGCCCGGTTCTGGGTACAGTATAACAAATTACTGTAAAGGTACTGCTTTGTTGTGGCCCAAATTATATTTTCATTTAGCGAGGCGCCGTAATCTGCGACCCATTGGGAGGGTAGCTTAGGGATGTTCAAACAAGTATACGTTTTTGTTTTAATCAATTGCATAGTATTTCTTATTATTTAGTGTTAACATTACTTTGATAGTGGCAACCTTTTTTTTAACCTACATAAAAAAAGAGATACCAGTCGGAAGTCTTTTTATTCTGTGAAACGAACTAACAAAGGCAAAACATGACTATGCTAATACTGGATTTTAAACCGTATTTATTACTTAGGGGGGATATAAAGTGTTTCTTTTATCACTATTATATACTTTTGACCTAGTCTCTTATCCTTTTTTCAATAAATGGCAAACTGCCATTTTACTTCTAGGTAGGCACTTATTACATCAATTGGTTTTATAAAACAATTAATTAATCGATTTTATTTATCTAATTTCCCATCCCTATCTACTCGTATCGCTGGTTGCGCACTCTGTGGCGGACCCAAAATGGCGTCGGTTTGTCATATCATTAATTTCCATGTGCAAGTAGCAGACCCGGAGCAATTCTCTCAATGAAGTTATTGGGGATTATTTATGATCGAAATGCTGACAGAATTTGTACACGCGGTTTAATTAGTTAAGGTTTGAGGAATTGGGAAGGTTTGGAAAATTGTTTGTTAGGTTTGTTATCAGAAGTGGGATTTAAAGTCTAAAGAATCTAGTTTTGAGGTTATAGAAGGAATAAGCATTATTATCACTTTAATAAAATTCCCTGGGCAAATACCATGTTTGTAAAATCTGGCTCGAAGCGAAGAATCTTTACGCTTCGCATCTGCTTAACTGTTATAGCCTACTTCTATGCAATATAACTTTCATAGCTCCTTTTCCTTTAAGTTGGCACTTTACATGTGCTTTTCATAGAATATCCTTGCATGAGAATGCTGAAGAGTTATTAACTTAAATAACTAGGTAAATAAGAGTAAGCCTCTGAATATGCAGGGTTGAAGTTCTGAAACTTTAAAAGAAAAGCCCCTGGTTCTATATTGTCCTGTGTAAATTAATATCGCTGTCATTTTTACAACGTTCGTAAAACCTATTAACGAAACCTTAGTGCCATACGCAGACACCACTTGGCACGTTAAAAGTTACGGAATTCAGAACCCGGAACAGAATCCCTAATTTTTCACGATAATTGACAACATAACTACAATTCTAAACAACTATTTATATCCTGTCAACCAAGCTCAAGTAGACAGCTATATTCGAATCCAACCTGTATAAAACAACATTACAAGTTATAATGAAGTTGTGTTGAGTTCATCGGATAGACGGAATGCTCGAGTCCTACTGGAATCTGAAGTAATATAGGCAATTTTATTCTGATTTCATATACATAATGAAGGGTTAAAATGAAGAATTGTCTTTTTATACGGTGACAAATACTTTTGAAAGAGTTTGGTATGTGGCTCTAAGTAGGTTAGTAGTAGATTTTCGACCCTGAAACATTTAGCAAATTTTATAGAAACTGTCAAGAGCTTTTAGACCGTGATTACAAATTTATATTAATATAAATGTTGCCAGGCTTATTGTTTTAGAATACCTACATACCTACTCGTAGATCATATTTGTTAAAAGTAAAGGCTTTGTAGCAAGAATCTTTAAAACTAAACTAAATTAAATGTAACATTTCAACCGAGACATTTTGCTCCCAAAGGAATAAAAAGGAGGTGTTTGTCAGAACAAGTTACACGGATAAGTCAGTGGAACTGAGTAGAACAAATGTTTTACTTTATAAGGTAAGAGTTTAAAATACATTTTTTTCAAATGTATTACTTTATGTTCCCATATTTATTCCCATTTAAGAATAGAAGAAGGATTTTTATCAAGGAATGCAGAGTGAGTTGTAACACCCATAAGAAATTTACTGCTGAACCCAGCTAAGAATAAGTTAATATAATGCCTTGTAAAACCTGTGCCTTGTCAGTAAAAAAACGAACCGAATAAAGCTATCATATTAAACGATATATAATTTGAGATTCATGACAAATTTCGTGAATAATGTGTAGGTAGAGTATTAATTCCGCTATCATGAATCATGTCATGAGAATGTAATGTCAATGACTGTAACAGTAGAACAATGAAGCTTTAATTACAGCTTACATTCACTGTTAATTGAAAACTGTAAAGGTTACCTTGGTAATAAGCTTATTTTCAGGTATTTAAAAACTAAACTGATTAAAGTTCGGGGTTCAATGCCATTTTCACCAGTTTTAAACTTTCTTTACGATACGACTGAATAGTTGTTCATGATCACATTAAACGCCGTAAAAGAACTATCTATTAACGAGTATCATTGCTTCTTTAACCTTCTATTTTCCCCCAATTTCCAGCCCAAGAATTCCTCCACTCTGCCTTAACCAGTCATTAATTCCTTACGCATGCTACAACAATAACGCCACCGTGACATTTTGCCTGCATGTTTATTCCGCGTTATTAATCCCCGTATTGTCCGGCGCAAGACAGCCCGGATTGATGATGTTGGATCGCTGCCAGACGGAACTGCAGTCTACCAGGCCTGCTATGTACCATGTCGAGTTACATGGCTAACGATGTACATGTGGGGGGAAACAGAGTAGGGGAAGTGGCAGAGGATATTACCAGTTGTTGCGCACTGGAGGTTTTTGAAATGATAAGAAGAAGTCGACTTGATATCAACTGGTCTACTTGATGGAAAGTTACTATTTATGTGAATAGATTTGCCAACTAGTCTTCTTGATAGTAAGTTAATATTTGTGTGAATATTATTATGCTAGGCCAGGAGGAAAGCTACTCTTTGTTTAAGCTACCCTAATACTTGAAGATCAGTTAATGGTCTGCCAATATACTGGCAGAGTTGAGAGCAAGGTTTTCTCTTTGCTCATGTAGGGCACAAGACCTGCTAGAGTTGGTAAGAATACGTTTGCGATCACAATCCTCTTTTAATAAATGAGTGTAAGGTGCACCGTGTGGTTTCAATCGGTGCAAGCCGGATATAACTAGTAGTACCTTATAAGAGCGTGCAAGAGGGGATGTTTTCACGAAAAACAGTGAAAAAGCCGCCTTATGTTTACGTTTGAAAAATATTCATACGAAACTAGCCGAATTGGCCACGCGGTTTTTGTTATAATATTATATTTTGCAATAAAATAATATTGCAACTATAAATTGAGATATACGCTATTCTATCTTTTAAGTTGGATCAAACTGCACACGGTGTTCAAATTTGATTTTAATCGGTGACAACGTGACACGAAATTTATCTATACTAATATTATAAAGCTGAAGAGTTTGTTTGTTTGTTTGTTTGTTTGAACGCGCTAACCTCAGGAACTACTGGTTCGAATTTAAAAATTCTTTTTGTGTTGAGAAGACCATTTATCGAGGCAGGCTTTAGGCTATATAACATCACGCTGCAACTATAAGGAGCGAAGAAATAATGGAAAATGTGAAAAAAACGGGGAAAATTATTCATCTTTGAGGGCTTCCGTTGCGTGCGCTGCGAAAACGGTTCTAGAAACCAAAAATATATGTATGAAAGAATTAAGGGAACTTTTTACCGCGGGAAAACTTCGCATTCCCACGGGAAACCGACTTCTACGCGAACGGAGTCGCGAGCGGGCACTAGTTTAAGATATGCTGCAAAACGTCTATGCCTTTAGATTTGTCTTCGTGCCGTACATACGAGTATGTGTATAAAGTCAGTAAAATCCTGATAAGCTAATAAGGTAAGGTTATCAACAAAATTCACCCACGTGTAAATATATTAAATAAGTAAGGTCTACATAAAGCTATTAAGCTTTTGGCAATAATCCAAGCCTCAATTATTCAGTAAAATGGCGTATATTTTGAATTCATCACACCACCCGAATGTGCGGTCGATATCCGGTTCATTAAGCCCATGTTAATTTGAAATGAGAATGTAATTGGTTTTCATAATAATTGATTTATGAGCTGCCTGTATTTTGGTACTCAATTAAAAAGGCATATTGGTTATTTTCTTTCTAGTGCGAGATACGCAAGTCCAAACTGAATTATCATTTTACGTGGAGGTTTTGAGATTGGTTTTTAATCCGGTGAAAAATAGGAATTATATTAAACATACTTATTATTTTTAGTACCGAACAACCACATGTTTATGAATGTGGATTTTCTAACATAATTTGCTCACTTTAAATGCGTGATTACAGCGAACATAATAAATAACAAAACTATAGGTATTCAAATGAGTGCATGTTAGTCTAGTGGCGAACTATTAATACTGAAGTTTCCGGGTTCGATTCCCACCGGGAAAACTACCAATTTGGTAGTTTCCTTACGTATTTATTTATCAGACATTGATTTATAATGCTTTAAGTGTTTACTTCGATAAAAATATTTCATTCAACTATTTGAATTGTTAACAGAACTGAAAATGCTCTCAACAGCGATAGTACATAAAAATCATTGACGAGGCCCTGTCGAAAGTATTTGAGCGATTTATGGCAAAAATAACCTTTTCTCAGTGTTATCAGTAAAATAGAGTGTTACACAGGCGTCCCACGTAACGTATAACCAAGGAACGGGGTCTCTGGGGGGTATTTCTGAATTGGATTGACTTTGATGCCTATCACTACTTTTTCAAGGCGTTTCTACACAGCATTTTTTAGAGCGGTAGAGTCTAGCTGTAGGCTCTGTCTGCAGAGATAACTGGGCTGACTCGACCGGTGAAATACCACCGTCCGTCGCACAGAAGTAGGGACGATGTTCCTGCGTTTCGTTCGGTGAGTGCGATATCCGGTGCCCAACTTTATTTTTTTAATAATAACAGCCTATTTTCTGTTTTGCAAGTTAGGCACAGGCCTCCTACTCGGATAGCGAAAGGGACATAGCCGTTATATACCACGCTCTGGCTCAGTGACATTCATACGAGTATATTCCGCCTAAATTACGTTTTTTATGTCGACAAAACAATAAGACAATTAATAAACACATTAGTGTTAACATAACCCACAGTGTTGCGGGTAGTCATGGGCGGCAGTGATCACTGGCCATCAGGTGACCCGTATGCTCGTTTGCTACCTATATTATAAAATAAAAAAACTATCTCTAGTAGCCCCTAGATAATAATATATTTTATAAATTACGGAAATATTTTCTTTGTAAGCATTTTTCTAAATGCTTATAAAGTCTATTGTCGTAACCTACCTGAAATATCGCCAGGAATTTTGGCCAAAAATGTATTTCTCTAGGAAATATTAAATAAGAGGAAAGTTTGTCGTTATACAATGCGGTAAATATTTCATATTGTTAGGACTCCACTTGTTCCAAAACATTTATTTTATTTAGCTTAATAAATGATGTAGTTTCTGCCATTGAGAAATATTTTATTTAATCGTTACTTATAAAAAATCTCTAAAAATACTGTACAAAGTTATACCTAATTGATATTTGACCTTCCTTTTTTTAAGTTATACCTAAGCGTTCTGATCTCCAAAATAGTGGTTAATTTGGTAAGTTTACTATTTTTTAAGTAGTGTATACCCAAAATGTTATTTCCCAATTTAGAAACCAACGCTTAACCCCATGTCTTATACTATTGCGTCATATATTAAAAATGTTATATAAAAGATTTATTAATATTTAGGTATAACTTCAACTCTCTAAACATTATATTCAGGTACCTACAGTTCTCTTAATTTAATATATCATACTCCCCAAAACTCAGTGGGTCGTATTATTTTTGTCGAGAGCTCCAGAATAATATCTGCTCATTTTTATTTTAGGCGTAAAATGTTTGGTTCCGTACCTAATTTATTCAATACTAGTTGCCGCCCGCGACTTCGTTCGCGTGGAAGTCGGTTTCCCGTGGGAATGAGATGTTTTCCCGCGGTAAAAAGTACTCTATGTTATTCCAATTGTATAACCTACACTTCTGTTAAGTTTCATTCAAATCCGTCCAGTAGTTTTTAGGGGAAAGAGTATCAAACATCCATACATACTTTTCACGTTTTATATGTATTAGTAGGACCATCCTACTATGATGATGTTTGATGAATAAGTAACTCATACAGTACATTTATGCTAATGATAGTTTGTTGTGTGAAATTAATGACACGTCAATTTAATACATGATTAAAGGTAATTACGTGTTTGTATACCACCTTATTAAAAACCACACGATAACTTACAGAAGTGCATTAAATTAAAATTGACAAATGACAGTTTTGTCGTATCTGGCAATTACTTAAGTTTTTTGATCTTCCATGTGGTAATTACTCGAGACAGTTCTAATTATTCACGGATGATGATTTTAATGAATTATTGTACTTTAGCTTTATTCATAACTTTTATTTGATTACAAAGAAAGTTAGATTTTTTTGCTTCGTTATTTCGTAGTATTTTACTTTGATCGGTGTCATTTTGGTAATTATTAAGTTACTTGTTATTTTATGATTACCTTATTAATTAACGATTTATTTGGATTTCATACGTACCTACACTTTATGTGTGTCCTTTTTTAATGACCATGTTTAAGACCCAAATAAATCATCCTTATAATGCGTATGTTTCTCTGTCTGAATGTTCCCCTTTTACGTCAACTAATTTTAAAGGATTATGGAATAGAGATAGCTCGATACGTTGAAGAGAAAATAGGCTCCTTTTTCCGCAAGATAAGTCCCCATGGGAATATCACTTCAATCTTAACTTGAAGTTCACGCAGACGAAGTTTTAAGTAGGCACCAAATAGAAAGGGACATATTTATAGTTTTCAAGGGCGATAGTTTTAAACTAAAAGTATTACTCGCAAGTTGTCTCTGTATCATTTGTTTTTTAAGAGTGGTAGAGTCTAGCTGTAGGCTCTGTCTGCAGCGATTACTGGGCTGACTCGACCGGTGAAATACCACCGTCGCACAGAAAACCATAGTGAAGTAGGGATGATGTTCCTGCGTTTCGTTCGGTGAGTGCGGTATCCGGTTCCCAATTTCTCATAGGCCAGCAACGCACCCTCCATGCATATGTATCTATCTCAGGTCTATATGGGCGGCGGTGATCACTTACCATCACGTGACCCGCTTGCTCGTTTGCTAGCTTCTCTCAAAAAAAAAACAATTGTTTTACACCCGCGGAACCCTAAAACAACCGAGTCTCAATTTCGGTCGCTTTGTCACAATGTTTTCTCAAAGTTATCCAACTTTGAAACAGACTTCATTAAGATTCTTTGTAAAACTCTCCATTTTTATATTAATCGCAGGTGCTTTTAAACTGTTTTTAAGATGGCGGTATCAATGTGGATTTCTAAATGTTTGATGGCTTTTTTTAACAATTTTAATATTTTTATTGGTTTTAAATAACCAAAGACGCAATAGAAGACAAGGTACTTAAATGTGAAAAATGTTTCTGAGTCAAGTGTAATCTAAATATGTAGATGAAATCTAAATAAGAACTGTGGCTTATAATAGGTATACATATCGTTACTTAAGGCTCGTTGTAACATCTGTTACAAGTGCAGTTTTATACCAATTTAGTAACCGCTGGCGAGGCAGTTTTTCTGGCTTCTATTAGCCAACAGCACTTTTTTTGTCAATAAATAAGTATGATTAATAACTATAACTTATCAGATAAAGATAGGCACTAGACAATTCATAATTCGTGTCACTATAAAAAAACGTCAATATTTCTAACCCGGAATACTTGGCCAAGCATAAAAACCATAATCATTGTCGCAACTCCACACGCATTATAGAAACTAATATCACAGTAAATCAACAATTTCCTATGAACAACTGTCCCTTTCTTCACCATCTGTCTCTTTCTACCGATAATTTCCTTCCTGTATTAGTTCCTACAGTAAAAACGTAACTCTTCACACGCAATCGTTGAAATATTCAGGTTTTCACGCAAGTACTGCCGAATTGGTAATCAATCGTAATGTGAGTTGGAATTTTAGTTTGCGGGTAGTTTGGGATTATAGAGGCGGACGTAATCAAGACGTGGGTTTTACGTTGTTACCGAAACATTTAGATGTTGAATAAAAATATTGGGTAGGGATTTAGGAATGGTATAGGTGACCCTTATAGATCAATTCAGAAGTCTTAAATTATTAATGTGTCTTAACCATTACTGCTTAAAACATCAAAAGTAATAGATAAGTGTATTGGTCGCAAAATGCACGCATACCTACTAGAAAAACTGTATGTAAAATGTGATTAGAACGTAAGCGTAGCAGACACGCACTATTAAAAAAAGATATGGCTTAATGTTTTTATATTGTGACACTCTATCTATACATGTTAATTACTTCCGTGCACGGATTTATTTATAAAAGCAAATTAAAGAGATTGTATTTGAAATAGTATTTGACACGCCCTGATAACGTATATTCATTATTACAAAATTATAAGCTTCATAAAACTTATTTGCATATAGGGTTCTTATAACTATTTGGTTGAAGGACGACCAACCCTGTTGGTTCTACAGGCCTATTTTTCCCAACAAACTATTATTGTACGTTCCAGTATGATAGAGCAATTATTTTTGAATCTCCTTAAAAAGTGCCTTCAGTAAGGAAGCTTTCAATTCTTGCTGGAAACGTCCTACTAGTATTATAAACATGAAAGTTGGTGAGCATTGATTTTGATGAAACTTTTCAGTAATATAGGTTATACATCAGAATAACATATAGGGTACTTTTTACCGCGGGTAAACATATCATTCCCACGGCAAACCGACTTCCACGCGAACGGAGTCGCGGGCGGCCACTATTTTTTTATAATTGAGTCAGCACATCGATCACAGCCGACCGGCTTTATTAGTGTGTACTGATCAAACAATCAATCATTGTTACAATGCTCCGAATATTGACTTTATATCACTGTTATTTACAAAAGTAAGTTAACAGAACCGTGACGTAGCTTCAAGACGTTGTAAATAAGTTGAAAGTGTCTTAAATACTTAACACTTAGTTGGTCCTTAGTTTGACCTCGACCTGCAAGAGGTACCTTAATTAGCTTGAATCTCGATTTAGTTATACAAATAGGTCAAAAAAAACTTTAATTATACATTTCAAAACAATTAAAAACTTAGGGGGAGGTCCCCGAGAATCGGACACTTAAGGAATAACAGAAATAAAAAAAAATGCACAATAGTCTAATTTATTTATTTCACTTTAAGATGTTTTTAATTATATGTCTAATCAACACAGCTACATCACCAGTCTTAAATATTACTTTAAATGTAGTAAATATTGAGTGAAAGTTAACATAGCAAAAACGAGGTTTCGAAAAAGGTCCCCAAATGACGGACAGCCAATTTTTCGATCATTTTAAAACTCAAAAATTATTTTAACAAATATCAAAACAAATCAACTGTTAATTAAGGTAACTAATCTTAATTTTAATAAACTTTGGTCATAATCAGGAAAGCTTTTTATATAATCACAGACCTTTAATTGAAAAACCTGAAAAAATCACAAACTTAGCTAACTGAGCCCTCTTCCGCATCAAAAGATAGCTTTTTTGTAAAATTTTATCTTTGGGGGTATTCTTACGATCTCAGTTTAGGTTAACCCATGTTAAACCTTAAAAATAAAATACAAAAATAATAATAACAACAAAAACACTTGCTATTAATCTGTCGGATACTAGGGAACTTTGAGAGTGTCCGAACTTAGGGACCCTCAGGTATATACAAGAAAAATTCTCATTCAAATTGTGTGTTCAAGAATCATGAAAAAGCTATGAATTATGTAATATAAGAACAAAAGCAATAATAATAAAAAATAATGGATATCATCCCACAGTTTAAATACTATTTACAGACCCCGAAAAATTACTTGAAACAAAATTTATACCAACCACAAAATTTGGACATCGCTTCCCGCCGAACGAGTCAGCACTGACTATTAGCTCTCCTCCTCCACACTTAACTTGGGAGAACCTATCTAACCGCAGCCAAAGCAACAAATTGGCGCACTTTTTCTTTCGGATTTTAATTATGTCCGGCTTTAGGACCCGTCCGGGCTTATGGGACTTCCCCCTAATCTTGTATTACAATCATGTTAACTAACCCAGTCAGTAAAAGAACGATTTCCCAGTTAATTAGGTCAGAACCTTCACTGTTATATCACACACTCGGACTTCTCTTTACAATTCCGTTCAATTAACCCCCTGCCAATAACCGGTACATCTCTCTGCCGCCCACTTCACCCGGGTGTCCGGGCGAGCCGGGTAAACCTGGCGAGCCGGGTAAACCGGGCGAAGTGATGGTTGTTTGTTACTGGTAGCTTATAGATTTAATTTTCTTCTTTGTTGTTTGTCTTGTTCTTTCGGACATGCTATAATATATATAAAGTACTAGCAACCCGCCCACGCTTCGCCACGGTGTATTTTTGGCCGACTTGATCACGAAACATTAAATTTTGGTCAACTTAAAGCAACATTCTTTAAATGTTCTCTATTTACATATTTAAATGAATAAATTCCCTAAAAGTTGGCGAAAACTACAACAAAATCCGTTAAGTGCTTTAGGAGGAGTTAGCAGACAAACATACAAACAGACACAATTAGCGACTTGGATTTAACTATGTAATGATAATGATGATGATGAGATAAGCTAGCAAACGAGCGCACGGATCACTTGATGGTAGGTGATCACCGCCTCTTGTATATATCCACAACCACACCGAATGCTTCTGAGGCTGCTTAGGCCGGAACAATCAGCTAGAACTCAAGCTAAGCCACAATTGTCTAAACCCATATTAGCTTAGTTATACGCAGATCCACATGAGGCAACTGAGGCGTATAGCTGTATTACATATACAATACAATATCGTGAATCTTAATTGTGTATTATTAATTTCCCTAATTATATATATGTCTTTTTTTTGTTAATAATAAGTACTTAAATATTATTTCTTATCATATTTTACTTGCACAATAAATTGCTATCTTCATCCAACTCTCCAGTCATCGGTCAGCTGGAAGAAATTTCATCCTGAAATAAGCTGCACCCTTGTACAAATATTAGCTATTACCATTTTTATTATATATTTTGTATGTGCAAAAACCGTAAATAAATAAATACAAAAATATATTATGATGACTACATTGAATTGAATCTTTGGTAAAACATTAAAAATTGAACCCACCTACCAAAAAAGCATGGATGGAGTAAAATTTAACACAATCGTATTATTACAAAAAATATTGTGTCAACTTTAATTTCCTTCACGACTTCTGGTTTTAAATTAAGCACTTTGAAATGGTATAGAACTGTGGTCTAACATAACAAATATGCCAACTATTTACTATCCCAGTAAACAACAGTATATTTGGGTAGCAAACAGGAAATTAACCGACTTCACACAGTAAGTCTATGCTACCCGGATATCCGTCACACAGTATGACAAGGGACACCAGTTAATAATGTCTACCCGGATAAAACAAATCACTGCGGACCGAAATCGTACCTCAAAACAAATAAATCTATATAATGGGAAGGCTAAAAACAAGGCTTAAAGACCCTGGGGAGACCTGTGCCTAGCAGTGGTAAAGTATAGGTTATTATATATTATTTAAACAAAATTTTAGCTTGGCCACTATGTATTAACCTTAGTCCCTGAAGGCATTTGCTGAAAGAAAAGGTACAACTACTTTTAACAGTTTCAGTGCTGGATAAACAGTAGCTAAGTGAGTTAGACCAGACATCTGAAGTCTCTAGAGTAAACACAATGAACTATGTTTCTATCTAATCTAGACAACGCGTTATATATAAGCATGTGGGCTTCTTCAGGATGTAATATAGGTATGATAGGTGTGTGAGTATACATATAAGTAAGAAAAAAGCAAATTAGTGGTACATTCCAGAGGACATTAACCCTGGAACCATCGGAAAGGTAGCCCAGCTTCTAACCACTAGGCATGAAAAAACTACTAAAACAAAAATCAATCAGAAATGTGTCATTCAGTTATGTAAAATTTGTCTCAATCGTTCATATCTTCCGACTTTTTGTGGTTTGTGTAGGCTACTGAATAAGGGTAATACATGTCATTGTTTGTTAGTCTATTAATAAAAACGGAAGAACACTTTGCTCTCTGACAAAAAGATAACCAAGAAGAGATACTGATAGGTCACAAGATAAGGTTAAAATTCTGTAACCAAAGCAATTTAGATGCAAATCTACGGCGTTTAACAACCTCTTCATTTCTTTGTGGAATTAGGTTATTTTCGAAACATAATCTTTGGTGGGCTAACTTATAAAAAAAAAAAATGCGGAGCTTATATTAGAATCCCTGTCATTCTGTACAAGTAAGCATATGTTTACAAAAATAACATTTCAGTTTTTATACGCATTTTCCTACGACGTATCCTTGGCTTATCGACAGTCTATCTGTGAATTCATATTGTCTTCATTTCCTATATATTTCACTTCAAATCACTAACTAAAACGATGTAAGTAGCTTTAAAGCTACAGCCTAGTGTTATAACTCAATGTTATCTTGCTTTACATTTGGATGAACATACAGCCAAGTACCTCCTCCATTTGATTTATAGCATCACTTCTGATCTGATAACCTACAAATTATTACCCACATAATGTAGGCTTTGCGAACTGTCATAGATTTCTCTTGACCATTTCTTGACTGTGAAAGATTAGATTAGTTGACTTGATCATAAGTCTTGCTTGATCTGCTATCAAAGGTATCTCGCTCAGCGTTTATAGATACTAAATCACAGGTCCATGAAGACAGGTATCTTTAGATATGATTCTGCATAGTGAATTTGTCTGGATTAGAAAGGATTTTGTTAAAAAAAGCTAGTTAATCGTTGGGAGGTTTCGCTGAAGAGAAGCTTAAAGTTTTAATAATAACAATTATCAACTCCATAAATCATGTTTTAACATTTCAAAGCGTGATAATTATAAAAAGTATTTGAATGAGACCTTATTATGATTTATTTAATTGATGTGTAGGTAACTAATACCGATCAATGACACGTAAGTTTTAATTGCCACTGTTAGAAAGAAGATTATCTTGTAACGAATAAACCTAGAGATATTGAGTTAAATAAAGACGACGACTTGCAGAAAGAGCGGACACAAACGACTCCCTTGACGAATGCTCACAACAGTTTTAACAAATGAAACAATTAAGCTTGAGAACGCACTAGCGTAGTTCAACTTAAATAATAATTAAACAAATTTATTCATCCTAGAGACTTATTCTAAGATTAGTGAGTAAATTGTATGTTTGTTACACATGTTAACTTCGGCTTTGAAAATAAGGAAAGTAGCTGCTAGATCTGAACACAGTTTTCTTTTGTGTTAAAAATAACAAATGAGGTCTACAATTTTACTGGGACATGACAAACACAGCTCTAGGTTAGGTACCTTACGTATTCACACTATGTCATAAGTTATCATCATTACACAGTATAAATCCAAGTCGCTAATTCTGTCTGTTTGTCTGTTAACTCCTCCTAAATTACGTAACGGATTTAAATGCGGATTGCTATATCTTTTGGGGAATTTATTCATTTAAATTTGTAAATAAAGAAAATTCAGAAAAAGTATTCTTAAATAAGCCAAAATTTTATTAATCGTGAACAAGTCGGCCAAAAATACACCATTGCGAGGCGTGGGCGGGTTGCTTGTATACTCTAATGAATGACTCATAACCTAGCTGTTTTTAATTTACAGGCATCCTTTAACTCACCTATTATACAATACTACCTATAATCGAATCTACAATTCATACCAAACTTATAATCCTAACTTGAATAATCGCATTCTCCCGCTAGACCGTTGTTTGGTATTCACCCAGTAAGTCCTCAGTGACAAGGGTGCCTGTACTAACGTGACATAGTGGGCAACTACCAACTAAATTGATCTTCAAAGGGGTGCGTGTTACTCACAGGGGTAGACTTATATTAGACTTCACCGTTACACCTCTGTTGTTAAAATGCGGGTTGGAGACGAGATGGAATGCTTTTTTCTTGGTTAAGTTTGTTGTGGAAAAGGTGGAACTTTGGATTGCTTTGAGAATAACAGAGTGAAGACAAAGATCTTAACTACTGAAAGGTCTAATGCAATGAAATGTATATCAATTAATGAGCTATTGTTTTAACTTATACATATTTATATTTATTTAACTTATATTTGAATCAGAAAATATGATCGGATATAAATGATTTTACCAGATTAATGCTATATTTCTTTTAATTATTCAAAACAATCGTATGAAACAATTTAAAATTGTATACAACTCATTTAATATATTCAGTATGACCGCTATCATTGCTTTAACCATTGTACTTTCTGATAAATAGATCGAGTACTATTATAAAATACATTTTTCTTCTAAATGTAGCTGTTTCGATACCTAAGAGATTAACCAGAGATTAAAAAAGCTCTTCAATAATAAAAAAAGTAACTAAACTTGACCGAAACCTAATCTTTCATTCCCTTGACACAATATTGATTAGTTGCCTACACCTAATATAAACCATCGGTTAGGTAGGATTCGACATTTATTGTTTCTTTAACAGATGAAGCGTTAATTTGTTCGGGGAATATACATATAATTCACGCAAGTCATTAGCGAAATAGATTTTGTGAAATGAGAAATTATGAGACTCCTTTATAGAAGGCTTTGCAAATGACTATAATATTTTTATGACTGTCATAGAAAGATTCATTTTGATAGCTCCTTAAAAACCTTTGTGTATTCTCAAATCTTACATACTTATAAGTTTTGTTAAAGATAAAAACTAAATAAGATAATATTTTTTTGAAATCGGTGTCGAGAAAAATGGAAATTAGAAGTGTAAAAAAATACTCATTTATTGATATCCACAGTTTTAAAAAAAATTAGTTTCTATTAGCTTTTTTGTTTGTTACACAATTATTCTTTTACGGCATCGAACGCAATTAAAACAATTTACAATATAGTCACAGACACAAAATACCATCATTTAAATACGGGTAATTTACCTAGATAAGGGTAAATTAATAATTCTACCAATAAACAAAACCAGCTTAACTAATATTTATATAACCTTTATATAGTTAAACCTTTATGGTAGGTAATCGATAATAAGATTGGAATATAACTTGGAATTCTTCCTCGAACACAAGGGGTTTTTTCTACCGCGAGTAAACCCCTCATTCCCACTGGAAACTCACTTAATTGAGCGTGAAACCTTGGAAGGTTTGAATACATTTTTAAGGTAAGCATTTTCTTCAAACTTCAGCTGAAAATCGTTACAGTCGCCTTCATTGGTTGAAAGTTATACGCTAAGTTTGATAGCTTTTTAGATAATTTTTAATTTTTTTTTGTTTAAAAATAGTTATTGTAACTCGTTACAAAAAAAGTTTTTCTTTTTTTCTTCCTACCCTACACATTTCAGTAACATTAAGTCCCGCAGCAAATATATAACTTTATTTGTTACTTCTACAAATATTACTAGCTATAAATAAAAATACGAAAACTTATCAACCCATAACCACCCGCAATCTATCTAACAATTCTAATAACGATCCCACTTCGACACAAAACGGTTTATTTTTCTTGTCGCAGCTCAATTCGCGCGAATAATCGAACACATTTGTTTTTTTTTGTAACTCGAGAAAAATGGAGGCACTCTGTCTCGACAGTGGGGGCTTTTAGTCTTGTAGGTTTTTTTTTGGGATTTTGTTGTTTTTTGTTATGAAATGTATTTTGTTATAGATACTGTGGAACGTAAAAATAGAAATTTTACGAAATATTGAAATTTAACAAAAATGTTTTTCTATGAATCCTCAGTGCAAAAGTATTTAAGAGGCATTAACTAATATACATATATCAATTTAATGAAAACCGTGCATATGCTCAAGTTATTGCTATACCAAAATAACTAATAAACAAGTGGAAAACCTTTTTGTTTCCATTCCAATAACATACTTTACGAATTTACGTGACACAACCCTTATTCACCTTGCTTTATGATTTCATCGAACAAAGTTTCGGGTCCAATCGGCCCACCCATTGACCCATTTGATAAGTACCCGCGCTGCGGGTCCGGTAAATATTTCATGCGGCCGTTTAAGGGTTAAGGAATTTTCTTTAGCGAAAGTGATTCGACGGTGATATTGTGGGTGATGTGAGATGAATAAAATATGAGATGGCGAGATGATACGGTTTTGTTTTGTAGATTGAGATTCATGTGTTGTTTAATTGTTTTATTTAATCTATATTTGCTTTTAAATATATTAAAATTGAGGAGAAAAAAATGGTAGATGTATCTGCGTGAAAAGGCACGTGTTAATTATTTTTAACACTTCATTAGTACCTGAGCAGTATACAAAGTATGAGTAAGTACTTATATAACAAAAATAGTTAATAAATTTTAAATATTTTACCATCAGTCAGCTCTTAAAAAAAAGTTACCTATTTACACAAAACATAAATTCTGTTAAATAAACGACTCATACTATATAACTTCTAAGCTTTGTTTTTAATCAACCAAAGATATATCCCCCAATTTAATCAAACTGTCACAACTACCAATCAATCATACGAGACAAGAGTGATGACAGTCTACTAATTATTTCCCGCCCCTGCGTCCTGACTCGAGTATAACAAGGTCACAACTCATCACCACTCCAGAACAGATTCCCTAACACCTTCAAACAAAGCTATTCATTATTTAAGATATAACACTCACCGACACACAGCGCCACCGCGAGAAACACCGCCAGTAGCACCTCGTACCTCATGATGTCGACCAATCGGGCGCTTTTTAGAAATGTGTCATTTTTGACAGCGGATTGCGCGGGAGAAGTGACAGCGCGGGCGACCGGGGCGCGCGCTCGACGCGGTCTGAATGAGCGGCGCCCCCGCCCCGCCCGGGCAGGGGCGGCGGCCGACGCGGACCTTTCCAACTGGGCGAGAGTTTTCAAAATCGGAACGGTGGTATCGAAAAATTGTTTAAAAATCAAAACTTATTTATATAACGACAAAAAAATTATTAAAAAAGCAAAAATGGTAGGTAATGAAAGAAAAAGTTTAAGTTTAAGTCGAGGTAACAATTCGAAATTTGAAATTCAGTAACAGGCGACAATACTCGTGATTTAAGCTACATTCGAAAGTTGGACTTACATTTAATATTGTAGAATTTCCCTGTTGTGAAAATAGATTTAATCACCGAATAATGAAAAAATGCTAAGGCAAATTCTAGTAAATTAAAAATC
This sequence comes from Emmelina monodactyla, assembly GCA_916618145.1. Lineage (NCBI taxonomy): Eukaryota > Metazoa > Arthropoda > Insecta > Lepidoptera > Pterophoridae > Emmelina > Emmelina monodactyla. Next base: position 677,256 of record OU745323.1, on the reverse strand, counting down.
TGAGCCTTTACTATATGTTATTTTTAATCACAAAGGATGACAAAACATCGAATTTATTGAAAGATGCAAACAAAAGTATCTACCTAAACTCTCACACATTTTATTTTAGTTTTTTTATATTAGATAGATCAATATTACGAAATTCAGTATCAAAATATCTAGTGTGTAAACGTCTGAATTAATTATCCGGCGTATGCACCCTGCTGGCAGCATCCCAACGAGCATTAACTAAGGATTAAGTCTGTCCCATTGCTTTAGCGATCCGAATATCCTGGTGGTGGTAGCGGGTAGATTGTTCAATGTAGGTAGGTATTCATAGATAACGTAGATAGAATGTTTACATTATGTATATCATATTAATGGCAGTGAGAGTTAAGAATGTAAGTAGTTAATTTTGTGCAAGTCCGGAAATTTTATTAATTTATTTCTCTAGACTAACACACCAACTGTGTGGCCCTAAACTAAGAAATAAAATTAAGAAATAGAAGGCGCTGATGTTAAAAAAAATAGTTACTTATTATACTCTAGGTTAAAATTAGTTTAATTTCATGTAAGCAGTAATTTGATAGCTTTTTAATTTTACTCTTTGAGAAAAGGTTTATTATTCATGTTGTAGGTATGTCTTATATTGTATTTTTAAAGTTTATTGTGTGATTTTAATTGATATGTTTTATTTTTATGTATATTTACTTGTGTGTCTTGCTTAACTTTTAATTTTAAAGATATTTGAGCTTTTAAATTATTTATATAAAAAAAAATTGTTTTCTTATTTTTAACGTAAACAGATATTTACCTTTTAATCTTTTTTAACTTTTACGTATTAGTAATATCACCAGTTGATGCCACTTCGTCCCTCCCAATAGCCCTTTTCATGTGGGACCAAGAACTCAAGAAAGGGGTTAAAACCACGGTCCCCCCCCGGCGCCCGCCCTGCAAACCCGAACTAGTTTTTTTCAGTAAAAAAGTTAAATTGTTTTGCGTTGTGCGATTTACTTTTGTGCAAAATGGAATAAAATTTCCTTTTTCAACTGAGTTGGTTGAACAAAGTCTCTTGTGGTTTCCGTTTCAGCGAAATAACTCATATCTGAACACAAAGATCTTTTTTGTTCTTTAGACTAAGTTTTAAATGGCTACTCTATGTTAAAATTATCTGAATAAAGAAGTCTATTTTTAAATCTTATAATCTTAAAAATTAATAAAAAATATAAAAATGGTAAATTTTGTATTCCATTTTTGTATTTGGAATGTAATCAATGAACTTGTCAATAAGTTAATTAAGTGTAGCTCCACGGTTTATTCTAAATATTTTATTGAATTATTTCTGAATGCCTTATAGACCTGTGTGTATAATATGCTTAAAAAACTTTTTATAAAACAATTTATATGCTTTAATTGCTATACTATATTAAAATCCCTTGTTTAAAAGTAGTAGGAGAATGTACCTACATATACCTTCCTACTTGTAGACGTACAGTTTTACTAAATTTTAAAGATCAAGGTACTGATTCTCATTTGGCGTTTGGGCAAATGCGAAAGATCTAGTAAAGGCTTCCTTTTCTGTGAAGATCTTCAGCCGATGGACAAAAGTTGTAGAGGAAATAACGTAGGTCATCCTTCGAAAAGAGTGCCGAGAGTTTTTTCCGCCAGTTTTATCTCTCGGTCTACTACGGCCATTGCTGATGTATGTAGGGGTGTCCTGTTAGCACGATATTGTAAATATAATGTGTATTGGTATTAGATGTGAGGAAGACAGATAGAATGTACTACGACTGTTCGATAATAATGAGTATCTCAATAGGATTGAACAATTATAAAACTTTCATTTATTTAAATATAATTAATTTGATTGATTATAATATTAATTTAAAATAATTATTGAAATAGTATAAATGATCATTTTAATTAAATAATATTTGTGTGTAATCGAACAATGTCATGAATAATTTGTGGATTGCAAATTTGACTCATTCGCTGCACAGACGCCTTGAAAAACAATTGCTGTGAAAAGTTTTGTCGAATAAAACTAATAAATACTGAAATATACTGGTGTTTATGATAAAATATCCACTTCTGACTTTAGTTCAGAAGTGGGATGAACGAGAATAATGAAATCTCTCGCCACGCCCTGGAAAAATAACGTAAGAAAATTTTCTAATTTTGAATTTTTTTTTTGTTTGACTTAGAGCGTACAGAGAATGTTTTGCATGAATTGACCGTTGCAGGTTTGCAAATAAATGTATAAATAGTAATAATTGGTATGATAATGAAGTGTTTAAATTTTATTTAAGTACTTCTCATTCAAGTAATTTTTTTTTATGTGACGTCACCGACTTTTTAATTTTTTTTTAAATTTCAATGATAATGGCAACAAGACACATTTGAGTTAAGAGGTGTAATATTTTCACGGTAGTTTTTGGTTGATTACTTGCATATTATTTTCTCACCGTATCCGACTTTTAATTGAAAGCAAAACAATTAGGAAATTATTCCTTATCTACATGGGTTTGCCATGTTGTTTATATGTGGCTTTCATTTTGATTTCATTTTGATATGTCCTAATTTTTGAAGAAATACTTTTGATTTTGTGTTTGACTGGCAGAATGTACAACTGCACCATGATCATATTGTAAGTATATGTTAATAGGTTGCAAAGTTAACTAAACTCACACATAAATGGAAAAGTTTCAGATGAATGAATCAACCATGAGCGATAGTGACGCGGAATTGTCGCGCGAGTGTCGATCGAGAGTTCACAGATATTAGTGCAAAAGAAGGAATTTAAACAACCGACGATCGATGAGCAGGAGCAACGATCGTGCGTAGCCTGACAGTCGTCGGCACTTGAAGTTGCAGGAAAAGTTTAGTTTTTGACATGTGGAATAAAAAAAAAATCTCTTTGAATTTGTAAAAAAACATGGTACAAGCGGTGAGCATGAGCGACCCTTTGTACGAAAACGATTCGATTATGATACAGACGATGAGCATGAGCAACGTCTGTTAAATCGTATGATATGTTCCGAACCAAGACGATGAGCATGAGCGACGTCTTTTGGTTCGTAAGTTTCGTGAGGTTTCCAGTCAAGGCGGTGAGCATGAGCGACGCTTTGTAGGAAAGCGATGTGATTATGGTACAGACGATGAGCATGAGCAACGTCTGTAAAATCGTATGATATGAGCTGTTCCGAACCAAGACGATGAGCATGAGCAACGTCTTTTGGTTCGTAAGTTTCGTGAGGTTCCCAATCAAGGCGATGAGCATGAGCGACGTCTCGATTGCGGATCCCAGTCAGACTAGTAGTGGATGGGGTGGTGGGCATGAGCGACATCCTTCTCCTACAAGAACCAATGAAATGAAATGAAATGAAATGAAATGAAATGAAATGAAATGAAATGAAATGAAATGAAATGAAATGAAATGAAATGAAATGAAATGAAATGAAATGAAATGAAATGAAATGAAATGAAATGAAATGAAATGAAATGAAATGAAATGAAATGAAATGAAATGAAATGAAATGAAATGAAATGAAATGAAATGAAATGAAATGAAATGAAATGAAATGAAATGAAATGAAATGAAATGAAATGAAATGAAATGAAATGAAATGAAATGAAATGAAATGAAATGAAATGAAATGAAATGAAATGAAATGAAATGAAATGAAATGAAATGAAATGAAATGAAATGAAATGAAATGAAATGAAATGAAATGAAATGAAATGAAATGAAATGAAATGAAATGAAATGAAATGAAATGAAATGAAATGAAATGAAATGAAATGAAATGAAATGAAATGAAATGAAATGAAATGAAATGAAATGAAATGAAATGAAATGAAATGAAATGAAATGAAATGAAATGAAATGAAATGAAATGAAATGAAATGAAATGAAATGAAATGAAATGAAATGAAATGAAATGAAATGAAATGAAATGAAATGAAATGAAATGAAATGAAATGAAATGAAATGAAATGAAATGAAATGAAATGAAATGAAATGAAATGAAATGAAACTTATTAAGCCTATGACGCAGAAGCCAAACAGTGTACAAGGAGACCGAAAGACATTTTCATAATTAGGATGAGCACTTAACAAGAAATAAAAAAATACAGGTTTAATGTTACAGGTTTGTTACAGGTTGCATTACGAAATATAAATATGGACAGATGGTTTGAATTTAATACAACAATAAAATATAAAAATAATTTATTCATCAACTAAAAAGAAGAAGAAACAACGGACCTTAGTCAAAATTTGGTCAATTTAAATTGAAGAACAAAAAAAGAAGAAAATAACTCAATTATCTGTCATTCCTTGGAGGTATAAATAAAATAAAGCTTGGCTTTGTTAATAATTGTGTGTGTAGGATTTGTATAGGTATATATTTGCAGTGGGGTATCTATATAATAAATTATGTTATTCTTCTTACTTTGTCAACCGTAGTAACTAAGTTTTCAGTTTCTACATAGTCGAGGTTTCCAATTTAATTTTCATTGATCGTTTTGGTAAATCTGGAAGTAGAAAATATGGTAGACGTTGAGCGAATGTTGTATTGACAGCAGGTAAAAGAATTTTAAAAGTCTCTTTTCTAACAATTTTGAATAGTTAAGAGTTTTGTTGGCATATGGCAATAAAGTGCCCCTATTGTTATAATTGACGTACCTACTCTTAAGAGTTAACTTTCTTTGAAAACTGAGTTTGTGACATACCTAAAATCTTTTCGAAGCATCACTTTGATTACGGCTCTCTTAACTCTATCAAGATTTGAAAATGTTGATTTGCTGTGTCTCCACAAACTTTAGTGCAATCAATTAAAAGAGATTATTGTTCGATTTTGTGTAGAGTTTCTTAAACTTTTCATTATATTAATAGTTTTTCGTATTCTAGATGACAAGAATTAAATATGGCTTTTGAAATTAAGATGTTCGTCTAAAGTGACTCCTATTTTATGTTTTATGTACGTTCGATACTATATCAATTGCATGGAGAACTTGAGATGGAAGAAGCGCAAGATGGATGCGGGCAAGTGTACTTTGATTTGTGAAATGCCATGTGTATCGTTTTCAAACTGACAGGCGCGTCAAGTTAAGATTGAGGACGCGTTCTGAATTAGCGAATGAGGAAAAAGGTAGAAGAAATGCTAGGTAAGGTCTCTATTATACATTTTATGGTAAAATCTATGGATGCTTCGTCACAAGGGTCTGCTTTTTACTACGCAGCGTCGAAGGGTTTGCTTTCTATTACTCAGGTTACTTGCAAACCAGTCGTATGATAACCCTCCTATTTCTGCGTAGTGAAGTTTTTTTTGTAACAATATTGGAATTGATGCTGTGTCTCAAACCTTAGTTAGATCCAAAAGGACTCCCAGACAACTTTAATTTTGTCTAAGGCTTTTGACACTATGTTAACGAGTAGTGAGACAGCATCTTTAAATTTATGCTGCTTATACGCAAGGAGAATGGGAGCTATCAATGCAATCTTCCATAGTTCTGGAAATAGGCCTTTGGCCAGGATTAAATTAAAAATATGCGTTAAGGGGTTTAGTATTGTATGTTTTATTTTCTTTATGAATACAGATTAACATATATCAAAACCTGGAGAACTATTTGTCTTTATATAGCTCAATTTGTTTATTTCATCCTTGTCTGTACTGTTCATGAAAAAAAAGCCTGTTAAATTGTTATCTGTTTGGACTAGCGATGCAAATGCGTTTTGTGAATTGGAAATTTTTTGAAGTGTCTTACCTAGTAGCAAGTTGATTACCTATTTCGGAGAAATATCTTAAACAAGGGACGAGATTGTATTAGGATAAATTACTGTTACGACTGATACCTATTTGATTTAAAAAAAAATAATGTGACATATTTTCTTATATATAAGTATTTAATTGTAACAACTTACGTCATAATAGTAGGTAAATGCAGTCAAAGCTTTGCTTATTTAAATACTAATCACAGATATGTTTGATCTCTCTTATATAGTTGTCCAGAGTGTTAATTGGATATGCGTTTCATTGTTTTGATTGAATTATAAATATGAACAATAGTGTGCCTTAGAAAAATATGCCATTATTATGTGTTTGTATAAAAAAAGTAATACTAAGTTTCATTAATTTATGTTTGTTTATACGAATACGATAGATATTGATTTTAAAACTACAGTCACGAGGACGTGCCTAAGAGTCAGATGGCCGAACTGTTAGCACGATATTGTAAATATAATGTGTATTGGTATTAGATGTGAGGGAGACAGATAGAATGTACTACGACTGTTCGATAATAATGAGTATCTCAATGGGATTGAACAATTATAAAACTTTCATTTATTTAAATATAATTAATTTGATTGATTATAATATTAATTTAAAATAATTATTGAAATAGTATAAATGATCATTTTAATTAAATAATATTTGTGTGTAATCGAACAATGTCATGAATAATTTGTGGATTGCAAATTTGACTCATTCGCTGCACAGACGCCTTGAAAAACAATTGCTGTGAAAAGTTTTGTCGAATAAAACTAATAAATACTGAAATATACTGGTGTTTATGATAAAATATCCACTTCTGACTTTAGTCCCGTGACATCTTTTTTTATTTTTGATTTAATGCTTTTGACAATGTATAAGGGATAAGTTTTTAATCCCACATACAATAAAGTAATTTCATTTCATTTCCTTCAAGGCTGTTACTAGAACTTCTATACCTACCCTTGTACTCATGCATGGGTCTAGAATCTAGATTGTTGACTGAACTAACTATTACAGCTTTTATATACATAGCGTATGCGCATGGTTGTAAGTTTTGAGTATGTATAACTTCCAATATCGTTTAAATAATCTGAAGATAATAGAAAATATTTGACTAAACACCAAAAAGAGAAATGTAAGGTAAGCATTTCCTTAAAATAAAGTTAAATGAAACCCTTTCAAATAAAATGTTTACAAAAGCTGAAATACTTCAAAGTCACTAATTGGTAGATATTTACTCTTAATTAAAATAATAAGGTTCTTGCCATTTAAAAGACAAACTTGCCTCACTGTTTCGAAGAGTTTTCTTGTCAAAAGAAAACGATTTTTAAGTATCTTAATATAAAACATTTAAATGCTTTGTAAGAAAAGTAACTTCTACAGTAAACTAATTTATTTGTAAAAAAATGAACCCTTATTAATTTAGGTAAAGCTAAAAATAATCATGACCTTTTTAGCTTAAAGAGAACAAACCAAATTGTGATTTTTACCAAAAAAAATTCGGAGGCGATGATACCGCAGCCGAGACATATGGATACATTTCAACACAACATATATTTATGTGAAAATTATAAATCGAAAAACAGTCGTGCAGCTTTCTTTATGTAGGGTTTTATACTAAAACGCCCAAGTGTCATCTTTATAACAACCATTAAATTAAGCAAACAGAAAGGAACTACAAGTACCTATTCCAACTTAAGTAGTCGTAAGTGTTGGGAAATTCCTATAGATGGCGTTGTTGGCAGTACTCATTTAAAACGGTTTCTGTTCTAAGAAAGAATGTTGTTCATATTTATTATCTAGCTAAAGAAATAGATTACAGTTAAATAAACAGTATAAGTAGTTTAAATTTAAATGTAGCCAACTTACAAATTTGGCATTTTATAAGTATACTAGCGACCCGGCCACGCTTTGCAATAGTGTATTTTACGCGACTTGTTCACGATACGTTAAATTTTGGCTAATTTAAAATAACTTTTTTAAATGTTCTTCATTTACAGATTTAAATGAAAAAAAAAATCTTAAATATGCCGAAAACCGCGATAAAACTCATACACAAAAGTGACATGCTTCCTATATTTGGAAACTATTATTCATAACCATGACTACAATAATTGAACAAGTCTTTAATAGTCCGAGACAAAGGACTTTAACTTTATTTGCATACAATTTAAAGGTTACCACGTGTTTGGAAGGGTCAAGGGATTCTTATAAGAAAGAAGCGAGAATAATAAATTGAAAATTTAAAAGTCTTCTGAGATGTGCGAGTAGGAAATATGTTTAAAGTATTAGATTTGAAATTAAACTCATTTTAACGGGTTTTAAGCGTTGATTATATTATTTTTGATTATCCGACGACGACGGTCCGGTTCGGTCTACCAAGGCTAAAATAATATAATAAACGCGTGAAACCCTTTAAAATGTGTTTAATTTCAAGTATTAATGATTGCTTAAATCTGACAAGTATTGGATTTTTAACTTAAACCATAAAACATTAAGATTGGTTTTACGAATTTTCCTAAATAGTTAGATAGACGTAGTAGGTATATGAACCTAAGAGGAAATATTTAAAGTAGGTACTTACCTATTTACATAAATCATGATATTAACTTCGGAGTACATGAAATGTTATCTTCTTCCACCTAAAATTAGTGTATATGTCAAATATTATCCGATTTTCTTGTAATAACTTCATGAAAATAAGGCACCGAGTGTTTAAGATAAAAATATTTATTTGGTTCCACCAAAACACCACACAATATAAATTAACTTTAATCACACAAAAGCTTCTAACTACCTTATTCGAGAAGACACTGTTATCTCGTCAGAGTTGACAATCTCTCACAAATCTTTTCAAACCATTAGGCTTTTCCTCTTCGTCACGTATAAATTTCCGTTTCATTCCCATCATTGACGTTGGTAATAATCCGCCAATGGACGAACTCTTCTTTCAATCCTTTCTCTCCCATATAGAACGGATATCCTAAACTGGTCGATAGGTAGTAAATACCGTGATTAGTTCTATTCACTCTAGTGCCTAAAAGGTTAGTTTCTTGAGGGATGCGGTTATAACAGTCCGCATCCCGAGCCTGTTGAACGCTATCACACTTCAAAGCTATGAATTTGTCAGGATTCCTCAACGCAGCTATCCACAGAGCAAGAACATAGAAGTGGCTGCATGTTAAAGTACAGCTCATATAATTTATATCGCTTGGTTGGAACTCTCCTCCATTGACGTAGTAGTCTATATGCCCCATCCGCGCTGCCATTCCAAAACCGTCTATATTCGTATGGACAACAACGACCAAATCAGCGTTTGACGCGTCAAGTCTATCATCAGGGCCGAGAGTCCTGAAGCAAGGTCCGGAAGGTTCTAGAGCGGTGATCTTGGAGATGTTTCGGCCGGTGAGCTGCTGGAAGTTGCGGCCGATGTAGCTGACGGTCTGGCCTCCGAGGCTGAAGCCGATCAGCTCTAGTTTAGCGGGGTCTAAGCCGTCGTAAGTTAATTGAGCCAGGACTTCAGCCACGTGCTTGCCCACTGGCCGCATGAGGCGGGCAGCTCTGTGGAACAGCGAAAGTAGATTAAGTAAGAACAGGACACTGAAAATGCTTAGAAGTTACTTTTATCAAGCACTAGTGGACGCCTGCGACTCCGTTCGCGTGGAAGTCGGTTTTCCGTGGGAATGAGAAGTTTTTTCGCGGTAAACTCTATATGTTATTCTGATGTATAACCTATATTATTGTAAAGTTTTATCATAATCCATCCAGTAGTTTTTACGGGAAAGAGTAACAAACATTCATCCATACATCCATACATCCATCCATACACCCACACTCACAAACTTTCACGTTTATAATATTAGAAGGTTTGTCTGAAATAAACTGAACAAGTTGGTACCCATATGAAACTCGGTATCCTCTTGATTTCTTTATTATGAATGTTTTGAAACATACTAAACAGAATTTAACTTTGATAAACATACATTTGTAATAACCGGCTGAGAAATATTTCGGTACAAAGTTCCAGTTTTTTTTCTGTTGGGGTACCTGCATACGTTCTAATTCATAATTTTTTAATTATCTACATGTTTATAGAGCAAATGTGACTTCAAGTCCTACCACACCTAATGAATACTCACAAGTAATAATGCACGGTGCAGAATCTGTTGTTATCGACCAGTATGATGTTGTACCCCCTGGCTTCGTACTCGTTGGCGAGCATCCCCCCGATGGGCAGGTTGGCGCTGTCCAGGTAGCCCAGCGCTATCACCATGGTCCTTCTGGAATATGAAGATGTTCTTTGTAGTCCCTCTTATGTTTTATTTTAATGTCATGTCATGTAATGATCAAGCAAATAGAAAACTTATTGAATCACTAGTGGCCGCCCGCGACTCCATTCGCGTGGAAGTCAGTTTCCCGTGGGAATGAGAAGTTTTCCTGCGGTAAAAAGTAGCCTATGTGTTATTCTGATGCATAACCTATATTTCTGCAAAGTTTCATCCAAATCCGGCCAATAGTTTTTACGTGAAAGAGTAACAAACATCTATACATACTCACATACTCACAAACTTTCACATTTATAATATTAGTAGGATAACACAATGATATTGATTGATCAAGCAAATAGAAAACTTAATGAATCATGCTGGTGATGGTTGTGAGTGAGTCAAGATTAGTTTTCAGCTTATATTATACCTACATATAGGTATATCTCCTTCATATATCAAGTAAAAGTAAGAATATTTTTCTCGAACTGGAGTAACCCCTGGCGAATTAAACACCGTAAGCGATGGAAAACTAAGGTAAAACTACGTCAAAGGAATGATTAAGAGATTCAATAAAATTAAGCATTAATCATAAAATATGTTTAAGTTAGATTGGGGAACTGAAAACAACTCAAAATTATAAAACATTAAGAATTTGGTTTTTTCAATCTTTCAGAACCGAAACACATTTAAAATTTAATAATCTCAATATGGTAAGTATCGTCTATAGGCAGTTTGGAATAGAGGGGGCACGGGATCAAAGCATCCAACATAAAAATGACGACTTAATTTTTTTTATATTGTACTATTATTTACTATGCCTTTCTAGCTATCTTTAGCCTCGGAAACAACTTAATTGTTTTTAATACTTAACTAAGTATTTTAATTACCTACACTTCTGACTCCTCAATCTTTACGTTGACCATAAGATATCTTATTTAAAGATTTCCCAAATTCCATCTTTCTAAGTCCATAAAATTGCATCAGAATGTCCGTATTCAGTTAACATGTTGATAACCATCCATCTGATATAAATATTCTGATTTGGTCACGTCTCTGCCATAAAAGATAACAAGAAAACCTGCCGAGGAACCTCCTTGGATTGTTTCATTCAAGTTTTATGGATCATATCTTTGAAGGGGTCATCAAAACAAGGTTTTATTTAGATAATATCTTATACTATTACTACGATGATAGAGTGTGTAAGTAGATGCATTTTAGGAATAAAAAGATGGATGTTTTCCCGATTAAGATATCTAATTTAAAGGCTAAAAGCTAATTTATTTTATTTTCAACCGACGAAAAGAATGGAGGAGATTTCTCAATTCGACTGTGTAAATCTTTTTTATATAAACAAGGTACTGCTATCAACAAAACCGTAGGTACAGCTAAAATTTTTATAATTAACAATGTTGCAGCATCTTAAAACTAAACGAGTATTTTAACTTTGAGAACTACCTCTTGTATAAACTTGGTTTTTTCTAACCACGCTACATCCTTCATCTTCACTCTATAACAAGAAAGAAGTCAAAAGCAAACCCATCCATACTGATTTCATAATGCGAATATATTTGTGTCTGTCTGTCTGTCTGTAGGTCTGTCCGACACCCTGGCATAAAAATAGGCTACTTTTTACCTCGGGAAAAAATCACTTTTATCTTCTCTACACCAAATTACTAAGTAATGGGCTACAAAAAAAAGCGTTACAAGTTACCAAAAAAGCACTATCAAGTAAGTACACCATCATCAACCTTCTGAAGTCTATCCTGGGATCCTTGGCGATGTTCTTAGCAGTCCAGTAGGTGTACTTCCGCCTCGTCTGCCGGCTGCCCGGCGCCTTGCCCTGCACCACGAAGCTCAGGTGCTTGAGCTGGCTCTGAGGGATGGCCGCTGGCTTGGTTGAGCCGGGACCTGGGGAAGTGTGTATATTAGGTTTAAAGAATTTATCCTCAGAGAGATTACAGGAATCACTTATTTGAGAACAGAGTTTCTTAATAATAATTTGATAGAGGTCACCAGGCATTTGACAGTTATAAGCGGGTACTTAGTACTTAATCCTTTTTTTTTCTACTATTATGTAATAATAAATTAAATTATCAATAGTACCATAGAAAACACTTATGTAAAATCACAAGTGCCATATTGGGTCGTTGATGAGTGAAAAAGAAAAACTGTGCGTTCATGACAAGCTTTTTTTCTCTTTACGATGTGTTACCTAGGTGATAGGTCAAATGACATCAAATTGAAGAAAAAAAATTGAAGAGTACGCTTCTGCCTGTACCACTTTGTTTTCATATAAATTAATTGACTTATCGCCTAACACGAAGTAATGTGGTAAAAGACTCGTAGTCAGAGTATTATAATCACAATTGCAATTTTCAACTTTTTTTTTGAAGAAAATGAGAGTGTACAATGCAACTCAATAATATAGGTACCTACTGCAGGAGTTCGAAGATATTTGACCAACACCAACAATCAAGTGGGCTAACTGTCTGCTCTTCACGTCATTATAATAATAAAACTGAGTTAAAAAATATTATAACTGCTTGATAGATTGCATAGACTGTAAATAAGCTCTAATTTTTAACAAAACAAAAGTAACTACTTAGCAGTTTTGTAAATAAATTAATACTGTTAAATGCCCCTTCTTATACACGTACAAACTTATATTTACTTTATCACTGATTAAAATACAAAGATATTCTCAAGCCGATTCGTCTTACCGATCAAACAAACAAATACATTTTCTATATTTACAGTTACGCCTCAACATAAGGTCGCAAGGCATTTCCTCTGGAAGCAAACATCAAATCACGCAGACAAACAAGCTTGTTTACTTAACACGTTGGTTTACCATTATAATTACAACTAGCCTTCCGCTCGCGGCTTCCCTCGCTTGAACATACAAATTGCCAAAACAAACGTAGCCTTTTAACACTCTTTGATAACGTAACTTTTTCTTAGTGAAAGATTTTTTAAAATCGGTTCGGTGGTTCCAGTGTTTACCCCGAACATACAAACTCACAAACTGGCTACTACTTCTTCATAATGTTAGTATACCTATAGCTAGAATATAGATTAGGTTATGTGTGTGAGCTAAGTGTATATAGACCTAGGTCTACCATGTTTGCTAAGACGGTCAAAGGCTGATCAGCGCTTTAGTAGAAACGCTAGAATATCATCATTACATAGTATAAATCCAAGTCGCTAATTCTGTTTGTTTGTATGTTTGGCTGCTAACTCCTCCTAAAGTAGGTACGTAACGGATTTAAATGCGGTTTTCTACATATTTTAGGATATTTATTCAATTAAATTTGTAAATAAAGAACGTTTAGAAAAAGTTTTTTTAAGTTAGCAAAAATGCAAGCGTTCGCGAGCAAGTCGGCAAAACTACACCATTGTGAAGCGTGGTCGAGTCGCGAGTTATATGTATAAGTTTAAAAAAAAAACAAAGATAAATTTATGAGATATACGTAAAAAACACTTCTAGTCATATACAAAAAACCTCATATTTTTACGCACCGCACAGATTCCGGATATAAACATGCATCATCTGTATCTAGTCTCTCATAAATGAGACAAGCAGTAATTTTAGCTATGTCAGCAATAATTGTCAGCAAAAGTTTTTAAGCATTTTTATTTTATTAAGTTTCTAGTGGCCGCCCGCGAAACCGTTCGCGTGGAAGTCGGTTTCCCGTGGGAATGAGAAGATTACCCTCGGTAAAAAGTACCCAATGTGTTTTTCAGATGTATAACCTATATTACTGTAAAGTTTCATCCAAATCCGTCCAGTAGTTTTTACGTGAAAGAGTAACAAACATCCATACATACTCACGTACTTACAAACTTTCCCATTTATAATATGAGTAGGAAGTACCTAGGACTTAGGTAACTTATTTTTGGTATTGACATAACTAAAATACAATACTTCTTATTACACGATATGTTTGCATAAAGCTTGTAGTTTTAAAGTACCTTTTAAACAAAATAAACGCATGCCTAAATTGAATATTTACTATATTCACACTAGGACGTTAAGTCTTAAGCCTGTATTTGTTACTTTTATTAAATATTCGATAAATCCCTAATTATTTACAGAGCTATTTATTTGACAACATGCTAACTGTAAATTAATGACTTCTAAGTATTCTTGAATATAAATATAAAATATATTATCTTTAAAGCCACAATGCAGTAACGGCTGATAGAAAAGTAGGTATTTTTAGTAGGTTCCTAATTACTTAAGTACCTATATTTAAAAGATATTATTCAATATAACTTATTTCGAGCTATTCTATGCAACGAATTTATTATTATTATTATTATTTTCAGTGGTCTGATGGTCATGTGTTAAGGGCGTGGTACTATTTATTAGACTCGGATAAGTCGAATTTTAAAGTAATTAAAAAAGATAAACACAGAAATTCATTCAGATTGAAATTGTTCTTACAACCATTATTTAGGTTTTGGGTTTTATATATCAACTAGCGACCCGCCCACGCTTCGCAATGGTGTAATTTTGGCCGACTTGCTCACGAAACATTGATTTTTGGCTAAGTTAAAAAAACTTTTTACGATTGTTCTTTATTTACAAATTAATAAATTAATTAAATAAATAAAATACCTAAAGGTTGGTGAAAACCGCATTAAAATCCCTCAACTGGTTTAGGAGGAGTTAGCCGCCAAACATACAAACAGACAGAATTAGCGACTTGGATTTATACTATGTAATGATAATGAAGACGGCTTAGGACAAACGTAGGTTTTTAGTGGGAAGTCTGGTTTAACCATGAGTACCATATACCAGGTCGGAATGCGTCAAAGCATTTTCAAACGTAAACAAGCAATATTCTTATATTTTTTTAAATAGAATAAAAACCGGCACGTAGTACAGTCGGGTCACTTTCACAGACCTAATAAACCCCTAATTTATATTATTATGTTGGTATAACTCGCAGACCAATTTATTTGAGATCTTAATTCGAAGGCGTAAGGTATAATTTCTCTTAATTCAAGTATTTTCAGTGACAGGAAAATCAGAGCAGAATAATTTATATAAATGAAGATTGGTAAATAATTAGGTTTATTACATCTGAGAACGTATGTTGTGACAAATAATATTATAAGGTAATTAGTGCGTAATTAGATTTTGACATTAGAGAGAGGCTTGACGTGAAATTAAGTTCTGTTCATTCTACAATTACTTATAGCATTTATATAAATGGTTACGCATATTTTACATATGGGCCTTTTTAAGTTTTAATCGTTTTAATTAGCTGATACAATTATTAAATGTTTTTATGAGTTAGAAGAATGTCTTTGGAACCCTAACGAAATGAACCAATATTGCTTTGGTTTTAATGGGAACTGGATCGAGAACATCTTTAACAAAAATAAATTTAAAACGTTGTGTCAGCAGTAATTAAACGTTAAAGGGATCGACGTAACCACAACTTAGAGGCCGGTGGTAAGTTATAATAGGTCGGGGATCGCTTGTGACTCTGCCTTATTATACTGAATGAACTTACTCAAAATTATATTTTTTAGTTACCTACTTTGTAGTATGTTTACCTTAGTAATCATTAAAGTTAATGTTTAACATATTAATGAATACATACAAACACTCATAAGTCCCACAGGATATCCCTGTTCGGCTCTAGGGTCCACACCGCTGCATAAAGACAAGCAGACACACGCACCAACCGTAATAACACACCACACATACACCGACATATTTAATTAAACTATTAAAAATAACAATAAATTAACTCTACATTAGCACGCCTTTAAACTTTTTAAACTTTGTTTTAATACTGGCAACATAGACCGAAAAATTAAAAAGATTAAATCGCGTCCATGTTTTTTTTTCAAGGCAGAGCCAAGGCGCTGTCGGTCAGGCAGCCTGCTTGCGACTGTCGCCTTGGCTCGTGAGACTAATCCTTAAGCAGATGACAATTTGGAAATCGTAAAAAAATACGTTTAATACATTCTATTGTTATTTTCGCGAGTAAAGAACATTGACGTAGGAGTTTTCCTCATTGTTTAGTAATTGTTTTTTATCCAATATGTGACCTGTGCTCTCTGCATTCAAATTATTGACGGAGGAAGACGGAAACGTCAAATATATTTGTTTTGTAGTTTTAAGTTGACATGCTTACCTACCTACTTGAATTAAGTATTAATCTTATGTTTTTTATCTTATTTCTATGTCGTAATAAAAATATAAGACTTGGAAAATTATTTTTTTAAGGAATTCTAACTAGGATAGAATATCTATAGTAGGTATTGAATATGTCCCGCAAACAGCTAAATCACGATACATATTAATGATACAAAGAGCTTTCATAAAAAAATGGCTGGTATGTAGGTACTTGAATAGTCCCAGGGGCGCGAACACGTAAGGGAAACCCCGATCGTGATCTCTAACAAACGCTAACTTCACTGCACGTTGAAAAGTTTGAAGTAGAGTTTCCATCCGGTCTTCAGGTATGTTTCCTGGCTAGAAACACTTTAGAAAAAAATAAAGAAAGCTTAATTGGTTTCAGTCTAGATTCTTCTACAGCACATATATAATTTACTTTATTTCTTTTATTGCTTAGACAGTTAATGAGTAATATGTAGCGTAATTACGATGATTTTAAGGTTTTTTTCCTAAATTTAAAGATGTAATATTAATAAATTTTAAATTTTTTAACGCATACCTAAAAAGTTAAGAAAGCCATGGTAGAAAAATTATTAAATCTACAGTACAGTAGTTACACTTCTAGGCTTTAGCCTAAACATTTTACCTGAACATGCCTAAACAATCAAAGTTACTCAATTGGGTGGTGTATTTCTGTGCCAATAATCACAAATCAGGGGTTCCACTACGTTGTGTCAACACAGCTCGGCGGGAAAATTGACACATTGACGGGCTGTCATTGTTATTTACGCGGGAAGCGGCATTTTGTAACTGCGTCGTCTATGTGCTTAGTTATTTATTACAAAGTTAAGGAACACACCTTTGTTTCCTCTTAAAAATTTAAGTAATCGCTACCACATATTAAGCATAGAATTTTACAAGATACTAGTTTGATTTTACAAGAAAAATAACCTTGGTTTTGTAAAGAAAAAGAAGTACCTACCCATTTTCCAGCGACAACAACTTATAAATTATGAAGGCACTAATTGGTACCAACATGATAAAAGTTAAGTGAATCTAAAATATCGGTCTAGTAAATAGTTTAAATTTTTAAAAGAATGATGTACTATAAATAAAAAACAGCATTCAAACAATCAGTTTTTTATTTAAAATCAAGCGGCACCGCATACTGGCAATCGTCGCAACCTCCGACCGGTTTCTCACATATTCCGCCTTTACACGCCGTCTCCCCTTTGCGCGGGAACTCTTGCGGCTTGTCAGGCACGAACCAGGGCTTGTGCAGTCTGTCGACAATGGATTGTTCTGGAAGATGAGAGGTGTCTCGCGGGGCTGGTGATGCGGCGTGGATGATGATGGTGAGACAGAGGGCGGTGATCTGGAAATTAGAAAGGTTATCTGTTGGTTGTGAATTTAAAGTCTGTGTTTGTTTGGTTTCTTTAGTACCCTGCCATGTGTTCGTAGAGTTTGCTGCGGTATATTAGCATATTTTACAGCGCAATGTATAAAGTAACTTAAATGAGGTATGGTATATTATTAAACGTTGAACGAATTAAATTCTATTTTGTTAATACCTAAAGACCCTGAAAAACTGCGCTATTGACACCAAACTTTTGTTGTTACCATTCGATACTCTTCTTTGAATTTAACTTATAATCTACTTAAAATAGGTTTGGTCTGCCTGACTAGGTACCTAAATAAATATTGTCTTAAGTTATTACCTACTAAAACTACTGCCATTCGCCAGAAATATCTAGCATTACTTGGTGTGTCGCAATGTAATTATTTTGATCTAAAACTTGATTATTAAAGCAAGGTTATTGTCGTTTAGCCGCGAATGTCGGTTAACAATTGATGTCTTTATAAATACAACATGCAGTTTGTAGTTTTGATAGAACGTTATCATTTGTTATTCGAAGAAGTATTCGGGCTATCTCTGAAATCACGTGGTACTTGTAGAAAAACACGTCAGGTATATGGAATGGGTTGGAAACACTAACAATTCTCTACAGACATCAAATCGGGGTCTTAAAAACTCCTTAATAGTAGGTAGTTGGTTTCGAAACTGATGCAATTAGTGATTTTGTGGGGTGTCCAAACAGTTGGTACAACCATCCTGCCTATATGTGACAAAAACAGTTAAATGTGTTGTGATAAAAAGAACACATAGATGGTAAGGGCCTCACGGCTGAATACCAACAGTCTCTAGAGTTGTGAACGCTTCTGCATCTTATTTCTACTTTAGCCTATAGAATTACTATACATGGTGATTGGTAATGCGATACATTCCTTCTAAGGGGTTAAAGTAGAGCTTATTTGCAGTCAATTAAGTCATATCATACCATGTCCGAAAATTTATAATTTCTGAGTTATGCAACATTGAAGTTTTTAAAAAAAAAACATTATCGAAGTTCAAATGAATCCTTTTAGTAAAAATTCAAAATTAAGCTTAATGTTTTGTTGTTTTATGGTAGCTTGATAACTAAAATAATATTTAACAAAAATCGTTCTTATTTTAGAAAAAGTTAAGAAACCAAGTAAAACTTCCCCAACTCATTAGCTATTCAAAAAGTACATTTGTCATACTAAAACTAAGTATTTGATTGACAACTCTAGTCTCTACTAATAAAATAAGTAACCTCTCTTTTAGAACGCCTCAATTTTGTGGTTACCGCGCACTTTTGCAGTATTTCCTTTGGTTGATGTTGCCGTCTTGTACACGAGTTCTTAATGAAAATATTTAGTTAGTTTTCTTTAAATAGATGTTACTTTTTCCACGCCCAAATTTTTTTTTTTCTATTTGAACGCAATGTTTGGCTTTTTTTAAAATAGATTTATTTAACGGCAGACCTTAATGTTATTGCATTTTCCCTGTGTGACACATACCTAACATAAATCTGTTAAAAAGCCAACATCAGTCGAGAATTTTAAAAGAGTAAATTTATTTATGTCGGTGAAAAGGGAGATCTTTCCTACTAGTTGATGAAATCCCTGGGTCTAGGGCCAAGCAGGACCGATGACATAAACTTGGAATCTCATAATGATTCAATGAAATATGTTTGTATGCAGAAACATTTCGCCATATACTTTGCTAAGTACAGTCAGCACCAAAAGTTGATGAACAGAATCAACTTAACAAAACACCTGATCACAATAAAATGCCATAAGTTATAGTCACAACTAGGAAACAAAATAGCCTGTACACCAGAAATTTGACAAAAGTCGTTAAACACGTGTATCAAAAGTATCTGCGCACTAGTATTCTTAAAGTCGCTGTACACCATCAATCCAAATGTCACAAATGAACATCAAAAGTCACTAAACAGCAGTAAAGACAAAATTAGGTTAACGAAGTATATTTTAATGTTGCCGTGTGTTAATATACTTTTGTCATTTATGTTGTTCAGCTACTTTTGGGACAGTTCTTGCTTAACCTTAATAATGTATGTTAACACGTTAGTATCTTTTTCAATACCTTTTTACAAAACAATTATATTTTATTATCAGTAATCATACTAATCTATAATATGAAAAATAACATAAACATAACTCTGATGATCTACAAAGCAAATATAGTGACGGTACCTACTTGTAATTTACTTTGCGCGAATCTTACAAAACCTAGGTTCCTTTAATTTTTAATTTATTATTTCTGTTCATATGACATGTGATCATTTTAGTCTACCGTATTATTGTCGTAGTCTGTGAGGAAAACCCGTGAATAAAAATAAGGCTTTATTGAGCAAAAACTAGTGATGACAGAGACAGGTGTCATAAATCTATCACAGTATGAAGTAAATGAAACGTTGTGTAGTTATGTGCATAATTGCTTATTTCTATTATTGAGGCATCAATCGATAAATATCACAATAATGCCGTATTATGTAATATTTGTCAAAATAAAAAAAATAAAAATTTTGATTTTGCGTTAATATTTATATTGTAATATTTAAACTATTTTCATTTGAATTTTCGATTGTGTTATTAATAAATAAACATTTACGTTTTTTATTATACTTTTAGTCAGCACCAAACACTTTGTTCTATAATAACAATATCAACAGTTTGAGGAGCTCGGTGGCCCGTTGCGATCTTGTCTATCTACTCGATAGTCGAGGTTAAGCAACGCCGGCCGCGGTCAGTCCAAGGATGGGTGACCGCTAGTGGCATTACATCCCGAGTTTCTCCGTGCTTCGGAAGGCACGTTAAGCCGTTGGTCCCGGGTACTTTTCCACCTCGTACTCGTCAAGCCAAGTCAGGTGCCTAGTAGACAGGCGGCTTGAAAAATACTGACAGTAGGGTGGCCACTACCCTACGGGAACCACGTCAGAGGCCCTAACAAGGCGGTTCCCAAAAACTCTGACACTAGATGAATATGTGCTGCAAAGTGCATACTCATCACACGAAGAAGAAGAAGAAGAAGAAGAACAGTTTCCATTTCACTACTAAATTAGTAGTTAGTTTAGTCAGGTGAAATTAGCTGTTTGGTGACCTTGTTGCAATGATGTTCAGCGACATTTGGATTGATGGTGTACAGCGACTTTAAGAATACTAGTGCACAGATACTTTTGATACTCGTGTTTAACGACTTTTGTCAAATTTCTGGTGTACAGGCTATTTTGTTTCCTAGTTGTGACTATAACTTATGGCATTTTATTGTGAACAGGTGTTTTGTTAAGTTGATTCTGTTCATCAACTTTTGGTGCTGACTGTACCTACTTACGTACTTTATTATTTTTGTAAATATTTTTGGTACTAGGTATAACCGTTTTAAAATTAGATAGCAAGTTGCAAAAGTATTTAAAATGTACATAGGTACTTGAAAATAACAAATTTCACTTAAGTAGGCTATTTTATTAACTGGAGTTTTTTTTAGGATGCCTAGATAATGTTGGCACTACCGTCCTACCTATTTCTATCGCTTATCAGGGGCCTTACCACAAACTCTTTAGGCAAGACCTTGTTTAGATTTTGTCGTACCATGACGTCTTATTTTGTACGTCTTAACAAAACTTTTTAATAACTGCCAGGAATCATGATGGATTTTAAAAGCTTGTAGTACAAATATAGTCTCTTAACACTTTTGAATATTTTCACCGTAGTGTTCATTTTTATTCTGTGGTATCAGAACAAGAGCTTGACATAAAAAAATGAAAATCTACTTACCCAAATGTTCATCTTGATAAAATCTTCCTCGAATTTAGCATGAAAAAGCTTCCGTGAGTTTATATACGATTTGAGTTTAAACAAAACTCGATTGTACCGCATTTTGCCCCCAATTCAGTACACTAACCTTAGTATAAATACCTAGTCATACCTGCATAAAGATTATTGGGTATGTATAATATAGAAATATAGGTATAAAGATGCAAATAACTCTTTTCTTTCTAAGACTGCAATGTATAGGTAGGTAGTACATAAAAATTAAGATAGGCTATTTTTCTACACCTGAAATCTGAAAACAACTCAGAGCGATGCACAGGCATAACTATGTTACTTAGGACCCTGAACCAAAGAAGTATAAAATCCTACTATATCCCAATAAAGTAGAACCAAAACTTTCATTCGGTTATTTTTGAACGACATTTATAGACGCTGAGACGCCCCTTGAGCTGCGTCGTCCTCGGGCTGCCCCACCACGTTGTCTTGCCTTTTACGTAACTACACTACCTACTAATTTAAAGAATCTATTATTTTTTAAATATATATTATTTTTTATATAAAATATACATAACTTCTTAGATTTACGCGATTATTATTACTTGAAATTAAACTCATTTTAACATATATTTGCAAAAATGCCGAAACGTCGGAAAATCAAAAATAATAAAATAAACGCGTAAAACCCGTTAAAATGAGTTTAATTTCAAGTAAAATATACATGTTTATTTTTGCTATTTTGTTATTTTTACTTTAACTTTAATTAATGTGTTTTTATAAATGGGCGGCATTAAGATCTGGCTGAATCCTTTGTATGCTAATATTTGAACATTTACTGACATTAAAATAACTTAAGGAAACTTCTTACTTATTTTTTACTTTTTTACTTTTCATCCTATATTTGTACTTATTTTAGTAATTGTTTTTACAACGCCTCTTCTTGCCTGCATTGGACGCAGGTTAACTGGGTAATTAGTAGGTAACGGGTTCAAATAAAGTGGGTCACCAAGCTACGTCCTTTTATACCTATATAATAGGTAACTGGTTTTGTATTGATCTGATGTTATTAAGTGAACAGGAATATAAATGGTGAACAGAGCTTTAGAACGCCTGAAAATTTTAATAAGCAATATTTTAACACTAAAGTTGTGCTATTTAGAAATTATTCATTTTTTAACAAGGAAAATAAAACTCTACGAACCCTTAAGAGCATAATAAGTCGCAGCACTGGGACATACTATTCAAATAAATTACGGTCAAGTTTAATAGCTTAGCGTACCTACGTATTTATTTTATTAGTTACTTTAGTTAACCCCGCCTTTGCCTTGACCGTAGACTGCCAACAAAGTTTGGCTTTTAAAAATATATGTACAGAAGAAAGCGGTATTTAAAAAGAAATAGATTTTTCATATGGTATGTTACCAGGTAAATAACAACACAACAATCATCAAGTGTTCATTAGATCTTGAAGTAAAATTTCGTATTTTTTCAAGTTATTTGGTTAAAAGTTAAGCAAACAATGTCCTTGATAAAAAAAAGAAATGTAAAAAACCTGCTTTAAAATTAAAAAAAGTTTATTTACATGCTTATCATCCCGCGAGCAAAGTATTTTTTCATGTTAACATTAAAATAATATTAACATTTAATTCAATTTTGTGGAAACTAGAGTAACTTAAATGGTATCACTAAGCCTTTGTCACTGTCAAATTGACGTTAGAATGACGTAATTGATTTGACAGAGGCAGGCAGGCTGCAGAAAGGGAAAATCCTTGACGATACTTTTCCTCAATAAATTAAAAATGTTATTCCATTTTCGTGTTGTTGCAACTTATCTCTATCAGCTAAATTCAAAATGAAACTTGAGCTATAAACATTTAATCCGATTCGTGACCGACGACGAAGTGAATAAATTAAAAAGTGTAAATTTGAAGTAATTGGTGCATGTTGAAAAATTAATCACAGTGCGTCAAAACAGAATCAATTTAGCCTGTGATGCTGCATAATATTCCCAAATTATTCAAGGATTATTACGTAAGTACACAATATGTATGTTATAGCAACTTTTCTGTAGAAATTTTCAACAAAACTAGGCGTAGGCAGCGGTTTATTCAACACTTGGTATTTGGATTTTAAAATTGTGTCCAATGCATATAAATTAGAGTTTTCGTTAATTTTAGGGTATTGTATTAAAGCTACAAACTTGTCGTGGACATTATGCTGAACCAGTTAGTAAAATGTTGTAACAACGTCAAGGTTGGCTGATGAGTTGCATTAGACGTAAAAAATAACTAGTTAGAAGCCCTATTATTCTATTTTCTGTGCGTGTCGTCAACTTGGCAATGCCAATATTTTGATATTATATGTGAGTATAGATAAGACAAGCATTGTTATAAAATCTCTGCTAATGATTCAAGTCTTTGTGGGAACTACCTTGTTTTCTTATGTTTTTGTCAATAAGTCCCAAATAAAAACGGCTAGAGTTTGGCAGTTAACATTTTAATATGAAAAAGTAAGTTTTTATCTGAGATTCCTATTGGAAAATGCATTTCAAGTCTTATCATATCCTTATGGATATGGATCTTTTTTTTTTACTGTCATCATACTGACAAAAAGTTTAAGTATAGCCATGTCAACATACCAAAACACTTTGTTATAATTATGCATGATGACTCCATTCTGACATAATCCACCGGCTTGCCTTGATGACTTATCTTTAAGTAAACTACTATTTCATGTAAAGGTACTTTACTGTTTAGTAATATAGTTAGTTTGTAGACACATCTATTTGTAAGAAGTGTAAAATATCCCTAGATATTATACTAAATATGTGGGTGAAGTACTTAACTATTGAATTTACATAAAAGTTGCATACCAATAATAAGGAAGTTTATATTTGGTGGGTTTTAATTGCTGATAGAGAAGCAATAAAAAAATATATTTATTAGGTAAGTGTTCAAATGAAATAGAGGACTTACTTTATACCCTTTAATTTAGAGTTTTAATTACCAAACCTGAGTCTTTTTCAGTTGTAATTATAAATTTGTTTACCACTACCACTTTAAATGAATCTTTTTGAACAGTCATCGTACAAAATTGCAGAAAACTTTTTAATATTTTCATTATTAATATACCAATTGCTAAAAATACTATTTTTATCTATACCTTTATTATTATAACCATCAACAATGCTATCTTAACTTTATTGTGATTATTAGAATTATATTAAGCCTTCAAAGTAAATTCTGAGACACACACATCCTATAATGTTAATGTTTAATTCTGCTTAATTGAAAGCACTGATAGTCATATTTAAATGATAAAACTTTTTGAACCTTGACTACTTTATGATGCAATTTGATTAACATGTAGGAATTCATTATTTGTGGTCAATACTCTATGAAACATTGCATCCCAGGTCATTAAACATCATTTTTCTATACTACTACTATTTTTCCTCACGCCACATACATATTTTCCTGGATAATTAACTTCTTATTGCATTATATTTTTCCTTTTTGTGACCAGTGTCCAGTGTGACTTAGTGCTATATGGTGCAGGCTTTATAAGAAGTGTGTTATAAATAAATAATCATATGATAAGATCAGAGTTATCTATAACTTAGTTTATGATTGTGTAAAGTGTTAAATGTGAGTCATATTGGAAATCTCATAACAATATGTTTTTTACCAGATAAAAGTGGTTTTCTCTGCTTGTTCGTTTTTAGTGTGTCAGTGTTAATAAGTGGTATAAATGAATAGCTGACAGTTTATTAGTAATGAGGTTTAAAAAACCTGGTTTTCTAGACCCTCTTGGTAAGTTCAATTAAAAATACACTTCAAATGTTGAAAAGAAATGTGTGTTGTCTCTGTATGCTTGTTACTCAGATGATAAATTATTCATAGTGTTTATTAGAGATGCGCCGAGTAACACTTTTGCCGAGTACCGAGTACCGAGTATTACTCGGTTCAATTTTTTTTTAACCGAGTACTCGGCCGAGTAACTCGGTTCTATTAAATTCCCAATTTCGCGCGCGTAAACAAGTACAAACGAACACAAGTATATTAATAAGAAAATTTGTTGGCAAATGGTGGACAGGGCACCAAACAAGGCATCATATTTACATTTATTAAATTTTAAATATTGATTATTTTTATTCCTGTTCCTTTAATTTTGCCTCACTAGTACTCATGCATTGGTATAATTTTGAATCTATTACTTGCTTGAGGATGTCAAAGATTTTCTCAATCAGTATGTTTTGATTTACACTGTTGTTTCAATTATATCTACCTAAATATATTGCTTTTTAAACAAAGTATATTACTTTTTTGGTACTCGGTACTCGGCATTCGTATACCGAGTTACTCGGCCGAGTACCGAGTACCAAAAAACCTGCCGTACTCGGCCCATCTCTAGTGTTTATTAATGCAATGCTTAAAATACTAATTAATGTTGTTTTTACTTCAAAAGTTTTAATAATTATAAAATTATTGTTAGATGAAATAAAATAGGTTATTAAAGAACATAAAATATCAAATTTTCCTGTGGTATCTAATAGTTACATTACCTACTACATAAATTAAAATTTATATAACGTTTTTACCACTGACTTTATAGGCACTAACTTATATTATGACACAAATCATAGTGTCTTTGATCGAAACAGATTAAAATGCCTATAACATAATAATTACTGCAGTTGTCAACATACCACACGATGATAATGATAGAATATTACTTTTATAATTGATTTACCTATTCAGGTGATTCAAACGTATGTTGCATCCATACAAAATATGAACTTGTGCATCATAATTATACAGAAGGCCAGTGAATATGATGCTAGATTAAAATATATATAAATAATAATACATGTAATCGGAAATTACAAAAAAGCGGAATTGGTACAATGAATTTAACATTATATATTTATTATTATTTACATAGTAGTTATCAAGCAAAGTCGTCATTCGTTCGTTTGTATATCCGCTTTTCCTTTGTACCACGAATCGAATAACTATCCGGTTTCTTACAGTTTATTAGTTACAAAAATTTACAATCTAACTACCTTATGACTTAAGAAACACATAACCAACGTATTTTTCCTGAGCAATTTTGACACATTTTCCGGGGGAAAATACTAATCTTTTCCTATGTGTAAACTGATTTTATCCGGAAAAAACCACCGCATACTTAGTTGCAGTGGGATCTTTTTTCTTTTCATTAAACTTTAAATTTTAAATCGATGTCTTGCAAAAGAAAACATTTCCTTTGTGTTCAAGAAAACTCTTTGGTACAGCATCGTAAAATATTTATCTTTCCGTAGTTTTTATTGATTTTGTGACTTTACAGCGTTCGCAGCTCTGTAACTGAGTTTTACTCCGATCTTTCGTTCTCATAACACCAGCAAAGTTTGCTGTATAGTATATCACTCTAAATATTTCCTTATTTAAATTGACTCTCAAATTCCATCTCTGAATTTATCCCAAACGCAGAAACTTAAAAATGCTTAATAAAAACTCAGAACCATCTAAGTTATTAGGCATTACGTCATTACAATGAGTTCAAGGTAGCCCGAACGAATGCGTCTACGTCATCCAATTAACATAATTATTGTGTTGGTTGCAGTGGAGGTAAAATGGTGGTTTGGCAGCCGTAGCAGCAAGATGTCGGCGCCTACGCATGGCATCAAACAGGTGGCCACTGAGCCCATCCGACTTGACAGCAAACGTGAGTAACTCCATTACTATGTGCTTAGGATACGAGTCTTACTAGATGGCTTGGGTACGAAGATGTGGTAAGGATATTTCTAATGTGGAAAGGCCTTTCTAAAGTATTCATGACCTGAGAAGTTTCGGCGGAAGAACGTTAAGAGGTGTTGCCACGGTGCCTAAAACCGCGCAACGCAC
Source organism: Emmelina monodactyla (assembly GCA_916618145.1). Classification (NCBI taxonomy): domain Eukaryota; kingdom Metazoa; phylum Arthropoda; class Insecta; order Lepidoptera; family Pterophoridae; genus Emmelina; species Emmelina monodactyla. The sequence goes on along the minus strand of OU745323.1, from coordinate 650,030 downwards.
GGCACCCAGAACAGCGATTGTAATAAAGTCTAGTTTACCTTGCAAACATCAAGCTTTAGTTGTTTAGTGCAAAGAATCGCGCACCGTGGGAACGCCTCTACATACTTCCTCAAAGGCCCAGCGCACTCGCAACAACCGATGTGATTGTGAGTGTGTGGCGACGGTGACCTCTTACCACCACATGACCTGCGCGCTAGTTTGCTCCATTTTTCCCTTGTATGAAAACGGAAAATAGGAGCAACCTAAGCAGGGTGTTTTAGGCAAAGATAGTATGGCAAAGGTCCAACAAGAGGATAGGAGAGGAACCTCAATTGACCAGTAACAAAGCACGCTTCAGTTATTAATTATCAACTATTTACTATTTTAATAACTACTAGTTAGCGATTACATAAGATGATGTCTAATTGTATTATGATTCTAAACTATAATTTTCACTGAATTCAACTGCGTTCCACCGTCCTGGTTTTTTCATGCGCTAAACTGTTGACTGTTTCAGTTAACAGGTTGCAATACTCGTATACATTACTAGTGGCCGCTCGCGACTCCGTTCGCGTAGAAGTCGGTTTCCCGTGGGAATGCGAAGTTTTCCCGCGGTAAAAAGTTCCCTTAATTCTTTCATACATATATTTTTGGTTTCTAGAAACGTTTTCGCAGTGCACGCAACAGAAGCCCTCAAGGATGAACAATTTTCCCCGATTTTTTCACATTTTCCATTATTTCTTCGCTCCTAATAGTTGCAGCGTGATGTTATATAGCCTCAAGCCTACCTCGATAAATGGTCTATCCAACACAAAAAGATTTTTTTAATTCGAACCAGTAGTTCCTGAGATTAACGCGTTCAAACAAACAAACAAACAAACAAACTCTTCAGCTTTATAATATTAGTATAGATAGCCACGTTAACGTTAAACTGATGGCAATCGATGCGTCAGAATAACCGAATAATGCCTTAGAAGATGGGAATAGTAGTTTTTTTTTTGAAAATAAAAATTACATCGTTATTGTCACAATTGATTTCAAAATTGGCCATTTTTAGGGTTCCGTACCCAAAGGGTAAAACGGGTCCCTATTACTAAGCCTCCGCTGTCTGTCTTAAGCCTCCGCTGTCTGTCTGTCTGTCTGTTTGTCTGTGTGTCTGTCTCCAGGCTGTATCTTTGTGTATAAACCGTGATAGCTAGAAAGCTGAAAATTTCACAAATAACGTATTTCCGTTGCCACTATAACAAAAATACTAAAAATTAAAAAATATATACGGGGGGTAAAAAAACTGCTTCCGAAAACAAAAACTGGGCTTTGCTGGAAGGGTACTGGTTACGTTTGAGCAAAAAAAAATTTTTTTTTGATTAATAATAAACATATATTTTTACGTAATTTTCGGAAATTGCATTAATACCTACTGTCAGATTTGCGATGATTTCAAATTAAATAGGGTTTTAATTTAATTTGCAATGTAAATAATCGCACCTGAACTGACAGTTGATGTGTGAGCGATGATTTCAAGCGGCGAATATGACATTTCAATCCTTATAATCTGGCCACCGAGAGATTGCGTTTGTGACACATGCCAGTAGTGTTGGGGTAAAAAATAATATTGACAAATATTTTTTCAATCAACATTAGTAAAAAAATTAGTTTATCTTATATCTATTTTACTTGTATAGCAAGAAACTCCAACTGCTGCCTTTTTTCAAAACAAATATTTAGGTCTACAATACAATAAGTACTAAAACTAAAAGTAGGTAATAAATACTTAAAATAATAGATATCGCGCTGGTATAAATTTAATCAGATTCCGATTCGCTTGAGGAGGTGCTATCATCATCTTCTCCAACATTTATAATTATGTTATTATCAATGATCGAATCAATTCTAATATCTCGATCAAAGTCTTTGGTAATAAGATTTTTTGTTTTTTCTACCGCCTTCGCCCAGTCTTCCTTCGTGATTTTTTCGCAAGCTTCTTTTAATAGAGCCATCATCTTTTTTGTGCTAAAAGGTGGGGACGTATTGCGACGGGCTGCATAACCCTTAATTTGAGCCCAAATTAATTCAATAGCATTGTATTGGCAATGATATGGTGGAAGTCTCAGCACCCGATGACCGTACTGCAGAGCTAATTCATCTATTTCATATCTAACATTTGCCGATTTATTTTCTTTCACTAACCGCAATAGTTATGCTTCAAGCATATCCATATTTACGTCGATATCATGTTTTTATAACCAAGCTACTTATTCTGCTTTTTTATTAGAAATTGATTGATAACTTTAAAATTGACTGATATTTTTAGCACATCCCTACGAAAATATGATGTTGTTTACATTTTTAAAAATACATATTTTATCAGTAATTATTACCCTTACAGTAAGCCATCAGTTATAAAATTTAAAATCAGTGTGTTTTAATATCATTTTATTGCTTATTATTTGTTTGTAGGGTCAAAATAGACGACTTTTTTTTTGTTTGTTTTCGTAGACGGCCTGTCAAAGTTACCTCGTTATGTCAAACACAATGTGTCAGGAACGCATTCTCTCGGTGGCCGGACAATAATATCTTTTTTAAATTAAGTTTTCTTGGTATGCTGTTAGTGAATTTAGTTACTATTGAGGCTCAAGAATACATGATTTCAGGCTTCGAAAGTGGTCTTTTTACACCCGTTATTAAAGGGGGTCCCCATACAATAATGTAACAAAAATGGTTTGAGCAATTGTACTTACGATACAACGAAACATCACCATAGTGGGCACTCAGGTTAGTCAATGGACGTAAAGTTTAAAATAACAATGGCAAATGTGCCGGCTAAAACTACCAGGATATCACAGGGTGAAAGAGATTACAGTGCAAGTTTATCAGAATATAATATTTAAATACACTATGCTACAGGCATTTCAGTAGAGCGACACACCGCAAAAAAAATTGCACTTATATAAGTAATATATTTTTACAATTCATACAGCGAAAATGAAACCGCATTGAAATAAACATTGGAATTATAAAATTATTAAATTCATTATTTTTTCAAAGGCATACACAACGAATTGCTTTCAGTGTAAAAATGATAACAAAGTAGTATTGAAAAACTTTAATGTAAAAAATTTACGTAGCTTTTTAGCTTTTTTATCTTACTTAGGCTTACTATCAGATTCACAAAGGGGTTAATCTATAATAACAATTCAATGTCCTTTATTGAGAGTTTTTCTTACCTTACTCATGTGATGAAATAAGACTTACTTAACATCTTTAAAACTTTTGATATACTAGTGTGTTTCAGTTTTAAGGCACTGCGCAAACAGGCAAAAAGATTGAAACTAATAACCTAATGTCAAAGTAAAACCGGGTAATACCTCATGACTGTCGATGACCGACATCCAAGTTTCTCAACACACGTGTTACAACGTAAACAATATCAAACTCGTTTGATGTGATGATATCATGAAAACTGCAGGTGTGTTACAATCTGCTTTGTTATAGTAATTGTTTGTATGTTATTCCTTTTACAAACTTTGTAGTATGTAGATAATAGTGTTTTATAAAATGTGCGGATAAGAAGTAAGTCGGAAGGATAATGGCCAAGTGCGAGTCGGACTCGCGCGCGAAGGGTTCCGTACTATCAATTTCTACCCGTTTATTGTAGGTGTATGTCTCGTGTCCCTACTATTTGACCTACCAGTAGGACAAGCGATGCAATTTCTATGTCTCGTGGTGCCACCGCTCGGTTGGGCTATTAGACATACAAATAAATAAAATAAACCTATGACTGATACACCCAGCGTATTTACTATTGGAGTGTAATTAGCTAATTAAACCTTTCTAATTTTAATCCGTGAATGAATGTTAAGGGAGAAAAAAACTTGGCTTTTTTTTCTAATATTTAACAAGTATTATTTTGATTAACTTAATTCTGTAGTGGTATTCATATGTTCTCGACAAAAAACTACAAAGATTATTATACAAATGAATGTTTGCACGTGTGTCGTATGCATTTATTTTTGGTTACTCATAATAAGGATAATTTTCCTCTATTATTTATGTTTTGAGATAATGGGCAAATGAATATTGAAATCTATTGCTTTTTGCGAGAAACCCATATTCAATCTAATCTTAACAACCAATTCGTTAACAATATCTCTAGAAATTATGAATACTACGGCTTAAGATATCAATTCTCGATTAAAATCTATGTACTAAATGATAACATGTAATCATTTACCAGTCCATGTGTATATTAAAAATAGATTTGGCATCCCACTCACAATTTCTTATACTGATCATCCGGGTTGTTGATATAATAAATGACTGATTTATGTTGTGTTATGAATTTATTTTAATCACTTTTACAGTGAATTAAGACAGCAAATGTTTGGTTATGATTCTGATAAATAAATCAATCTTAAGATGATTTAATTAACATGTTTGGTTTGAATAAACCTTGGTAACTATTAATAAAACACGATATATTTCGTTTGTAATACTATGTTTATTTATGCGATAATTATTAATCTATCGAGATATCTAACTTAAACCGTTCAAATAAAACTCGGATTGTGAAAAATTTTAAGAATTGTAGACAATTCGTTGAAAAACTTAATAAAATTGCAATAGACTGATGATCTATAAGTTACTGATTGGTATTTCTGCTTTGAAAATTGGCAGTAGCTTCAGTTACGTTTGTTCAAATATAGCAACAGTAACTGAGCATCAAACCATTGTGCATCTATTCTTTAATGACGTATATTGCCATACAAGTTGTTAAACTGAATGACAGATCACCAACGTGTATAGACTCGTGCAGCAGTAAGCTACACTCTTGGTGTCGACTCTACACACTTCACATGTTCGGTCTCGGTGACAGTCATTACTCTGACTATCCTGCACTTGTAACTGGAACACAGTCTACTGTTTTTCTGTAAAAATAAGGAAGGCCATTGAATTGTCTTCTGCATATGATCCTGTCACCAATAGGTGTTAGGGCCAGGGCCAATGCCTACAATTTTTAACTGTTAATGCTATAAAAAAACTATAAAGTTTTGTCCCGGTCATCGTAATACTCAGTAAAATAATAAGTCGCAATATTTTCCGTGGGCTATAAAAGCCGGTTTTGCATATTGCAATATAAAAATTAATAGGCGGTCGTCATAAGGCGCAGTGGGTGAATACAGAAGTTAAATCAGTGCTTAACCATACAATTTCCTTACAAATTTAATGCACACAAAAGTTACATAAATGCATATAAAGTTCTACGAACAGGTTTATTCAAATCTTAAAGAAAAACTTGATTGAGTCATCTTTTAAACAAAAAAAAACAATTCATCTAAACCACTATGCCTCCGACAGACACAAAAAAAAACACACTCACGAATACCTTATTTCATCATCGGCATTTGTAAACCACTCGTCAAGTTTCAATAAAAGTAATAATTTAAGTTCCATTCATTTAACCACTGTTGAGCTATCACCAAACCTTTTATCTCCATTATTTCTTTCAATTCTTTCCTTCTCTTCGCATATTATTGAGTGATAGAGGCTGCGATCGCGTGCTGTGGCATCGTAAACTATGTAATGGCGTGGAACAACTGACGGCAATAATAGGAAGCCATTTTGTGACTTACAGTCGTGGGGTCCTGATACCTTACCACAAACACTTATAGTCAGAATCAACTGTATTTTTTTAGGTTTTGCGTAGCATGATTTCTAATGTATGCTATGACAAAGTTTGTTTTTATCTATCAGGAATTTTGATTTTGCTTGTGAAATATAGGCCAATATAACGTATCATGACCGTAAAAGAGATACTTTGTTTATAAGCTAGATCTAGGCATAAAAACCTTCTCGAAAGTTATAGTAAAGATATTATTTATAAATTATTCTTGGACTAAGATTCGTCATATTTAAAGAAAAAACTACTGACATCACAGCTAAAGAATATTTACAGTTTTTTAGAAATATGTAAATTAGACAAGTATATTATTTACCAACACATGTAAAACAAGGTCAATGCGTATTGAATTCTTATCGAAATTTAGTATAAATTATGCAAAATGATGTGTCTGCTTAGTTTTACTGATGAGCAAGCGAGTTTACTTAGGTTTTTTAATACAGTCATGAGTGAATTAGTTTCAAGGCTCTTCAGGAAATTTGTAAAACATTGAAATATAAATATGACCGCATTTATTTATTGTATAATACTGAGAGAAAGAACTAATACTGAACGAGTGGCGAAAGAAACATATATTTACATACATTTTTAATACAAAACCGATATCATATTTATATTAATTTATCACGATTAAAAGGCTACGTTAAATGAGACCTAGTGTTTATTTCTGTAACATTATGACTGTCGAATGAAATAATTGTATAAAACAAGCGAATAGAAAAAATACAGCGTTTCGTTCGAAGCAACATGTTGGTACAAAAATGACTGATTTTTTTAACGAAAACACTTAAAATTTATAAAATAGACTAGTAGTAGATTCACGCGCCTTCGTCCGCGATAAAAGGGATTTTTCTGTAGTATGAGACTTATTCTCGCGGTAAAAAGTAGTCAATTTTCATCCCAGGCTGTTGAATTATGTTTATTCTAAAATTTATACAAATCGTATCAGCTGTTTAGTCGTTAAAATGGAACATACAGACAAACAGATAGACAAACACGTACACATTGTACAAATGTTGTAATTGCCTTACTATTTTAGAAGTTTTTTTAACTACTCATTTGTGATTAATGTACCTATTCGAAATCCATTCTCAAGCATTTGCCAGTATCGTTATAACTATACTAATCGAAATCTGTTTTATGTACAGAACTGGCAGCATTTCAGTTTTAAAAGTCTTCAATGTATCTACTTTTTCGTGTTATTAATATGACTCGCCTCTAAGGTGGTTCTTATGCGGTAGTGGCGATATTACTGTCTAGAATTTTTGAAGCTGCCCTACATGGCTTGAAAAGATCTCGGGTTCTGTATGACTTTTGGTGCACGAAGATAATCCAGTTATCAAACATTTCATTAAACATTATATAAAACACACTTCTGCATTATTAACACGCGCCAAAAGAGCGATAGCCCCACAGATTGATGGATAGCCCGCAGTGACGTAGTCTAAGTAACTCTAGGGACATGCAACAGATTATTAACTTTTCAATATTCTTTTTCTGTACCTAGAATTAAATTAGAGTCTATAATAAAACTTTAATCAACTAACATACACTTACTGACATTTGGAAAGATTCTTATCACCTTAATAGAAAAATCATACTTCAAACAGAACATAAGTACACTCGTAATTCCATCTTGGACAATCATCGTTTGTTTCTATTGCGCAAAAGGTCGTCAAAAAGAAATAGAGTATTGTTACAAATTTATGACTCTTAAAATGTGTACGTTAGACGCTCCCAGTTTGGCTAGCTGCCATTTTGTAATATATAGTACCTACGTACAGAAGATAGAAATGAATTTAGTTGCTATGTTATTCTTATGCACGTTCTTACCAACGTTTTACGAAATTAGGTAAAATTTTAAGAACTTTAAAATAATATTAAAATTTATTTATATTGTAAATCATAATTTTTGGCACCTTTTATTGTAAGTGCATATTCACTTTAACCAAGAAAGTTTTAAAGCTTCTATTATAATTTCAATTAAATACCATCCCCAAAGCTGAGCAATAGTTATAAATCTTTTGATGCAGTTTTTATTTTGTATTAACCAATTAATTTCGATTAAATTTTTAGTAGAAAATGTCACTTCAAACAGTCTCTTTACAATATTTAAAGTTTTTCTACCATATATTTTAAAATAACTAAACCTCCATTATATTGATTGGGCACCCTTCTGTCCCTACTCGATGTTGCCATATTTAAAAACTAGTTACTATAAACTGTGTAGTTTTATTGTACTGCAGAACAGTGCTGATGGCGTGATTCTAAATATAGCTGATGTGTCATTTACCGGCCATTTGTTTTAAAGTAATACTGCATTTTACTCGGTTTTATGGAAATTCTTTTAAAATTTATGGAAGCTGTATTTTTACTTATGGCCGCCCTTAGCCCCAAAGTTGGTAATGTAAACCTTGTTAAATAACTTTTTTTGCTTTTATGTAAAGGAAAAATGTTAAGTTAAACCCTTTGAAAACTTTGAACTTTGGTGGATCAATGGTCAAACAGACAAGACGTCATTTTTAGGTCATAGGTCAACAAAAAATAGATATATTATGATGATGCATTAACTAAAATGTCTCGTCTCTGTCAATCGTGTGCTAAATCTAATGGAAAATTAGGGCCACACAGTTGGTGTGTCAGTCTGGAGATTTATTAGTATTATTAGCTTATAAACTTACCCTCGCCTATCCCCCTACAAATCATTACCATCTCCAGGCGACCGCCGCCGTGGAGCCTCGGGTCGCGCGGCGGCGCTCCGGCGGGCGCCGTCCGACTCGGACTGCTCGGCCGAGACCGCGTCGCTCTCCGCCGACAGCGCCGAGCGGGCGCCCCGGCCGCTGCCGCCGCCGCCGCCCGCCACCACCAGGAAACGGGGGTAAGTGCAGATAGAAGACCAGACCTGACTTGACTTGAGGGGCAGGACTATGCTAACTTCTTATGAAGATAGGAGACTAGACCCAACTTGACTTGAGGGGCCGGACTATGCTAACTTCTTAAATGATAGGCATGCTGAAGCCTTAGGGGCTTTACTAGAGTATAACACATACAAACAAGTGGTACTGATCAAAGATCAAAAATCTTATATATCATCTTAGAAGACATTCCTTGAATTGCAAGGAATGTCTTCTAGGACAAGGAATGTCTTTTTTGGAGTGGAAGAGTCTAGCTGTAGGCTCTGTCTGCCGTGATTACTGGGCTGACTCGACCGGTGGAATACCATAGTCGCACAGAAAACCGACGTGAAGTAGGGACGATGTTCCTGTGTTTCGTTCGGTGAGTGCAATATCCGGTGCCCAATTTCTCATAGGCCAGCAACGCCCCTCAATGTATATGTGGGTGTATATGGGTGTAATTGTGGGTGTATATGGGCGGCGGTGATCACTTACCATCACGTGACCCGCTTGCACGTTTGCTAGGAGTAGCTTAAAAGGAGACCAGACCCAACTTGACTTGAGGGGCAGGACTATGCTAACTTCTTAAATGATAGCCATGCTGAAGCCTTAGGGGCTTTACTGGAGAATAACATGATATAACAAACGAGTGGTACTGATCAAAGATCAAAAATCTTACATATCATCCTAGAAGACATATCCTTCTTGAATTGCGAGGAAGGGGGTCTGAGAAATTAGGTCCATAATTTACCACGCTAGCTTAATGCTGGATTCACATGTGGATAAATTTACCATGCAAATTTCCTCACTATGTTTTCCCTCCCGTTAGTGGATTTGAGGTATATCTAAGTTGAACTGGGATCAAAAAAGCAATGTATGGTATTGAATGGTATCTCAGTTCCAAGGCACTAGATTATACTATTACAATCTTGAAATTATCATAGATCTAAGTGAAAATTAAGTTTCATTGAGATTGGAACCCAGAAGAAGGGTAGTGAGAGTCATTATCTACATCTATAGCCCCTAACCCCAACCAGGAGGAAATCGAGAAAACAATCGCACAGAAAACCGACGTGAAGTAGGGAAGATGTTCCTGCGTTTCGTTCGGTGAGTGCGGTATCCGGTGCCCATGTTCTCAAAGGCTCATCAACACACCCCCAACACCCACAGTGTTGCGGGTAGTCATGGGGGGCGGTGATCACTTACCATCAGGTGACCCGCACGCTCGTTTGCTACCTATATTATAAAAAAAAACATTTCTTACCGATTTCCTTCCTGTATTTGACTATAAGACCTGCTGCTTCGCAACTTGCAGCAGTCGCCGTCGCGGCAGCGAGTGGGAGGTGCTGGAAGGGCTCAAGGACGGCCAGCGGTTCGAGAAGCGGCCCGACGTGTTCAACGGGTACCTGCACAAGAAGAGGAAGTGGCCGCTGAAGGGCTGGCACAAGGTTGGTTGCTAGCAGTGATGAGTTGTTACAATTTACGGGGATTGGAACGATAAATTGGAAATTTTCAGCTGGATGTCCCAGATGTAAAAAGAAGTATTGATTGTTTGAAATTGTGTTAAAATGTCATCATCACCTGATTTAGGCATATATGTCATCACAACCAATTTCAAATTGTTTTATTAATTACTAGGGGCCGCACGCGACTCCGTTCGCGTAGAAGTTGGTTTCCCGTGGGAATGCAAAGTTTTCCCGCGGTAAAAAGTTCCCTTAATTCTTTCATACTTATATTTTTGGTATCTAGAACCGTTTTTGGCAGCGCACGCAACGGAAGCTCTCAAGGATGAATAATTTTCCCCGTTTTTTTCACATTTTCCATTATTTCTTCGCTCTTTATAGTTGCAACGTGATGTTATATAGCCTAAAGCCTGTCTCGATAAATGGTCTATTCAACACAAAAAGAATTTTTAAAATCTAACCAGTAGTTCCTGAGATTAGAGCGTTCAAACAAACAAACAAACAAACAAACAAACAAACTCTTCAGCTTTATAATATTAGTATAGATGTCTTTAAATAATTCATGAACAACTTTGACGAACTCCCGTCTCGGGACGGTCTTTCCGAAATCAGTTTGAATATGATAAACACAAAGATAGGTAAGGCAGACCATGGTGATACCTAGAGACCTTTATATGACACGTTGTCGTTCTTCCCCCCCTCTTCATACTGACCTCCACCCTTGCTCCCAGCGTTTCTTCGTGGTGGACGGCGGCATCCTGGTGTACGCGCGCTCGCCGGCGGACGTGGCGCGCGGCCGCCTGCACGGCTCCGTGGACGTGGGGCTGTCCGTCATATCCGCCAAGGCACGGAGGAGGTAATCATAACAATCTCCAGACTGACACATTATGTGGACCTATGGTAAGCGCATACAGCGCTTGTGTTACAAGTACAACACAATGGACTAGGGGATCGAACCGGGAACCATCTGCTTAGCAGTCCGGTATATATGTTATGGCTAATACCCGAAGTGTGGCTACACCTAGTTTTAGCCGGTTAGTAGTCTTTTTATATGGCGAACCGTAAAAAAAATAATATTCCTATATATATAAAAACTTGCTTCAATCATGAGTCGACGGAGTCCCGCTACGCGAGAAAGATCTATCAAAGAAGTAACCTAACTAACCTAACCTATTGATGTTTCTAACCGGCTAAAACTAGGTGCAGCCGCGCTTCGGGTTTTAGTCGTAACATATATACCGCTGCACCACAGAGATCGTCGTAATGAATGAAGATTGGATTGGGGGTAGAAATAGGGTCGGTTTTGGTTAAGAGGAAAGTTTAGGTACCTTGTGTACTTTGGGATGACTAATACTGACGATATATTTTTTGACTGTACAGTATTTAAGGTATATTCTGTAATTTTAACAAAGATGTAACATTATGTACAGAGTTAAAATAAATTAAGTTTAATTAAGATGCTGATAAATCATACTACCCACAGCTTAAAAATACTCTTACTAAGCCTTGACAACTTTACTTTATTGTTGAAATAAGTTTATGTAAACTTTGACAGTTAACTTTTATATTCCATCCATCTCACAAAACCTTAGTAAACATTTCACCCCAATCATCCTACTAATATTATAAATATCAACGTTTGTGAGTATGTATGGATGTTTGTTACTCTTTCACGTAAAAACTACCGGACGGATTTGGATGAAACAGTAATATAGATTATACATCAGAATAACACATAGGGTACTTTTTACCGCGGGAAAACTTCTCGTTCCCACGGGAAACCGACTTCCACGCGAACGGAGTCGCGGGCGGCCACTAGTATAACATACAACTACAAACACTTGTCCACCTCTCCACAATTCCAGACGTATAGACATAGACGCGGACGAGTTCATCTACCACCTGCGGGCGAAGACTCCCGAGGTGTTCCGAACATGGCTGAATGTACTGAAGGCGCACAGGTTAGTTGTAGATAAAGATATTAACACTGTTTATATATGAGACTATTTATATTTACGATTGTGTATTGCCTTGAATGGGTTTTTCGTTCTATCAAAAAAGAGAAATTTAGTTGACTTAGTCTTCGTTTTCATTTCTTATTATTGCCATAAGTCATAATCAAGTACAGATGCAAAAAAACTGCCGTTATATTTTCATGGTTATATCTTTTAACCGTTCCTTAATCAAACCCTTGACAGCTCACAATACAAATTTAAACTATATCACCTACATCAACACCTGTTATTCCCCCACTAGACTGTACCGCCAGCACCTGCTAACGTTCGGTGCGCGGGAGTCGCTGCCCGCTGCGCCCGCGCCGCTCGACCTGCCCGCTACTGACACTTCTTCTCGTAAGTCTATATGTCATTTACAGATTGATCCTGGAGTTGTTGGCATGTGATTGAGAACGCTGTGTGTGGGTGGTAGTGTTGGATTTTGATTGCATGCGATTTTGAACGCTATGTCTTTGAGATAGAGTTCACGTTTGATTGGTTGTAAAGATTGGTATAAGGATCTTATGTAGAGGTAGGTGAGGTAGTTAGAAATGAAAGGTAAGTTATTGATGGCGCGTTTCTTTGTCAAGGTTCAAGTAACTCGAGCTTGTCGTCGATGTTTTCAGAAGATAGCTTCCCTGATGAAATACAGTCGGAACCGTGTGATCCTAAAGATAGATTTGACGTTGATATAGCTAAATATACAAGTGAACAAGACGTTGTGAAGCAAAATGATTGTTACGTCACAAATCTTAATGAGTACTTCGATGATTATATTTCTGTACACAACGCGAAATCTAGTAAAGGAACTATTGAATTTGATAATGAGTATAAAGACGATAAACACTACAATCCATTTAATACAACTGTAGTTGTTAATCCTGTTCTTTTACATAATTCAGCAACAAAATCTGAATTGTCGCTAATAAGAATGATAAATCATAATAAAGCTATAAGGACCTTTGACTACAGAGGTACAGACACTCTTCCCACATATTTCATCTTTAATCGAAACAAAAGCGACCGATCTTGCAAAGCATCACAACCTATACAATCCAGCAAAAAGTCGATCAATCTACCTAAATACAAAATGCATATAGAACCTAAACTTAAAAAACCCTTAAGCAAATGTGTACTAGAAAGTAACCGAGATCAAGACGAACGACGGACTAAACTTATATCAGAACTAATACCAAACAACAACGATAATATGAAACCATTGGTAAGAGATAATGAAGTCGAAGCAACTATCTCTAAGAGTGAACTAGACGATATCACGGAAAAACTTGTGACTACCCTCAAAAAGACTAATATAACAAACCCTACACACCTAACAAAGTCGTACGTCGCTGAAGTGATTAAAGATTTATACGATGCCACGCTTCAAAAACATCCAATAAAACTGCTCTTCAGATCTCTACTAGAATACTGGGTCAAGGAAAACGTTAAAATTAAAAATAGCAAACTCAACAAAGTCGTGTACCAATCGAAAATAACACAATCGGAGCTGACTTCTGACGATATAAGGACGAAAAAAGAACTAATGAAATTACTGAAATCACAAGAGACACAATGCTACAAGGCGAGCAATGTAAATCGGAGTCAGAACCAAAGTCAGGAAGCAAAACGCAGTAAAAATAGGTCGCATTCACTAGAAAAAATAGAAGACTTGAAACGCAGAAAAAAAGATAGTAAACCTGACCAAGAAACTAAACCAAAAAATAAACTGTCTCTTGGCAATCTGCACAGAAACCCAAGCAGTTTTGAACGAGACAAACGAATACAAGAGATCGAGAAACTTCTAGAAAATACCATATATTCCACCGACACCATGAAAAGTAGAAGTAATAAAGAGGCGAAACTAAGCTTACATAAGATTATTCTAGACAGTCTCAAAAGTGAAGAATTTGAACCTAACTCTTACGATGCGTATGAAGAAGCAATACGACAACTCAGTAAAAGTAACTCCATTCCAAATTATGTGGTGAAAGAAATCCTAACGATATGTCTAGACGTATTAAGCCACGATAGTTTCAAAGTTTATAATAATTCTGCTACATTAGCCAACCAATCTGCGAAGAATTACTGCGACCAATCGGTAATTATAGGTAACGTTGTGAATCAAACAACAAATTTACGGAACCAAGAAAACACAACGAATTATACATTCAAAGGTTTAAACAAAAACAAAAAGCAATCTAAAAAACAGGAAACTAAAGAAAAAGATGTTGAAACTCAAAATAACATGAAAGCTGATGTAGTCGACTATACAGCCAATGTAGTTCTTGAAAATCGTGACAAAAATGCTCTCTTCATCAGTTTATCAAAATACGACCTAAACACTGTTTCAATGAACAAACATCCAACAGTCAAAGATTCAATATCAATTACCATTCAACTTAAAGAAAAACCCAAATCCGTTATTGCAAGCAAGTCAAGAGCGAACCTGAGATTAACTCTCAATAATACATGTGGATCTTCCCATGATTACTTACTACCAAATTTTCAACAAAGCGGGATATTCAAAAACGATCATCCAGTATACTTCGTAGAATCTCCTACAAATATAGACAAGAAACATGTGAACGACGCCAAACTTCTCGACTCAGATGGAACTTCCAAAAGCTACTGCAAAATCATGTACCCTTCGAAATCCCCAGATAGTAACACTGCATTTCATAAACAGCAGTCATCAGGCTACAAAACTTGCTCGAATTACAACAACGTCAGTTCATACGAAGACAGAGATTATACTTGCTGTGTCGTTAGACCCTCGAAGTTCACACATCCATCGAGAAATCTTCAAAGAATGGATGGGAATCCCAGAAAAAGAGTCGTCAGAATACCAAGAGACATCAACCCTAGAGTAGAACCTTCCTCTTCGTTCCATAACAAAAGCCAAAAGTTACTTTTAGACAATTTGACGATGCTGTCTCAAACGTTGCCCAAATTCCGAGAAGACATCAACTCGATCCTAGACAGACTACCTAAAAATAAATCGGCCACAACCAACACACCCGTCTGTTTAGAAAACGGCCTCGGATTCCTCTATAGAGAAGGGCACAAACATTATCTCATAGAAAGCAGAAGCGTCGGCGTGGAAGCCAATTTCATAAACAGATGTTACAGCCACGGTAACAATACTAAAGAAGTGATTATCGTACATCCGGAGCTCTTAGTGGAGAGAGCTGCCAGTGCCGTTGCACTCCCAAAACTGCCTGTGACTATATCTGCAGGGGTCTCCGCAACACTGGACCTCCAGCCCAAGAGACGTTTTTCACTTGGTCGATGTCCTGTCGAAGTGATGACCATAAAGGGCACAACAGTTCCTCGGATGCTGAAACACGCAGCCACAACCGTCGACGCTTCTATTCAGTGTTACAAGAATGATATTGCAACTACCAGTCGTTCAGTAAACACCACAACTCGTCTAGTTCTTCAAAGAGTTGAGACTGGACAGAAGCTGTCGCCATCTTGGCGTCGAATGAACTTATTGCATGAGAACTTCCCCAGTTCGAAGTCCATTCTTCCCCGCGCTACTGCCAATACCAGAGACTTTAAGCGGACGTATCAAGTCCATCGAATGTGCATGAAGAATGGTGAGCTCGGGCCGATGCGGTCTGTGTCGAGCATCGGTAATCAAAAAGCTGGGGTTTTTGGTTTCCGTAGGATTATTCCTGTTAGCGGTAAGATTTGTGATAAAGATACGTATCTCGTACCATTATTAGCACAATGAATTTAGAACTTAGATTATTTACTTAAAATTAGGGAAAAGTTGACTGCGAGAGTTCGAAGCAGTAGAGTTATTGGTTGATTATTTTACAAATAGATGACAATCGTTTATATCTTTAGTTTCTAAGGAACTTGTGTATATTGTCTCAAGTCTTTATTGTTAGTTCTAGTTTATTGTTTTAACGTAAACAAAGGCTATCTAGAGATTTGTATAATGAAAGCAGTTTAATTGTTGTATAAAATAACTTTAATGGTTTGGTGTATAACTTGTTTAGCATGATTTTGTGTGTGTAGTATATGTATAACTTGTAGACCCCTAGTAGTCAATATTAGTTAACTTTAGCACGTCTTTTCCTTTTACCTTTCCAAGCAAGCTGAATTTTAAATAACATAAAGTACTCTAGACCCTACTTTCTTTACTTAGTTAAAAAGAAATTCAGCCTGCATTTTCTGTCCACGTCCGCTGTTTTGTACCAAAAAAGTAGTCAAATCAGTGACTTATTTTATAAAATTACTTTATTAATTGCTCAAGAAACGCGTGTGAAAATTAAGCCAATATTTCACACCCTTCATTACTTTTGTTTCTGTTTTTAAAAAAATACCATTATATTGAAGTAAATACAGCGGACGTGTTTCCTCCTCTCTTTCCTGAGTGTGCCCTTGTGTTTGTAGGACTATTAAGTCCTTCGCTGCCGACACTGCGAGGGCCGCAGGCGGGGTTCGTATCCGGGACTCCCGGCGGCCGGCTGGCGGGGTGGATCGTCGGTACGTACTAGAACTGACGGCCCTTGCGAACTAGCCTTTTTAGTATACACGCATAGTCAGACAAGCGATAATAATGTAGCTGTTCCTCTTACACACACACACACACACACACACACACACACACACACACACACACACACACACACACACACGCATACACCCACCAATACACAAAAACGCTGTATGGTACTGGATAAAACTGGCGACTTGTACGAACACAGGCTTTTAATTAATACGCATAGTAAGTTTATTTGATACTGAGTTATTTCTTTTCAAAATACACTTGCACAAATATGATACTCATACTCGTTGAACTGAAGGTAAACTGATAGATAATTAAGTAATGTCTTCTTCTGTCACACAGTCATTTGATACAGGGGATCTATTCTAAAATTTAGAATACAAGCACACACACACACAATACACATTCACACTGCATATATAAAATCATTTTTTTGGAATACAAATTAAAGAAATAATAAAACTCTTCTTCATATTATTATGTACTCCTTTAAATGCGGTCCTGCACTATATCTATTGTTAAGCTAAGCTCCACTGTTAGACTCAACATCTTCCTTCCTGTATGCTCGTTTTGTTGATTGTAAATTTTTGTGTTCTTAACAAAAGTTTGCATGCAAATGGCTTAATTAACCGAATATGATATTTAAATTTTGATGTTTTTGTGGACTTAAATAAACTGTGTTATTGTTAGCATGTGTATAATAAACAAAAGTTAAAACCATCTATGTAGATATAAAAGTATTTTTTTAAAGATTTTTTAAATATCATAGGAGACGAATGGTTAGATTCTAAATAGTTAAAACTGACTTAATCTTTCAAAAAAATATTTTTTAGCAATTATAAGCCTACTTTTACTATTTGTCAAGTAAAATTTTTCCGTCCGGCTCATGGAGGCTTAATGTCGAAATACCTCATTTTCCTAATGTCTAAAAGTCAAAATGACTAAGTACCCAAAATGCCTGAAATTCGATTTGTCCACATCCAATAATAGCTGATTTACGAAATGCCTTTGAGGTTTGGTACAGTAAAAGGAAAACTTTTGAAACATTTAGTTTAATAGGTACCTACCAATCAAATTTGGGTAGGTATGTGTAAATAGTGGTATGAAAATCACTGGCCACTTGAAAGTCATTCTTATTAAGTATACTCGACATTGAAATGAAATGAAATGAAATTACTTTATCTCTTATACATTGTCAAAAGCATAAAATTAAAAATTAAAAAAGATGTCACGGGACACCCCTACATTCATCAGCAACGGCCGTAGTAGGCCGAGAGAAAAAGCTGGCGGAAAAAACTCTCGGCACTCTTTTCGAAATTATACAATCACTAGTGGCCGCCCGCGACTCCGATCGCGTGGAAGTCGGTTTTCCGTGGGAATGAGATGTTTTCACGCGGTAAAAAGTACCCTATGTGTTATTCTGATGTATAACCCATATTACTGCAAAGTTTCATCCAAATCCATCCAGTAGTTTTTACGTGAAAGAGTAACAAACATCCATCCATCCATCCATACATCCTCACAAACTTTCACATTTATAATATTAGTATGATAATTAAGATTTATTGAGTAGATATGTCAGTCCTGTAATCATTTTAAGGTAATAGATATGTTTATTTAATTTTATATATATAATTTTATAATGGAAATGGCAAAAGAACTTATTTTTATCAATGATCAAAAAGGAAAACCGTGTCTGCTATACGAGGGTTAAGAAGCTACAAAAGTTTTTAATTTCTAAGTAAGTAAGTTGGTAACCTGTTAAAAACTCGAATTTCATTTACCCGAATCTTAAAACCTCGAAAACGTTTGGTAGAACCTTTAAAAGACAGATTTACTGAATGATTTTTTTTTTTAATTTCTTTTTTTGTTTCCCAGATGAATCAATTTCCAGGTGAACTAAAACCAAATTTTCAAAAAATATTTTTTTGTTACCCATATTCTCATAATCCAGATAATAGCTATGCCAGATTCTCAGAATACTTTTTTTTGTTTCCCTTCGTACCATTTTCCAAATAAACGAATACCAAATTTTCATAATATTTATATTTAGTTCCCATACAATCATATTCCTGATAAACTGTTGCCACATTTTCATAATCTTTTTATTTGGTTCCCACACAATCGTGTTTCAGCTTAACTATTGCAATGGGAGCCGCTCCTTTTGCATTACGTCGATTGTCCCAAAATCGTTCGTCATACATAAATTGTCATAATCATCAAAAAGCATAACACTCATGTCGCAAAATTTATCCTTTGCATAACTTTTAAATGGCAAAACAGTCTATAGGCATATTATTCTTTAGCATAATGTATAAAATTCCTAAATTCAACATCCTCATCATCAGTCCTAAAATGCTTTATCTTGATTTGGTTTGTCATAACTACTTATAGGAAAAGCTAATTTTATTTGGCATGTTTTAGGTCGACCAAATTATTAAAGTTATAGTTTACAATTTTGGGTATGCGCTGTTTTTTCATATACTAAAATTGTGCGTTGCGATCTCGTCTATCTACTCGATAGTCGAGGTTAAGCAACGCCGGCCGCGGTCAGGCCAAGGATGGGTGACCGCTAGTGGCATTACATCCCGAGTTTCTCCGTGCTTCGGAAGGCACGTTAAGCCGTTGGTCCCGGGTACTTTTCCACCTCGTACTCGTCAAGCCAAGTCAGGTGCCTAGTAGACAGGCGGCTTGAAAAATACTGACAGTAGGGTGGCCACTACCCTACGGGAACCACGTCAGAGGCCCTAACAAGGCGGTTCCCAAAAACTCTGACACTAGATGAATATGTGCTGCAAAGTGCATACTCATCACACGAAGAAGAATATATTAAAATAATAGGTACGACGACGAGCGTAGCGAGGAGTGTGAGGTTGAATGGTGACCACACAGTGCGCAAGCCGAGCGAGCGAAGCGAGCGTACCGCGGCAGCGGTCGGCGAAGCGCCAAAACCGAAGTTCTTTTCTAAAAGTAGAGAGCTATTTAAAATAATACTAGGATTTAGTTGTTCTAGATATCGTTTATTTGAATTTAAAGAATCTTGATTTTAAAAATCTAGATATTGTTTGTCTGGATATCAATTAACTGGATTTCAAAAATTTGTGTTTTAAAAATCTGGCTTTTGTGCATATGGATATCGGTTCGCGCATTTAGATTTCGTGTGTCTGGAACTCATTCGTCTGGATTTTAAAACGTTGTGCAAATGAATAAATGGGCAAATGAAATTCGGAGTTGCGATTATATGGCAAACTTATTTCAGGAAAACTATTTTCAGGAAACCGACGTGAAGTAGGAACGATGTTCCTGCGTTTCGTTCGTTTTATTTATTTATTTATATATTTTCTTAAAGGTCAGCAACACACCCCCAACACCTACAGTGTTGAGGGTAGTCATGGGCGGCGGTGATCACTTACCATCAGGTGACCCGCATGCTCGTTTGCTACCTATATTACATAAAAAAAAAAAAAAAAAAAAAAAAAAAACAAAACTTCGAAATTCTAAAAAACGGGATTATGAAAAAAAGACCAAACGTTTTCTGGATTATGAAATTCGGAATATTAAAATTCTGGATTAAGATAGGTAACCAAGTAAGTTCGGTGTAAGTTCATTAGGGGATTTTGGATTTCAGGCATTTTGGCTACTAAGTTTTGAAACATTTAGTTTAATAGGTACCTACCAATCTCATTTTGACTTTTAGACATTAGGAAAAAGAGGTATTTCGACATAAAGCCTCCATGAGCCGGACGGAAAAATTTAAAAGAAAGCGTCCAATAATATTTCTACAGCATTTTTAAAAAATATTTTAATTAATACTTACACAATTTTTAAACAATATTTTACTTTTTCCGGTTAGAAAAGTAGGATACGCAGTATTATTACTGACAATGAGACCAATCAAAGTATTCTTAGATGGAGACCTCTTGAAGTTTTTAATCGTCGGTAATCACCTGCCCTCAATTGTTCCAACTACGAACCGTCTCCATCTTACCAATTATTTATACTCCGGTTTAAATAAAACCACGAGCCCTTCAAATCAAGATAATAAATAAAAGAGTACAGTCACCTTTAAATCCTCCCCATCTTACCTAGTATTCATTCACCACGACTCTAACTCCCCTCTAACTCGTCGCTATCCCTCACAATCGGGCGGCCTACTATAGCCCTACTGTACAATCTATCTCCCTGCCCCCAGAGTCTGGCGGGCCGCTGGAAACAGTCTCGCGGGAGATCACGCAGGCGCAGGTGTCGGTGGCGCAGCTGCGGCGGCTGCTGGACCAGCTGGAGCTGCAGCTGCCCGCGCACCACGACACCGACGTGAGTACATGCTAGTGACGCAGGCGCAGGTGTCGGTGGCGCAGCTGCGGCGGCTGCTGGACCAGCTGGAGCTGCAGCTGCCCGCGCACCACGACACCGACGTGAGTACATGCTAGTGACGCAGGCGCAGGTGTCGGTGGCGCAGCTGCGGCGGCTGCTGGACCAGCTGGAGCTGCAGCTGCCCGCGCACCACGACACCGACGTGAGTACATGCTAGTGACGCAGGCGCAGGTGTCGGTGGCGCAGCTGCGGCGGCTGCTGGACCAGCTGGAGCTGCAGCTGCCCGCGCACCACGACACCGACGTGAGTACATGCTAGTGACGCAGGCGCAGGTGTCGGTGGCGCAGCTGCGGCGGCTGCTGGACCAGCTGGAGCTGCAGCTGCCCGCGCACCACGACACCGACGTGAGTACATGCTAGTGACGCAGGCGCAGGTGTCGGTGGCGCAGCTGCGGCGGCTGCTGGACCAGCTGGAGCTGCAGCTGCCCGCGCACCACGACACCGACGTGAGTACATGCTAGTGACGCAGGCGCAGGTGTCGGTGGCGCAGCTGCGGCGGCTGCTGGACCAGCTGGAGCTGCAGCTGCCCGCGCACCACGACACCGACGTGAGTACATGCTAGTGACGCAGGCGCAGGTGTCGGTGGCGCAGCTGCGGCGGCTGCTGGACCAGCTGGAGCTGCAGCTGCCCGCGCACCACGACACCGACGTGAGTACATGCTAGTGACGCAGGCGCAGGTGTCGGTGGCGCAGCTGCGGCGGCTGCTGGACCAGCTGGAGCTGCAGCTGCCCGCGCACCACGACACCGACGTGAGTACATGCTAGTGACGCAGGCGCAGGTGTCGGTGGCGCAGCTGCGGCGGCTGCTGGACCAGCTGGAGCTGCAGCTGCCCGCGCACCACGACACCGACGTGAGTACATGCTAGTGACGCAGGCGCAGGTGTCGGTGGCGCAGCTGCGGCGGCTGCTGGACCAGCTGGAGCTGCAGCTGCCCGCGCACCACGACACCGACGTGAGTACATGCTAGTGACGCAGGCGCAGGTGTCGGTGGCGCAGCTGCGGCGGCTGCTGGACCAGCTGGAGCTGCAGCTGCCCGCGCACCACGACACCGACGTGAGTACATGCTAGTGACGCAGGCGCAGGTGTCGGTGGCGCAGCTGCGGCGGCTGCTGGACCAGCTGGAGCTGCAGCTGCCCGCGCACCACGACACCGACGTGAGTACATGCTAGTGACGCAGGCGCAGGTGTCGGTGGCGCAGCTGCGGCGGCTGCTGGACCAGCTGGAGCTGCAGCTGCCCGCGCACCACGACACCGACGTGAGTACATGCTAGTGACGCAGGCGCAGGTGTCGGTGGCGCAGCTGCGGCGGCTGCTGGACCAGCTGGAGCTGCAGCTGCCCGCGCACCACGACACCGACGTGAGTACATGCTAGTGACGCAGGCGCAGGTGTCGGTGGCGCAGCTGCGGCGGCTGCTGGACCAGCTGGAGCTGCAGCTGCCCGCGCACCACGACACCGACGTGAGTACATGCTAGTGACGCAGGCGCAGGTGTCGGTGGCGCAGCTGCGGCGGCTGCTGGACCAGCTGGAGCTGCAGCTGCCCGCGCACCACGACACCGACGTGAGTACATGCTAGTGACGCAGGCGCAGGTGTCGGTGGCGCAGCTGCGGCGGCTGCTGGACCAGCTGGAGCTGCAGCTGCCCGCGCACCACGACACCGACGTGAGTCATTGTTATACAGGGTTATTTGTAATTAGCGCATCACCTCTTGCAGGCGGCTTCCTTACATCAATCCCAATTACATTTGTTCTACGACTTTTTGCAAAACTTGATAATTAACACCAGAAAAAAAAGCGGGTAGCACTCGCGACGACAACACGCAATTTCTGTGCGCTCATTTGTTTTTATTTATTTTAAATAATTTTACAAGTTTTATATACTAATTAATGCATTGAATACTCGCGAAATTCACCTACACTCACTCTCACTTATTCTCCAATCACTGTTAATCACCACACTATAATAATACATCACAATGGAGGTCAGCGGCATGGAATCTTTGGGAAACTTCTTCGAGTCCCGCATGAGGGACTATGAGAACAAGCTACTCAACATCACTGGAGCTGCTTCTAACCCGGATGTTGCATCATTGTCCCAAGACTTCAATAATTTCAAATCTCTCGTTTGGCAAATGTTTTCCAGAATGAAGAAAGAATTTGAGGCCGTCACTTTCAGTTTGGACAAACATGAAATGACTTTGAGAAGAAAAGTGCTGCTCTTCCATGGTGTGGCTGAAAAGTCAAACGAAAAGTTACAGGAGGTTATTCACAAGATTATACAAGATCAGATGAAGCTAAAAGATGTAGGTAAATCTACCTTGCAGGTTTGCCACCGTCTCGGTTCTTCCAAAAACAAGACTAGGCCTGTGCTTGTTCGCTTCTATAATATAGAAGACAGACATCATGTGTGGCATAACAAGACTGAACTCAAAGGATCAGGTATCACCATCTCTGAGTTCCTGACAAAGGTGAGGCATAGTATTTTTACAACAGCCCGTGAGCGTTTCGGAATTAGAAATTGCTGGTCTGCGGATGGTAAGATTGTCATTAACCTCCCTGACAAAACCCGCACTAAGATCGAAACTAAAACTGCTCTAGAAGAACTGCTAGTGAAATTTCCTTGTTCCGCCGACAATAGCCAGCCAACTGCTGATCAAGCTCATACTGGGTCAAATCCAAAGACCACCAGTCCACCAAAAAGAACTCGACGTCGGCATTAGGTATACGTTACATTTAAAAAGTACTGTTCATATTGTCGGTACTTGTATTACTTTTTATTATTTAATTTTACATTAACCTACAATTTGTTATTATTTTTTTGTTTACTGTTTGCTTCTGTAGGTACTGTACTGACGTCAGACGTCTTGATCCGTTGTCATTTGTCATTGTCAAAAGTCAACATGGCATTGTTGTTGACATTTGTGTAAGACTTTCATGCTGCGGTTCAGAATCTGCTATCTACGCTATTTGCGTGCAAACAGTCGGTTCAGAAATCGTAAATAGCGTGCTGGTGGTGGTTCTGAACTTTAGTTACCTATTTTCTTTTCTTTTTATTGTTTTCAATCTTAATCATAATCCTTTTTTGTTTTGTTTCTAATCTATACAAAAGTGTAAAGGTGAGTTTTGCAGCACAGTCAGTATTTTAAAAAGTATTTATATATTATAATATTTTTATAAAAGTATTTTATAGTTATGGATATCATAGATAACTTCGATGAAAGTTTCTTCTCTTGCTCGTCTTCTAGTCACAGCTTTGTCAGTGCTGAGAGTACATCTTCTCCACCCCGGTCTTTAAATGACCAGCTCTCTTCTATCTTTACCTCTTATCCTCATAATTTAAATTTAGCCCACATTAATGCCCAAAGTGTTCCCGGTCATTACTCGGATCTTCTAGCATCCTGTAGCAGCTTACCACTTGACGCTCTCCTGATTTCAGAGTCATTCCTCAAACCCTCCCTACCTTCTACCCAGTTTCCTCTCCCAGGGTATGTACTTATACGCAACGACAGAATTGGCAAGGGTTGTGGTGGGGTTGCTATTTATCTTCGCGCAGAAATACCATTTCAAATTATAAGTTCCTCTCCTTCACCTTACTCTGGATCTGCTGAACATTTAGCAATCGAGGTCACCCTTAATCACACAAAGGTGCTTTTAATGGTTTTTTACAGTCCGAATCTCACAATAGATTATTTCAACACTTTTGAGAATATATTGAACGATTTGTGTCCTCAATATAAGCACATTTGTGTGATGGGCGATTTTAACACCTGCTTGCTGAAAAATGACACCCGTTCCCTAAAATTACATTCTCTCGTTTCCTCATTAAATCTCAGCATCCTACCACTTTCTGCTACCCACCAGTCCCCCAATAACCCTCCTTCCCTACTTGATCTTATGATCGTTTCCTCACCCAACAATGTTGTCTGTCATGGGCAACTTCCTGCACCTTTTTCCTATCATGACCTTGTGTTTATGTCCTACCGTGTTCGTCCACCTAAACGTAGACCTGTAACTATGTTATTACGTAGCTACAAGGGTATAAATTTGGAGGTCTTGGGGCGTGACGCAGCCAATATTGATTGGGTTTCCGTGTACGATTCCGACAACATTGACGATAAGGTGCATTATCTCACGAAATTGATTATTGACCTATATGACATTCATGCACCACTCAAGCGTGTCAAAATTCGTCACAATCCAGCACCTTGGCTCTCGGAATCCATAAAAGAGCTAATGGCTTCCAGAGACAAAGCTAAAAGTAGATATAAGCGAAGTCCCACTGAGCTAAACCTAGTTACCTACAAAACACTGCGTACGCGTTGCACTCGCATGTGTCGTGATGCGAAGAGGCGACATTTCCATGAAGCCTTAAATAACCGAAGTTCATCTGAGGTTTGGAGCTTCCTTAAATCCGTTGGCGTTGGAAAGTGCTCTTCAATGTCGGTCAAGGATCTTGATCTAGACACCATGAATAGGCATTTCTCCTTGCCCCCATTCATACTCGACCCTTCCATCAAGACCAAAACCTTAGATGAGCTTTCAAAAATGCATTCTTCCCATAGCTCCTTCAATTTCTCTGAGACTTCTGAGATGGACGTCAAAAAAGCAGTGCTGGCAATTAGTTCTGCAGCCACTGGTCATGATCAATTGTGTTCAAGAATGATAACCCTAATCCTACCTGTGTTGCTTCCAGTCCTTACCCATGTTTTAAATTTTTCGATTTCCTCCTCAACATTTCCATCGGCCTGGAAGTTTGCTCATATCATTCCATTACCAAAAGTAACCAATCCCACATCCCCTACAAATTACCGTCCTATATCCATCTTACCATTCCTGTCGAAAGTTTTTGAGCACATTGTTCATGGCCAATTTTCTGCATTTCTGTATTCCAACAATCATCTTAGCCCGTATCAGTCTGGTTTTCGTCCTGGCCACAGTACAGTTTCCACCTTAATCAACGTCACTGACGACATTCGCTGGGCTATGGAGGAAAAACAATTAACTTTGCTGGTGTTGTTGGACTTCAGCAATGCTTTTAATTCTGTGGATTTTGACGTCCTTCTCGGCATCCTCAAATCTATGAACGTCTCACTTCCCGCCCTTTCCTGGTTCGATTCTTATCTTCGTGGCCGCTCTCAGCGGGTTCGCATTAATGAGAATTTATCTGATTGGTGTGATCTCGTTGCAGGTGTGCCACAGGGCGGAGTGCTCTCTCCTTTGCTTTTTTCCATCTTCATCAACTCTGTGACCCGAGTTATTTCCTCAAACTACCATTTATACGCTGATGACCTCCAAATTTATACCCATTTCCCTGCTTCCGACATCCATTTCGCTATTTCCTTTATTAATGAGAACCTCAGTCGAATTGTTGCTTGGGCCGAGTCATTTGGTCTACTATTAAACCCTGGTAAAAGTCAGGCAATTATAATAGGTAGTAAATACTTCCAAAGCCGACTTGACTATGCAACGCTTCCACGAGTCGTTCTAGATGGAACTCCAATTGCTCTTACTGATTCTGTCAAAAACCTGGGTGTCCATCTTGACTCAAGCCTTAGCTGGAATACCCAAGTTAATGAAATAAGCCGCAAGGTATATTTTTCATTCCATACCCTTAGATCCCTACAGTCTTTCCTTCCCATTAAAACAAAAGTAATCCTAGCCTTGACTCTAATACAGCCTATCATCGATTACGCCGATGCTTGCTACTTGGATGCTACGGAAGATATTCTTTGTAAACTGGAGCGTTTGCAAAATCTGTGTATTAGGTTCATATTTGATTTAAGGAAATATGACCACGTGTCCCAGTTTCGCAAAGATCTACACTGGCTCCCGATCCGCTACCGTAGGAACACGCGCATCCTATGTCTCCTTCACAATGTCCTTCACAATCCCAATTCCCCATCCTATTTGCGGCAGCGCTTTTCCTTTGAACATCCTGAAGACGCTGTCTGCAGAGCACACAAAAAATCCCTCCTATCCACACCCAAACACTCCACTGACTTCTTCTCGTACTCTTTCACTGTACATGCTGTTCGACTATGGAACTCACTTCCTTCAGATATTCGTGATTGTAAAACGATATCTTGTTTCAAGCGACGAGTAAGAGAATACTATTTGTCTTTAACATAATATATTTTGTATTCATTTAAGTATTATTGTTATTATTTTGTATTTAAATTTACTTAGGTGAAGATATGATGTCCATTGTATTATATGTACTTAGTATATTATATGTTTAAATTTAGTTTGTTAATATATTTATTATTATGATTTATTATATGTAGGTATGTATATAAGTATATTAAATATGTAGTATGTGTATGTAGTATATTTAAATATGTACAGAAGTTGCACTCTCCTCCTTTCAACCACTCCGATCTCAGGGCTGCTGGAAGAAATCCCTTTAAGGGATAAGCAGTACCCATTGTACTAGCATAATTTTAATTGTTATAGTTTTTAAGTTTCTTTGTATTTGTTTGTACATGAACTATAAATAAATAAATAAATAAATAAATAAAAAATAAAACACCAAAACAAAAACATATTTTTTCGCTCTGTTATTTATAACTCTGTATTTTGTAAGAAGTTCCTAAACCGGGCGCCTCCCCCCCCACCCGTCGCCCGCGCGCCTGCCACGCCAGTTGTGTGCGCGTAGAGTATTGTACCGTTCAGAGACATCTAAATTTGTATGGAAAACATATTTGTATGAAAAACTTTTTTTTTTTAAATATTAATTTTAATTATTCGTGGTTAAATGTTGTTGGTATTGATGTAGAAAAGCTGCCTACAAGAGGTGATGCGCTAATTAGAAATAACCCTGTATAGTGGCGACATCATCATGTTTCGTTTATAACTTCTTCATAGGGATCATATTACTTAACATGTTTTACATTAATATCTTTACGTATTTTTAATTAAAATTCTTACATGTTCTTCGTTATCAACTTATGATCTTCTTCGTCATACATCTTATGTATCATAAAATATACATATTATTTACAGCCATATGACTTTTTTTACCATAATCTTCAATATCTTCGTTTTTACTTTTTTCACATAGTAAGAGTAGAACTTTTTATGTTTGCTTAAATACAATTTTATTCCGAGTATAATTTGATTTAACAAATTTTAATTCTAAACTAGACGTTTATTGTATGTAATTTTGCATCAACATTATGTATGGAAATTTATCAGAAAATTGAAAAATCCACTCTAAATCATTTTAGTTTCAAGTTTAAATTGAGTTTAGTTTAATTATATTTTTAACGGTTCAGAGCAAATAAAATACTTTGAGGCAAAATACCATCGGTTTAAGCCTAGTTTATTTAATTTCAGAGCAAGTTCTTGGTACTTAGTCGCAGTAAGAAGGGAATGACTAATTCCTTCACAAGCAATTAATGTACGCTACAATTTTAACTTAATATTGTATACTACTTTTTGAGAAACTTAATAATTGTAAAGTTTTCTATAGTATCGTAGTTTTGAATATTTTTTTAAGTATTAAGTTGTTAAAACTATTTATAGAATATTTGTATAAGCATTACGAGTGGTGCGTATTTGGCAGTTCAGATATGTCTCGTTCAAAATATGTATTTTTTATTAATAATAATAATTAGTAATAAAGTAGGATAAATAGCAAGGTTCCTAACATAGCTTTGAGATTGTAGTTCTTGACCTGTACTTAGTTTTTTCTCACGATGCAAATATATAGAAAAATAAAGGGTCCAAAATAACATGTTAAAATGGTTACTAAAATTGCGTCAACTTTTACTGTTTCGATTTTAAAACAGAGAACAGAGCCTAGAAACTGAGCCGATCCTAAAGTATTTCTCGTCCTCAGTATTACAACTTTCAAAATTTACCTCATCTTAGCCCTAGCTTTCTCAAAGTACAGAACATCTCAAAATATACACGACTAGTGGCACCCACCCGTTAAGGTTATTAACCCTCCTCGAATACAAAGTTCCAAATTTAAAATCACACTATCCCCGACCACATAGGCGTCGCTGGAAGGCGCGTCGCCCAACGTGAAGCACTCGCGCCGCAAGTTCGGCCTCCGCAAGAAGAAGTCCAGCACCAAGTGCGCCTCCGTGGAGCTCGCGCCGCCTCTGCACATCGACCAGTCCGGGTCGCATACGGTTAGTGAAACTAATGGGTGAAATTACGGGTTTTGACGTAATAAATGTAGATATAAGTATGTTTTGACAGAGGTATATTTTGACAGGTGATTATTGACAGAAAAAAACATGGATTTTGACATGTAACACGACTTATTTACAGGTATAAGAGTAACAACGTATTTTGACGTGTGCAGCATACATGAAACTATTGCTGTTTTCATTATTTTTCAAGTTTTACAAACTCTTTTTAAGCACTCACACGATATTTATAATCATTTATTCCAGCTATACGTAAGTATAACCATGGGACATAATTAATACCAACGCCTACAAATCTTTTTCCTTACTCTATTTATCTCTCTCCCGTCTTTACCGTCTACACTTTATTTTCACTTCCCACCCCCCCACTGATGTTTTTCTGTCCCTCTCCAAAAGCTCCATTTAGAGAGGAACAGCATGACTCGTAACACCAGTATAAGATATTCTTGTGGTATGCTACACAAGACTACTCGACGCCGCGAAACTTACGTACGTTTCAACTTAGCGAATGCTAGAGATTTAGCTTAGTTTAAACAACAGTACGAATAAAATAAATATAGTTGTTTTAGAAAACGACTAGACGATTATTTTAAATCAATTTTGAAAATATAATTATTATAAATAGATGCAGTGTTTCTCGAGGGTTCTTTTAATTTATTTTCCTTTCTTTCTTATCTTAATTCCAACAGACTTTCAATAAAAACACTACAAATTGACGTTAATTACTAGTTTTTCATTAATATACTTTTATCCCCAGGCTCTATCAGCATTAACCGCCCCCCCTTCCCCTGGCGGGGGTTCCTCGTCAGTACCAAATTCTGCAGCGTCTTTACCTATAGGTAAGTTTAAACCTTATTGCTTTAAACTTAGAGTCGATTATTATGAGTGATATATACTTATGTTTTGTGTTGACATATTAGGATTTTGACAGAAATTTTAACATGTAACTGTAAAAACACGAAACGCAAGTATGAACATCTTAAAAATCGAATAAGTGTTAGAAGTGACAGTGTTTAGAGGCTTCGCTTTTAATCAAATAAATGATGATTACAATTGATAAAAAGAAAAACATATTTATACATTATTATTTTTATTTACGCACGCACGAATATTACATATTCCCAAAAAACTACAAAATTATTTAATGATTCTTATTTGCAATCAATTGAAGTTGATGCAATAAATCGTTTTGCAAATTTTTTCACTTTAAGTTAAGTTTCTTTTTATCAATTAATTCTTAAAATTACTAACCCTATCTTTTATTTTCTTCTGCAGTATGTCTTTGAGTTACCAAATTAAGAAAATCGGATTTTATTAGTGAAAACGTCAATAAGAAAAATCGTAAAACTATCCATAAATTGTTGTCAATTTTGTATCGTCAATTGTGTTTTGGGAAAAAAAATTGTAAACAATTTTTATGTTTGTGTTTTTATTTTGTTATTATTTACTAACGGCTGGATAAGGACTGTACGAAATGGGTAAGTTACTGCCCATACCGACGCACGGCGCTTCGCAAATACAGGATGGGGTACTTTGTGTCAATTTCGCCCAAAAATGTAGGTACGCTTTACAATCGAGATAGAATGAGATGGCTATACGGCATGTGTATCATGCTATCCCTTTCATTCAGTAATAGGTGTTGCTAGTAAAAAAAAATCTTTTAGAATGAATTTAATTGTATGTTTTCTCGTTTTGTCCTACAGCGTTTCTTTCGACCTTTCTGGCATCCACCTTAGTTCGTAAGACTGTTTTTTTATTTGTTTATTTTTTTCCTTTTCTTCCGACCCCTTTTTGAATTCCCACTTCCATGTTGGCATCACGTCAAAGCTTCTGGAATATATTGAAGTTTTAGACAATTTTTTTGGAAATCAAAAGCATATCATGCTTTATTTTTAAAGTTGCATCACGCATAGTCATTCGTGAATAACAAATAGTTTTTTGTTTGATATTTTTTAATAATTCTCATAGATGTGAAACGTTATATGAAGAAGCTGTTTTTATAGCATTCAGTAGCTTTTTTTCATTCCTTTCGTATGCGAAATGCTTACAAGCACAATTTTTTTTATTAAGTTCTTTAAAATGCTAAGATTGATCTTCAGACTATACTGTTTTGCAGAGATTCATTATCTTACTAGTAATTGCACCAAATAGCTCTAACTATAACAACTATGTCAACCTTAACTGATTATCTGATCGAAAGATAAGAATTACAAACATTACACAACCTAAATGCGTTCTTATAAAAAAAATCTTTAAGTTCATTTTTAGATACTCAAAATTAACCTAGGCAAGATTTTTCTCTGAATTTGTCAGTTATTTTGTACCGAAGCTATTGTGCAGTGTTATTAATAAAATCGAATAGATGATCGTGTTAGTATTGCTTGTTCAGTGTTAGGTACGTGATCCGAATAAATATGAAATGCAATAACTCAAGAAAAGTGTACTCATTCTAATCCAACTCAACTCTTTAATCATTTTATATCCTTGCAATTGAGAGTGAATAACTAATTCAGTAAGACTTAAAATGAGTGAATCGCCGAACGAAAACAGTGGCTTAATATTTTCCATCGCGAAAATGGTGTTATCATATACGTTGAAAATCCTAAGGGACGTGGAAACGCAACCGTGTGAGTTAACTTATGACCTAATCTTTGAACCATAGAGTCGTATTTTGTTTGCTAGCTTTATTGAAGTATCCATTAAAAGAAAGATTTTTGGATTTTTCAAATACATTTTTAATATAGCTATGGCTCATTAGTTATGTGATAGTTTCATAAAACGCTGTCTTCGTATGTAGTTAGTATTATTGTATCTTGGTATTGTGTTGCATGGTAAAGTTAAGTATACGTTTATGAATAAGTTAGCATTAATATCGGTTGGATAGTAATAATTATTAATCTCCAGACCAATTATGTGGCCCTAAAGTAAGTTGCAGTAAGCACGTGTGCTATAGGTACCATACCAGATCTATGTAGTTTAAGAAAAAAACCCAAGCTTTTGCAAGATTTTAAAGTATAAGAGTTTGATTGGTAAGACAAATATTTTAGACATTGACTTACACAGTTAGCACAAATACTATTTTTAAAATTTCAAGTTTAACACACATTCTTATAACATTAATCCTGGCTTGTTGTAATTATTTTCAGACACTGGTTATAAAGTAAAAAAAAACATAGTTGCAACGATAACAATTTAAAGTCATTTATAACAATATCCTTCGTAGCGGTACAGATACCAATTATCTTACTGACCTACACTATAAGATACTGGATGACTAAATTCTTTAAGCATTGTTACTCATTGCAACCTAATCTAGTTTATATCCGTTATCAGTTTACTATGCCAAAAAGTAGAACAGTATTCTTAAATCTGCTATCCAGTTGGCAAAATACAATAAAGTACCAAACGCTTGGAGTACCAAACAACTTGAACCTTGAATTTTTCTGAATAAGAATAACTAGAAACTAAATCGTAACATCCTCCATGTAGGTCTAAAAAAGCTATCAGGTCCTAGGCACCACAATCTTTTTAACCAAACGGACTTCTAACATAACACCCAGACTTCTAACAGTCACTTGCAACACCCCCCTTACTATTTTGACACAACAACCCCATTCCCCCCGCTAGCGTGTGCCGCGGCGCGCCCCCAGTCGCTGCCGGCGGCCGACGCCGCGGGGTCGCTGGCCAGCCTGGCGCCCCCCACCGACCTGCGGCTAAGGGAAGACTTCACAGTGCTAGCCAAAGACCTGGTGCATAGCTGCCAGTGTATACTGTCCACTTTGGTGAGTTATACAGGGTGAAAGGTGGTTTATTTACCCGCACTAGCCTGTGCCGCGGCCCGCCCCCACGGGGTCGTCCCAGCCTCGCGCCCCCCACCGACCTGCGACTGCGGGAAGACTTCACAGTGCTAGCCAAGGACCTGGTGCACAGCTGCCAGTGTATACTGTCCACTTTGGTGAGTTATACAGGGTGAAAGGTGGTTTATGTACCCCCACTAGCGTGTGCCGCGGCCCGCCCCCACGGGGTCGTGCCAGCCTCGCGCCCCCCACCGACCTGCGGCTAAGGGAAGACTTCACAGTGCTAGCCAAAGACCTGGTGCATAGCTGCCAGTGTATACTGTCCACTCTGGTGAGTTATACAGGGTGAAAGGTGGTTTATGTACCCCCACTAGCGTGTGCCGCGGCCCGCCCCCACGGGGTCGTGCCAGCCTCGCGCCCCTTCACCGACCTGAGACTAAGGGAAGACTTCACAGTGCTAGCGAAAGACCTGGTGCATAGCTGCCAGTGTATACTGTCCACTTTGGTGAGTTCTACAGGGTGAAAGGTGGTTTATGTACCCCCACTAGCCTGTGCCGGGGCCCGCCCCCACGGGGTCGTCCCAGCCTCACTTTGGTGAGTTTTACAGGGTGATAGGGAGGTGTGAGAGTGTAATCTATCTGCCTTACTGACAGTAAGATATAGTAAGCTACTGTAGACAGGAGATGTGAGAATTGTAGCTAGCTTTACTATACACAGATAGTTTGTTTAAGTATGTATGCTATCTACTTTGGTAAGTTTTTAATTTTTTTAGGGAGGTCTAGAGTTAGCTTTACTGTAGACACAGGTAAATATACAGTCGACCCTGCTAAGTTTTTTGGGTTAAAGTTTAATGAGCCATTGTGGTTAAATACGGCATCATATCTCTTAAGAATTAAGAAGGCGTCCTATATTACATACTTATCTTACACCCCTTTTCAAAAATAGTCACACAGAGCCAGGACTACATAAATATACATCGCAGTAGCTTGACCTATATACAGATTTTCTCCTTCAATACTTCAAACCCAAAATCGCACTAACATATCTCAAAAACACACAGCTTACTTAACACCCCACTCCGCCCCCCAGGTATGTGAGCGCAACCGCCTCCACTCGGCGATGGAGGAACAGTCCTCGCCCCCCCGCGGCGCGCTGGCCGCGCTCCGCACCAACCTGTCCTCCGCGCTGCACCAGAACTCCGGTATGCATATACAACACACCACACTACACACCACACTGAATACACTACACTCTATACTGTTTACATATACTACAACACTGTATACATATACTACACATATATACACGACACACTACACACACTTTACACAATTCATACACTTTAGACACACTACACACACACACTTTGCACATGTTTACACACAAACATGTGATAACATATCTGTATAAGAATTTATTATAACTAAATGTCTTACAATACAATGATAAGTAAAAAAAAATAGAATTTGCTGTGCTACAAATATAAAACAAAATAAATTAATATTAGCACTACAGTTATTGCTTCGAATTTAAGTTTTGCATATTGGTAATAACATTTTTTAGCGTACACAAAAAGAACGTGATGTCGTTGTTTAATACACATACACAATCACCACACACATGTAGAAAACACATACACACAAATATGTGCTATGCTTTGAATTTTATTTCTTACAATTGTTGCATTGCTAAGTTTGATATAGTCATTGTTTTTTGCATGTAGTTCAATCAAAATAATATAATTTTTACATACAGTAGCACGAAACCATCGCATTACAATAATTTAATGTTAGCTCCTATTTGTTTGTTTGCTGTATTTCATACTGACACAGATTTTTGAAATCCTATTATTTTCACTTAAGTTTATGCTCATGTTGAAACTAAAAACCTTATCATTGAATACAAAAATAGGATTTTAGAAAAACTTATTAAATCGTACCGTAAGAAGAGGTTAGTCTTATAATTCATAAACAAGTTAAACTAACTTAAAGATAATTAATTAAAGTGCGTCTGTGAATAAAGTCATCAAGGTATAAAAATAGTGTGTTCGTCTTTATTAATATGGGTTACAAAAAGATTAAATTAACCCATCTTACGGTACGTTTATCTTCAGTAGTATATAATATATGTTGTTTTTCCGTTAATTCGCTAGATGCGTACGATGCTCTCTTCGATTTGGACCCGCCTGGCCTAACAAATAAAATCGGTGCTGTATTTTAACCTATTTTTATTTTATTTGCTTATTTCTATACTTCGGTTCGCAACCAGATTTTTTTTATGGCCTTTGTTTTCTTTTTGTCATCTTTTTATTTAATTGAGTGATTTGATTGGATGGGAACAGTCGAAAAAAAAATGGTTTTGGGAAGTGTCAAAATAAGTTGGTTTGGTACCTAATGATTGGCTACTCCCATAACACTCTGTTTACTTACTTCATGGTCATGATAGCTATCATTTTCCTTAGTTTAATTCATAGTATATTTAACGAGCTTTGCATTTTGCATGAGTGCACGAAATAAATATAAATATGTGTCTGTTAGCCTAGTAATTAGTTTAGCATTCTGAAAGTTCTGTGATTTTTCCTTTGAAACAGAAAGCAAGGCCTTGTAAATTGGATATTTATAATTTTTGACTATTATAAATATCATAACTTACAAACAACTGAACCTTTTTCATGCTATTTCCGCTGAAAATTTATTCTTAGGCTTTTTTGTAGTTTTATGGATGAAATGGTTATAATATAATGATGTTTGAAGTGCGTGTTACAGAGCTGCGCTCGCGCCTGTCCCGCATCCACGACGCGTCGGACCTCGCCGAGATATCCTCCGTCAATGAGGTGGTGCGTACATTATTTATTATTTATGAGCGACCCGCCCACGCTTCGCAATGGTGTAATTTTACCGACTTGCTCGCGAACCCTAGCATTTTTTCTAACTTAAAAAAACTTTTTCTAAACGTTCTTTATTTACAAATTTAAATGAATAAATACCCTTAAATATGGAGAAAACCGCATTTAAATCCGTTACGAGGAGTTTGCGGCCAAACATACAAACAGACAGAATTAGCGACTTAGATTTATACTATGTAATGACAATAAGTAAGTTATTAAAAACAAAACATATTACAGCAGCCTAAATACATTTGGCTAGTTGGGAATAGGAGTAATGTACCAAGCTGGCTCAAAGCGGGTTGGTAGATAGTCATCCAACCGTGTAGGTTTCCTCATGATGTTTTCGTTCGTTTAAGGTAAATCCACCTTATATAATGATATACTGATACCTTCGATATAATAGCCCATTTCTTTACTTTGATATCACACATTTGAAGATACATATCACTCGCATCATCGTACAATGCACGTAATGTAAGAGATAATTGTTGCTTTTTGGTTCAGTATGTTTCGTGTTTGACGCAAAACTGCTAAGAGTTTATTCCGGCCGGCATTTTTATCTCGGTCTACCGATAGGTGAAAGACGAATTCCTAAATTATGTTGACCATCTTTAAGAATAATTGTTCTATTGTAAACACATGATGTTGTTCATTTCATACAGAACCACAAATACGCGCAGTCCCCGAGCTACTCGTCCTCGTGCGTGTCTGCGTCGGAGTTGTTCTATTGTAAACACATCATGTTGTTCATTTCATACAGAACCACAAATACGCGCAGTCCCCGAGCTACTCGTCCTCGTGCGTGTCTGCGTCGGAGTTGTTCTATTGTAAACACATCATGTTGTTCATTTCATACAGAACCACAAATACGCGCAGTCCCCGAGCTACTCGTCCTCGTGCGTGTCTGCGTCGGAGTTGTTCTATTGTAAACACATCATGTTGTTCATTTCATACAGAACCACAAATACGCGCAGTCCCCGAGCTACTCGTCCTCGTGCGTGTCTGCGTCGGAGTTGTTCTATTGTAAACACATCATGTTGTTCATTTCATACAGAACCACAAATACGCGCAGTCCCCGAGCTACTCGTCCTCGTGCGTGTCTGCGTCGGAGTTGTTCTATTGTAAACACATCATGTTGTTCATTTCATACAGAACCACAAATACGCGCAGTCCCCGAGCTACTCGTCCTCGTGCGTGTCTGCGTCGGAGTTGTTCTATTGTAAACACATCATGTTGTTCATTTCATACAGAACCACAAATACGCGCAGTCCCCGAGCTACTCGTCCTCGTGCGTGTCTGCGTCGGAGTTGTTCTATTGTAAACACATCATGTTGTTCATTTCATACAGAACCACAAATACGCGCAGTCCCCGAGCTACTCGTCCTCGTGCGTGTCTGCGTCGGAGTTGTTCTATTGTAAACACATCATGTTGTTCATTTCATACAGAACCACAAATACGCGCAGTCCCCGAGCTACTCGTCCTCGTGCGTGTCTGCGTCGGAGTTGTTCTATTGTAAACACATCATGTTGTTCATTTCATACAGAACCACAAATACGCGCAGTCCCCGAGCTACTCGTCCTCGTGCGTGTCTGCGTCGGAGTTGTTCTATTGTAAACACATCATGTTGTTCATTTCATACAGAACCACAAATACGCGCAGTCCCCGAGCTACTCGTCCTCGTGCGTGTCTGCGTCGGAGTTGTTCTATTGTAAACACATCATGTTGTTCATTTCATACAGAACCACAAATACGCGCAGTCCCCGAGCTACTCGTCCTCGTGCGTGTCGGCGTCGGAGTTGTTCTATTGTAAACACATCATGTTGTTCATTTCATACAGAACCACAAATACGCGCAGTCCCCGAGCTACTCGTCCTCGTGCGTGTCGGCGTCGGAGTTGTTCTATTGTAAACACATCATGTTGTTCATTTCATACAGAACCACAAATACGCGCAGTCCCCGAGCTACTCGTCCTCGTGCGTGTCTGCGTCGGAGTTCTTCGACGCGGAGGAACACGAGGAGGCTGTCAACAAGGATATCATCAACACTGATGAGGTAAGGAGTGAGGTTTGAATGGAAGCAAAAAAAAATTAGAAAAAAATGGAAGTAAGGCGTATTACAATAAACTCAAATACTTGACAACGGTTTACCGGAAAATGAGTTTTTGTTGCGGTAAGTAGAAACTAAGATATACATATATTGAAAAATATTGTTACATAAATCGGCATTATTTTTGTAGGAATTTATTTTTATGTATTAATGTCACAACGTCCTAAATTTTTACATTTATCTAAAGTCATCAATAAAACTCTATCGTTTTTGCAATTCATTACTTCTTCACCTTTAAACCTACACTACTCTCCATAAGGTATAATAACCTACACTACACTCCATAAGGTATGATAACATACACTACACTCCATAAGGTATGATAACCTACACTACACTCCATAAGGTATGATAACCTACACTACACTCCATAAGGTATGATAACCTACACTACACTCCATAAGGTATGATAACATACACTACACTCCATAAAGTATGATAACCTACACTACACTACATAAGGTATGATAACCTACACTACACTGCGTAAAGTATAATAACCTACACTACACTCCATAAGGTATAATAACCTGCACTACATATAAGGTACATTACAGGCGGGTGTGATAGAACTGGATGGTGACTCGACGTCTGAAGCGGGCTCGCTGAGCAGCGAAGATGGGTCCGCCAGCTCCGACAACTCTGATGCAGCGCGTGAGTTATAGTTATAACAGCTCTTATTGTTATGAGGAGAGAGTTGATTTTATGTGAAAACTAGTGGCTGCCCGCGACTCCGTTTGCGTTGAAGTTGGTTTCCCGTAAGAATGATAAGTTTCTCGCGGTAAAAAGTACCCTATATGTTATTCTGATGTATTACCTATATTATTGTAAAGTTTCATCAAAAACCGTCCAGTAGTTTTTACGTGAAAGAGTAACAAGCATCCATACATCCATACTCACAAACTTTCACGTTTATAATATTAGTAGGATTATAATTTTCGGTACAACGTAACTATGCCTTTGTTAGTTTGTTTTACAGTAATCTCTTGCTTAGTTAAAGAGTTTTGCAAGTTTCATGTTGTCTTTGATATGAAAAAATTGGTGCAGCTGAGAACCAACCTTCTGGTTTTGATTACTTATGATAGCTACCTTCCGTGTGTAATCCTTATGATGCAAATTTTATCTAAGGGTGAAAAACTCGAAATTTATCGAGCAAAAGAAACGTTAGACACTTAAAAAAATCGATTAAATTTCGAAAGCAAAGTTCTCCTTTTGACGGTAACAGGAGGTATCTCCTGTATTAGACAAAAGTAAAGGATTAGTACCGAGCGGGCCTTTCGCAAGATTAATATATACCTAGTCGCGTATACAGTTCGGTAGTGTGATTGAGATCAGACATATTGAGAAGAAGTCGTAAAGCTTCTATCCTGTTTTGTTGCCATCATTCTCTCCGGCTGTAGCAAGCAACTTATTAATTAACTACAAACCAAAACATCATCATGAACTTGTAACTAGACAGGGCACGGGTCTATGGCTAACCAGGGCCATTGAGAGAACTTTGGAAGTCGTATAGGTATCATATATTTAGCCACATAAACACGACTGTACGATCTGGGACTGGCGATATTTCAGACTAGACTTCTAGACTCTAGTACTTGTAAATCTCCCCCCAGTGGCTCCCGCGGCCGCGCCCCCCGCGCCGTGGTCCCGCCGCCGCGCGCTGCCCGCCCCGCGGCCCTCCCCCGCGGGCCCCTCGCTGTGGCACCTGCTGTACAAGAACATCGGCAAGGACCTGTCGCAGATCTCCATGCCGGTCACCATTAACGAGCCGTTGAATATGCTGCAGGTTAGTGGGGAGATGGTGGCGGTTGTAGGGTATTTCAGGGAGTTCGTCAGTTGTTTTTTTATGCAAAAAAAGTTTTTTTATGGAAAACCTGTTTTAAGAGTAAAAACCAATGTAGTGTAAATGATCGTGACGCCCTAATCGGATGTCCGTACCCAACTGGGAGCCCTTAGTAATCGCATCGTAGGTAGCGTCAAACTTCAACTCGCCATCAAGCCCGGTAAAGCTGTGAAAGGGGTCAACAGCAATCGACAATTCGAAAAAAAATATCCACTTAAACTACGTAACAAATTTGATATAGTTTTCACTGTCATATAGATGAGTTTTTTAAGAACGTTAATTAAGTACTTCGTGACTTATACTTACATTCACTGATCCAAACCTCAACCTTTTCCACCCCATCCTCCAGCGTCTCTGCGAGGAGCTGGAGTATTCTGAACTCCTGGACACGGCCTGCACCATCTCGGACCCAGTGGAACGCATGTGCATGGTGGCCGCCTTCGGGGTGTCGGTCTACGCGGCCTCCGCCTCCAGGGCCGCCAGCAAGCCGTTCAATCCGCTGCTGCATGAGACGTATGAGTGTCTGAGGGAGGACCGGTCGTTCAAGTTCTTGGCTGAACAGGTAGGTTGGCCGGTGCTTATTTATTTTGAAGTTATAGACACTGGAAAAAGGAACGCGGGCCTCCGAGCATTACGCGACTGGGAATCGAACCCAGGACCTTTCTCGGAGGCACGCGTTCCTTTTTCCAGTATCTGTAACTTCAAAATTAATAAATTAGCATTTAAAATGCAAAATTAAAAGTAAAATCTCAGTGTTTACTTATTTATTTATTGTCATAGAATCAATAGAACTTAAACATATAAAATAGCAAGGAACATCAAGATCAAGAAACTAACTGCCAATAACGGATTCTTAGGGCCGGTTTTTCAATAGTCATATAAATTCTATCTGACAGAAAATCAGTATGTTTTTGTTGCACGTCGAACATAAATACTTGACATATGTATGAAGTGAAAATTAAAACATACCTCTTATCAGTCAGTTAGCAATTATCTGACTATTGAAAAATCTGCCCTTAATTTATAAAAAACAAACTTTTAAGGATACAAAGAAGAAGATTTTGTACTATAAATGAGTTAAATTAAAATAATATAAACAAACCTAACGAGCAAGGAATGCATATCCATAACATATGTGTATCTGTGTGCTTTGTGTCTGTGTTTCTGTGTATCTGTGTACCTACGTGTGTTCGGGGACCTAAGTTGGGATTACTTATTTGGTAACTTGTATGATGTCAACGGACGTTACCATCAACTTCGTTTCTAATAAAGTGTTTGTATACTCCTGAAGAGTAGATAAAGAAGGTATCAAAAATGGACGAACAGATTTTGTTTTTCTATTTACTATTAATATTACAATCAATTACTAAACAATGATAGAGTTAGAATTTTCCATTGATTAAACTATAGAGAGAGCCTTTTTGTTTTCCCTAAGTTCAGTTTAGATACATTTTTCAGAATCAGAGAAAAATTGAAATTCTGTGTTTTTGATGTGAACTGAAACATGTCGAATTGTTTTTTATTATTACACAAATATTATCATAGTATCACCATACCATCTCAAAGCTATTAGACATATCTAAACGCTACATAGATAGAAATAGAGTAGTTTTTCTGATAATATGTATAATGAACTTATATCACAAACAATAATATAATAAATAATAATAAATCTCACGACTGACATACCAACTGTGTAGCCCTTAATTAAGCAAAGCTTGTGCTAAAGGTAAAC
The DNA here is from genome assembly GCA_916618145.1 of Emmelina monodactyla. NCBI lineage: Eukaryota > Metazoa > Arthropoda > Insecta > Lepidoptera > Pterophoridae > Emmelina > Emmelina monodactyla. The sequence continues at coordinate 608,608 of OU745323.1, read as the reverse complement.
CACACAATGGACTAGGGGAGGTTACACCCAGACACGAGCCAATATCAAAAAACATTTTTTACGAAATTGGTCCGACCCGGGGATCGAACCCGGAACCATGCGCTTAGCAGTCCGGTATATATACCACTGCACTACACAGGTCGTCAAAATAGTTTTTCGAAATTGGCTCGTGTCTGGTGCTACTAGGTTCTCCCCTAGTCCCTTGTGTGGTACCTATAATACAAGCTTTGCTTAGTTTAGGGCCACACATTTGGTGTGTCAGTCTGGAGATTTATTTTATTTATTTACTATTATTAGACATATCTAAAAGCTACCTGACAGAAATAGAGAAGTTTTTTGGATGAATGTATAATTAACTTATATCAGATACAATAATATAGCTTGTCATTCATCGGTTTCCACAAGACAAACACATAAACCGAGCTCGTTCCCCGCAGGTGTCGCACCACCCGCCGGTGTCGGCGTGCCACGCCTCGTCCCCGCGCTGGCGCTGGTGGCAGGACGTGCGCATCAAGACCAAGTTCTGGGGCAAGTCCATGGAGTTCCAGCCCGCGGGGAAGGTGCACCTGCAGCTGCTGCAGACCGGCGAGCACTACACCTGGAACAAGGTGAGGGAGACGACGAACAGAGCTGCTGGAGTTGCTATCAGACCAAGTTCTGGGGCAAGTCCATGGAGTTCCAGCCCGCGGGGAAGGTGCACCTGCAGCTGCTGCAGACCGGCGAGCACTACACCTGGAACAAGGTGAGGGAGACGACGAACAGAGCTGCTGGAGTTGCTATCAGACCAAGTTCTGGGGCAAGTCCATGGAGTTCCAGCCCGCGGGGAAGGTGCACCTGCAGCTGCTGCAGACCGGCGAGCACTACACCTGGAACAAGGTGAGGGAGACGACGAACAGAGCTGCTGGAGTTGCTATCAGACCAAGTTCTGGGGCAAGTCCATGGAGTTCCAGCCCGCGGGGAAGGTGCACCTGCAGCTGCTGCAGACCGGCGAGCACTACACCTGGAACAAGGTGAGGGAGACGACGAACAGAGCTGCTGGAGTTGCTATCAGACCAAGTTCTGGGGCAAGTCCATGGAGTTCCAGCCCGCGGGGAAGGTGCACCTGCAGCTGCTGCAGACCGGCGAGCACTACACCTGGAACAAGGTGAGGGAGACGACGAACAGAGCTGCTGGAGTTGCTATCAGACCAAGTTCTGGGGCAAGTCCATGGAGTTCCAGCCCGCGGGGAAGGTGCACCTGCAGCTGCTGCAGACCGGCGAGCACTACACCTGGAACAAGGTGAGGGAGACGACGAACAGAGCTGCTGGAGTTGCTATCAGACCAAGTTCTGGGGCAAGTCCATGGAGTTCCAGCCCGCGGGGAAGGTGCACCTGCAGCTGCTGCAGACCGGCGAGCACTACACCTGGAACAAGGTGAGGGAGACGACGAACAGAGCTGCTGGAGTTGCTATCAGACCAAGTTCTGGGGCAAGTCCATGGAGTTCCAGCCCGCGGGGAAGGTGCACCTGCAGCTGCTGCAGACCGGCGAGCACTACACCTGGAACAAGGTGAGGGAGACGACGAACAGAGCTGCTGGAGTTGCTATCAGACCAAGTTCTGGGGCAAGTCCATGGAGTTCCAGCCCGCGGGGAAGGTGCACCTGCAGCTGCTGCAGACCGGCGAGCACTACACCTGGAACAAGGTGAGGGAGACGACGAACAGAGCTGCTGGAGTTGCTATCAGACCAAGTTCTGGGGCAAGTCCATGGAGTTCCAGCCCGCGGGGAAGGTGCACCTGCAGCTGCTGCAGACCGGCGAGCACTACACCTGGAACAAGGTGAGGGAGACGACGAACAGAGCTGCTGGAGTTGCTATCAGACCAAGTTCTGGGGCAAGTCCATGGAGTTCCAGCCCGCGGGGAAGGTGCACCTGCAGCTGCTGCAGACCGGCGAGCACTACACCTGGAACAAGGTGAGGGAGACGACGAACAGAGCTGCTGGAGTTGCTATCAGACCAAGTTCTGGGGCAAGTCCATGGAGTTCCAGCCCGCGGGGAAGGTGCACCTGCAGCTGCTGCAGACCGGCGAGCACTACACCTGGAACAAGGTGAGGGAGACGACGAACAGAGCTGCTGGAGTTGCTATCAGACCAAGTTCTGGGGCAAGTCCATGGAGTTCCAGCCCGCGGGGAAGGTGCACCTGCAGCTGCTGCAGACCGGCGAGCACTACACCTGGAACAAGGTGAGGGAGACGACGAACAGAGCTGCTGGAGTTGCTATCAGACCAAGTTCTGGGGCAAGTCCATGGAGTTCCAGCCCGCGGGGAAGGTGCACCTGCAGCTGCTGCAGACCGGCGAGCACTACACCTGGAACAAGGTGAGGGAGACGACGAACAGAGCTGCTGGAGTTGCTATCAGACCAAGTTCTGGGGCAAGTCCATGGAGTTCCAGCCCGCGGGGAAGGTGCACCTGCAGCTGCTGCAGACCGGCGAGCACTACACCTGGAACAAGGTGAGGGAGACGACGAACAGAGCTGCTGGAGTTGCTATCAGACCAAGTTCTGGGGCAAGTCCATGGAGTTCCAGCCCGCGGGGAAGGTGCACCTGCAGCTGCTGCAGACCGGCGAGCACTACACCTGGAACAAGGTGAGGGAGACGACGAACAGAGCTGCTGGAGTTGCTATCAGACCAAGTTCTGGGGCAAGTCCATGGAGTTCCAGCCCGCGGGGAAGGTGCACCTGCAGCTGCTGCAGACCGGCGAGCACTACACCTGGAACAAGGTGAGGGAGACGACGAACAGAGCTGCTGGAGTTGCTATCAGACCAAGTTCTGGGGCAAGTCCATGGAGTTCCAGCCCGCGGGGAAGGTGCACCTGCAGCTGCTGCAGACCGGCGAGCACTACACCTGGAACAAGGTGAGGGAGACGACGAACAGAGCTGCTGGAGTTGCTATCAGACCAAGTTCTGGGGCAAGTCCATGGAGTTCCAGCCCGCGGGGAAGGTGCACCTGCAGCTGCTGCAGACCGGCGAGCACTACACCTGGAACAAGGTGAGGGAGACGACGAACAGAGCTGCTGGAGTTGCTATCAGACCAAGTTCTGGGGCAAGTCCATGGAGTTCCAGCCCGCGGGGAAGGTGCACCTGCAGCTGCTGCAGACCGGCGAGCACTACACCTGGAACAAGGTGAGGGAGACGACGAACAGAGCTGCTGGAGTTGCTATCAGACCAAGTTCTGGGGCAAGTCCATGGAGTTCCAGCCCGCGGGGAAGGTGCACCTGCAGCTGCTGCAGACCGGCGAGCACTACACCTGGAACAAGGTGAGGGAGACGACGAACAGAGCTGCTGGAGTTGCTATCAGACCAAGTTCTGGGGCAAGTCCATGGAGTTCCAGCCCGCGGGGAAGGTGCACCTGCAGCTGCTGCAGACCGGCGAGCACTACACCTGGAACAAGGTGAGGGAGACGACGAACAGAGCTGCTGGAGTTGCTATCAGACCAAGTTCTGGGGCAAGTCCATGGAGTTCCAGCCCGCGGGGAAGGTGCACCTGCAGCTGCTGCAGACCGGCGAGCACTACACCTGGAACAAGGTGAGGGAGACGACGAACAGAGCTGCTGGAGTTGCTATCAGACCAAGTTCTGGGGCAAGTCCATGGAGTTCCAGCCCGCGGGGAAGGTGCACCTGCAGCTGCTGCAGACCGGCGAGCACTACACCTGGAACAAGGTGAGGGAGACGACGAACAGAGCTGCTGGAGTTGCTATCAGACCAAGTTCTGGGGCAAGTCCATGGAGTTCCAGCCCGCGGGGAAGGTGCACCTGCAGCTGCTGCAGACCGGCGAGCACTACACCTGGAACAAGGTGAGGGAGACGACGAACAGAGCTGCTGGAGTTGCTATCAGACCAAGTTCTGGGGCAAGTCCAGTAAGAGAGATGAGGATGAGTGGAGTAAGGGCAGGGGGAGAAGAAAAACCAAGGTGTTGGAGGTGAAATAGCAGGAGTAAGACCTTAGTTTTGCAAAGATTAAATTTGTTTTTTTGACATAAAAATGAAGAAACTGTGTACGTTAAAGAGTTAATTAACAGTCATTAAAATAACAATATGTTTTATCAAATGCGGTTAGTTATATATTATTTTGTCAAAATTGACTGAATCGTTCGATTTTTCTTAATTGTTAAAAACTTGGGGTCCTAGTTCTTTAATGTTTATTCTAGTCAACATTTATTTTCATCATTTATCTATCAAGATACAGCACAACAACAAGGCTACACTTTTGGGCTTCTACAGGGTTCTACTCTAACCCCACTTTTATACCACACACCAAAACTTACATACAACATTTTCCTACCTTCCCCATGACTTCTTTACTTCAAACTATTCTACAAACAAGTGATTTCTCTTGATAAAGGTGACGACCTGCGTCCACAATTTGTTCGGCGGGCAGCGCTGGGTGGACCAGTACGGGGACATGGTGATCGACTGCGTGGGCACGGATATACAGTGCCGGCTCAACTTCATCAAGGTAATGTATTGGATTTGTAGGGCTTTGAGTATATAAAACTAAGGGCGGGTTGTCAAACAGTTGGTTAACGTATCATACGTACGTAACTTTTTGACGATTACATCAGATGTTTAACGTACGTCAAATACAAAGCGTTGTTTCGTCACAAAAAAAAACTGTGCGCCAATGTTATTCGAGTTGCCGTTAAAAAGTAAATCATTTCTATCATTTAAAATCTATGAAAATAAAATAGAATCCATAGTATTGATAAAAGCTTTTCATCAAAGGTGTCCTGTCAACACAAGAGAAATGTTACGTTAACCAGTGGGTGGATGGCCGGTCAACGTATCATTATAAAAATTAACGTCCGTTTAAGGCCGACATTGGTGAAACAACCCGTTTTCTAGCTTGACAGTGGTTAACGCCATTTTTAACGTTGACAGACACGTTAAGTAGTTGTGATACAACCCGCCCTAAGAGTAGTAGTCATAAAAGTAGTGTTGTTTGTTAGGCAGTTTTCAGATTATTTTTAGGGCTTCGTGAGATAAAAAATGAAGCTCAGAAACAAATTTGCTGTCTACCATTTTGAGCAGGAATTCGTGAACGTGTCTAGTTTAAATTAACAAATTTTAAGGTCTGAATCTCCAATGCGAAAAACTTGGTCGTCCACGTAATAAAAAGATAGCCATTTTCATATCTCAAATTACACAATTTTAAAACTTTCCTGTTAAAAATGTATATTTGTAGTTCCATTACTTTTTTTTTCAATATTATCAAAGTTTCCTATGGATGCTAGATTGAAGCCCTTACTTATGAATATAGCTCTGTATCAATCTCAAAACAAGAAACAGTTTTTTTTTCCTGTTAACTCCTATATTAAGCAGATTAAGGCCCTTTTTCATCTACTTGGCACCTTATTTTGACACATAACATAAACAGGGTGATTGTTAATGCGATACATTCCTTCTAAGGGGTTAAAGTAGAGCTTATTTGCAGTCAATTAAGTCATATTTTACCATTTCATAAAATTGATAATTAATGAGTTATGCAAAATTTAAGTTTTTTTATACAAAACCCCATTTTCAAAGTTCAAATAAAAGTTGATGGTACCGGCTTAAAGCATACAAAGGACGCATCGTGCTTGAGGCCTGGAGGCCTACTATGAACTCTTATTGCGATTCAGTTTAGGACCTAAACTGAACTGCTTCGCTTATTCGTGCCACGACGTTACTTACACAAACCTAAATTGAGTCGCTAGTTTCTAAGCGATTCAGCTGAAATAATTCATTCTTTTGCAAGCAAATTCGTACCATGACGTGATAATTCAACCTAAATTGAATAGCTTAATGTCAAATTAAGCTATCCAAAAAAAGTTGCTTCTTTCGTTGCGTGTGGTGAATCGTTTTGTGAATTACTTTTTAAAAGTAATAATATACGTATTTCAGTTCAATATTTAGTGGGTTTCATAATAATATGTAAATAAAGGGTAAAAAATGTATTTTTGACGGTTCATTCATTTATGAAAATATTTACGGCCCTAAAAAAACTCTCTTGGGGCTAAAAAAAAGGCCTAAGTTTGCAAGCTAGGAATAATACCTGTCAAATAAAATACGAGTGAATGTGGGTTCAAAAACGTATTTTATTCATTTTTACAACAACAGACTATTAAATAAATTACTATCATTTAGTTACTGCTAAAAATAGTTTAATGTGGTATAATTGGATACCAACTAGTGTAATTTTAAAATGTATTTTGTATTATTTTCATAAATAAAACCCTTTACCAACCGGTATTATCACATAAACTAGGTTTCGAAAGGCAACTTATTTAGATCGAGTAAAAGAGATAGAATTAAGCAACCACTGTAGAGCGTCATTTCTTTCTCACATTGCGGACCACAGACAAATCACGTTCATTCGTTCCTCCGTGCGCGATTCAAACGCCACCATTAAACACTCCATGGTACCAATCTTAGCGATTTAGTTTAGGAACCTAAACTGGATAGCATCGTAATTGAATCGCAAACTAAAAGTTGATGGTAGGCCTGCTGGTATCTGTATACACTCACACAAATGCAAATATCAGCTTGAGCCAAACAGAAAAATAATGAATTTTGTTGCATTTAAGTCTCGAGCACGTGCCGATGAAATTAACAATGTTTGACTAGTTTAGTGAGTGCAATATTGGTCATGAAATGTTCTTTTCCGCGAAAGATGCTTGATCACTTAAAGCGACTCGCCGATATAGACGTGTCTCGTTTACACCAACGACCGTTTGCACCGATACAGCCCCACCCGATTTCTGAATGGTATTGCTATAAGTGCGTGGTAGCTTAGTGGCAACAGGAACGGTCTACTATACCGAAGGTTCCGGGTTCGATCCCCACTAGGGTGTACCACTAATTTGGTATTTTTGAAATTATGTACCTACATGTTTATCACGCACTAACGGTGAGGGAAAAACATCGTGAGGAAACTCACATGATTGGATGAAAATCCATTATGTGATCCACCAACCCGCACCGAGCCAGCGTGGTGGATTACGGCTCAAACCCTCTCGCTATCCGAGAAGGAGGCCTGTGCTCAACTATGGGGCATATTATATAGGCTATTTCTGTATGGTATTGCTATCGGCTCGCCACTTCATATAGCCGTCGTTTCCCAGGCGTCGTCGTGGTCGGCGCGGCGCCACCAGGTGTCCGGCGCGGTGACCCGGCGCGGGGTCGCCGCCGCCACCGTGCTCGGCAGCTGGAGCTCCGCGCTGTACTGCGGGGAGCCGGCCGCGCGCTGCCTGTGGAGGCGAGGTGAGGGGGGGGGGCGGGCTGACGAGGGGAGGGGGGGGGCGGGGGCGGGCCGCGCGCTGCCTGTGGAGGCGAGGTGAGGGGGGGGGGGGCGGGGTGACGAGGTGAGGGGGGGCGGGGGCGGGCCGCGCGCTGCCTGTGGAGGCGAGGTGAGGGGGGGGGCGGGCTGACGAGGGGAGGGGGGGGCGGGGGCGGGCCGCGCGCTGCCTGTGGAGGCGAGGTGAGGGGGGGGGGGGGCGGGGTGACAAGGTGAGGGGGGGGCGGGGGCGGGCCGCGCGCTGCCTGTGGAGGCGAGGTGAGGGGGGGGGGCGGGCTGACGAGGGGAGGGGGGGGCGGGGGCGGGCCGCGCGCTGCCTGTGGAGGCGAGGTGAGGGGGGGGGGGGCGGGGTGACAAGGTGAGGGGGGGGCGGGGGCGGGCCGCGCGCTGCCTGTGGAGGCGAGGTGAGGGGGGGGGCGGGGCTGACGAGGGGAGGGGGGGGGCGGGGGCGGGCCGCGCGCTGCCTGTGGAGGCGAGGTGAGGGGGGGGGGGCGGGGTGACGAGGTGAGGGGGGGGCGGGGGGCGGGCCGCGCGCTGCCTGTGGAGGCGAGGTGAGGGGGGGCGGGTTGACAAGGTGAGGGGGGGGGCGGGGGCGGGCCGCGCGCTGCCTGTGGAGGCGAGGTGAGGGGGGGCGGGTTGACAAGGTGAGGGGGGGGGCGGGGGGCGGGCCGCGCGCTGCCTGTGGAGGCGAGGTGAGGGGGGGCGGGTTGACAAGGTGAGGGGGGGGGCGGGGGCGGGCCGCGCGCTGCCTGTGGAGGCGAGGTGAGGGGGAGTGACCGCCGCTAAACTAGATTGTTCACATTGAACCATTTTACAACATTAGAGAGTGCATTGTTCACGTCGTCATAATTTGTTTCCTGTCTGTTAATTTTAAATAGTAACGAAGTATCATCAGCAAGCAATACTATCTCATGATTATTCTTCACCATGTATGGCAAATCGTTTATATAAATTAAAAACAGAAATGGGCCCAATATCGACCCCTGGGGAACCCCCATACCTACAACGGATGCCTGTGATCTTTCGCAATTTATTTTAACTTTCCGAGTTCTATCACTCAAATATGAGGTTAAAAGTTTTAGTTCGGTACCCCTTACACCATAATGACTGAGTTCACTGATCAACGTATCGTGTTCAACACAGTCAAACGCCTTAGACAAGTCACAGAATCCTGTGAGCCCTCCCAAGAATATCCTACTGCTGGGATTTTGAAACATACTTCAACATTCTCAATGTTGTAACTCGACACGATGTTCCCAGCGGCCATGCCCCCCGAGCACGAGCTGTACTACGGGTTCACGCAGTTCGCGATGGAGCTGAACGAGCTGGAGCCGGGCATGCAGGAGGTGTTGCCGCACACCGACACTAGGCTCAGGTACATCCTACTAATATTTTAAAGTTATAGATACTAGAAAAAGGAACGCGGGCCTCCGAGCATTACGCGACTGGGAATTGAACCCAGGACCTTTGGAAAGCTGGTCCAATGCTCTGACCACTGTGCTACCGCGCCGCTACGGTGACCCACCGAAATTTCTCCCAGTATCTATGTGCTTACGTCATCTAGCTGACGTTATTCGTGATGTGTGGTATATAAACGTGAAAGTTGGTGAGTATGGATGGATGTTTGTTACTCTTTCACGTAAAAACTACTGGACGGATTTGGATGAAACTTTACAGTTATATAGGTTATACATCAGAATAACACATAGGGTACTTTTTACCGCGGAAAATATTCTAATTCCCGCGGGAAACCGACTTCCACGCGAGCGGACACTAGTAAAAAATACATGCATCGTTATTTCAATAGACTTATATGCAAAATAAAAAGTACAACGACTTTGGGACTGATACGCTTGAGATTGCCGACCCTAAATAACGACTATATGACTGTAATATACTAGTTTCTATAACAACTTCGAACATGGATCCAGACCTAAATTCATACTAGCTTTGCCCGCGGCTTTGCACGTGTTAAATTCGGAGTAAAACTCTTTTCCCTATACTATGTATACAATATTCTATACATACAAACCTTCTCCTTTAATCACTCTATCTATAAAAAAAAAAACTGTCTCGTAGTTTTTAAGATTTAATCATAAATAGGAACAGACAGAGAACGCGACTTGGTTTTCTACTATGTATTTATGAGGTGCCAGTGTCTAATCCTCCCTCGTCCACCTGCAGACCGGACCAGCGAGCGCTGGAGCACGGCGACGTGGAGGCGGCGGAGCGGCACAAGCTGCGCGTGGAGCAGATGCAGCGCGACCGCCGGAGCCTGCCGCCCGCGCCGCCCGCGTGGTTCCGGTGAGTGGGGTATAGCGTTGGCATTATTGGCGTTAAGATCAATGGCGTTAACATCAATGGCGTTAGCAGCAAGGGCGTTAACATCAGTGGCGTTAGTTAACATCAATGGCGTAAACATAAATTAAGTTAAAATCAATGGCGTTAACATCAATGGCGTTAATGAAATGAAATTACTTAATTGTATGTAGGATTAAAAACTAATCTCTTATACATTGTCAAAAGCATAAAAACAAACATAGAAAAGGTGTCACGCGACACCCCTGCATACATCAGCAATGGCCGTAGTAGACCGAGTGAAAAAGCTGCCGGAATCTGCGGCTGGTTAACATCAATATCATTGTCATTAACATCATTATTATGAACAGCATCACCATTTATACTTTCCACTTTAATTTCCCACTTTTTGGTGACGGCACAAATTCTTCATGACCTGGTCTTTTACATCTGATCAATAAAAATAAAAAGAACATGACCGTGCTGACACTGAAACTCGACATTGGCAGGATTACCCCAGGGTAGAAGCCAAAATTGCCCAAAAGTTGAAGTTGAACGGCATCATCATTATCATGAACCAATCACCCCCTAATAGATTCCGCATTAGAGGCGACGACCTATGTTTCGCCACTATGCGATTTAAATCATAGTGCAAGCCACGCCTACATTTTTTGATTTAGTCATGACCAACCGTTAGACACGTACGCATCCGTGTCACTGCGTATTTGTGCATCGAAAATTAGTTTTTGTGGAGTTCAACTTGCGTTGGTTTATTTATTGTAAACAAACAAAGGATATCTCTTTCTGTCAGTACAAATATATATACGGTCATCTCATTTTCTTAAAGAAGCACGAATTTACCCGAGTAATATTAGAGTTTGAAAGTTATACATCAACGCTGTCGATTTATCGATATTTTTCGTAAAAAGAGGTTGCTTAACTTTTTAACCAAATTTTAAACTAGATATCGTGTAGCACCCTCTAATTAGGTAAAACATATTTATAAATAAGAAAGGAAACCCACGATTGAGCCAAAAATTAGTAGTGCGAAAAAAAAAAATCGTTGGTCGGTACTTTTCTAATTTGGGCTCAACATTAATAGTCTCATTTATTATAATAGAAAAATTGCAGGGCAATCAACCAGGTAAATGTAAATCTGTCGATATTTTTATAAAACGATATTTATAATTTATCGATACTTTTATCGAATACTTACATCACTATTTCATAACTATTTGACGGGTGCATCTTAGAACGTTTTTGAACTAGCCAATCAGAATGTCATTACTTCGTCCCCCGTTCTTCAACTTTTGGTGACCCTGATGCAACGCAAATGTACGAACATGCGGAATCTATTAGGGGGTGATCTGTGTCATGAACATAGCCTTAGTTTGGAGGATGAACAGGAATATGAAACAAGAATGTGTTAGAGTGTCTGGTACGTTTGTAGTGTTAGCGGTAAAACAAAAGTAATCGGTAACTGGACATTCCTAGCATTCGATGGACATCACTGGTTGGCGTCACTGCCGGTGGGCGCGGATTTGGATTGAATCTAATGGCGGCTACATGTTGTATTTTCTACTAATTCATATTTAATTAAAGAGATGTTTAATCTAAAGGCCAAAAAATATTGTTGCTTTATAGTAGGGACTTTAAATTGTATTTGCTGTAAGAGTTCTGCCCCCAAAGTCAAGTGGCAGTAGAAAATTGCGATAGCGAGTGAATAGAATAAAAAATGCATAGATTTAAATCGTTAGATAGGCCCTTACAGCAGTGACACCGCGCCGTGTTGTTCCACAGTCGAAGTGAGTGAGCTCACTAACCTGGGAGTGCACGAAAGAGAAAGTAGTGGTTGCAACTAATGTTGGAGAAAAAGAGATGACACTATTTTCTCAGTACATTTGTTGTGTATAGATTGCAAAAAACAATGCCACAGTTTTTGGTTTCGGGGTAAACAGTTTGTGGTTTATCTAACGATTTAAACCTATGCATACAAAGGTATCAAATCAAAGGTACCTATTTACAACTATAAATTATGAAATTATAATAAAACCATATTTTTGTAATTTTTTTTTTTTACATTCATACATACATTAACTGAATCCATTTAAAATAAATTTTCACCAAAACAAGTAAAACCGCAATCAGCTGATCGCAGAAGCCGCCATTTTGCCGCCGGAGTTATCTACAAGGTTTTGATGTACGCTTCATTTTCTATTTTAACAAGACGAAACGCTTGTCAAAATTGCCACATGGCATGGAAAAGGCAACAAGTCATAGCTACGATCTTTCATTTTCTAAGGAACATTTGTATGACAACTTGTTTAGGCGTGAATACGAATCGACAATTAGCGAATGCCACTTGACTTGACCCACAGGACAGTCGATTCGACTACGCAAAATGTCGAATAGTAAACCCATATCTAATAGAGACTGTCAATCCTCGAGGGTTACAATATTTTAAAAAAAATACAGGCATCTTTATACGAAGTACTGGCACGTTATCATCGTTATCATTAATATCGTTATCATGGAAATCATTGTCATCTCAACACCAGTTTCATATACAGTCAACACGATTTAACTCGACCATAGAGCCATTTAGTTGATATTCTATAAACTAGCATTGTACACAAACAATAATCATCATCAATATCGTTATCATAAACATCATTATTATTACTCTTATTACATTGCTAGAAAAGGTTTTAGTAAGTTTACTAAAAGTGAAAACTCCGTGAACAAGTCAGCCAAAATTACACCATTGCAAAGCGTTGAAATAGTATTTTGGGGGGTCGCTAGTAATCTTCATAACATAATCATTATGATGTTATTATAATGAAGTGTTTCACATTCATAAAAACACTTCATTTTCTTTTTTTTTTTCATTCATAGCCATGCTTGACATATATTTTTTTTCAATTTCTTTATCATATACGAATTCTTTATAATATACGAGCGACCCGCCCACGCTTCGCAATGGTGTAATTTTGGCCGAATTGCTCACGAAACAATGATTTTTGGCTAACTTACAAAATCTTTTTCCGATTGTTTTTTTTTTTTTTATTCTAGTTTATTTAAAAAAAAAAGGATGGTGAAAACCGCATTAAAATCCCTCAACTGGTTTAGGAAGATTTAGCGGTTATACAAACAGACAGAATTAGCGACTTGGATTTATATATAAGATCGGAAGTGGAAATAGACTAAAAAAAACAATATTAGCGGAAATACACATCCACTTAATCAAAAAAACTAATCTTTTATAAAATATTGGGCTATTGAGGAACGGATTTTCATATTTTACAAGTAACACAAAATAAACACAGAAATGAAAATAAAATCAATGAGAAAATAATAAAGATGAAAGAAATACGTAACTCACGCTACCAAGTCGACACCAGGAACGCTCGAGCAAAAGTGTGCGTGCGACGATGCGCTTTGCCTTTTATAGGTGTCTACTTGGTAGCCCGAATCACAGAGGGGAGGTCTCCTTATACGGCCTCTCCTGACATAACGTCGTCCTCGACGGTTGCCGCTGTGAGATCGTTGGATTCGGTCGTTGCGTCTTCATTCAGGAGTGGCGTTAACAAGACCGCTGAAGGGGCGCTGGTCTCGTCAGGTACCGTCGTGGTTGGGTCTTCTAGGAGTGGCATCGACATGCTGTTGTGGTACTGTTCCTGCCAAGGTGCTCACATTATTCTCCTGGTTTTCTGAAAAAGCCAGCATTTTAAGACGACAAACGTCATGGCGACACACGCCAGGGTGACACACGCCAGTGTTGTAAGACGACAAACGTCTGGGCGACACACGCCAGTGTTATAAGACGACAAACGTCTGGGCGACACACGCCAGGGCGACACACGCCAGGGCGACACACGCCAGTGTTATAAGACGACAAACGTCTGGGCGACACACGCCAGTGTTATAAGACGACAAACGTCTGGGCGACACACGCCAGGGCGACACACGCCAGGGCGACACACGCCAGTGTTATAAGACGACAAACGTCTGGGCGACACACGCCAGTGTTATAAGACGACAAACGTCTGGGCGACACACGCCAGGGCGACACACGCCAGGGCGACACACGCCAGTGTTATAAGACGACAAACGTCTGGGCGACACACGCCAGTGTTATAAGACGACAAACGTCTGGGCGACACACGCCAGGGCGACACACGCCAGGGCGACACACGCCAGGGCGACACACGCCAGTGCTATAAGACGACAAACGTCTGGGCGACACACGCCAGTGTTGTAAGACGACAAACGTCTGGGCGACACACGCCAGTGTTATAAGACGACAAACGTCTGGGCGACACACGCCAGGGCGACACACGCCAGTGTTATAAGACGACAAACGTCTGGGCGACACACGCCAGGGCGACACACGCCAGTGTTATAAGACGACAAACGTCTGGGCGACACACGCCAGGGCGACACACGCCAGGGCGACACACGCCAGTGTTATAAGACGACAAACGTCTGGGCGACACACGCCAGGGCGACACACGCCAGGGCGACACACGCCAGGGCGACACACGCCAGGGCGACAAACGCCATTTTCTTTTTCACACGCCAAGTTTCATTAAAAGTTGTTTGTTGTAACTCCAGGGCATTCATATAAACTTATTGAGGACATCATAATGTGCTTGAAACTGCTTATGTATGAAGATGTAAAACAAACCTTGAACAGATAAAACAATTTTTCATAAAAAAACATAATTTTGTAACAAACGTGTTACTTACTAAGGAAGAATGCAGCAGGTGCGTTTTATAAAGCTTCGACTTTTCGCTGACTCGGCTTAACCTGACCTTCACGTAGAACTCGGCCCAGGTATTCGACAACCGTTTTTTTTTTTAAATCAAATGCAGGTAGATCGAAAAATTATTGAAAAGAATATGAGACTCTGATCCTCTTATTAAGTGAGCTAGAGTTGCTATCCCACTTCTGATATAAGATCGGAAGTGGAAATAGACTAAAAAAACAATATTAGCGGAAATACACATCCACTTAATCAAAAAAACTAATCTTTTATAAAATATTGGGCTATTGAGGAACGGATTTTCATATTTTACAAGTAACACAAAATAAACACAGAAATGAAAATAAAATCAATGAGAAAATAATAAAGATGAAAGAAATACGTAACTCACGCTACCAAGTCGACACCAGGAACGCTCGAGCAAAAGTGTGCGTGCGACGATGCGCTTTGCCTTTTATAGGTGTCTACTTGGTAGCCCGAATCACAGAGGGGAGGTCTCCTTATACTATGTAATGAAATGATAATGATGATAATAATGATGATGATTGATGTATATTGCCCCAGCCGCGTGGTGTGCGACGGCGAGGAGTCGTGGGTGTTCACGGACGAGTACTGGAAGTGCCGCGAGGCGGGGTTCAGCGAGAGCGCCGTGCCGCGCCTGTGGTGACCGCAGCTGGTGAGTGTGTGTAGATGTGTGTATGTATACAGCCGCGTGGTGTGCGGCGGCGAGGAGTCGTGGGTGTTCACGGACGAGTACTGGAAGTGCCGCGAGGCGGGGTTCAGCGAGAGCGCCGTGCCGCGCCTGTGGTGACCGCAGCTGGTGAGTGTGTGTAGATGTGTGTATGTATACAGCCGCGTGGTGTGCGGCGGCGAGGAGTCGTGGGTGTTCACGGACGAGTACTGGAAGTGCCGCGAGGCGGGGTTCAGCGAGAGCGCCGTGCCGCGCCTGTGGTGACCGCAGCTGGTGAGTGTGTGTAGATGTGTGTATGTATACAGCCGCGTGGTGTGCGGCGGCGAGGAGTCGTGGGTGTTCACGGACGAGTACTGGAAGTGCCGCGAGGCGGGGTTCAGCGAGAGCGCCGTGCCGCGCCTGTGGTGACCGCAGCTGGTGAGTGTGTGTAGATGTGTGTATGTATACAGCCGCGTGGTGTGCGGCGGCGAGGAGTCGTGGGTGTTCACGGACGAGTACTGGAAGTGCCGCGAGGCGGGGTTCAGCGAGAGCGCCGTGCCGCGCCTGTGGTGACCGCAGCTGGTGAGTGTGTGTAGATGTGTGTATGTATACAGCCGCGTGGTGTGCGGCGGCGAGGAGTCGTGGGTGTTCACGGACGAGTACTGGAAGTGCCGCGAGGCGGGGTTCAGCGAGAGCGCCGTGCCGCGCCTGTGGTGACCGCAGCTGGTGAGTGTGTGTAGATGTGTGTATGTATACAGCCGCGTGGTGTGCGGCGGCGAGGAGTCGTGGGTGTTCACGGACGAGTACTGGAAGTGCCGCGAGGCGGGGTTCAGCGAGAGCGCCGTGCCGCGCCTGTGGTGACCGCAGCTGGTGAGTGTGTGTAGATGTGTGTATGTATACAGCCGCGTGGTGTGCGGCGGCGAGGAGTCGTGGGTGTTCACGGACGAGTACTGGAAGTGCCGCGAGGCGGGGTTCAGCGAGAGCGCCGTGCCGCGCCTGTGGTGACCGCAGCTGGTGAGTGTGTGTAGATGTGTGTATGTATACAGCCGCGTGGTGTGCGGCGGCGAGGAGTCGTGGGTGTTCACGGACGAGTACTGGAAGTGCCGCGAGGCGGGGTTCAGCGAGAGCGCCGTGCCGCGCCTGTGGTGACCGCAGCTGGTGAGTGTGTGTAGATGTGTGTATGTATACAGCCGCGTGGTGTGCGGCGGCGAGGAGTCGTGGGTGTTCACGGACGAGTACTGGAAGTGCCGCGAGGCGGGGTTCAGCGAGAGCGCCGTGCCGCGCCTGTGGTGACCGCAGCTGGTGAGTGTGTGTAGATGTGTGTATGTATACAGCCGCGTGGTGTGCGGCGGCGAGGAGTCGTGGGTGTTCACGGACGAGTACTGGAAGTGCCGCGAGGCGGGGTTCAGCGAGAGCGCCGTGCCGCGCCTGTGGTGACCGCAGCTGGTGAGTGTGTGTAGATGTGTGTATGTATACAGCCGCGTGGTGTGCGGCGGCGAGGAGTCGTGGGTGTTCACGGACGAGTACTGGAAGTGCCGCGAGGCGGGGTTCAGCGAGAGCGCCGTGCCGCGCCTGTGGTGACCGCAGCTGGTGAGTGTGTGTAGATGTGTGTATGTATACAGGGTGTGGTGGGGAAACTTCCGGGAAGTTCAACTAGAAAAATATTTTTTTTTGGAACAATTTTTTTACAATTATATGGAAACTATTTCATACTTATTATATTACTAAGAAAAGAGGATTATTTCGCGCTTGTTCTAATCGCTTATGTGTAAGCGTTGATTGTAAGTGGAGAACACACAATCTAAAAATAAATTTTATATTTAAATTAAATGTTCAACATATATTTATGATTAATTCTATCCTACAAACCGATAAATAAATTCCAAAAAACAACAAACTTCTAGAATATCCCTTTTAATAAATTTTACAAATTTTACACAAGTAAATTCAAAATTTTCGGGAAATATAAACACTAGTAAGTATTAAGTCTGTAAATGATATCATTTTGTTTCAGCGTCGACCACAATACGAAGTGCTCTGCTAGCGGTTGTGTCCCGGCTTCTCTCGTGTCTATCTCTCATATTGTATAGCATTGCGTAGTTGTATTATTATGAACATTAGCAAAGCGAGTTAGGTATAAAAATAAACGAAAATCAGAAAGCTTCGTGTTACATATCGTTATTTTGGCATTCGTTTCGTCACGTTTAACGGTATCCAATATATGTAGTTAAATTTGCAAATCGTTTGTATGATATTTATTTATCGTTTTTTGAATTAAATTACGTTTATTTGATAATAATTTTTGCAAATGTCAAAATACCGGTATTTATATGTTTCAAGTTTTGACAAAAGGAAAATCTGATGCATAATCTTTTAAACATTCTATTTGTGTGTATAAATAAAGTATTCATTTGCTATGAACTGATGTAAGAGTTAATTGAAAATATAAAATTCGCTTTGTTAGTGTGGCTTCTTGAATAGACGAACTAAATCAATTCTAAAACAAAATGCTTGCCGAAAGTCCGCGTTTATAGAAAAATAACTGCTTTAATTTAATCAATCTATTATTTAGTCTTTGACAAATGCATAATATCGTGATTCTATGAAAATGCTATGAAATGATATTAAAAGTAATGAAACCTAGCAATGTAATTTCATATCTTAGCGGCATGAAAATATACGCCTTCGATGTTAAATATATTCCAGTGAACAGCTTGTGCATAATTTACTAAATTATAATAAAAAAAAGTAATTGTTATTACAATTAAAACAGAATTATTGCTATTTTTTGTAATATAATGAGAAAATTATTGATTTTCTTATTTTTCTTCTTTAATTGGAATACGTCACAAATAAGTTGTGTTAAGTATTAAATTAATTGTTATGAGTTATTTTATTATTAAAAACGCTGTTTTTAGTATTATTACCACCTTTTTAACTTTTATTAATTTACAGCCTCAATCAAATGATTTATTTTTACTTTTGTTTTTTATAATAATAAGATGTTACTGGCTGTGACAACGTTCCCATATTGCAAAAATATTTTATTTACATGTCAACGAATTATGGGACTTAAATTGTACGAAAACTCCTACAACTTTGGTCCCATCTTTCCTGACAAGGTATATCCGTAACCGGTGTAGAAATATCGTTAACCGGTATAATATTTTTCGTTTCGTAACTTTAAGTTGAACGTTTCAAGCGCAGCTCTAGATTAGTTGTTGCGGTGATGTGTTCGAAATTTGATTGTAAGGCGACGCCTAATTTCTAACATTTTGTGACAATAAACGTTATTTCAGTCTTAAAATTATAAATAATTGTTTAAACGTATGTAAATTAAATATTGTAGCTAATTGTTTTGTAAGTGTTTAGCGCCTGTTATAAATAATTCTTAATGTTGCTCTCTGACGTTTTTTTTAATGGCAACATTGCAAATTGCACATAATTATTAACGATACGTAGATAAATGTTTTTTTTGATATTGTTAGATTTAATAATGGCTAGTGATACAGTGTCTAAGGTGGCTAGTTGTAACGTAGTATTAATTACTAAACAGAATATTCTAAAATTAAAGTTATTTCATTTTATTGAAAAAAAACTGTTTTTGTATTATTTCTGTACTTATTTAATGTTTTCTTTCTTATGGTGCATTGTTTTTTTCTTGTTGGTATTATTATATTAAAAATGGTTATTAGTTATTGCGTAGTATTAAAAAGTGTTATAAATGAAATGTATTGAAATATAGTACCTTATTGTTTATGAAATGCAGTATTTAAGTGCCTTTGTCAGTCTTGCGTTGTAATAGGAAATATAAGATTTACATACAGAACTAAAGACGGCCATAGAAATAATAGCTGTGCTTACATAAATTATCAATAATAAACATAATATCGCTCTAAAATACTTTGTAGCTATCGTTCCACCTTCTCTTTATTTTTAATCTTAATATAAACAAGTCAATTGACAAATACAAGCAGTTTTGATTCAAAAAACGTACGGTTAAGTCATATTTTGACACTGAAAACCTTTTTTGGATTAATTCCGTGTCAGTTTAAACTAGCGTTATCGTGACAGTTGGCAGATTTTGACAGATTTTAAACTACCAAAATTGAACCCGCATATGAAAAAGGCGCTAAGAAAAAACTAAAATACATGAAATGAAAGTTATTAGTATGTTTGTACTTAGTACATTTATGTAGTTAGTTAAATATATTAAATTAATTATATTTCATTGTACTTTATGATTTTAATAAAGAACATATTATAGTTTTTTTTAATGTCAACATTATGCCTCAGTCATTAATTCCACTTATTTTCTTTTAATTTGTATTAAACAAATTCATCGCTGTGAAAATGCTATCGCACGAGATCGCTAGTTTAAACGGTATTTAAAACTAAAGTTTACTAATAATAAAAATAATCTTTAAATAAATCTTATTGCTTAGTGTGAGAGAGTAGTTAGTAATTGTTTGTTGAAAGTAATAAATGCTAAACACTAGAATAATGTATTGACAAAAAATATCTTTGGATTATACTAACTATTAATGTCAAAATATTATTTTACGGACTGTCAAATTAAAAAAAGGCTTTTTTATTGATCTTCCAATTGCTTTAAATTTACGGAAAATCTCGAATAGTGTAATGGCTATCTCGCTCTAATTGTATACTTTTAAAAAAGGACAGTAATAACAATTTACTATGTCATGTTATTTTGAAGTTATATCGATTTTAACTTCACAGGCTTGCAATTCAATGTTTCGATTTCAAAATGATAAAGATATAAAAAAGCACCTAAAGTTACCAACAGCGTACATTGTAACATGTGATTTTGTTTAATTATATGTTTAATAAAAATTAAGGGAAAAAATTTAAGACTGGTTTTATTTTGTCATCTTACTTAGGAAGTTATACCCTCCATAAATCAATCTGCTTAAGAACGCCTCATAACAAACGTTTTCTTAATCTTATCTGATAGCCTGGTAGTTTGTAATTCCTTACTAAAACTACTTCCTGGAAAAACTGCAGACTACTACACTAATGTGTGGCCCCGAACTAAGCGCAAGCAAGAAGTCTCAAAGCAATGTAACGCAGACAAAGGTTGTTCGTAGATATTAACGAAATCAACAATTTTATTGCATTTATTAACTAATGGATAAAGCTACCACTCACTACGAATATTTGTTAACTATTATTTTCAACTTATAAAAAAAACCAGCAAATTGGACTATAGTCTATTCGCGTTAAGAAAGTAGTGACAACTACAGGATAAGGGTGTATTCACAGTGGAGTAAAAGTACGAAAGAAAAATAATAATTTTATAAACAGTATTTTCGGACATGCCGCATGTACTTGCTGTTTCTATGACTATGCTCTCCACAGTTGCATTTAAATCACACAATTTAAAGTACTTATAAACATTGTAAATTATGTGTCTCTCTCCACTATGGATTATTAATCCACTTTTATACTTTGGAATTGGGGAAGTGTTCATTTTTTCAAAATTTATCGTTGGACAACGTTTCTTTCAACGTGGACGTTTTCTTCGAAGGTCAGACTTCAACTGGTCACTGTGAACTCGACTTTTTAATTTCTAGCATTTTAATTGGCTGGGGGGCGTGGCCAGGCCGGCGGACAACGATCACTCACTATTTTCTTAACGCGAATAGACTATAGAACTCTGCTGACAGCACTCGCATGATTTCGACTCAGAGCGCGACATATAAGTTTTTTTGGGGCATTATTTCCATATGAGGTTCAATATTTTATTTGATAAAAAATATCTTTCATCCATTAACCAGCTCGGTGAAGATCGTTCTAAAGCGGGATCTTAGACTATATGTTTTTTTTTACATATAATATAACATTGTGTAATGTGCATATGCACTATGTAGGAAACTTATTGCTGGAATACTGGCAGCTATTGTTTTATATTATTTAAATAGATTCTAAAGAAGAAACAATGAGATATTGACAGCTTCCTTCGAGACACAGTCATATTTTCGTGCTCGGACTGTGAGCACATAACTTTAAACTCACTTTTATGCTTTAAATATAAAGCTGAAAACAGTTTCAATTCTTTTATTCTCTTTCACGTTTCCCCCAAACGTTAGTCATTGTATAGGGAAAGGGATTTACTCCGAATTTAAGTTTAGTTTAGCTATGTTCAATAAGCTGAGTCCACGGAATTATCTGCCGTAATAGTGAAGTACTGTAAAAAAAATCCGAATTGCTTGCTATCGGAAGTTACATGTGTTATTGTGAGTCAACTATAAAATATGGACATATGCTTTCGTGGGATATTTTTTATATAATTTTAAGGAGGACATTTCCGTCATACATGATTTCTGTGTAGCTTTAATCATTAAGGTTGCACACGCGACGGAGTCTTAAAAAATGGAGTAACTTCTCCCGTTTTCCCAACATTTCCCTTCACTGCTCTGCTCCTATTGATTGTAGCGTGATGAAAAGTATCCTATAACCTGCCCAGGAGTATGAAGAATAATTGTACCAAGTTTTGTTAAAATCCATCCAGTGGTTTTTGTTTCTACAACGGTCTTACGGACAGACAGACAGACAGACAATAATTTTACTGATTGCATTTTTGGCATCAGTATCGATCCCTAATCACCCCCTGATAGTTATTTTGGAAATATATTTCATGTACAAAATTAACCTCTCTACAGAGTTATTATAAGTATAGATAGATAAGACAGAGTGTAAATCAATTTATAATTTGGTGCTAGGGGAAGCTTGGTATTAATGCGAATTTTTATTTCTGAATTTTGAATAGGTACCTTAACACTTTGCCCTAGATTCTGTAGGTATTTTACAAGGTCATCTTTGGTCTCCAGTTTCTTTTTCGGTATGTTTTTGATCTCCAAACAGGAAACCCATATCTGCTTTTCAAAAAATTCAACTCCTTCCTCCAACTGTTCTATTAACTTCCGATCCTCCTTTTTCTCTCTCTGTAAAGTTTCAAGTTTGTCTAGGAATGTGTCATACTTAGCAGAAATAAAATCAACAGCCTTTTTTAAATCCAGATTTTGGGTTTTGAACTCGTCCATGGCGTTGGTATTTTTTGTGAACTGAGCCTCTTGTTGCAGTTGGAAACTATTAAGCATTTCCTGTACGATCTGCTTGAGATCATATTCAGTATCACTACCTCTTCGCTTTCTCTTGAAACGAGGTCCCTCTGGGTAAACCTTATCCGAACTAGTTCGCGAAGGGATCCGATGGGTAATGAATCAACGGTTATGGTGGTGACAAAGAAATATTGTGTAATATAGCTATGTTAATAAATACCCAAGAAAAGCCGTGTGGCTACTAGGAGCGCAACGTCTGTATGAAGGGTTTCAGCGTTAGAACAGTTGTTACTATTTACACGGCGTATATCGGAGAAAGAAATGAACTAAGTCAAGGCCAGTGTCTACCAGGAGTGCAGTGTCTGCGCGGTTGGTTGCGACGCTACCTGTCTTGAGATTGGTTCATGCACAATGACAGTCAGTATGTGCCGACCGCTACCAGGAGTGCAGCAGCAGTGTGAAATAGTGTTTATTCAAAGATTGCTGCAATAGGTATATTTATATTTAGTAGGTTGGTTAAGTACGGTGGCAGTAGAACCTGAAAGTACCAGGAGTGCAGAGTCTTGGTAGAGGTGTGATGGTGGTAGCAAACAGGAACAGGTCGGATGTGTACACGTTGAAGAAAGTTGTTATAAAATTCAAGCCAGTACCAGGAGCACAGTAACTTCGTGGAGGTATGAACGGTGGCAGGAAGCAGGAACAGACTGACTGTCACAGGATATGTTCCGAATAGTTATAAATAGTTCACTGCAGCATTAATTTCATCATAGGCGCAGTAGCGCGAGGTTAATCAGCAAGTACCAGGATAACATAAGCGTCGAGAGTGTTTGGTGACTTAGGGACCGGTGACGACAGCGCCGTACGATGTTGGGATAGGTCAGGTTCACCGGATTCGTTGCGTTGCGACTGCAGTGGCTGACGCGTGTAGTTCCAGTCCGTAGATCTCCTACTCTTTCATGCACTGCTATTTTGTTACACTATATTTTTTGTTTCAAATTTGTATTTTAAAAAATTATTATATTTTTGGCACAGGTTCCACACGTTTACTCTTTAAAGAGGTCCGGGGGGAAGGGACGTGTTTATACCTGCCTACCCAAGAGTTGTGACAGGAAATTAATAGACAACCTAACGTTTGTGTATTCTATAGGCTCCATATTTTATACTAGTGGCCGCTCGCGACTCCGTTCGCGTATAACTCGGTTTCCCACGGGAATGCGAAGTTTTCCCGCGGTAAAGTTTCCTTAATTCTTTGATGCATATATTTTTGGTTTCTAGAACCGTTTTCGCAGCGCACGCAACGGAAGACCTCAAGGATGAATAATTTCCCCCGTTTTTCACCCATTTTCCATTATTTCTTCGCTCCTCATAGTTGCAGCATGATGAAATATAATCTTAAGCCTGCCTCGATAAATGGTCTATCCAACACAAAAAGATTTTTTCAAATCGTACCAGTAGTTCCTGAGATTAACGTGTTCAAACAAACAAATAAACTCTTCAGCTTTGTAATATTAGTATAGATTGGAATGGAATTAGTTCATTAATCAAGCCAAAGTAAAAAAAAGTTTTGGACTGAAATTTTTTAGACCCATTCGCAATATATTTTTTGTCATATTTTATTTGATAAAAAACATCTTTCATCCATTAACCAGCTCGGTGAAGGTCGCTCTATAGCGGGATCCTATACTATAATCAACAAGTCTAAGGGCGGGTTGTATCAAACAGTTGGTTAACGTATCTACGTACGTAACTTTTTGACAATTACATCAGATGTTTAACGTACGTCAAATACAGAGTTGCGTCACAAAAAAGTCACGACATTGGTGAAACAACCCGTTTTCTAGCTTGACAGTGGTTAACGCCATTTTTAACATTGACAGACACGTTAAGTAGTTGTGATGCAACCCGCCCTTAGTCATTAAAAGAAAAACATCATCTTATATATCAAACACTTTATTTATCCCACATGGCAAATGCTGAGTAAAAATGCTTATAACATAATATTGTAGTCATTACTAAACAATAAACAGGCTTCCGTATTTCAGTTATATAAAAATACTAACTCACATGCAAACTTTTTTGATTTATAAAGAAAAACCTAATTTATCATTTAATACGACGCTGTTACATCTAAATACACAAAAATATAATTGTACAGGTAGTTTGGCTATGAGAACACATCATGTTTATTGCTATGGCATTATTGCGACTTATATCAATCTCTAGCCTTCTAATATATTTATACACACAATTCTATGTTATCAACATAAAGAAAATAACATTTTCTAGATCTTGTTGACAGCTGGTAACTTGCTGTTATGAAAATATAAAGAAATAAAAATATAAGAAACATTGGAGACATTTGCAATACTAATAAAGTATCATGTAAATGTTGCCTTAGTCTATCCTGAATTTGTACTTTTGATATGAAAAGCAACGTAAATTACATTATTTATACGAAGTGTTTTACTAGAGGCCTAAGTCTAGTTTAAACCACATAAATGACACATTACACATTAAAATGCGTAAATTTTCACAACTTGATAGATCTTTTTATGATTGGTCAATAACTAAGTTAGTCTCCACTATACTATAAATATATAATTTCCCATACCTATATAATATTATAATAACTTGATAACACTTCAATACTAATAGACTATTTATTATTTTGACTCAAATTAGCTTGAACACTGAAAACACTGAACACTTAAAACTTGTCAAAATCAAATCAATCAAATGTGCGTATAGAATACTCTTACACAAAAAAACGTGTTATATACCATCATGTCTTCACAATTCTCACACTAAACCAATTTTGATAAATTTTACCCGACAACTCAATTTACTCATCATCTTCTTCTGCCATGCCATGCACTATCTTCCATCCAGTGTGTCTCGTGTATAATGTTATTTCTGTGCCACTACCTCCCCGGGGGCCAGTGCCTGCAGCAGCTTGCTTCGGGAGTGGGCCCCAAACAACACAGACAGGAGCCCTACGCCGTAGCCCGTGGCTCGCTCACCCTGAAGGAAAAGTTTTATATTAGTGAGGAGTTTATAAAGTATCGAATATATTTATCAGTGTTTACGCTAAGCCATGGTGTAATTTTGTGCGACTTGTCCACAAAAATTTGATTTGGATAACTTAAAACAACTTTTTCTGAATGTTCTTTTTTACAGATTTAAGTGAAAATAATAAACAAAAGATGTCGAAAACCGCATTCAAATACGTCAAGTGGTTTAGAAGATAATGTACAAACATACAAACAGACACTATTTAGCGACTTGTATTTATACTTTGTAATGATAATGATTATCATACAGTCCAGTAATCTTACTAATATTATAAACGTGAAAGTTTGTGAGTATGTATGGATGTTTGTTACTCTTTCACGTAAAAACTACTGGACGGATTTGGATGAAACTTTGTAGTAATATAGGTTATACATCAGAATAACACATAGGCTACTTTGACCGCGGGGAAACTTCTCATTCCCACGGGAAACTGACTTCCACGCAAGCGGCCACTAGTATTAGTATATAATTTCATGAGTTATCAATACAAATTCCAGTATATTGGTGTATACGTACTGAGTGCGCGGGCGCGGCCATGTCGACGTGCAGCCAGGCGCCGCGCCACTCGAACCCGAGGTGCGACAACACGAACAGCGCCGCGCACGACACCTGCGCGTTGCCGCGGTCCTGCGACAATGTAAGATGGGTAAACTTTGGGAAGGTAGTAGATATTGAGATAGACTTTGAATTAACAATAACAGAAGAAAAGCAACAAATAAATAATTTGCAAACTAGTAAATATTTTTGAATTTGATTGCGATAAAAGTTAATCATAAAAATAGATTTTGAAGTAGGACCAAAAAAATTAGCATTATAGGTACTAATAACTAAGCATATTTGTATCCATCTCACCGCCACGCTGTTCTTCATGTCGGCCACCTGGCTGGCGAGCTCGGCGTAGTGCAGCTCGGGGCAGAAGGGCAGCGCGTGCGCGCAGTCGCCCGCCGCCGCGCCCGCCGCCAGCGCGAGCGACTCCAGCCGCGCGGACGACGAGACTAGCGCCGCGTGGAACTTGCCGGTCGCCGTGCCCTGGGGGCGAGTGACGGAATACAGATACCGAGCAACCATGGAATACAGACACACCGAGCAACCAGTCGACACCAGCGCCGCGTGGAACTTGCCCGTGGCGGTGCCCTGGGGGCGAGTGACGGAATACAGATACCGAGCAACCATGGAATACAGACACACCGAGCAACCAGTCGACACCAGCGCCGCGTGGAACTTGCCCGTGGCGGTGCCCTGGGGGCGAGTGACGGAATACAGATACCGAGCAACCATGGAATACAGACACACCGAGCAACCAGTCGACACCAGCGCCGCGTGGAACTTGCCCGTGGCGGTGCCCTGGGGGCGAGTGACGGAATACAGACACACCGAGCAACCATGGAATACAGACACACCGAGCAACCAGTCGACACCAGCGCCGCGTGGAACTTGCCCGTGGCGGTGCCCTGGGGGCGAGTGACGGAATACAGACACACCGAGCAACCATGGAATACAGACACACCGAGCAACCAGTCGACACCAGCGCCGCGTGGAACTTGCCCGTGGCGGTGCCCTGGGGGCGAGTGACGGAATACAGACACACCGAGCAACCATGGAATACAGACACACCGAGCAACCAGTCGACACCAGCGCCGCGTGGAACTTGCCCGTCGCCGTGCCCTGGGGGCGAGTGACGGAATACAGACACACCGAGCAACCATGGAATACAGACACACCGAGCAACCAGTCGACACCAGCGCCGCGTGGAACTTGCCCGTGGCGGTGCCCTGGGGGCGAGTGACGGAATACAGACACACCGAGCAACCATGGAATACAGACACACCGAGCAACCAGTCGACACCAGCGCCGCGTGGAACTTGCCCGTGGCCGTGCCCTGGGGGCGAGTGACGGAATACAGACACACCGAGCAACCATGGAATACAGACACACCGAGCAACCAGTCGACACCAGCGCCGCGTGGAACTTGCCCGTGGCGGTGCCCTGGGGGCGAGTGACGGAATACAGACACACCGAGCAACCATGGAATACAGACACACCGAGCAACCAGTCGACACCAGCGCCGCGTGGAACTTGCCCGTGGCGGTGCCCTGGGGGCGAGTGACGGAATACAGACACACCGAGCAACCATGGAATACAGACACACCGAGCAACCAGTCGACACCAGCGCCGCGTGGAACTTGCCCGTGGCGGTGCCCTGGGGGCGAGTGACGGAATACAGACACACCGAGCAACCATGGAATACAGACACACCGAGCAACCAGTCGACACCAGCGCCGCGTGGAACTTGCCCGTGGCGGTGCCCTGGGGGCGAGTGACGGAATACAGACACACCGAGCAACCATGGAATACAGACACACCGAGCAACCAGTCGACACCAGCGCCGCGTGGAACTTGCCCGTGGCGGTGCCCTGGGGGCGAGTGACGGAATACAGACACACCGAGCAACCATGGAATACAGACACACCGAGCAACCAGTCGACACCAGCGCCGCGTGGAACTTGCCCGTCGCCGTGCCCTGGGGGCGAGTGACGGAATACAGACACACCGAGCAACCATGGAATACAGACACACCGAGCAACCAGTCGACACCAGCGCCGCGTGGAACTTGCCGGTCGCCGTGCCCTGGGGGCGAGTGACGGAATACAGACACACCGAGCAACCATGGAATACAGACACACCGAGCAACCAGTCGACACCAGCGCCGCGTGGAACTTGCCGGTCGCCGTGCCCTGGGGGCGAGTGACAGAATACAGACACACCGAGCAACCATGGAATACAGACACACCGAGCAACCAGTCGACACCAGCGCCGCGTGGAACTTGCCGGTCGCCGTGCCCTGGGGGCGAGTGACGGAATACAGACACACCGAGCAACCATGGAATACAGACACACCGAGCAACCAGTCGACACCAGCGCCGCGTGGAACTTGCCGGTCGCCGTGCCCTGGGGGCGAGTGACGGAATACAGACACACCGAGCAACCATGGAATACAGACACACCGAGCAACCAGGCGACACCAGCGTTGCGTGGAACTTGCCCGTCGCCGTGCCCTGCGGAACCAGCGACGG
Source organism: Emmelina monodactyla (assembly GCA_916618145.1). NCBI lineage: Eukaryota > Metazoa > Arthropoda > Insecta > Lepidoptera > Pterophoridae > Emmelina > Emmelina monodactyla. The sequence continues at coordinate 580,344 of OU745323.1, read as the reverse complement.
AATACAGACACACCGAGCAACCATGGAATACAGACACACCGAGCAACCATGGAATACAGACACGGTCGCCGTGCCCTGGGGGCGAGTGACGGAATACAGACACACCGAGCAACCATGGAATACAGACACACCGAGCAACCAGTCGACACCAGCGCCGCGTGGAACTTGCCGGTCGCCGTGCCCTGGGGGCGAGTGACGGAATACAGACACACCGAGCAACCATGGAATACAGACACACCGAGCAACCAGTCGACACCAGCGCCGCGTGGAACTTGCCGGTCGCCGTGCCCTGGGGGCGAGTGACGGAATACAGACACACCGAGCAACCATGGAATACAGACACACCGAGCAACCATGGAATACAGACACGGTCGCCGTGCCCTGGGGGCGAGTGACGGAATACAGACACACCGAGCAACCATGGAATACAGACACACCGAGCAACCAGTCGACACCAGCGCCGCGTGGAACTTGCCGGTCGCCGTGCCCTGGGGGCGAGTGACGGAATACAGACACACCGAGCAACCATGGAATACAGACACACCGAGCAACCATGGAATACAGACACACCGAGCAACCAGTCGACACCAGCGCCGCGTGGAACTTGCCGGTCGCCGTGCCCTGGGGGCGAGTGACGGAATACAGACACACCGAGCAACCATGGAATACAGACACACCGAGCAACCATGGAATACAGACACACCGAGCAACCAGTCGACACCAGCGCCGCGTGGAACTTGCCCGTCGCCGTGCCCTGGTGACGGTGACGATGATGTTACGTGCGATGACGTTAGCATCATGAAGATGACGTTAGCATCATGAAAGAGTAACAAACATCCATACATCCATCAATACGCACAAGCTTTCACGATTATAATACTAGTAGGAGTAGAAGGATACATCAGAATAACGCATAGGGTACTTTCTACCGCTGGAAAACTTATAATTCCCACGAGAAACCGACTTCCGCGCGAACGGAGTCGCGGGCGGCCACTTGATAATAAATAAATCTCCAGACTAACACACCAACTGTGCGGCCCTAAACTGAGCAGAGCTTGAACTAGGTACCACACAATGGACTAGGGGAGAGCCTAGTTACATCCAGACCCGAGCGGATTTCGAAAAACCATTTGACGAAATTGGCCCGGACCCATCCGCTTAGCAGTCCGGTATATATATGTCGGAGATCGACTATGCTTATGGTTGATATAAGAAGAGTGCGGATTGCCAGTACCAAATATGGTGCTAGACAGAGTCTATGTGACATCGAGCGAGCAGCTGTCAGAGTGACAGAGATGGTCTTGGGCTTTGGTGAAGAGCGGTTGGAAAATGAGAGTGCTTGGTGTTTGCGTAGAAACTGTCCGTGATCCGTGCCTTCTTGTGAATTAATCGAATGACCTACGGAGTGCTATCAAGAGGAGATAATTACAGTGTTGAAACAGTTCTATTGGTTTTATTTGAGTCTAACACATAACCCACGTACGCCCACACAAGTTATAGTACTAAACGGCCCCTGAAGACGGCTCTGATGACGAAGGTATCCTGCCGTCTTCGTCATATATATATATACCGCTGCACCACAGAGGTCACTATAGGTACCACACAATTTATTTCATCATTATGTAATTTCACTACATACGGTGAAAGTCAAAATATCGATAATCAGCTTATCAATCAGTAGGCAGAGGGAAAAAAGATGGCGGAAAAAAACTGAACACTCTTTTGTCCAACACCAAATATAGGTACAGGGCGTCCCAAGACTACGGTACATCAAGGGAAAGTACCTTAAATATCGAAGATGGGATATTTTGCTGAAAGAAGACTTTATTTTATTTTTTAAATTTAGTAATTCTGCATTTAAAGAATATATTAAGCCCTTGATGTACCGTAGTCTTGGAACGCCCTGTATACCGGACTGTAAAGCGGATGGTTCCGGGCTCGGTTCGGGGTCGGGCTAATATCGTTGTGGTGACACATAGTTTGTACATAATAGTTTTAATTAAGTTTTAGTGTATATTTGTGAATTAAAAAATTCTTGTCATGTTTATTTAGGTAGGCTCCTTTTACGGTATTGCTCAATGAGGGACATACCAACCACGGGACTCTCTTTACGGTATTGCTGACGTTCAACACATACCAAATTTTGTGACTATAAATAGAGGTGCCATTGCTAATAAATTGATGATCCCTGACTGAAGACGCAAAGAAAACGGACCAGACTGAAGTGGTTACAATTTCACTCCAGGCGAGAATTCCACCGTTTTGGCGGTAAAACCCGAAACTTTGGTTCGCCTAGTTTGAAGTCGTGGTGGCAGCACACAAGATCGGCGATGAACAAAAGTACAACCGCGTCATTCCCGTCCTGGAACGCACCGACTTCGAGCAGATCAGCGACATCATTTTGAACCCGTCTGCTACTGACAATACGAGCTTTTGAAAAAGCGACTTATTTCGGTGTATTAAGAATCCGAAGGTCGACAGCTGCAAAAACTACTCGGCGGACTAGAACTAGCTGACTAGAAGCCTACCCAGTTACTGCCAAAGATGAGAGATCTCGGCGGCCACACTCTTTCCTACGACGCACTTCGAATTATATGGATGAAGCAGTTGCCAGCAAACGTACGCACGGTTCTTGCGGTAAACACGGAGTCATCACTAGAAATTTTAGCAACCATGGCCGACTAGATGCTAGAACAAAGCGAGGGTGCATCAATAGCCGTGATATCTGCGAGTTAAAGTAACGTCGGAAATTTGCAGTTCGAACTCCTAAGCAAGCAAATTGAGAAGCTTACGCTAGAAATCGCCGAGCTACGCACGACTACAGCACGAAGATATCGCATTCCCAATCGCGCACACCTGCCGATGTCAATAGAAAGCCCGGAGATAAGGAATGGCAATGCAAGTACCATTTCCGATATGGCGATAAAGCTAAACGTTGCGAGTCGCCGTGTTTAAAAACCAACAACGGAATACACCGAATGGCCCTCGTCAGGTTCACTACATGTCCTGGGGAACCAACAATTCATTATCAAGCTTCAAATACAAACCGATTGTGTAAGATTTTCAATAAAAGTGAAAACTACTTTAAAAATGATCTTCCATTATCCTATAACCTCTTTGAAAAAAACGTTAACTTAATCTTGCCTCAATTTAAGAAGTTTCAAATTTTTATTTTCTATTATTTAACTATCAGTTTTATCTAAGCTTAAGCTATACTTTATTTTTTTAAATGCTCCGTTTACATCTTGAGAAATTTATATTAACTTATTTATTATGTTTAAAAAGTATTAGTTTCATTTTATAAACATAAATCAAAAAAACAAAAGATACAAATTTTCATACATTTTCATTTCATTCCGTTCAGTATTTTTGCACTAAACAGTCACTAATTCTCATACTCCCAAACTTTTGCATTTATAACATTAGTAACAAGAATATTTATTTAAATACATACCTGGGCTCCAGTAAGAGTGGCCACATCGACAATCGTCGTCGCCTTCAAATCTCTACTAGCATACACCACGCCATCACTTAGCACCAGACGACCTGCCAATACAAGGAAAATGTATTACAACTATATTTATACATGGTTTATAATATGGGATAGGAGGTAAAGTCAGTGACGATACAGCGATCGGCTGTTATCGTGTTGGTGTTGACAGCAGGAGTCAGGGCGCAAGGATAGTCATCATTTTGGTTTACATTTTAATGAGATTTTAGAAAAAATTATACACCATGGTTTTTCAGTACTTAGTGTTTTAGACCTTAGAGGTGTTTGTCCGACATACGACGGAAATAAGGGTTGTTTTTTTTATTTATATTCAAAATAGAATACTAATGTACTCCTCGTGAATAATTTTAGAGCATATGCTTCTAAATATAATAAAATTAAGAAAATATTTTACCTTCAGCGTCAGTGTTGTTAATCTCCACGGTGCGTCCTGAATACAACGTGTGGATATCGTCGGGTCTGAAACAATATTTTATTATAGCGCTCACATTATAATACTATATTACTTATAAAAGCTTCTTAAATAAATTCAGATTTGCTTGTATCAATTAGTATAAATTTTATGATAGTATTCTTTTTGCATGGAGTTAAAAAGTAATGTAGGTTATAAAATCCGATTATAAATTATAGTGCGACCATAAAATATCGTACTGATATTATAATCCTACTAATATTATAAATGTGAAAGTTTGTGAGTATGTATGGATGTATTGATGTATGGATGTTTGTTACTCTTTCACGTAAAAACTACTGGACGGATATTGATGAAACTTCTCATTCCCACGGGAAACCGACTACCACGCGAACGGAGTTGCGGGCAGCCACTAGTAAAATATATTGATTAAACCATACCTAGTAGCCCGGGGCCCGACGGCGTTCTCCGCCAGACACAGCACGGCGTGTAAGTTAATCGTGGGCTGCTCGTGTGCACTGAGAGAAAACGCAGCGAGGACCGCCGCCGCGCCCGCGCAGTCGCCCTTCATGCCCACCATCGACGTCTGGGGGGGGGGAAACTTAGTTCAAATTCAAATATCAACCCCCCAAGTGGCAAGTGATATTTGCAATAGCGAGTGAATAGAAAAAATATGTATGAAACTGACAAATTTCAAGCTTGTCGAAAATGACAGTTTCATACATTGTATATTTTTTCTATTCACTCACTATTGAAAATATCACTTGCCACTTGACTTGAGGGGCAGGCCATGTGTGAGTCGTGTTTTAATAATAATAATAATAAATCTCCAGACTAACACACTAATTATAAAAGTAAGTTGCAGTTAGCACTTGTGTTATAGGCACCACATAGTGGACTATGGGAGAACCTAGTTACAGCAAGACACGGGCCAATATCGAAAAACCATTTTAACGACATTGGACCGACCCGGGGATCGAACCCGGAACCATCCGCTTAGCAGTCCGGTATATATACCGCTGCACCACAGAGGTCGTTTTATGTTGTGTTTAGTGTTTGTTGTAATAATAACAGTTTAAATAGGGTGCACGTTGTTGGAAGGGTACTCGTTACGTTTGGAACAAAATAAAAATAATAGTTTAAAAAACTAAATAACCACGCTTTTATTGCTAATCGAACTAAAAAATATAAAATAAAATTTCAAATCGGAGTAAAATGCGTGGGGTGCATTAAACTTTTTTTTCATAACTCTCTTGTCATAAGTATTATGCTAATAGAATGATTTTATATTTACTATATCGAGCACCCCACGCATTTTACTCCGATTTGAAATTTTATTTTCTATTTTTTAGTTCGATTAGCAATAAAAGCGTGGTTATTTAGTTTTTTAAACTATTATTTTTATTTTCTACTTTTTAGTTCAATTAGTGATGAAAGGCGCAGATCGCGCGCTAGCTCTGTCTCTCTTACTCTCCTACAAAGGATCTAAAGATGAATTTATTAATCCTGGCGGTCCTAATAAGGATATTGGGAAACTGTTATTAAATTATTGCATTGTCATCGGTCCTTAATACGTGTGCAAAGTTTCAAATTAATCGAACTTCTGGAAATCGGTCAAATTTATGCTTAAAGATTCCATTACAACCCAAGCTAATAAAAGCGTGGTAAAAAAGGAGCGTAAATGAACGATTTCTTTTTACTTAATATTTTGTTTCATTACAATCATTTTTTTTTTTTTTAAATTGGGTTTTTTGTGTATTTTGTGAGTGAATTTAGTTACCATTTCGACTCAGGAGAACACCCTTTACAACCGTTACCCTATGTCATCCAAAGTAAGTGTTACACCATATTTCAGCTCAATTGGTTATCCGTTTTCTCTATTTTATTTAACTAGTATTCTACCCGAACCAACATAAATTACAACTTAAATAGTCGCTTTAAATACTAATTGGTATACCGGGTGTCCAGGAAACAATGGATAAGCTCTGAAGGGCTAATAGTAGAACTAAAGGCAAGCCTAAAAAATAATTGATAAAAAGTATAACCCTTACACTGATAGAAATATGGCGCTTTAAAAAAAAACTTCATATTTTTTTGACTGTGTTCATATTTTTACTCGTAACGAGGTCAAATCACTCAATAACATCATTATTTCTGTGCTAAAATAATTAAAATTAACCGCATCAGTGAATAACTATCAAAAAAAATAGCTAACTAAAGTATTTTTCTCAAAAAATAGTGTTAAACTTTTGATTTGTGTAAAATTTCTGAAGAAATATTTTTGATGCGCAACTTTGAACAGCTCTGGTGTAAAAAAAATATATGAAAGTAACAGTGACCAATGATTTCAAAATATTCCTGGTTTAATAACGTTTTTAAAAAGATGTAATATGTCGTTATTGTAATGAAAAAAGATTGAACTAATGGTATTAGTGTGTAAAATGGGATAATTATTTAGATCTAGCAAAATTAAAAAAATACAATAAAACTAAAGAAATATGATTTTCAATTGACATTAATTGCAAACCCATTGGAATAATTTAGAGTAACTGTTCAAATTGTCTGTCCCCATCCTGATGCAGACCCTGCATCTACGAATAAAGGATCTTCAAAGAAATCAACTTAACAGGAGAAAGTGATCCAAATTTTCTTCATAATGACTTACCCAATTTATTGATAGACGTGTCCGAAGAGCTTCGCGACACATATTGGCTTCAAAATGAAGGCTGTCTAGCACACTATGCTGTTGCATTATGTGCATACTTGACGAAACCTACCCTAACAGGTAGGTAGGCCGCCTAAACCTAAACGCTTTAGACTTTTTACTGGGGGTATTTTAAGGAAGAGTTTAACCGGCAACCAGTAACTTCATTAGAAGATCTACGAGCTCGTGTTCAGGCCGCTGCAATCAATGATCGACGACACGCGCGATTTTTTTGAAGATCCTTTATTCGTAGTTGTAGGGCCTGCATCAGGATGGGGACAGACAATTTGAACAGTTACTCTAAATTATTCCAATGGGTTTGCAATTAATGTCAATTGAAAATCATATTTCTTTAGTTTTATTGTATTTTTTTAATTTTGCTAGATCTAAATAATTATCCCATTTTACACACTAATACCATTAGTTCAATCTTTTTTCATTACAATAACGACATATTACATCTTTTTAAAAACGTTATTAAACCAGGAATATTTTGAAATCATTGGTCACTGTTACTTTCATATAATTTTTTTACACCAGAGCTGTTCAAAGTTGCGCATCAAAAATATTTCTTCAGAAATTTTACACAAATCAAAAGTTTAACATTATTTTTTGAGAAAAATACTTTAGTTAGCTATTTTATTTGATAGTTATTCACTGATGCGGTTAATATTAATTATTTTAGCACAGAAATAATGATGTTATTAAATGATTTGACCTCGTTACGAGTAAAAATATGAACACAGTCAAAAAAATATGAAGTTTTTTTTTAAAGCGCCATATTTCTATCAGTGTAAGGGTTATACTTTTTATCTATTATTTTTTAGGCTTGCCTTTAGTTCTACTATTAGCCCTTCAGAGCTTATCCATTGTTTCCTGGACACCCTGTATAATATAGTATACTCACTCGCGACTTGATGCTTAAACCGCCGGTGTCGTACACGATTCCCTTACCGACCCACGCCACCGACTCCGTGGCGCCCGGGCAACTAAAAATGACAAAAATTAATATTAGATTATCATAATAACACGATGAAAGGATCCTTAGACAAAAAAATGTTAGTATAAAAAGTAAAAATTACATTGAAAATTGCTTTATAATCATAACTAGCGACCCGCCCACGCTTCGCAATGGTGTCATTTTGCGCGACTTATTCCTGATCCCGACACGTTGAATTTTAGTTAACTTTAAATAACTTTTTCTGAATGTTATTTATTTACAAATTTAAATGAAAAAATTGCCTAAAAGATGGCGCAACTCGCATTAAAATCCGTTATGTAGTTTAGGAGTTAGCGGACAAACATACAAACAGACGAATTAGTGACTTGGATTTATACTATGTAATGATGATAATGATGCCGAGTTAAGACCTAACTTTGTTTTATGAAAATGATAAGAGATTAAGATCAGCATATTTAAATAAAACATTTTTTTTGATAGTGTAGCTATCTCATAGTGAAAACTGTTATGAAATCAGTTCGTAAGTTTTTATGTCTACTTAAAAAAAAACAAATATTTTACTTTTTAAAACCAATAGTCTAGCTATACATAATTATATTGAATAACAAATTCATGATAATGATGACACTGACAATGATAATAATGATAATGCTAACAATGATAATGGCCCCGATTCTGATAACACTTTCTAAACTAAATTAAAAATATTGCCATCACTTTCTCATTCTTAAAGACCATTATCAGTTAAAGACAGGTATATTGGTGTCACTTAAATGTAGTCCACATCATTGTAAAATTAGACGAAATGCGCTGACGACGAGTGCAGTCTTGCTTGCGCCGTGTCGAAATGCACGCAAATTTTAGTTTGACAGGACTAAAATTACCCATCTCTTTCTTATACTATTGCTGAGTAAGTGATAGAAATATTTTTAGTTCAATTTAGAGAGTCTTAATGTAGAATTGGCACCAATAATGATAATGCTAACAATGATGACAATGACAATCATGATAACGATGATAATGTTGACACTGATAATGATGACAATGATAATTCTAACGATGATGACAATGATAATGGTGATAATGATAACAATGATAATGACGACAATGATAATGATAATGCCAACAATGACAATGTCGTTGATCTCACTTGTAAGACAGCACGACGAGCGCGGGCGGGCACTCGGCCGCGCGCCCCACGCCGTAGATCCCGCCCATGCCTCGCGCCTTTAACTCCTCCCCGCGAATGATCGTGATACCCACGTTCAACTGCTTGGCTACTGTACGAGCCTCCTACAGATAGAAACGAGGATTGGAGCGTTTATGCGCGATTGGCCCAATGGTGAAAAAATAACAAATTCGCGATTGGTCCAATTCGCTACTAAGCCTATTGGCAATTGGTCCAAAATGAAGGGTTGTGTAAAATTAAGCAAATCATGTAATTTATTTGATGCATTTTATTTTTTATACTCATTTATACTTAAGTAACTTGGATTCATTAATTAGCAATTAGTTTCATATTTACCCAAAAACTAGAAAACCAATTGCGTATTGGACCAATCGCGAATTTGTTATTTTTTCACCACTTCACCATTTCGCCTAAACGTTCCGGTTTGGTTTGGAGATGTAGTTGTAGGTAACTTGAGTGTTTTAAGGTTTTAATATAGGGAGTGTAAAAGAACTGCTTCCGAAAACAAAAACTGGGCATTGCTGGAGGGGTACTGGTTACGATTTGAGCAAAAAAATGTTTTTACGTAATTGTACAAAATAACCTTTTTTTAATTGGGTTTTCTGGGTTTACTGTTAGTGAATTTAACTATTGAAGCTTCAGAATACATGGTAACAGGCTTCGGAAGTGGTCTTTTTACACCCGTTATGAAGCAACTAAACAAAGATAAATTTGTTTTGTAAGTGGTGAGTGTTATTATATCTGACGAACGGTAGTTTTAAATCTAGTATTAATACGTTTTTGAAATGAAAATGAATATCATACTTAGAGGTAATATTCAGAAAAGGTTACTATTGACCAAAATGTAGTGAATCATGAGTCCAGTCAGTTTGACAATAACTTGCATATTGCTTAACCGATTTTGCTCAAATTTTGCAGGCAAATAATGATGAAATAGAATTTTCAAATATGTATAAGTGCAGTCATTCTTGGACGTTACGGAGATAAAAATATTTCGACAAAGCATAAAAAATTTAATACTTACCTTCAAGTACTGTTTATAAATCAATTTAAGGGGGATATAAAATTCTTCAAAACCCTATCCCTATATTATATGGGTTTACGATCATCTTTAACCACCGACCTCTACAAAAGCGTCCACAGTCATGATATTGGCCGGGGTATCAGCGATCCTTGCCGCCATCCGCACGCTATCGGCCGCGCGCTGCAGCGTTGCCAGCTCGTCCGGGGAAAGAGACGTGCCGAGGGACGGACCGTCGCCTGTCAACGTCAGTGTGACAGGTGACAGGTGGGGATAGAAATGGTAAGTGTGGTGTAGGTGGGTCAACGTCAGTGTGACAGGTGACAGATGGGGATATAAAGAAAATGGTAAGGTAGTGTAGAACGTTTGTGGGTGTGTTAGAGGTAAAGTAGTGAACGGATTTGGATGAAATTTTGTATATAGATGGACTATGACTTGGAATAACACGAGCCAATATCGAAAAAAACATTTTACGAAATTGGTCCGACCCGGGGATCGAACCCGGAACCATCCGCTGCACCACAGAGGTCGTCTCATATACATAAATACCTTATTAAACTACTATAACAAATGCGCAATGCTCGGAGACCCGCGCTTTTTTTTTCAGTACCTATAACTTCATTATCATTACTCTTCATTATTCATTACTATACATCCAAGTCGCTAATTGTGTCTGTTTGTATGTTTGTCCGTTAACTTCTCTTAAACCACTTAACGGATTTAAATGCAATTTTCGCCATTTTTTAGGCTATTTATTCATTTAAATTTGTAAGAAAAGAAAATTTGAAAAAAGACATTTTAAGTTAGCCAAAATTCAATGTTTCGTGAACAAGCCGGTCAAAATTACACCATTGCGAAGCGTGGGCGGGTCGAAAATAAATATCAACATTATTAAACTACTATAACCAACGCGCAATGCTCGGAGACCCGCGTTCCTTGTTCCAGTACCTATATTTCCAATACTACAACAGTCTACCTACCTGACTCGCCGTCCCCGCCATCGACCAGCAGCAGCTCTATAGCCAGCGCGCGGTCGGTGGCGGCGGGCCCCCCGAGCGGCGCCGCGCGGGTCCGGGCGGAGTACAGCGGCGCAATAAATACCTACATTATTCAACTACCACAACAGTCTACATACCTGACTCCCCGTCCCCGCCATCCACCAGCAGTAGTTCTATAGCCAGCGCGCGGTCGGTGGCGGCGGGCCCCCCGAGCGGCGCCGCGCGGGTCCGGGCGGAGTACAGCGGCGCCGCGCGGGCCGCCGCCAGCACGCTCGCCAGTGCGTCGCGCTTGGTGCACACTAGCTGGTGGTATACAGGGTTCATTTTAATTAGCGCATCACCTCTTGTAGGCAGCTTTTCTACATCGATCCCAACAACCAACTACTAATTAAAATTAATATTTAAAAAAAAAAAGTTTTCGCGTACAAATTTATTAGATGCCTCTGAACAGTCAAATACTCTACGCGCACGCAACTAGTGTGGCGGGCGCGCGGGCGACGGGGGAGTGTAGTCGGTTTAGGTACTTCTTACAAAATACAGAGTATAAATAACAGAGCGCGCTGTTTTTGTTCTTTTTTTGTGTTAATCATCAAGTTTTGCAAAAAGTCATAGAACAAATCTTATGGGGATTGATGTAGGGAAGCCGCCTGCAAGAGGTGATGCGCTAATTAAAAATTGCCCAGTATAGTAATGAAACTTCCCGAGACCAAATAGTTGGCTATAAATTATAGTAATAGGCTTACACTTAGACCCGAGCCTATTTCGAAATTTTTTAACTAAATTGGCTCGTCCCGGGAATCGAACCCAGAACCTTCCGCTTTACTAGCTAAGGATGACTATGAAAACTACATCTATCTGATTTCCTTTCCAAATAACTGGAACACAGGTCAAATATGCAGCTGTGGCAGGGCTCCTTTTATCAATCTACGGCCTAGTATTAAGATAGGCTTGAAAAGAAAGCCAATTTCTTACATCTGCTAACTCTCTTTTCAACTGGCAACTACCATATGCTGTAACATGAACTTACCACAACACTCTCATCAGTATTCCGCTGGTTGTTCTTCACTAGTTTCGCCAGGGCGTGGCACCGCGACGGGGGGGCGTGGCGGGAGCGGCGCGAGGGCAACGACCCCAGCGCCGCCGCCCCCGGCCACAGCTCCGTCGACTCGCCCGGCGACGCCGATACCACGGATAGACCGCGGCGCCATGCCTAATAGCCGTAGAATAATGATTAATAAGAAGATTGTAGCATCCTAAAGGAGTAGTTTTAACAATAAGGCTAGGTAAAAGTAGTTTGGCTGGTGTGTGGCGGGGGGAAGAGGGCAATGACCCCAGCACCGCCGCCCCCGCCCATTCATAGCTCTATCGCCTCGCCCGGGGACGACGATATCACGGATAGACAGCGGCGCCAGGTCTAATATTTAATTAATAACAAATGTTAAGATAGCTGAATAGTAAATACCTAACTATTAAAGCTAGAAGTAGTTTGGCAAATGTATGGTGGTGGGTAGAGGGCAATGACCTCAGCGACGCCTGGTGACGATGCCACGGATAGACCGCGCCATGTTTAATACCCGAGTGTTTTAATAAATTAGATTCCTTTTTTCTTTTTTTTTATTCTTGATTAATAATAGAGGTTTAGAAAAATATAGACTTCTACACAGGATATTTAGAAAAGTATGGCTAGTGCGACACTGCCCCCTTAGGTTTAAAGCTTAAACAAAGATAGGTGACAAATACCAATGTTATGTACAAAATAATGTGATTTTAGCAGGATATTATAACAATAACTCAGCCAGCACCACCTAATATAAGCATGGCATCAAATATGAACAGACATAGGTAATTAAACCACAGAATTTTGGAAAGTGTTCATTTTTATTATTATTGCTAAGTTTATTTAATAGACTAAATGAAGTGATTGAAGAATACATACCGCTTCAGAGACTCGAGGCTCAAGTTTACACTTCACATCCTGCCACAAAAGCGAGTTGAGATGAGGCACCTGGCCGACAATGAACACTGGATTCTGTTCCGGGTCCGACGGAACAAGACCGCTGTGGACCTTTACGCTCACAGAAGTCATGCTGCGAACTAAACATTAAGACTTATGAGGTTTTTGTATAAATTCTTAAGTGTTACTACTACTGAGTATATTTATACTATACTTAATAAATTCATAAATTTGTATTTATATGTTTGGGCTATTGTGTATCATAATAGCCTTATCTGTACTAATATTACTTTATTATTGCAGCCGCTTAACCAATTTTAATTTAAAAAAAAATACTAGTCAAGGGCTATGTTATCTGGGACCAACATGGTGTACTTCTATTATTTTTTAGATGCAAGTAATGCCGCGGGCTAGTGTATTAAGTAAATAAGAAACTTTTTTAAAGTTAAAAAAAAATGCCTTTCGGTTTTAGATTAGTTATTTCAAGATAAGAATCTATCAAAATTTAAGTAAAATCCTTATCAGCATTTAAAATACCTACATTGACAACTAAACGATAACGTATCATCACAAAAACAATAAACGACCTAAGAGTGCATTATGTATTACTATTGTCCAATAAAACAGTTTCTTACCTGCCATAAATAGCTTACAACGACCATTATAACATATATTTGCAGATAATGCCCTAAAAACTAACATGATCACTTACATAACACACGATAAACTAACCAAGCCAATCGTCAAACTAAGCCATTTAGGTTACGAAAAACAGAATGATATACCGCTAACTTCAAACCTGTACTTACCGTAACTTTATTGTGTTCTCACCGAACAATTCCTATGTTTAGACTTCAGAACATTAGCAATTGTAAAATTTTGATGTATTAAATGAAAAAAGCAGATAAAGGGAGAAAGAAAACGTAGAAATTGAGATATTTTCTACTTTCTTTCTACTGCAACTTGCCAAATCATTGCATTTGTTTGTTGGAGTTTGACAGTTGACACATCGACAATTTGACATGTTAACAGTTTTTTTGTACTTAAATTTTACGGTCAGATTCAAGTCTTTTTAGCCACTAATTGACAGTTTTGACCACAGGGCTGCCAAATAATGAATAAATAAAACCGTGGAAAAAATAATACCCTCAGATTTAATCATTGTTTAACTTAGAGCATTTAACCAAAGAAGATGGCAAAGTAGGTCTTTTCCCTCAGGCAAAATCTTGGACGTAGCGATGGCCATGCCATAGGCGTCAACAAAGGTAGTTACTACGCACGGTACTTGGTCATTCTGTGTCGCTCTGTTACGTGTGTATGTGCTCCACAAAATGGTGAATTGTTCGGTTTTATCGAGTAAACGACGTTCAGAAACTTCAAATTTACGTTTACATGGGATTTCATATCACCTGTTAGTATTTTTGGCAATTTAAGACACTAATTATTGTTATTTTCAAACTTTAACCTTGATCGTAACAACACTTTAAACGATAGCAATTGTAAACAACAAACACCGTGTTAGGGAGTCAAGCTGTCAAAGCTGACAACTGCAATGATGGGAAAATGAGATTGAATTGATTTGAATGATTGGTTCAAAAAATATAAAGTTTAGCAGACATGTATTACTAAATCGCGCTTATAGGTTTTAAGCTAAGACTTGCGAAAATGCGGACTAAAAACCAAGCTAGTATTAAAATAAAACTTATTATTTATAGTTTCCCAAAAAAAGTGAAAACACTTTGTGACCTCTTTAATAATTTAGAAAATGAAACATTAATGAATAAGGAGGAATAACTGGTTTTAAGCAAAATTGGAGTTACCGAGAAAGAACTACTACTACGACAAATGAAAAAAAATATGTGTTAGTCTCCCTAGAGCGAAATATTCGTCAGAGCTTAGATAATTTGCATTAACCCTTCAATATCATACAAATATTACCCTCTCATTTTCTTTATTCTTTAGCATCTTTTTTTGTTAGATAAATCGAACCGAACCAAAAATTTCAAAAAAGGTTTTAACTAAACACTTAAAAATTTACAATCGTAGTAGTATTAAGAAGAAAGGTTAAATTAAATGATTAAATTCAACTAAAAAACTTCATTCGTTCAATAAAAATATCCATTCATTCTTATTTTCACATCACTTTTACCACGGTTCCCAACTTAGGGGTTTTCCCCCCAAATTTAGGGGGCAAATGAGTGGGATGGGGTTTTTTTAGGGTTTTTATTTGTTTAGGGGTATTTTTGGGGTTGTTTTTCAGAAGAAATTGATATAATTTATAACGTATTAGATAATTTATAAACAGAGAAAATTAAGAAATTTTACTTTTATATTATATATTTATATTTAATTTTTATGAATTATATTTTTAGGGGAATTTTCAAATTATTGTGGCAATTTTAGGGGGTTTTGACATAGGTTTAGGGATAAATATTTTTGGGAGTTGGTAACACTGACTTTTACGTACCTCGTCCCCCACTTAAAGTCCCTAATATATTGCATT
The DNA here is from genome assembly GCA_916618145.1 of Emmelina monodactyla. NCBI lineage: Eukaryota > Metazoa > Arthropoda > Insecta > Lepidoptera > Pterophoridae > Emmelina > Emmelina monodactyla. The sequence goes on along the minus strand of OU745323.1, from coordinate 565,091 downwards.
CGTATTTGTACTTTTAGACAGATATAATTTATGAAAATAAGCCACGTCCAAAAAAAACTGCAAAGTTACCTCTAACCTAAATTATATGTGATTCATGGACGTATACAAACTATAGGACAAAATTATTCCTATGTATCACATATGATTCATCGGACAGGGAATCCGTTAAATTTAGTGTCAAAATACGGACTAAGCTGCACCTTTAGATCTGATGCCCGTTTGCACCAAACTTAAGAACATCCTAAGTCTTTGCCTAACTTGTTTAAGCAACTCCTAACGAAAAATTGGTTTGCACTAACCTTAGGTCATTCCTAAACTCACTTAGGCATTTCCTAACTTTAGGAGCCCGTTTATGACATGCCTAAGGAGTTAAGAAACGCCTAAGTTTTTTTTTTCGTAAAACATTGACATATCTGTCAAATAAATGTTTGTTTTGAGCTGGTTTTGAGGTTATGCCGTGTAGTTTCTGTCTGTTGTGTTGAGAACTGTTGTGTAATTTGTAATTTGAGGAGTTTAATAAGTGCTGTAGTGCTTTTTGCATCATGATAGAGGAAGTAGGTATAAGATGTCCTTGATTTTTAGAAGAAGTGGACTTTCATAATGATCAGCATGCCTCGTATCGTAAGATCACGACCAAATCCTTTTGAAAATTACGACGACGTGGACTTATGTGCAAAAGCACGGTTTTGTGGGTTTTGGATCAAACTGCTGAATAGCTTTCTGCATCCTGCATAACATTTGTGTAGATTTGAATGATGATATGCCCGCTGCACCAGAAGAATTGTGAGAAGAGACTCTCAACTATTGGATTCAGGCTGGTCATATTGATAACGAAATTACAAACATTGGGATACTACCAAATGCCTTTGATGGGAGAAGTCTGTTTTACTGTGCACAATACTGTTTTACTGTGTAAATAAATAATGTATCTTTATTTAAAAATATTAACCTGAAGCTGTTTTTAATAAAATTTCCAATATGGTTTTTATTTTTTTCTTTTCCATTTTTATTATACCTATGCAAATGCATTTTGTGCCTTTTGTTGATTTATAAGGGACTTTTTCTTGCTCTACCCTTATTCTTATTGCTGCAAGTCTATTTGCTGGTTTAAGCTTAGTTTTGATTCTACTTCTTTTATTTCTAATACCTAATTCCGGGCACCTTATGTTGGCCCCTATAACTTTTGAGTAAAATTTTCTTCATCTGCCTCACATTCCTAAAAAAAACCATTAAAAACCATAGGCAATCAATCTTTCATTTGTTCAATCATTCACTTTGCTAGGAAATGCCTAATTTAAGACACGGTTACGACCGGGCTGTTGGTGCAAACCGTTTGTTAAGATAGGTTGAACCTAAGCTTAGGTGTTTCCTAACTAAGACAAGCCTAAGTTGAGGTTGGTGCAAACGGGCATCAGAGAACAAAAGCATAGTGTCAAAATCACTAAATATTTTTTATATCAATCGTAATGGAATCGTAGTTAATCGTTTATCCATTTTCAAAATAAAGTAGCCTACTAGCACAAAGTTGGCGCAGCGATTATTTTAGTTAGTAAAAGATAAAATGTTTAATGTTTTTTTAAAATACCTTTTAGCAATTATTAGTATCTAATCGACTTGAATAAAACACAGTGTACTTGGTTATTGTTTATTGTAGTTCATATACCAATTTACTAAGTAACTTGATTAAATGAACCAGCCAGTGTAAAAAGCTCATAAAATCTAAATTTTATAAATGGTGTATAATAATTTGGATATTCGAATACTTACACACAAACAAAATAAATGCACATTTATGCCAAACGGCAGTAATATTTTTTTAGAAAATTACAAGATATTTATAATAGAAATAAATTATAAGGCCTTAAAATATTTTTCAAAATTTTTAAGGTTCGTCTAGTACTACATTCATATAAATTTATATAAAATTTTAAAGTTTGGGTCCAATGGGTATATACGGGTATATGAGTTAATGTGAGGTTTGTAATTCTTAAAATTAAACGACTTGTTTAAATATACACTACATGTTGATGAAATTAGATTAGCAAAATTTTGAAAAAAAAAGTGTTTGGTATTTGGCTGTTCACTGCAGAATTCATAAGTCCCTGATTCCAGTTCCATAGTTCGCACCTCCAGCTCTGATCAAAGCATCTTTAAATTGATCGATGTCTATTTCAGATTGGCTCTCCAGTTGTAGTTCAACGGCAAAATTCTGTGGAAAAAGAATATCAGCTAGATAGGTCTGCATTGACAAAATAGGAAAAGGCAGGGGCCTTAACTTTTTTTTTGCAACTCATGTCTTTGACCTTATAGACTTTTCCCGTGGAAATAGGTATTTTACGGGGTCCAAAATATTTGATCTTTTATATCCTATGCATATACTAAATCTCATAGATTTATTATCTTCGCTCTCGCTCTTTCTAGATGGAGCACTGGTACTCGTAAAATACGGCAAAACATAAGTGTGCTGAGTTCAGCATACTCGAACCTACCCGAGCTTGTGTCAACTTATATGCAGGGGCGTAGCCGCCGTATAAATTTTTTTAGGGCCTCCGAACTACAGGGGCCATAAAAAAAAAACTTAAAAAAAATGTATTTTTTTAAACCTACACATTGAATATAGCTTACTTTATTCTTTTTTTTTAAACAAATCTCCATAAGTCCATACGTTTCCAAACTGACGGTGTTAAAAAAGTAAAATATTTTTTACAAGATATGGTCTTGATATAGGATTTCTCGTTTGGAAATGCATAGTAAGATCAAAGAGGATAGTCTGACAGAGGATATACTCGTATATAAATAAGTATATTTTGATGAAACTAGTAATAAGCTACTTTAATAAACGAAAACTGGTTCTAAAAGTCACTATTTATTATAACATCCAAAACCCTAGAAACGTGTATAGTAAAACCCATAAATGAATAAAAAGAAAAATATTCTTTATATTGTCTATAATTGGTGCTTTTACCTTCTTTATTATCCCGTATTTTACGAGTACTATGGGCGAGGAGTAATTATGAATCTATGTTTAAATATTTTTTATAGGGCCCTTAACAATATTGTTACTCCTACGCCCCTGTTTTTATGACATAATATTTGACATTAACCCTTACCCACCTAGCACCTATTTTTGTCCTGTTACCACCACCGTGCGGTCGCAAAGACCGCTAATAGATAATTGCGTTGATTTTAGGATTTCAATTAACAAATTAAAGTTCCGTAACAAAACATGCAACTTTATATGCCAATGCTTCGTTTTAGCACCAAATATTTGCTATTAAATTATAAATGTCTTTAGGAACTGAAAAAAAAATATAGCAATTGTTTCGTATTTTTGTAAGTTTTTAACATAAAAAGTAGTAAAAAAGAACCATCATTTTTTTTTATTAATATTATATTTGAATTTTATAAAACATTACGGTCTCTGAGACCGTAGGTAGGTGGTTGATGGTTAAAAAATAGTCAATTTTAAGAGTAGTTACTAAAATATAACAGCTTGCAAGGAATGTCAGGGGTCATATATAGATGGCGTTTCAAAACTTTTGAAACATTTATTTTTTATTGCCAAAATGATTGAAAAACGACAAAAAGACCGAGAAGAGAAGAAGAAGAAGATGTGTAGTTTCCGTTTTGTCGAGCTTGAATTTTTTTAACGTATTATTTTGTTGCTCAGCGAGGATGATGAGTAAATAAAAGGTTTGGACTTAAGCGACATCTTGGTTTGTTCCTAGTACTAAGTCAGAAAACATGTCATGGTTTGGTCGGAAGCTTTTCGAACAGTTACGTATTATTTGACACACGAGTTGGCACGAAAATAAAAAACTGCCGCAAGATCAAAACTATTGTTTACAGGCAGTGCTCCATCTAGTAAGAGCGAGAGCGAAGATAATAAATCTATGCTAAATCTATTTAGCCGTTTATGCGTTATTAAGTTACAATTATCTGAAAACGTTTAAACGTCCTAACTGTTAGACTAACATCCTAGTCCACGAACATATAAAAGTGTGGCATGAATTAATGTAGTAAAATATTATGAAATATAAAATCCCTCAATTTTATTTATTTTATTGAAGGTAATTGTTATTTTTTGCGTATTATCTTACAGGTAATAACTGTGCACTTTTCTATCACCCTTAACCTTTCCTACCCTACATTCAAACTCAAAAGCGGTTGATTATTGAAAAAAACATTAAGGGAAGGAATGCTGATCTAACGTAGTAGTATTTTAATAATTTTAAAAACCACATTAAAAATAAGCAAATTATAATTTTGTTATGTAAAAAAGATACATTTATTTTTACTATAATTTGGCAAGGAATAAAAGAAAGAAGTTCCGATTAAACTAGTAAAACTTTTTTCTATTACTTTCAGCGCTAACATTGGGCTAACGTACTAAAAATAAAATCGGAACAGTATTATTTTTGATTAACTTGTAGTCGTTTGCATCTCTAATTAAAAAATACCTCCTTACAAAAGTGAGCGCTGCGGTGTGTGTGGTATGGTGCGTATTACATGTAACTAAACGCAAATGGCGGGAAAGTTTAACGTCAATGTCAAGCAAGAAAATGACGTACGTTCGTTCAAGTAAAAATATCGTCAGTATTGTTTTGTTTGTTTGTTTACCCACCAAAAATCAGTTACTATCTAAAATAGAATTACAATGGAAGATCTGTTTACTAAAGTTCCATGCCGAGACAAGCAGCTAAGTGAACTTTTAGATTTATTTGGAGATAAAGATGAACCGCTACCGTATTCTTTGTTCGTTAGTGGCAGTATGGCAACCGGCAAAAGTTTATGTTTAGATTCGGTGATTCGTCACTTGGGATATAAACATGTTATCATCAACTGTATCGAGTGCTACTCGTTGAAAATCATGTACGAGACTATAATAACTGGTTTAAGCGACGATGTATTTCTGAAGTGTGATTCAGCCATGGATCTTGTGAATAATCTGAATCGAATTCACAATACTCTATACTACGAACCGGTTATTTTAGTATTCGACAAGGCTGAAAGACTGCGATCATTTGATCCTAGTGTAATGTGCACATTCTTGCGGCTCCGGGAACTATGCAACTTAAATATTTGCACAGTTTTCCTAACACATTTAGTACTAGAAAATTTTCATTTCAAAATGGGTATTCGTGAACCAATAACACTCCACTTCCCCAACTACAACAAAGAAGAGCTGTTCAAAATAATATTCCTTAGAAATAAATCATTTGTTGATTATTTACTGAGCAACAATAATGTTGATGAGAGCATTAGGAATGAGCTAGAGAAACCGGAACTATTTGCCAACTTTTTAAATGCCTTTCTGAGTGTGTTCTACCGACCATGTCGAGATTTAATTGAATTACAGCACATGGCACAAGTGACATTTGTAAAATACTGCGAGCCAATCATTAAACATGAAATTCAAGCTTCTGATTTGACCAAGTTATGGAGACACATATCACCAATACTAAAGACTAGTCTTGAGCTCCTTTATTTAAGAATTAGTGATTCTTCATTAAGTAAACCTTCACCAGGCAAAGAGAACACAGATTTAGTAGAAAACCCAACTTACAATTTCGAAAACACACTAAAAGAGGAACTCACCTCAACAAAAACTTTTGCTCAAAGCTTTGAGCTACCGTACTACGCAAAGTTTTTGTTAATAGCCGCATACTTAGCCAGCTACAACCCACCAAAGGAAGACAAAAGACTGTTCATGAAATACCATGGGAAGCAACGAAAACGCTTACAGCAAGTGAAAGCAAAGGCGAAGATTGCAGAGAAACTCAATACACAGCTTGGCCCTAAAGTATTTACTTTAGATAGGCTTCTGGCTATTTTCTATGCTATATTGGAGGAAAAAATTGGTCTCACAAGTAATTTGTTGGCTCAAATAGCAACACTAGTTGAATTAAAGCTGATCGCAGGAAGTAAAGAAATAGATTTAGACACTGCGAAGTATAAATGTATCGTTGGATATGATTTCATATCAGCTATTGCCCAAACTGTGGGTTTCAATGTTAGAAAATATTTATTTGATTTTATGTAACCTGTGTATCTATTTTTTCTTACTATTTATTACATGTTTAAAATTTGATAATAATTTGTTTTATTCTATTTCTAATATTCCTCGAACTGTCCTTTAAATTACTTAATTTTCATCATCTTTTTAAATTTTCAAACATTTAATATAGAACATAATGTTAACCATGTCCATTTATAACCATTCTTTTTCAATATTGGTTTCCTATTATTCAAACTATCTTATTTTGTCTTTTAGTTGAAAATAAAGTACATTTGATTTAGATTCTATTAGTATTTCTGTGCTCTATTGTCCGGCCACCGAGAGAATGCGTTCCTGACACATTGTGTTTGACATAACGAGGTAACTTTGACAGGCCGTCTACGAAAACAAACAAAAAAAAAGTCGTCTATTTTGACCCTACAAACAAATAATAAGCAATAAAATGATATTAAAACACACTGATTTTAAATTTTATAACTGATGGCTTACTGTAAGGGTAATAATTACTGATAAAATATGTATTTTTAAAAATGTAAACAACATCATATTTTCGTAGGGATGTGCTAAAAATATCAGTCAATTTTAAAGTTATCAATCAATTTCTAATAAAAAAGCAGAATAAGTAGCTTGGTTATAAAAACATGATATCGACGTAAATATGGATATGCTTGAAGCATAACTATTGCGGTTAGTGAAAGAAAATAAATCGGCAAATGTTCGATATGAAATAGATGAATTGGCTCAGCAGTACGGTCATCGGGTGCTGAGACTTATACCATATTATTGCCAATACAATGCTATTGAATTAATTTGGGCTCAAATTAAGGGTTATGCAGCCCGTCGCAATACGTCCCCACCTTTTAGCACAAAAAAGATGATGGCTCTATTAAAAGAAGCTTGCGAAAAAATCACGAAGGAAGACTGGGCGAAGGCGGTAGAAAAAACAAAAAATCTTATTACCAAAGACTTTGATCGAGATATTAGAATTGATTCGATCATTGATAATAACATAATTATAAATGTTGGAGAAGATGATGATAGCACCTCCTCAAGCGAATCGGAATCTGATTAAATTTATACCAGCGCGATATCTATTATTTTAAGTATTTATTACCTACTTTTAGTTTTAGTACTTATTGTATTGTAGACCTAAATATTTGTTTTGAAAAAAGGCAGCAGTTGGAGTTTCTTGCTATACAAGTAAAATAGATATAAGATAAACTAATTTTTTTACTAATGTTGATTGAAAAAATATTTGTCAATATTATTTTTTACCCCAACACTACTGGCATGTGTCACAAACGCAATCTCTCGGTGGCCAGATTATAATGCAAATAAATTATAACTAAGTCAATTCACCTCATATTTATCATTAGAGTGCTTTCATTACTAAATCAGGGATTACTTTGGTATCATTGATTATCAATATGGATATCACAAAATGAAATGCATTGTGATAAGATAAATAAGTTGTTATTGCAAATATTAATTGTGCATTTTACGATGGCAATATTCGGTGTTTTGTCATCGTACATATGTTATCAGTGAGGATATTGATAAACCACTGTATCAATTCATTAAATCTATCATTCGGCATAGTGGGTTTTGTTGATAGAATCGCCAATTCTGTGAATGGTCTGATAACATTTCAATAAGTACGATAGGTGGACGATTAAAATGAAAATAACTTTTAATGTAATTACACAAACAGCTACGAGTAGCCTAGTAACGCCAAATCAACATACTTGGGTTGTCACTTGGTTCTTAGTTCAATATGTGTGTTGTGTAGTCTCGTAGTAATACAACCTTTCATTTAGTTATCTTTCATACATTCCTACTTTGCAAAAGATTTAGTTAAAAAATCTACCTAAATATTTTTATTCCACTAAATCTACCTACATAAAAATATATCTTAAAGATACAAGTGTTGATCAGACAAATTACAAGCCAGGCTTTATAGGGGCTGGTTAATTGTTTCCGGACCCAAACCTGAGCTAAGTTGCAAGAAACACTGCTACAGGAGGTTGCGAACTTATCATATTCTAATTGATTTTATATTTTCGCTAAAATCAATATTCGTAAACGCTCATTACACGTTAGTTTAAACATTTTTTGTCTTTGTCAGTTACAATAGCTGTCACATTAGATTGACAGAGACGGAACATACTTTAGCTAACGTAAGCTACGTTGGTGCGATTATGAATATGACAGTTAATAAAAGTGTAGTCGCTTCTTCCTTACCGAAATAACATCCTTAATAAGTGCCTTGTCGGTCGACATCTTGGCTCGGTTGATCACCGACACGTTTGGCCCCACCCAGGTGACAAACATGAATTTACGGCGTTTTGACATCTCATCGCCCATCTGTAGTCTGGAAATATGGAAACTCAATGAGTATGGAAAAGAAATAAAGAAAATTTCGATATCTACTCCAATCACGCGGCTCGGCCCACGTGCGTGACTACAAATGTAAACAGCTCGACGGGAAAATGAAAGTCGGGGTTTTTTGCAAAGCTGAAATAAATACTCTTTTACCTACCTACTTTAATTTAATTAACTTGGGTTTTGTAGAGATTTTAATGCAGTAACCCAATAGCACCTACCACGTTGGACCAAATTCCATTATTTTCATTATTGTGTCAAGCATGAACTTATTTAACCTTTGGTATATCTACCCTACAACCTTAACTACAGATTTGCAGTAACATCTACATGCCGACAGCAAAACTAGCGAGCTCGTAACTCATACCGATATCATCATTTTACTCTGCCTTACTCCGGTATACCTACAACTTCCGAAATAATCACATTGGCCCCGCTGCAAGAGTCTTGCAGCAAGACCCCAACATTATCATTACATAGTATAAATCCAAGTGCGCTTTCTCCTCCTAAACCACACAACGGATTTAAATGCGGTTTTCGCCAACTTTTAGGGTATTTATTCATTCAAATTTGTAAAAAAAACAACAATCGGAAAAAGTTTTTTAAGTAAGCCAAAATTCAATGTTTCGAGCAAGTCGGCCAAAATTACGCCATTGCGAAGCGTGGGCGGGTCGCTAGTTATCATATAAAGCTATATTCTCTGAGATCTAGTTCTAACGTCCACATTTTCTCCTACACTTGAGCTTCGATAACTGAATACCTGAGGTAGCCAATACACTTGAGCCTCAATAAATTAATACCTGAGGTAGCCAATACACTTGAGCTTCGATAAATGAATACCTGAGGTAGCCAAAAGCCCGGTCGTCGTCAGAGAACTGGGTTCGAAACTCGGTGAAGTCGCTGCCCCGCGCCGAGCACACGATCCGGGCGTTCTCGAATTTGAACACCGCCCTGTGGGTTAAAAGATATTTAGGGTACTTGTGGATTATAGCTTTGTCTGCTTATACACGAAACAAAAAAAAATAAGGAGACCGTCAACGGCTAATGAGGGGTGTTGAAATCTTAACATTTCCCTAGGTAACCTACGACTAGGACTAGGTGCCTACATAGAATCCTACTAATCCTACTAATATTATAAATGTGAAAGTTTGTGAGGATGTATGGATGGATGGATGGATGGATGTATGGATGTTTGTTACTCTTTCACGTAAAAACTACTGGACGGATTTTGATGAAACTTTACAGTAATATAGCTTATACATCAGATTAACATATAGGGTACTTTTTACCGCGGGAAAACTTTTCATTCCCACGGGAAACCGACTTCTACGCGAACGGAGTCGCGGGCGGCCACTAGTATTATAAATGTGAAAGTTTGCGAGGATGTATGGATGGATGTTTGTTACTCTTTCACGTAAAAAGTCCTGGATGGATTTGGAAGAAACTTTGCAGTAATATAGACTGTACATCACAATAACACATAGGGTACTTTTTACCGCGGGAAAACTTTTCATTCCCACGGGAAACCGACTTCCACGCGAACGGAGTCGCGGGCGGGCACTAGTTTTACATAAAGTTTGCCAGACCCTCGACAATACGAGAAAAGTACATTCATTCGGTATAAAGTTACTCGTATAAAAGCACTTAAAGATATTAAAGTGGGGTATTGGTTTATCTTCCACATAGGTACACATAAAAACCAGTCCCATTGCCGATAGGTGTTTTACAGAAAAAGACTGTCAATGATATCATCCAACCAAGTTTTAAATAGAAGAAAGATTACTGTTTTTAACACGCCCTTGTGTGACGTTTTGACGTCATTTTCACGAATGTCAAGACGTCTAGCTTAAAAATTTGCACACAATAACAAAGAAATTGTCATTTTTAATTTTATTAAATCCCAGTAAAAAAAAGTATGATCTTAGGTTTCTTTCTATCATAAGCGCGATTTAAGATACATAAAACGTCATAAATTAAATAACATACGACCGTTTGAAACGGATGAGTCTAAGAATAAAAGCGTATATTTCATTAACAATTAGATACATGAGTAGGTAAACTTTAAAAGTAAATATTTGGAACCCAAACTTTAAACAATTAGAAGATAGGTCCGACAGAATAAAGTGGACGAGAAAAACTCTCAGCATTATTTAGCCAATCGGACGTGATAATTTAATAAACAGTATGTGAACAATAATATAATATCTTTAGACTGTAATCGTTTTTTTTTATTAAATTCTAATAGAATCTCGGCTTCTTTGAGTTAGAATCGATGCCTCACATTGTTTTTAAGATTTAGGAATTACCTACCTACTCTACATACCTAATCCAGCGCATCGGCAATTATTAGGTAGGTACTTTACTTAGCTCGTGCTTTTCATTAGATAAGACTACTATGAATAATCTAACAAGGCCTGAAATTCGATAGTTATAATGTAGTTTTAAATTCTTGTAAGTATAATTTCCGAAAAGAGAGCTGGGAGTTTTTTTCCGTCGGCTTTTTTCTCTCGGTCTCTTGTCGAAGTTTGTAGCATTGACGTTCATTAAGTATATGTTACATAGATATGATGAATAAAAGAATTTTGTTTTTTTTCGATAAGTGTCGGCAATACGTACCATTCAGTGAGTGATGCGTCGGAGCGAACATCCTCGTACGCAGATCGTATGCTCTCTCGGTCCAGGCCGGTTGTCATGGTAACCTGGAACAAACAAACCTCTTTAATTTCACGGGTTTTTTAACCAAATCACCTATTACCTACTTATGTCAAAGTCCTATATACAGTTGATGGATTAGTTTGGACGGAATTCGGTATAGGTGATGATGATAGACTGGTAGGTGTATAACTACTAAAATTTACGCGAAAAAAGTTTTTTTTTGTGTTCTTAAGTTGTATCTTAGTTTCAGACCAAATGCGTAAACACCTTCAAAATTAAATCTAAATATCCTTAGAAAATTTACTTTAGACATTAATCACAGTTGAACTTTATTAACAGAATTATAGTCGCCTTTGTTTATTTTAACAATGGGATGTCCCCATCTTCAGAAACGGTTTAAAATTATGTTATTTTGTGCCATTTCCCGCCATAGTAGGCAACTTACTCTCTACCAATCGATAAATATAACAAAGTAGGGATAGTATTCCTAGTAGGAGTCGAAGACAGAAATAAAAATATATTAATCATCCTGATGTTGTATGAAGTATTGACTCATTAACCGCAATCTATCGGACATACGTCATTTTCCCCAACTTTTATTTATAACTGACCTGTTAACGGGAAGAACTGCTTACTATATTTTTTTTTATTATAAATCAAGTGATTTACGCAAATCTTTCGACGAAATCGTTGTTTGGTCTTATCTACCTTATTGTTAGTCATATCACTTGTGTAAGCTTCTAATCGATTTTCTTTAGAAATGTTATCCATTAGTCGAATATTGCAATTATTTTATTTGATATTAGATTACGTTTTATTGAGCCAATTTATTGATTGATACGATTAATTAAGTAAGGGTATTATACCACATCCTTTAGCCAATTAAGTGGCATAAATGGAAAACTGTTTAACTACTTGGTCATATCAGACATCTATGTTTACATTTTAACTCTTGGTAGCAACAATGTTAATAATTGGACGAAGTGTGCATCGAAGTTAAAAATAAACTAGAGACCCCTACTCAGGTGTAGGTAAATAACTAATACCGTGCCATTTGAAGTTAACTACCAAACATTAAATATTTCCTAACTTGAAAACTTGTATAACCCAATTGAAATTATATAAAACTTCTCGAAACAAACAGCTAAATGATGTTAAAAACCGTTTCGTAATGCCTTGAGTGGCTTAGGAGAAATACCTACGCGAACATACATTTTTAAACACAATTTGCGATATAGATATAAGTTTAACTACCTTAGAAGAGCACGAGAATCCAGAATGGCACGACTCAACATCTCGCACGTCCTGCTCACTCGGCATCGAGTCATCTTCTTTACCCTCCTTCACTATAGCATACAACTCATCGATCCTGCTCTTCAGCAGCTTCAAATCACTCCTGAAATCCTTCCGATCAGACACCCCTTCTTCCAAAGTCGACAGCTTATCAGACAAAACTTTGAAATCGTTCCTAAACTCTTCCAGATTCTTGGTAACCGTGTCGAATTTAGCCAATAGACCTTCCTGCATGTCTGTCAGTTTGTCTACCTGTTTCTGGACACTTTTGTAGCTACCCTCAATGTTTTCGCCGGCTGCATCTTCGTTTTCCATGTTTGAATGTATGCTGTGTTTATGTGTAGTGTTAGTGCAGTGTAAAATTTACAATTTTCATCATGATAGCGAATAAATAGCGAGTTATTTTTGTTGCGGTACTGTCGTGTCAAGTTAAAATTTGACGTTGTGGTGTGTCGAGAATCCTTTTCTTTGTTGACTTGTCTATTGCTAAACACCAAACAGTATTTATGTCGTGTCACACTGTTCACAAAGTGCAATAACTTCGAGAATCGATAAATAAAACTAATAATATATTAACGACTTGAATTCCACAAAAGCATTAAAAGTAACCGTGGTTTTATAATTAATTATTGATTTATTAAAACGAAAACGATACTTATTCTAATAAATGAGCTCTCCGCCTTGCGGTTTCGCTCGCAGTAGAGTGAGTTTTCACAGGATGACTAGTTCAAAATTCGCGTCGTTAAAAGCGTCTGAAGTGCTATTCAAGGTTTTAGTCTATATGTTACGGCTAATACCCGAAGTGCGGCTACACCTAGTTTTAGCCGGTTAGAAGTGTTTTTTATATGGAAAACTGTAAAAAAAAATATATACCTATGTTTATAAAAACTGGCTTGAATCATGAGTCGACGGAGTCCCGCTACGCGGGACTCCTTTTTCTGGGTGGTATCAAAACAGGAACCTAACTAACCTAACATATTGATGTTCTAACCGGCTAAAACTAGGTGTAGCCGCACTTCGGGTATTAGCCGTAACATATACACTTAGGTACCAAACTATCAACTCATTTTTGTCTGAAAGAGTAACAATCATAACAACATATAGCCCATAAAAACATAAAAATATTTAAGAGGCTCTGTTATCACTCTTCCATTCCCCTTTGCCTGTACATTAAGAATTTAAAAAGTTAAATAAGCCGACTAAAATCGCGCGCGCGCGCTCAGCGTGAAATGACATGAGCAAATGAAACTCAAGATGGTGCCTTATCACTTTCTTTGCAGAGAAAACCACAAAAAACTGGAGCAATTTAACAAAGTGATACAATTTATAGATGCATAAGGCTTAATTACTCAATAAAACGTCATTTAGATTGATAACGAATAATAAAAACAGAGAAACTAAGAGTAGCCTACTCGTTAGTTTTTTTTATACAGTTATTGTGTCATATCCTCCAATAACAATTCTGCACTCAGGTATCTTTAAAAAAAAAATACATTTTTAATTGCATGGTGACTGACCCATCCATTAAATTTAAATTATTCTTTAGTACTAGGAAGGTATATTGGTTAGTTTGTCTGGTTCAATACTGACGACATGACAACAAAAGTGGGATAGATAAACCGTGATAGCTAGACAGTTAGAACTTTCACAATATGTATTTCTGTGTTTTAACGACAAATACTAAAACAAATAAAATGAATATTAAACTGGGGCTCCCCAAGCAATTCAACAAACGTTATTGCTTACCTTTTTTATAAATAACTAGTGGCCGCCCGCGACTCCGTTCGCGTGGAAGTCGGTTTCCCGTGGGAATGAGATGTTTTCCCGCGGTAAAAAGTATCCTATGTGTTATTCTGATGTATAATTTCAATTTTTACATGAAAGAGTAACAAACATCCATCCATCCATCCATCCATCCATCCATACATCCTCACAAACTTTCACATTTATAATATTAGTAGGAAGTGGCCGCCCGCGACTCCGTTCGTGGAAGTCGGTTTCCCGTGGGAATGAGATGTTTTCCCGCGGTAAAAAGTACCCTATGTGTTATTCTGATGTATAACCTACATTACTGCAAAGTTTCATCCAAATCCATCTAGTAGTTTTTACGTGAAAGAGTAACAAACATCCTACCATACATCCATCCATACTCACAAACTTTCACATTAATAATATTAGTAGGATGGTACGGAACCCTTCGTGCGCGAATTACCGCCAATTTTTACGACAAGATGCTAGACATATCGACCTAAACAAAACAACGCTACATGAGGTAGTTATTTGTTGTTGAGCTGACTAGACTTTCTTGCATGCAAAAAAGTTTAGATATATTCATTTATTTAATTTTTCATTCATGATGTAGGTACTACCAAGTATTTACGTTTTTTTTTATTTACATACTTAGCATTAATCTAATTACCATTACAATTATACAATGTATGAATGTATAACAATTATGATTAAACAAGTTACCAAAACATCTTGGAGGACTGTGCCAACATAGAGAATTGTATAATTTTTGAAAGTATAATTACCTAGTTGAAAAAACTAACAAACGCCACAAAATTAATGAGATATTTTTTCACTTTCGCTTTTGTATGTTAATATGTGCATAGATTTCGCGTAAATAAAAATGTTCAGTGTTGGAAATTATATGTTGTAACAATTAACGTGAAGTAGGCGCGAGGGACCATTAATATACTTAAACTTTATTAAATAGCCAACAAAAAAAAGTTCTGTCAACAAAAAAAAACCTAACCTTTTATCAGACAACTAATAAAAACTTAACAATAAGAGAGTTCACTTTCCAAGAGATAACTAGTCTTAAAAAAGTTCTGAATAACGTTTTACATTTAGGCAGTCAGTTCAGTAAACTCGTGCGCTTTGCATGCGTCATTTCATTTTATTTAAACAGCACGTGTATTGACCTTTTTGGAGATGAAATTCGGAATTTGAAAAGTAGCGAGTCATGCGAGTTACTTTTGTGTCTATTGCTTTATTTAGGTTCCGGTAATCGTGTGGGATGTACCTCTGACTGTCAGTTTTTAACAAATTTATACTATATAAATAAATCTGATTTGATCAAAAATAACATATAATTCAAACTGAACAATAATAAGTAATATAGAAATTGCATTCCAATCCATACGAGTAAGTATCAGTATCTAACCTAATTACAAACGCACTATTTCAATGAATTCTTTATTCGTAAAACAGTATTTACAAAGTAAGTAGCCACCTATTTAATAATCAACATCAACACTAACACGTCAAAATAGCATACCGTTATGATTTTATTCAATTTGTCGTCTAATTAGTCGAAGATGTGGCCAATAACTACATACGAACGATGTGTAAATCACGCGTCTGTCTCGCAAGATAGGTCGTTGCACTAAACGCACAAATCAAATACGGACAGCAAAATAATGGAATCTTCTAAACAGGAACAAACTTTTAAACGGTAATCGACACAATGAGTAGGTAACAGATATCACTTTATCGTTCTTAAATTATATTTCAAACTTAAATCTTTCTTGAACGTTCATACTTTTGTAACTTTAATTTATTTACAAATTCTAGTCTTATTGCATGCCAAGAAGGTCGATAAGATAGCTAGTTCTTAGATTTGTCTTACTAATTAATAATATAAATTTGTAAGAAATTACATTTTGACTTAATATATTTTTAGCTTTTTGATATGCGCATGTTAATTTTAGGTATTCATTATGTTAAAAAATCAAGCGAATCCTTATATTGCTAGCTAAGTGCAATAACAAAAATTGCATCTATAAAGATATCGGTTAGTTACTTATTTTTTTATTTTTAAATAAAAACACATGCTACATGTGTCTAAAGTAGCTCTCTTATAAAAGAAAGAGTAGCATTGCTGCCCCTACCCGTTCAATATGTCTACAAAGACGCCATTGAAAATCCGCCAGAAATGCACGAAACAAAGCGAAACAACCGCTCTCATTGTTTCTCCGGCATACGGCACGTCCGCACACAGACTGCGACTCTTCAGACTCTAGATTATTGAAAGGATGCGACTACTTGATACTTTACGCAATTCGAATGTATTAAGCTATCATTTTGATATTAATCTCTATCCGGGATGGAGGTCTGGGCACTACTAGTGGGACGTTTGGATATAGGCCGATGTTATTAATAAATAATAATTACTATTATCACTATATAATAAATTGACATAATTCACAACTGAATGCGTCATTGAGGTATGTACTTTTGATCTCTTTATCCTTTAAACGGACATCTTCTTTAAGTGGAAACCCATAATTTAGGACTACGCCCTTCCGCTCATCGTAAAAACGAGCTGAATTTGCTCTTTTCACTTTTTGAATGCATTTCATTTCATTGCAGCACAATACTTGTACTTAGGTTAGTCATGATTTATCCGTTTACCTACACCAGTATCTATCAGTTACCGTTTTAAAAAAATAGTACTGTTTCCCATTAGATACATGAACTGCGTTTTTACCAATAGCGAAACGATTGTTTTCACTTTAAGTATAATTATAATATCAACCCGTCAGTTAATAATCAGCATATGGAGTAGTAAGCATCTCAGCTTGTGGCTTAGTTCTAAGATTAGATATTGGCTCGCCGCCAGCGCAAGGGTCGAGGACATACGGATTCCGTAAAATTAACACAAGCTCAAGTTAGCGCGGCTCAAGTCAAGTTTAACTTGGTGTTAATGGAATGCCCCAAGTATTTGGGTGGGTAGGTCGGTGGGTAATTAAAAGAAAAGGTGAAAGCAGATTTCGCAGTGAAGGACGGCTTCAATTGGGGTAATGTGGAGGTGTGTTAAGATAAAACTACACGTGGGTTGCAATTATATGTAATGTTAAAACGAATAATAGCATTGTGTAAGCTCTACTTTTTGGGAATAACCGCCTTCTCGGGAAGCGAGATGGATTTTATCGTTTTCACCACGCTGGCTCACAAGGGGATTTACATGATACCTAGTCTCATTTACCATCGATGGATAAATATGAAGTATACCTCAGTTTACACGTTGGTATGAATCAAACCGAAAATTATATAGTACTAGTGGCCGCCCGCGACTCCGTTCGCGTGGAAGTCGGTTTCCCGTGGGAATGAGATATTTTCCCGCGGTTAAAAATATCCTATGTGTTTTTCTGATGTATAACCTATATTACTGCAAACTTTCATCCAAATCCATCCAGTAGCTTTTACGTGAAAGAGTAACAAACATCCATCCATCCATCCATACATCCTCACAAACTTTCACATTTATAATATTAGTAGGATAGAAAACTATCACGAATCTCATAAAATATATTATATTAGAAAAAAATCTATTAGCCTGCTTCAACGTATGATCGTATTAGCTCTGTATCCTCTAAGTTAATCAGATTAGTAGTAGATACTTACTACTACATCAGGTCATTAAGTACTTACTCTAACCAACTCTCTTTTTTCATTATCATACTTACTGTGTCAATGTAAACTATTACTGGGTATGTTTTTAAATAACTATATTCAATAAAAAATAAATGCTTAGTTAAATCGTGATTTAAATGAAAACTCTTTTTATGTAAATGTCAAACTAGTTCGTGCCATCAAATGAAATATTGTATCAATTTATCTCATTGCCACATATGGACCTAACTTTGGTATATCTAATAACGAAACTTCAAAAACGAAGGTCACTGACCTCACCCACGCTGCTATAGAATAGTTCTGATTCAATAAATCTAACTAATTTATTGATTCACATGGACATGCTATACGGCATGTCAAAAGATTAGAGAAATGGATTTATAAATTAAAAATGAGTTTTTTTTTTCTTTGTGTGTGGTCGTAACGTAATTGATGTGTGTACCAGTTGTTTTTAATAATAGCCAAATTAGGTGGTTTAATTTGACATTTTGTTTTAAATAATTACTAATGTAATAGGTACCTAACGTTTAATTTAGTCAAAAATAGTTTTTAGATTTTGTTTTAAGTTTTAGGACCACATCTACTTTAGGCAGAATAGATAACTCTTAGTTTCAACCCGAAATAAATTTAGCTTGCTAACTGTACCTGCAAAAGAACGAATGAAATCGACCAAAATCACCAAATAAATGAAATTCATCGTGAATTCTTTATTTCCCAATCTCTGAATGAGTTGTAAATGCTCAAATAATTAGAAAGTTATGTTGTTTCAACAGTGAGCATTTCTACAGAGTTTCAGACTTTCCAAATTATGCCTGAAAGTAAATCGTGATGAATAAAGAGAATTTGATTGAAAGGTAATCGATTGATTTGGGATTTTGGACTGTGTGATTTTAATAATAAAGGCGGGAGATTGTAGCGTCAATTCCAATTTCGAATAATTCAAATGCCGTTAATGATAGCTACATTAGCTACTAGTAACTAGTAGTAGTTCAAATATAAACTTGTACTAAGAGAAAACGAAAGGTTTCAGTAGTTAATTTAATTAAATATTAATGAATGAACAATGTTTTAAGAGATGTTCACAGACTGGCAACACTTGCGGTTAACCTCAACCAGCTACCTCCAATACAGTTTAGTATAACGGTCTAACTTTATGTGAAAATTCCAACACCAGCCTATTGTTTACTCACTCAATTATAAAATGTAACAGTACAATTAGTTCCCATAAAAGTAATTTTAATAAAAAGATGAGTTGCAGCGAGTTCCCGCGCTTCGCCGCGGCTGGACAGCAGTTGGCGGGAAAAGGTCAATCAATAGGTACGTAAAGGTATGTGTCACTGTAGAGAGAGACCTTTAATTTTATTAACCGACTTCCAAAAAAGGAGGAGTTTCTCAATTCGGCCGGTATGTTTTATTTTATTATTTTTAAGTTTTGAAGTCGGTTTTTATTAACATAGTTATTTTTATCAATATAAATGTACGTATGAGCTGAGCCAGTACTGAACGTAGCTTATCTTTTGACCCTTTAGAATGGATCTAACTACGCAAAGAGCCCTTGCTTTAAATTTTATAGGACATGCCCTAGGCGTCGTGATAGCAGATGGCCATAGAGAAAATTTTCTGATATCCAAAAATTATATTCATTTTTATCCATTGCAAATTGAAAAACTAATTATTAATATTTGGAGCCTCAATAATCGTCAGACATATTTAATCAGGCGCTTATGCGTGCGGCTTGCTCTACATTCGTTTTTCGCATTAAATTATTACCACACAGGTAGTATTTTTAATTAATCTTAGACCATGAATTACATTTTCATCACATTACTCTGCCTCTACCTGTATGCTAGCCTTCCTGACTAAGGGCTAACACACGGTCAGTATCCAATAGATATCCTTATACTTATACATTTTTATTATAGGTCACATCATTTATTGAATCTGCACCTAAAGAAATCATTGTATTTTGAGTTTTGACACAAACAACAAAATAAATTAACCGATACAAAAATATTAAGTAAAAAATAGATCACGTATCAGCAAATTAACGCATTCATCCAAGTTAAGTTAGTTGATTTGATCCGTCAAATACAATAATAACTTTACTACCTATTCTCTACAAATTAATAACAAACAAAATGTAATGATTATATAGTTAGGTAAGTATAAATATTATGATTATGCGGCGGTTTATTTACAAAACATATCGATATCGATTCAAGTTACCAAACACGTTAATTTAAATGCCTTTTTTTATACAATAATAATTTATTCATCCATACTTAATAACATAACTCACACGAACGTGCTAGCAATTACTAAAAAAAAACATTCCTAATCCGAATAGTTTCGCGCCAATTTAAAACTGGAAATTCAGGAATTACCATCATTTGCGACGGAAGGCCAGTTTCATAAACATATCTACGTCTCCTGCACCCAGACGTTTATAAAACACTATTGCCGCATAACACCGCTCCTCCCCTTTTAACTCTACATCTGTATTTTTTAAGTCTACATGCATCTTGCTCGGTTTGTTTAGATAAAAACATCGAATACTTACTTTTTTAGGCCCATTCTGGACAATGGCTTCGTATTCTATTCCTTCCACTGACATTTTTCACAATATTAAATCACAGAACACACTAAAAACCTATTCCTACAGGGAATTGCACTTAGTATAAAAGTTATCAAAAATTGTTGTATATTTATCGTAAAGATCGACTAGTACGTAAGTTTAACAGTCATAAAATAACGTTTCCATATAAGGTTCTTTATACGTATGTCAATAAAATGAGCACGTATATCGCCACCGGCCGGCACGATGCAACAACCAATATTACTCCACAAATCGGAACGCCCGCCCGCAGCCTCCTTCACTCTCTACCTACACTTCACAGAATAAATGTAAGTACATACCTATAAATATGTATAGGTAGAAAGTTAACGCTGTATTAAATATAAAGCGTAGGCTACATGTGACAATTTTAACGATTGTTGCAAAATCTTAAGTAAAAATGAAATAACGATTTGAACGTTACATTTTTAGGGTAACATTTAAAAGTAAATGCAGAGTAATCTCTATAGTATTGTTTTTAAAATCATTATAATTCATTTTTAGGTAGTGTATTTTATACCTAAGTTGATAACTAAACGCTCGACAGTAATGTAGGATAAATCTCCTCGACATGAGTAAACTGAATGAATGAAATAATAATATTATATAATAATAACGTGAGATTATTTCGTTTTTTCATACAATAGATGAAATATTTGCTTTAGTTTATTTGAAAATGTTTTGAAAATTACGGTAAGTGTTAATAAGGGATTAAATAGAGTGTAAAATAATAGGAATGAGTCAAATGAAAACCCATACAATTTCGTAGATGTAGCTAGTTGGTGTTTTTAATTACATGTCAGTGTCAGTCAAGCGCAATATCTGGTGTTGCCTCTTGTGACCATTTTGATTATTTTTATTTCTCTTACTTCGTTACTTTTATTTACGCTCTTCTATTTACTACTTTATTAATGCTTTCGTTTCGATTTTACTGCAAGTTGATAAATAATTAAAAATACCTTTGTACGTTTATAAAATGAAACATCATTTTTTTGATTTTGGTAAATTAATGTTAATTTAATGAGAAAACTTAGTAACACTGAATCCACTATTTTTTTGTTTCGGTTTGTTTTGTTTGTTTGCACCTATTTTTATTAGGTACCTATACGAACCCTACCCATTTATTAGGGTGTTAAATTTAGCTTTAGCCTCAAAGTTGAGCTGTATGAAAAGAAAAACTTGTTCACTCCGAGTTAACCTAAAAGGTAAACTTTTGAGACGAGTAGCTATGTGCGAAAGTATGAAAATTTTAAAACAGGGAGCTGAAGCAAAGTTGTACATATGTAATTATTTAGGAAAACCAACCCTTATAAAGGAGAGATTTGAAAAGAAATACCGGCATCCCGACTTGGATGAAAGTATAACCAAAGAAAGAATTAAGAATGAAGCAAGATCCATAGTGAGAAGTAAAGCAGCCGGCGTCAAAACCCCAACCTTATACCTAGTTGACTTTAACCGACGACGTATATATATGCAACATTTCATTAACAGTATAACTGTTAAAGATTACATTATAAACATTATCACAAAGCAAAAGAACAGTGAAAGCGGAGACACCAATAAATTAGATGTAATTGCAAAGTTAATTGGTCAAGCTGTGAGAAAGCTGCATGAAAACAAAATCATACATGGTGATCTTACTACATCTAACATGTTACTTATACCAAAAGGTGATAATGACACTCAATTAGATGATACATGGATGCAGTCAGATACATTAGAGCTAGTCATGATTGATTTTGGTCTATCATTTATTGATTCAAGCACAGAAGACAAAGGAGTGGACCTTTATGTGCTGGAGAGAGCTCTGATTAGCACACATAATGACTATCCTGACTTATTCAAAGTTATTCTGGAAGCATACAAAAGCCACTGTAAAAACAATGTCAAAGAAATAATGAGTAAATTTGAGGAGGTGCGGGCAAGAGGCAGGAAAAGAACAATGGTTGGATGAATAAAATTGTAATTAAATCAAGCTCTGTTTTTATTTTGAAGTTGCTCTAAAGTCATTTCCATTATCTTTACGTCTTCTTTGGTCTTCAAATAAGTGGTAGAATTCTTTTGGTAGTTCCTTCACTTGTGTATGGTCAAATGGTTTATCTTTATGCTTCCAATGCACAGATTTGAAATGACATCGCATATCAGTCAACAGGAAAAACATAGAATCACAAAGAGGACAAGCTATATTTCTGGTAGAATGCTTTTTTATTTTATGAACTTTTAGAATGTCCAGTGTGATAAATGCATCACCACATTCATTGCAAGAATATGGTTTCTCGCCTGTGTGTCGCCTAAGGTGTTTAACCCAACACTTTTTGTTAGCAACAATGGTGCCACAAATCCTGCATTCAATCTTTTTTGCCACTGTATGTGCCTCACTGTGCTTGTTTAAATCAACTTTTCCACAAAACTCTTTACCGCATACCTCACAGATGTACGGTTTGATTTTTTTATGTTTATGGTTTATATGACTTTCTAGATTGGCACTGCTTTGTGTTTTATAGTCACAATACTCGCAGAGAAATCCGGAATTGTGCATTCTTTTACGTTGCCTTTGGTTCATAGTGTGGTTCTTTAAATGCTTTAGGAGATGTCTGTTTTCGAACATTCTACCACATTTTGGACAAGGGAATACTTCTGTATGATTTTTTATGTGACTTTGTAGAATTTGCTTGGAACTAAACACATCTGCACAAACCGTACATCTGTGAACAGTCTTACCTAGCTTATGTGTTAGCATATGCTGTTTATAATAGTTAACAGAGAAAGTTTTATCAAAAATTGTACAATCAAATTTACTTCCATGAACCTGTCTCGTATGCTTCTTTAATTTTTGATAGTTGCCAAGTTCTTTATTGCAAATCTTACAAAATCCTTTTTTTTCCAAACTTGTCAATGCTACCTTATTGTTAGGCTTTTTGTTTAAACCAAGCTTTGATAGTCCATTCTGGTGTTTGTTTTTCCTATTTAAAAGGTTTTGTTCTCTACCATGCTTGGCCTCGTGTTTTACAAGATCATCAAATGAATGGAATAATGGTGACTCACGGCAAATACTACATTTAAAACTGCTTTTTACTCCATCTTCAGAATCCAGTATTACAACCACTTTGTCTGTAGATTTTAATTTTTTTTTAACACTTATTTCCATCGTACGAAGACAAAGCTCATCAATAAAACTTGATACAAGTTTCTGACAACTTTGAAAGTTTTTGATGAATAAATAAAGTTCTGTTGCTTTTGAGAAGCAACTACCACAAATGATTGGTGCACTCAGAGATTCTGAAACCTACAAAAAATAACTGTTAGAAAATAATTGACTTTTCAATAAGTAAGTGATTTTTAAAAGTCAAACTTACGTTGCTGTGTAAAACACAATTTAGTATATCTTTTACCAATAAAGAACGCGTTTCAAAGTCCCCAATGAGAATTTGTTCGGAATCAAGCGCGAAAACATCGTCGCAAATTTCAAAACAAATACCGCAGAATAATTTTGAAGTTATAACAGATTTTATCTTCTCGGTGATTGAGTGCATTATAAGGCTTAATATGAAGACTGCCGTAGGTTTTCAATTAGAGGTTTTGTTACCGAAAAATATACTTCTGATTAATTAAAGTAACCTATTGTTTACCAAACCAAAGAAACACAATTTTGCTTGTTTTTACCGACTGGTTGCCAAGTTGACAGTTGACTTTTGTATGTTTGACAACAGAAAGTTTATGGACTCGCGCGCGGTATCATAAAAGTTGACTGCTCATACAAACAAAGAAGGAAACAAAAATATCCAGTGACGTATTTCCCATAGGGACCATCGGGCATTTGCCCGGGGCGGCCCATTTTTAAGGGGCGGCCCGGACATGGGAAAAAAATACTCAAGAGCATGGGTACAGCATCGGATCTAGGGGGGGGCAAGCCGGGGCCCATGCCCTGTGCGGCAAGTTCAGGGGACGGCCAAATTTTTTATTTACAAAAAAATAACAACTCATAATACCTACTTAACTCTGCCCAGAATAAATAAAAGTTCAATTACAGAACTTTCACTCTTATTTTACTGTGGCCATATAAACTTGACCGATACTCAGGGACAGCACACGGAACATGTGACATATTATTCGTGAGGCGCCTCTCTAGGCGTATTTCAAAAACGCGCATCAGTTCGCAAACACAAATTATGACAGGAACGCAAATTACCTATGACAAAGTCATAGATTATTTTGCTGAACAAAATGCTCGAAAAGTAAATTTTAATTTTAATTCATAAAAATTGCAATTGAATACACCTATTTGATTTTTATTTTTGCTATAGGTTCGTATTTTTTTTATTTTAAATCCTATCCTGTGCCAGGGACGTATTTTAGATTTTTACACCCCGGGCAAAAATTATACGGCCGCCCCTCAAACTCTTCAACCTAAAAAAGGCAGTTTGCCATCTTTATTACCAATCTATTCTCCATCAACTTCAAAAAAAACTTTGCGCCGACACCGACAAGAGCCGACAGGCAGGAATACACATGCGCTCGATCACTTAGGTACAGGTATATACTTATTGAAACTTAAAATAAATGGCTTTTATAATAGTTCTACCCATGCAGCCCCGGATCTTCAATTTTTTAGGCGGGACAAAATCTGAAATATGCCGCCCCCAACAACTTTTATTTATTTTAACCTTTATCATCTTTGTAATTTCAGTTATCAGATGTCCATTAACATTCCCGGAAATAATGCATCACTTGCTGTTCTTTCCGTGTTATGCTTATTTATTTACAGCTGTATAGATATGAACGCGTAGGATATACAGGGTGTTTGCTGGGTGAGTAGCCAAATAAAAATGGTGGTTAGGCGAGGCTATTAGCTATTTTCTTCTACTTAATAAATTGCATTTTGGTTCAAGTTTAAGAATTTACAATACTTTTAAGATTTTCCTAACCACAAAAATAATTTTAACTTAAAGCCTAATAAATTTATACCAATCATCTCACAAAAAGTTACAGTGGAACTTCGTTGAACCAGTGGGAAAAAAATGTAATGTCAACTTTGCCATGAAAAAAAAAATACGAGTTTGAGAATTTCATTTGCTTTTAAAAACTTCTTCAGTTAATACACTTTATATCGATATGCTACATGTAACATTAACAATTAGAAATCTCGACAAAAATGATAAGTTAGTCCCCAAAGACGTCTGATAAGGAAGGTACAAATCCGTTCAACTACCCATGTAAAAACTTCTGTCTCATTCTAACAAATCTTTAACAATTATGCTGTCTCATTTGTCTCTCCCTTCACTTTTCCTGCCTCGAATAGAAGAGAATTAAGGATTCCTGTTATCTTACACGTTTGACTCCGGTCCGCGCAGATTTTCGGTGACGTACGCTTTTCGACAGTTGGAGTAAAATGTCGCTTGAAAATAAGCGTATCATCCATCCGGCTTGCGTTCGTCCAGTCATGACATGCAAGCAAATCTCATCTGGTGGTGGAAGCCGCAGAATATTATGCTATTTGCGACCTTTGCAAGAGGCGACCGAAAAATGTACTCGAACGTTAAAAGATTACTGTGGGGAACAATCTGCTTCCTCCAGCCCGCGCCCGCTACCGACCCCGTGGTCACGATTGTGGTAACAGACTTAAGTTTTCCCTATAAATACACCTCTCAAACCAGCAGGTGCGGCATTTAACAATTGGTTTCATCGCCTATCAGATCCGACTCCCGGGTTCGGGATCGGGTTTCTTGCTGGCTTCTTAAAGAAAGGCTCCTAAAGGAAACAGTGTATTGAAAATGATCGCGACGCACTGAGGACCGTACCCAACTAGGTGGCCGTAGTAGTTCGGTGAAGCTGTAAAGTTTTGATTTGGGCCAACAGCAATCGTTACTCAGAAAATTAATTCATTTTTTGTTACATAAGAATAGCAAATAAGAGAAATGTTGTATGGTCACAAAATAGATATAACAATAGGCATCGATTTTTAGAGTGAGACAAAACTCTTGCCTACATAGGTAGTTGAAGGGGTTTCGTACCTTCCTTACCAGGTGTCTTTGAGGACTAACTTACTATTTTTGTTGAGATTTCTTACTATTTAGGTATGTTACATTTAGCATATCCGAAAGTAAATAAAAAAAAATTTGACTTTTCATGAAAAAATCGGGATTTTTTTAAGAAAATCTTAAAAGTATTGTAAATTCAAAACTTGAACCAAAATGCAATTTAATAAGTGCTACTCACCCACCAAACACCCTATATATTTTATACACAGCACAGGATAGGATTTAAAATAAAAAAAATACGAACCTATAGCAAAAATAAAAATCAAATAGGTGTATTCAATTGCAATTTTTATGAATTAAAATTAAAATTTACTTTTCGAGCATTTTGTTCAGCAAAATAATCTATGACTTTGTCATAGGTAATTTGCGTTCCTGTCATAATTTGTGTTTGCGAACTGATGCGCGTTTTTGAAATACGCCTAGAGAGGCGCCTCACGAATAATATGTCACATGTTCCGTGTGCTGTCCCTGAGTATCGGTCAAGTTTATATGGCCACAGTAAAATAAGAGTGAAAGTTCTGTAATTGAACTTTTATTTATTCTGGGCAGAGTTAAGTAGGTATTATGAGTTGTTATTTTTTTGTAAATAAAAAATTTGGCCGTCCCCTGAACTTGCCGCACAGGGCATGGGCCCCGGCTTGCCCCCCCCTAGATCCGATGCTGTACCCATGCTCTTGAGTATTTTTTTCCCATGTCCGGGCCGCCCCTTAAAAATGGGCCGCCCCGGGCAAATGCCCGATGGTCCCTATGGGAAATACGTCACTGTCCTGTGCTGTGTATAAAATATATAGGGTGTTTGGTGGGTGAGTAGCACTTATTAAATTGCATTTTGGTTCAAGTTTTGAATTTACAATACTTTTAAGATTTTCTTAAAAAAATCCCGATTTTTTCATGAAAAGTCAAATTTTTTTTTATTTACTTTCGGATATGCTAAATGTAACATACCTAAATAGTAAGAAATCTCAACAAAAATAGTAAGTTAGTCCTCAAAGACACCTGGTAAGGAAGGTACGAAACCCCTTCAACTACCTATGTAGGCAAGAGTTTTGTCTCACTCTAAAAATCGATGCCTATTGTTATATCTATTTTGTGACCATACAACATTTCTCTTATTTGCTATTCTTATGTAACAAAAAATGAATTAATTTTCTGAGTAACGATTGCTGTTGGCCCAAATCAAAACTTTACAGCTTCACCGAACTACTACGGCCACCTAGTTGGGTACGGTCCTCAGTGCGTCGCGATCATTTTCAATACACTGTTTCCTTTAGGAGCCTTTCTTTAAGAAGCCAGCAAGAAACCCGATCCCGAACCCGGGAGTCGGATCTGATAGGCGATGAAACCAATTGTTAAATGCCGCACCTGCTGGTTTGAGAGGTGTATTTATAGGGAAAACTTAAGTCTGTTACCACAATCGTGACCACGGGGTCGGTAGCGGGCGCGGGCTGGAGGAAGCAGATTGTTCCCCACAGTAATCTTTTAACGTTCGAGTACATTTTTCGGTCGCCTCTTGCAAAGGTCGCAAATAGCATAATATTCTGCGGCTTCCACCACCAGATGAGATTTGCTTGCATGTCATGACTGGACGAACGCAAGCCGGATAGATGATACGCTTATTTTCAAGCGACATTTTACTCCAACTGTCGAAAAGCGTACGTCACCGAAAATCTGCGCGGACCGGAGTCAAACGTGTAAGATAACAGGAATCCTTAATTCTCTTCTATTCGAGGCAGGAAAAGTGAAGGGAGAGACAAATGAGACAGCATAATTGTTAAAGATTTGTTAGAATGAGACAGAAGTTTTTACATGGGTAGTTGAACGGATTTGTACCTTCCTTATCAGACGTCTTTGGGGACTAACTTATCATTTTTGTCGAGATTTCTAATTGTTAATGTTACATGTAGCATATCGATATAAAGTGTATTAACTGAAGAAGTTTTTAAAAGCAAATGAAATTCTCAAACTCGTATTTTTTTTTTCATGGCAAAGTTGACATTACATTTTTTTCCCACTGGTTCAACGAAGTTCCACTGTAACTTTTTGTGAGATGATTGGTATAAATTTATTAGGCTTTAAGTTAAAATTATTTTTGTGGTTAGGAAAATCTTAAAAGTATTGTAAATTCTTAAACTTGAACCAAAATGCAATTTATTAAGTAGAAGAAAATAGCTAATAGCCTCGCCTAACCACCATTTTTATTTGGCTACTCACCCAGCAAACACCCTGTATATCCTACGCGTTCATATCTATACAGCTGTAAATAAATAAGCATAACACGGAAAGAACAGCAAGTGATGCATTATTTCCGGGAATGTTAATGGACATCTGATAACTGAAATTACAAAGATGATAAAGGTTAAAATAAATAAAAGTTGTTGGGGGCGGCATATTTCAGATTTTGTCCCGCCTAAAAAATTGAAGATCCGGGGCTGCATGGGTAGAACTATTATAAAAGCCATTTATTTTAAGTTTCAATAAGTATATACCTGTACCTAAGTGATCGAGCGCATGTGTATTCCTGCCTGTCGGCTCTTGTCGGTGTCGGCGCAAAGTTTTTTTTGAAGTTGATGGAGAATAGATTGGTAATAAAGATGGCAAACTGCCTTTTTTAGGTTGAAGAGTTTGAGGGGCGGCCGTATAATTTTTGCCCGGGGTGTAAAAATCTAAAATACGTCCCTGAAAATATCGTACAATATAATACCTCTATTTATTTTATACCGAAAATACCGATCACAATCTCTTATAAATACTTTAGTTTAGTTAAAACTTTTCAACTTTATTTTAGTGCAATAAGCTTTTGAAGGCGATTCATTTTTTCATCTTACAAACAATTAACCACATTTTTTACACACAAATCTGTCTTTACTTTTTTTTAATGCTGTCACTGTCACCTTCTTTCATCTGTCTGTCTGTCCTTCTGTCACCGTCAGTAGTACGTGTTCGCAAAGAAAATGGTGTGCGGAATAGGAGAAAAGTAAAATAATATTACGTATTGTTTTCCTTTAAAAATGGTTTCGCGAAGTCTTACAGAGGTGTTTGTGCTTATGAGGAATAATGCTATCCACAGCAGGCATATATTTGCTGAACAGGTAATACGTACTTGATTGCTAAAATGGCTTTCAAAGTCCTTGGTTTATCATAAGAATGTTATGTTTATTGTCCTGAATACTGTCTGTTTGTAGGCTTAAATATTTTATCAGATAACTGGTATCCTCATATTACTCAATATTTACAGTTTGTGTATGTTTTATTATGATTTTTTGGCCTATAGAACATTGAGACAATTATTTCAAGTGCTTTTGAGAGACTTGTGATATTTATTTATTACACTTTCTTTAAAAACTATTTGTATAGCTCTTGATCACTTGTTCTATTTAAAACTTGTTTCTCTTATAATTTAAAAGATACGAAAGTATCATATAGTTTCTTTCTATATAAGCAGTAGTTAAAAAATTAAATCCGAAACTTTAATTTAACTGAAAGTTGCCATGAGCGGTGGTTGGCATGATTTATCTTTGTTATTAACTGTTTTTTTAACCATCTTAACTTGATGAGTGTTTCACCGTAATTAGATACTTTTTGCAGAACAATTTTTTTTGGCAATTAAACAAAATCCAGTGTCATATTTATGAAATGGTATTAATTTTTAACACACTATATTAGCTTGAGCTGTAGTATGTATGCATTTGAAACTTTGAATGTAATTTGGACATACTTTGAACTTCAGATTAATTTGAAATTTCACACATTTATTCAGTACCGATGAAAATGCAATATTATAAAAACTCCATGATGATATCCCTCAATGGTTTGCCTACCAGTGTTGGCTGAAGCGTCCAGCGCTCCTAAGCCCATGGCACTACTTCAAGCTTGTAGTTTTTTTTTAACTATTTTATTATTATTAAGTTTAAAGTCTATTTATGATCCAAATTGCAAATCATAGCAGTGAAGTTAATAATTTAACTATACTTCTAAATTTCTTAGCATCTCTGACATTATGTTACAATAATAACTATTGAGCATTAGCTTCGAGTTTATTTATTTATCATTAATTCTTTTTTACATTCAACAATAAACCATAACATGTACATAAAAATATTCCATGTATTTGGCGACCACTGTGGTGCAGCGGTTTTTATACCGGACTGCTAAGCGGTTGGTTCCAGGTTCGATCCCCGGGACGGGACATTTCCTTAAAAAAAATGTTTTTTCGATATTGGCTCGTGTCTGGGTGTAACTAGGTTCTCCCCTAGTCCATTATGTGGTACCTATGACACAAGTGCTTACTGCAACTTACTTTAGGGCCACATAATTGGTGTGTTAGTCTGGAGATTCATTTATGTATTCATTCATAAACATCTATTTGTCCCCATCTTTCAGTCGCATGAGTCGGAGCGTGTAAATCTGATGCGATCCAGCTCCCTCGACGCGGAGTCCGGGCTGGAGCTGCGCGGGGATGCGCGCGCGCCGCCGCCGTGGGCAGACGCGCTGGAGGAGGCGCACTACGTCATAACTAGGTAAGAACTACGTCATAACTAGGTGAGAATCATTATCATTACATAGTATAAATCCAAGTCGCTAACTGTTTCTGTTTGTATGTTTGTCCGCTAACTCCTCCTAAAACAGTTGAGGGATTTTAATGCGGTTTTCACCATCTTTTAGTGAGTTTTTTCATATAAATTTGCAAATAAAGAACGTTCAGTTTTTTTTTTTAAGTTAGCTAAAATTCAATGTTTCGTGTGCAAGTCGGCCAAAATCACACCATTGCGAAGCGTGGTCGCTAGTTAAGCATAAAAGATACTGTTCATAAAGTATGACAGATGATTTACATGTTGCTGGTCACATTTGCGAGATATTTTGCATCTAGAAATTATTTACTTAATTTAAACAGTAGTTCCATAACTTTTCTTAGTACCCTTAAGAGTATCGACTTTAAGGACAAACTGATAAAAGTATTTTTTTTTACTTTTTGACAATTTTTATTTATTTATTTTACACTTTGTTGTACATACAAAAAGATAAATAAAAAAAAGTCTTAGGTAAGTCAACAGGCGGTCTTATCGCTGGGAGCGATCTCTTCCAGACTTTCTATTTGTAAATGAAAAAAAAAATTTTGGATTGTCAATCTTCCTACACATAATTATTTTCTCGAAAAGTCATCCCTACACCAGTTTCCATCTGTGTCTAGAGATCACTTAATTCCCCAAAATTCTAACTTGTGTGCAGCGTAATCACTTAAGAAAATTTTTATTGGTCGCTTCTGTCGTCAACCCCTGTTTTAGTATCGAGAGTTCGACACGATAACGTTGCGATTTGTAAAATATTCGTGATACGGTTTTTTACACCATGCAAGAAAAAATATAAAAGTCAATGTATATTATACATTTCGTATAATATGAACGAGAAATGTTGATATTAATTCATAGAAATGCATTATAAATTTTATAAATCCAATTTTAAAATAGACTTTTATAATCTGTTTTTGAAATGTCAAAAACGCTGTTCGCCATATTGGGTTCCGACGTGATGTCACTCCGATAGTAAACACATTGTCGTGCTTTGAAAAGATTTGTAGATATTGTCAAGTTACCTATCAAGTTTGTGAACGTTTATCCATTGATTTATCCAATGATAAGGGTTATAACTTATATTTCCGAAAATATTTTCACTTGCTCTTTATCAAAATTGTATTGTTTACTATCGGAGTGACGTCACCAGTCGAAACAGCATGGCGGCTACTGTGTCCGCGCGTAATTTCAAAATCATAAATAAAGAGTACGATTTGTGGCATTTTTAAATAATTTAATATTAGAATAAAAATTCTACAGGTTCAGTACAACTTCAAGATTGATTTAAACCAGTTTTCAAACAAGTGTGTAATAGCCTATTGCGGCACTAATCTCACACTGGTCAACTGGCAGGCTCCGCAGCAAGCTCTCGGAGCTCCAGTCCCGGCACGAGCGGCAGATCCGGCGCCCCGCGCTCGACGACTCGCATGAACAGCAACACATATCTAGACTGGCGGGCGACATCGGGAAGCTGTTCACACATGCGCACACGCATCTCGCGCCGATCAAGGAACATGTTGTTCATGGTTGGTTGTGGGGGGGATGGGTGGGTGGGATTTAGTTGGTGAAAGTATGGGAAAAACATTTTACTAACATTCCCAAAACCGAACTCAGTTTAGGGCCGGTTTTTCAATAGTCTGATAAATGTTATCTGACAGAAAATCTGTATGTTTTTGTTGCACGTCGAACATAAATACTTGACATATGTATGAAGTGACAATAAAAACAAACCTCTTATCAGTCAGTTAGCATTTATCTGACTATTAAAAAATCAACCCTTAATAAATTTAAAAAATATCGGGGACGTTTTCAATAAAATTAAAACTTAGTTCTTACTTTTGAAGAAATTAAAACAGGTATTAATAGGTAACTGTTAAGATAAATTATATTAAAAACTTGGTTTACGTGAACACCTTTTAATTACAGCCGATGTGATTTAATTAACTTTATATTGTTCTTAACACCTTTTAATTAGAATTAGTGTTCCTACTCACTATTACATCACTTCAGGTGCCCAAATACTACGCTAACCTAACTCCTGTTTATACCAACTTCTTATAAATATTCCAGGCACAAAATCCGAAAAGAAACTAGCCGGCAACGTACTCCTAGCCCTAGTCACTACCCTACAGGACCTCAGCCTAACATTTCGAACTGCTCAGTCAAACTACCTAAAGTCATTGACCTCTAGAGAAGAGAGATCGAATGCATACTTCGATCTGCCCAACTTTGAGGAGCTAAGTCTATCGGATACGACGGATTTGTTGCCCGGACTGTCGACTAATCAGACGGATTTGTTGTTCTCGTTGCCGAGTACTTCGGGGACTCAGAAGGGATATGTGGAGGATGAAAGCCTGGATGATATGTTTCAGAAGCAGGTATGTGTAAAACTAAAAATATTTTGATTTATTAAAGTAGGTAAAGTTTGGATGGGCGGGGTAATGCCACCTATGATCCGATATTAGAAATTATTTTATTAGTAGAAAGCTATGTTATGAGGAAGTGACATCGGCTTTTATTCAGGATATTTAATTTTGCACGCGAGTAAAGCCGTCTATATAGAATAGAATAAATGGGATGAAGCGAAGTTGTCATCCGTTTCCAGTTAAGAATTATAGATACCGAAATTATTTAACTAAATAGTTGCTGTTAGCGTTGGTTTGTATGATCGCTAACTCTTTCTGAACTTTCACTGAACGGATTTTGATGACGGATTTGACTGTACTTATATCATGTTTTTTTTTTTAAAGTTGTACTTATATAAGGCGAAATTCAACGTATTTCAATAGTTTGCGTTATTGCGTAGTTAGGACGGGTGACTAGTTTTAACCTTAACTCATTTTACAGAAATGCTTTTGAGTTAGTGAGTCAGAGTCATTTCTAAACCAATGAAACGTTTTAGATTTTTTTTACTTGTAGAACTCTACTATTTTGTGTTAAAAACTTCTATGAAAGTTATATTTTTATGACTCATATCAATTTTTTACAGGCAATGAGTCAAAAACAGCTGTTACTCCTCGAGCAGGAAAACACAAAGATGATATCAGAAAGAGAGGACGAAGTCAACAAAATCGTCCGTTCAATTGTCGACCTTAACGACATATTCAAAGACTTAGCCCACATGGTACACGAACAAGGCACCATATTAGATAGAATAGACTACAACATAGAACAAACACAGACTCAAGTGCACGAAGGATACAAACAATTGCAGAAAGCAGATAAGTACCAACGTAGAAATAGGAAAATGCATTGTATATTAATTCTGGCGGTAGTTCTTATTGTTATGGTGGTACTACTGATTCTTGTTAAGAGTTAGTTGTTTTTTTTTAAAGTAAAGTGGTAAAAGTTAAAAGACTCGAATGAATGGTTGTTTGAGCTTTATGTGTATGACAGGTTAATAAAATAACGCAAAGATTTCATTGGAGGAAATATTGGCTTTGTGGAAGATTTATTTCATCGATAAATCCAAAAATATAAATTAAATGACAATCGGATGTATTTAAATAAACATGGACGTATTAAAAAGTTCCGTTGAGTGAATATTTATTTGATATGAAAGAAAAATAACTTTAAATGTTTTGAGTTGTCTTATTTTTACGGTGTACGGAAAGAAACAACAAAAAGTTGTGTCAAATTAGAAATCTAAAGTAAATTGAATACACACACATGCTTTGTGATATATATCTTCATTCCGATATTTTCTTATTGTTTAGTTTTTTTTCATCACAAAAGTAGGTTCTAGCTTCGATTATTAATCGATTCTCTTAAACATATTTTCATAAAGAGAACTCCAATTGATAATTGGTTTGTGTAAAGAAATCTAGTCTTTCTTAGTTAGTAAGTTTTAGTGTAAGATGTAATTTATTAATTTATCTAATGAATGTAATTTCTATTTTGCATTTCTATTGTTGTGGGTACTGTCGGTGTTTGTGATTATTTATTGTAATAAATAGGTATTGAGTACTTGAAATTAAATAAATTTTGCATGTAATGGAGTTGGAGACCAAAAGGTGACATGAAATTGTGCATGCTAAAAGGAGTCACTGTTTTTTTCTTAATTTATTTATTTTTAATAAATCCTGCGCTGCTGATTTTATTTATGTTGTAGTAGCAAAGTTTGTGAAAGCTATGGGCATAATCGAAAGTAAATACCTTTATATTTACAAAAACAAAAAAACCGGCCTCATTCCAATAGCTTTAAATCGGAAACCACAAAAGAATCACATTGTATACAGGGTGTCCAGGAAACAATGGATAACCTCTGAAGGGCTAATAGTAGAACTAAAGGCAAGCCTAAAAAATAATTGATAAAAAGTATAACCCTTACACTGCTAGAAATATGGCGCTTTAAAAAAAAACTTCATATTTTTTTGACTGTGTTCATATTTTTACTCGTAACGAGGTCAAATCACTCAATACCATCATTATTTCTGTGCTAAAATAATTAATATTAACCGCATCAGTGAATAACTATCAAATAAAATAGCTAACTAAAGTATTTTTCTCAAAAAATAATGTTAAACTTTTGATTTGTGTAAAATTTCTGAAGAAATATTTTTGATGCGCAACTTTGAACAGCTCTGGTGTAAAAAAATTATATGCAAGCAACAGTGACCAATGATTTCTAAATATTCCTGGTTTAATAACGTTTTTAAAAAGATGTAATTTGTCGTTATTGTAATGAAAAAATATTGAACTAATGGTATTAGTGTGTAAAATGGGATAATTATTTAGTTTTAGCAAAATTATAAAAATACAATAAAACTAAAGAAATATGATTTTCAATTGATATTAATTGCAAACACATTGGAATAATTGAGAGCAACTGTTCAAATTGTCTGTCCCCATCCTGATGCAGGCCCTACAACAACGAATAAAGGATCTTCAAAAAAAATCGCGCGTGTCGTCGATCATTGATTGCAGCGGCCTGAACACGAGCTCGTAGATCTTCTAATGAAGTTACTGGTTGCCGGTAAACCTCTTCCTTAAAATACCCCCAGTAAAAAAGTCCAAAGCGTTTAGGTTTAGGCGGCCTACCTACCTGTTAGGGTAGGTTTCGTCAAGTATGCACTTAATGCAACAGCATAGTGTGCTAGAAAGCCTTCATTTTGAAGCCAATATGTGTTGTGAAGTTGCCCGAAGAGCTTCACGACACATATTGTCTATCAATAAATTGGGTAAGTCATTTTGAAGAAAATTTGGATCACTTTCTCCTGTTAAGTAGATTTTTTTTAAGATCCTTTATTCGTAGATGTAGGGCCTGCATCAGGATGGGGACAGACAATTTGAACAGTTGCTTTCAATTATTCCAATGTGTTTGCAATTAATATCAATTGAAAATCATATTTCTTTAGTTTTATTGTATTTTTATAATTTTGCTAGAACTAAATAATTATCCCATTTTACACACTAATACCATTAGTTCAATATTTTTTCATTACAATAACGACATATTACATCTTTTTAAAAACGTTATTAAACCAGGAATATTTTGAAATCATTGGTCACTGTTGCTTGCATATAATTTTTTTACACCAGAGCTGT
Source organism: Emmelina monodactyla (assembly GCA_916618145.1). Lineage (NCBI taxonomy): Eukaryota > Metazoa > Arthropoda > Insecta > Lepidoptera > Pterophoridae > Emmelina > Emmelina monodactyla. Next base: position 528,554 of record OU745323.1, on the reverse strand, counting down.
TCAAAGTTGCGCATCAAAAATATTTCTTCAGAAATTTTACACAAATCAAAAGTTTAACATTATTTTTTGAGAAAAATACTTTAGTTAGCTATTTTATTTGATAGTTATTCACTGATGCGGTTAACATTAATTATTTTAGCACAGAAATAATGATGTTTTTAAGAGATTTGACCTCGTTTCGAGTAAAAATATGAACACAGTCAAAAAAATATGAAGTTTTTTTTTAAAGCGCCATATTTCTAGCAGTGTAAGGGTTATACTTTTTATCAATTATTTTTTAGGCTTGCCTTTAGTTCTACTATTAGCCCTTCAGAGCTTATCCATTGTTTACTGGACACCCGGTATAAAGCCTAATCATCATGTATAGTTGTTGAACTTTTTTTTATTGAGTTTGGTAATTCTTTTTATAAAGTTGCATTCGGTTTCATAGATAAAACTACGAGTCTCATAACTGTTTTGCTTCGTATTTAGAGATTAATCATCGGACATGAAATAAAAGTTAGACCAAGTCTAAAGTTTTTTTGTTTTTTTTGTCAGGTTATATCTCATAATGAGATTCTCATTTACTGTTAAATCTTGTATTTTTCTTGCCCTCTACTTGTAATATGTATGATCTTTCCCTAACTTTCTATGTTATGTAAATGTACATTCTTAAAAAAATCTAGAACCATCTATACTTATTCCAATGATTTTAATGTAAGTAAGAATCAAAATATGAAGTGCCCTGTTAATTTGTAAATAGGGATTTGTTATATCAGAATAAAATTGCATTTATACATGTTTTTCTTTTTTATTTATTCATCTAAAGACAGAGTATTTTATTGACTGACAGGTAGGTTTGTTTTTTTTTTATTTATTCATATAAAGACAGAGTTTTTATTGACTGACAGGTATGTTTGTTTTTATCACATAACGAAGCGATAATTTTATTACTTGCCTATCGCAAAAGCGCGGGAAGCAGGAAAGCTGATCGCAAGATGGCGCTCGCCGCACGCACTTGCTACAAAACAAACCAACTTAACGATAAATAAATATCGCCACAGGAACCGCGATATATGGGCTTTGAGCCAAAGATTTAATCGTGTCTAGGTACTTAAATCTGAATGCAGGCTGCGAGTCCTTTCCGCAAGTAAGGATGTGACTAGCGATTTCCTGCTAGGTAAAAGTAGGTAGGTTCACTAGCTTTCCCACTATTTATCTACATCCCAGTACATAAACTAACTTTTAAGTGCTACCAATATCTTTGGCTACCAACGCTACCAAACAATATCCCTACTAATCCCTACTAATATTATAAATGCGAAAGTAACTCTGTCTGTCTGTCGGTCTGTCTGTCTGTCTGTTACGCTTTCACGCCTAAACCACTGAACCAATTTTGATAAAATTTGGTATGAAGAAAGAACTGAACTTGGGAAAGGACATAGGGTACTTTTTACCCCGGGAAAACCTCTCATTCCCACGGGAAACCGACTTCCACGCGAACGGAGTCGCGGGCGGCCACTAGTTGTAAATAAGTGACCGTAAATAAGTTTGTGCAGACATTTGATGCACTTAATATTTTACCTAAACGAAGTCAGTAGGCACGAAAAAATCGCGACACCATCGTACGTTTCTCATTAACGTACATTTTTAACTAAGTATCTTTAACTCCGTGAACTACCCTAACTAGTATTTTTTTACTTTAATCTTTTTGGGCGGGGAAGTAATATTGCCGACACTCGGAAATAATGTGATGTGCGCTATGGATATGCATTTATTATTATTTAGTTTTGTTACATAATTTGTCATTTCAACCTATCTTAGTTATTATAAAAAAAACATTGAATGGTATTAATATCCTAATTTTGCGATTTCTGCTTCATGCGACAGCTGAAGCGGCGGAAAATCGTGATTTTATTGACGAAGCCAAGTACCTTGACCCAGTAACACAAAAATAGTATATTACTTTCATAATCTACACTACCTACGACTTCGCGTAATACAACAGATTATAAGTAATCGATTGGTGAAGAAAGATAGGTTTGTGTGTGTTTACAGAAAGCTATTTTCACCATGGCTATTGAAGAAATAAAAAATGTATGTAGATATGAACTGATGTTCGTTAAATTACTTACTACTAGGTATTCAGGGTAGACAGCTACCATTTTTGTTTATCTATCTTATTTTTTTTTATTGCAATTACAGAAAAGTACCCCCATTTTTAAACTGAAATGTAAAAATAAAGGAAACTCAAAGACCTACCTTCCATAGTTCAAATGTTACATATAAAAACATATTCAATTTCATTATCATGCAAAAGTTTGTTATGCACTCTAATAAGAAGAAAACCTAATATGTTCAAGCCTAGTAATAAAATATTCCTTCATTAACAGTGGCATAAGGTGAACAAAAACAAAGCTTGAATTGCACTAAAGAATTATAATTGTCAAGTGATCTCAATATACATAAAATCCAACCCTCATGATGCAAACCTTGCTTTTTGCTGCGACTGTCGGTCATATACAAGTTTCAATATGAAGTGTCCAATTACTTTATCATTAAAAATCAAACAAATGTATTTGTATTTAGAGAGTTAGAAACAAGATGTGGAGTAATTAATAGAAAACAATAAATTAATCAACACGACATCAACAGCAAAGCAACCGTAACCTACATTCAAACATCCACAACACAAAATTACAACTGAAAACATTATCATGACATTATAAATAAGTTACCTACGAGTCTTTGTGTTTATTATAAAATTCATCTAGGTACTTTTTATAGGCTGGCTGATTAGACCAAAGGTATGATGCTTGCTGGTTCAACGGGCTTTGGGTGTTGGGCTCAGCAAGCAAACTTTGGATCGATAGCAGCACAGTGCGGACATCATAAAGTGCCGTCCACTTGTCTTTGAGGATGTCCAGACATATTAAACCACAAGTATCCACGTTCGGATGGAAACACGGCGTCACAAATTTGACGACGGGGGGAGCGTACGGGTACGAATTTGGGAACTCCAACGACAATTTGTACTTGTGACCCGCATAAACGGTCTCCAGGGGCCCGCTGATCGTTCCTATCCATTTGAACAAGTTGTCGCTTTCCGGGAAAGCTGAGATTCCTTTGTCAGCACATCGCATCAACTCCATCAACTCCTTTTGCAGTCTGCAAACCATACACGTGTCATAATCGTAGTAATTAAGAGAAAACACAATATATGACAAATATTGACGCGCAACAAGGGTAAACTTACCGTTTGCTCACTGCGTGGTTGTCTTTCAGTTTTATCGTGTCCTCATTCTGTTTAGCGGGATTAGACGACGATGCGTAAGTAGGGTTGATATTTTGAGCCATTTGATGCGAAAAAACAAAATTCTGATGCCTCCAATTTTCTGTTAGAGCCCACAACTTCCTGTAGTTTGAAAACGCTCAATTATTATTGGGCAATGTACCTTTTTGACAGCAAATCGTAATGGCGTCGGTCAACGTATTTATGAAGCGCCACCTGCATTAGTTTTCGAAAAACTATTGTCTAGGGTTTAGATTGTTTACACGTTAAAAACATTGGACTCGAAAGTGCTTTATCAATGTACAAACATTGATTTTGATTGGTGTTAATTTTTTTTTAAATATTACGTTGCATTTAGCCTATTTGTAAACATTAAATCACATGTTTATCTACATTCAAGTAATTATATTAAACACTGTAGATGTGGTTTTTAATAGAAGCAAGCAGCTAATTTGAAAACTTTCACTTTCTCTCATTAATGTTCAATAGACCATGAAATTGAATAGCGAAAAAAGAAATTATGTAATACCTTAAGCTCTATTTAATGCATTGTCATCTTAATTTGCTTTTAGTAACAAAAACTAATCTTGAAGAGTAAGTGTGATCTTAAATCCAAACCTCAAAAATGAATTTTCAAGTAAGTTACATTGGCTCATGGATTTGTAAATTGTTTTATTCGCGTTAACAGAAATGAAAGGTTTGATTTCTACATAAACTTTATTTCCATAATTTATTTTTAAACAAGTTTATGTTTCCTAATATTCGTCAATCATAAGTCAATCATAAAAAAAGGCCACATTCACAGCTCTCTCTCACTCTGTGACACAGGCAGAGTCTTTTGTGGGAATCACTCAATTCATTCATTCATTAACCATTGTTTGTTGTGTGTGGTGTGTGTTGTATTTTGAAAACGTGAATTCGCGATTAAAATCTTTCCTGTTTATACGGTTGCTGCTATCGTTGAAGCCCTGCTAATTTTAGGCATCAAAAACAATGGCGAACCAATTCTATTTCGAAAACAAGCTGGTGACATGTGAAAATAATTACGTCAATGATTGCGTTGATGTGGCTACGTTAAAGCAACACATTTTTCATCTGCGTGGAATTTCTGTGGACGATTTATATGTTACAATCAACGGTAAGATTGCAAGTGGCGATATTGACTTGAGAGGCGGCAATAATGTGGTTCGAGTGTGCACAAGACTTGTCGGAGGCAAGGGTGGTTTTGGATCTATGTTACGCGCGATTGGCGCTCAAATTGAAAAGACCACAAACCGTGAAGCTTGTCGCGACCTTTCCGGGCGTCGCCTGCGTGATATAAACGAGGAGAAACGTCTTCGAAAGTGGCTGGAGGGACAAGAGGATCGCGAAAGGGAAGCGGCGGAGCGTAAAGTGAAAAAACTGGAGAGATTACTCGCCGAGCCTACAATCAAGCTCGATGTGAACCCTGAGTACGAAAAGAAACGTCAGGAACTGCCCGAGCGTGTCAGCGCGGCTGTGGACGCGGGCTGGCAGGCGGCTGGCAGTTCTGGAGAAGGTGGCACCAAGCGAAAGGCTGTTGATGACAAACCCAAAGGTAATAAGAAGAAAAAGCTATGGATTGATGCTGATATGTCAGACTGTTCTTCACTATCAGAGGATGAAGAGGTTGAGGAGAAGCCTAAGTTGAGTCCAGGGCAGATGGTGTCTACGGACAGTGGCAATGAGTCTGATCAGACTGCTGTTAGTAAAACATAGTACATATTAAAAAACAACTGTAGCGTTAACATGGAGTGGCGAGTGAAAGGTGTTATAAAAAATATAGATCCATATATTGCTGGTATTATGTTTTGTAAATGTTGCTTATATTTGCATTTGGCAGAGCAATGTAGTTTATTCCCCTTTTTATTAAATGCAGTTTAAACAAGTATAAGTAAAACCATGTTTTGTCTTTGTCAATCCTTTTGTAACTGATTGAGACAAAACATGATTTAACTAATACTGTTATTTATTAATAAGGGGGAAGTACAGAGAAAAAGTTTTATTTATGTCTTATCACACAATTTGATTTTACCCAAGACTTTCATTATTTTGTTATTTTTAACACAGTTTTGTTAATATTTTTATCAAATTGAAATATCCATACTATCTTTGTAACTATAACGTAATTGAAATCACAAATAACAATAACTCATAATACAACACATAAATCAAGCACATGTAATCAACTAATAGCGGAGACCCACAGTATGTGATGCGAAGCAAAGTTTCTAAAGTTTGGATTTTGGTAGGTAAAAGTGACCTTATTTCATGCGCCGATCTGTGTGCGGTGCGTGGTTACGCGTACCGTGGGTCTTCTTTACATCACATTTTATAAAATTGTTAAAATATGTAATTAATAAATGAGATTAAATTCAAAAATCTTGTTTTTTTTATTGCACTTTTTCCACATTTGACTTGTTTTATTTGGGCTTACCGCTTTTAAAGGTAATATTAAAAGAAAATCAAACCTCTGTATGTATTTTTGCATCAGTATGTATTCAAATCTTAATTAACTTACGAATAATTCTAAGAATATATTAATTAAGGCCATTTTTAGGGTTCCGTACCCAAAGGGTAAAACGGGACCCTATTACTAAGCCTCCGCTGTCTGTCTTTCTATTAGAACAAATACTAAAAATTAAAAAATATTATATATTACATACAATATACGTGTTTTTTTTCGTATTTTTATGCTCAATATTTATAACGGTAACTGGTAGATGCTTCAAATTTTCATTTTCCCATACAAGAAACGTAATTTTTACCTTTTAAATTTTTACTCGATCTTAATAAACAGGTAGAAAATGATAGTACGGATCCGTTCGTGCGCGAGTACGACGCGCACTTGCCCGATTTTTTCTGATTTGTCATACTTATCCTCACAGCATACCATAGTTTGTATAAAACGAGCCAAAACCAACCATCGTATTAAAAAAAAAAGCACAGCTGTGGTATGAAGCTGGTGATGCGAGACTTTCTAAGTAAACGTAAACAATAATAGTTAAAAATAAGTTGACTAATCGAAGCGCAAGTGTTGTCACTGCCTAACTTTTTTAAATGCTTCTACATTATTTACGCTTCTTTTGTTTTTTAGAATCTTTTAAATGTTAACTTACAGAAAAAAGCTTGGTGTGCAATATTCCTGATGAGCCTCATCATGGTGGCATCAGCCAGGCCGCAGGATCTTGATGATGGAGACAGTTCCAACGACAGAAGTGGTAATTTTCTTGTTAGTTTTAATAACATGGTTACGTTTGATTTGCTTCATTGAATTGTAAGCAGTAATTTTGAACGAAGCCTCATACTGGCGGACCTAATGATGACAATGTGTATTTTTGTTTTTAATTTTACACATAAGTACAAGTTACATAAGTATCTATATGGCTCCTTTCTCTTAAATCTTTAGGCTTGGGTCCTATTACAAAAATGCCTATGCACGGGTTTCGTACTTAAAAAGGTAAACCTGTGCCTATAAAATTATAAGAGCAAAGTCGCATTTAAGAAACTTAGCTTGCTAACTTTTGGTTTGCTAGATTTGCTACGAAGGCAACAAGTGTTCGTCGAAAAACATTTGCTAAATATTTTTATTAATACCTATCTGATTAGATAACCAAATCAGTTATTTCTGAAATTTTAAAGTAACATTCCTATATTGGATAAACACTAGTTTTATTATTGTTTAGGTCCGCAATAACAAAAAATCAATAATTCATCCACACACCAAAACAATGAATTCAATAGTCATAAAAGTTTGTTTTGATAAATATATTACATATTTTATTTCAGACGACATAGGCCGAGTGCAAATAAAGGTGTACCGTGGCCCCACAAAGGACGACGGTCACGCCCCCTGGGGCTTCTGGGTTAAACAGCCTTCAGACGACTAACAAAATAACTTCCATTAAGATTTAATTAATATTAACTTAAGTAATATTACTTCCTGAAATAAAAAAACAGAGAAGAGCCTTTTAGAATTCATATGTCTTAGTATGACAGATTAAGAAAAGTTTAACATTATCTGCAAACTGTTCAGTTATACAACTAAGAACCTTATGTTGTGTTCGGAAAAAATACACTATCTATGTATTAAAAAGCTTCTGACGAGGCTATTCTATGATCACTGAGTAGTACCACAGATATAATAATACTTAACGTGTGGTACCTTGTGTGTTTTATTAGACAAAACATTGTGTTACCTAAATGAATCTCTTAATTAATTATCTGTATCTCTTGATACATTTGGCTCAAGTAGGCTCAGGTTTCGTTTTTAGAATACTATTTGATGCTGCATTTTTCAAGTATGTATGTACAATTGCTCCATCTACTGAGGGAAAACCATCCTTAATCAATTGTATGAAGTGTTATATGACAGAATTTTGAAGATGAAATTAAATTAACTGCGAATATGTTTAAGTGATAAAATGTTTCACTATCACATTTTTAAATGTCCTTACAACAGCACTTTTACTTTCTTACGATCGGTAGTTCGTTATCAAATAACTCTACACTTTGAAATGTTATGTTATGGATAATTTCTTGCAATCATAGACTTTTTACCTGCATAAAAAATATGTTTAAGTGTAGATAAGTTTTAGGTACTTTCTTATATAATAACTTTTTAACTTTATGTGGTGTATAAAATACCTTAAATGTTTGATAAATGTTTTATTTGTAACACCAAAGATTTATGGTAATGATAATTGTTTAAAGTTTTTTAAATAAAATATCGGAATATACATACAGTCCTTTTTTAATTTCCCTTAAGAACCTTTATGTAACTAAGTACGTAGAAACTTTAGTCAGTACTTAATAATAATAATATGATAATATTTCACATTTTCTAATGATCCTAGTACTTACCTACCGAGACCTACCTACTTAAATGGAAAAAAAAATAAAGTGGTTCCTCTACAGCAAAAATCAATTGCACATAACTGTCTTAACATACCTTTGTTCTAACTAAATATTCAAATTGACCATGCAGTCGTATAAAAATGCAATTGATTTAGTGTCACGAGGCCTCCAGTCGCCATGGATCGATCATGTGGCATGTTAGCAGTTATACTCCTAGCTTGTATACCTGATAATTCGGAAGCAGGTCTGTACATTTATTATAATCGACTTAACGTTACACCCGTAGCTAAATTGATTTTCTAAAAAGTCCTTCCTTAGTCCTTATTAATCATATCTATCATAACGTCTATACCAAATTTCATGGTCCTATTTTAATAGGTTACGCTCGGCGATGATGAATCCGTCAATCATTCACTCGGACTTGTTATTTTATAAGTATAGACACCTAAGTAGCAGCTTTTCGCCCGTGCTCTATGTGCCAAAACATCCAAACATGTATACAATGACTAACGTTTGGGGGAAACGTGCAAGAGAATAAAAGAATTGAAACTGTTTTCAGCTTTATATTTAAAGCATAAGATTGAGTTTAATGTTATGTGCTCACAGTCCGAGCACGAAAATATGACTGTGTCTGGAAGGAAGCTGTCAATATCTCATAGTTTCTTCTTTAGAATCTATTTGAATAATAGGATAAATTAATAGCTGCCAGTATTCAAGCAATAAGTTTCCTACATAGTGCTTATGCACATTACACAATGTGACATCTAAGCACAACACACTTTATTCACCGGGATTCACATGTAGTAGGATTATATTTCCGCCCTGCTGTCTCGTCTGAGGCTATATGAATGAGTAAGGCACCTTTGGTGTTATTCTGAAAAAAATATACAAGTATACCATTTTTTCTGATTTGTGGCGTTTTTTGCCATTAAGTTTCTGACATTCGAAATTTCACACGCAATCCCTTTTAGGCTCAAACATATAAATGTGTCAGGAAAATTGGGTAATTTGAGTAATGTTGCAGTGTATATACTAACGATTTTATTTTACTAGATTTTTCATTTAACCGTCCAACACACAAGATGAGACCAGACCAAATATGCAAACCTGGTCGAACTGTCATGAAGATGGGAAGTAAAGATAATTGGAATCCTGCAGATTTCTATGGCGAAGATGATGAAGACTTTTTTGCTCCGAACGAAGCAGTTGAACCTGAAGATGATACGAATGAAATTGAAACACTAAAAGGCACAACAAATAAGAAACGTAAACCGTTTCCTAAAAAAATGACAAGCAGCAGGTCCAAAAAGATCCAGGACAAAGAACATAGTCCTGCCGAAAATAACAATGAAGTTGAAACACACAAAAAACCAAATAAGATACGTAATCCTATTTTCCAAAAAAAACGCAGGCCCAGAAATGACCAGAAAGAAAAACCGGAAGAAGTATTACCAACACGAAGAGTTGACGATACTGACTGCTATGTATGTGTTTGTTCAACGGATGGAAAAGATGAGTACTGTGCGAAAAGACCAGCAAGGAATTTCTACGAATGTATCGAGCCTAATGTAAATAAATTGACGTCACCTGATATACCACTGTATCCGTTTGAAATGGACGAAAGAGTTTTGGCGTACAGGATTCGCAGAGGTATGAAAATTGTTTTACCGGGTTTATTGTTTAGAGTTTTATACGAGTAGGTTTTTGGACCTTAATATTTACCTAGCTATGCATCGTACCTAATATAATGAAAGTTGAAGTATCCATCTCACAATTTTTATGCCATAATAGGAAGACCATATTAAAACAAGTTTTTTTTTTCGTTGGCAGTTTTCAAATTTGGGCTTAAATGAATGTTCTTCTTTACGGTTTTAAGAATGTTAGCCCTACTTGTATTATATTAATTTGCTTCATGCTTAATCCATGGATCTAGGTAGTATGAAATATGGAACTTAAAAGGCTAAAGGTATAAAGACTCGTTTAGATGTTTCGAGAAAAAGGGTAGTGACAGACAGAGAGATGTACAGACAGACGGACAGCAACGTTATATTAATAATTCTCTGGAGGTCCGTTTTAACAATTGATATTTAGTTAGAGCCTTAAAAATAATATTATTTGAATTCAATTTAACGCTATGCAGATTCGACTTTATCCTGTACCTACAAAAAACGTTTTTAATAACGCGTATGATTTGTTAACGTACCTAAAAGTTAAATTTAAAATTTACTTAAAATTTGTTTGTTTGAAAGACAGTTTATTTCATAAATACATTGTAAGTGATAGACATGCAGGTCTATTTACGTTAAATCAATATGTTTAGAATGGAAAGGTTAAAAAATATCGAGTCATAAAATAATTAACGTAACGTGTATAAAGTTCCTAAGGAACTTTACTTTTACCAAGATATTATGCTAAAATAGGCTTAGTTTTGAATAGTTTAGATTTATTTAATTAGTAAACTTCTTAGGCTGCTACGATTGTATGTTTAATATTATACATATATATTCTATAGAAGTATATTTTTCAGGTGGTAAAAACTTGGCTAATATAGAATGTATACCATTTAAATCCGAGTATTCTGACTGCACTCAGGGTGAGTTTCTTTGTGATATCAGTCTTCTTCCTTATCTTCTTCTATCGCGTGAAGTTTATGGCTTCGACAGTTGGGAATTGCTTGTTTCTGATGAAACCAAGTAACATTATAGTTTGCTCTGGCCCACACTGTCACAATTTTATAAAAAAAAATGTGTTAGTAGCGTCCATAATCATTACAGTATGTAGTGTGATCCATTGGCTACTCACTATTACTTTATTAAAACGTAAAATAATATTAAACAAAAACAGGACCGACAGATGTCAAAAGTAACAATATGGCTTTCGCACTGTGTTTACCAGTATTACTGGAAAATTCTTATGGCCAACTTCAGAGATTTCTCGCTTTTTATAATTTATATTATATTGTATTTTTAATGTATTTTTACATTCGAATCTAATTTTGAATGAATCGTTGAATATTCTTACGAATTACCCCACTTCTAAATGCAACTAATCTTTCAGAGAACCTCTGTTCAGGCTGTGTCAAATGTACCTGCCTAATTAACGGCGTATGGTCATGTAAGGATGTCCATGAATGTAATGATGAAGAGTCTTCAGACGAGGATTCCCATTCAGACAATGACTTGGATAATGCTCTCTCTATGCTGAAGACTGGTGAGGAATTCCTCTAGCTTTAGGAATTTTCTTCGAGGTTTTGGGTGGATATTGGTCAAGTAACTATAAGAGATTGTCTATGTACCAACTAAAACTATTCAAAATCTCACTGGCATTACGAGTTTGAGTAACAATATCTATATTAAATAACCACTTAATTTGACATTTACATTATGCACATTAATAAGTACATCCGTTAGGTAAGTGATTAGGGAGGAGTTAGCGGACAAACATACACAAATAGCGAATTTGCTTTATACTATCTAATGAATGATAATGATATAAAAGTCCCAGTGCTGTAAGAATCGTATGATATAATCAAATCTCACTATTCGTCTAGTTTACTATCTGCTTGACTAACCTAAATTCCCTCTAAATTTTGTAGATTTTTAATAATTGGTTGTAAAATTTCAGTATTAGAGGAAAATAACGAGCAACCAAATAGTCCATACGGTAAAGTATTTAGTACCTATTATATATTTTTTCCAATCTTCAGCAACTTCTTTTTTTGAGTTTAAATTACGAATGTTTAAAAGCCACTATTAAAATTAATTTTAAGCAGGCAATGTTCCCTTTTTTCAGGATACATTATCCAGATCCGAAAACACTGAAATTTCTTTCGTTCGTACAAAAAAGCATAGACCACCTTTTTTAAATATATTTATTTGAACACATAGCAAAATGATTTTTTAATGAAATATCCTTTCTTATTATCTAATAGATAAGCAAGGTATAGCCAAAATAGGGTACCATTTGTTTATAATTGGCCTTCTCTTGCTCTGGCAAGATGGAGTAAAAGTACTCCTAAAATGCGTCATAAGGTAGTATGACGGAATCGGAATCGACTGTTAGGCAGCTAGCAGAAAGTGATAGATACTTAATAAGTTCAGTTTTCTCTGTAAAAGCTACTAAGCAACAATGCTACATAAACAATTGTAAATATAATTAATCTCCAGAGTTTCGTGGCCCTGAACTAAGCACTTGTATTATAGACACCACAAAAATTGACTGGGGGTGAACCTAGTAACATCCAGATACAAGTCAATTTCGCAAAAGACTTATAACTTATTTGTTACTTCTATCAAATCAATAAAAAAATAACGTAATCAAACAATCCGTTGCGGTTCTAAGATCTATCATCAACTGGGAATAAAAAATAAAAAAGACGCATAAAGAACCTTTATTGCGATGTTTACAAAAAACGATTATGTTCAGTCTCAAAAGAAAGTTTAGTAGACTATGCAAGACTCAGGGACGAAGCAGTAAGTACCTATAACGTATAAAAAAATAACAGACAGGTCAACTTGCGCAGGTACCACCACAGTTTTATACTCATGTTTGAACAAATGAATATTTGATGTTTAGTAAATACGTAGCGTTAGTAAAAATGGGTGAAACTAACCGGGTTTCAGTGAAGGCAGGCTTATCACTAGCATTATACGTCAAGAATAAACACAGGTTAGAGTGACTGAAGTGAGCATTGGAGTTAAACTATGTTGTTTAAAAGAACTGTGTTGAATATTTGTAAGTGTTCCTTTTTTGTTTTATATCAGGCTTTAGGTAATTGATTAAAATTTATGTTAGGTTGACTTGGTTTTATACCTCCGTGATTATTAATGGATTGTGAATACATAGAAAGTCAAAGATTTTTTTATTAGTAAGTGTTTACAATGAGTTTGTGTAACCGGTAAGTCGTAATACCTACAGTTAATTTTATTTTTATTTTTTAGCTGTACCCTGTAGTTAAGACAACTATCTCTTTCGCATCTTATAAATAGGCAAGGTAAAACTCCTAAAGTTTGGTAAATAAAATCTTAGATTTTTTTTTGTATAGTACTTACCTATGTCTTACTGAAGGAGTAAATTTTCCATTAAGTAAGAACTTCAATTTCCCAATACATAAACCAGGGTTATAATAAATATCTAATTATATTACAGGTAAAAGAACAAAACGGCGCACTGTATCCTATATAATTGCAATACTGTCAGTGTTGCTCATTTTGCGTTGCATCATTAACATACTGCCTCCCGCATCAGTCAATAATGAAGAATATTTACACCATTTCAGAAGGAATAGAAGCTTGGAGCATTACTTAAATAATATGTAAGTATATAGTTACTTCGTTTTGAAAGGTTTTATTTATTTTAATTTAAGTAACCGAAAAGTTTAAGTTTACTTAAGAATAGTCCTCCGAGCCAGTAATTATGGATAGACTCTAATATTCTGAACTCATATCCTACTACTATTATTAATGTGAAAGTTTGTGAGTATGTGAGGATGTATGGATGTTTGTTACTCTTTCACGTAAAAACTATTGGACGGATTTGGATAAAACTTTGCAGTAATATAATTTATACACCAGAATAACACATAGGGTACTTTTTACCGCGGGAAAACTTCTCATTCCCACGGGAAACCAACTTGCATGCGAACGGAGTCGCGGGCGGCCACTAGTAACAGATAAATTGAACACAGATCCACTTATATCTAACACCTTCTTATAAGCAGTTTATCAAATAAAACTTCTACATTACTATAGTCGAACTAGTCGTCTTTCGCGACTAAAGACGATTTTATTACATTAAGACTCCACCATAATTTTATATTCCAGAGAAGAAAAGACCAACCCGTTTAAACCTTGTGGGAACCAGGGCTCCGTGCCAGTGGTGGTCCTCGTCAGCAGTGCCTCATCAAATGAGAGGCAAAGGGACATCATCAGGAGTACTTGGGGCAGGTATCAGCCCACTTTCTTCGTGCTAGGCATGAACGAGAGCAATCCAAGCATACATTTTATGGTGAGTGTACTGCTGGCTTGTGCTTGTTATTTTCATGTCTTGGTTAAGCTATTTGTACCCACTTGACTTTTTGTCAAAAAAATGCTGTTAGTTTTTTCCACCGGCTTTTCTCTCAAATACGATAAATAATAAATAAATATGCAGATTAACACACCAATTGTGTGGCCTCGCAACGGACTAGGGGAGAACCTAGTTACACACGACCCGAACCGATTCCAAAATTGGCCCAACCCGGGGATCAAACCTGGAACCATTCGATTAGCAGTTCGGTATTTATACCGCTGCACCACAGAGGTCATCAAAAAATGACATACCAATTAGCACTTTATAGATTTATAACTGAATGCTCAGTCAATATATTTATATATTTCAATATATTTCAGACCAAAACCATGTTCGAGTTCAAGATGTTCGATGATCTGATTATATATTCTTTCCCGGACCACTACCAGAACTTGACCCTAAAGACTGCCCTGATGATGCAGTGGACCTTGCAGCGGGTAAAATAGACTTGTAAAATTTACTTTAAATTATATAAAACTAGTGGCTACCTGCGACTTCATCTGCGAAAAAAATATTTTCCCGTGGGAAAGACTAATATCTGCAGTATCCTATGTCCGTCTCCTGGTCCTAAGCTACCTCTCCACCAATTTTCAGCCAAATCGGTTCATCTGTTCTTGAGTTATAAATAGTGTAACTAACACCACTTTCTTGTATATGTTACCGGCAATGTCTATAATCCGGTATTCTATACAATACCTAGGTAATGTATAGAATACCTAAAACGTGCCGGTAATGTATGAAATATAATTTATTTTATACTTTGCCTAGGTATTCTATACAATACCGAATGCGCGTCCGGTAATGTATGTAATGCAGGTAAGATTATAATGAAAAACGTCAGTGAGGAACTTTATTATGGTCTATATGGCACTTTTATAAGTCATTTTTCTTTTTTTTCAACCACCGATTTATGTTCATAACAATCACTGTTATAAATTTTTCTCGTACTTTTTTTCTTCATTTATTTTTGTCCTACCAACGGAATTCAAAATAGTCAGTTGCCATAACTTTTTAAATCATAGTATCATTACTAAGGAATTTTTCGACTTCATAACTTTTTTCTTGGAAGGAGTTGGTAATTTTTAGTAAAAAATATCAGGGTTGTGGTGCTTCGCCGACCGCTGCCGCGGCACAATCGCTTCGCTCGCTCGGCTTGCACATGGTATGGTCACCATTCAACCTCACAATCCTCCTCGCTTCGCTCGTCGTAATACCTATTATTTTAATTGTGACTCTTCAAACTACGGGGACAGGACAAGGATTTGTCAAATCGTCAAAATTTTTTACACTTTCATTGGTGCATTGTTTTAATTCGGTTAATTTTAATTATACAACCTGTTTCATAATTATTATGAGCATACTATAGGTTATCATTGATAAATATAGACCAAGGTCTATTTATTTTACACATTGCCGGTGGTACAGCAGGTAATCTATACAATGCCCAGGATTTGTATACATTACCTAGGTAAAGTATTGAATTGAGAATAATATTCTTTTTATTTTATACTTTGCCTGGACGCCCAAGGTATTCTATACATTGCCTAGGTATTGTATAGAATACCTGAATGGAGAATGTTAACAAATTTTGATTATTATCTCTTCGTATTCTCTGTCAAAAATAAAAAATACTGGTGAAAGAATTATTTCGATGCGTCAATTAGTTTCCGATTTATAAGTAAAATAAGTTGCTACCGCACGACGCGAGCTGCCGGTGGCGGTGTGACGTCACACCACAACTCGCTCGGTCTGGCTCACTCACTCAGTACGCTCGCGGTCGCGCGCACTTGTCGTCTAAATTAAACCTAAATACTTTTAAAAATGACTAATCCAACTACTAGGAAATCATGTGTTGTGCCTAAATGTAAAAATACAACCATCAATTCGCCGGAAAAGTTGTTTTTTACAGTTCCAAAGGATACATACATACATCACCAAATCTTATAACTTGAACATAACCAATACCATTAAACAATTTGTTAGTAAAAATACAAATAAATAAAAGAGGTTTAGTTCATATCATCTACATTTGCAATAAAAAATAAATTAAATTACTTAAATAAAATAGTAAAGGTAAAGTGCATCTGTAACGTTCAACTACCTACATCTAGATCGTATAGGTATCCTACTTCCTAGTAATATAATAAACGCAGAAGATTGTGTTTGTTATCTTTCACACAAAAAGTACTGAACTGATCTGGACGAAGACTGAAATAATCCATAGGCTTCTTTTAATCCTGGGAAAATGTAAAGTTCCCGAGGGAAACGCGGGCGAAGCTGCTAACTAAAGCCAGTTAGTACTAAATCAATGCATGTATTTATTTAAATTTACTTAGAAGAGCGGTATCTTTGTATACATACTAGTGGCCGCCCGCGACTCCGTTCGCGTAGAAGTCGGTTTCCGTGGGAATGAGAAGTTTTCCCGCGGTAAAAAGTACCCTATGTGTCATTCTGATGTGTAACCTACTGCAAAGTTTCATCCAAATCCGTCCAGCCCCCCAAGTCGAGTGGCAAGTGATATTTGCGATAGCAAGTGAATAGAATAAATTTTTGACAAGCTTGCAATTTGACAGTTTCATACATATTTTTTCTATTCACTCGCTATCGCAAATATCACTTGCCACTTGTCTTGGGGGGCAGTAGTTTTTACGTGTAAGAGTAACAAACATTCATACATCCATACTCACAAACTTTCACATTTATAATATTAGAAGGACGTACCTACCTATAGCTACAAAACTATGATACATGATTTGTTGTCTTTAACGTAAAAAAAATAATGATAGGTAGGTAGGTACCTACATACTTCTACTATTGGACTTGCATTCTTCCATTAGTATTTTTATTATATTGGTTATTTTGTTTTGATAAATTTAGAAGTTAGAACATATCAAACATTTCGGCGGTAACAAAATCACTATTTCTTGATAAATAATGCGCAGCCATTAATTCATCTATTTTAGATAGATTACACGATTACCTTTTTTCGAAACCTATACCCAATTTATTAATAGAATAATATTTACTATGAACGTATAATAACGAATAATATTTATATTTACTAATACGCGACCGAAAACACAAAAAAATTATACATTAAATGTTAAATAAATAAAAAAGTAAAATAAAATACTGCGCCAGCTATATGCGCCACCGCTGGCGCGTTGTGGTAAGACGTCACAAGCGGTCACGTGACTGTTAGCGGGACTCGATATTTTTCGAAACTTTGAATGCCTATAAAATCAAAACTACTGGGTATTTTTGATTACAACAACTAGTGTATTTGTATGCATACAGGCTTTACTGAGACAACATTTCAAGCGATTTGGCATACCTAGTAACATTCTCCATTATACAGATTGCCGGTAACATATATATATAGATTATGTTTAACTTATGCATGATTCCTCCTGAAATTAGAGCGGTGAAAATATACTTAGGTACACATCTTAAATATATATATGGTTTTATTTAAATACCGTAGTAATGTGTATCTTGGTTAATTAAGGTTTTAATAAAAAAATAAGATTTGAGAGTAATTTCATAAAAAAATAATACTATTTTAACTATTCTGCTGATCGTAGATATATTATATATAAGTAATTACATATTTTGTTTCAGTGTCCTCAAGCCAAATTTATGTTGAAGATCGATGATGACGTTTTACTAATACCATGGCGACTTACTGATATAATAGCGGCCAGTGAAAACCAATCCCTCGTGGGTAGGTGAGAGAAGTTAATATTGCTTATTGAACAGATATTGAAAATAAGGTAGTAGTTGTAGAGTGAAGATAAAGTAAGGTGGATGTAGTGAACGTGGTTTTCGCTTACTGAGGTCCTTACAATAAACTCTATACAGAAAAGGAATTAGAAATAGGCTTAGCTAAAATTACTAAAAGAGCGGGTCTAGTTGCCTTGAAACATAGTCAGTTATCAAGCTTACTTACATATTTAAGACTGACTCTTGAGGCTAGTAAAAAAAACGTAGCTCTGATACAATTAAATATTAACCTAACCTAACTATTAGAGTTGTGAAAAGAAATCCTGACATAAGCTTATAAAATCATCTCTATCCCTAAGGAGATAAGATAAAAAATGCGCCAGCTCACCGCGACCCGTACAACAAGTATTATCTCCCACGCTGGTTGCATTACGAAGACTATATACCGGAATACCTGAATGGAAATGCTTATCTCATAAATAGTACGTATCTTCAGTTAAATCTTATTCTAGCTTCCCAAATGTTCCCTTTGCAATTGTGCATAGCTATACCCACAATAAAATGTTATCTAAAATAGTCAATATCGTAATATCTGAGGCTAACGAGATTATTCTAAAGCACTTTCACACTACACTACAATATACACTATTTTCTTACGTTTTGTCGACTCTAGAAACTTAATAACTAAACTTAACTGAACGGTATCAGTAAATTTACGCTTAGCCTTTTCTAAAAATTGGAAACAAATACTCTGTTTAATGGTAGACTTTAACTCCAATGCACCCTATTTTCCACAACACCCACACACTAATCTAAACTTTCTTCATTTCCAGTGCGTCATCTTAAACAGATATTCGAGGCTGCCAAAAAAGTTCCCTTAATCAACCTAGAAGACGTCTACTTCACCAGCCTCGTGGCCAGCAGGACTCTTGGTCTCAACTTGACTCACGACAAGAGGTTCAGTCCAATAAGACCCATGTATCCTGTTCAATGTGTGTACTGGAACCTAGCCACGATTCACGGTGTTCGATTGGAAGTCATGCCGCGCGTTTGGGACATGCTTGAGAACTACAACGAAGATGTTCAGAAGAATGTATCGTTTGCGTTCGTTCAGAAAATTTGTCCGCTTCTTACTTAATATGATGGTGACGTTTGGCATATGAGTTTTATTTTAAATCCTGATGAGTAGAGTTGTGATGGAGGAGGTCGAAGATGAAATTTCTTTAAAGTTATTAAACAAGAGCTTTTAGCAAAGAAGGTAACATGACACAGAGAAAAAAAAATACTGCTTACTAAAGTGACTTATTTAAACACATGAAAATATAGGCCTGTTGCGTTTTAACTACTCTTTTCTACTACGTAGACTCTACAACTCCATGGCGCACTAGAAAATATTTCAAAAGAAAATATTAAGAATAATTCTGATAGCTTGATTTACTACGCTTAGAAAAGCAAAAAAGGACCCTAATTAAGAACTATTTCTTAAGTTTTTCCAAATTAGATTAATTAGATTAACCTTTTATAAAACTAAAATAAAGAAGAAGTAGTTCAATCAGAGTGATAGTTGTTGATGTATATTATGATCTCCTTCTTTCGTGTGATAAATATGCGCATGCATATATCAGAGTTTTTGGGGACCGTCTTTTTAGTCTCTGACGTGGTTCCTGTAGGTTAGTGGCCAACCTACTCATCTAAATTTGTTCACGCTTTAATGGAAGGCTTTAATTTTCAAATTACAATAAAGTAACTAAGTTATTTAAAAATAGGTACTAAATAGAGAAGAAACTACTATCCATCCTTGTATCATGACTCCGTGCTAGTTGCATTATCCTTAAGGCACGTGTTCGTCTATCAATGAAAGGGCTTAGCAGCATCAAAATTAGCACCTTGTCATAAAGATTGCTTAAACAAGTCTTCCTAATATCTCCCTATAAATCATTTAAAGATAATAATCAAACTCCAGACTATTAAACCTACAATCTATCATCAGGTCCTAAAGTAAGCTCAGTAAGTGCTTAGATTATAGGCACCACACAATTTAATAGGGGGTGTCCTATTACACCCAGACACGAGCCACTACCAAAAATGCATTTTTACTAAGTTGTCCCTACCAGGGTAGTTGAACCCGGTATCATATATTTAAAAACCGCTGCTCTACAGACGTCTTCAGATGAAAATCACCTTCTTGACCACCATTTTGAATGCGTCACTAAAAAACTCATTACATAAGTTATGTAATGTCTTACATGACATCCTTCTCTACACAATAGCTAGCTTCATTCTACGTCAAAGAGTTGTGCGCAGGTGCCTTGATAAAGGATATGAGTTTTTTAGCTTATTTCTGAAAGTACATTGTGTATTGATATTTGCAAAGGTACGGACTTGGGTGGGTGTTTGAATGGTTGGTTTGATGACACGAATATGTACGTTGCAGATATTGTACTGCTCTACCTCTAACTTATTCTATTTTATTTTTATTTTACCGCTTTTAATGACTGTTTTAATTGTATTAATTATAATGATTATATCAAATAACCGCTTTGTCACAGTGGTTTTTCTAAGTTCCTAGTTAGGGTAGTTATTTACATTGAATCCTTTCTAATCAAGAAAAATATAATCCCTATTTAAAAAAAATATTATTGTGTTTGTAAAAATTCTGAAATCGGAAAATAATATATAATAACAACAAACGCGTATAAATCCGTTAAAACGAGTTTAATCCCAATATCCACTTCTGCAAAATGCAATCCACCTAACTCCGCCCCTTTCGTTTTTAACAAAAGATTCGAGGCTTCAAATTGACCGTGCAGCCATATAAATGTTGCCATTGACTTTTTATCCTCACCAAGAGTCAATCTCTCGCCATGGATCTGAGTCGTGGTCTCCTGTTGGCGTTGCTGCTTGTGGCCTTCATCGCCGTTTTCGTGGATGCAGGTTAGTACAATAGTCTTAAGAATTTGTTAAAGAGCGACTGCAGTAAACGTGTCTTTTTCTACGGAGTTCTACATATTTATTTCATTGGAAAATTTGTGAGTGACTTTTTTGTATGTGCTCGTATCAGGTTTTGGTTGAATTGTAGGGAAATCATCATTTTTAATAGATAAGACTATAATGCTTTTTAAAAAAGAAAGCAAAGTCGGTGTTATACCAAGCAGTTACTGTGAAGTAATTATTAATTATTGTCCTAGAAAAAGGTACGTTTACTTCTTAAAATAATTGGCTTGTGCCAAAGTAACTTTAATATTTCTTTGTAAAATATGGTTAACAGTTCCCACCTTAAACTAGTAAAATAAGCAGTGATATTTTGAAAAGTGATTAAAATAATAAACTACTCAAAACAAAGCTTATAAAATTAATGAGAATATTAAACTTATGAAGAAAAATATGAAGTGTTATATAGAATTCTATTCAAATGAAAACTTTTGGAAAAGTCATATTGATTGTGGTAAATATAGCCTTCTTCCGTTTTGAGTAGTTTGTTTGTGTAATTGCAAAGGATTTAGTTTCCTGGAAAAAATGAATTTTGTTCCTGGAAAAAATACTTATTTTGTAGTCTTTTCGTTAATGTTAATAGTTTTGTATTGAATATTATAGACTTTGTTAAAGATCCTTAACAGTAAATTAGGTGAAATTTGACTACAATTTTAATAAATACAACAAATCATGTCTAGAAAATAAATATAAACGAGGCATGAAATGTATGCCCGGTCGCACGGTGATAAGGTTCGGAAAAGAGGATCATTGGAATGATATTGACTATGACGACGATGAATACAACTTTTCAATAAAAGATCATCAATTAAGAAGTACCAAAGATGATACAGCCAAATATAACGCAATACACAGAAACAAGATATCAAATGGTGACCAATATAATCAAGGTTCAATAAATCCTTCATTTTATGAAAGGAAGTTTAAATCTTATAAATTTGGAAAAAACTTAAAGAAAACCACAGTGAAAAAGAAATGCCACCATAAAAAAAGAACCAAGTACCAAAAGAAGAAGATAAAAACTAAAAAGGGCAAAAAAGGGGACATCCAATATCTAAACGAAAATGAAAATGCTATCCAGAATGAAGATGAAGAAAAAGAGTCTGATCTTCTCGAATATGAAAATAGTGTTGTTTTTGATGATGAGGATGAATATCCAATTGAAAATGAAAATTTATATCCAAACCCATATTCAGTCGAAAATCAACACGAACCCGTCATACCTATGGGTTATAATAGATATCCTTCTTACCCTGCAGGCCATAACAACATGTACATAGTCAATAATCAAAACTTAAATTTAAATGTTAAAGTAAACACGAAAGGTCTTCCAAGAGAAAATACAGAGAAAAGTAAAAATAAAAACGTGGATAAAAATAATAAGCCAAACAAACATGACGACAAAAACCGAAGCGGAAAGAAAAATAGTAATCAAAATAACAAAAACAAAAATAATAAAGGACCAAAACATACAAACAAACAAAACACATACAAACAAAATACATACAATAAAAATAAATATAAAAACAATTATTACTCTTCTCTAAAGAACTTTAAAAATAGAGGACGATATCCATCACACAAAAAGAAACGTTTTTTTTTTGCGAAATAATTTTAGAAAGGGTAGACAAGAGACTAATTGTTATTTTTGCGTTTGTTCAACTAACGGAGAGTATGAATACTGCTCAAAAAGACTAGTGAAGAATATCAATGAATGTATAGAGTCTAAACTGATGCCGACAATCAAACAAACACACACGTTTCCCGCTGAAGTGGACGAACGAATTTTGAACCCAACTATTTCAAAACACACTATAGGTAAGTTCAGTAATAGTGGGTCGGTGCGGCGAAAATTGTTGGAATAACAAAAAAAAATGTTATTTTTAATTATGTTATATTTGCAATAAAATAATATTGCGACTATAAATTGAGATATACGCTATCCTATCTTTCAGGTTGGAACAAACTGCAAACGATGTGCAAATTTGATTAAAATCGGTTAGGTAGTTTTGTGTGTAGGAAATCAACGTGACACGAAATTTTTAAATATTAAGACTAAGATAAGATAACGGCAATTGTAAGCTCGTCCTTTATTCAAATGGGGCATAATCTTAAGTTGTAGATTATTTAACATTATGTAGTACCGTTTTGAAATGTATTATTCATGAACAGATCTTATTTGGCACGACGATGAAATACCATACCATCCTAACGCAAAATGTCGTCGAGGGAGGTCGTACTATTCGAATAGCATCCACGCTAATGATACGGATATAGACGCTGGTAGTGAGGTCGACTCCTTGCTGGGCTACTCCAACTTGGACGTATGTTTTTACTGTGTCTGCGGCGTCGACGGAACCACTGTTGGGTGCATTCATCGCGACCCATGGTATTGTGACTATTACCGATACTTGTCTACAAAAGACGCCGCCAGGGACATGTACACAAACCTTTTCGAACAAGATGTTCCCTCCTACTTCAGGAGTTTGTCTTATAGGGTTAGAAGGAATATGGATCGAGGGACGATCGATCTCTTGGAGGCTGGTATGTTTACCGAGTACTTGGTTAGACTGGTTTTCCTGCACCGCTCATTTCTAGTAGGCTGTTTAGTTAAGAAAAGTTGAGGCACGGCGTGTCGCCTTTTGCAACCAATCATTCCCATATTGCAAACGATGGGATAGAAGTACGTGTTAAATCAGCGTAAATTTTTGAAGTTGTAAGTAAAAGATTGGTTTTTGCAGGAGGCGATACGTTGTGCTGCAATCATCCTAATGGACATCGGAGGGCTATCCATAGTAAAGTGAGGACCAAACTGCACACCATGAAGAAACAGAAGCTTCAGAAAGAAAATCTGATGAAGAATTACGAAGGCTCTCAAAGAGACTACGAGGACTTTGTCGTTAACAACGACTAAATGACTTCATTGAGAAATTTATGAAGCATTTTGAAGACAGAGATAACGCCTTTATTTTTAACGTGATCAAGTGCAGTGTCTTTTGTATTTTTGTATTCAAATTTTCTAATGTTATTGAGTGTTGTTTTTTACTTTTATAGTGTATAATTTTGAAGTGATGTTGTGTCTGAAATTAAAATTGTGTTTTGGTTACGCATGTGATTTATTATTGTGTCTATATGTGTGAACTTCTTCAATTCTATAACTAGTATAATTTTATTGCACAATTTCGCACAATTTCTTGGTTGAACAATATTGCACCAATTTGAGCTGCACTGACCCTAATTTATCTTAAATATGAATATCAAACGATACTTTTAGAACCTATCTACTGCACATGTTGAGTATCTTCTAAATGAAAACTTTTATTTTTATTGTTTTTGAGTAAATGCATTTTAATTTATCAGGCCTGATTATATGCATTGATATTTTGGAAATGCTGTATGTGTCTATTTAAACAGACAGAGATTCAAGTTTTTTTTATTCAATTAACATTTCTTAATTTTTTCATTCAATTTTCAACAAGTAATAAGTTTTACCGTGAAAAAAGGTTTATTTATTGTTTTTTTATATACATAGTTTGTAGAATAAAAAATATTTTAATGCTAAATGGTAATCACAAAAGTAGAATTTCTATGACAATTTTTATATGTCCTATTTTTATTATTTACTAATTAAACATTATTCTGATTATCTTACTCAAATCATTTCTTAATTTTCAATGCAAATAATCAGCCAGTAGCATAAAAAAAACAATTTCTATTTCAAAGTTACATTAGGCTGGTTAGATAATAATTATTTAATTTTCAGTTGGTAAAGGTTTGGAAGATATTAAATGTATACCGTTCGCGTCGGAATATACTGATTGTACCCGAGGTAAGTTATTATTGAATAATACTTATTATTCTCAAGATGAGGAGTCTATTTGAATGTGCTTATCTCAGAAACGACTGGTAAAAAAATAATTGTTCAATAGTTTATTTATCTAAATCCGTTTACTAGTTTTTGCGAGATTACCAATATTTGTTTTTTAACAGAAACACGCGAAAACTCACTAAATTTCTAATATTTATTACGATATAGCACAAATAATTATAGATCCACAGATAAGTAAATAGACCAGCACTTTAAATGAAACAAAGTAGTAGTAAGGTCCCTTCTCTATTCAAACTAAGACAACTACTTCATATTTAAAATTGCTTATTATTTTAGAAAACCTATGTTCAGGCTGCACCAAATGTGGTTGTCTGTCAAGTGGTGTGTGGTCATGTCAGGAGGTGCATGTGTGTAATGACCTGGAGGCCCCGGAACAGGAGACCCTGACCAACTCCGATTTGGATAACGCCCTGTCTTTGTTGCAGAACGGTGAGTAACTTTTCAGACAGCTTTTCTTCTGTCAAAAGTATTAAACTGGAGTAAAATACCAGTTTAATAGCGTTGGTCGAATTGAACGTTGCAATCAAACGATTTATGAAAAAGATGAAATCATTCTATCGCACTGGACTCTATCTTCTTCAATTGCCTCTAAATGATAGTCAAAGAACAATAATGTAAACCTACTACCAATAATGTGTACCAAATAGATTACTCGCTTTATCTAAAAGGGCTCCATAAAAATTTTGTTAATTCTAAAGGGTTCTGTCTCAAAAAGAGAATAAAAAGGGTGTTACATTATCTACAACCATGCATGCTAAAAACAATAATCATTGCTTATCGATCAATACGTATGAATCCAACCGACAATTTACTGTTTACAATTAGGTTAAAAGAAAGACTTTTCTGATTAGCTAAATAGTTTTTGGCGAAAACCCCTACCGCTTCTGTTGTTAGGTCCTTAGAAATCAATGCTTGTCTAAATACTGTTATTATAAATTTTTCAGTATTTGAGAAGAATAATGAACAACCAAGAAGCCCATATGGTAAGTGTATGCTTTAACAGAACTCTTTTCAAACATTTCAAAATTCAATTTTTGTTTTTACTATTAACTCTAACTGTCTTTTATTCATATATTCTAATAATTTTTCAGGGTATATAGTTGCAATACAAAAACACTGAAAGCACAACTTTTTTATTTTAATAAAATGCACAAATCACATTTATTTTTTATTTTTACTAAAGGTATGTTTTTGCTTATAAATATAAAAAACCAAAAAGTATTTATTAATGATCCTTTTTAGGTGGAGTAGATAATGAATATCACTCATTCAGGAGAGGTAAAAGAGCTACAAGTTTGGATAATAATACTGTGAGGTTCTATGGCGCAGTCGATGAATTAAATGAAGGTAATATGGATGCCTTTTTTAAATAACCTTTTTCAGATATGTGTATAATTTTGCTATAATAATGTTTTTTTTTACAGACACCTTAAAAAATAGCAACTTATCTGGAACTGTAGAAGCAAAAAAGTTTGATTTAAAACACCCCTCAAAATCTACATACCAAAAAGGACCAACTAAAAATTCGGTACAAGACGCTTTAAAAATACAGTATAATTCCCCTCAACAAGATCATATAAATGAAAACAAAATTGATGATAACATTTTTAAAATGGAACCTATGCCTATTAAGACTCAGCAAGTAGGCAACAAAAATTTACAGGAGTCTAAGAAAGACAAAGAACTTACAAAACTTGTTGTAAATGAACTTCATCGAGGTACCGAAGTAATTGGTGATAAAAATACACCATCAATTTCAAACATTACATTCACAGCAGATAATGATACTGTCACTGCAATGGCGTTCATTGCAGGCAATCTACTAAATAGACTTTGGAACATGGAAAAGGAAGCGGATGAGGACTCACTCGAAACTGAAATATTAAAGCAAGAAAAACTCGCAGATTTGATGGAGCTGTTTAAACAACCAATGTCATTACGACAAGAGTCAGTGTTAAAATCTGCTTTGGAGAAACTTTCAGATGTTATGTCCACACGAAATCCACAAAATATATCGATTTGTGAAGAAATAAATCAAGTAAAAAATATGTTGACACCATCTAAAAATATCACTAACGCTATTCAGAAACCTAATAATACGAATAAATCACAATTCAAAGTTGTAGATAAAATGAAAACTATTTTAGATCAGTTAGAAAAATTTGAAAACCTTAGAAAGACTTTGGACAATTTAAAGGAAGTTAAACAAATGCATCACCAATTTGAGAAGAAAGAAAATTCTGTCGAAACCGGTAGTGAAATAGAAGGAAATGACGCATCCCTGAATAAATTTGGAGATATCTTTTCAAAAGTGACAAAGCTACTTTTACCAGGTAGGAGCGCAAAAAGAATGAAACATAAAATAAGTACTCAGAACTTTTTAAAAAATAATCCAAAAGTATCAGAGAAAGTGAAATCGCTGTTTGGTATTGATATTAGTAACCAAAATCTGACTGCTAAGGACCACTTTGTAATGGATTATTTAGATAAAATGGAAAGGAATCCAGGTTGTTTATTGGGGAAAAAAAATATCCAGCCTTCGCCAATACAAAAGGTTGAAAGCGATATTTTGCTCAATCTATCTGAATTTTTCAAGATGAAATCATTTACCGATTTATTAAAATTAATGGATGACACTAAAAAAAATCAAAATAAAGAATCTGCAGCACCGGAAATGGGAGAAGCAAAAAATGACCTCAGAAAAACGAATATAGCGACAACTGAGAAACCGGAAACAACAACATCGATTATTAAGGCTGATCATCCAAATAAATCTAAAAATGACTCTGATTTTGAAAATGTCAAACTGAAACTGAAAGAACATTTAAAAGCTTTACTAGAAGACCTTAAAGAGATACAAAATAAGAGCATGGCAAAAAATGATTTACATATAGCCGCTGCACTACCTTGTTTGTATAATTTTTTGAACTCTGATGCTACCAACTTTGTTAAAAGGACCCATAAAAGCATTCCTTCAGATGAAATTGATGATAATGACTACCCCAGTCGGAGACGGAATTACAATGATCTACAAATGAGTGATTTAGTTAATGATATTAAAACTAAAATAAAAGAATCACCAGCAAATGCGCCGAGTAGAAGAAATTTAGAAATTGATATTCTAAGCAAATATGAACTGGTTTGGAATCGAGTATTGAAAAACATACACAAAATAAATTTTAGACGTAAGAATAATGAAGCACCACAGGAAGATCTTTCAAAAATAATAGATAGAGCAGACTCACTCACTTCCAATGTTTTTAAAAATATTGCAATTCTTACAAATGTGCATCCGGCAGACCATTTGATGTTGTTAAAGGCACTCCAGGTAGATGTCAAGAAATATATAACTGTTTTTGAAAAAATACTGCAAAGTAAAAACCCTGATCCAAAACCTTTTAAAAATGGAGATATTAATGAGTTCGTACAAAACGCAGACATAAACATAAAACTGAACGGAAAAGTCTTAAGTGCTCTCAATAAGTTAAGAAGAAATAGAACGTTAGCACAATATGCTAATCTTAACTTACCGTCTTCTACAAAGCCTTCAATTCTAAAGAGTTCTAAGTTATCGGAATCATTTTCCAACATAAATAAAGAAACGTTGAAAATCACTCGCGACCAAATTGCTACCCAACTAATCAGGAATCGGTTAAGAGTGTATTGCAAACTAAAAGAATCCAGTGGCCTCGGCAATTTAGCCTTTGATACGAACTATAAATTGGCAAGAAGAGTGCTTCTGAATATTGATAACGGCAATTTGAATGAAGCTAAAGACCTATTTAAAACTCTTTTGAGTAGAAAAGAACAGAATACTGGAGTAGATCTTGTCGACAAAAGACTTGCAGGTGAGTTGATTCATTTTTGAAACAATTTTTATATCGTGGGAGACAAGTTGTATGAATTTTTAACATATTGTACTAATCGCCCATTGTTGTTGTTTTTTAGGAATCCAGAATAATCCATTAAACTATGGCCAGGATCCTTTCGCTTCATTTAATAAAGAACGAGTGCCACAATTTGATGAACGATCAATAATAGAGAATCAACCACTTAGTTACCAAAACGCACTAATTAAACAGTTACTCAATATAAAAAATATGTAATGCAAAATGCTTTTTGTACATTTTTTATTTTTATGAAATAAATAGAAATCGCAGGTATTGTTGTGTTTTTCTTGTAGCCGTCGAAGTTAATTTTCCTAATAGGCTTTTATACTGAGGTTTCTGCGTAAATAAATCAATTCATGTAGTTTATAAATCATAAAACCTTGGTAAATGGAATGTATAAGGAATTATAATTTTTCTTTTCTTTTTTTCCTTGTAGTTAATATCATTGTATCCTTTTTAAGCCAGTGCTGTAATAGGGTTCCACTCTAAGACTTTTATATAGGTTTAGGTTTAGAGAATTTATTCCCAGAAAATAACCTATGACAATTTATGAATCTGTGGGTTATCAAGCAAAATAAAATCAAATTTTATTAAAAAGTGTTCTTATAAAACAATGCATGTCGAATAAAGTTTAGAAAAGACTGTAAGCACGTTAAGACTGCTGTAAAGTAAAAGTCCGTCCACTACAGCATATCATATTGTACAGTCGAACTATGTAATTCTAGAAATGTCTCTTTCAATAAAATATCATTAGCCGGATCCTATGCCCACTGAAACAGATGAAGTCGTTCTAGTCGACGTTCGAGCGTGTCACGAGACGGTGTTGGTCTGTGACGTGTGTATACCATGTCAATACAAATAGCCGGATCCCCACCGGACGATCCAAAGCTCTCCGATCGCGCGCGGCACGTCACACGCCACAGACCAACACCGTCTTGTGACACGCTCGAACGTCGACTAGAACGACTTCGTCTGTTTCAGTGGGCATAGTAGAGTAATGTGCCTAATACGTTCTTAATATGGTCATGGTATAATACGATCACCTATTGTGATTTGCATGTAGATAGCTCGTTTCCAGATAGGTAAAAAAAACATAGTGCACATATTATTTCGAATAGACTCGCTATGCCATTTTAACATTTTTACACGTAATTTTGTTTCGCCAGTACACTAGTCTAAGCACTGTAAACGTGTATGTTTCATACGGAAATCAATATCTTGCATACGGATTTAATCCTAAAATAATTGCAACTCGTTTTAAGCAAAGAATAATTGAGCGTGTAGCGGTACAGCAATATAAAATATTGTGATTGAATTTTATCCTCGCCAAAGGAGTTATAGTTACCTACCATGGAACTAAGGTGTAACACGTTATTGGCAGTTCAAATCCTTGCTTTTAGTGATATGTTCGTAAAAGGAGGTAAGTAAAATGTATTGGACGTTTGCTTTAGAATTTTCCGTTATAACAGTTCCTTATCAAATAATTAAATTATTAAATTGGTATCGCTTATGACTTTTTGGTGTTTTTGATTAATTAACTTATGTCGTAAAGTACTAAAAATTTCAATGGCATGTCGAATATTTACGTTCGTCATTAATAAAAGGATGGTATCTTCCTACTTGTTTATGTTTTTGTAAGACGACAGTGTGTTTGCATTATTAAGCGCTAGAACGTACCAATGACCAAAATAAAAACGAAGCACTGTTTCATGTATGAATTGTTTTATTATACATATATTTTTTATTAGCATTCCTTTTTATTCTGCCAGATAACCTACAGAATCATCAAATATCAAAGGCGATAAAAGTCATAGAGTGGAACTCTAAGACAGCACCGGGTCAAAATGAAAATTATGGTCTAAATACTAAACTAACAAATCTTAGGGAATACAGCGATGAAAGCAATAAAAACTCTAATGATAAATCCAAGTTTCCGTTTATAGTTTTTGTATACCACAAATCAAAGGACACGCTAAGTCACAAATACTTGAGAAAAATAGAAGAGATAACACACGATCAACTAAAACGTAGTACAATGAAATCTAAATGCAAGCTAAGCATGGAAACACAAAATATGGTCACTAAAAGTCATAGAACCACAGACGAAAAGGCCTGTCTTGATTTTTTTTCTTCTTGATTTAATAAAAGAAGATCAAGATGTTTTAAATACAATATTTCCCTCACAAAAAATAAAAGCAACAAGAGAAGGCATTTGCAAAAAAGCAGATGAACATTATGGACACGAGAAAAGAACTGATTTTAAAACAACACTTGATATCACTAAAAAGAGAATAATGTTGACAATAGAAAATCCAGAGAAAGTATTAAATTTTTTCAAACATCGTTTGGCTATTTCACATATGAAAAAGTACTAAGAAGCATTATAGAAGTTGAAATTCAGGATGCACCTTATGAGAGAATATATAAAAAGACAATTACGAGTTTATGTAAATCTTATAAATAAAAGTCTATGATCCCTTCCCTCATTTTTTTTGAATCCTACATACAATAAAGTAATTTCATTTCATTTCATGAAACAGGTTTTGATACCCTTAATAGCCTTGAATTTAGGTCATAATTTATTTATAACTGACACGATAGTTGAGTATCGTCCACACTTCTGGTACCTTAGGTATGATACTAACACGGACACAAGAGTAAGGTGGTTGATTATGAGGGATTGACTTCAACTACATAGGTCCTCGTGTCTTGCACAAAACAGTCAACAGTGAATTCAGCGGATCAATCCTTAAATAAAACTTCCAGGTGACCAAACAATCTGGGAGTACTTATGTTACTTTCAACCTGCCAAGTGGTGACGTGAGGGTGGCACGTCAGTAGTTTTTTATAACAATTTTATAAAAACATTGCAAAACGTTACCAATGTCGGCATATAGTTTCGCATTAAAAGTTACAAAATTGAGACCATTTATCTCTACTTAAAGCAGAATATTGTCTATTTTTACTCGAAGCTTTTGTTTGCAAATATTGCGTTAAGGACATTACGTTGAACTTGTTTTTGTTAGGTTTTTACAAGTGTTTATACCAAAATATTATTACAGAATATCATTTGTCCTCACTACGTTATTCCGCCACAGACCAACACCGTCGCGCGCCATGCTCGAGAACGCCACGTTGTCAATACCGACGTCATCCGATTACGAGTTGCTTACCGCGCCTGTTACGTTCTTATTATGGTTGTTGGCGACAAATCTAAAAAAGTAGTTGATTAGCAGGCACCTTAGCGACGGGTCGCATCTCAGGGTTTTGTAATATTGTATTTGTTTTAATTTCTCAATAAACTGTACATATTTTATTATCACCAACGAGTTTATTTTGGCCTCTTACAATGGCATGCGTTCATCAATCGTTGATAGCTCGGGATGGTGTGTGCGGTAGTGAAATTGGGCAGCAGGTATTGAGTCAAATAGCTCTCTCTTCTGAACATTCGCCGTTACAGTCTATAAAAAACTCATAGTCTCGAGATGTGTAGGGCCAATAGATCAGACAATCAGTGTGCTCCTGGTTGCCGATGATTTGAGCTGCTCTACGTTGTATTCAGTCAAATGGAAGAAGCAAGCTTTGGGGCGCTCCGGCCCAGAGATAAGAGCAGTATTCCACGTGAGGCCGTGTTTGTGCCCTATACAGCTGAAGTCGATGGCGCGGTTGGAGAAACTGCCTCGCTTGATTAAGCACCTCTAGTTTTTGAGAGGCCATACCTGGGGCCTGATTCTGTTATTTTTAACGTTTCGTGTGGTAACGTGCGTGTGGCATGCCAGTGGGTCCTGTGAGGACAATTTGTAGGTATTCTGTAAGCCACGCGTGTCGTACGTGTGGCTTGCAAGCAACTCCATAAGGCGCTTCGCTTAGATTGATAGTTCATTCAACCATTCATTATTTCTCAATATCAATATCTCGTCAATAATTCATCAATATTAAGAAAAAAATATATACTTTTGTACAATTTTATTTTAAATCTGTATTAAAAGTTTTTTGAATATAAATGGATATACTTTTTTAAGCGCTTTGATTAAATATTATTTAAAATAATGTTTCGTCTGCTCTGCCTTTAAACCTTGAGCCTGACTTTGAAATGTAATAATTCGATAACTCGTTGTAATCCTAAGGTTCGAGTCTATTGTTGAAGTTAAGCGACGTCGCCCGCGGACAGTCCTAGGATGGGTGAACGCTTGTGGTATTATATTCTGATTTCTTCCGTGTTTTAGACACGTTTATTTTGTTGGTCTCAAATAGTTATTCAATAAAAAAAAAAAAGGAATGGTTAGGTTCCCATCATGATTTGCCTTAAGGACTAGGACCTATATATTTTTCAAGCTAACGGGAAAATAGCGTAGCAAGACCGTGGTGTTACGAATATCCTGTGGCAAGCAGTCTTTTGATCGTTGTGTGCGTTGGTGACTATAGACACAATCTAATAATACCATGACAAAGCTTATCTTAAAATTGTAATATCCTATGATTACACACCATGCAAAATAAATGGTAATTAGGTTTATAGGTTTGAAAAATATATATTGTATTAATTTATACAAAAATAGTATAATAAAAGATATATTTTTAATCAAGTTATTTTCCTGCTTTTGCTTTGGCGTGAACGTTCAACTTCATGAAGCGGGCGTCGAGCTAATACGACGTCACACCTTAGTTGTTTCCACCAGCAGATTGCTGAGGACATTTCCTCTTACCATTGAAGCCACTGAACCAGTAGCTTACCTAAAAAAATATTTATGAAAACATAATTAAGTATATTAGGTACAATGTTACTTAGGTACCTACTGAATATTTTTTATGTGGATGTATGTATGTACCCATACGTAGGTACATACATACATCCAATGAAATTCCAAATTGGGAAAAGTTTCTGTTTAGAACCAATTGCAATCTAAGCACATCGTTTATTATGAATATCGAGGTTTTCTTATTGAAATAGATAATATTGAATATTTTAAATTGATATTTACCTTTAACTGTAATCATTTCTTTCCAAAACGAACCAAGAACTTGGTAAAAGCCTCGTTACTACACGCAATTTAGTTTAGCGAGGCGATGACTTCTCTTATGGGCATAAAGTTTCGGCAGCTCAAAATAGAGCTTCTCCCAGTCACACTTATCACGTTATACTTTATTTCAGTATTTTTTTCTGACTTTAGCCTTTAAATGCAATATTTATCTTTGTTTGCTAACAAACCTACAGAAATGGGTGACACTACATGACATGACAGCGACGCAACCCATTCACTCATGTTACGCGTTGTTCAATATCTATGTTCTTAAATTTGGTATTCTATAAGCCCACACGACTGGGCGTCACAACTTGTCCGGTAAAAATAGGTATTCTCTAAACTTTTGGGACAATGTGACGTCATTTTTGACGTGCGTGTGGTGCGATTTACAACAGTTACTCTTCGGCCACTTGTTACTCGAACGTTTTTGATAATTTAGCAATATTTTATAATTATTTGATTGATTATTACTATAAATTACTTACTTACTTAATAATTTGTACTTTCTAATGTTGAATTGTTTAATAAATATACTTTTTGAATAGAAAGATGTTGGCGCCTATTATTTCTAAACGGCAAAGCACTTATTATTTTCTATTGTTATTGTCTATAATTTTGTATGTTTGACTACCTAAGTTTTTGGTTTTACAAAAAATCGTAATTGAAATAGAAATTACTTCAAAAACACAAAAATATATTAAAAATACGACTTGTGCAACAAACAATATACATACTTCGGAGTTATTAGCGAGTTAAAGCTAGATAATTGATTAAATTTACCTTAAATATGTAAAACCTACCTATTTGTAAGTGTTTTAAGTTTAACAATAGGTACAAATATATTTTTTTGTGCCTACCACTTCAAAGCTACCGATTTTATGGCACCTACTAGTGGCTGCCCGCAAATCGTTTCCCGTGGGAATGAGTAGTTTTCCCGCGGTAAAAAGTACCCCATATGTTATTCAGATGTATAACCTATATTTCTGTAAAGTTTCATCAAAATCCATCCAGTAGTTTTTACGTGAAAGAGTAACAAACATCCATCCATAGATCCATACATCTATACATTCTCACAAACTTTCACGTTTATAATATTAGTAGGATATCGGAGGCAAAACCTATGCATCTAGGGAAAGACAATATCTCCTTTTTTTGAAAAACCTACTCTTCCACAAATTTCGTTAATATGTAGGTACGAGTACAGTAAGTTGCAAAAGCTTTTGCGACGACCTCTGTTGCGCAGCGTGATTGTTGTGAGGCAGGTCCCGTGTTCGATTCTCGATTCTTCTGCAAATCAGCTCGTATCGTTTTCCTTTAGGCTATTCTGTAACGCGTACTGCGCTAACTTTAAAACTACATTGTTTGTATGGTATTCTGGAGATTTATTTATATGATAATTAATGAAATAATAAAAATGTTATAAAATACACTACGTAAGTACCTACCTAACTCTTGGTAGTGGTTCGTTTAATAAATCATAGCTTTGCAATTGTATTTTATTGGTGTCAAAGTAAAGGTGTAACTTTTAATACAACTTTGGTTGGGTAAAAACATACAGAAACATCATAAATAGGTTATTACAATTCATTTACTAAACACACCCTGTTGAATTTATTTCATCTCATACTTTGAAAATAAATTTTACCCAAAATTGATTTTCTATTTGAGGACCACTCACTGCCTGTGAATAAATGGAGATGTTTATTAAATAAAGGCATTACTAATTACTTCATAGAAACAGAAAATATGTTCCTAATTTTATAAAATGTAACTATATTGATTTGGGTTCAAAATTTTGGTTTGTTTATAAACAACTTGTCAGTGCTTGTCAAAAATGTTAAAAACCATTCTACTTTTTGTCTACCTCATGTCATTTAGATTTAATTATTCCTCTAAGTCATTGACATTGTCAATTTATTAATAAAATTATTTATAATAACATTGTCTTAAGGTAAATGATAATCTAAAAATTATGAACACCTCACACTGACTTTAATTAACAAAAATAGTTATTTCCTAAGCCTGTTGGTGGTATGTTGCAAAATATTGATGAATGATTGACGAGATTTGTTAGTTAAAAGAGGTTACATCACTAATGACTGGTTAAAAGGAAAGCACAGCCCTAGAAGGACGCCAACCGATTTGAACCACACGCACGTTACCATTATGGTAAAAAGAGATAGAAGATAAATAAAAGGTTGAGACCAATAACTTAAGAACCCTCATGTGTCTACACATAGCATACCTAACTATAAATATATGCATAATTTAATTTATGAGAAAAATCCCTAGCAGTTTTTAGCATCGCTAAAATAATGGTTACCTACTTATATTTAAATTAGCCGCCTTAAAATTTACAACTTCAGCTTTACTAAGGATTCGGTAGACCGAAAGAAAAAAAATACCAAAAATACTACATACTTGCTCATACTGGTAATCAATATTATTAGCATATTTTACAATAAAAGGGATATTTTATAAAACCAGTGATTGCAAAAATAATAAAATTACCCAAAAAATAAGGCATCTAAAAACCAAAATGGCTACTCGACCGCTTGAAGGTATTTTTGTTTCTATGTTTGTTGAAAACAAATGTTGTACGTCTATAGGTTTTATTAGTCTTTGGGAAACAATGACATTAAATTGTACTTACAGAATACCAAAATAAGAAAATGAACGTGTGGCTCGATGCAGCGTGTGGGCGTGTTACAGAATACGAAAATTGCAAAAACGTCACACGTATTGGTCGATATCGACCGTGTTGCATCGTTAAAAAAGTTACGGAATCGGGCCCCTGGTCGAAGGCCTTCGCTATGTCCAAGCCAACTGACAGGGCTCACCTTTGCCATTATAGCCTCGGCCCATTGGTGCATGAGGTAGCCCAGAAGAACACTGGTAAATCGCTTGCGGCGAAAACCATTTTGATGGTCACTTATCAACTGGTGATCCTCTAGCTAAATATTGTAGGAGCTGATGGTTAATTATACTCTCCATTATGATGGACGATGCTTCATATGGAAATCAAAAGGCTAGATTTTCTTGCATATGGCAGTAGTCCTAAAATAATTGCAAATCAAACTTCAATCAATTACTTTTTGCATTCATTACTCATTGTTTTACAAGCAAAGTATAATTGATGTGAAGCCATATAATTTATTTTAATTGATTTTTTTATCCTCGCTGTAAGAGTTATAGTTACCTCCCATGGAACTAAGGTGTTACACGTTATTGGCAGTTCAAATCCTTGCTTTTAGTGATATATTCGTAAACGGAGGTAAGTAAAAAGTACTTCAAAGTTGCCATAGTACTTCCCATTACTTCAGTTCCTTATCAAAGGCCATGTTACCTGATTTATTTCAAGTTTTGATTATTAAACTTTAGTCGTGCAGTACTTAAACGATTTATGCAGGTTTTCTATTAACCTACATGTTTTACTCTCAATCCCTATCCCTACTAATATTATAAATGCGAAAGTAACTCTGTCTGTCTGTCTGTCTGTCTGTCTGTTACGCTTTCACGCCTAAACCACTGAACCGATTTTCATGAAATTTGGTATGAATAAAGAACTGAACTTGGGAAAGGACATAGGGTACTTTTTACCGCGGGAAAACGTCTCATTCCCACGGGAAACCGACTTCCACGCGAACGGAGTCGCGGGCGGCCACTAGTAACCCATAATAAGAACGTATTAGGCGTCGTAAGCACCACCTTACGCTCTACTATGCCCACTGAAACAGACGACGTCGTTCTTGTCGACGTTAGAGCATGTCGCGCGACGGTGTAGGTCTGTGACGGAATAATCACGTACACGGTGTACAATACAGAGATACAAATGTAATGTTATTTGATGAGACGTTCCTAGTATTACATAGTACTACTACTGTGTAGTTTCATAGTAAGTACGTTGTAGTGACAGAAATTTTCTCCCCGAATCAGTCTAAAGGTGCTGACAGTCATTCTCAATTTCTTTCATATTTTTATTTTATATTAACATTTCATTTCACTTTGCCAGATAACCTACAGAATCTTCAATTATCAAAGGAAATAAAAGTCGTAGATTGGAACCTTATAACAGCACTGGGTCCGAATGAAGACAGATTTTTAAATAAGTTATTTTCTAAACTACTCAATCTTAGGGAATACAGCATTGGAACTAATGAAAAATCTAATGATATTTACAAGTTTCCGTTTATAGTTTTTGTATACCACAAACCAAAGACAACGGTACGTTACAAATACGTGAAAGAAATAGAAGAGATAACACATGATCAACTAAAACGTAGTGCTATAAAATCTAAATGCAAGCTAATCATGAACAAAAAAAATATGTTCGCAAAAAAATATAAATCTCCAGACGTAAAGGCTTGTCTTGATTTTTTTAATACTTGGAAAGGGCAAAATGTATTGAACTTAATAGAAGTGGATCAAGAGGTTTTAGATACTATATTTCCCTCACAAAAAAAAAAAACAACAAAAGAAGGAATTTGCAAACAAGCTGATCAACATTATAAACATAATATCAATATTGATTTTAATGCAGCACTTGAAAAGGTAAAAAAGAAAACGATATTGGTAGAGAAAAAACCAAAACAAGTTGAGAGCTGTTTCAATTTTTTTCAATCATCATTTGGCTATTTCATTTATGAACAAGTTTTAGAGAGTATTATAAAAGCGACTTCTGATACTGCCCCTCCTGTGGACATATATGGAAGGTCAATCCTAGATTTCTGTAAATCTGATCAAAACACTCTATGATCCCTTTCCTCCTTCAACAGGTTTTGATTCTTTTTAATTTTCGTCATATTTAATTTGTAACTTACACGTTAGCTGAGTATTGTTCACCTCTCTGGAGATTATATCGATTATGAAGGTTGCCTGCAGTGGTTTTACTATCGCTTAGGACCTTAGGATCTTTATATCATGTAATAAATTGTCAATGGTAAATTGAGGTACTGATTTTTAAATTATGGACATCACTAGCAATCTTTTTCCGATATTGCTTTGTTATCCTCATCAGAACAAGTTGTCGATTTTTTTAACAATGTTAATGACAAGCATCAACGTATATAAAATTAAAGATATCTATTCTTAGTCAGACTCCAGCTATGGACACGGAATATTCAATTATGGACATCTTGTTATAAACACAATATTCACAATTTGACTTCGTAGCTGATTAAAAAACGATAACAAACAACACTACTTAGAAACTTTGTTTTTTTGAGTATTCGAGTACAGACGTAAAAATTATATATTGGAAAAGTTCACAGTTAGGTTAGGTTACCCATGAATGGGTACAAATATTTACAGGATCTGATTTGGAACATTGACCAATTGAAAGTGCAAAAATCCTTTAGAATTTGGGTTTAGACCGTATAATTAATCTTGCATCATCAATAATTCAACTATGAATGAATAGAAGGAGAAGAATAATAATTTAAATAAAGTAAAAAAAAAGTCTCATAGTGGAATTTCTATATTTAGTTCCCTCCTAAGCAGGTCAGGCATTTTAAACCTCTTTGAATTTGTCTTTGTGTCTATTGAGAGGAATGTAATGTCTTAATCCCTATATGAACCACTTCAGAGGGCTTAACAGCTGTCTCAGAGCAATAAGCATTCTTTATGCTGAGTACGAGTTTTCTATCATTACTACGTTTTAGGTCTATCACCTTACGGGGCAGCAAATTTATATGAACACTTGAAGGTTACGCTTCTTCCCGCTTCAAGCGCTGTAAAGTTTTCCTGATGACCTTTTACGTAACGCTTAGTAAAGTAAAAGAAAACTCGTAATATGCTTAGTATCTCATCCATGCACACGTTGTTGGTATTATATACATTTTTGTTTCAACAAGACACGGTCAAATGAAATAAAATTGATCGTATCGCCTTAAAAATTACTGAAACATTGACCATGAGCTTAAGATGTGTAGTTCCAGCTGCGTTGGTATTCATTCCTGGTTTGTGGGAACAGGTAAATAAGACGTGGCATCATTATATTACAAACGATATTACCTATAATTGTATTAATTAAAGCGGTGTTTACGATGTTCTAAAAATCAACATTAAGTATGAGTAACTTGTAGGTCAATAGTAATTTGGAAATAAAGCGAAAATATAATTTAAAATCGGTTTCGAAGTTGCTCTGAATACCTTAAATCAAACATAAATTTATTACGTGGTTATGGAAAAAAAGAGGTGAAGTATTTTTTTGAATTATTTTTGACTTAATAATAATAAATAAATAAGTCAATCTCCAGACTGACACATAATGAACTAGGTACACCCAGACACGAGCTACACCCAGACACGAGCTAATATCGAAAAACCATTTTTCAGAAATTGGCCCGACCCGGGGATCAAACCCGGAACCATCCGCTTAGCAGTCCGGTACATAAACCGCTGCACCACAGAGGTCGTCTACTTAAGAGAATGAAAAGTCCTGTCCTTTGATTAAGCCGTTTTTTCGTGATTGAGTTAAAAAAGCATCCAAACATTTACAATATTAGTACTTATAAGTACTTCTCCTAATGATATTTTAACAAAATGTTGGTTATAAAAAATTAGTAAATTTTATAAAGAATCTTATATCAGAAAACAATGTTTATTGGACTTTAGATTAAACATCTCTTTAATAAGATGTAAATTAGTAGAAAATACAACATGTAGCCGCCATTAGATTCAATCAAAATCCGCGCCAACCGGCAATGACGCCGATTAATGATGTCCATCTAATGCTAGGGATATCCTGTTACCATTTATTACATAAATACAATTTAAAACTAATTGTTATATCAAACAAAACATTAATAACAAACATCATCGCACGTTGCTACACTCAAACTCCGAAACAACCTTAGCGGAGTTCGAGTTCGTGTTGTGAAATTGTGTTTTTATACCGTTATTTTCAATTTCCTAGATACACACAAAGAAATAAGAGCAAGCAAGGATTGTAAGCCTCGTGTCAACTGTGACCTGAGTACAGTAAAGAAAATAGATAATGAACATGACATTAAAACTCACAAAATAGAAAAAGCCATCAATAGACGCGAATAAATTCTTGTCTTTTTGTCTATTTTTGGCAAAAAAAATCTCTGGTATTTGAAAATGGCAATTGGAAACATAAAATGTAATTTAGTTTCTCATTACTTTAAATACCTAATTTACTATGATTAGCTAGAAAACGTAGTTTAAGTTAAATCATTAGGAAGCGTCTATAAATTACGTGAGATGTTTAAAGGGGGGAAGGGGTCGAGTCAAATCATCTAATCTTACGTTGGAGAGGGGGGGGGGGGGTCACAGCAAAAATTAGTTTTTTCTGATTGAAACAAAAAAAGAACTCTTTTGATCCATTGTGTTACAAACTAGCCAATTAAGACCTTAAGCTTCAATATATTATCCCAAGTTATAACAAGAAATTATAATTAAGTTGTTTTATAATATTTTATGTTGATATAAATTAATTTCTTGACTGACTATTGAACTTGGCACCCATTTAGATCTCACTTATTTTGTTGTGAACATCATATTTGACATATATCGCCGCGCTACTGAGGTCGTCATACATTCTAAGTAAGTGTTTCTGATACAAACAATTTATTGAAAAATTGTTAAAGAAATTATAAAAAATAGTTCTTTCGGATTTTTCCCATGGTATGTACCCAATAATCTATCAGTATGGCAGTGGGAAATAGTTTTAATATATGGGTCAGTCAGTATGAATAATTGCGATTTCTGGATGTTATTGTCTCAACAACTGTTTGAAGTATCCAAATATTTATTTTTATTTATCTCGCCAAACTTAATATATTTACCAAATTTAACATCTTCAGGTGGTATAGTTTTTAAGTTATGAGGGGGACAAAAGTTGCTCCAAATGGTTCAGGTAAATATACACTTTACTCGCTGTCAGCCTGTACCTACTTGGCTTGACACGCTACCGCGTGTCTAAATGTCTCTTTCAATAAAATGACATTTTTTTTGACATGTTATACACCGTGTTCACTAGATTATTCCGTCACAGACCAACACCGTCGCGCATGACGCTCGAACGTCGACTAGAACGACGTCGTCTGTTTCAGTGGGCATAGTAGAGTAATGTGCCTAATATTTAAATTAATATGGTCATGGTACAATATGATCACCTATTGTGATTTGTATGTAGAAAGCTCCTTTCCAGATAGGTAAAAAAATCATAGTGCACATATTATTTCGAATAGGCTCGCTTTGCCATTTTATCATTTTTACACGTAATTTTGTTTCCGTAGTACACTTGTCTGAGCACTGTAAACGTGTATGTTTCATACGGAAATCAAGAGGAAATTTCTTGCATACGGCTTTAATCCTAAAATAATTGCAAATTGTTTTAAGCAAAGAATAATAAAGTGATTGAATTTTATCCTCGCCATAAGAGTTATAGTTACCTACCATGGAACTAAGGTTATTGGCAGTTCAGATCCTTGCTTTTAGTGATATATGTTCGTAAAAGGAGGTAAGTAAAATGTATTGGTCGTTTGCTTTAGAATTTTCCGTTATAACAAATCCTTATCAAATAATTAAATAGTTAATTAAATTGGTATCGCTTATGACTTTTTGGTGTTTTTGATTAATTAACTTATGTCGTAATGTACTAAAAATTTCAATGGCATGTCGAATATTTACGTTCCTCATTAATAAAAGGATGGTATTTTCCTACTTGTTTATATTTTTGTAAGACGACAGCGTGTTTGCATTATTAAGCGCTAGAACGTATCAATGACCATAATAAAAACGTAGCGCTCTTTCATGTTATTTTTTTTATTTAAATATATTTTTATTATCATTCCTTTTTAATATGCCAGATAACCTACAAATATCGAAGAGAATAAAAGTCATAGAGTGGAACTCTAACACAGCACCGGGTCAAAATGAAAATTATGGTCTAAATATTAAACTAGCAAATCTTAGGGAATACAGCGATGAAAGCAATAAAAAATCAAATGATATTTCCAAGTTCCCGTTTAAAGTTTTTGTATACCACAAATCAAAAGACACGGTACGTCACATATAGTTACTTGAGAAAAATAGAAGAGACAATACAAGATCAACTAAAACGTAGTGCTATGAAATCTAAATACAAGCTAAGCAGGGAAACACAAAATATGGTCGCTAAAAGTCATAGAACCCCAGATGAAAAGGCCTGTCTTGATTTTTTTTTCCATAGTTGGAAAGGAAAAATTGTATCCGATTTAATAAAAGAAGATCAAGATGTTTTAAATACAATATTTCCCTCGCAAAAAATAAAAGCAACAAGAGAAGGCATTTGCAAAAAAGCAGATGAACATTATGGACACGAGAAAAGAACTGATTTTAAAACAGCACTTGATATAACTAAAAAGAGAATAATGTTGACAATAGAAAATCCAGAGAAAGTATTATACTGAATAAAATTTTTTCAAACATCGTTTGGCAATTATATATATGAAAGAGTACTAAGAAGCATTATAGAAGTTGAAATTCAGGATTCACATTATGAGAGAATATATAAAAAGACAATTACGAGTTTATGTAAATCTGATAAATAAAAGTCTATGATCCCTTCCCTCATTTTTTTTAATCCTACATAAACAATAAAGTAATTTCATGAAACAGGTTTTGATACCCTTAATAGCCTTGAATTTAGGTCATATTTTATTTATAACTGACACGATAGTTGAGTATCATCCACATTTCTGGTACCTTAGGTATGATACTAACACGGA
Organism: Emmelina monodactyla; assembly: GCA_916618145.1. NCBI lineage: Eukaryota > Metazoa > Arthropoda > Insecta > Lepidoptera > Pterophoridae > Emmelina > Emmelina monodactyla. The sequence continues at coordinate 485,085 of OU745323.1, read as the reverse complement.
CACAAGAGTAAGGTGGTTGATTATGAGGGATTGACTACAACTACATTGGTCCTCGTGTCTTGCACAAAACAGTCAACAGTGAATTCAGCGGATCAATCCTTGAATAAAACTTCCAGGTGACCAAACAATCTGGGAGTCATTATGTAACTTTCAACCTGCCAAGTGGTGACTTGCGCGTGGCACGACAGTATTTTTTTATGACAATTTTTAAAAACATTGCAAAACGTTACTAATGTCGGCATATAGCATCAGTAGTTTCGCATTAAAAGTTACAAAATTGAGACCCATTTATCTCTGCTTAAAGCTGAATATTGTCTATTTTTACCCTAAGCTTTTGTTTGCAAATATTTCGTTAAGGTCTTTTATCATTACGTTGAACTTGTTAGGTTTTTTCAAGTATGTATACCAAAATATCATTACAGAATATTATTTGTCCTCACTAGGTTATTCCGCCACAGACCAACACCGTCGCGCGCCATGCTCGAGAACGCCACGTTGTCAAGAACGACGTCATCCGATTACTACGGTTGTTGGCGACAAATCTAAAAAAGTAGTTGATTAGCAAGCACCTTAGCGACGACGGGTCACATCTCAGCGTTTTATAAAATTGTATTTGTTTTAATTTAACAATAAACTGTACATATTTTATTACCACGAACGAGTTTATTTTGGCCTCTGACAATGGCATACGTTCATCAATCGTTGATAGCTCGGGATGGTGTGTGCGGTGGTAAAATTGGGCAGCAGGTATTGAGTCAAATATCTCTCTCTTCTGAACACTCGCCGTTATACAGTCTATAAAAAACCCATAGACTCGAGATGTGTAGGGCCAATAGATCAGACGATCAGTGTGCTCCTGGTTGCCGACGATTTGAGCTGCTCTACGTTGTACTCAGTAAAATATAAGAAGCAAGCTTTGGGGCGCTCCGGCCCAGAGATAAGAGCAGTATTCCACGTGAGGCCGTGTTTGTGCCCTATACAGCTGAAGACGATGGCGCGGTTGGAGAAACTGCCTCGCTTGATTAAGCACCTCTTGTTTTTGAGAGGCCATTTTGACGGTCACTTATCAACTGGTGATCCTCTAGCTAGATATCGTAGGAGCTGATGTTAATAATACTCTCCATTATGATGGACGATGCTTCATATGGAAATCAAAAGGATAGATCTTCTTGCATATGGCAGTAGTCCTAAAATTGCAAATCAAACTTCAATCAATTATTTGTTTCATTCCTTACTCATTTTTTTATAATTGATGTGTAGCCATAAAAAAATTTGTAATTGAATTTTTTCCTTGCTATAAGAGTTATAGTTACCTACCATGGAACTAAGGTGTAACACATTATTGGCATTTCAAATCCTTGCTTTAAGTGATATATTCGTAAACGGAGGTAAGTAAAAAGTACTTCAAAGTTGCCAGAGTATTGTCCATTATTTCAGTTCCTTATCAAATGCCATGGTATATCATTTATTTGAAGGTGATTAATAAACTTTAGTCGTAAGGTATTTAAACGATCTATGCAATTTTTCTTTTAACCCACCTGTTTTACCCGAAATTACCCATAATAAGAATGTATTAGGCGTCGTAAGCGTCACCTAACGTTCTACTATGCCCACTGAAACAGACGACGTCTTGTCGACGTTCAAGAATGTCACGCGACGGTGTAGGTCTGTGACGGAATAATATAGTGGGTACGGTGTACAATACATTGATACAAATATTATGTTATTTGATGAGACTTTCCTAGAATTACATTATATAAAATTTCAACAACGTACAACACGTACGTTGTAGTGACAGAAATGTTTTCTCCGAATCAGTCTAAAGGTGCTGACAGTCTTTCACAATGTCTTTCATATTTTTATTTTTATATTAACATTTCATTTCATTTTGCCAGATAACCTAAAGAATCGTCAATTATCAAAGGAAATAAAAGTTGTAGATTGGAACCTTATAACAGCACTGGCTCCGAATGAAGACAGTAGTTTAAATAAGTTAATTTCTAAACTACTTAATCTTAGGGAATACAGCATTGGAACTAATGAAAAATCTAATGATATTTACAAGTTTCCGTTTATAGTTTTTGTATACCACAAACCAAAGACAACGGTACGTTACAAATACTTGAAAAAAATAGAAGAGATAAAACACGATCAACTAAAACGTAGTGCTATGAAATCTAAATACAAGCTAAGCATGGAAATACAAAATAAGGCTGCTAAGAAATATAAATCTCCAAGCGTAAAGGCTTGTCTTGATTTTTTTAATACTTGGAAAGGGAAAAGTGTATTAAACTTAATAGAAGTGGATCAAGAGGTTTTAGATACTATATTTCCCTCGCAAGGAAAAAAACATAAAAAAGAAGGAATTTGCAATCAAGCTGATGAACATTATAAACACTATATCAAAATTGATTTTAATACAGCACTTGAAAAGGTAAAAAAGAAAATTATATTGTTTCTGAAAAATCCAGACAATGCTGTGAGCTGTGTTAATTTTTTTCAAACATCATTTGGCTATTTTATATATGAACAAGTTTTAAAGAGTATTATAGAATCTACTTTGAATACTGCCACTTATGTGGACAAATTTGAAAGGTCAATCCTAGATTTCTGTAAATCTAATAAAAAAATTCTATGATCCCTTTCCTTTCAATTCTTTTTAATTTTCGTCATATTTGATTTATAACTTACACGTTAGCTGAGTATTGTTCACCTCTCTGGAGATTATATCGATTATGAAGGTTGCCTGCAGTGGTTTTACTATCACTAAGGACCTTAGGATCTTTATATCATGCAATAAATTATCGATGGTGAAATGAAGTGAAATTACTTTATTGTATGTAGGATTAAAAAAAAATGTGGGAGGGATCTTAGACTTTTATTTATCAGATTTGCATAAACTCGTAATTGTCTTTTTATATATTCTCTCATAAGGTGAATCCTGAATTTCAACTTCTATAATGCTTCTTAGTACTCTTTCATATATGAAATAGCCAAACGATGTTTGAAAAAATTTAATACAGTATAATACTTTCTCTGGATTTTCTATTGTCAACATTATTTTCTTTTTAGTGATATCAAGTGCTGTTATAAAATCAGGTCTTTTCTCGTGTCCATAATGTTCATCTGCTTTTTGCAAATGCCTTCTCTTGTTGCTTTTATTTTTTGCGAGGGAAATATTGTATTTAAAACATCTTGAACTTCTTTTATTAAATCGGATACAATTTATCCTTTCCAATTATGAAAAAAAAATCAAGACAGGCCTTTTCGTCTGGGGTTCTATGACTTTAGCGACCATATTTTGTGTTTTTAAGCTTAGCTTGTATTTTGATTCCATAGCACTACGTTTAAGTTGATCGTGTATTATCTCTTCTATTTTTCTCAAGTATATTTGACGTACCGTGTCTTTTGATTTGTGGTATACAAAAACTATAAACGGGAACTTGGAAACATCATTTGATTTTTTATTACTTTCATCGCTGTATTCCCTAAGATTTGCTGGTTTTGTATTTAGACCATAATTTTCATTTTGACCCGTGGCTTTGTTAGAGTTCCACTCTATGACTTTAACTCCCTTTGATATTTGACGATTCTGTAGGTTATCTGGCAGAATAAAAAGGAATGATAATTTAAAATATATGTATTATAAAACAATTCATACATGAAACAGCGCTACGTTTTTATTATGGTCATTGGTACGTTCTAGCGCTTAATAATGCAAACACGCTGTCGTCTGACAAAAATATAAACAAGTAGGAAGATACCATCCTTTTATTAATGACGAACGTAAATATTCGACATGCCATTGTAATTTAGTACTTTACGACATAAGTTTATTAATCAAACAAAACCACCAAAAAGTCATAAGCGATGCCAATTTAATTATTTAATTATTTGATAAGGAACTGTTATAACGGAAAATTCTAAAGCAAACGTCCAATACATTTTACTTACCTCCTTTTACGAACATATCACTAAAAGCAAGGATTTGAACTGCCAATAACGTGTTACACCTTAGTTCCATGGTAGGTAACTATAACTCCTTTGGCGAGGATAAAATTCAATCACAATATTTTATATTGCTGTACCGCTACACGCTCAATTATTCTTTGCTTAAAACGAGTTGCAATTATTTTAGGATTAAATCCGTATGCAAGATATTGATTTCCGTATGAAACATACACGTTTACAGTGCTTAGACTAGTGTACTGGCGAAACAAAATTACGTGTTAATGTTAAAATGGCATAGTAGAGTAAGATCCCAGAGCTGTAAGACACAACTTATTTTCTAAAGAATAGATTTCTCGATTCTAAGTAGTCTTCTTATGTACTTTTAATACCTGCACGTTTGTGGGACTTGCCCGGTGACACCTCCGCAGGTACCAGGTGGGAAAGGTAACTAAAAATCACAGTTACTTAACTTATTTTTTTATGACTGATTTTGATATATATTTTGTAGAGTATTACTCTGAAGTCATATCCGAGAAGTCAGACGCTTTCCATGGGCCAGAACTTTTGTCAGACGCTTTAAAGCTCTATCAAAAAATTTCGACGCAAGCAATTTGCCACCATGCAAAACTGAGTTATTTCAACAATTTCTTCTAGCTAATTATATAACCAGCATATGGAATAACGCAAATCAAAAACAACCAACTATTTTTACTCCTGAAAATTAATAATGGATGGACGTTAGAAGATAACCAGTAGAGTTTTCATTGTTTTGATGGTGACCAATTACCCGGATTTGTTAGCGAATCACTTCATAAACCAGGTACCGTACTTTGACTTCTGGCTTACAATTTATTATATATGTCATTCTATTTTTTATTTTTTTTATTTTGTTTTTACAGAAAATGCTGCCAGCAACGACAATCTAACTGATGATGAGGACGATGACTTGCGTGGACAGTATCGTGTTTTAATAAATGAAAAAAATTCAAATGATTATTTTGATGATGAAGATGATTAAGAGACAATAAAATAATTTAATTGATTAATCATAATGTTTAGTTTTTAAGTATTTATTTAGTTCATTTAATAAATTCACTATTGTTTTTAACTTATACAATAGAGTAAAAAAGAGAAATATTTTCTGTCTACATTTTTGCTATTTAAATTAATCAGAAACACAATCATAGAATTTTAAAGCGTCTGACAAAAGTTCTTGCCCATGGAAAGCGTCTGACTTCTCAGATATGACTTCAGAGTAATACTCTACAAAATATATATCAAAATCAGTCATAAAAAATTAAGTTAAGTAACTGTTATTTTTAGTTACCTTTCTCACCTGGTACCTGCGGAGGTGTCACCGGGCAAGTCCCACAAACGTGCAGGTATTAAAAGTACATGAAAAGACTACTTAGAATCGAAAAATCTATTCTTCAGAAAATAAGTTGTGTCTTACGGCTCTGGGATCTTGGACTATAGCGAGTCTATTCGAAATAATATGTGCACCACGGAACAGAGAAGTAGATGGAAATGCTATACGACCAACTTACTAGCGGAACCGCTGTCGCCAAAACTCACACATGGAACTGATAATAAACATAGTCACTACATTTAAATAATTGTTTTTATTGGTATATGCGACCAAGTGCCAGTATGACTTTATTTCTAAATGCTGCCAAGAAAAAACACACCTTGTCAGTGAAAAATAGAGTTTACTTAACTGAAACCCATAATGTATTTACGACATTCCGCAACTTACTTCACGTTCGCGTTGACATACAAAAAATTCTGTGAGAGTCAGAATGGCGGGTGTACCTTAACATATTTGAACGAGTCATATGTCAAACTTAGTACCTATAATGTACTATTTGGTACCCATCAAAGAAATTGGTGTACCTCCTTAAGAGCAGAGATATAACCAAATGCGAGTACACCCGCCACATTGACTGTCAGAATGGTGGGTGTACTGGAGAACTGGAGTTCTCGGTTATAGACATGTTGGTGAGTTATTTAAAGCATACCAAATTTCTGTACCTATGGTGTACCTAGCATAAAAGAGCACCAAAGAGCAATATTGCTCGATTCCAAAGGAATCCAAGATTTTGGTATTAGAGACTTTGTAGCGACATACCTACATCGCGCTTATCGTCGCTGTTATATATGTATGTGTGGGTAGGTTATAGTTGCCAATAAAGTCAGTGTGTTTACAGCTGTCCGTTGTATTACTCGCTTCCTGTGCTCGCATACTTAACAGTCGCCAAAATTCTTCCCGGCGGTACGCATTTACACATATGACGCCTAAATACAGGGCCTCAAGTCTGGTATTTTAAGTAAGGGGACTTTTTTATTATCTATAATGAAGTGCTTGTCGATGAAATATAAGCGAATATCATTAAAATTTGGATTTTTTAATAGTTTGGTGGCAAAATTTTGTTTTTCGGCATAAATAAACTTTGATTTAAAATTTTAATAAGAGAGGTGAGTGCTTACAAAGTTACAAAAATAGCTCTGTACCTGCTTCTTAAATATGTCGTAGAAGATCTGTGAGCGTTGTAGTATTTTAACAATACTATTGTACACGAAAATGTCTCTTAAATATTATTACTGAACGGTCTACAAATTACAAGTTCAAAAGATTATTTGAAGGACCATAGCACTTAAAGACACGGGAGCGAAAGAGTGTCGCCAGCGTTGCCAGATAGGGTTTTTTTTTGCCATTTTGTTGAAAAATTATGACCCTGGTGAGATTTTGGCGAAATCAATAACTTGGCGAAAAAATTGGCGAAAATAAATTGTGTACACCAAAGGTAAAGACAGAAATTTGGTATACTTTAAATAACTCACCAACATGTCTATAACCGAGAACTGGAGATACACCCGCCATTCTTACAGTGAATGTGGCGGATGTACTCGCATTTGGTTATATCTCTGCTTTTAATGAGGTACACCAATTTCTTTAATTGGCACCAAATAGTACATTTTAGGTACCTACTAAAGTTTTACATATGACTCGCTCGAATCTGTTAAGGTACACCCGCCATTCTGACTCACACAAAATTCAACTTTTTAACAATAGGTCGCGTTCCTACATTTAAAAATGTAAGTTGAACTTTATTTCTTGGCAAATAAAGTTCATGTTTACAATTTTTATGTTTTATGTTACATTAGAATTAGAACAAATATGAATTGAACTTTACTGCTTTAAAAATAAAGTCGATATTAGATTAAGAAAACGCAATACGGTCACAGCAAAACACAACCGAACACGACAATAAGACGGGTACGACTGAGGTATGGGTTTGCGAGCCTCCGCTTACTAGTGGCGCGCGTGCCCCGCCTACTTCACACTTCCATCTAGTTACTTCTCTGTTCCGTGATGTGCACTATGATTTTTGGTACCTATCTGGAAAGGAGGTTTCTACATACAAAACACAATAGGTGATCGTATTGTACCATGACAATATTAAGAACGTATTAGGCACATTACTCTACTATGCCCACTGAAACAGACGACGTCGTTCTAGTCGACGTTCGAGCGTGTCACAAGACGGTGTTGGTCTGTGCCGGAATATCTAGTGAACACGGTGTATAACATGTCACAACAAATGATATATTAAAAAGACATCTAGACACGCGGCAGCGTGTCAAACCCAGTAGGTACAGGCTGACAGTGCGCAATGTGTTTTTTTACCCGAACCATTTAAAGCCACTTTTGTCCCCCTCATAACTTTAAAACTATACCACCTGAAGATGTTAAATTTGGCCACTTAATATAGTTTGGCGAGATAAATATGTGTTACAATTTTCATTTTCAAACTTCTAACAGTTGTTGAGATAATAACATCCAGAAATCGCAATGACCTATATATCAAAACTATTTCCCACTGCCATACTGATAGATTATTGGTACATACCATGGGCAAAATCCGAAAGAACTATTTTTTATAATTTCTTTAACAATTTTTCAATAAATTGTTTGTATGAGAAACACTTATTTAGAATGTATGACGACCTCAGTAGCGCGGCGATATATGTCAAATATGATGTTCACAACAAAATAAGTGAGATCTAAATGGGTGCCAAGTTCAATAGATAGTCAAGAAATTAATTTATAATAACATAAAATATTATAAAACAACTTAATTATAATTTCTTGTTATAACTTGGGATGATATATAAAGCTTAAGGTCTGAATTAGCTAGTTTGTACCACTTAATAGTATAAAATAATAATCTGTATTAAATGGATCAAAATAGTTCTTTTTTGTTTCAATCAGAAAAAAATGATTTTTGCCGTGACCCTTTCCAACGTAAGATTAGATGATTTGACTCGACCCCTTCCCCCCCTTAAACATCTCACGTAATTTATAGACGCTTCCTAATGGTTTAACTTAAACTACGTTTTCTAGCTAATCTTGTTAAATTCGTTATTAAAAGTAATGAGAAACTAAATGACATTTTATGTTTCCAATTGCTATTTTCAAATACCAAAGGGATTTTTTTGCCAAAAATAGACAAAAAGACTAGAATTTATTCGCGTCTATTGATGGCTTTTTCTATTTCGTGAGTGTTAATGTCATGTTAATTAACTATTTTCTTTACTGTACTCAGGTCACAGTTGACACCAGGCTTACAATCCTTGCTTGCTCTTATTTCTTTGTGTGTATCTAGGAAATTGAAAATAACAGTATAAAAACACAATTTCACAACACGAACTCGAACTCCGCTAAGGTTGTTTCGGAGTTTGAGTGTAGCAACGTGCGATGATGTTTGTTATTAATGTTTGGTTTGATATAACAATTAGTTTTAAATTGTATTTATGTAATAAATGGTAACAGGATATCCCTAGCATTAGATGGACATCATTAGTCGGCGTCATTGCCGGTTGGCGCGGATTTTGATTGAATCTAATGGCGGCTACATGTTGTATTTTCTACTAATTTACATCTTATTAAAGAGATGTTTAATCTAAAGTCCAATAAACATTGTTTTCTGATATAAGATTCTTTATAAAATTTACTAATTTTTTATAACCAACATTTTGTTAAAATATCATTAGGTGAAGTACTTACCTATAAGTACTAATATTGTAAATGTTTGGATGCTTTTTTAACTCAATCACGAAAAAACGGCTTAATCAAAGGACATCCTTACTTTTCATTCTCTTAAGTCGAAAAATAGAAATCATAAAATTACTTTGCGGCTTTTTTACCATAACCACGTAATAGAATGAAATTTGACATAAGGTAGGTATTCGAAGCAACTTCTTAACTAATTTTTCAACACACTTGCTCAGAAAGTGACCCTAAAAGGCACCGTTTTGAGGGCCATAAACCGACCTATAATCCGCTTGTGTTGTAATATTATAACACACTAGTGCATTATATAACGATCCCTACAAAGTTAAGGTAGTGCCTTACTGCAAATTATATGCCAGTTATCAGAGCATTTTCAATTTGATGGAATAATACAGCTTTTTTGTAACAACAAAGAGGTTTTATGCCACTGAAAATCCATTTATATATTTAGAATAAATAAATGTGTCCCTATTAGAAAAAAAACTTTTATTATTATCATTATTGATAATAAACGTAATTTGTTATAAAATAATTGTCTTTTATCTCGAAAAGTATTTTTTGAAATAGGCTGTATGGCGGCTGGATGGCGCGTGCACACTTGTATCATAAGATACTGTGGCGACATAGATGGCGCTGATCGTCGCCAACATTCCTTCCCGACGGTACGCATACAAATCCTATATCGCGCTATCAACATTTCAAACGCAGTTACTATATATACGACTTCTGAAATCATCTCAGTGGCCCCGCTTGGCCCTAGACCCGTGTACAGGACACGGGTCTAGCATTGGGAGATCTCCCCTTTTACCGCCAAAATACTATTAATTTATTTTTTCGCTTTCGGTATTTACGTTTTTAATATTATTTACCTGTTCCCACAAAAGCAGCAATGACTACCAACGCAGCTGGAACTACACATCTTAAGCTCATGGTCAATGTTTCAATAATTTTTAAGGCGATACGCTCAATTTTATTTCATTTGACCGTGTCTTGTTGAAACAAAAATGTATATGCAACAACGTGTGCATGGATGAGATACTAAGCATATTACGAGTTTTCTTTTACTTTACTAAGCATTGAGTAAAAGGTCATCAGGAAAACTTATACCTACAGCGCTTGAAGCGGGAAGAAGCGTTACCTTCAAGTGTTCATATAAATTTGCTGCCCCGTAAGGTGATAGACATAGTTACATACAAATTACATATTTGTAATATGAATACTACATTATTTAAATATTATTTTATCGATTAGTCATCAACAACTTAATAATTCTAATTAGGTAAATTAAATTTATAAAAATAGATGTAGTTAAAACATTATCAAAATAATTAAATGAATATGTAATTTTTTTTTTTCCATACCTTGGCGAAGGTGTCCGAGTTTTTTTGGTCCGAAATGTCACCGACCCACCCATTTCTGTAGGTTTAGCAAACAAAGATAAACATTGCATTTAAAGGCTAAAATCAGAAAAAATACTGAAATAAAGTATAACGTGATAAGCGTGACTGGGAGAAGCTCTATTTTGAGCTGCCGAAACTTTATGCCCATGAGAGAAGTCATCGCCTGGCTAAACTAAATTGCGTGTAGTACCTAACGAGGCTTTTACCAAGTTCTTTGTTCGTTTTGGAAAGAAATGATTACAGTTAAAGGTAAATATCAATTTAAAATATTCAATATTATCTATTTCAATAAGAAGTGTTAAGAACCAATTGCTTAGATTGCAATTGGTTCTAAACAGAAATTTTTCCCAATTTGGAATTTCATTGGATATTTAGTAGATACCTAAGTAACATTAATTGTACATAATATTATAATTATGTTTTTTATTAATATTATTTTTAGGTTAGCTAGTGGTACAGTGGCTTCAATGGTAAGAGGAAATGTCCTCGCGATCTGCTGGTGGAAACAACTAAGGTGTAACGTCGCATTAGCTCGACGCCCGCTTCATGAAGTTGAACGTTCACGCCAAAGCAAAAGCAGGAAAATAACTTGATTAAAAATAGATCTTTTAGTATACTATTTTTGTATAAATTAAAACAATATATATTTTTCAAACCTATTAACCTTATTACCATTTATTTTGCATGGTGTGTGTTGCGTATTCATATTATTAACTGTAATTCTATATAATATTTATTTGCGTATTCGAACGCGCCCGCGGGCCGTGCATTTCTATTGGATACCAGCGAGTAGTTGCTGAATCCATTCGGTGGCGCTGCTGTGCTGTCATGGTGACATTTGACTTGACGAGGATTTTCAATTGAGAACGTTACGCACTAAGAATCGGAGCAAATTCATTTACCTTCCAAATAAATCTACTTACTGTGAAATCAATCATAAAATTGTGTTGTGAACCAAGTATTAACTCGCCAATGCGTTGGTGAAGGCGATTGCTAGATGCTGAAAGTCCAGGTACGTGCCCGCTTTTCTATTTTACTGTTGATTTGAATCCATCACTGATCATCAGAGCCCCAGGGCTTTAGATCTCGGCAAATAGCTGTTTTAAGATCATCAAATTCGCGTCTCTTAAAGGGCTGTTTGACCCTCGAGTGTGTATTTTGCACATTCTTTTTGGTGCCGAAACCCGGGAATTTCTCGCATATTTCTCCATAATTCATTCAAAAAAGGTCATTAAACATATTCTTTTAAACTTTAAGGCACGTACTTAATCCTTTTATACTCATTCACACTAAATACGTAACAATTTCATTGTAGTTTTTATTACGCGGCATCCGCCATCATAGTCAACGCTGTAGTTTCAAACAATTGTCTTGTCATTTTCATCCTTAAAAATCTTTATGGCATATGAATATTTTTTGTGTGAAAGGTAATATTTCTATGTTATAGTTTATTGTCTACGCATTTTATGTCATATTTTTGGAAAAGGTTTAAATTTTATGCAAAAAAAATATTTTTTTAAATATTTCGCCGTATAATCCGTCTTGCTAAAGAGGTATTGCGTTTTTGTATGTAAGATCGTATTGTATGCGACATTCTAAATTTGACCGTATTACCTTTCCTAGTGAAGAGATTCTGCATTCAAACAATTGTGTACCTAACTACCTATACAGTCATAATTTTCTGGCAATCAACATTTGTTTTTCTTCGGTGTTAGAATTTTATGATAGTTATTCAATTTTAGGTTGCAACTTATCTTTCTTCTTGAGTTATTTTACTTAAAACATTCGGACGGCGTCATTTGTATCTACCGTCATTTTGTGTGATATATTTCTGTAAAATGAATTAAACTGGGTGTTTGACAAGAAATATTCATTTTACTATTGTTGCGTGTTTAGGGATGGGACAAGTACATTTTAGTCAACCAAATTAATATTTTGACAAAAGTACATTCTAGTGTTGGGAAAGTGTATGTTAATTTTTATCGATAAAATACAATATTTTTTTTAACTTTATTTGAGTTTTAAAAAAATGTTTTTATTAAATTTCGAGATGTCTCTTGCGATTAAAAGTCACCGCAGGGGTTCTAAGGGATCTAAATGCAAGGTTGCAGAGGTTGATTCTCCAACCATTCATGACTTACCATCTTTACGCCGGAAACGCACTTTAGCGTTTAATCGACTAAAGAAAACTTTAGAGGTAGCCCGAGTTGCGCTTACTAATGGAACTCGACTTTATGACTTTCTTGCACATTATTCAGATGTAAAGAAATGCGCGTCTAACTTCGAGGGTGCACACGAGGACATTCTTACTCTTATTGATAGTTCGCTGGAGGAGCAAGAGGACCACATTCGTTCATTGTTTGATGAAGCCTACTTCGAGATTCTTTCTATCCATAGGCAATTAACTGCTAAGCCATGTACTAGTAGTGAATTGAACACTTCGCTAGAATCATCGAGTAATAATTTGCAAATAAGACTTCCTAAGATTAATTTACCACAATTTTTTAGGAAACATTAAAGAGTGGCCGGAGTTTTACGATGTCTTCAACTCCCTCATTCACGAGAATAGTTCTTTTTCAGATACACAAAAGATACATTATTTAATATCCAGTCTTACGGGTGGGCTTCCCTATATGAACCACTTCTATGGGCTTAACAGCTGTATCAGAGCAATAAGCAGTCTTAATGCTGAGAGCGAGTTTTCTATCATTACTACGTTTAAGTGCGACGTGGTATCTCTACCGACCAAGTTGATATTCCCGATAATCCTCTAAAATTATACATGAATGAACATTTGATTCGGGATAATAGAGTTTAGTTTAGTAAAGCACGAACAGTTGGCGCTGAAATGAAATTCAAGTACGTCTGGACCTCTAAGTACGTGTGAACAATTGACTTAATTAGAACAAGAATATTGAGGAGCTTTATTGGTCGGTCGCTAACACTGTGTGTTAGCAAAAAAACTGTAAAATGTTATACTAATACATTAAATATAGCTTAATTTGTTATTTTTATTATTAACAATCAAAACTCCGCGATTCCATACGTCTATGTTTTCAAATAGATTATTATTATATTATGTAAAAATTTCAAAATAAAAAAATTAAGATGTCTAGGTATAGATTTAATAATAATAATAATAAAAATCTTTTATTAATCAAAATATTACAAAGGTTGCATTTACCTAAAGCTAGTTACATTTAAATGAGTTATTATTAGTTATTATTAGTTATTATTAGTTTTGGTAGGTAACAATAATCGGGAATTTGACCAATAATATGGTTGGCCCTAGCCGACATTCAGTTAATATTATAATGTCAATAAGGACTTGAAAACGTCTGAGCAATACCAGAAATCCATGAAAGTTCTTGTGAATACTTCTAACTAATATTATGTGTTAAAACTGTAAAAGTAGAGTTGTTCAGAGAGTTTTTTAGAGATTCTGGGGAGTTTATTTTGATACAATTGAATTCATTTTCAGAGTCTAAATGGGACGCAAAGTCTACTAGATCCATAATGAGAGTAAGAAGTTTATAACAGTGAGTGACGATGAGATAATTAGATTCAAAAATATTAAAGTGTTAGTGCATTCACATAAAATTGTTTTAATTTTGAATTGAAGTATGTGTGTGATTAGAACTTTTTTTAAATAGACATAGATATTTTCTTGAAAATAAGATTATTTTATATTTTTACTGTGTTGCCATGCAGTGAAAAATAGTAAAATAATAAAAAATAAAAACATTTGCATGATTCTAAATAGATACATAATTTTTTAGTTAACAAAAGAAAGATAACTATTTTATAACCAAGGATATAAAAAGAGTAAGTCTTAATGTAAAAAAATCACAAAATGGTGTAGTTGTTAAATTGGATTAAAGATGTTATAAAAGGTTTATACAACTTTAAAAACATTTTAATAGGGTTCATGCGTGTGAGCATAATAACATATATATTATCAAAAACCCCAAAAAGTAATTGGGGTCTGTATAAAATTATAAAAAAGTAGCAATGTAACAAATAGAAACTTAATATCTTACAAAAACTAATATAAAATATATCGTAAGACAAAAGGAAACATAATAAAAATAATACATATATATTATCAAAAACCCCAAATAGTAATTGGGGTCTGTATTAAACTATAAAAAAGTAGCAGTGTAACAAATAGAAACTTAATATCTTACAAAAACTAAAATAAAATATATTGTATGACAAAAGGAAACATAATAAAAATAATACATATATATTATCAAAAACCCCAAATAGTAATTGGGGTCTGTATAAAAAAGGAGCAGTGTAACAAATATAAACTTAATAACTTGAAGAGACCAAAATTAATAATGTTGTTAGGAACACTGCGGCTTTCCTTCTCTTATTTTGTCAAGAATAGAGTCCGAGGTGACCCTGATAACAGCACTCGTGTCAGATCTCCGCATAAAATGTTACAGTTAGAGGTCCAGACGTACTTGAATTTCATTTCAGCGCCAACTGTCCGTGCTTTACTAAACAAAACTCTATTATCCCGAATCAAATGTTCATTCATGTATGATTTAAGAGGATTACCGGGAATATCAACTTGGTCGGTAGAGATACCACGTCGCACATAAACGTAGTAATGATCCTGTAAATATTTGTACCCATTCATGGGTAACATGACCTATCTGTGAATTTTTCAAAAAAATATTTTTACGTCTGTACTCGAATACTCAAAAAAACAAAGTTTCTAATTTTTATTGTTTGTTATCGTTTTTTAATCAGCATCGAAGTCAAATTGTGAATATTGTGTTTTAACTAGATGTCCATAATTGAATATTCCGTGTCCATAACTGGAGTCTGACTCATAATAGATATCTTAAAGGACAATGGGCAAATTGGGACCACCCTCCAATAGCAATAAGATATATGACATTATATAGGTCTCTTCAATAGGAACAACTATTACTATGGCAGCTTTGTTGTAAGAGCTGTCCGTTTCGAGTTACGAGACTAAAGAAAAATATTAAAGTACTACTTTTCAAGTTTTGTTATGTTAAAAATATTTATACGTAGGTGCTTTTTATTTCGCTTAGACACTAGAAACGAACGCGCGTACGCTTACCGTTAGGCATGAGTAGCCCTCATCCCTCATAAACCTTTTGTTGGTTCTCGGTTCTCTGTTTCGTCTAAAAATCTCTATCGCGGAAAATATCAGCAACACGTTTTATCAGATAATCTCCCAAGAGCGCGACCATAGGTTGCTGCAAAATTACAGCAACATGCATTATTAGAGGTGAGTGTGTTGTATTTATTTTTTACATTTTATAAGAGTGTTTGGACTCTAAAAATCAAATCACAGGGAAACAAGCTATATTTCATGGCACCCAAACTATGTTCCCAAGCTAGGTTGTATATAAGAATGTATCTTTAAGTTAGTTATACAGTTGTTTATATCTGTAATTATACCTACTTTATTTACCTAGTTAGTTAGTAGTTTAGGATATTATGCGATCTATGCAGGGTTAAATGAACCAGCAATATTTTTAATGATGTCAGTATAGATAACCCTAAGAACAGCTTAAAAAAGTAAACAATTTAATAATGTTGTGTAATCTTACTATTTTTCTATCCAAAAATATTTAATTATAACCTTTTACATATTTTGATGCTTTTCATTTACATAGTTTAAAAATTCGACAACTTTTTCTAATGTGGATTACAAAGCAAAATTGGAAAAATATTGCTAGTAATGTGCATAGTGGATCAGTACCTCAATTTACCATTGACAATTTATTACATGATATAAAGATCCTAGGTCCTAAGCGATAGTAAAACGACTGCAGGCAACCCTCATAATCGATTTAATTCTCCAGAGAGGTGAACAATACTCAGCTAACGTGTAAGTTATAAATTAAATATGACGAAAATTAAAAAGAATCCAACCTGTTGAATAAGGAAAGGGATCATAGACTGTTTTGATCAGATTTACAGAAATCTAGGATTGACCTTCCATATACGTCCACATAAGTGGCAGTATTAGAATTAGCTTCTATAGTACTCTCTAAAACTTGTTCATATATGAAATAGCCAAATGATGTTTGAAAAAAATTGAAACAGCTCTTAACATTTTTTGGATTTTTCAGTACCAATATCGTTTTCTTTTTTACCTTTTCAAGTGCTGCATAAAAATCAATATTGATGTAGTGTTCATAATGTCCATCAGCTTGATTGCAAATTCTTTCTTTTGTTGGTTTTTTTCCTTGCGAGGGAAATATAGTGTCTAAAACCTCTTGATTCACTTTTATTAAGTTTAATACATTTTTCCCTTTCCAAGTATTAAAAAAATCAAGACAAGCCTTTACGTTTGGAGATTTATATCTTTTTGCGAGCATATTTTGTTTGTTCATGATTAGCTTGTATTTAGATTTCATAGCACTACGTTTTCGTTGATCGTGTAATATCTCTTCTATTTTTCTCAAGTATTTGTGACGTACCGTGTCCTTTGGTTTGTGGTATACAAAAGCTATAAACGGAAACTTGTAAATATCATTAGATTTTTCATTAGTTCCAATGCTGTATTCCCTAAGATTAAGTAGTTTAGAAATTAACTTATTTAAACTGCTTTCTTCATTCAGATTCAGTGCTGTTATAAGGTTCCAATCTACGACTTTTATTTCCTTTGATAATTGACGATTCTGTAGGTTATCTGGCAAAATGAAATGAAATGTTAATATAAAATAAAAATATGAAAGAAATTGAGAAAAACTGTCAGTCCCTTTAGACTAATTCAGATAGAAAATCTCTTATATTACAACGTACTATATACTACACAGTAGTAGTACTATGTAATACTAGGACTATACTCATCAAATAACATTTTTATTTTTTATTTGTATCTACAAATTGTACTTTAATCTTAACTTTAAATAAATCATATACAATGGCATTTGATAAGGAACTGAAATAATGGAAAATACTCTAATACTTGATCATTTATTACAAATTTTAAGTTTCATTACTCAAAAATCTACTTTTAAATATATTTTTTCCACAAATTTTAAATAATAAATAAATAAATTAAAAAATCTCCAGACTAACACACCAATTTATGTGGCTCTAAAGTAAGTTGCATTAAGCACTTGTGTTATAGGTACCACACAATGGACTAGGGGAGATCCTAGTTACACGCGGACACGAGCCAATATCGAAAAACCATTTTACGAAATTGGAGCGACCCGGGGATTGAACCTGGAACCATCCGTTTAAAAGTCCGGTAAATATACCATCGTCAATTGTTCTAAAAATATAAAAAACAAAGTTTTTAATTACGTAGGTACTTCAATTCATTATTTTTTGCATTACTTACTCATTGTTTTACAAGCAAAGTATAATTGATGTGAAGCCATATAATTTTTTTAATTGAATTTTATCCTCGCTGTAAGATTTATAGTTACCTACCATGGAACTAAGGTGTTACACGTTATTGGCCGTTCAAATCCTTGCTTTTAGTGATATATTCGTAAACGGAGGTAAGTAAAAAGTACTTCAAAGTTGCCATAGTACTTCCCATTACTTTAGTTCCTTATCAAATGCCATGTTACATGATTTACTTGAAGTTTTGATTATTAAACTTTAGTCGTAAAGTACTTAAACGTTCTATGTAAGTATTCTATTAATCTACCTGTTTTACCCTAAATTACCCATAATAAGAACGTATTAGGCGTCGTAAGCACCACCTAACGCTCTACTATGCCCACTGAAACAGACGACGTCGTTCTAGTCGACGTTCGAGCGTGACGCGCGACGGTGTTGGTCTGTGGCGGAATAATCACGGGCACGGTGTACAATACAGAGATACAAATGTAATGTTATTTGATGAGACGTTCCTAGTATTACATAGTACGTTGTAGTGACAGAAATTTTCTCTCCAAATCAGTCTAAAGGTGCTGACCGTCCATCTCAATTTCTTTCATATTTTTATTTTATATTAACATTTCATTTCATTTTGCCAGATAGCCTACAGAATCGTCAATTATCAAAGGAAATAAAAGTCGTAGATTGGAACCTTATAACAGCACTGGGTCCGAATGAAGACAGTAGTTTAAATAAGTTAATTTCTAAACTACTTAATCTTGGGGAATACAGCATTGGAACTAGTGAAAAATCTAATGATATCTCCAAGTTTCCGTTTATAGTTTTTATATACCACAAACCAAAGACAACGGTACGGTACAAATACTTGAACAAAATAGAAGAGATAAAATACGATCAACTAAAACGTAGAGCTATGAAATCTAAATACAAGAAAATCAGGAACAAGCAAAATATGTTCGCTAAAAAATATAAATCTCCAAACGTAAAGGCTTGTCTTGATTTTTTTAATACTTGGAAAGGGAAAAATGTTTTAAACTTAATAAAAGTGAATCAAGAGGTTTTAGATACTATATTCCCCTCGCAAGGAAAAAAACCAACAAAAGAAAGAATTTGCAATCATGCTGATGAACATTATGAACACTATATCAATATTGATTTTTACGCAGCACTTGAAAAGGTAAAAAAGAAAACGATATTGGTACTGAAAAATCCAAAAAATGTTGAGAGCTGTTTCAATTTTTTTCAAACATCATTTGGCTATTTCATATATGAACAAGTTTTAGAGAGTACTATAGAAGCTCTTTCTGATACTGCCACTTATGTGGACGTGTATGGAAGGTCAATCCTAGATTTCTGTAAATCTGATCAAAACACTCTATGATCCCTTCCCTCATTCAGCAGGTTGGATTCTTTTTAATCGTCATATTTAATTTATAACTTACACGTTAGCTGACTATTGTTCACCTCTCTGGAGATTATATCGATTATGAGGGTTGCCTGCAGTGGTTTTACTATCGCTTGGGACCTTAGGATATTTATATCATGTAATAAATTGTCAATGGTAAATTGAAGTACTGATCCCCGGACCTCGGTAGAGAGTGAACGCATAATAACCGTGTTAAAATCTTTAAATTAACAAAAAAGTAATTAATAAAGTCAAAAATACTGTGTTAAATAATAGGAGTGCATAAGTGTGCAGTGTATATATAGCCCAGCGCAAAGCTGCTGTCCTACCTCAACTTACGTCACTGGAAACATCGCAAAATAACAACAATAGTTATTCATCAACGTATGCGATCCTGGTAGCTGCCGTACCGACTGGACCTTGTTACATCGCAAAGAAACAAACAAAATAGCTTTGGTGTGACTGTGTGTTGTGTGCGCGCCTCTATGCGGCCGCTGTGCTCCTGGTAACTGCAGACCCAAATGCACGTCTTTTGACACATGTATGTTACGCATACTTGCTGGATAAACAATAAAAAAACATCTCATAGCAACAACAACAGACAAGAAAAGAAACTGAGAAACGCAAGTTGCCCGTCTACTATTATGCGATCCTAGTGGCTGCCATTCTTACTGGAACTTGCCTACTTGTAGGAAAACAAAGATAGAAAAGAAACCAATTGCTGAAAAGGACCGACTGCTGTACGCACCCCCACGCGGTCGCTGTACTCCTGGTAACTGCCGACGTAAAACCAACATTCGTGGATCGAAAGCAAGCGTCACATACTTGTTTCACCTATGCAATCCTAGTAGACAACTCTACTAGCAACAACAAACAAACAAAAAAACCTACTAACTCGTGGAAAGTTCGACTACACCCACACACACACACACTGTCCCTGCGACCCTAGTAACTTGCATTATTCGAGAGCCGTCATTCAATTTACTCCTATATCTCTTAGTGATTTACTGACAGATCGCCTGCACTTCATTTTCGCCTAGTACTTTCAGCACAGAACTCCCAAAAATGTCTATTTATCGTTCACCACCCAATGTTCTGACCCTGCCTACTACTGCATCGCTAGTACATTACTCGTCAGATCCTAATATTTCTTCACGCATTGAAACTGAAAACCAAACACATACTATCGGTAACCCTTCTAAAAGGAAACGTAGTGGGAGTGACACAGATTATAATGCATCTGAGATCAAATTGTTAGTAGAAGAAACTTTTAAATGTTTTCAGTCACAGCAACAACAGCAACTTTCAAAAATCTCTAATGCAATGGAAGAAATAATAGTCCAGAACCAAGAACTTAAGAAATCTGTCGAATTTATTGCTGCTAAGTATGATGCTTTTATAAATAAAATTGAGGCATTGGAACAAGAAAAAAAGGAAGACCATAAACTTATATCACAATTGGAGGACAGATTGGAGAACCTTGAAAAACAGATGAGAGGTACAAGTTTGGAACTCAAAAACATCCCAAAAAAAAAGTTGAGACCAAAAATGATCTTGTAGAGTATGTACAGAAGTTGAGCAATATAGTTAAAGTGCCCATACAATCTACACAAGTTAAGAATATTTTTCGTATTGGTACAAAACTGGCACAGGCACCCATTGTAATAGAACTTCACTCTGCCCTGATCAAAGAAAAACTTTTAAGTGCTACAAAACAATTTAATAGAGAAAATGCTAATAATAAATTAAATACTCACCATTTGAATATCATAGATGCTCCAAAACAACCTGTTTATTTAACGGAATCACTTACATCTAAGAGCCGTCATTTGCACGCGCTAGCACGTGATTTCGCACGGTCAAATAGTTTTAAATACTGTTGGACCTCTGCTGGAAACGTGTACTTGCGCAAAGAAGACGGTGCGTCTTATATACGTATAAAAAATGAACAAGAACTGGTGAATCTCAATATAAAAAAAAATGACTATTTTTGCATCCAATGTTTCCATTATTTTTTAAATCTTACTTTATCTTTGTTTTAAAATTTTTTACACACATATTCTCAATGTATTTAGATTTTTATTTTATTATTTTTAAAAACACAATTACTACACACATACACACAAACAAAAACATAAATTCACACACTTACTTTGACAAATACACATATCTCAAAGTTATACAGTCCATGTATATTCGTCCTGAAAAACCCGTCTATAAAATTCACACCTGTAAATATAGCGAACTTTGAAACCTCAAATAGCTTACCGTGCCAGAAAGTCTCTAATACTTCCGTTTTTAATCAAGTAATGAATAGGATTAACTATGTATATCCTTTGTCAGTAATTACCTTAAATATTAGAAGCATTCATTGTAACTTGGATAGCTTTTTAATTTATTTATCGAATTTTACAAAGCCAGTGGATATTATTGTTCTGACAGAATGTTGGATTAGCGAATCTCGACCACCTCCCCAAATAACCAACTATAATCTATTTTATACCAAAATAAAGCTTAACCAAAATGATGGTGTGGTGGTTTACATCAGCAGACATAACATCAGCATTTGTAAACGAAGAGGAAATTATTGCAGAAGCAAATTGTTTGAAAATTGATATTCATGACACAACAATAATATGCATTTATAGACCTCCATCTTATCAGAATATTACTACTTTTCTCGATTCTTTAAATAACCTTTTTTATAAAACAAAGAACATTCTATTAACCGGTGACATAAATATTGATATCCTACCTGAACAACTGTCTAAAGATGCGTCTCATTATTTGTCACAAATGGCCTACCATGGCCTCATATCGGCACTAAACCAGGCTACCAGAATTAACACATGTATAGATCACTTCTTGATCAAAACGCGAAAGCGATGGCAGTCGTTTGTCTTTGACAAACTAACTGATCACTCGCCAATTCTCATTATAGTGGAAAATGTCAGTAATGAAAACTCACCCACTCTTCTTACAAAAAAGACGATCAATTTCGAAGCTGTTAGAGACTCACTCTCTCTTACGAACTGGGATGAATTTTACTTGATAAAAGATGTAAACACAGCTACTAATGAACTGACTGACCTCCTTAACAAAGTGCTGAAAGCCAACACGAATACAATAAACCTACCATCCAGGTAAAGGCCCCTTAAACCATGGATTACTACAGCTATTATCCGTTCTATTCGCAAAAGAAATATTATGCTGTACAACAGCTTAAACTTACACCGAATGATGATAATTTGGTAAACTACAAAAACTACAGGAATGTATGTAACAATATCATAAAAACAGCAAAAAAAATATACTATGACCGGCAATTTGAAAAGAATAGTGGTGATAATAAAAGAACTTGGGACCTCATAAAAGAGTTGGGAAATTTAAACAACAATCAAGACAAAAATACCTCTACAGCGCTCCTACAACTTGGAGAATCAAAAACAGAATCCTTAGATAAAGTAAATACCTTCTTCACAAACATCGGAAAAGATCTTGCTGACAAAACACTTCAAAAACTTGGAACCACGGAGGAGGCGTTAGCGTCAAGAATAAAGCATACACATTCTCCAGTCAACTCGTTTTCCCTGTTCCTAGTCGAAGGTCAGGAAATAATAAATATCATAGATGGCCTAAAAGCTGGTAGCTCTCCAGGTTATGATAACATTCCGACTAAACTGTATAAGAAATGTAAACTGGAACTTGTCTTGCCAATCGCACATATTTCAAACCTTAGTTTTACATCTGGCATTTTCCCCACTATCTTAAAATCGGCTATTATCACACCTATTCACAAATCAGGTAATAAAACTTTATCGGCTAATTACAGGCCCATCTCTTTACTCAACGTCCTTTCCAAAAAAAAAAAAAATACTGGAGAAACTAGTTAATAATAGGCTGGTTACGTTTCTTGAATCCAATGGCCTGTTATCTAAAAACCAATACGGCTTCAGGAGAGGCAGGTCAACAGAAGATGCGGTTCTACAGCTGACTTCTACCGTAACAAAGAGTCTTGACCAGGGACAAAAGTGTCTCGGGGTATTTCTAGACCTACAAAAAGCATTTGATTCAGTCTCGATCCCACTATTACTTGCCCGTATGGAACGTTTCGGCATTAGAGGTACACCCCTTCTATGGTTCAAAGATTACTTAACAAACAGAAGTCAGCGTGTGAGAATTAGTGGGACCATAAGTAACGAAGCTAAATGTACACACGGTGTACCGCAAGGAAGTACGTTGGGACCTAGTCTGTTCCTGCTTTATGTTAATGAACTGTGTGACATACAATTACAAGGTGCTAATAAGATGTTCGCGGATGATACTGTATTTCTTTTTAGAGCCAAAACTTGGAAGATAGCATTTAATTTAGCTGAAAGTGGTTTGAAAAAGGTTAGTTCCTGGCTAGAGGACAGTTTATTAGCACTGAACCCTACTAAAACAAAATGCATCACATTTTGTATCACTAATGCTACCTTACCAAAACAGAAATTTACCCTAAGAGTGCATACCTTCCCGTGCAATAGAAAACCTTGTACCAAGACTTTGTGTAACTGTACCGAAATACAAACGACAACGAATGTCAAGTACTTGGGTATTATCTTGGACTATAAACTTACATGGAACCTACAAATTTCTGCAGTAAGCGGCAGGATAAGAAAATTGATTTTTGTCTTTAAAAATCTAAGAGACTATGTCCATGATATTCGACTCATTCAAATTTATAAATCTCTTGCTGAGAGTATCATCTCCTACTGCATATGTTCGTGGGGAAGTGCATGCAAAACTTACATGATAGAAGCAGAAAGAGCCCAGAGATGTCTCCTAAAAGTCTTAAAGCGATTCCCTTTTCGACATCCTACAGTAGATTTATACAAAACCTGTAAAGTTTTGTCTATTAGAAAACTTTTTATCTCCCGATGTCTCTGGCGCTACCATGTTAAAACTGCTCTCTTTCTCAGAAATAGGATTGTTGCATCTAAGTTCCCTAAACCTATGTGTAGAACTGAATTTGCAAAGAGAAGATATTCTTACATCGCTCCTCTTTTATACGACATTGTTTACCCAAAACTAAAAAGATCGACATTTTGTAAGAAATATAAGTTTAACAAAGTGGTCCTGACTTGGTTGTTCAAGCCTGACTACTATGTTACTGAAGAGCTGTTCCATACCTAACATAATTATTTTTCTTTGAATAGCATGTACTTTTATATGTTATGTTTTTCTTAATTTTTGATTACAATTATTTTAATTTTATCTTTTTTCTGCACAATTGAACTTAAATTTACACACACACATACACACACACAACACACACCCAAAACACACTCAACACTCACATACACTAACTCTTTTCTTTATAACTTTGTGGTTGTAACGATATTTATGCTTGTAACTTGTTTAATGTATTATCTGTTCATAATTCGTTATAACTTTGTATTTTAATTTAGTGGGGAAGACACTGTAGCCTGTCCCACAGTTTCTAAACTACTGCAGGCTGCAGGGACTCTCAAGTATTGTAATTACTGTATAAATATAAATAAATAAATAAATAAATTATGGACATTACTAGCAATATTTTTCCAATTTTGCTTTGTAATCCACATCAGAAAAAGTTGTAGAATTTTTAAACTATTTTAATGAAAAGCATCAAAATATTTGTTGTATGACTAAAAACAAGGGCTCTGTCACGAATTGTATCAAGATTCACATCTTCAAGCTTATATTCATATGGATAAAATAAGGTTTGCATAATTGATTCGTCTCTTAAAATGAGATCCAATGTGTTCTTTCCTATAACACAACTTAAGAAATCAAAGCATGCTTTTTCATCTTTTGTATGTACGTTTCTTATATATACTATGTTTTCTGTGTTTGTTTCCATCACCTACACATAAAGGTATATTTTCGTTTTGTTTTGTTTTTTTTATTTACTTTTCAACCGCAGGGGCACTACTTCCCTCTTTACTTTCAATACTTTGTGCCTTTTCAAAACTAGATTTATTAATATCTTGTTCTGTTTCACCGTCTTCTTCATTCAAACGATGCCCGTTCTTGAATTCTTATAAAAAAAAGTTTAAAACAAAGCTCACTTAAAATCAGTGGCCCATTCTGTAATTAAAGTATATTGTTGAAGTTAAGCGGCATCGGCCGCAGACAGTCCTAGGATGGGTGAACGCTTGTGGTATTATATTCTGAATTGTTCCGTGCTTTAGACACGTTCATTTGTTGGTCTCAAATAATTATTCATTAAAAAACACTTTATAAAAAAAAAGAAATTGTTAGATTCCCATCATGATTTGCCATAAGGGCTATTACCTATATATTTTTCAAGCTAACGGCAAAACAACGTAGCAAGACCGTCGTTTTACGAATATCCTGTGGCAAGCAATGCACTTTTGATCGTTGTTTGCGTTGGTGACCAAAATCCCAAACTGTAGACACAATCTAATTATACAAAACCATGAGAAAGCTTATTTTAAAATTGTTATATGCTATGATCACCTACACACCATGCAAAATAAAACGTAATTAGGTTTATAGGTTTGAAAAATATATATTGTATTAATTTAAACTGGGTGGCGCAAAAGTAAAGACCCTATTTGGTTCAGCTATAACTTTTCTTTTTAATTAGAAAACTTGATTTTGGTTTTTTTTATTGTATATTTGTGCCATTAAATTTCGTACCATTAGAATTTAAAGATGATGTCTTTTAAATGGTGACCTCCAGAGTTGATGCACATTTGAGCCCTATTTATGAAATTTTGCATTACTTGCTGTAACACTTCCTGCGATATGTTTCTTATTTCTTGAGGAATGTTTTCTTTTAGAGCTGCGAGAGTCTGAGGCTTGTTCACATACACCAGAGATTTAAAAAAAGCAAATTGCCAAAACGAGAGATAACTCGGCATGGACAAGCGTCCCTCACTAAGTATGATACGATTATTCCACGTTCTTGGGGAGTAAAATCGTCCATGTTTCTTTCAGTGTATTTTACATTTGTTCACAGAATGACAGGAAATGTCATATAAAAAATAATTATATTTTCTTTAGTGCCATTACTTTTGCGCCACCCAGTACAAGAATAGTATCTTAAATATAAAAGATCTATTTTTAATCATGTTATTTTCCTGCTTTTGCTTTGGCGTGAACGTTCAACTACATGAAGCGCACACCTTAGTTGTTTCCACCAGCAGATTGCCAAAACATTTCAGTTTAGTACCAGTAGCTAACCTACAAAAAATATTAATAAAAAACAATTATATTAGGTACAATGAATGTTACTTACTAAATATTTTTATGTAGATGTATGTATGTACCCATACGTAGGTACATACATACATCCAATGAAATTCCAAATTGGGAAAAGTGTCTGTTTAGAACCAATTGCAATCTAAGCACATCGTTTATTATGAATATCGAGGTCCTTCTTATTGAAATAGATAACCTTTAACTGTAATCATTTCTTTCCAAAACGAACAAAGACCTAACCCTTAACTTGGTCCTTAACCCTAAAAAACGCAAGCCTTAGTTATTGGAAGCAGGACAATGCGCGGTCGTATCGATCCATCTTCTTTGCCTCCCGTCACTCTTAATGGTACACCGGTCGCCTTTGCTGAATCTGCCAAGAATCTAGGTGTTACTTTAGATTCGCATCTTAACTGGGGTTTACATGTCAGCGAGGTCAGTCGTAGGGTCCACTACTCCTTCCATTCGCTGAAGTGTCTGCAAACGTATCTGCCGCTCGCGACTAAAATCTCCCTTTCCTTAATTCTTATCCAACCTATTATTGATTATGCGGATGCTTGTTACCTTGATGCCACAGAGGAGCTCTTAAACAAACTGGAACGCTTGCAAAATCTCGTTATCAGATTTATTTTTGATCTTAAAAAGTATGATCATGTATCACATCTTCGCAAGCAACTCCAGTGGCTCCCAATCCGATTTCGTAGGAACACTCGTATACTATGTCTCCTACACAACATACTCCATAATTCTTCCTACCTAATCGCTTTGTCCTTTTATGTGTTCAATTTTGTGTAGATACATGAATTTGTAAATAAATAAAAGAACTTGGTGATAGCCTCGTTACTACACGCAACTTAGTTTAGTCAGGCGATGACTTCTCTTATCGGCATAAAGATTCCGACAAACCTCTGCATAGTACAGGCAGCTCAAAATAGAGCTTCTCCCAGTCACACCAATTACTTAATTTCAGTTTTTTTTTAAATGAAATAATTATCTTTGTTTGATAACAAACCTACAGAAATGGGTGACACTAATATATTATTATATTATATTAAATATATGACGTCACATTGTCTCTTAAGTTTAAAGACAATGTGACGTCATTTTTGACGTGCGTGTGGTGCGATTTACAACAGCTACTCTTCGGCCACTTGTTACTCGAACGTTTTTGATAATTTAGCAATATTTTATCATTATTTGATTGATTATTACTATAAACTAGGTACTTACTTACTTAATAATTTGTACTTTCTTATTTTGAATTGTTAAATAAATATACTTTTCAATAGATAAGTGTTGGCGCCTATTATTTCTTAACAGCAAAAACTTATCAATAATTTTGTATGTTTGACTACCAAAGGTTTTACAAAAATATAGCCATTGAAATAGAAATTAATTAAAAAACACATAAATATATTATAAATATGACTTGTGCAACAAACAATATACAATGTCTGTGGTGCAGCGGTATATATACCGGACTGCTAAGCGGATGGTTCCGGGTTCGATCCCCGGATCGGGCCAATTTCGTAAAAATGGTTTTTCGATATTGGCTCGTGTCTGGGTATAACTAGGTTCTCCCTTAGTCCATTGTGTGGTACCTATAGTACAAGCTTTGCTTAGTTTAGGGCCACACGGTTGGTGTGTCAGTCTGGAGATTTATTATTATTATTATTATTATCTTATAATACGTGACTTTGTTTCGTGATATTATGGTACCTACTCGTTTGGAGGCAAAACCTATGCGTCTAGTGAAAGACAATTTCTGCTTTATTTGAAAAACCTACCCTTCCACAAATTTCGTTAATATGTACAATGATTAGACGACCCTGTCGTGCAGCGTAATTGTTTTGAGGCAGGTCCCATGTTCAATTCTCGATTCTTCTGCAAATCAGCTCGTATCTGGGTGTTACTAAGTTTTCCTTTAGGCTATTTTGTAACACCTACTGCGCTAACTTCAAAACCACATTGCTCGTGTGATATTCGAGAGATTTAATTAGATGATAATTAACGAAATTGTTATATTGATTTGAAGTACGTACGTGAATACCTAACTCTTGGTAGTGGTTCGTTTAATAAAACACAAAGCTTTGCCGAAATTGTATTTTATTGGTGTCGTTAAGGTTGAACTTTTAATTCAATTTTGGTAGGGTAAGAACATACAGACACATCATAAATAGGTAATTATAACTCATTGACTAAACAAACCCTGTTGAATTTATTTCAATTTATACTTTGAAATTTTTTGCCAAAATTCATTTTCTATTTGAGAACCACTCACTGCCTGTAAATAAATTAGGATATTTATTAATAAAGGTATTACTAATCGTGTTAGAATCTCTTTGGTATTTTGATGTTTAAGAAATATATTTTGATGTGTCATTCAGGTTTTATCGTGTGTACTTATAACAATGTCAGAAATAAAAAATGGATAATTGATTAAATTTCTTTCTCTATACCTTTTACATAACAAAGGTTATGGGCCCAGTCCCAGTAAATAAAATGTAAACGTGTGTAGAGAAAAATCGTGTGAGTAAGAAAAAAAAAAAGAGTAAGATTGATGGAAAATAAAGTAAATACATACATATAAAAAAAAAAGGAAAATGGCTACTACAAATTTTCCTCAATTAAAAGCTGAGAACTTTAACAACTGGTTATTTAGAGTAGAAGTAATTTTAGATGAGAAACAGTTGTCTTATACGATAGGAGAAGAAACTACTGAAGAAGATAAAAAAGGTAATTGGTTAAAGGACAATGCGAAGGCAAGAAGTATCTTAGTGCAATGCATACCAGACAAATATCTAAATTTCGTAAAGGAATGTAGAACTGCAAAAGATATTATAAAAACGCTAAAGTTAACATTTCAACGGAAAAGTATAATATCAATAATACATTTGCGAAGAAAATTATTAAATTTAAAGCAAGATAAAAATGAATGCCTAGAAGATTATTTTCAACGGTTCGATGAGTTGGTAAGAGAGCTAGAATGTGCACAAGAGAAGTTAAATGATAGAGACAAAATTGCTTGTTTGTTAACCGGACTGGATGAAAAATATGATACGGTTATTACTGCGATAGAGTGCAATACAGATTTAACGACAGAAGATAATAAGGCGGGAGACCTAAAGGTAGATTTTGTGAAAGCGCGATTACTAGATGAAGAGCTGAAATTGAAAAATAAAGAACCAAATTCAAGTAACTCTAATGAAACTACATTTCTAGTAACCTGTTATCGATGTCAGAAACCAGGACATATAGCAAAAGATTGTTATAAATTTAGAGGACGCGGACGCGGACGTGCGAGGCCATATAGAAGCATGAGAGGAAGAGGAGCTTATGTGAACACAGGGGAAACAGGACATTTTTCAGGGGATATGTTAGCACAAAATGATAACGATCGAGCTACTACTTTTATTAGTACAGGTATGGCTTACTGTATTAACACTGAGAAGGAAAACGAAATTAACTGGGTAATTGATTCGGGCTGTACACATCATCTTGTTCATGAAAAATATGAGAAATTCATGATAAAAGTTAGGAAACTGCAAAATCCGATTAAAATTTATGTAGCGAACGGTGATTACTTTGTGGCAGAGAAAGTAGGGAATATACAATTTTTGGTAGGTGGAATCTCAGTAAAAGTAGATGCTTTACTAATGAAAAATTTAACTTTTAATTTACTTTCTGTCAAAATGATGGTTGCTAATGGAAATTTTGTCGAATTTAGTCATAACGCTGTAAAAATTACAACTTCAGCTAATCAAATTATATTAGGATCTTGTTTAGGCAAACTATTTATTCTAAAAACTATATGCAACTGTGTCCATGCTACTTGCAATAGTACAACGTCATCAGAGGCCGAACTTTGGCACAAACGTTTAGGGCATGTTAACCGTAAGGGTCTTGGAATTTTAAGATTATCGATTAGTCCCAAAATATGTGGGCCATGTCTAGAGGGAAAGTCTACTCGACTACCTTTCCAACGTACAAGAGGACCAAGATCAAGACATGTCGGCGAACTGCTGCACACTGATATTGCAGGACCAACTAGAACGCCAGGACTTAAAGGTGAGCGTTATTATCAAGTAGTTGTTGATGATTATTCACATTTTTGTGTTACTTACTTACTACAAAACAAAAGTCAAGCAACAGAAAATTTAATTCATTATGTAAATAGATTAGAAAATGACAAAGGAGTTCGAGTTAAAAATGTACGATGTGATAACGGCAGGGAATTTAGAAATAACACATTGGAGACATTTTGTAAAAATAAAGGTATTCAGATTCAGTTTACTGTACCCTATTCTCCACAGATGAATGGCGTTGCTGAGAGAATGAATCGGACTATTTGCAACAAAGCACGAACGATTCTCAATGAATCTGCATTGCCCAGGGAACTATGGTGTGAAGCTATTTGGTGTGCTACGTATCAATTAAATAGATGTCCATCAGGAGCAATTCATTATAGAACTCCAGAAGAGATTTATCGAGGTAAATTAAATCTGAAACATTTAAGAGTATTTGGAAGTAAAGCCTGGACAGTTATAATGCCGAAACAAGATAAGTTTGATAAAAGAGCAAAAGAAACTAGGATGGTCGGCTATGCGCCGAATGGATACCGTTTGTGGGATCCAGAGACGAATGATGTGATAATATCGAGAGATGTAAGGTTTGATGAAAATGATATTAAATATAAAGGAAAGGAAAAAGCAGACGAAGAACAAAGAGACTATTATATCGATGAAGAAAGTATTGATAATGAGACAGAACATGAGTCTAACAAAGAGAAACAAGTTGAGGAAATCGAAACAGATATAAATGAAAATGGAAATGGAAGACAGGTGAGGATTAGAAAATCACCTAATTATTTAAAAGATTATGTAGTTGAAGATAATGCAGAATATGATGAAGACTATGAAGATGCAAATGTAGTTTATTGTTTAATGGGAAATTGTGATCCAAAATCGTATGTTGAAGCTATTAATAGAGGAGAAGATTGGCAAAAAGCTGTAAATGAAGAAATAAGCTCATTAGAAAGTTTAAAGACGTGGAAAGAAACTGAATTACCAAAAGGTAAGAAAGCTATAGATACGAAATGGATATTCACTACAAAATCAGATGGTCGAAAGAAAGCCAGGTTAGTTGCAAGAGGATTTCAGACGGAAAGTGCTTATGATGTATATTCTCCAGTAGCAAGAGTATCCACAATAAGAATGATGTTAAGTCAAGTTGTACAGAAAAATTATAAAACAAGGCAATTGGATGTGCCAACTGCTTTTCTGAATGGTGACCTGAATGTTGAAGTGTATATTAAACCGCCAGAAGGAGTTAAAGTATCTGAAGGAAAAGTGCTAAGACTGTATAAAGCTTTGTATGGATTAAGAGAAGCGCCCAGATGCTGGAACGAACGGTTCCATAATTATGTGTTAAAAGAAGGTTTTAAACAATCGAAACACGATTTCTGTTTGTACAAGAAAAATAATATATGGCTATTGATATGGGTAGATGATATTATCGTTATGGGGAAAGAAAATGAAAATAATAAAGTTATTGACATGTTGAAAGAAGAGTTTAAGGTACGAGATTTAGGAGAAGTCAAAGACTATTTAGGTATGGAAATTACATTTGATAAAGAGAATTTACAAATTAGTCAAAAGAAATTAATAGAAAAGGTTCTAAAGAAATTTGGTATGGAAGAGTGTAATGGAGCGCAAACTCCTATGGAACAAAACTTGACTCTACAGGATGAAGAAATAATGAAAGATATACCTTATAGAGAGTTGGTAGGTTGTCTGATATATATTTCAAGCATTTCAAGACCAGACATAACGTATGCTACGTCTTTTCTTAGCAGGTACCTAGATAAGCCGACACATACAATATGGATTGCAGGCAAACGAGTGCTAAGGTATTTGAAACAAACAATTAGTAAATGTTTAACTTATACTAAGTCAAAGGATTCCGAAGAATTATTAGCTTACTCAGATGCTGATTGGGGAAGTGATAAACTAGATAGGAAAAGCGTAAGTGGTTGTACAGTATTTTATTATGGTAATTTGATTTCGTGGTACTCTAAGAAGCAGTCAACTGTGTCATTGTCTTCAGCAGAGGCGGAGTATATAGCAGCAGCAATGACAGCACAGGAGTTAGTGTATTTAAAAGGTATTTGTTCATTTTTTCATAATGTGGACACAGTTGCATATCTTTTGGTGGACAATCAAAGTGCGATTAAAATGATCGAATGCAATGTAAACAGTAAACGCACCAAACATATTGACATTAAGTATCATTATATAAAGGATTGTGTAAATAAGAATTTATTTTCAATTTCATATGTTTCAACTAATGAAAATGTAGCCGATGTGTTAACTAAGCCTTTATGTTCCATAAAACATAATATTTTTGTTAAGAAGATGAGAGTAATGTAATAGGTAGTTAATTTTCATTTTATTGTAAAGTTTTCAAAGAAAGTTATATTTTAAGTTTGAATAGGAAGTTTAGGTGATTGAAGAGTTTGTTTATATTGTTTATTTATATTGAAATGTCAAGTTGTGTCATGTCATTTAAATATTAGTTTATAGTGTTGGGACATGTACGTTAATGTTATCGATATTATTTTAGTGATGGAAAGTTGTCGATTAAAATGTTATCGAGTGTTTTAGTAATGTTTTTCAGTTTGCAATTTTGAATTTAGCAATTCAATATTGAGAGGGGGTGTTAGAATCTCTTTGGTATTTTGATGTTTAAGAAATATATTTTGATGTGTCATTCAGGTTTTATCGTGTGTACTTATAACAATGTCAGAAATAAAAAATGGATAATTGATTAAATTTCTTTCTCTATACCTTTTACATAACAAATCGCTTCATAGGAACAGAAAAATTTTCCTAATTTTATAAAATGTAACAAAATTGATTTGGGTTTTATTTAAATGAATCAATCAATTTAAGATTTCAAATTTTTGTTTGTTTATAAAACCACTTTGAGTGCTGGTCAAAAATGTCAAAAACCATTCTATCAGGCCCAATTGCAGGGAACGTTTTAACCTCAAAAATTCAATCAATCTTGGGTTATTTTGGCCTAAATCAATCAATCTTGGGTTATTTTGGCTTCTACCCAGTCGGGTAAAACCATTCTACTTTTTGTCTATCTCAAGTCATTTTGATTTAATTGTTCCTCTGAGACATTGACATTGTCAATTAATTAATTATTTTATTTATAATAACGTTTTCTTAAGGTAAATGATAATCTAAAATATTATGAACACCTCCCACTGACTTTAATTTACAACGTTAGTCATTTCCTATGTCTGTTGGCAAAATTTTGATGAAAGATTGACGAGATTTGGTAGTTCTTTAAAAGAGGTTACATCACTAAGGAAATCACAGCTCTAGAAGGGCGCCGACCTATTTGAACCTATTTGTAAAAAGAGATAGAAGATAAATAAAAGGCTGAGACCAATAACTTAGGAACCCTCATGTGTCTACACATAGCATACCTAACTATAAATGTATACATAATTTAATTTATGAGAAAAAGCCCAAGCAACCGGGAGAAAAAAAATACAAAAAAAACTACATACTTGCTCTTACTATTGATCAATATTATTAGCATATTTTACAATCAAAGGGGGTCCAGGGAGAGCCCCTTTGATTAAAATGTATGTATTTAGTATGCAAAAATAATAAAATAAGGTACCTCAAAAATAAGGCAACTAAAATCCAACATGGCCACTCGACCGGTTTTTTAGTTTACTATGTTTGTTAAAAACAAATGTTGTACGTCCATAGGTTTTATTAGTCTTTGGGAAACAATGACATTAAATTTGACATGACATGCTGAAATAAAATCTGTAGGTCTATTCTGTAAAACGAAACGTATGCATTTGCCTTCGTTTCGGGCCCGAAACTGACATTGGCTATTCTATTTGGCTTGCATATCGTTTAACGTATTTGTAATCCGAAAGTCAACGAAATAATAAGGGTTTTGACTTAAATTTCTATTCTTTACGTCAAAAACCTTATGATTGATAAAACGATTCGAAAGCCAATAGAATAGCAAATGTCCGTTACGGGCCCGAAACGAAAGCAAAGTGCTCACGTTTCGTTTTACAGAATAGACGTACTGGATTCTACGAACTTATGGACAGCGACTTTGGTCACGCACGTCTTATAAGTTAAGTCGTCGCATGCCGGCTTGGAATGAATTGCTAAATAAAGTTAATTTTACAGCAGGTAACCTACTTAAAAACTTCTAATTTTTTAAATATTTTTAGAACATTTAAAATTTGTGGAAAAAATGTATTTAAAAGTAAATTTTTAAGTAATGAAACTTTAAATTTGTAATAAATTATCAAATATTAAATTTTCGCATTACCGTAATCTACTAATATTATGAAAAGCTTTGTTTATTGGCCATATACATTCCGACGTAACTCAAAAGTGACGACTTAAAGTCGGGGAGTCATGTCCAATAGTTCGCGAAAATGGCTATGTCCCAGTGACGTGTAGTTATAGAATACCAAATAAGAAATTGAACGAGTGGCTCGATGCAGCGAGTGGGCGTGATACAGAAAACGAAAATTGCAAAAACGTCACACGTTGCATCGTTAAAAAAGTTACGGAATCGGGCCCCAGTACACTTGTCTGAGCACTGAAAACGTGTATGTTTCATACGGAAATCAAAAGTAAATTTCTGGCACACGGCTTTAATCCTAAAATAATTGCAATTCGTTTAAAGCAAAGAATAATTGAGCGTGTAGCGGTACAGCAATATAAAATATTAGTGTTCGCCCGCGACTCCATTCGCGTTTAATTCGGTTCCCCGTGGGAATGAGTAGTTTTCCCGCGGTAAAAAGTATCCTATGTGTTATTCTGATGTATAACCTATATTACTGTAAAGTCAAATCCGTTCAGTAGTTTTTATGTTGAAGAGTAACAAACATCCATCCGTCCATACATCCATACTCACAAACTTTCACGTTTATAATATAAGTTGGATATTACTGCAAAGTATCATCCAAATCCGTCCAATCGTTTTTACGCGAAAGA
The DNA here is from genome assembly GCA_916618145.1 of Emmelina monodactyla. Lineage (NCBI taxonomy): Eukaryota > Metazoa > Arthropoda > Insecta > Lepidoptera > Pterophoridae > Emmelina > Emmelina monodactyla. The sequence goes on along the minus strand of OU745323.1, from coordinate 449,604 downwards.
GTAACAAACATCCATACATCCTCACGTACTCACAAACTTTCACATTTATAATATTAGTAGGATTGTGATTGAAATTATCCTCGCCATAAGAGTTATAGTTACCTACCATGGAACTAAGGTGTAACACGTTACTTGTAGTTCAGATCCTTGCTTTTAGTGATATGTTCGTAAAAGGAGGTAAGTAAAATGTATTTGATGATTGCTTTAGAATTTTCCATTATTACGGCTCCTTATCAAATAATTAAATTGGCATCGCTCATGGTTTTCTGGTGGTTTTGATTAATAAACTTATGTCGTAAAGTACTAAAAATTTCAATTGCATGTCGAATATTTACGTTTGTCATTAATAAAAGAATGGTATCTTCCTACCTGTTTATATTTTTGTAAGACGACAGCGTGTTTGCATTATTAAGCGCTAGAACTTATCAATGACCATAATAAAAACATAGCGCTCTTTCATGGATGAATTGTTTTATTGTACATATATTTTTTATTATGATTCCTTTTTATTTTTCCAGATAACCTACAGAATCGTCAAATATCAAAGGGAATAAAAGTCATAGAGTGGAACTCTAACACAGCAAAATTGATATAACACGGAAAAATGGTTTCCGATTTAATAAAAGAAGATCAAGATGTTTTAAATCAAAATCAAAATCAATATTATTATATTCATCATAGATATGTAACATAATATACTTAATGAACGTCAATATTACAAACTTCGACTGTACCTAACCGTGGACCGAGAGAAAAAAGCCGGCGGAAAAAAACTCCCAGCACTCTTTTCGGAAATTATACAATCATAACGTGTACATTCAGTGAACATATAAAATTATTTTCTCGTACCTCAACTCAACGCTATACTAAAAGTAAAAAATATAAAAATGCTAGTACGAACTAATTAAGGACTTCTTCCCGCACTATAATTCGGAACCAGAGCAGACCGTTTCCCGAAGGCGGCGCCTGATCACAAGTATGACGTGTGCTCCAGCCATCGTCCTACTCAACCATATTAGAGGGAGTTGGGCGACCCGTTGACACAACGCCACCGCCCCAGTAACTTTCGAGGCGAGCATGACTAACCTGGGCCAAATAAGGCACTAAAGCTCACAAAACAGCTAACTAATTAATAGGAAACCCATACAATAAGTTAAAGCAGAGAGACTAGCACTAGGTTATTCCGCCACAGATCAACACCGTCGCGCGCCATGCTCGAGAACGCCACGTTGTCAAGAACGACGTCATCCGATTACGAGTTGCTTACCGCGCCTGTTACGTTCGTATTACGGTTGTTGGCGACAAATCTAAAAAAGTAGTTGATTAGCAAGCACCTTAGCGACGACGGGTCATCAGCGTTTTATAAAATTGTATTTGTTTTAACTTCTCAATAAACTGTACATAATTTATTACCACGAACGATTTTATTTTGGCCTCTTACAATGGCATACGTTCATCAATCGTTGATAGCTCGGGATGGTGTGTGCGGTGGTAAAATTGGGCAGCAGGTATTGAGTCAAATATCTCTCTCTTCTGATCACTCGCCGTTGTACAGTCTATAAAAAACCCATAGCTTCGAGATGTGTAGGGCCAATAGATCAGACGATCAGTGTGCTCCTGGTTGCCGAAGATTTGAGCTGCTCTACGTTGTATTAAGTCAAATGGAAGAAGCAAGCTTTGGGGCGCTCCGGCCCAGAGATAAGAGCAGTATTCCACGTGAGGCCGTGTTTGTGCCCTATAAAGCTGAAGACGATGGCGCGGTTGGAGAAACTGCCTCGCTTGATTAAGCACCTCTAGTTTTTGAGAGGCCATACCTGGTCGAAGGCCTTCGCTATGTCCAAGCCAACTGACAGGGCTTCACCTTTACCATTATAGCCTCGGCCCATTGGTACATGAGGTAGCCCAGAAGAACACTGGTAAATCGCTTGCGGCGAAAACAATTTTGATGGTAACTTATCAATTGGTGATCCTCTAGCTAGATATTGTAGGAGCTGATGGTTAATAATACTCTCCACTATGATGGACGATGCTTCATATGGAAATCAAGAGGATAGATTTTCTTGCATATGGCAGTAATCCTAAAATAATTGCAATTCAAACTTCAATCAAATATTTTTTGCATTCCTTACTCATTTTTTTATAATTGATGCGTAGCCATATAAAATTTTGCAATTGAATTTTATCCTCGCTGTAAGAGTTATATGTAGTTACCTACCATGGAACTAAGGTGTAACACGTTATTGGCAGTACAAATCCTTGCTTTTAGTCATATATTCGTAAACGGAGGTAAGTAAAAAGTATTTCAAAGTTGCCAGAGTATTATCCATTATTTCAGTTCCTTATCAAATGCCATGGTATATGATTTATTTAAAGTTATGATTAATGTACAATTTGTCGATACAAATGTAATGTTATTTGATGAGACGTTCCTAGTATTACATAGTACTACTAACTACTGTGTAGTTTTATAGTACGTTGTAGTGACAGAAATTTTCTCTGCTAATCAGACTAAAGATGCTGACATTCTTTCTCAATTTCTTTCTTTTTTTAAATTTTATATTAACATTTCATTTCATTTTGCCAGATAACATACAGAATCGTCAATTACCTGAGGAAATAAAAGTCGTAGATTGGAACCTTCTGACAGCGCTGAGTCTGAATGAAGATAGAAGTTTAAATAAGTTTATTTCAAAACTACTTGATCTTAGGGAATATAGTATTGGAACTAATGAAAAATCTAATGATATTTCCAAGTTTCCGTTTATAGTTTTTTTATACCACAAACCAAAAGACACGGTACGTCACAAGTATTTGAAAAATACAGAAGAGATAATTTACGATCAACTAAAACGTAGTGCTATGAAATCTAAATACAAGCTAAGCATGGATATACAAAATGTGGCTGCTAAGAAATATAAATCTCCAAACGTAAAGGCTTGTCTTGATTTTTTTTATACTTGGAAAGGGAAAAGTGTATTAAACTTAATAGAAGTGGATCAAGAGGTTTTAGATACTATATTTCCCTCGCAAACAAAAAAACCAACAATAGAAGAAATTTGCAATCAAGCTGATGAACATTTTAAACACTATATCAATATTGATTTTAATGCAGCACTTGAAAAGGTGAAGAAGCACACGATATTGGTACAGAAAAATCCAAAAAATGCTGTCGAATGTTTCAACTTTTTTCAAACATCATTTGGCTATTTCATATATGAAAGAGTATTAAAAAGCATTATAGTAGTTGAAATTCAGGATTCACCTAATGAGATAATATATAAAAAGAAAATTACGAGTTTATGTAAATCTGAAAAATAAAAGTCTATGATCCCTTCCCTCATTTTTTTTTAATCCTACATACAATAAAGTAATTTCATTTCATATCATTAAACAGGTTTTGATACCTTTAGTAGCATTTTATTTTGGTAATATTTTATTTATAACTGGCTCGATAGTTGAGTATCGTCCACAGTTCTGGTACCTCATGTATGATACTCACACGGTCACAAGAGTAATGATTGTTTAAGAGGGATTGACTACAGCTAAATAGGTCCTCGTATCTTGTACAAAACAGTCAACAGCGAATTCAGCGGATCAATCCTTGAATAAAACTTCCAGGTGACCAAACAATCCGGGAGTAATTATGTAACTTTCAACCTGCCAAGTGGTGACGTGCGGGTGGCACGTCAGTAGTTTTTTATAACAATTTAGAAAAACATTGCAAAACGTTACCAATGTCGGCATATAGCATCAGTAGTTTCGCATTAAAAGTTATGCAAAACTACTGGCATTAAAAGTTACAAAATTGAGACCCATTTATCTCTGCTTAAAGCTTAATATTGTCTATTATTACTCTAAGCTTTTGTTTGCAAATATTGCGTTAAGGACTTTTATCATTACGTTGAACTTGTTTATGTTAGGTTTTTTCAAGTATTTATACCAAAATATCATTACAGAATATCATTTGTCCTCACTAGGTTATTCCACCACAGACCAACACCGTCGCGCGCCATGCTCGAGAACGCTACGGTTGTTGGCGACAAATCTAAAAAAGTAGTTGATTAGCAAGCACCTTAGCGACGACGGGTCATCAGCGTTTTATAAAATTGTATTTGTTTTAACTTCTCAATAAACTGTACATAATTTATTACCACGAACGAGTTTATTTTGGCCTCTTACAATGGCATACGTTCATCAATCGTTGATAGCTCGGGATGGTGTGTGCGGTGGTAAAATTGTGCAGCAGGTATTGAGTCAAATAGCTCTCTCTCCGGAACACTCGCCGTTATACAGTCTATAAAAAACCCATAGACTCGAGATGTGTAGGGCCAATAGATCAGACGATCAGTGTGCTCCTGGTTGCCGACGATTTGAGCTGCTCTACGTTGTACTCAGTAAAATGGAGGAAGCAAGCTTTGGGGCGCTCCAGCCCAGAGATAAGAGCAGTATTCCATGTGAGGCCGTGTTTGTGCCCTATACAGCTGAAGACAATGGCGCGGTTGGAGAAACTGCCTCGCTTGATTAAGCACCTCTTGTTTTTGAGAGGCCATTTTGACGGTCACATATCAACTGGTGATCCTCTAGCTAGATATTGTAGGAGCTGATGGTTAATAATACTCTCCATTATGATGAACGATGCTTCATATGGAAATCAAGAGGATAGATTTTCTTGCATATGGCAGTAGTCCTAAAGTAATTAAGTAAATAAATAAATAAATAAAATAAATTGCTATTCAAACTTCAATCAATTATTTTTTGCATTCCTTACTCATTTTTTTATAATTGATGCGTAGCCATATAAAATTTTGCAATTGAATTTTATCCTCGCTGTAAGAGTTATATGTAGTTACCTACCATGGAACTAAGGTGTAACACGTTATTGGCAGTTCAAATTCTTGCTTTTAGTGATATATTCGTAAACGGAGGTAAGTAAAAAGTACTTCAAAGTTGCCAGAGTATTTTCCATTATTTCAGTTCCTTATCAAATGCCATGGTATATGATTTATTTAAAGTTAAGATTAAAGTACAATTTGTAGATACAAATGTAATGTTATTTGATGAGACGTTCCTAGTATTACATAGTACTACTAACTACATTGTAGTTTTATATTACGTTGTAGTGACAGAAATTTTCTCTGCTAATCAGACTAAAGGTGCTGACATTCTTTCTCAATTTCTTTCATATTTTTTTTTATATTAACATTTCATTTCATTTTGCCAGATAACCTACAGAATCGTCAATTATCTGAGGAAATAAATGTCGTAGATTGGAACCTTATAACAGCGCTGAGTCTGAATGAAGATAGTAGTTTGAATAAGTTAATTTCTAAACTACTTAATCTTAGGGAATACAGTATTGGAACTAATGAAAAATCTAATGATATTTCCAAGTTTCCGTTTATAGCTTTTGTATACCACAAACCAAAGGACACGGTACGTCACAAATACTTGAGAAAAATAGAAGAGATAATACACGATCAACTAAAACGTAGTGCTATAAAATCTAAATACGAGCTAAGCATAGATATACAAAATGTGGCTGCTAAGAAATACAAATCACCAAACGTAAAGGCTTGTCTTGATTTTTTTTATACTTGGAAAGGGAAAAATGTATTAAACTTAATAAAAGAGGATAAGAAAGTTTTAGATACTATATTTCCCTCGCAAAGAAAAGATCCAACAAAAGAAGGAATTTGCATACAAGCTGATAGACATTATGAACACTATATAAAAATTGATTTTAATGCAGCACTTGAAAATGCAAAAAAGGAAACGATATTGGTACTGCAGAAATCAAAAAATTCTGTGACATGTTTCAATTTTTTTCAAACATCATTTGGCTATTACATATATGAACAAATTTTAAAGAGTCTTATACAAGTTACTTCGAATATTGCCTCTTATGTGAGAATATTTGTAAAGTCAATCCTAGATTTCTGTAAAGCTGATGAAAAATAGTCTATGATCCCTTGCCTCATTCAACAGGCTTTGATACTTTTTAATTTTTGTCATATTTAATTTATAACTTACACGTCAGTTGAGTATTGTTTACCTCTCTGGAGAATTATAACGATTATGAGGGTAGCCTGCAGTGGTTTTACTATCGCTTATTTACTTTAAGATCTTTATAAAAATAAAAAATAAAAATAAAAATGCCTTTTATTTTCAGTAAATTTACATTTTTTACTTAAAATCTATTAAAATGGTAGGTATATTTTGCTTATTCTAAGTTATTTCTTCTAATTTATGTATTTCTAAAAAATATTTATTTCTAATCTATTGCTTTCTAATTTATTTATTTCTTATTCATTTATTCTAATCTACCGGAACCCCAGAAAGGGTAAAGGCCTCCTCCAGTGATGTCCACGTGACTCTGTCTTCAGCTACTTGTCTCCAGTTTGGGCCAGCTATTACTTAATGTCATCTTCCCATCTTGTACCATTACAAGTCTACCTCTCGTTTTTTTGCCTAGTGGGCCAGAATGTCACCTTTTTGTGTCCATCTGTGATCTGTTAGCCGCGCAACATGTCCTGCACACTTCCATTTTATCTTCTGTGCGTAATTAAGAGCGTTAGTTGCTTTAGTTATCTTTCTTATTTTACTGTTTCTTATTTTATCCAGCTTCCTTATCTTTAGCATTCTTCGTTTGAGTCCTCTTTGACAGACGTTTATCTTTCGTTTTGTTTCAGCAGTGAATTTCCACGTTTGGCAACCATATGTCAAACATGGCAAGAGGCTCGAATTCATGACTTTTGTTTTAATGGTTTGTGGTAAATTACTTTTAAAAACGTCCTTTAGAGCCCAGTATTTGTTCCATGTTAATTGTATTCTTTTCTCTATTTCTATGTTTTTATTTTTCCTGTCGAAACTTATAGTTTTTTCTAGATAGACGTATTTTTCAACGTATTCCAATGGGTCGCTATTGACTGTTATTGGTATTTTCAAACTATTTGTCATTGTTTTTGTCTTTGAAGTATTCATTTCTAGTCTTAGAGCATTTAACCAAAGGAGATGACAAGAGCATTTTAGCAGGAACATATTTTTCAGGCACTTTTAGCGGGCACCAAAATGCAATTTAATAAGTGGAAGTAAATAAATATCTAATAGCCTCACCTATCCGCTATTTTCATTTGGCTACTCACCCACCAAACACCCTGTATGTCTGCTAAACTTTATATTTTTCAAACCATTCATTCATCCCACCAGTCATTCAAATCAATTCACTCTCATTTTCCCATCACTGTCTAGAATCCAGGCCTGTAAAAACGACATTAAAAAAAATTAAAAAGAAATCTCATCACAGTGGTTGTCAGCTTTGACAGCGTTGACAGCTTGTCTCCCTAATATGGTATTCGTTGTTTACATTTGCTATCGTTTAAAGTGTCGTTACGATCAAGGTTAAAATTCGAAAATATCAATAAATAGTGTAGTAAATTGCCAAAAATACTAACAGGTGATATGAAATCCCATGTAAACGTAAATTCGAAGTTTCTGAACGTCGTTTACACAATAAAACCGAACAAATCACCATTTTGTGGAGCACATAAACACATGACAGAGCGACACAGAATGATCAAGTACCGTGCGTGGTACTTTTGTTCACGACTATGACCATCGCTATGACCAAGATTTTGCCTGAGGGGAAAGGCCTGCTTTGCCATCTCCTTTGGTTAAATGCTCTAAGTTTCTTGTCCCACCTTTAGACTAGCTAGGTGTAGGGTCTCTACCATCTTCTGTAGTTGTGAGGATGACTCGGCTAACAGAACTAGGTCATCCGCGAATCTCAGGTAAATCAAAATCAAAATTCTTTTATTCATCATAGATATGTAACATATACTTAATGAACTTCACACGTGTGTTACAAACTTCAACTTTACCTAACCGTGGACCGAGAAAAAAAAGCCGGCGGAAAAGAACTCCCAGCACTCTTTTCAGAAATTATACAATTATAACATGTATATTCAGTGAACATATACAATTATTTTCTCGTACCTCAACTCAACACTATAAAAGTAAAAAAGTATAAAAATGCTAGTACGAACTAATTTGGCTTAAGGAAGTCCCATTTATGTATATTCCTTGTTTACTCCAGTCTCGTAGTTCGTTTATGATCGCCTCAAGGACAGCTATAAATATTATTGGAGACAGCGGATCGCCTTCTCTTACTCCCCTTTCTATTGGGAAGCTAGGTCCTAACCTAAGGATTCAAGCTTAATTTTACCCTTAATGTTTTTATATATGGATTTAATGCTTTTTATATATTTTTCCTCCACTCCTTGTTCGTTCAGGCTTTTCCAGATACTTGTATTTTTAACAGTATCTAAGGCTTTTTGGTAGTCGATGTAAGATATATAAAGTGTTCTTTGATTTTCCTGGTACTTTTATAATTATCAAATCAATAGTATGGATGTGGTCGATCGTTGAAAAACCCTTTCGGAAACCTGCATGCTCCACCGGTTGCTTTTTTTGTAATGTGTCACTAATTCTTGTATTTATAATTGCGGATAATAATTTATATAGACTCGGTAACAAACTGATAGGGCGGTAGTTTCCGATGTCCTTCGGGTCACCTTTTTTATATATCAATATGATATTGGATTCAGACCATTGGGACGGTGTTTCTGACTTTTTCAAAATCCTGTTAAATAGTTCAGCTAGTGGTACAGCTAGGGTCACGTGTCCTTTTTTCAATGCTTCGTTCGTTATGTTATCTGACCCAGGGCTCTAGTCTAGTTTCAGTTTCTTTATTGCTTCTACTATCTCTATTGCGTCTATTGGTTCAATGTTTCTTTCTTGTGTGTCGTCTGTCTCTGTATTGAAATTTGTTTTTATTGGGTCTCTGTTATACTGCATAGATTTCTGTAAAATTCTGTTGCGGTAGCTATGATATCGCCTCGAGTGTGCTGTTCTGTATTATATTTTTCTCAGTCCTTCGATCCATGTTGTATTAGTTCTGAGTTTCTTATAGGCCTTCTTTGTACTTCCAGTGCTTTGTAGATATTTTTTTATTGTATCTTGCCTATATTTTTCGTAATCTGCTTTTATATATTTATTGACTACTTTGTATAGTGCGGTCAGTTCATTTTTCTCGCTTCGTGATTTGTTTTTAGTTTTTTGTAATTCTTTTCTTCTCTTTAACAGTCTTATTGTTCTTGCCGATAGTATTTTGTGTTGTTTATTTTCTTCTCTTTTTGGGCGGGCTTGTTTTAAACTAAAAGTAGTAGCCTTTTCTATCTTGTCGTAGCAATTTTGTACCGAGGTATTTTCGCAGATAATTGCAGCTATAGATAACTGCGATAGTAGGCTTTCATTGTACTTGCTTATTTTATATTCGCTCTTGAGTTGACTCGTTTGCTTATTTGTAAATTTGGCTCGAGATATTTTTCGTTTGTTAAGTGTTATTGTTGATCTGACTATTCTATGGTTATAACTAGTTTAGATTCAACGTTTCGATGTTTTCGAATATTCTTGGTTGGTTTGACAGGATAAAATCGATTTAGATTTTGTTTTGTGCGTTAGGGGATCGCCAGGTCCATCTTCGACTTTGTTTTTTTAAAGCATGTGTTTATTATCATTAGTTTATGTTGGAGCGCGAAATCTACTAGTCTCTGTCTTTTTCATTTCTCACGCCATATCCGTACCTTTTAGAAACCAAGTATTCTTCATTTTTGGGAGTACCAACCTTGGCGTTAAAGTCTCCCATTAGTATTGTGGTTTTGTGTACAGTGTTCAAGGCTTTCTCGATTGTAGCGTAGAATTCTTCAATACCATGTTCGCTTACCACTTCTGTTAGTGCATAAGCCTGTATGATGGATAAATTATAACTTATTACCTTGTATATTTATATTTAGTGTTGCGACACGCTCTGTTATACCATTGAAGCTTTCTATGTGGTTTTTAAGAGATTTTTTAATTATAAAGCCGACGCCATATTTGCCCGGAATTTGACCTATGTAGCACATTATAAAGTTTTCGTATTCTTCTATTTTGTTTCCATATCTTCTCATTTCCGATATTCCAATGATATCGTATTTTATATTTCTTATAGCCTCTTCGAATTCAAGCAAGCGATCATGTGATGAAAGAGTACGGACGTAGTATGTTGCAATCGCTAGTTTATATTTATCAGTTATGGACACGGAATATTCAATTATGGACATCTAGTTATAAACTGAATATTTACAATTTGACTTCGATGCTGATTAAAAACGATAAGAAACAATAATAATTAGAAACTTTGTTTTTTTGAGTATTCGGTACAGACGTAAAAATAATATTTTAGAAAAATTCACAGATAGGTCATGTTACAAAATGTTGTAGGTACAAAAATTTACAGGATCTGATTTGGAACATTGACCAATTGAAAGTGCAAAAATCCTTTAGAATTTTGGTTTAGACCGTATAAATAATCTTTTATCATCAATAATTCATCTATGAATGAATAGAAGGAGAAGAATAAAAATAAAAAATAAAAACTTAGTTTTGTAATAGGGCAATGATGAATACTGAGACTCGTAAATACATAGAAAATTGATAATTACACAGTTGTATCTTCAGTCCCACAGTGTAATTTCTATGTTTAATTCCCTCCTAAGCAGGTCAGGCATTTCAAAACTCTTTGAATTTGTCTTTGTGTCTATTGAGAGGAAATTAATGTCTAAATTAGGGTAGGCTTCCCTATATGAACCACTTCAGAGGGCTTAACAGCTGTCTCAGAGCAATAAGCATTCTTTATGCTGAGTACTCTAGTAGTTTTCTATCATTACTACGTTTAAGGTCTATCACAAACACACTTAACTCTTGAAGGTTACGCTTCTTCCCGCTTCAAGCGCTGTATAAGTTTTCCTGATGACCTTTTACTTAACAATTAGTAAAGTAAAAGAAAACTCGCAATATGGTTAGTATCTCATCTCTCCATGCACACGTTGTTGCATATACATTTTTGTTTCAACAAGACACGGTCAAATGAAATAAAATTGATCGTATCGCCTTAAAAATTATTGAAACATTGACCATGAGCTTAAGATGTGTAGTTCCAGCTGCGTTGGTATTCATTCCTGGTTTGTGGGAACAGGTAAATAAGACGTGGCATAATAATATTACAAACGATATTACCTATAATTGTATTAATTAAAGCGGTGTTTACGATGTTCTAAAAATCAACATTAAGTATGAGTAACTTGTAGGTCAATAGTAATTTGGAAATAAAGCGAAAATATAATTTAAAATCGGTTTCTAAGTTGCTCTGAATACCTTAAATCAAACATAATTTTATTACGTGGTTATGGAAAAAAAGCGGTGAAGTATTTTTTTGAATTATTTTTTGACTTAATAATAATAAATAAATAAGTAAATCTCCAGACTGACACATAATGAACTAGGTACACCCAGACACGAGTTACACCCAGACACGAGCTAATATCGAAAAACCATTTTTCAGAAATTGGCCCGACCCGGGGATCAAACCCGGAACCATCCGCTTAGCAGTCCGGTACATAAACCGCTGCACCACAGAGGTCGTCTACTTAAGAGAATGAAAAGTCCTGTCCTTTGATTAAGCCGTTTTTTCGTGATTGAGTTAAAAAAGCATCCAAACATTTACAATATTAGTACTTATAAGTACTTCACCTAATGATATTTTAACAAAATGTTGGTTATAAAAAAATAGTAAATTTTATAAAGAATCTTATATCAGAAAACAATGTTTATTGGACTTTAGATTAAACATCTCTTTAATAAGATGTAAATTAGTAGAAAATACAACATATAGCCGCCATTAGATTCAATCCAAATCCGCGCCAACCGGCAATGATGCCGACAAATGATGTCCATCTAATGCTAGGGATATCCTGTGACCATTTATTACATAAATACAATTTAAAACTAATTGTTATATCAAACAAAACATTAATAACAAACATCATCGCACGTTGCTACACTCAAACTCCGAAACAACCTTAGCGGAGTTCGAGTTCGTGTTGTGAAATTGTGTTTTTATACCGTTATTTTCAATTTCCTAGATACACACAAAGAAATAAGAGCAAGCAAGGATTGTAAGCCTGGTGTCAACTGTGACCTGAGTACAGTAAAGAAAATACATAATTAACATGACATTAAAACTCACAAAATAGAAAAAGCCATCAATAGACGCGAATAAATTCTTGTCTTTTTGTCTATTTTTGGCAAAAAAAATCTCTGGTATTTGAAAATGGCAATTGGAAACATAAAATGTCATTTAGTTTCTCATTACTTTAAATACCTAATTTACTATGATTAGCTAGAAAACGTAGTTTAAGTTAAATCATTAGGAAGCGTCTATAAATTACGTGAGATGTTTAAGGGGGGGAAGGGGTCGAGTCTAATCATCTAATCTTACGTTGGAGAGGGGGGGGGGTCAAAGCAAAAATTAGTTTTTTCTGATTGAAACAAAAAAGAACTCTTTTGATCCATTGTGTTACAAACTAGCCAATTAAGACCTTAAGCTTCAATATATTATCCCAAGTTATAACAAGAAATTATAATTAAGTTGTTTTATAATATTTTATGTTGATAAAAATTAATTTCTTGACTGACTATTGAACTTGGCACCCATTTAGATCTCACTTATTTTGTTGTGAACATCATATTTGACATACCTATATCGCCGCGCCATTGAGGTCGTCATACATTCTAAGTAAGTGTTTCTGATACAAACAATTTATTGAAAAATTGTTAAAGAAATTATAAAAAATAGTTCTTTCGGATTTTTCCCATGGTATGTACCCAATAATCTATCAGTATGGCAGTGGGAAATAGTTTTAATATATGGGTCAGTCAGTATGAATAATTGCGATTTCTGGATGTTATTGTCTCAACAACTGTTTGAAGTATCCAAATATTTATTTTTATTTATCTCGCCAAACTTAATATATTTACCAAATTTAACATCTTCAGGTGGTATAGTTTTTAAGTTATGAGGGGGACAAAAGTTGCTCCAAATGGTTCGGGTAAATATACACTTTACTCGCTGTCAGCCTGTACCTACTTGGCTTGACACGCTACCGCGTGTCTAGATGTCTCTTTCAATAAAATGACATTTTTTTTGACATGTTATACACCGTGTTCACTAGATTATTCCGTCACAGACCAACACCGTCGCGCATGACGCTCGAACGTCGACTAGAACGACGTCGTCTGTTTCATATGATCACCTATTGTGATTTGTATGTAGAAAGCTCCTTTCCAGATAGGTAAAAAAATCATAGTGCACATATTATTTCGAATAGGCTCGCTTTGCCATTTTATCATTTTTACACGTAATTTTGTTTCCGTAGTACACTTGTCTGAGCACTGTAAACGTGTATGTTTCATACGGAAATCAAGAGGAAATTTCTTGCATACGGCTTTAATCCTAAAATAATTGCAAATTGTTTTAAGCAAAGAATAATAAAGTGATTGAATTTTATCCTCGCCATAAGAGTTATAGTTACCTACCATGGAACTAAGGTATAACACGTTATTGGCAGTTCAGATCCTTGCTTTTAGTGATATGTTCGTAAAAGGAGGTAAGTAAAATGTATTGGTCGTTTGCTTTAGAATTTTCCGTTATAACAAATCCTTATCAAATAATTAAATAGTTAATTAAATTGGTATCGCTTATGACTTTTTGGTGTTTTTGATTAATTAACTTATGTCGTAATGTACTAAAAATTTCAATGGCATGTCGAATATTTACGTTCCTCATTAATAAAAGGATGGTATTTTCCTACTTGTTTATATTTTTGTAAGACGACAGCGTGTTTGCATTATTAAGCGCTAGAACGTATCAATGACCATAATAAAAACGTAGCGCTCTTTCATGTTATTTTTTTTTATTTAAATATATTTTTATTATCATTCCTTTTTATTATGCCAGATAACCTACAAATATCGAAGAGAATAAAAGTCATAGAGTGGAACTCTAACACAGCACCGGGTCAAAATGAAAATTATGGTCTAAATATTAAACTAGCAAATCTTAGGGAATACAGCGATGAAAGCAATAAAAAATCAAATGATATTTCCAAGTTCCCGTTTAAAGTTTTTGTATACCACAAATCAAAAGACACGGTACGTCAAATATACTTGAGAAAAATAGAAGAGACAATACAAGATCAACTAAAACGTAGTGCTATGAAATCTAAATACAAGCTAAGCAGGGAAACACAAAATATGGTCGCTAAAAGTCATAGAACCCCAGATGAAAAGGCCTGTCTTGATTTTTTTGAGTTGGAAAGGAAAAATTGTAACCGATTTAATAAAAGAAGATCAAGATGTTTTAAATACAATATTTCCCTCGCAAAAACTAAAAGCAACAAGAGAAGGCATTTGCAAAAAAGCAGATGAACATTATGGACACGAGAAAAGAACTGATTTTAAAACAGCACTTGATATAACTAAAAAGAGAATAATGTTGACAACAGAAAATCCAGAGAAAGTATTATACTGTATAAAATTTTTTCAAACATCGTTTGGCTATTTCATATATGAAAGAGTACTAAGAAGCATTATAGAAGTTGAAATTCAGGATTCACATTATGAGAGAATATATAAAAAGACAATTACGAGTTTATGTAAATCTGATAAATAAAAGTATATGATCCCTTCCCTCATTTTTTTAAATCCTACATACAATAAAGTAATTTCATGAAACAGGTTTTGATAGCCTTTATAGCCTTTAATTTAGGTCATATTTTATTTATAACTGACACGATAGTGGAGTATCGTCCACATTTCTGGTACCTTAGGTATGATACTAACACGGACACAAGAGTAAGGTGGTTGATTATGAGGGATTGACTACAACTACATTGGTCCTCGTGTCTTGCACAAAACAGTCAACAGTGAATTCAGCGGATCAATCCTTGAATAAAACTTCCAGGTGACCAAACAATCTGGGAGTAATTTTGTAACTTTCAACCTGCCAAGTAATGACGTGCGGGTGGCACGTCAGTAGTTTTTTATAATAATTTATTAAAACATTGCAAAACGTTACCAATGTCGGCATATAGAATCAGTAGTTTTGCATTAAAAGTTACAAAATTGAGACCAAAATAAAAATCAAATCAAAATTCTTTTATTCATCATAGATATGTAACATATACTTAATGAACGTCAATGTTACAAACTTCGACTTTACCTAACCGTAGACCGAGAGAAAAAAGCCGGCGGAAAAAAACTCCCAGCACTCTTTTTGAAAATTATAACGTGTACATTCAATGAACATATAAATTATTTTCTCGTACCTCAACTCAACACTATAAAAGTAAAAAAAAAATTAAAACTGCTACTACGAACTAATTAAGGACTTCTTCCCGCACCACAATTCGGAACCAGAGCAGACCGTTTCCCGAAGGCGGCACCTGATCACAAGTATGACGTGTGCTCCAGCCATCGTCCTACTCAACCATATTAGAGGGAGTTGGGCGACCCGTTGACACAACGCCACCGCCCCAGTAACTTTCGAGGCGAGCATGACTACCCTGGGCCAAATAAGGCACTAAGGAACCTCACAAAACAGCAAGTTAATAGGAAACCCGTACAATAAGTTAAAGCAGTGAGAGGAGGAACGAGAAAACAGTACAAAATAAAATAAAAAAATTTAAAAATAAATAAAAAAAACAATAAAAGTACATACTCAAAGTTGAGTATCATGTCCTAGTCAAACTGTTTACAGAGAAGTTAATACAAAACAATCTTGAATAGCAGTAGAAATAGCCTGTCTAGATATCAATCCCATGCTGTTTTATCATCTAAATAGTCTTTGATTTTATAGTACCTAAGCTTTCTTGCACAATACTTGCTTAATTGTAACTTTGAATTTATTAAATGGCAGGGATTGAATTGACTCCGGAATTTTATTAAAAATAAGTATCGACATACCGATAAACGACTTGCTGCTTTTGGCCAACCTACACTTTGGGAAAGCTAATCTATTTCCATGCCTAGTTTTTACCGAATTATTATCGACATGATTATCACTACACGTTACAAACTTATCAATATTTTTGTAAGTATACAATATATTTTCAAAAATGTATTGGGACGCGAAGGTTAAAATATCACTATCTTTAAATATTTCTCTCAAAGAATCTCTATTTGCAAGCTTGTAAATTCCACGAACAGCCCTTTTTTGCAGCGTAAAAATCGTATTAATGTCAGCAGCGTTTCCCCACAGTAGGATGCCGTAAGACATTAAGCTATGAAAGTAACTAAAATATACTATCCTAGCTGTCTTCAGTCAAAGAGCGAATTTTCTTGACCGCGAACGCTGCAGAGCTAAGCCTACTCGCCAGTTGTGAGATGTGGGCTCCCCATTGTAACTTACAGTCTACAGTCAAACCAAGAAAAACAGTGGAATCTACTAAGTCTAGTTTTTTACCGTTCATTTGCAAGTTTGAGTTGACTTGTTTTACATTAGGTGCTGAAAATTTTATACACTTGGTTTTCTTATCATTAAAAGCTAAATTATTAACATTAAACCACTGTAAAACATTAGAGAGCGCATTGTTTACGTCGTCATAATTAGATTGTTGTCTATTAATCTTAAAAATTAATGATGTATCATCAGCAAACAACACTATATCGTGATTATTACCTACCATAAAGGGAAGATCATTTATATAAACCAAAAATAAAAATGGGCCTAAAATTGATCCTTGTGGAACCCCCATGCTCACAACTGTCCCAGACGACCTGATTCCGTTAACGTCAACCTTTTGAGTTCTAGCACTTAAATATGAAATTAAAAGTTTAAGATTGGTATCTTTGATTCCGTAATGGTTGAGTTTCCTTATAAGAGTATCGTAGTGGACGCAATCAAATGCCTTAGATAGATCACAAAAAATACCTAGGGCGTCTTGTGACTTTTCCCATGCACTAACAATATTTACAAAAAGTTCAACACCTGCATCAGTAGTTGAACGACCCCTTGTGAAACCAAATTGTTTATTATGAAGTAATTTATTCTCAGTGAAATGTACTAAAAGTTGATTTAGAATATTTTTTTCGAAAACTTTACTACACGTAGGTAAAATTGATATTGGTCTGAAATTAGTGGGATCTGTAGTACTACCCGATTTAAATAAAGGAATGACTTTACTGTGCTTCATCATGTCCGGAAACTCACCACTAACAATACAATTGTTAAATATTTTTGCAAGATAAGGGGCTATTATATCTATAATCGAATTAACAATTTTAACTGATATGCCCCACAAATCAGTTGTATTTTTGATATCTAATGTCTTAAATGTTTTGATAATGTCCCCGGTATCTATAGGTTGGAAACCAAAGCTTTTTCTGCACTCACTAATATTATTAATAAGTAACGACTCGGCCATCACAGGCGATTGATTGATTTTGATTAAGCACCTCTTGTTTTTGAGAGGCCATTTTGACGGTCACTTATCAACTGGTGTTCCTCTAGCTAGATATCGTAGGAGCTGATGTTAATAATACTCTCCATTATGATGGACGATGCTTCATATGGAAATCAAAAGGATAGATCTTCTTGCATATGGCAGTAGTCCTAAAATTGCAAATCAAACTTCAATCAATTATTTGTTTCATTCCTTACTCATTTTTTTATAATTGATGTGTAGCCATAAAAAAAATTGTAATTGAATTTTTTCCTTGCTATAAGAGTTATAGTTACCCACCATGGAACTAAGGTGTAACACATTATTGGCATTTCAAATCCTTGCTTTAAGTGATATATTCGTAAACGGAGGTAAGTAAAAAGTACTTCAAAGTTGCCAGAGTATTGTCCATTATTTCAGTTCCTTATCAAATGCCATGGTATATCATTTATTTGAAGTTGATTAATAAACTTTAGTCGTAAGGTATTTAAACGATCTATGCAATTTTTCTTTTAACCCACCTGTTTTACCCGAAATTACCCATAATAAGAATGTATTAGGCGTCGTAAGCGTCACCTAACGTTCTACTATGCCCACTGAAACAGACGACGTCTTGTCGACGTTCAAGAATGTCACGCGACGGTGTTGGTCTGTGACGGAATAATATAGTGGGTACGGTGTACAATACATTGATACAAATATTATGTTATTTGATGAGACTTTCCTAGAATTACATTATATAAAATTTCAACAACGTACAACACGTACGTTGTAGTGACAGAAATTTTCTCTCCGAATCAGTCTAAAGGTGCTGACAGTCTTTCACAATGTCTTTCATATTTTTATTTTTATATTAACATTTCATTTCATTTTGCCAGATAACCTAAAGAATCGTCAATTATCAAAGGAAATAAAAGTTGTAGATTGGAACCTTATAACAGCACTGGCTCCGAATGAAGACAGTAGTTTAAAGAAGTTAATTTCTAAACTACTTAATCTTAGGGAATACAGCATTGGATCTAATGAAAAATCTAATGATATTTACAAGTTTCCGTTTATAGTTTTTGTATACCACAAACCAAAGACAACGGTACGTTACAAATACTTGAAAAAAATAGAAGAGATAAAACACGATCAACTAAAACGTAGTGCTATGAAATCTAAATACAAGCTAAGCATGGAAATACAAAATAAGGCTGCTAAGAAATATAAATCTCCAAGCGTTAAGGCTTGTCTTGATTTTTTTAATACTTGGAAAGGGAAAAGTGTATTAAACTTAATAGAAGTGGATCAAGAGGTTTTAGATACTATATTTCCCTCGCAAGGAAAAAAACATAAAAAAGAAGGAATTTGCAATCAAGCTGATGAACATTATAAACACTATATCAAAATTGATTTTAATACAGCACTTGAAAAGGTAAAAAAGAAAATTATATTGTTTCTGAAAAATCCAGACAATGCTGTGAGCTGTGTCAATTTTTTTCAAACATCATTTGGCTATTTCATATATGAACAAGTTTTAAAGAGTATTATAGAATCTACTTTGAATACTGCCACTTATGTAGACAAATTTGAAAGGTCAATCCTAGATTTCTGTAAATCTAATAAAAAAATTCTATGATCCCTTTCCTTTCAATTCTTTTTAATTTTCGTCATATTTGATTTATAACTTACACGTTAGCTGAGTATTGTTCACCTCTCTGGAGATTATATCGATTATGAAGGTTGCCTGCAGTGGTTTTACTATCACTAAGGACCTTAGGATCTTTATATCATGCAATAAATTATCGATGGTGAAATGAAGTGAAATTACTTTAATGTATGTAGAATTAAAAAAAAATGTGGGAGGGATCTTAGACTTTTATTTATCAGATTTACATAAACTCGTAATTGTCTTTTTATATATTCTCTCATAAGGTGAATCCTGAATTTCAACTTCTATAATGCTTCTTAGTACTCTTTCATATATGAAATAGCCAAACGATGTTTGAAAAAATTTAATACAGTATAATACTTTCTATGGATTTTCTATTGTCAACATTATTTTCTTTTTAGTGATATCAAGTGCTGTTATAAAATCAGGTCTTTTCTCGTGTCCATAATGTTCATCTGCTTTTTGCAAATGCCTTCTCTTGTTGCTTTTATTTTTTGCGAGGGAAATATTGTATTTAAAACATCTTGAACTTCTTTTATTAAATCGGATACAATTTTTCCTTTCCAATTATGAAAAAAAAATCAAGACAGGCCTTTTCGTCTGGGGTTCTATGACTTTAGCGACCATATTTTGTGTTTTCAAGCTTAGCTTGTATTTTGATTCCATAGCACTACGTTTAAGTTGATCGTGTATTATCTCTTCTATTTTTCTCAAGTATATTTGACGTACCGTGTCTTTTGATTTGTGGTATACAAAAACTATAAACGGGAACTTGGAAACATCATTTGATTTTTTATTACTTTCATCGCTGTATTCCCTAAGATTTGCTGGTTTAGTATTTAGACCATAACTTTCATTTTGACCCGTGGCTGTGTTAGAGTTCCACTCTATGACGCTTATTCCCTTTGATATTTGTAGGTTATCTGGTAGAATAAAAAGGAATGATAATAAAAATATATTTAAATAAATAAATATAACATGAAAGAGCGCTACTTTTTTATTATGGTCATTGATACGTTCTAGCGCTTAATAATGCAAACACGCTGTCGTCTTACAAAAATATAAACAAGTAGGAAAATAGGTACCATCCTTTTATTAATGAGGAACGTAAATATTCGACATGCCATTGAAATTTTTAGTACTTTACGACATACATTTATTAATCAAAAACACCAAAAAGTCATAAGCGATGCCAATTTACTTATTTAATTATTTGATAAGGAACTGTTATAATGGAAAATTCTAAAGCAATCATCAAATACATTTTACTTACCTCCTTTTACGAAGATATCACTAAAAGCAAGGATCTGAACTACCAGTAACGTGTTACACCTTAGTTCCATGGTAGGTAACTATAACTCTTATGGCGAGGACAAAATTCTATCACAATCCTACTAATATTATAATTGTGAAAGTTTGTGAGTATGTAAGGATGTATGGATGTTTGTTACTCTTTCACGTAAAAATAATTGGACGGATTTGGATGAAACTTTGCAGTAATATAGGTTATACATCAGAATAACACATAGGGTACTTCTTACCACGGGAAAACTTCTCATTCCCACGGGGAACCGACTTCCACGCGAACGGAGTCGCGGGCGCACACTAGTATTTTATATTGCTGTACCGCTACACGCTCAATTATTCTTTGCTTTAAACGAATTGCAATTATTCTAGGTTTAAAGCCGTATGCAAAAAATTTCCTATGGATTTTCGTATGAAACATACACTTGTGGGGCCCGATTCCGTAACCTTTATAACGATGCAACACGACCTATATCGGCCAATACGTGTGGCGTTTTTGCAATTTTCGTATTCTGTAACACGCCCACTCGCTGCCTCGAGCCACACGTTCAATTTCTTATTTTGGTATTCTATAACTACACGTCACTGGGACATAGCCATTTTCGCGAACTATTGGTCATGACTCCCCGACGAAAGTCGTCATTTTTGAGTTACGTCGGAAGGTATTTGGCCAATAAAAAAAGCTTTTCATAATATCAGTAGATTACGGTAATGCGAAAATTTAATACTTGATCATTTATTACAAATTTTAAGTTTCATTACTCAAAAATCTACTTTTAAATATATTTTTTCCACAAAATTTAAATAATAAATAAATAAATTAAAAAATCTCCAGACTAACACACCAATTTATGTGGCTCTAAAGTAAGTTGCATTAAGCACTTGTGTTATAGGTACCACACAATGGACTAGGGGAGATCCTAGTTACACGCGGACACGAGCCAATATCGAAAAACCATTTTACGAAATTGGAGCGACCCGGGGATTGAACCTGGAACCATCCGTTTAAAAGTCCGGTAAATATACCATCGTCAATTGTTCTAAAAATATAAAAAACAAAGTTTTTAATTACGTAGGTACTTCAATTCATTATTTTTTGCATTACTTACTCATTGTTTTACAAGCAAAGTATAATTGATGTGAAGCCATATAATTTTTTTAATTGAATTTTATCCTCGCCGTAAGAGTTATAGTTACCTACCATGGAACTAAGGTGTTACACGTTATTGGCCGTTCAAATCCTTGCTTTTAGTGATATATTCGTAAACGGAGGTAAGTAAAAAGTACTTCAAAGTTGCCATAGTACTTCCCATTACTTTAGTTCCTTATCAAATGCCATGTTACATGATTTACTTGAAGTATTGATTATTAAACTTTAGTCGTAAAGTACTTAAACGTTCTATGTAAGTATTCTATTAATCTACCTGTTTTACCCTAAATTACCCATAATAAGAACGTATTAGGCGTCGTAAGCACCACCTAACGCTCTACTATGCCCACTGAAACAGACGACGTCGTTCTAGTCGACGTTCGAGCGTGACGCGCGACGGTGTAGGTCTGTGACGGAATAATCACGGACACGGTGTACAATACAGAGATACAAATGTAATGTTATTTGATGAGACGTTCCTAGTATTACATAGTACGTTGTAGTGACAGAAATTTTCTCTCCAAATCAGTCTAAAGGTGCTGACAGTCATTCTGAATTTCTTTCATATTTTTATTTTATATTAACATTTCATTTCATTTTGCCAGATAGCCTACAGAATCGTCAATTATCAAAGGAAATAAAAGTCGTAGATTGGAACCTTATAACAGCACTGGGTCCGAATGAAGACAGTAGTTTAAATAAGTTAATTTCTAAACTACTTAATCTTAGGGAATACAGCATTGGAACTAATGAAAAATCTAATGATATTTACAAGTTTCCGTTTATAGTTTTTGTATACCACAAACCAAAGACAACGGTACGTTACAAATACTTGAACAAAATAGAAGAGATAAAATACGATCAACTAAAACGTAGAGCTATGAAATCTAAATACAAGAAAATCATGAACAAGCAAAATATGTTCGCTAAAAAATATAAATCTCCAAACGTAAAGGCTTGTCTTGATTTTTTTAATACTTGGAAAGGGAAAAATGTTTTAAACTTAATAAAAGTGAATCAAGAGGTTTTAGATACTATATTCCCCTCGCAAGGAAAAAAACCAACAAAAGAAAGAATTTGCAATCATGCTGATGAACATTATGAACACTATATCAATATTGATTTTTACGCAGCACTTGAAAAGGTAAAAAAGAAAACGATATTGGTACTGAAAAATCCAAAAAACGTTGAGAGCTGTTTCAATTTTTTTCAAACATCATTTGGCTATTTCATATATGAACAAGTTTTAGAGAGTACTATAGAAGCTCTTTCTGATACTGCCTCTTATGTGGACGTGTATGGAAGGTCAATCCTAGATTTCTGTAAATCTGATCAAAACACTCTATGATCCCTTCCCTCATTCAACTGGTTGGATTCTTTTTAATCGTCATATTTAATTTATAACTTACAAGTTAGCTGAGTATTGTTCACCTCTCTGGAGATTATATCGATTATGAGGGTTGCCTGCAGTGGTTTTACTATCGCTTGGGACCTTAGGATATTTATATCATGTAATAAATTGTCAATGGTAAATTGAAGTACTGATGCAATTATGGACATTACTAGCAATATTTTTCCAATTTTGCTTTGTAATCCACATCAGAAAAAGTTGTAGAATTTTTAAACTATGTTAATGAAAAGCATCACAATATTTGTTGTATGACTAAAAACAAGGGCTCTGTCACGAATTGTATCAAGATTCACATCTTCAAGCTTATATTTATATGGATAAAATAAGGTTTGCATAATTGATTCGTCTCTTAAAATGAGATCCAATGTGTTCTTTCCTATAACACAACTTAAGAAATCAAAGCATGCTTTTTCATCTCTTGTATGTACGTTTCTTATATATACTATGTTTTCTGTGTTTGTTTCCATCACCTACACATAAAGGTATATTTTCGTTTTGTTTTGTTTTTTTATTTACTTTTCAACCGCAGGGGCACTACTTCCCTCTTCACTTTCAATACTTTGTGCCTTTTCAAAACTAGATTTATTAATATCTTGTTCTGTTTCACTGTCTTCTTCATTCAAACGATGCCCGTTCTTGAATTCTTATAAAAAAAAGTTTAAAACAAAGCTCACTTAAAATCAGTGGCCCATTCTGTAATTAAAGTATATTGTTGAAGTTAAGCGGCATCGGCCGCAGACAGTCCTAGGATGGGTGAACGCTTGTGGTATTATATTCTGAATTGTTCCGTGCTTTAGACACGTTCATTTATTTTATTTATTTAAAACTTATAGTACTATTGTACAATGGCGTACTTAATGCCCATGGGCATTCTCTCCCAGTCAACCATTTGGCTAAAGTGTGAAAAACAATAGCGGTTTTAAATAAAATAATAGAATATAAGTAAATTAAATACATACATATTTTAAGACATATATACTTATACATAATATAAATATATACTAATATATATATAAACACACACATTTACATACCTATACATATGTAATATAAAATTATAATAGGAAAATATAAAACAATACATATCAATGACTATAGTAGGTACTTAAATTAAATCATGACGAAAAATGTTCGCGTAAAAAACGTTTAAAGCTGTTCCTGTTAGGCGATTTTTTTAAGATAAGAGGTAAAGAGTTCCAGAGGTGTATATGTCAGCACAGCGGGTGTCTTTTGTTAATGTTAGAATGCTCAAGGTCTCACTTTAGTGGGCGTAGAAGGCAGCAAACAGTAACTTTAAGCATTATTAAGGGTATTTGGAATAATAAAGAAACAGTTTAACCTTTAAGTTTGTTTTAATTTACCGGATTCATAAAGACAGCTACGATCTGTCTGACATATTGAGTGGAGAAGAACCCGGTGAATAAACTCCACTCTGCCATTATCATTATTCAAATACAAAAGAACGTTATAAAACTCGCTATTACATTACTCACAGAAATCTAGCAACTAGTTTACATGATTAACGGATACAAAGATACTTAGCTTTCGTATTGAAGATTCCGATACAGCATTAGAATACAAACTGTTAAACTTAGGCAATGACTCGATATAAAATCAAACAGCAAATTGAATGTGGACAAGACAACTGCTTCTCTCCGATTCCCGCGCTATTCTCTTTTGACAGAATTCTTTCCGCGCACGTGTCGGACGACATGTTTCTTGGTTAGGCTTGGCACCTTTGCATTTTACAAAGCTTCTCTTGAAAATAAGATAGATGGCGTTCTTTAGTTTCATTTAATGTCCACCGACTCCGACATATACTTTTAAGGGTAAAGGAGTTATGGACAAAATCGGAATGATGGGAAGGAATTTCTAGGGAGAGTTCAGAGCGAGAACGCAGGTCTCTGTGGTGAGCAAAACCGAGATATCTAAATCTAGATTTAAGATATTCCGGCGCAAACGGATTGTTTAAAATATTGAAAAGAGTACACAGGAGTCTGACGTCACGTCTTTTAGAAATGGGTAACCAATTAAGTTTTGATCGTGGTATGGTCGTATTTTCTCAGACCGAAGATAAATCTAATTGAATTATTTAGGAGGCGATCCAATTTGCTAAGAAGTTCTTGCGTGATGTCTGAATAACAGACATCACCATAGTCGAGTATTGGGATTATTAAGGATATAACAGACATCACCATAGTCGAGTATTGGGATTTGTTGGTCTCAAATAATTATTCATTAAAAAAAACTTTATAAAAAAAAGAAATTGTTAGATTCCCATCATGATTTGCCATAAGGGCTATATATTTTTCAAGCTAACGGCAAAACAACGAAGCAAGACCGTCGTTTTACGAATATCCTGTGGCAAGCAATGCACTTTTAATCGTTGTTTGCGTTGGTGACTAAAATCCCAAACTATAGACACAATCTAATTATACAAAACCATGAGAAAACTTATCTTAAAATTGTTATATGCTATGATCACCTACACACCATGCAAAATAAAACGTAATTAGGTTTATAGGTTTGAAAAATATATATTGTATTAATTTAAACTGGGTGGCGCAAAAGTAAAGACCCTATTTGGTTCAGCTATAACTTTTCTTTTTAATTAGAAAACTTGATTTTGGTTTTTTTTATTGTATATTTGTGCCATTAAATTTCGTACCATTAGAATTTAAAGATGATGTCTTTTAAATGGTGACCTCCAGAGTTGATGCACATTTGAGCCCTATTTATGAAATTTTGCATTACTTGCTGTAACACTTCCTGCGATATGTTTCTTATTTCTTGATGAATGTTTTCTTTTAGAGCTGCGAGAGTCTGAGGCTTGTTCACATACACCAGAGATTTAAAAAAAGCAAATTGCCAAAACGAGAGATAACTCGGCATGGACAAGCGTCCCTCACTAAGTATGATACGATTATTCCACGTTCTTGGGGAGTAAAATCGTCCATGTTTCTTTCAGTGTATTTTACATTTGTTCACAGAATGACAGGAAATGTCATATAAAAAAATAATTATATTTTCTTTAGTGCCATTACTTTTGCGCCACCCAGTACAAGAATAGTATCTTAAATATAAAATATCTATTTTTAATCATGTTATTTTCCTGCTTTTGCTTTGGCGTGAACGTTCAACTACATGAAGCGCACACCTTAGTTGTTTCCACCAGCAGATTGCCAAAACATTTCAGTTTAGTACCAGTAGCTAACCTAGAAAAAATATTAATAAAAAACAATTATATTAGGTACAATGAATGTTACTTACTAAATATTTTTATGTAGATGTATGTATGTACCCATACGTAGGTACATACATACATCCAATGAAATTCCAAATTGGGAAAAGTGTCTGTTTAGAACCAATTGCAATCTAAGCACATCGTTTATTATGAATATCGAGGTCCTTCTTATTGAAACAGATAACCTTTAACTGTAATCATTTCTTTCCAAAACGAACAAAGACCTAACCCTTAACTTGGTCCTTAACCCTAAAAAACGCAAGCCTTAGTTATTGGAAGCAGGACAATGCGCGGTCGTATCGATCCATCTTCTTTGCCTACCGTCATTCTTAATGGTACACCGGTCGCCTTTACTGAATCTGCCAAGAATCTAGGTGTTACTTTAGATTCGCATCTTAACTGGGGTTTACATGTCAGCAAGGTCAGTCGTAGGGTCCACTACTCCTTCCATTCGCTGAAGTGTCTGCAAACGTATCTGCCGCGCGCGACTAAAATCTCCCTTTCCTTTACTCTTATCCAACCTATTATTGATTATGCGGATGCTTGTTACCTTGATGCCACAGAGGAGCTCTTAAACAAACTGGAACGCTTGCAAAATCTCTGTATCAGATTTATTTTTGACCTTAAAAAGTATGATCATGTATCACATCTTCGCAAGCAACTCCAGTGGCTCCCAATCCGATTTCGTAGGAACACTCGTATACTATGTCTCCTACACAACATACTCCATAATTCTTCCTACCCATCCTATCTACGTGATTGCTTCACGTATAACACCCCACCAAACGTAATCTGCGGACCCCTCAAAATGTACCTTCTGTCTGTTCCTCCTCACTCCACTGATTTCTACTCCTATTCCTTTTCTGTCCATGCTGTCAGGCTTTGGAACTCATTGCCTCACGACATTCGAGCAATGAAATCCATTTCATTGTTTAAGAAACGTGTCAAAAGTTTTTATCTTTCTATGTAGTCTATGTGTAACAATGTTTTTATATTTATTTTTGTATCGATAGTTGTATATATATTAATATATATCGAAGGCGGCTGGAATACCTTCGACATCAGAGCCGTCTTCTATGGCCATCTATAAGTTGAGTTGTGGGCGTATCTGGGTATGTGTTAGTATCAATAAAAGAAGTTATTCTGTTTCAGCGATGTAATCATCTTCTCTTGATAGCTACCAGTAGGTTATTTGATTAATTCACAGGAAGGCACCAGATACCAAGGCACCCAGAATTACAACTGTGGCCGTAGCTTAAGATCATCCCCATCACCCTGACGGCTGCTCTCTCGATGTCACAAAGACTTTGTCATGCACCATATTTGGTACTGGCAATCCGCACTCTTCTTATATCAACCATAACGACGGGTCCCAAGAACAAAATCTTATACTAATATACAACAAAATTAGTTTTATTATTTATATGTATTTGGCATCATATTAGCTATATAAATATGTAATTTTTTTTTTTATAAAACTTATACTTTAGTAGATACCCAAACGAACATCATCCTATTTGAATTTTACTTCAAAGAACAATACAGTATGAACATGTACAAGCTTGTTCCTCTGAGTTCGCAACTCGCGCGCAGCAGTGTATCGTCAGACGCGGGTTTGTTCTCGGGGCGGGGTCTTTTTTGACAGGGCGCGACTAATTGTCTAACAATTCCAATTGATGTCAATCAAAAGTTAAGATTTATTGTTCATTGCATATTAAACAATGACGGCCTTATCAACGAATCGAAGAATTTTGAATTTAGCCCTTAATCCAGAAAAAAAAAACACCTTCGTTCAACTCTAAGTGAGAAAACAGATGAAGAAAACTTAAATTTAGATGAGTAATAATATAAAAATTCACATTAAATAATTACATACTCGTTAAAATATTTTTGTACAACTCAATACATTATTTACTTGGAAAGTACCAATAACTGTAAATTACTGTCGTTTGTGATTATTAGATGTTTTTCTAAGGAAATCTTAAATAATCATAAAACAATTTTTTTATTATTATTTTGAAGTTAAATATAATTAAGTTATTTTAAATATGAATTCCAACTAAGATACTTTTTATTTTATTTTAAAGAAAATATTTTCACATACGCCTTTTTTCTCCTAAATTGCATTCAAAATTTACTATCGCTTGCGCCGATCCGACATTGTACTATGGAAAACTTATTGAAAATATATGACGCATGTAATTTTAAGTTTTTGTTCCTTGGCATTAATTTTATTATACGATTTTGTTCTACTATTAACTTAATAAATATAAAACTTTTTTTAACAAAAGTCACATCGATAATTTCCTTATAAGTATGGTATTTTGTTTGTTGAATATTTCATTATTATTTTTTATTGGTTCATGACAGAACCCGAAGATTCTTATAACGCTGCCTTGAACTCCCCAGTATCGCTTTAGGCTTAAATATTAGATAAAATGTGTGATGATAGTACTAAATTATCACAGCATCAAACACAAGTAACATATAACAGTACTCCTCCTCTTTGCCTATTCCTTTACTTCATCAACTCACAAATTATGATGTTACTAGTGGCCGCCTGCGGCTCTGTTCGCGTGGAAGTCGGTTTCCCGTGGGAATGAGATGTTTTCCCGCGGTAAAAAGTACCCTATGGTTTATTCTGATGTATAACCTATATTATTGTAAACTTTCATCCAAATCCGTCCAGTGGTTTTTACGTGAAAGAGTAACAAACATCCATCCATTCCATCCATACTAACAAACATTCACGTATATGAAATTAGTAGGATTACACCTTTATTATATCCTATTTTTATACCCTCCAGTTTTGATAACTCACCAAATGCACTTGGAAGAATTTAAAGGAACTCTAGCTTCCACTCCATCCCTTCTCATATGGTTTTAGCTACGCCTATGCCTTCTCTACTAAATGCACACAAAAAAAAAATGATCTTTGTCCCATTCATTGTTCATGTCTAGATCATAAAGTCCTAGGTAATAACACCAACTCGGAAAAAAAGACTAGGAAATGTTAAGTGTTGGATAATAAGTCTGTCGTAAAGGGATGAGAACTGAAAATTTGGATAAGAGCTGTTTCAAAAATAAGAAAACTTATTGATGATGAAGTTATTGGAATGTTTGACGAAGTTTTGAAAGCTTGAAAGTCGAGAATAGCAGTAGAGTAATATTGCAAAATATGTTCAAAACATCAATGTGAAATATGCCGTGCTCATCGCAGTATCTCTAAGCTCACCAATGATCAAATACAGAACTTTGAGAGCCTTGTAAAAAAGGCAAGAAAATTGCACGGGGTTTGAAACAAAAACTTGAACATGAGGAAATAGAATCTAGTGAATCTATTGCTACCGCAGTATCTGACATTGAAAAAGTTTTGACTTGACAATAACAAAAGTAAAATATAATGATTTTGTAAGCATGTGTGATATTGGTGTTATATGGTTCATTTACTTAATGGTTTATATTTTAAAGTCTTACTCTATGATTCAGAAGATAATCATCATGAAGAAGACAATGTTGGTGTGAACAAATAGGAACTGGTTAATAATGTTACTCAAAAATGTAAAGTAGTTTTGCGATGACAAATATACTTTTTAATTAATTAAAACACAGTTTATGATTTACCTTTTGAACATCATAAAAAAATATTACATTTGATTTAAAAATCCGTGATGATTATTTATTATAATATATAGTAATACCACAACAAGATAGTATATTATTAAGTTGCTAGTTTTATTTTGTTTTATGTTAATGACAATATAAACAAAAATTAAAGTTTTTAGTAGATTTTTTGACATTCAATTACTATATAATTTATAGGCAAAGCCAACATACGACGTAATTATATGGAACAATTACGAAGTAAAACATCGCAAAAATACTTAAGACATCTGCGGTTTCATTAAACAAAGTCGTATGTGCAGTTAGTGCTTAGTTCATTCCATAAAACAAAATCCGATTTTATTATAGGAACCGAGTTTTACAGAAATAATATTTATTAATAAATATAAGAACGTGAAAATAATGTAATTAAATAAAACAAATCAGCTTTAAATAAATTCCATACCCAAATATTTTTTGTAACGGAGTAAACGACATTTTACTTTGCTCGCAACTAAAAAGCTGCGTACTGAAAACTGAACATTCGGTAGATACGACTTTGTTCTTGGGACCCGTCGATAAGCATATTCGATCTCCGACATATATATAATAATAATAATAATAAAAACTTTTATTTCCGTTAAACATAGTTACATAACAATAGAACAATTTTTCTTAAAAACTATAAAACAGAATAGGTAACAGTGTTTTCCTTTTTTAAAACAATGGAAAGATACAACGACTCTACACTAAGCTAAGTAAGCTTGTAACGTAGAAGTCATGGTGGAATTACAAATTTATAGTTAATTATGGCGGTCGGAACATCTTAAAATAAAAGTAATAACGTTAACACTTAATATAATTGAGTAAAATTAAAACTATTGAACAAAGTTAATTAGTAACCTAAAGAACAAAAAGAAAATGTTTTAATAAAATATACAGGGTCTGTCGTAATGAATGGTGAGGCTATAAGAAAATGGTGTCTTCTTGCCAGGGTTGTCAACCATAAGAAAATGGCGTAGACATTTAAACTTTTTTATAAATTTCGCTATTTATTTCATTTATTCCGCTGCCATTTCTTCAAATTTTGATGTATTTGTTTATTTTTTTTGTATCATACTCCTGAAGACGTGTTTTATGTAATTTTAATACAATTTTAGGTGTTATTCACGTTGAACATTATCAAAATTCTCATTTTAAGAAAAACATTTCCAATGTTTTTTCTTTATGTCAACTTTTGATCATCTCCTGTGTGTGAGTATGTATGTGTGTAGTGTGTGTGTGTAGTGTGTGTGTGTGTAGTGCGTGTGTGTGTAGGGTGGGTGTGTATGTGAATGTATGTGTAAGTGTATTTAGGTTTACAACATTCATAAATAAGAGTATTTGTTTCATCTCCTAATAGTTACTAGATTTTCGGTTTCGAAGTAATCAAGTTTTAGTAACCATGACTTTATTACTTTTTTGGCTCTTCTATTGCTTAACTCTTTTATGTTTAATTCTCCGCAAACTTTGTTATAAATATGAGGAAACAAGAAATTTGGATGATGCTGAGCAAACGTAGATTGGACAGGATGATTTGGTACTTTAAATATTCGTTTTTCTAATAGCATGTTATATTCAGGAGATAATATTGTCTTTTGGTGTGTGTAAGTAGAGGCTCTGAGAATGTATAGTTGACGGACTCTTAAAACTTTTGTTTCTTTATAGTTATAGTAAGTCAGTGCTAAATCTATAGTTCTTTTTAAACATTACTTTTAGTACTGCCCTTTGGGACCTCTCTAGCTCTAAGAATGTTGATTTCATAGACCCTCCCCATACTCTGATACAGTAAATTAAATGGGTTTGTGTGAGTCCCTTGTAAACCAGTAGCAAAATGTCTTTATTAGCTGATTGTCTTAAATATTTCATGATTACATTTAATTTTCTTAGTCGCGCTGAAAGCTTTGATATGTGTCGTTTGAAAGAGAGATTTTCGTCAATAATGACTCCTAGATATTGAATGGAGTCTGTACTTTGTATTCGTTCGCAGTTACAAGATGGACTATCAATAATTTCCTTGCATGTGTGAAATTCAAGTGGTTTAATAAAGGTGGCTGTGACGCTTTAGTTTTGTGGAACGCTATATATTTTGTTTTATTTACATTGAGCGTGAGTAGATTATTTTGCAGCCAAAGAGACACTGATTAAAGGCCTATTTTTGCAGAAGAAAATACTTTTTCCCAAGAGTTGTCTTGAAAAAATATGACTGTATCATCTATATATTGTATGTATTTAAGTATGTAATATGTAACTATTTGCATGTAGTTTATATTATTAGATATGTATAAACTGTATGTAGACACGCAAAATTTGCTTTAAACCACCTCTTCAACTACAGATCTGCTGGAAGAGATTTCGTTTTTGGAATAAGCAGAACCTCTGTATTTACGTCTTTTTGTGTAATCAGTTTGTCCTTTTATGTGTTCAATTTTGTGTAGATACATGAATTTGTAAATAAATAAATAAAAGAACTTGGTGATAGCCTCGTTTCTACACGCAATTTAGTTTAGTCAGGCGATGACTTCTCTTATCGGCATAAAGATTCCGACAAACCTCTGCATAGTACAGGCAGCTCAAAATAGAGCTTCTCCCAGTCACACCAATTACTTAATTTCTGATTTTTTTTAATGCAATAATTATCTTTGTTTGATAACAAACCTACAGAAATGGGTGACACTAATATATTATTATATTATATTAAATTATTATAATAAATATTGGTATTCTCTTAAGTTTAAAGACAATGTGACGTCATTTTTGACGTGCGTGTGGTGCGATTTACAACAGCTACTCTTCGGCCACTTGTTACTCGAACGTTTTTGATAATTTAGCAATATTTTATAATTATTTGATTGATTATTACTATAAACTAGGTACTTACTTACTTAATAATTTGTACTTTCTTATTTTGAATTGTTAAATAAATATACTTTTCAATAGATAAGTGTTGGCGCCTATTATTTCCAAACAGCAAAAACTTATCAATAATTTTGTATGTTTGACTACCAAAGGTTTTGGTTTTACAAAAATATAGCCATTGAAATAGAAATTACTTCAAAAACACAAAAATATATTATAAATACGACTTGTGCAACAAACAATATACAATCTCTGTGGTGCAGCGGTATATATGTTACGGCTAATACTCGTAGTGCGGCTACACCTAGTTTTAGCCGGTTAGAAACATCAATAGGTTAGGTTAGTTAGGTTACTTTTTTGATACCACCCAGAAAAAACAGTCCCGCGTAGCGGGACTCCGTCGACTCATGATTCAAGCCAGTTTTTATATACATAGGTATATATTTTTTTACAGTTTTCCATATAAAAAACACTTCTAACCGGCTAAAACTAGGTGTAGCCGAACTTCGGGTATTAGCCGTAACATATATACCGGACTGCTAAGCGGATGGTTCTGGGTTCGATCCCCGGATCGGGCCAATTTCGTAAAAATGGTTTTTCGATATTGGCTCGTGTCTGGGTATAACTAGGTTCTCCCCTAGTCCATTGTGTGGTACCTATAGTACAAGCTTTGCTTAGTTTAGGGCCACACGGTTGGTGTGTCAGTCTGGAGATTTATTATTATTATTATCTTATAATACGTGACTTTGTTAAAGCTAAAGAATGCGTATCCATCGAAATTTATAGATGGACTGAGTTAAATTAACCTTAAATAGGTATAACCTACCTATTTGTAAGTGTTTCGAATTCTACAATTGGTCCAAATAATTTTTTAGTACCTACCACTTAAAAGCTACCGATATTATGGTACCTACTCGTTTACGGAGGCAAAACCTATGCGTCTAGTGAAAGACAATTTCTGCTTTATTTGAAAAACCTACCCTTCCACAAATTTCGTTAATATGTACAATGATTAGACGACCCTGTCGTGCAGCGTAATTGTTTTGAGGCAGGTCCCATGTTTAATTCTCGATTCTTCTGCAAATCAGCTCGTATCTGGGTGTTACTAAGTTTTCCTTTAGGCTATTTTGTAACACCTACTGCGCTAACTTTAAAACCACATTGCTTGTGTGATATTCGAGAGATTTACTTAGATGATAATTAACGAAATTGTTATATTGATTTGAAGTACGTACGTGAATACCTAACTCTTGGTAGTGGTTCGTTTAATAAAACACAAAGCTTTGCCGAAATTGTATTTTATTGGTGTCGTTAAGGTTGAACTTTTAATTCAATTTTGGTAGGGTAAGAACATACAGACACATCATAAATAGGTAATTATAACTGATTGACTAAACAAACCCTGTTGAATTTATTTCAATTTATACTTTGAATTTTTTTGCCAAAATTCATTTTTTATTTGAGAACCACTCACTGCTTGTAAATAAATTAGGATATTTATTAATAAAGGAACAGAAAAATGTTCCTAATTTTATAAAATGTAACTAAATTGATTTGGGTTTTATTTAAATGAATCAATCAATTTAAGATTTCAAATTTTTGTTTGTTTATAAAACCACTTCTGGGTGCTGGTCAAAAATGTCAAAAACCATTCTACTTTTTGTCTACCTCAAGTCATATTGATTTAATTGTTCCTCTGAGCCATCGACATTGTCAATTAATTAATAATTTTATTTATAATAACATTTTCTTAAGGTAAATGATAATCTAAAATATTATGAACACCACACACTGACTTTAATTAACAAAAATAGACATTTCCTATGCCTGTTGGTAGTTTGTTGCAAAATATTGATGAATGATCGACGAGATTAGGTAGTTAAAAGAGGTTACATCTAATGACTGGTTGAAAGGAAAACACAGCCCTAGAAGGGCGCCGACCTATTTGAACCACACGCACGTTACCATTATGGTAAAAAGAGATAGAAGATAAATAAAAGGCTGAGACCAATAACTTAGGAACCCTCCTGTGTCTACACATAGCATATCTAACTATAAATATATGCATAATTTAATTTATGAGAAAAAGCCTAAGCAGTTGTTAGCATCGCTAAAATAATGGTTACTTATCCTACTAATCCTACTAATATTATAAATGTGAAAGTTTGTGACGATGTATGGATGGATGGATGGATGGATGGATGGATGGATGTTTGTTACTCTTTCACGTAAAAACTACTGGATGGATTTGGATGAAACTTTGCAGTAATGTAGGTTAAATATCAGAATAACACATAGGATACTTTTTACCGCGGGAAAACATCTCATTCCCATGGGAAACCGACCTCCACGCGAACGGAGTCGCGGGCGGCCACTAGTATTTAAATAAGCCGCCTGAAAATTTAGAATTTCAGCTTTACTGAGGATTCTGTAGACCGGGAGAAAAAAAAAATCAAAAAACACTACATACTTGCTCTTACTAGCGATCAATATTATTAGCATATTTTACAATCAAAGGGGGTCTCCCTGCGTATGCAAAAATAATAAAATAAGGTACCCCAAAAATAAGGCAACTAAAATCCAACATGGCCCTCGACCGGTTTTTTTAGTTTACTATGTTTGTTAAAAACAAATGTTGTACGTCCATAGGTTTTATTAGTCTTCGGGAAACAATGGCATTAAATTTGACATGACATGCTGAAACAAAATCTGGATTCTACGAACTTATGGACAGCGACTTTGGTCACGTCTAATAAGTTTAGGCCGTTAAAGGCCGTGTTGCATCGTTAAAAAAGTTACGGAATCGGGCCCCACAAGTGTATGTTTCATAATCAAAGAAAAATCAAAAGGAAATTTCTTGCATACGGCTTTAATCCTAAAATAATTGCAATTCGTTTAAAGCAAAGAATAATTGAGCGTGTAGCGGTACAGCAATATAAAATACTAGTGTGCGCCCGCGACTCCGTGCGCGTGTAAGTCGGTTCCCCGTGGGAATGAGAAGTTTTCCCGCGGTAAAAAGTACCCTATGTGTTATTCTGATGTATAACCTATATAAGTTTCATCCAAATCCGTCCAGTAGTTTTTATGTTAAAGAGTAAAAAACATCCATCCATCCATACATCCATACTCACTCACTTTTATAATATAAGTTGGATATTTCTGCAAAGTTTCATCCAAATCCGTCCAATCGTTTTTACGTGAAAGAGTAACAAACATCCATACATCCTCACGTACTCACAAACTTTCACATTTATAATATTAGTAGGATTGTGATTGAAATTATCCTCGCCATAAGAGTAATAGTTACCTACCATGGTACTAAGGTGTAACACGTTACTGGTAGTTCAGATCCTTGCTTTTAGTGATATGTTCGTAAAAGGAGGTAAGTAAAATGTATTTGATGATTGCTTTAGAATTTTCCATTATTACGGCTCCTTATCAAATAATTAAATTGGCATCGCTCATGGTTTTCTGGTGGTTTTGATTAATAAACTTATGTCGTAAAGTACTAAAAATTTCAATTGCATGTCGAATATTTACGTTTGTCATTAATAAAAGAATGGTATCTTCCTACCTGTTCATATTTTTGTAAGACGACAGCGTGTTGGCATTATTAAGCGCTAGAACGTACCAATGATAATAAAAACGTAGCGCTCTTTCATGGATGAATTGTTTTATTATACATATATTTTTTATTATGATTCCTTTTTATTCTTCCAGATAACCTACAGAATCGTCAAATATCAAAGGAAGTAAAAGTCATAGAGTGGAACTCTAACACAGCAAAATTGATATAACACGGAAAAATTGTTTCCGACTTAATAAAAGAAGATCAAGATGTTTTAAATCAAAATCAAAATCAATTTTATTATATTCATCATAGATATGTAACATATACTTAATGAACGTCAATGTTACAAACTTCGAATGTACCTAACCGTGGACCGAGAGAAAAAAGCCGGCGGAAAAAAACTCCCAGCACTCTTTTATACAATCATAACGTGTACATTCAGTGAACATATAAAATTATTTTCTCGTACCTCAACTCAACGCTATACTAAAAGTAAAAAAATATAAAAATGCTAGTACGAACTAATTAAGGACTTCTTCCCGCACTATAATTCGGAAACACTGCCCTTCTACCGCGTAACTAGCGTCGATTTGAACTCCAGCCATCGTCCTACTCAACCATATTAGAGGGAGTTGGGCGACCCGTTGACACAACGCCACCGCCCCAGTAACTTTCGAGGCGAGCATGACTAACCTGGGCCAAATAAGGCACTAAAGAACCTCACAAAACAGCTAAATAATAGGAAACCCATACAATAAGTTAAAGCAGAGAGACTAGCACTACGTTATTCCGCCACAGACCAACACCGTCGCGCGCCATGCTCGAGAACGCCACGTTGTCAAGAACGACGTCATCCGATTACGAGTTGCTTACCGCGCCTGTTACGTTCTTATTATGGTTGTTGGCGACAAATCTAAAAAAGTAGTTGATTAGCAAGCACCTTAGCGACGACGGGTCACATCTCAGCGTTTTATAAAATTGTATTTGTTTTAACTTCTCAATAAACTGTACATAATTTATTACCACGAACCAGTTTATTTTGGCCTCTTACAATGGCATACGTTCATCAATCGTTGATAGCTCGGGATGGTGTGTGCGGTGGTAAAATTGGGCAGCAGGTATTATTGAGTCAAATATCTCTCTCTTCTGAACACTCGCCGTTGTACAGTCTATAAAAAACCCATAGCTTCGAGATGTGTAGGGCCAATAGATCAGACGATCAGTGTGCTCCTGGTTGCCGAAGATTTGAGCTGCTCTACGTTGTATTAAGTCAAATGGAAGAAGCAAGCTTTGGGGCGCTCCGGCCCAGAGATAAGAGCAGTATTCCATGTGAGGCCGTGTTTGTGCCCTATAAAGCTGAAGACGATGGCGCGGTTGGAAAAACTGCCTCGCTTGATTAAGCACCTCTAGTTTTTGAGAGGCCATACCTGGTCGAAGGCCTTCGCTATGTCCAAGCCAACTGACAGGGCTTCACCTTTACCATTATAGCCTCGGCCCATTGGTACATGAGGTAGCCCAGAAGAACACTGGTAAATCGCTTGCGGCGAAAACAATTTTGATGGTAACTTATCAATTGGTGATCCTCTAGCTAGATATTGTAGGAGCTGATGGTTAATAATACTCTCCACTATGATGGACGATGCTTCATATGGAAATCAAGAGGATAGATTTTCTTGCATATGGCAGTAATCCTAAAATAATTGCAATTCAAACTTCAATCAATTATTTTTTGCATTCCTTACTCATTTTTTTATAATTGATGCGTAGCCATATAAAATTTTGCAATTGAATTTTATCCTCGCTGTAAGAGTTATATGTAGTTACCTACCATGGAACTAAGGTGTAACACGTTATTGGCAGTTCAAATCCTTGCTTTTAGTCATATATTCGTAAACGGAGGTAAGTAAAAAGTATTTCAAAGTTGCCAGAGTATTTTCCATTATTTCAGTTCCTTATCAAATGCCATGGTATATGATTTATTTAAAGTTATGATTAATGTACAATTTGTCGATACAAATGTAATGTTATTTGATGAGACGTTCCTAGTATTACATAGTACTACTAACTACTGTGTAGTTTTATAGTACGTTGTAGTGACAGAAATTTTCTCTGCTAATCAGACTAAAGATGCTGACATTCTTTCTCAATTTCTTTCTTTTTTTTAATTTTATATTAACATTTCATTTCATTTTGCCAGATAACATACAGAATCGTCAATTACCTGAGGAAATAAAAGTCGTAGATTGGAACCTTCTGACAGCGCTGAGTCTGAATGAAGATAGTAGTTTAAATAAGTTTATTTCTAAACTACTTGATCTTAGGGAATATAGTATTGGAACTAATGAAAAATCTAATGATATTTCCAAGTTTCCGTTTATAGTTTTTTTATACCACAAACCAAAGGACACGGTACGTCACAAGTATTTGAAAAATACAGAAGAGATAATTTACGATCAACTAAAACGTAGTGCTATGAAATCTAAATACAAGCTAAGCATGGATATACAAAATGTGGCTGCTAAGAAATATAAATCTTCAAACGTAAAGGCTTGTCTTGATTTTTTTTATACTTGGAAAGGGAAAAGTGTATTAAACTTAATAGAAGTGGATCAAGAGGTTTTAGATACTATATTTCCCTCGCAAACAAAAAAACCAACAATAGAAGAAATTTGCAATCAAGCTGATGAACATTTTAAACACTATATCAATATTGATTTTAATGCAGCACTTGAAAAGGTGAAAAAGCACACGATATTGGTACAGAAAAATCCAAAAAATGCTGTCGAATGTTTCAACTTTTTTCAAACATCATTCGGCTATTTCATATATGAAAGAGTATTAAAAAGCATTATAGTAGTTGAAATTCAGGATTCACCTAATGAGATAATATATAAAAAGAAAATTACGAGTTTATGTAAATCTGATAAATAAAAGTCTATGATCCCTTCCCTCATTTTTTTTAATCCTACATACAATAAAGTAATTTCATTTCATATCATTAAACAGGTTTTGATACCTTTAGTAGCATTTCATTTTGGTAATATTTTATTTATAACTGGCTCGATAGTTGAGTATCGTCCACAGTTCTGGTACCTCATGTATGATACTCACACGGTCACAAGAGTAATGATTGTTTAAGAGGGATTGACTACAGCTAAATAGGTCCTCGTATCTTGCACAAAACAGTCAACAGCGAATTCAGCGGATCAATCCTTGAATAAAACTTCCAGGTGACCAAACATTCTGGGAGTAATTATGTAACTTTCAACCTGCCAAGTGGTGACGTGCGGGTGGCACGTCAGTAGTTTTTTATAACAATTTAGAAAAACATTGCAAAACGTTACCAATGTCGGCATATAGCATCAGTAGTTTCGCATTAAAAGTTATGCAAAACTACTGGCATTAAAAGTTACAAAATTGAGACCCATTTATCTCTGCTTAAAGCTTAATATTGTCTATTATTACTCTAAGCTTTTGTTTGCAAATATTGCGTTAAGGACTTTTATCATTACGTTGAACTTGTTTATGTTAGGTTTTTTCAAGTATTTATACCAAAATATCATTACAGAATATCATTTGTCCTCACTAGGTTATTCCACCACAGACCAACACCGTCGCGCGCCATGCTCGAGAACGCTACGGTTGTTGGCGACAAATCTAAAAAAGTAGTTGATTAGCAAGCACCTTAGCGACGACGGGTCATCAGCGTTTTATAAAATTGTATTTGTTTTAACTTCTCAATAAACTGTACATAATTTATTACCACGAACGAGTTTATTTTGGCCTCTTACAATGGCATACGTTCATCAATCGTTGATAGCTCGGGATGGTGTGTGCGGTGGTAAAATTGGGCAGCAGGTATTGAGTCAAATAGCTCTCTCTCCGGAACACTCGCCGTTATACAGTCTATAAAAAACCCATAGACTCGAGATGTGTAGGGCCAATAGATCAGACGATCAGTGTGCTCCTGGTTGCCGACGATTTGAGCTGCTCTACGTTGTAC
This sequence comes from Emmelina monodactyla, assembly GCA_916618145.1. Taxonomy (NCBI): domain Eukaryota; kingdom Metazoa; phylum Arthropoda; class Insecta; order Lepidoptera; family Pterophoridae; genus Emmelina; species Emmelina monodactyla. Next base: position 409,387 of record OU745323.1, on the reverse strand, counting down.
TCAGTAAAATGGAGGAAGCAAGCTTTGGGGCGCTCCAGCCCAGAGATAAGAGCAGTATTCCATGTGAGGCCGTGTTTGTGCCCTATACAGCTGAAGACAATGGCGCGGTTGGAGAAACTGCCTCGCTTGATTAAGCACCTCTTGTTTTTGAGAGGCCATTTTGACGGTCACATATCAACTGGTGATCCTCTAGCTAGATATTGTAGGAGCTGATGGTTAATAATACTCTCCATTATGATGAACGATGCTTCATATGGAAATCAAGAGGATAGATTTTCTTGCATATGGCAGTAGTCCTAAAGTAATTAAGTAAATAAATAAATAAATAAAATAAATTGCTATTCAAACTTCAATCAATTATTTTTTGCATTCCTTACTCATTTTTTTATAATTGATGCGTAGCCATATAAAATTTTGCAATTGAATTTTATCCTCGCTGTAAGAGTTATATGTAGTTACCTACCATGGAACTAAGGTGTAACACGTTATTGGCAGTTCAAATTCTTGCTTTTAGTGATATATTCGTAAACGGAGGTAAGTAAAAAGTACTTCAAAGTTGCCAGAGTATTGTCCATTATTTCAGTTCCTTATCAAATGCCATGGTATATGATTTATTTAAAGTTAAGATTAAAGTACAATTTGTAGATACAAATGTAATGTTATTTGATGAGACGTTCCTAGTATTACATAGTACTACTAACTACATTGTAGTTTTATATTACGTTGTAGTGACAGAAATTTTCTCTGCTAATCAGACTAAAGGTGCTGACATTCTTTCTCAATTTCTTTCATATTTTTTTTTATATTAACATTTCATTTCATTTTGCCAGATAACCTACAGAATCGTCAATTATCTGAGGAAATAAATGTCGTAGATTGGAACCTTATAACAGCGCTGAGTCTGAATGAAGATAGTAGTTTGAATAAGTTAATTTCTAAACTACTTAATCTTAGGGAATACAGTATTGGAACTAATGAAAAATCTAATGATATTTCCAAGTTTCCGTTTATAGCTTTTGTATACCACAAACCAAAGGACACGGTACGTCACAAATACTTGAGAAAAATAGAAGAGATAATACACGATCAACTAAAACGTAGTGCTATAAAATCTAAATACGAGCTAAGCATAGATATACAAAATGTGGCTGCTAAGAAATACAAATCACCAAACGTAAAGGCTTGTCTTGATTTTTTTTATACTTGGAAAGGGAAAAATGTATTAAACTTAATAAAAGAGGATAAGAAAGTTTTAGATACTATATTTCCCTCGCAAAGAAAAGATCCAACAAAAGAAGGAATTTGCATACAAGCTGATAGACATTATGAACACTATATAAAAATTGATTTTAATGCAGCACTTGAAAATGCAAAAAAGGAAACGATATTGGTACTGCAAAAATCAAAAAATTCTGTGACATGTTTCAATTTTTTTCAAACATCATTTGGCTATTACATATATGAACAAATTTTAAAGAGTCTTATACAAGTTACTTCGAATATTGCCTCTTATGTGAGAATATTTGTAAAGTCAATCCTAGATTTCTGTAAAGCTGATGAAAAATAGTCTATGATCCCTTGCCTCATTCAACAGGCTTTGATACTTTTTAATTTTTGTCATATTTAATTTATAACTTACACGTCAGTTGAGTATTGTTTACCTCTCTGGAGAATTATAACGATTATGAGGGTAGCCTGCAGTGGTTTTACTATCGCTTATTTACTTTAAGATCTTTATAAAAATAAAAAATAAAAATAAAAATGCCTTTTATTTTCAGTAAATTTACATTTTTTACTTAAAATCTATTAAAATGGTAGGTATATTTTGCTTATTCTAAGTTATTTCTTCTAATTTATGTATTTCTAAAAAATATTTATTTCTAATCTATTGCTTTCTAATTTATTTATTTCTTATTCATTTATTCTAATCTACCGGAACCCCAGAAAGGGTAAAGGCCTCCTCCAGTGATGTCCACGTGACTCTGTCTTCAGCTACTTGTCTCCAGTTTGGGCCAGCTATTACTTTAATGTCATCTTCCCATCTTGTACCATTACAAGTCTACCTCTCGTTTTTTTGCCTAGTGGGCCAGAATGTCACCTTTTTGTGTCCATCTGTGATCTGTTAGCCGCGCAACATGTCCTGCACACTTCCATTTTATCTTCTGTGCGTAATTAAGAGCGTTAGTTGCTTTAGTTATCTTTCTTATTTTACTGTTTCTTATTTTATCCAGCTTCCTTATCTTTAGCATTCTTCGTTTGAGTCCTCTTTGACAGACGTTTATCTTTCATTTTGTTTCAGCAGTGAATTTCCACGTTTGGCAACCATATGTCAAACATGGCAAGAGGCTCGAATTCATGACTTTTGTTTTAATGGTTTGTGGTAAATTACTTTTAAAAACGTCCTTTAGAGCCCAGTATTTGTTCCATGTTAATTGTATTCTTTTCTCTATTTCTATGTTTTTATTTTTCCTGTCGAAACTTATAGTTTTTTCTAGATAGACGTATTTTTCAACGTATTCCAATGGGTCGCTATTGACTGTTATTGGTATTTTCAAACTATTTGTCATTGTTTTTGTCTTTGAAGTATTCATTTCTAGTCTTAGAGCATTTAACCAAAGGAGATGACAAGAGCATTTTAGCAGGAACATATTTTTCAGGCACTTTTAGCGGGCACCAAAATGCAATTTAATAAGTGGAAGTAAATAAATATCTAATAGCCTCACCTATCCGCTATTTTCATTTGGCTACTCACCCACCAAACACCCTGTATGTCTGCTAAACTTTATATTTTTCAAACCATTCATTCATTCCACCAGTCATTCAAATCAATTCACTCTCATTTTCCCATCACTGTCTAGAATCCAGGCCTGTAAAAACGACATTAAAAAAAATTAAAAAGAAATCTCATCACAGTGGTTGTCAGCTTTGACAGCGTTGACAGCTTGTCTCCCTAATATGGTATTCGTTGTTTACATTTGCTATCGTTTAAAGTGTCGTTACGATCAAGGTTAAAATTCGAAAATATCAATAAATAGTGTAGTAAATTGCCAAAAATACTAACAGGTGATATGAAATCCCATGTAAACGTAAATTCGAAGTTTCTGAACGTCGTTTACACAATAAAACCGAACAAATCACCATTTTGTGGAGCACATAAACACATGACAGAGCGACACAGAATGATCAAGTACCGTGCGTGGTACTTTTGTTCACGACTATAACCATCGCTATGACCAAGATTTTGCCTGAGGGGAAAGGCCTGCTTTGCCATCTCCTTTGGTTAAATGCTCTAAGTTTCTTGTCCCACCTTTAGACTAGCTAGGTGTAGGGTCTCTACCATCTTCTGTAGTTGTGAGGATGACTCGGCTAACAGAACTAGGTCATCCGCGAATCTCAGGTAAATCAAAATCAAAATTCTTTTATTCATCATAGATATGTAACATATACTTAATGAACTTCACACGTGTGTTACAAACTTCAACTTTACCTAACCGTGGACCGAGAAAAAAAAGCCGGCGGAAAAGAACTCCCAGCACTCTTTTCAGAAATTATACAATTATAACATGTATATTCAGTGAACATATACAATTATTTTCTCGTACCTCAACTCAACACTATAAAAGTAAAAAAGTATAAAAATGCTAGTACGAACTAATTTGGCTTAAGGAAGTCCCATTTATGTAGGTATATTCCTTGTTTACTCCAGTCTAGTTCGTTTATGATCGCCTCAAGGACAGCTATAAATATTATTGGAGACAGCGGATCGCCTTCTCTTACTCCCCTTTCTATTGGGAAGCTAGGTCCTAACCTAAGGATTCAAGCTTAATTTTACCCTTAATGTTTTTATATATGGATTTAATGCTTTTTATATATATTTCCTCCACTCCTTGTTCGTTCAGGCTTTTCCAGATACTTGTATTTTTAACAGTATCTAAGGCTTTTTGGTAGTCGATGTAAGATATATAAAGTGTTCTTTGATTTTCCTGGTACTTTTATAATTATCAAATCAATAGTATGGATGTGGTCGATCGTTGAAAAACCCTTTCGGAAACCTGCATGCTCCACCGGTTGCTTTTTTTGTAATGTGTCACTAATTCTTGTATTTATAATTGCGGATAATAATTTATATAGACTCGGTAACAAACTGATAGGGCGGTAGTTTCCGATGTCCTTCGGGTCACCTTTTTTATATATCAATATGATATTGGATTCAGACCATTGGGACGGTGTTTCTGACTTTTTCAAAATCCTGTTAAATAGTTCAGCTAGTGGTACAGCTAGAGTCACGTGTCCTTTTTTCAATGCTTCGTTCGTTATGTTATCTGACCCAGGGCTCTAGTCTAGTTTCAGTTTCTTTATTGCTTCTACTATCTCTATTGCGTCTATTGGTTCAATGTTTCTTTCTTGTGTGTCGTCTGTCTCTGTATTGAAATTTGTTTTTATTGGGTCTCTGTTATACTGCATAGATTTCTGTAAAATTCTGTTGCGGTAGCTATGATATCGCCTCGAGTGTGCTGTTCTGTATTATATTTTTCTCAGTCCTTCGATCCATGTTGTATTAGTTCTGAGTTTCTTATAGGCCTTCTTTGTACTTCCAGTGCTTTGTAGATATTTTTTTATTGTATCTTGCCTATATTTTTCGTAATCTGCTTTTATATATTTATTGACTACTTTGTATAGTGCGGTCAGTTCATTTTTCTCGCTTCGTGATTTGTTTTTAGTTTTTTGTAATTCTTTTCTTCTCTTTAACAGCCTTATTGTTCTTGCCGATAGTATTTTGTGTTGTTTATTTTCTTATCTTTTTGGGCGGACTTGTTTTAAACTAAAAGTAATAGCCTTTTCTATCTTGTCGTAGCAATTTTGTACCGAGGTATTTTTGCAGATAATTGCAGCTATAGATAACTGCGATAGTAGGCTTTCATTGTACTTGCTTATTTCATATTCGCTCTTGAGTTGACTCGTTTGCTTATTTGTAAATTTGGCTCTAGATATTTTTCGTTTGTTTAGTGTTATTGTTGATCTGACTATTAGGTATATGGTTATAACTAGTTTAGATTCAACGTCTCGATGTTTTCGAATATTGTTGGTTGGTTTGACAGGATAAAATCGATTTAGATTTTGTTTTGTGCGTTAGGGGATCGCCAGGTCCATCTTCGACTTTGTTTTTTTAAAGCATGTGTTTATTATCATTAGTTTATGTTGGAGCGCGAAATCTACTAGTCTCTGTCTTTTTCATTTCTCACGCCATATCCGTACCTTTTAGAAACCAAGTATTCTTCATTTTTGGGAGTACCAACCTTGGCGTTAAAGTCTCCCATTAGTATTGTGGTTTTGTGTACAGTGTTCAAGGCTTTCTCGATTGTAGCGTATAATTCTTCAATACCATGTTCGCTTACCACTTCTGTTAGTGCATAAGCCTGTATGATGGATAAATTATAACTTATTACCTTGTATATTTATATTTAGTGTTGCGACACGCTCTGTTATACCATTGAAGCTTTCTATGTGGTTTTTAAGAGATTTTTTAATTATAAAGCCGACGCCATATTTGCCCGGAGTTTGACCTATGTAGCACATTATAAAGTTTTCGTATTCTTCTATTTTGTTTCCATATCTTCTCATTTCCGATATTCCAATGATATCGTATTTTATATTTCTTATAGCCTCTTCGAATTCAAGCAAGCGATCATGTGATGAAAGAGTACGGACGTAGTATGTTGCAATCGCTAGTTTATATTTATCAGTTATGGACACGGAATATTCAATTATGGACATCTAGTTATAAACTGAATATTTACAATTTGACTTCGATGCTGATTAAAAACGATAAGAAACAATAATAATTAGAAACTTTGTTTTTTTGAGTATTCGAGTACAGACGTAAAAATAATATTTTAGAAAAATTCACAGTTAGGTCATGTTACAAAATGTTGTGGGTACAAAAATTTACAGGATCTGATTTGCAACATTGACCAATTGAAAGTGCAAAAATCCTTTAGAATTTTGGTTTAGACCGTATAAATAATCTTTTATCATCAATAATTCATCTATGAATGAAAAGAAGGAGAAGAATAAAAATAAAAAATAAAAACTTAGTTTTGTAATAGGGCAATGATGAATACTGAGACTCGTAAATACATAGAAAATTGATAATTACACAGTTGTATCTTCAGTCCCACAGTGTAATTTCTATATTTAATTCCCTCCTAAGCAGGTCAGGCATTTCAAAACTCTTTGAATTTGTCTTTGTGTCTATTGAAAGGAAATTAATGTCTAAATTAGGGTAGGCTTCCCTATATGAACCACTTCAGAGGGCTTAACAGCTGTATCAGAGCAATGAGCATTCTTTATGTAATCTAGTAGTTTTCTATCATTACTACGTTTAAGGTCTATCACAAACACACTTAACTCTTGAAGGTTACGCTTCTTCCCGCTTCAAGCGCTGTATAAGTTTTCCTGATGACCTTTTACTTAACAATTAGTAATGTAAAAGAAAACTCGCAATATGGTTAGTATCTCATCTCTCCATGCACACGTTGTTGCATATACATTTTTGTTTCAACAAGACACGGTCAAATGAAATAAAATTGAGCGTATCGCCTTAAAAATTACTGAAACAATGATCATGGGCTTAAGATGTGTAGTTCCAGCTGCGTTGGTATTCATTGCTGTTTTTGTGGGAACAGGTAAATAAGACGTGGCATCATAAAATTACAAACGATATTACCTATAATTGTATTAATTAAAGCGGTGTTTAAGATACGATGTTCTCAAAATCAACATTAAGTATGAGTAACTTTTAGGTCAATAGTAATTTGGAAATAAAGCGAAAATATAATTTAAAATCGGTTTCGAAGTTGCTCTGAATACCTTAAATCAAACATAAATTTATTACGTGGTTATGGATACAAGAAGCGGCAATGTATATTTTTTAACTTATCAAAATATAGAATTCAAACTTAAAGATATCTTTTGATTAAGCCGTATTTGCGTGATTAAGTAAAAAAATCATCAATCTCCTTTACATTTACAATATTGTTATTCTGATCTATAACCTATAAAACTGTAAAGTTTCATACAAATCCGTCCAGTAGTCTTTATGTGAAAGAGTAACAAACATCCATACATCCATAAATACTTACAAACTTTCACGTTTATAATATTCGTCCTACTAAGTTTGTTATATCAAAACATTAATAACATAAATCATCACACATTGCAACACTCAAACTCAGAAATGACCTATACGTTAAATTGTGTTTTACTGTCATTTTCTAGATACACACAGAGAAATAAGAGCAAACAAGGATTGTAAGCCTGGTGTCAACTGTGACCTGAGTACAGTAAAGAAAATAGATAATAAGCATGACATTAACAATCACAATAAGGAAAAAGACATCAACAGACGCGGTATTAAAATAGCAAGAAGACATTTTTTTACAGTAAATAATCCTGCTTTTCACATATTGCGACCAGAAAACAAAAGAATAAAAGAACTTAAATTTACACGCTATGTGGCGTTTAAAAGATTTTAATTTATTGTTTACAATTAAAGATATTTATGTATTTTAAATATTTTTTTTTTATTTTCGGTAAGAAAATGTTTAACATGATACTAATGCGAATATTGTAAATTTGGGATACTTTGGTAACAACTGTTATAATAAATATCGAAGAAGTATTCATAAATGACGACAGGAAAGTATAAATGTTTGCACTGAAAATACAAATAACAGAAAATGAACACAATAAATGTTAGTTCCTATTCATATTATAGTGTCCAACCAAAGGCAATAGTTTAGTGATAGCAAAAATCATGGCAATGACGCAAAAATCAATTTAAAATTAATCCATACGGAACGAAAGAACATTCTTTATCTATTATTACTCATACAAAAGTGATTACACCTGATTGACTTGATTTGAAGTGAGCTTTCTTTTAAACTTTTTTTTTATTAGAATTCGAGAACGGGCATCGTTTGAATGAAGAAGACGGTGAAACAGAACAAGATATTAATAAATCTAGTTTTAAAAAGGAACAAAGTATTGGAAGTGTAGAAGGAATAGTGCTCCTGCGGTTGAAAAGTCATATAAATCCAACCAAAAAGTTAGAAAATCATAAATAGACCTACATAATTATGTAGATGATCGAAACAAACACACTCGAGCAAAATTAAAGTTTCTCATTATTCGAACAGTACCTTAATAATACTTGTTTATTTAAGACTTCAACGTCTGGCTGTTCAAACTAATAAAATTAAGATTAAAGATTGATCCCGTTATTTTTTGTATTTAACTATACTCATTTGTAGATGAATCTAGTCTAAGCGCTTGACTTACTAGAATTGATTTCTAAGAACAGTAGAAAAATTGAGAGGCCAGCAAACTTCTCTCATCAATTCTCAGTGTCTGCCACATAGATCGTTCTGGTGTTGTATTTATTAATGATAACACTAAAATATCAACTAGATCTAGCATCTATCGACTAGTTCGCAGACAAGAAAATAAAGCAGCAAGCACTACAAATTAAATCTAAATATGTAAGTTTATGGGTGCACTGCCCGGTCAGTTTTTATGAGCGGTCACATCATTTCGTATCTACTGCCAACATCGTAAGAAATCAAAATTTTATAAGCAGCAGTTTGCCCCTATATTTAATCATAACTTTATATTTCTTCCATATTAATAAAAATAAAAAAAAACATTGAAATCGTTAAATTTAATCACTCTACCAAAAATAAGTCATTCAGACAAAATTTGAAAAAAATATTTTAATTGTTAGAAATAATGTGTCAGGATGAGATCTCTTTATCAGGAATTTCTAAATAGTCTTCATGGCTCTCCGGTTCATCAGTGGCCTCTTCTGTTAACAAATTGCTGAAATTAGGTTTTATAGGATAAGGTTTATTTGTAAAAAAAAATTGCTTAGGAGCACTACTTTCGTAATTGATGTCGACCGCGTTTTTGTTTGGGACATAAGTATTTTTTGAATTATTTAAATTTTTCATCCTATTCATTAATGAAAAACCTTGAAAGTAAGGTACAAGTGTCTTCATGTTCTTTTTCTTATGTGTGTTATTTATCTTTTTCTGCTGTGGTTTTTTGGTGATTTTCTTTTTTTTCTGTTGCACATATTTCTTTTTTGATGTGTTTCCCTTTTTTTTCGATGTGTTTTTCCGTGCTTTGATTGGCTTTTTTTTAATTTGTTTCTTCTTCTTTGCAGTTTGTTTTTTGATTTTTTTAGTAACGGAACGTTTATCTCTCAAAGACGATACGTTAAGGTTCTTCTGCCAGGTTTCCATAACATTTTGAATATGTTGTTCTTTAGACAACATTCCGAACTTTTTTTTTGCAATCGTTTTAATTATTTCAGATTTTGGCACTTTACGTCGAATTAAATTCACTATTTCGTGTTTTGAAGTTTTTAACATATCCTTTATGTGGCGCAGCATCGATTCTTTTCGAAGAGGGTTTTTTTCGGAGTAGCCGTGAATTTTTATGAGACGAGAGTTGCGTATTTTTGGATGAAGTGCTGATGGTTCGTGAAAGTGAGAGAGTGATTCTGTTGGTTTTTCAGATTGATCGATCATTTCGTCAAGCTTTCCTTGAATTTTGGAGAGGGCCACATTAATACGTTTGGCTACAAACGGAACTAAATGGCCGTCGATAGTCATTCGTCTGTTCTTTGCGAATTCTAAAATGTGCATAGCATGATTTACCTTGTTCATATCTGAAATTAAAACTATATACAACAGTTTCATATAATTAAGTTTTTCTAGGGCAGAAGATCCTTCAGCATCTTTCATAATAGGATTCCAAAGAGACCCAATGTCTTTGATATCTATTGTTAGATTAAAATTATTTCCATACTCTACATTGTAATTTTCTTTTATTATTCTTTTCACTATTTTATGGGTATCTGCCGAAAGATTGCTTATTGCATCTGGTATGGGTGTATCCTGCACAGCTTTAAGAATTTTGTTAAGGTTTTCTTTTATGTATGTCAAATCAACTCCTTTGTCTCGCAGTGAAATCTGAATTTCTTTTTTTGTGGGTACAATTCCTTTTCCACCAATTTTATTTCCACTAAATAAAAGTTCATCTTGATGACGCACGTAGTATCTCATAGCGCGGATGAGAACTCTCAAATCTTGTGGCAGTGTCTTAGTATTTGAATATTTTTGTATCCCCACAATATCCTTTATAACTTCATAAATATCGCGTTTTAGTTTACCAAAGTATTTTTCGACGATTGTCGAACTGTTTGCTATTTTAAATTCAGACTCCATATCAGATGCTTCAGGTAGAACTTCAATTTTATAAATTGAAACGTAAGGACTTTCAGTTGTAGCTTCTGTTTTAGTAACATTATCAGTATTTAAACTATTGTGAACCATGAGGAAACGAATAAGCTTCTTTCTTATTTTTAAGAGCTCATCAATTTCTTTTTGTTTACTGTCTATGACCGAAGTCAGAGGATACAAAATGTCTTCTTTGAGTTTTTTTATGCTATCAGACACTTCAAATTCTGATGTTGCGGTAACTGGAACATTTCTTTTTACCAATTTGCCTTCTTCGTTTTTATCTGAAAACATAAATATGGTAAAAATTTACATCTCATTAAACATATAAATTTATAATAGCATTTTCAAACCTTTATTAGATTTGTTTGAAGACTCAAGCAAATCAATTATAACATTTGATGCTGTCTCATCCGAATTCATGGCGGTATCATCAACCATATTTAGATAGTTTGTAACATCTTGCTTCTGAGGTGTAATTTTGTCATTGTCATCTTGTTTGCCTTCAATATTGTTATCTAAAGCTTTTCTCCTCTTAATATTTTCTTCATTTTTTATGAAACTCAAGATTTCATTAAATGGTAGTGCATCAAAGTTGTTATATTTTTCATTTATTGATCTTGAATGAATATCGGCTTTATAGTTAGAGTTTTTTCTTCTCTCTTTATCTTCGAGCCAGTTAAACAAGTGGTTGTAATCTATTGACTGCGGCTTTACATCTCTTTTCATACGATCGGAGTTATAATCTTCACCTTAAAAAGCATTAAGTATGTTATTGTAAATAAGCTTGCCTTGTGTGCGTAGATTAGATGCTTAACTACATGTTAACTATATAATATAATCTCATTATTTTTGTTTAAAAACTGTTTATCATATAAAATAAGGATATACAAAAGTATATCCTCATAAGTCACTGGCAATAGGATTTTTTTAGGAAAATTTATTTTTTCAAATTGAAAAAATAGTTAAGACGGGTAATTATAGGGGTCCCAAAAATCTTTTACCTGTCTTAACTTACTTTCATTCTTTACTTTACTATCTGTACACCATTTAAACCGCTACAGTAGTATAAGGTTTTCCATCTTCACTCAAAGCGTGGTAAGCACAAATGAAAAATCTGTGACAAAAGCCACTTTAAAATTAAAAATATGTAAACGTCACCTTATGGTAATGTATGTGATACCTTGATTCAAGTTGTCCATAACGGTCTGCAGCACTGTTCCATCTACCACCAGCTTGGGTTCTGGGGTGCATCGCATGATGTGGGTACAGTTCCAACTGCCGGTCTCATCACAGCTGCAACTTTGACATCCAGTACAAATGTTCTCTGGAAACGTTAGGAACTTTACAATAAGAGTAACTTACATTCAGAGAAGGGTATTTTACACATTTTTTGCCATAATAAACATCATGGTCCTAAAAATAAACTGTTTTTGTAATTAGCCCGAGCTTCGTTAAAAATCAAAATGGTTTAGTTTCTTGTCTTGTCACGTAAATTATATAAAGGTTACTTTTAACAATGATTAGAAAGTAACCTTTATTTGTTTCAAGAAATACAACTGCAGCTGCCTAACAAATTGGTATTTTTTAGTATTCCATACCAAAAAGAAACGTAAAATTTGGTTCTAAATTATTGATTCAGTAACTTTAAAGTACACACCTCTGGTACAATCAGTATAGACGGAGACATGTGGTATGCAATTCAATTCATCGAGTTCCTCTGAAAAGTAAAAAACAACGTTCCTTATTTCACAATAGAATTTTATCTTGCTATACAAAGAAAATTGTGCATGAAATAAGAGTTTTTAGTGAAAGTTTGGACAAAGAAAGGTATAGACTTATTTCTACCGCCAAATCGTGTGAGGAAGAACATATTGTAGGTCGTATTGTTTGTCGAACATTATACACAACCTACCACCATTAAGAAATTCAAACATTAAAGAGTCAACGGTAGCCCGCAGTCCAGTGTGATCTTCATGCATTTCTGGAACATCTTCATTATTGGATAGCGCTAGGTTACTTCTGATGTAGAACTCGTACCTTAAACACATGAATTAATTTTTAACATTTTTTAAATACAGCGTGTAAAAAGACAGCTTCCGAAAACGAAAACTGGGCATTGCTGAAAGGGTACCTATTACGTTAAAAGAAAAAATATTATTTTTCCTAATTATGTCAAATTTTATATAAACTATCGAATTTTCGCAATATTTCAAATTAAATAGTATAGTGTTTTAGTTTTATTTGCTATGAAAACCATCGCTCCTAAACCATTAGATGATGTGTGAGCGATGACCTCAAGCAGCGAATATCACTTTTCAACCTTAATTCCAAAAAAATTGAGTAGACTGCTGGGGGCGAGGTAAGAATAGTCGAGTCATCGTCGTATCAACAAATTTTAAAACGCTTTTGCATGCATTTATATAAATAAAGCTTGTTGTCTCAAATTTTAATTATAAAAAGTGATTTTATTTTCTTTTATATTTTAAGACTAGACCAAAATATGATATATGCATTATGCATTCTATTAGATTATGTTCCAAAGTTTAATCATTGAACTAAAAACATGATATGCTATATGAGAGTCTACTTTTTAGAAACATTATTTATTTATATTAGTATAAGACTTACTGTGGCCTGCTGAGATCTAGACAGTCCTGGTGATCACACTCGAAGCACATCTTGAACTCATCGTTCACCACGGTCTGAGGAGTCCTCGTGAAGAAGACCAGGCCAGTGCTGGCCACTCCTGTAGGAAAGATAGAATTTTAATCATATCTAGCATCGTTGTCTACTGTTAAATACGTTTATTACGACTAGAAGTAGTTCTGTGATTTAATTAGTATAAGGTAAAAGCACCCAAACCCGCGGCAAATAGAAAAACTAAGTTTTTTTATAGTTTCCGTCATATATTTAGACTTTTTAGTTCTTCAGCCTTAAGATAATTTAATTTAAGAACAGATTTGAGTGCTTATATTATTATAAACATGCAAAACATATTAAATAAAAAAGTATTTCGCTGTGGCGAGCGAGGTAAAAGGATGCGCCATACATTTTCGCGCCATTTCTCCGTAACGTTCAATTTACAAGAGGAGTGATTATCATTCTAGTTCTAACAGGAAAGGTCGGTTTTCAAATATTAATTCAATAGTCAAACGTTTAATCTTTAAGTTTTTGTAAAAAAAATATGCATTACTAGCTTACTTTTTAAGAAATTTTGTGTTGAAAATACATCGGCATTACCGTCCATTTTTTTAAAGCGGTTCCTTATCCCGTTGTATACCTCGGAATAAGGAAATCATGGAGTTCATTTCATTTTAATTTTTCACGGGATTCTTATAAGCTAAACTTCGTTTAGGCAATCAAATTGAAAAAAATGGTTAACATTGGGTTAAAAAATCCAATTCCGTGTTAGTGTTTTGAATATATTTCACATATTAAATAGGAATCAAAATATATGACCAGAGTAAAATTCGATGATTTTTTCCAAAACGTAACCAATATTGTAATTGTTTTAATCCTATGTTCTAGTAACAATTTCTTTTCAGAATTATCAATTTTAATTAATTTTTTTATGTTTAATAAAATAATCACTTTGATTTTTAAATATTAAAAAACATGTATTACTCGGATTTAGAAATATATTAATTTTCGAGTAGGACCGTTATTCCGAGGTATATACCACGGAATTAAGTTATATGGGAAATAAATCGTAACGTAATGCCGTGCTACTTTTCCAATGTAATGAGACCAAACATAATGCATAAAATTATAAATATTTTGTTTACTTATGGCTCTTATCTATATGAACTTTAGAGATTGGCTAAAAATTCTATCAATAATAATGATAAATATTATTATTTATAGAATTTTAGTTAATAATTCCGTAGAATCAATAAGCAGAGTAAGTCACGTAAATATTTCATCATAATTTGCATAATTTGTTGCATAAGTACATAACTATTAAAGCGGGCTTTCTCTACAAATCCATACCTCGGAATTAGGTGCCTAACTACCGCGGAGTTAGGATTTTTACCGCGGAATTAGGGTTTTCTGGCTTAGCCTACATTTTGCTTAATTTGAAATATAAACCCATTGATAACTGAAAAAGTATTTAAATATTTGTAAAGAATATTAGATCGTCCATCTTATAAAGTTATATTATTACCCTAAAACGCGTTTTTTATCCCTAATATCACTGTTCCTTTCTTAATGATGCAAAAATACCGCGGAATTAGGTGCTTTTACCTTATGTTACTGGAAAATAAACTATTAAAAAAAAACTCTTGTTTTCTTCTAGTCCATTGTTTGGTATCACTAACACAAACAGGCGCTTGACTTTAGGGAATACAGTAAGTTAAATTATTAAAATTAATTAATCATGTCAAATTCTATGTAAATGTATTGTCCATGTAATTTGTTTCATAAATTCATTTTACTTCCTCAAATTGTACTTTTTCGTTTCTCTTTCTCTTTTTGAGTAATTTCGACCCATCATTAAACATATTTAAAAAAACTTTTTAAGATATTATGACTATAAGTAAATTCATACAATAATCTTTAATATTAGGTAAATTAGGATCTTTAATAAAAGTTATGACTTATTAAGGGCAGATCTAGAGGGGGGGTTCCAGGACCTAGGTGGAACTCTAAATAAATTGTCAAACATAATGTATTTTGACTTGACCACTACTATGTACCTGGCGCCAAAGCTGGATCCACCCTTGTTTATTACCCGTTGGGACAAAAAAGTTGTAGAGTGTCGACAACGGACCCCCGCGGGGGACAGGTGACTTGTCCATGAGTGAACATCATACGGCTGATGATGATGAAATTATAGTTTTACATACTGTATTTTTTGCTGAGAAACGTTTCCATTATTAACCTTGTTTTCTTACACGATACCATTCCAAATCCGCTTACAAAGTAAAGTTTTCTAAACAATGCACAAGAAATGAAAACAGTCACAGTCTCCGATGTTTACGAAAAAGTTTTTGTGATGTTTGGATGATGTTCTTTGATTTTAAACGGAAGAACAAATACTGTAAACAAAGTTGACTCTGTGAACAGAATCTGAATAAAATATTGTATGTTTTAGCTATTTTAAAGAAACATCTTAATAATGATATAAAAGATACTTTCACCAATTTCAGAAGATGTAGACGCACAGGTAGATATCACGAATTAAAAAAAGGAGTATCTATAACTAAAAAATAAAAACACAAGAAGAGCACAAGAAAAAGACAATCGTACCACAATTGTTTGATTTTCTATGTGACACAATTGAACAATGGACATCACAAAATTAGGCAATCACTCACCTGAAGTTATTAGAAGCAAAACAAACAAAGCAACATAATTTGAGGTGTACATTCCGTGAGAAGCGGCTTTCTTAACTAATTTCTGTGTTTCGGATATTTCCGATTAAACAATCACGGGTATGGATTAGGGTTTCGTGGCAAATTTTACCGTTTAAGACGCAACTGTATATAATTCTCTCAACTGTTCCCTTGTTAAATGCTCAAAACACGTCCATAAAATTTACTACGTTTTATTTGAAAGTTTTTTTGAAGTTGATTAGTTAAGAGTTCATTTTTCTTTAGTTATTTTTAATAAAAAGATCAAATACACTCACTAAACTAAATTTAAACTATCGCTGTCACTTACCCATTAATAGTATAAGATAGAGGCAGCTAATCATTAAAGTCCTGTCAAACTATAATGTACGTGCATCATGACACGGCGAAGCCAATTTTAGATAAGTCCTTAGCACATTTCGTTCAATTTTACAAGGACGTGGTTAGTCCACCATTTAGTGGGACCAATGTTCCTGTCTTTTTCTAATAAAAAGTAGTGACAGTGATATTTTTAATTTAGTTTAAAGAGTGTTTTTGGAATCGGTGCCATTGTCTACGTACGTGAAAAATGTGAGATTGATAACTATACAGTACATTTTTCTCCGGCATTAATGAAACAACAAGTCATTCTAATATTAATTACAAATAACTTCTCTAATCCCTCATTCTACCACCATTACACAATTTCTCCGCGCCACAATAACATCGTTTACTTTTGAATCATTGGCTTCATTGTTATCGTCCCATTTTTCATTAACAACATAAACAGTTATATCATGCAATAGGTAGGCTGAGTCCTGGCCCGTCGGTGTTGGTTCTAGCTGCTTGTTTACAAACGGTTGTTACAAAGTGTGAACGAGAGCTGTCGATATGACGACGCAGTGTGGGCAGGTCGCTAGCAAGACATGTTTGTGCTACTAATGCTGTTTCACCATGCTTTGGGACAAGGTATGTAAGGGGTTCATCGGTTTTTGCAGTGATAGATTCAGTGTTTGGTTATTTTTTAGTTTTATTTTGATTTAAAGATTTGATAGTTATTTTAGACGTTTTCTTTAGTTAGCACTGACTGTTTGTAATTTATTTATCCCTCAAGTTTGTAGATATTATTTAATTTTGTGCTTGCTTCTTTAAAACCTACTTTTAAGCATGGTTTTTGAATCATTCTACTAATCAATTGACATTTGTGTAAATTTAAAAGAAGTTTAAAGCAACTCAAGTTTATCCACACACGAATAAGTAAATTACAAAGTACTCAAAATTTTAGAAACGAAAGTTTTTTTTCTTAATTATTTTTGATTTTTGTGGCTCAAATTTTGACAACCGGAGTGCCTAATTTGCTAAAAAATCATTTACGTTATTTTTTTTAAAACATAAAAATGTTCAAATCTCCCTAGATATGTTTTTGATAGCTAAAAATAAACAAGCGACAGAGTTTACGCTCCTTGCTGGCGGGGTTGGATGCCGACCCCTGGGGGAGGCCGTATCGGGCGGCGCGCAATCAGCTGCGTCCGATCGGCCCCCCCGTAGTCGAGGCCCTCCAGCCGGCCTTGCTGGAGGAGGTGGTCCGGGGTCTCTTCCCGGACCGCTCGCCGGACTTCGTCCCTCCCCGGATGGCCCCGCTACCGCGAATGGGCCCTCCGGCCGACGCCGGGATTCCCCCGGTGTCGGAGACGGAGTTTGCCTCGGCGGCGGCTCGCCTCCGGGGCAAAAAGACGGCGCCGGGGCCAGACGGCGTGCCGGCACGGGTGGTGGCGATAGCCACCGCCCAAATGGAGCGACGTTTTCGGGACCTCTTCGACCGCTGCTTTGCGTCGGGGAGGTTCCCGAAGGTGTGGAAGGAGGGGGTTTTGTGCCTCCTCCGAAAGGTGGGTCGGCCGGAGGATTCGCCCTCCGGCTACCGGCCGATCGTCCTCCTGGACGATGCGGCCAAGCTCCTTGAGAGCGTGATCGCGGCTCGCCTCAAGGAGCACCTGGGGGGGGACCGGCCCTGACTTGTCCGAGGCCCAGTACGGGTTTCGGACGGGCCGGTCCACGGTGGATGCGCTTCTGGAGGTGAAGCGCATCACCCAGGAGGGGGCGAGGGCGGGGGGAGGGGTGATGGCGGTGTCTTTTGACATCAAGAATGCCTTCAACTCCATCCCCCACGCCACAATATTGGAGGCACTCCGGTATCACGGAGTGCCTCCATACCTGAGGGCCCTGCTGACGAACTACCTCCAAGGCCGGGAGGTACTGTTCGTCGGCAGGGACGGCCGCATGAGGCGGCGGCCGATGGAGTCGGGCGTTCCGCAGGGGTCGGTCCTAGGACCACTCCTGTGGAACATAGGCTATGACTGGCTCCTCCGGGGCGCCCTCCCCGATGGCGTTGGTGTCGTCTGCTATGCGGACGACACCCTCGTCACGGCGCGGGGGCGCAACTTCGGGGAGGCGGCCGACCGGGCGTCGGTGGGGGGAACCCTGGTCGCCCGTCGTATCGGGCGGCTGGGGCTGGAGGTGGCGCTCCCTAAAACCGAGGCCATATACTTCCATGGGCCTCGGGGGGAGCCGCCGCCGGACGCCCACGTCGTGGTGGCCGGGAGGAGGGTGGTGGTGCAGGCCCAGATAAAATATCTGGGCCTCACCATATCCTGCCGGTGGAAGTTCGCGGAGCACTTCCGCCTGCTCCGCGAACGCCTCCTCAAATCGGCGAGGAGCCTTAGTTGGCTCCTCCCGAACATCGGGGGGCCTGCTGTGGCATGCCGGCGCCTTTATGCCGGCGTGCTACGCAGCATGGCGCTGTACGGTGCGCCCGTGTGGGCGCACGATTTGGGGGCGACTAACCGTGCCCTGCTCCGTAAGCCCCAACGCGCCATCGCACAGCGAATGGCGCGGGCTTACGGCACGGTTAGTCACGGGGCGGCATGTGCCATGGCGGGCACTCCGCCATGGTACTTCGAGGCCGAGGTGCTGGCCGCCGTCTACCACTGGACGGCGGACAAGCGGGCTCAGGGGGAGCCCGCAGCACCTGAAGAGAGGGTCGCCGTCTGGCGAAGGTCCCGCGAGGTCATGCTCCGCCGGTGGTCGGCGGAGATGGCCAACGCGGACGACGGGCGGTGGACCCTGGACGCCGTCGGTCCAGTCATTGAGGGATGGATCGACAGGAGGCATGGGTTCCTTACCTACCGTCTGGCGCAGGTCTTGTCCGGGCATGGCAGCTTTGGACATTTCCTGTGCCGGATTCAAAGGGAGGAATCCACGGCGTGCCACCACTGTGGCGCGCCGGACGACACAGCGTGGCACACCCTGGCCGAATGTCCGGCCTGGGATGTGCCACGTCGTCGCCTCCAGGCGTCCGTTGGCCCGGACCTCTCGCTGCCCGGCTTGGTGTACGCCATGCTGGGCTCCGAGGCGGTCTGGGTCGCGGTGGCCTCTTTCTGCGAGGACGTAATGTCGCAGAAGGAGGCTGCGGAGCGGGTGCGTGAGAACGATCCTCTCGCGCCCCCGCACCGCAGACGTCGAAGGGGCCGGACGAGGCGCGATCGCGCCCAAGTCCAGCCTGGTGGTGGCCAGTGGGCGGGGGACGTGGGAATCCACCTGCCCGCATTGCACGGTCCACCACCGTCGACGGGTGGGAACAATCGGGCGCTCCCGGTTGTTCCCACAGGCCCCCCTTCACCGCGGGGGGGGGTCAAAATGGGCCCGTCGTGCAGTAGACGGGCCCATCGCCGGTGAAGTCGTGGCGTAGGGCCGCCGGTCCGGGCCCCACGGCTTCACCACAAAGGCGAAGACGGAGCGCCGCGGTGTTTTAGTGGGTAGTCCCCTGGGCGACGTGTCAGTTGCTCAGGCGGGAGTCCCACACACGCCCCCCGCCACCCAGGTGGGGGGTACGGTGCGTAAATGCATTTCACCGCGAGAACAAAAAAAAAAAAAAGAGTTTACGCTCCTTTAAGAAGACAATACTAAACTTGACGATACATTACTTTGCTTTTACAAACATACACAAGTAGTGATCTAAACAAGTTTTATTGTGATTTTACTTTTAATTTTGCATTATAAATGCTAATTTATTAAAGTTTAGAAATAAAAAATTTAGTAATAAAGTTTTATTGTAGCACTCTTTTTTTGTCTATGTAGAAAAATGTGATGACTCTCTTTCTTAACCTTAATAACCCGATAATAATGCAATTTCTGATGTAGCTAATTACAATCACAAATTATAAACCATCTTGTATCCTCTTTTAGATTCCCCAAAAGAAACCAAATACATCATTCGGGATATAATTAGCTGTCCTGATGAGGGATACTACTTTCATAAAGAATTGCAAGATCTTGAAGTATCACATGATTCAGGTTTGTTTTATTTTTTATATTTATTGTATTTTTTAAATCATTCTTGTGTTAATATTTTTGAATTATGAACCCAATCGTATCAGAAGAATTTTAATTAAAAGTTTGTCTATAAAGTTAAGACAGACGAAAATGCGAAGAGTCAAAAATGTATTGTTTGATTTCTCACTGTCATGTTAGTACCTAAATACATTCTTATCTTATTTGAAAAATTCACATTTACAGAAAAGAATGCCTTACCATATTTTGTAGCAATGATCTTGCAGCCTTACGTCTGTTCACAAACGCCTAGCTGTAACCCGAGATTTCGTCGCGTGAATGTCTTTCCCAGGGTCTCGTAATTTCTCATTGATAAAAGTTCTGTGTGAAAGCGGGACATATAGATATATAGAAAAAACATTTTTCGCAATTTTAGTAGTAGTTGTGAAGAATTACTTACGTCAAAGATCTAACATATTACTGATTATAATATTAAATGTGTTAAATTCATCAGCTGGAGCGTGCCAGCTGTGTTTCTGTGAAGACAGCAGCCGAGCAGTCTGCTGGGACTACCAGCACAGCAGTTGCAACGACACCAAACATCACCACGTCGGTAGGAGGTAGACTTTTTACTACAATTGATATACTTTCATTTTCCAAGTATAGTAAATAGAATAGATTTAAGGACATTTTTAAAACTTTAGTAACTGGTATAGCGATTGTTTTGTTTTTGTGAACTTTATTCTATACTAGTGGCCGCCCGCGACTCCGTTCGCGTGGAAGTCGGTTTGCCGTGGGAATTAGAAGTTTTCCCGCGGTAAAAAGTACCAAATATATTATTCTGATGTATAACCTATATTACTGTAAAGTTTCATCAAAATCCATCCAGTAGTTTTCACGTGAAAGAGTAACAAACACCCATACCTACATACATACTCACAAACTTTCACGTTTATAATATTGGTAGGATATACATCACTCTTAAACTCCTTGTAGGTGTGACATAGAAGCAATGCCACGGTGAAGTAAAAACTGTTTTTAAATGTTTTACAGAGCTCTACGCCAGTTTCGTAACCCAAAGACATTTTTGTACGACACGCAGGATTCACCATGTAAGTATGTTTGCTATTAAAATATGAAGTAAGTTAAGTGTAAAATTTTATAAGAATTTTAAATACTTTTCTTTATTCCAGTGTCTAAAAATACGTTAGAGCAAGAAAACTGTTTTACCCCTGGAAAGACTTTCAATTTAAACTGTCCACCAGGTAATATGACTTCTTAAACTAAAATAACTTCATACCTCATACATTAATAACTTTCTACATCTCACCTAGATATCCAAATCTATGCTGGGTGTAAAAGAACTGCTTCCGAAAACAAAAACTGGGTATTGCTGGAGGGGTACTAGTTACGTTTTGAGCAAAAAAAATTTTTTTTGATAACAGAAAAAAAAAAAATTTATACTTAATTTTCCAAAATAGCATTAATACTATCAAATTTTGCGATGATTTTAAATTAAATAGGGTTTTAATTTAATTTGCAATGTAAATAATCGCACCTAAACCGACAGTTGATGTGTGAGCGATGATTTCAAGCGGCGAATATGAAATTGAGGCTCAAGAATACATGGTTTCAGGCTTCGGATGTGGTCTTTTTACACCCGTTATTTATTTCTTTGAATATGTTTTATTCCAGAGAATTGGTGTACAGGATGTACTGTATGTAACTGCCTTGATAATGGCAAATGGAAATGTCAGGAGTTCAACGCTTGTGATGATGGTGGGTAGTACATGTTATGACCAATATCATATACTTATAATAACTGCATAAGTTTTACACTATACATTTTTCTTTCTTGCAGGCAGATTGAATAGAAAAATAATGAAAAGAAATATTTATCACCTTCTGACTGATACAATAGAAAAAAATAACTCCTCTACGAAATCGATTTATTACAAACCAAAAAAAAATCGCATGATACAATATCAAATTGAAAAAGACGAATTGATACCTGATAAAGTATATACTAAAAATAAAGACAACATTTTTACCCAACACACTAAAGAAATTCTCGAACAAAGGCAAATTTCAGCTAAAATTAAGAAAGATCGGAAAGCAATCGAAAGAAAAGAAACTTCAACAAATGACGTCACAATCGATGATAATTTAAATGAGTATGGAAGAGCAAAAGCTAGTCAGCTAAGTGCCATTGAAAGTTACAAGTTTCACAAAGTAAATAAGTCTATTGCGAGCCATAACAACAATACATCCAGAAAAGATAAACAAAAAAAACCCACAAAAATGATATTTATGAACACAAAACAAAATAAAAAGATGAGCAAACAACAATCCAAAATGGCAAACAAACCCTTGCAAGAAACACACAAACTGAGCGTTAGACATATTTCTATTCATTCTGACAAACATAAAGCTAAAATAACTAAAAGGCATGACAGCAAAACTTATTTGAAAAATAAGTCAGATAAGACTAACAAAGTGAAGCAAGAAAAGCTATTTTTTAAGTTGGCTTATTGTAGTGACTCCAAAGGAAGACTTGCAAGACGAAAACGAAAAGCTGAAGTTATTGGTGATGATATAGTTACTTTAAGTAATGAAACAGGTCAGCAATAAGAATCATGTGATTGTACTTCTTGTAATTTAACGTTGTTTGATAATTTTATTTTGTTTGCAGACTCCGAATTATTTATAGCAGTACCAGATGTAAGTCCGAACAAATCTGTAAAAAGTAGAAGTGAGAAAGATACTGCGCATTACTTTGCATACAAACTAGTCGATCTGAAAAAAGACGCAAAACAACCCCGCGCCGCAAAGGATTTTTATTTTCCATTTATAGATCGCATAGATAATGATTTTGATAAACTAAATAACATAAATCTATTATCCCTTATGAAACAGCAGGAAAAATCTACTTCTGATACAGGTGATTTAATTGATCAGTTTGAACAACTGCATGGCATCGAAGACACTAATTCGGTAACACATCTAAATCGTACAAAACTGAACTATTCGATGAAAAAAAAACTATCAGGCAAAGATGTAGTTCGAAAACTTAAAGTTAAATCTGGATATTACAAAACTTTAAAACAGAGACAAAATTTTAGCCAATCTGATGAAATTGAGGTACGGCGTTACATTGTAAAGATCCTTAAATTGTTAAATGATCCTGGAAGCGGACACTCAATGCTTCTTAATCATAAACGATTGAACGCACTTAAGTTTATAAGAGAGCTACTCAAAGACATGTTTAATAAAAAGCAACAGAATCAAACGCAGCCAATTTATCAAAATGAAGTACTCAATATATTATGCAACAACTTTGGTCCTTGTTTAATCCAAAAAGAAAACGCAAAAACTATTAATTCAAATGCAAAAGTTTTGCATATGGAGGTTATCAAAATGTTGCGAACAGTTAAAATTGTGAAAAATTTACTGAATCTCCTTGAAAAGCCAGATGGGTGTATTGGTAAACTGGAATTTCATTGTGATATATTGACCCTTACTGATGTTATGAAACAAGAATACGATGCTAAAATTTATACACGCGACAAAAGAATTTTAGTAAATTCTGTTAGACAAAACACAAGGTCGTTTATTAGGTCTGTTGAACATTTTGTTGTTATTTTTAATCATCTTTTAAGTATTGTTACAAGAAACGGAAGTATCTTAGAAGCTGATACTATGCCTGAGTCAAAAGACAAGAACTCTTCTCAACAATTAATGAAAAAACTGAAACGATTAATATCTTTGTATAGGTTATCAGAAAATCATTTCTTAAAATCATTAGTTTCCGCGATTCCAATACAGAAAAAAAACTCTATAGACAACAATAATGTAAAAAAGGATGCGTCTTCTGCTTACACAATGAATATTATGACTAAGCTTAAAAAGCTCAAAACCATGGCTGAAGCGGTAATAACTAAAAATAAACAACGAACAAGAAGAAGCCTAGACTACGATGCAGATGTAGTGGAGTATTTGTTAAATGTCATGGAATATATCGTTAAACAAAGTGTGCCTAGGAATCAAGGTATGGTGTAAGGAGCCGTTTGTAGTTTGTTTTTATGTATTAGAGAAGTTATTGTAACATTTTTTATGTTTGTACTTGTAATTAAAATATGTTTTATTGTTCATTTGTATTTTATTAATATTAATCTTCATTAACCCAATAGATAGTAGTAGAAAATATGTATCAAGTAAGTAGTGAAATTTTGTAAAAAATGCATGCTATTGTAATATAGTGGTGAACTAATTTAATAGTAACATTTGTGTAATATTTCAGTGACTGATGGAATTGATATATTGCTAGACACGATTGAGAGGTCTCCTCCTATTTCGAACATCAAAAAGAAAAATTATCACATCCATCCAAATATTGTACCACAAAGGACTACGACAAAGAAAATTGAAGTGAAAAGTTTCAGAAAAATGATGTTCGAAAATGATGATGATCTTAACGACGTTGATGCTCATCCTGAATATCGAACCGAATACAACAACTATATAACTGACAAAGTAAGGCTAACAAAACAAAACGGATTTCACACAACACCATATCCACTGAAAAAGAAACATTCACATAAACATTACCATAAAAAAGGTGAAACAGCGCAATTCACTATGAAAAAATATAATTATTTGAATCAGAATGTTGACAGTAACGTACCAGAAGTGCAAATCTTTGAAAAACCAAACTATGTTCCGATGCGTACAACTACTTACCAGTCGCGAGAGCCCGTTGAACCTTTACAGTTTGAAAATAATGCTGTCGATTATGAAGTTAATGAAATTCCAGGTAGTTCTAATAATATAACAAATACAACACCAGTCATGAGAACAGATCTAATCCACAGATCTTTTAAACCAGTTATTCAAAGGGATAAAGACACTAGTTCAGAAGAACTGGCAACGGTCGAAAACAAAAATGAAGAAGATAGTGACGATTCTAGAGAAGACGTTAAGGAATTTGATGGTGTAGTATAATATATTTGCAGATATATTTTTTAAGAATGAAACGTATTGTGATTGTAAATAAAGGACATATCATCTTAGAACAATAACGATTTAAACATTCTAAGAAGATTAATGATAAATAATAATGAAGTATCTTTAAGACTGAAAGACAAAAGTTTGGTCACACCATAAACAAACGATGTTTTTTATTATTCGCATTACAATAAGCCATATCGTTGAACAAAGTTAATAATGATGTAAAATTATCTACCAATCAGAATTAAATTCAAGTTTAGATACATCTAGATGATTTAATTTGATGTTATTGAACAGAATATAAGTAGGTCATTATAAGCTTCATATATTGTTATTGTTATCAAAGCTGAACGATAGCAATTTACCTTTGAATTAAAGTCTTGTTAGTCAAAATATGGTCTTATTTATTTGCTACCCACTAGGAGCGTCTGTCTTCGTTGATATGAAGATGCCTCTACATCTTCATCGTTACTAAATAGACACCGAGTTACCTACTCCAGGCCATTTCCGAGTTTAACAAAGTTGCAAATTTTGACGATTGGATCATAAAACCAGAATTTATCTTTAGGTATTTGAAAAGAACTGCATATAGGTACTATGGCAAGGTCAAGATTTTTTTTTTTTTTTTTTTTTATGTAGTATAGGTAGCAAACGAGCATGCGGGTCACCTGATGGTAAGTGATCACCGCCGCCCATGACTACCCTCAACACTGTAGGTGTTGGGGGTGTGTTGCTGACCTTTAAGAAAATATATAAATAAATAAATAAAATTGGGCACCGGATACCGCACTCACCGAACGAAACGCAGGAACATCGTTCCTACTTCACGTCGGTTTCCTGTGCGACGGTGGTATTTCACCGGTCGAGTCAGCCCAGCAATCGCTGCAGACAGAGCCTACAGCTAGACTCTACCACTCAAAAAAATTTATTTAAGATGATAAATGACGGCAAAATCGAATCCTAATCAACTTTGAAAAAGTTGACCGTACATACAGTCACTGGTAACAACTTAACAATAATAAAACATAAAAGAAAAAGACGAACATAGCCAATTCTTTAATACTTAACTTTTAGAGATGAGTATATCAAGGCACTTTCTTGTTATATCGGTACATTTCTAATGCCTTGACCATTAATTGAAAATGTGTTTTTTATTTCATCGCTTTATAACTTAAGATTTAACTTTAAATTATTAACTTGAACAAAGACTTGACGAGCGACCGTCGACCTTTGAAAATCCTGTTGTTAATGTGCCCACTGGGTTAAATAATTCCACCATTATTGTTTATACCATTGTTTTTATAACTGTGTAATGTTATATTTCTACATATACAAGGTTAGCTTTTGTTTGATATACTATGATGAAATAAATGTTAGACATTAGGCGTTTAAATTTTGTGTCTTAAGTTCAAGAAGAATTTTAAATACAGATAATGGTATAAATTTCATTATATTACACAATTTATAAGTCTTACATTTAAGTTACAGTGTACGTTTTGGCTTAAAATTTGTCGGCTATCGTCCTGAAGGTAAAAATTTTAACGATTTCTCGGACCTAAATTTAATACTTTATTACTGAAATGATATAATTTATTCTTTAACATCCTGTTTTCCTTACTCCAATTTGTTTTGTTTTTATCAGTTTATTAACTATAATATTAAATCAAAAAGTGAAACGAAATTTTGCCTCGTATTTAATAAATTCAGTTTCACCGCTAAAAGTTATCCACGGCGGTAGCACTAGCATAGAATACTTCAGGCTCTAAAGCGCTAGGCGTCAAAGAAAAATATGGCGCCCCTTGCTAAGACGTAGATAGTAGTAAATTATTTTAGTATAGCAAAAACAAACAAGCCTTACCGCAACCAGCTTTTAAGTACAGTATTTCCAAGTAATTAGCCTTATTTGTGAAAATCGTGCTACACAAATTCAGAACGGTGTTACTATGGTCACGTCTGTCAAAAACGTGGTTAACGAAATTAGACTATTGAATAGAAAACATAAATAGTATTTAAGAGAAACGTGACTTTATTGTGGTTTTGTGATCTCGTTTTCAACTGGTGGAATAAAGGTTATTTTAGGTTAGGTTTCTATTGCGAAAATAAGTAGAGGTCAACTACAACAGTCCTTTGTATTTATTTATTAGATATAGATAAATAAACAATTAATAAATACGGTTGAATCAGTCGAATTAACACTATAAGAATGATACATGTCATTTACTTAACTACCTACTATTCAACCGACGGAAAAATAGGAAGGAGATTCTGAATTCGACGCGTATATAACGGGTGTAAAGAGACCACTTCCGAAGCCTGAAACCATGTATTCTTGAGCCTAAATAGTAACTAAATTCATTTTTGAAACCATCGCAAAATCTGATAGTATAAATGGAATTTTGTAAAATTATGTAAAAAAATTTTTTTTTTGCTCTAAACTTAATTAGTACCCCTCTAGAAATGCCCCGTTTTTGTTTTCGGAAGCAGTCTTCTTACACCCTGTATATATTTCGTTGCGATAAAATTCTAGATACTGCTTCATTGCTACACAATATTACAATCTACTTAAAACTTTGTAAGTAATAAACCATATTCCTAATCGATTACAGATCGACCTTACATACGAGCATCCGATTATAACATTATTTAATTAGCTAATCGGTTGTTGTGAGTGTCATCACATCCTTTGAATCGATTGCAGTTGTTACTAGAAGCATCGAAGAAGCAAACTCCAAATACAATGTTCTATGTAGCGTTCTAAGTTATTGAAATTTCAACTCTAATGGTCAGTAATAAGATATGTTTTGTAATCTCTGCAACTGTAATGTAATATTACTATGTCTGGATTATTCTTTGTTGTTGTTGTAATGTGGGTAATAATGAATTAGTGTAACACCTTGTTAACGACAAATCTTTGGGATTTGGGCTTTAGATCTACCTCTTTCTCATAGTTTGCGTGTATTTAAACTTCTTTATCCTAATCCTACTAATATTATAAACGTGAAAGTTTGTGAGTATGGATGTATGTATGGATGTTTGTTTCTCTTTCACGTAAAAACTACTGGACGGATTTTGATGAAACTTTACAGTAATATAGGTTGTACATCAGAATAACACATAGGGTACTTTTTACTGCGGGAAAACTTTTCATTCCCACGGGAAACCGACTTCCACGCGAACGGAGTCGCGGGCGGCTACTAGTAAAATATATTTTATAAGAAGTCTACTATAAAAAAACTGTTCGGTGTGCCCATGCGAAGTTAAAGCAGGTTGTTAGAACTTCGCATTATTATGGAAGTGTGAGATGACAAACGAAGTTTTGTAACACTGTTCTTAGTTAAACGCGATTGTTTGAATTTTAGTTTTTATGAATACTTACCTACATACCTACCAACATTTGTACTCATACGTACTGTTATATACTTGCGTAATTATATAAAGATCATTTAGATTAGTTAAATACAAAATAGAACACAAAATCTTTTATAGTATGCATGTCATTTCAAATGTGTGTTGGACACTGAACTAAACTACTTCTTGATACAACAATATAATTATTAATATAAGGGTTTGATTTTCAGACTCTATCTTAATTAACAATCAAACAACTTGTAATGGTAATTTATCAAGTTATTTAAAAATACAATCTGCACCCCCACCATAAAGCAGCCTTTCGCGCCACGAAATAATCCGCGAGTTTTGACATATCGCTGTGAATTGGCGCGAAAGCTGCCCGCGCGCGAACTCCGCCATTTTGGAAACAAATCGTAACTTTTTAAAAAGTTTGGCAAAGTACTGTGAAAAGTTTTCGCGTGTTATATTATCTTGTGGTTTTTATTGTTATAAACTTATACGCAGAGGAATTGTATTTTGAATTGTTAAATATTTGTTCAGGTTTGTTTGATTTGTTTACTTATTTAGGTATAAATATTGGGTATTGGGTAAGTCTTGATTTTAAGTCAAATAGTTGTTGAAATCTATGTCATGGGCGCCAATATTGACTTTTAATATATCATACGTTCAAAACTTGTAGAACTCTATAAGTACGAGTATCTTAGTTGTCAAAAAAATGTATAGAATTAAGTATTCGAAAATGATTATAATGAGACACTTAATATTTAAAACGAAAAGATTTCTATTTAAAAAAAAGTGTGTAAATATGACATGATCTTACCCACCGTTTTATACAAGTTATAAGATTTTACTACGTTCATACATAAAACGCTTTCTTAAAAGATAGAGGAAAGGAACCTATAAACTTGACTCCACACTTTTATTTATTCAGTAACATTTTTAATTTTATCTTTTTTATTTTCAATAAATACTTAATTAAAAAGAGGTACGCTTAAGTAACAAGAAAAATGTACTTGTCGAAGCTGTAGAGAAGATCTAGTTCCAAATATTTATGATCTCATTCACATGGCTCATATTCAAAACAATGTATTTGGAATAACTTAATTAAATTTTGTTGGATTTTAGCAATGCATTTAACTCTGTAGACTTTGACGTCCTTCTCGGAATCCTAAAATCCTTGAATGTCTCCCCCTCCGTCCTGTCCTGGTTTGACTCCTACCTTCGTGGTCGCTCGCAGCGGGTTCGCATTGATGAGTCATTTTCTGATTGGTGTGGTCTTGCTGCGGGTGTGCCGCAGGGTGGTGTGCTCTCTCCGTTACTATTTTCGGTTTTCATCAACTCTGTTACGAAAATCATTTCCTCCAATTATCATTTATATGCTGATGATCTGCAAATTTACACCCATTTTCCTGCACCTGATATCAATTCCGCGATATCATTTTTAAATGATAATCTACGTCGAATTCACAACTGGGCTACATCTTTTGGCTTACTTCTCAATCCAAGCAAAACCCAAGCTATTATTATAGGAAGCAGATACTTTCGCGGGCGTATTGATATTACTTCACTACCTTTTATTTATTTAGATGGGATTCCCATTTCCTTTACTGAGACCGTAAAGAACTTGGGCGTTGTTTTTGATGCGAACCTAGGCTGGAGTGCCCACGTAAGTGAAATTAGTCGGAAGGTTTATCACTCATTCCATACTCTCAAAATATTGCAATCCTTTCTTCCGCTAAAAACAAAAATTACCCTTGCCCTGACACTCATTCAACCTATAATTGATTACGCTGACTCATGCTATATTGACGCCACTGAAGAAGTCTTAAACAAGCTGGAGCGATTGCAAAATTCATTAATTCGTTTTATTTTTAATCTTAGGAAATACGACCATGTCACCGAGTTTCGCAAAATGCTTCAGTGGCTTCCGATCCGGTTTCGTAGGAACACTCGCATTCTGTGCCTCCTTTACAATATCCTACATAATCCTTGTTCCCCCTCCTACCTGCGCCAGCGTTTTTCTTTCGAACATCCTAAAGACGCTGTATGCAGAGCACATAAAAAGACCCTTCTGTCCACACCTTCCCATTCCACCGACTTTTTTTCCTACTCCTTCACTGTCCATGCTGTACGGCTATGGAATTCCTTACCATCGGAAATCCGTGAGTCCCAAACTATATCCATTTTTAAGAGACGTGTAAGAGAACAC
Organism: Emmelina monodactyla; assembly: GCA_916618145.1. NCBI lineage: Eukaryota > Metazoa > Arthropoda > Insecta > Lepidoptera > Pterophoridae > Emmelina > Emmelina monodactyla. The sequence continues at coordinate 378,857 of OU745323.1, read as the reverse complement.
TACTTATCTCTAGTCTAGTATTGCATATTATATTTGAATTTTATAATTATTTGTATTACTATCTTTATGTATTATTTTTTTTGTATTATTTTATTAATTGTATGTAATATTGATATATATGTATGTTTATTATATTTATATATTTTTAGTAGGTATATAAGTACTACTTGTATTTAAAAGTTTAAAAATTTAATTGTTTCATTTATACACAGAATTTGCTTTCTCATCAGTACTCTTATCACAGGACTACTGGAAGAGATCCCTTTAAGGGATAAGTAGTACCTTTGTACATAGTTTCTAGTTAATTTGTATTTGTATTTTAATATTATTGTTACTTTTGTTTCTGTGTACATAAACTGTTAATAAATAAATAAATAAAAAATAAAAAGATTTTCCTGTTAAAAGTTTAGAATGTTCATTGCCAGAGTTAAAAATTCGTCGAAATTTTTAATTAATCTAAAGGTCATCAATCAAAGGTCGGTAAACATAACGTAACAACAAATATTTTAAGTAGGAACGATTCCAAGGATTTATTTTAATAATTTACTAAAACTTCCGACAGATTTAAACTAAAATATCCATAAACCAAGCGGCAATCATTATTGTCAACTTAACAGTAATTTAAACGTGCATTTATAATTAAAGTGCATTTTATGTAATCATGACATGCTTGATAGACTAATATGCATCACAATCCTATTATATTAATGATTTGGACTTAATTTTGTGAGCGAAAGTTTTTCATTTATATTCGTGCTTCAAATCATTTAGTCATTGCCTACCGACTCTAATTATATTAAATATTGAATTTGACAATTTAATTTATCTTTAAATTGAGAGCGATAAAAGCATACAGTTATGTCAATATTTAATTCTACTCTACCGAGTTAGCGACAGATGTATTTAATAATATAGGAACTTACATAATAAAACTTCGTTGTACATATTTATTCGCTGGTTAGTAGCAGGTTAAGTAGCGTGGGTAAATAAGACGTTATGTAACTATCTGCCGGTAAAGGTGGTGGCGCACTGAAGCAAAACATTGCGATTTTTTATATCTTTGTTGGATTGAAGATGAGTTATAATAGATAGCTTTTACCCGCACGGCTTCGCACGCGTTAAATTCGGAGTAAAACTCCTTTCCCTGTACTATGTAATTATACATGTAAACATTTCTTTTGAATCAATCTATCTATTTAAAAAAAACGCATCAATATCCGTAGCATAGTTTTAAAGATTTAAGCATATAATTAAGCTAGGGTCATAGGCACAGAAAAGGGGCCTTTGTTTTATACTACGTAGTGATGATTTTTAAACTCTGCTTTAGTGGTTATCGACCCGAAGATCCTACTAATATTATAAACGTGAAAGTTTGTGAGTATGGATGTTTGTTACTCTCTCACGTAAAAACTACAGGATGGATTTTGATGAAAATTTACAGTAATATCCCTACTTCCCTACTTCCCTACTAATATTATAAATGCGAAAGTAACTCTGTCTGTCTGTCTGTCTGTCTGTCTGTCTGTCTGTCTGTCTGTCTGTTACGCTTTCACGCCTAAACCATTGAACCGATTTTGTTGAAATTTGGTATGAAGAAAGAACTGAACTTGGGAAAGGACATAGGGTACTTTTTACCGCGGGAAAACTTCTTATTCCCACGGGAAACCGACTTCCACGCGAACGGAGTCGCGGGCGGCCACTAGTAGGTTATATATCAGAATAACATATAGGGTACTTTTTACCGTGGGAAAATTTCTAATTCCCCGGGAAACCGACTTCCACGCGAACTGAGTCGCGGGCGGCCACTAGTAATGCTATAAGGCTCTAAGCAATGTAGCGAAGATATCCCGATGCTTAGTAGAACAATAAAGTCGTAAAATCTGAATTTCAATAAAAAAACTTCGCTTAATATTTTAACAAGCTTTATATCTTGTTTGCGCCAGCGCAAATAGGTAATGTTAATCACTTATAAATATCTTCGTACATAAGTTTACTGAAAATACATATATTTTTCTTAAAAAATTTACAAGACTCTATCGCATTCACAATTTTAAATAAAGTAATAATGATATAAATAACAATGTTATGGACAAGACGGATCATAACATTTTTTTTAAGAAACCGAACATGTATTATTAATAATATCTTCACTAAATCCTAAAGTGAAAAAACATAGAAATAAAAAATAGCATATTTTATTCTAATTTACTTTTTTCTCTTAGTAAAAAGAAAAGTTGATTGACACGTATGTTAACAACCTAGTAAAATTGGTAAACGACAACTCAAAAGTTAAAATTATTTGTCAAATCAAAAGTTAAAATTATTAATTACTAGTGGTCGCCCGCGACTCCGTTCGCGTGGAAGTCGGTTTCCCGTATGAGAAGTTTTCCCGCGGTAAAAAGTACCCTATGTCCATTCCCAAGTTCAGTTCTTTCTTCATACCAAATATCTTCAAAATCGGTTCAGTGGTTTAGGCGTGAAAGCTTAACAGACAGACAGACAGACAGAGTTACTTTCGCATTTATAATATTAGTAGGGAAGTAGGGATTTGGGCATATTAAATATTAATTTTGCATAGTTAAGTAAATCATCTAGAAGATACGCACTGGAACGCAACACCTCAAATAAAGGTACGTTCACACCGCGACCTTCATATACTTGCTAATATATTAGGAAATGATGTTTTATTCATGTATATTAAAATGAAAACAAACATAATTGAGCAATTATTTCTTATTTATAGTCGTGTTAAGAGATGCCAAGCGTTATCAACTGTAAGTGAAGTTTCACACAAAAATGAAACATTAATTTGTTTAGGCATATAAACATTAGCAGACATACTACACTGCCTAATCATTTACAAAATAAATTTATCTTTTGAGTAAAAGCCGCAGTCATTAAACAGGGAATTGCATTTGATTGTTATTGTTACAAATAACGATAAAATATTTTATGATATATCATTTTTTTAGTATTTTTAGTTTTTTTAAAAATAGTGTACCTTACATGTGTACATGATATCTTCATTGCAATCAGGTCAGTGCATCTTAATATTATGTTTCTGCTAGATTTGGTTGCTGCGATTCTAATATATAGGTAAATAAGTATGTAATTACATACTGTTATATAATACTTCTAATACTTATGTGAGGTAAGAAGACCGCAGCGAGAGCAATGTCGTTTAATTTATCACCTTTAGGTATATAAAGATTTACAATTAAAATTTTATTTCAAAATTTACAATTTCCCTACAGTTACAGATTTACAATTAAGATTTATTCGACGACCTCTGTGGTGCAGCGGTATATATACTGGACTATTAAGCAGATGGTTCCGGGTTCGGGTGTTTCGTCGTTTCGCCCCGGTCCTGAAAGCACCGCGGTGCGAAACGCACAACAACGCTTTTTGAATTGGCCGATTCGCCCCGCGGTGCTAGTTAATAATAACAACGGTGTCAAACGGGAATAACATTTTTCGACTTCGTCAATTGGCACCACCACCAAAAATCTTGTTATTGATTTTTGTACAGTTGAGTACACAAGTAAGTTGTAGATTAAATAGGTAGGTAGGGTTTATTTAAATATTCTCTAATTATTCGTACATGTAACTCAATTTAGTCGTAGCTACATATTGTGTAAGTAATACATACATTTTTGATTAAACATAGAAACGCAAAGTATTCGGAGTTATCAAAGTAATTACGTATAGGTACTACTCTAAAAATGCATATTGTAACAAAAAATATTACATACAAATGTATTTACTTACCAAAATATAACGAATTAACGGAAGGCACCCTGTGCACGACGACCATATTTAGGCTTAGATTTAAGTTTAATGTTATTAATGTTCATATTATAGTGTATAGATTAAAGTTTATTTCAACAACTATATAAATATCTATCAGATTATGTTTAAATTTTATTAATAAAGATTCGTGGCGCTGAGAGATAGATAAAAATACGATTTTCGACGATTAGGATAGTGAAAATGATAGTCAAAATAATTCGCTAAAACAGTGCTCTCTTTAAGGTATTGCTCGGTTTAGAATATGAACAGGCCGAAGAGAGCGCCGATGTCTCAGTCGGAATCAAGCTTCTAAATAGAAAAAACGAAAGAAAACTTATATCATCGGAAACACTCTTTTCGGTACAGTCTTGCAATAATATTATTGTATAAGAAATATGGTGTGAGCAAGATGGACTTAGCCCTCCCTCCCACACATACAAATGATTCAGTCTTTAACTGTACATAATCATTGGTTTATAAAATAGCGGTGTCAATCGACGAAGTCGAAAAAAGTTGTTCACCGATTGACACCACGGGGCGAATCGGCAAATTCAAAAAGCGTCGTTGTGCGTTTCGCACCGCGGTGCTTTCAGGACCGGGGCGAAACGACGAAACACCCCCGGGTTCGATGCCCGGGTCGGGCCAATTTCGTCAAAATGGTTTTTCGAAATTGGCTCGTGTATCCGGGTGTAACTAGATTCTCCCCTAGTCCTTTGTGTGGTACCTAATAGTACAAACTCTGCTTGGTTTAGGGCCACACTGTTGGTGTGTTAGTCTGGACATTTATTTTATAAAACATTTTCTTTGCCCCAAAATTGTAAATATTGATTAGGTACAGTAGTTTTTCGGAACTCTCAAAGTATTTGCAGTAAAAAGGTGGAAGGGTTTTGTTCGCTGTCTATTTGCATCAGTAACACCGTTCTGCTTATTGCAATTGCTGAAGAGTATTTTGATTTGAAGTTTATTAAGTAGGTAAATTCAGGCTATTTACTGTCACTGAGACCAAACGTCGTAAGTATCTAAAGGACTATAAAATGGACTCGCGGCGAGAGTCCATTTCAATGCTCAAAAGTGTGTACTTGTTACCAACCATCATATGGTGTAACTGCTTGTATATCTGCTTATTACATAAGAAACTAAGTAGGTAATTGCCTGAACTAAGTAACACGCACTTATATCTAAGCTTATCACTTGAATGCATTTTTTATAAGGATATCATAAGACAATCTTGACATGTTCTAACCTGTGAACTACTTGGGACAGAAGTTGTCTTGAGACAAAGCTTATGTTACTCTAAGGTAGACACTAGACAATGAAACTATGTCTTTGGGCATAGCGTAAGTTACCGTTCCCACGGTATATCTATTCAAAACTATGTACAATACAATTAGATAGGGTTATAGCAGATTTGAAAGGCTGGCCTTCCACAAACATATTATTAACGTTTATTTATTAATGTAAAGGAACTATTTGATACAGAAACTTGAATAGATTTTATCGTTTATTAGTCGTGTAGGTTTTTTTGAACTTGAAATGCCATGATATCGTGTTGGGTTTAATGTGACTTGTTTTTCGAGTTTAAATGGTTTTAGTTTATTTAATCGTTGCTGGTGTCACTTGTTGTATGTGTTGTGTTATTTCTTTGTTTGTATAAATAAACTACAGTGCAAAGAGTACCTTTACATTACATTTCTGTGAACCAACTTTAGCGACATCGCAGCAAAAATGTATCAGTAATTAATGAACTTTTATTACGTCTATTATCTTTTTAATAGCTGGATTTATTCGTTGTGAGTGGTTTTATACAGATTATTCACAAAGACAGAAGAACTTGACTTGTCTATAGATTTTGCTTAACCGTGGACTCGACCGAATCCGACAAATCAAATAAACTTTTTGGCATTAAGGGAGAACATTTACAGAGTAGAGCGACCCAATCTTCGCGTTTTAAAGTTTCCGCCAATGTTACTAATGTCCCGCAAATTTTATAAAATTTAGTATCTACTTATATGTTTTATTAAGAGGTTTGAATGAATTGAATGCTTGAATTACTCAAGCATGTCCGCTTTAATATCGTATTTCCAATTTTTTTCTCCTGATTTTATTTAACATATTTGTTTCTTCTCCTTCCCTCACTTTTTCGTTTGCCTAAAATTTTAAAGTTAAAAGAGTAATAAATCAAAATCAAAAATCAAAATTATTTTATCTTAATGAACGTTAATGTCACAAACTTCGACTTTACCTAACGCCGAGAAAAAAGCCGGCGAAAAAAAACTCCCAGCACTCTTTTCGGAAATTCTTATTTGAAATAAGAAAACAAAACAAATCTTGTTTGAAATAAGACTTGTTTTTGTAATAAGTTTATATGTTGCTTTTTTCTTACGAATAAAAGGATTATGTAAAGTTATTTTACATCAATTGACTACAAAGAGCTTTTCTTAAGCTTTCTCTCTCGGCCTATTAGTAACACTCTTTACCAAATCTAGACATTATTGACTACACTTTGTATTTCTAAAATCCATAACCAAAGAATAAACAACACTAATTCAATCAAATCGAAACCCAAAGGTCAACGCCCCAGCTACCTTCAACCATTCAAATAATTATCCACGCATATATTTGCATATTCAGCAATTACATCAAATTGTATCTAGCCAGAACTTTAATTCACTACACGCTTTCACAACTACAATGAAGAGAAATAAGAAATAAACGCTATTGCTATAACGGAACGGTTACAAATAGCGTGTCGGGGTTGCGTTATGATCACCTTGACATTTGATTGGAGTGCGCGGGCGCAGGTAAAGTTGATCGTTGTGACTGGACCGTGTATTGGGAGTATGCGGAATTATTTTTTTGTAGGTGGCTTACTTGAGTATAGTAAAGGATAAAACTCGCTTCTAATGGTTCGGGTAAATACACATGGCGCGCTGTCAGCCTGTACTTGGCTTGACACGCTGCCGCGTGTCTAGATACATCTGTAGATAGTTATTGTGTGGCCCCCAACTAAGCGATAGCTTGTATTATCCCTATAGTATTAACCCTGTAAGGACGAAAAACTAACGAAAAACTAACGAAAGCTATAAGTAAAGCTATAAGTAACGAAAAGCTATTTGAAATAAATTGGTTCGACTCGGGAATCGAATTCAGGACCTTCTGTATGAACATTCATTTAGATTAATTTATTAAAAAAATAATTTAGCTTTTGATTTGTCTCTATGTATGCTTAAATCTTTAAAACTACGCAACGGATTTCGATGCGTTTTTTTAATAGATAGTAATAGTTTGACTAGTACAGGGAAAGGAGTTTTACTTCTAATTTAACGCGTGTGAAGCCGCGCGGGTAAAAGCTAGTAAGTACTAAAACAGATAAAACTCTACGGGGATCATAATACCGTAAATTAGACTAAAATTAATGAATAACGAAGAACTATCATTTGGTAGCTGCCTATAAATTCACTGTGGTGCTCTAAATATACCTCTAGTTAAATTCATTTAACTGTTCACCGATATTCAATGAAAACATTTCAATCATAATTATGATTGTGAGCACTAAATCATCACCATAATAACAATCTTCTTATTCTCGAACCGTAACTGTTAAAACACTTACCCGCAATAAACCAAGTTTCAAGAGCAAGCCATCTGTAGCGGCGTGTGCGTTTGCGCGTGACGTCTGTTACGTCATCTGTCACTACTGACAGTTGCGTCAGGCGCAGGCGCGAGCCGTGAACCGGGGTAATTGTGTTATATGGCGCTGATGAGGTTTCTGTGTATTAGATAGTACTAATAAGTAATAATTAATATAACGGCTACAGTTTCAAATGCTTTAACCGATTAAATATGCATATGGCGCCTTCTATGTTGATTAAAATTTAAATATTAAGCAATTATAATTAAACTTGATTCGAATAAGATCATTTTTATGTCACCCTTCATAACTTCCCACTGTTTATATTGTTAACTAACATTTTCAAAGATAATGTTAAGTTACTGAGGTTGGAAATAGAGTAAAATCTTGTAGACGTAGTCAAAACTGATCACTTAAATCGAGGTCCTCACAATCTAGACTGGCTTTCATTAATTTATCATGTTCTTTTTTTGAAATATTTCATTAGCATCTCCACCAACGATTTCTTCAACAATTGCCAAATAACACCTTTCTGTCAGACAAACGCCTATAATCTCTAATCATTTAAACGATCCAACTTACAAACAGGTTTCTGGTTACCTTGCGTTCTTGCATATATTTTTTGTCGATTCTTGATCATCAACGACCTTTACCCACATTCTGCCTACTTGCATTGTTAAAGATGGGATTTTAATCGATTTATAAATAACTGATTTATCGAATGCGTACAGGTGAAGGCTGTTTTTTATGGTATAATCATACTTGACATTTGGTAACTACTAGTAGATTAATAATATGGAAGATGTTAGTATAAAAAATAATCACACCTACCTTTTCATTTAATTACACATATAAGAAATCACAAGAAATAAGTAGAAGGTAATAAAGCTCATAATTTTGGAACAACAATATTTTTTATACATCAATAAGGTAACGGCTAGTTACATCGTAATTCTGTGTTTAGCCATAAAACATAGGTTTCGTAGCTTCCTTTTAATTTTGTTCATTGCTTGTCGGAAGTTGCAAAAAGTGCATTATTTGATTGTAATCTTGAAAAATGCAGTCCTGCAATGCGATTGTATACCTTAGTAACACCGTTAATCACCAGTTTTAAAGTTTATTTTAAGTAACTGCTATAGCATTAAGAATTATTTTGTTATTATGCTCCCTTTCTCTATCATCGAAGGAACTTAGTCTTTATGCTGCTGCTATGACCTCCCCAGTAAAGTATTGTTGTGTTCAAAGATAGTTAGATTTAAACTAATTAGTGAGAACGGACGTCCGTCTGTCGCAACTACGTCTTGAGCAGCGCCGTTCACCGCAAATTATAATTATATTTTGTCGGCATTATTTTTAAATGTCGGTATAAATTGGGGATCAGGGAAGTTGTGTATTAGAATGGATGTCGAGGTTTCCTTGTTGATAAGATATATGCAATGTATATATTACGTAGTAAGCGGAGATTGAATAGAGATAACCATGTCCTATAACTTCTAACACAGCTAAAGTTTGCCTTTCTTGGTAAATAATACATACACACTGTTGATATTTTTATTTGTACTTCTATTAGCAATAGCCACAGGTTCAAAGGGGTTCCCTGTCACCTTTAACTATCAAAATAGTTAATTTGATAATTTTGTTGTTTTGCCCGCAGATGGAAGGCCAAAAGTTACTGGGGTAGCCCAAAATGTACCATAAGGTGAGACGAAAAATGCAGACAACAGTCGCAAGTGCCATAGTTATATTAAGTTTATCAACATTTGTAATCGGCAAATCAATTGATATTAGAAATCATGAGGACTCGACACAACTCGATGATAACTTTGAAAACAACATCATCGATTTCGACGAAGAATACTCATTAAAATTAAATAAAAAATATGATGTTCCATGGCATGATAAGGATTCATTTAAGTACCAAATGGTAAAAAAAGACGAACAAGGAATAAAAAGTTTAGACGCTATTGAAATCAACGAAAACAATACAAATAAATATAGCCATAATCAAAAAGTTGAGGAAACCACCAAAAGTGAAGATAGCTCTACCCCTTTTGAATTAATAAGCACAAGTGAAAACCCTAGAACAAAACTATGGGACAGCACAACAGAAGAAGACTTGACTGTTATTCCTTTATCAACTACAGTGAAACCTTTAAATGTTAAAATTAACCAAACAGTTACCTTGCCAGCATCAACACAAAGTACTCAAATTACTGAAGTCACGGAAATTACTACACTTACATCTGAAAATGATGTTACTACAGAATTTATTATTGAAACTACAATCTCAGAGACAACATCACACGAAAATTACATGAAAGCTGAAACTACAACCGAAAATTTTGATATTTCAAAAGAACTTAATAGCAGTAATGAAACCCGCTTGCCAAGTTCAACCACAAACCTTAATTCGGAGACAACAACAACTATCGTAGATATTAACAAAAATGAAACTGATGATAACAACAAAACTTCTATGAAACCACGAGACTTGGTTGGGAAGCAAGACCAAGACAGCACTGAAGAAATAAAAGTGCCTTTATTCACGGAGCTTGATACGGTGGATTACTCGGAAGTACCTGAAGATTACTATGATTCAAAAGACGTAATGCCAACTCCAGCACCAAAAACTGATGCTCTCTCAGTATTATTCGGATTTGCTGGTAGCGTTGTTGAAAGTGTTGCAGAAAAAGTGGTGCCTAAAGGTATCTATGACCTGTTCAAGAGAATGCAGCGACAAAACGAGGCGCTTGAAGCCGAGAGACTACGGAGTCGGGAAGAAAATGGAGGACTTGGTAAGTTGCCAGCATCATTAGATATATATGAAATTATTCTATTGAATAATATCTTCTGGCATTTAATCATTTATGCCTCGGTTTGTGTTCAAGGTCAATTTGGTCGCGGTATTCTGAAGTCCATATCGACTGGTTTGTCAAAACCGTTCATCCAGATTATGGATGGAGTAAGAGACCGGGGGTCTTTGGACAGTGACCGAGGGTTTGTCTCTAGCTTGGCTTCAGGAGTTACCACTGTCGCCAACGCTGCTTCATCAGCTGTTGAGCAGTTTAAGGATAGGGTTCAGGCTATCTATCCAGGTACTGCTTTTTATATTTCGTGACTAGCAATTCGAAAAAGATAAAAGTTAATAAAATACATTACATACATTGCTGTTTTTGCAATTGTATCACTTTTGTAATTTCCTACAAAAAGAGCAATGAATATCAAAATATTAAATTGAGCATTTCATTGTTTTTTCAGGTACTTTATGGTGCGGAGGTGGCCACTCGGCATCAGCTCGCTCTGGAGAGCTTGGCTTCTTCTTCCTCACGGATACCTGTTGCCGGCAACATGATGCTTGCAAGATCTTTATCAAGTCTGGGGACACCAAGTATGGACTGACTAATACCGGACTGTTTACAAGGTAATCTTCTTCTTATCGTGTCGACTTTGGCGTTTTAGAATTGTGAAGACCAGTATTTCGCCACGGATAAGGCATTAAAACAAATGTTTCCTATTGGGTTAAATACTACCAAATCACTTTTTTCCCTTAACACTGAACATGCTTTAGATTTTAGTGGAGTTTATTTGATATGAAATCTACGATAAATTGAAAACCAATGATTAAAACTTTTCTGTAAATAGAGACTCACACTTAACAATTTAGATAAAAAGGATGTAGCGCATCGAAAAGTAAACTTTATATGAGGAAATACTTCGAGAATCAACCAAAAATCGATGTCAATTTAAAAGTAAATACGCCACACAACCAATATTGCACACCTGTGATAACTCAGGATTGCAACCTCGAAAATAATATATGACTAGTGAAATTCTCAAATCTCAACGAAAATCAAGACAATCTGTTTCATAATACAAACAGTATGTTTTTGTGAAACAAGTTTTTTATGAGTGTTGAGTCATATATGTGTAACAAGGTTTTAGTAAAGAATTCTATTGTTGGAAAGGAATAACTTCTACATTACATAGTTCATTAAATGGTTGAATACCTTTTTATATTGATTAGGCACATCGTGTTATGTAAGAAAATATTAGTGTTATATTTATCGTCTTCAAACATTACTTTTTGAATTATTATGTTTCTTTTTATACTCAGCTAAAATAAAAATAGTTTCAGTCCACTCAGTGGTTAGGAACAAGTTAATCATTTTGAAGGCCCTGGCATGGTCTAGCAGAAATGGCGGTCATGTCACATATTTTGTAGGGTTAAAGAGCCAAAAAGTTGGATATGACATCGAATTACTATTTGATGATGCAGGCCATATAGTCTCGATTTAAAAAATGTGTTTGCTGGTGTAATTCTTTCCGAATAGCGGCAGTCTTTTTTCACAACGATATATACGCGACGAATTTTTTAAACTAAGATATTATTATTATTTCGGCTTACAAAATTAAAATTCCCAGAGCAAGTTCATTTTAAAAAGGCTCGAAATTTAATTCTTTGTTCAATAAATTTAATTCCTCTAATAATTTGAAATCGTTAACCCCATCATCCCAGTATATTTAACGTAACCCCTGGGTCACTGAGTAAATTGTTCGTTGGCTAATTTGCCCTTTTGCCTTTCCATAGATCAATGCAATTTTGTAACACTATTGCTAACACTAGTGTGGAGAAATGTTCCACAACTTGAAATAAGCAGTAGAATGTGGGCCCATTGTGTAAGGTTCTAATAATTCGATGAATAGATGCTTGGCGGTTGCAAATTGTTGTATATATTTCATAATGTTACTGTAGATGACCCTGTGTATATTTAATTTTTGATAAGGCTGATTTTGTTATGTTAATTATACAATTTTGAGCGATTAAACCTTAACCTCAAAAAAGTACGAAAAAGATTAATCCTTTGAACCTCAAGAAAGTAATCTTTAATGGTTGCTAAAGAAAAAGTTCCTTCGTTGGCTACATTCAACGATTCGTAACTGATACTATAAGTTTTGGAAAAATTAGTGCCGAACAATAGTTTACCTGTATGAACGCCAGTATCATACTAAATACATACATGTCAAATCTATATGTATGTTTGTTTATTACTCAATCTCGCAAAAACAGCTGGTTGGAAACCGATGCGATTTTGTGATAGAGCAAAACATTTATTTTCTAATCGCGCTTACAATTTAAAGCTAATACGCGTAGTAATTTTTTTACAAATGACAGCCAACTGTAAAACGTCTTACACAAAACTTAACAGAAACTTCGTTCATGCCTTTATTCAATAATTCAAGCAATGCCCTTCTAAATCAACTGACAAAGCATTTAAGTCTAAACAACCAGCTTTAAGCCGGTCGATATTAACACCTACTTACTAAGCTCTCGGCCTATTATTGAGTTGGTGTGGTTACATGGTTAGGTAAGAGTTATACATATATAAGCGGGTCTCAAGGCTGTTGGCTCGGTGGAGCTTTGATACTTAGATATAATTATTACTTAAGATTTAGAGCTTGGTCGTTTGAGGAAAATATATTTTTAATATGTAAAGATATTTATAAATTTTATTTTGCAAGAAATCTGTAGTAGTTCCATTTTGAATTTAATTTATGTCTAATACGATAGGGGTTATAGATTAAATGAAGTTGAAGAAAAATAATTAGCGTTTTTTTCATGAATGGCTGGATAAAGTTTTAACAAGACGTTTAATTTAAATATTAAAATAAATGTTGTTCTGTTATAGTGTTTTAGAATGTGGTTATTTTGACCTTGTTGGTAAAACATAGTACACTTACCAACTCATAAATAAAATGTAAACAAGTAATGATAATGAAAACTTGCAGGTGCATTTTGTTAAATTAGTTTTTTTATTTTTCTTTTACATATGCATTAAATTCTTCAAATTAAAGTCCTTGGAATTGCCTCTTAAAACACTTCTGCTGTATAGAACTCTATACTTTAAAAAAAACTTACAAAACAAAGTTTTTTTTAATTTGGGACAGAAATTCCTAAAATTAGCGCGTTCAAACAAAGAAATCAACAAACTTTTCAATATTAATTATAGAGTATAGACACAATACCAACGCCTACATAACGACACTCCATTTTACTGTCTGTCTTCAATGTAAAATCAAGTTAGCACAAAAACAGTTGATGCATATGACAAATATTATTTCCCAGTGCCTGAGGCTGTAATTCCATTATGATTTACAACAGTGACATAACTGCGCGCGCGCCATGAGACGGTTTTAAACTGTGACGAAGTACGCCAGCTGGTTCCGGGTGGTTACTATATTATAGACAATTTTCGTTTTGTCTTACTCTTTTTCAATCCTATCGAAAGAGGTTTTGGTACTTTGGTATTTTTTTAAATTTATTAAATTATGATAAGGTATAATAGGTAACTACTTAGGTCAGAAAATCATTTTATTGGAATATATTTCACTCAAAAGTGAACAAACTTCAATGAATTCTCGACAACCATGATTGACTCATTATAATGAACGAAATGATATGTAATCTCTGTAAGTTAATTTGATAAAATACAAAACTTCTGAATATCCAACGTGACTTGTTTTTTAGGATCTCACATAATACAGTAAAAAACCATTCTCAAAAAATAAGGTTTTTGGGTTAATGCAATAAACGATTCTATATGACAACAGGCGCCTTTGAAGTTGATCAATTTAGTAAATTAACACTTTTGCGAGTTGTATCTATTGATTGAATAATGATTTATATTATATAATCAAAGGATAGCGAAAGAAATTAGGTAGTCCACCGCACTGACCCAGATGCAAAATCATGTAAAATTGGTTAGGTTTTGTTTTCCATGTTTATCCATAAGATTGAAAAACATTGTATGTACATACCTATATTTTTTATGAAAAACCATTAAGGGGTTGTCCCACCTTAAAACCAAAGCCTATCTTTGCTTAAAAATAACATACTTTAGATACCTAGTGCGTCAAATCGGGCACCATGGGATCGCCAACTCAGATTCCTTAGGTTTTAGTCCTTTCACTTCTACACCCGTCACGAATCTTACTAATATTATCAATGTAAAAGTTTGTGGTATGTGAGGATGTGAGGATATATGGAAGTTTGTTACTCTTTCACGTAAAAACTTCTGGACGGATTTGGATGAGACTTTGCAGTAATATAGGTTATACATCAGAATATCACATACGGTACTTTTTACCGCGGGAAAACTTCTCATTCCCACGGAAAACCGACTTCCACGCGAACGGAGTCACGGGCGCCCACTAATTAACTCATATGTTCCCCAGATCCCACTGCAGCTGCGACGCCGCGTTCCGCGACTGCCTCCGGCGCACCAACTCGCTGGTGTCGTCGCAGATCGGGCTGACGTACTTCAACGTGCTGGGCCCGCAGTGCCTGAGGAAGGCGCATCCGATCGTCAAGTGCGTGCGGCGGACCAGGTGGGTTTAGAGTCAGTTGCTTGTTTGGTGGGTGTCGTCGCAGATCGGGCTGACGTACTTCAACGTGCTGGGCCCGCAGTGTCTGAGGAAAGCGCATCCGATCGTCAAGTGCGTGAGGCGGACTAGGTGAGAGGTTAACAAATAGTTGCAGTTATGGTACTTTCCCTTTAAAAACATGCAATTACGTTATTTATATTCTTACCTACTGGACATACGAAGGTAATAAAAATGATAAAAACAAATACTTACAACGACTTACATAGTATTCCGCATTAGGCTTGAATCAAAAGACTTTATCCATGTAAACAGAGAGTTTAACTAATTTTACAGTCGAGAAAAAGTAGTTATGTATATATTTAATAATTAAAATATTTTATTGCTTTTTGTAAAGTGCTTGATTGAATCCATGAAATGCGAATGTGTACCTACCTAATAAACGAAACGCTTGAAAGTACCAGTAATTTTGGTAAAATCTGTATCTGTTGAACTTATAAGAATCTTAAAATAGGAATTTCAGGTTTATCCTTGGTTATATTATAGTTCCTACCCTGCAAAAGATTATCACAATCGTACCTACCTCTATACCTAATGTGTAGCCTTAAAACTATTTACCATAAAAAATGTATAAGCACACACTTGTCCTGCATTTACTTATCAATATATTTTATTGATTTTCAGAATAACAGGCCAGAAATGCGAAGAATACGAGTTGGACTACACTAAGCCAAAAATGTGGCAGTGGTTTGACAATGAGTTCTTTTGAACATTGGACCAAAACTTACCTAACAAACTCTTATGCGTAGATACTAACGCCATCTGTGAGTGTATTATAGAACTACGAGTGAATGATACCGTTTTATTGTGAAATCGACATTGAAAAAGAGAAGAGTGTCTGTGAAAAGTAAATATGAAATTAAATGACAAAATATTATTTTTTGTTTTATTCATTTATGAGATCGGCAGAATTTGAAATAATGTCGCCCAATTAGTTGCAGTTTTAAAAGTCAATTAGTTAGTAGCAAGTAATTAAAAGTCTTGGCTAATGAGCTTTTTAAGAGAATTAAATAAAAATACACAAGTTTAAATATATTATTTTTAATATAAGAAAACATCAGAATATAGTCGAAACATCACATATAACAATAGACAAATAATTTATAACTACATGGAAACAAACATCTAGGTACCAAGTATATAAGTAAAATGTACTTTATAAAAAAAACTCAAAAAACCTGAGTAAGTTTCTATGTGGCTTGTAAATTGTTGTGATTTTTACTTGTGCGCAAAAATTTACAATAAATATGTGTACATTTAATGAAGTACAAAATTCGATATGTTTAAACATACTGTATATAATTTAAAATGATATATTTCCATGCAAAAAGCCGATATTATTACGCTTTAAATTTGTATAAGCTAAATAAAGCAAATAAATACGTTTTGAAAGATAGAACTTTCTGATTTCGGCATTTTTTTTCCAAAATTCATAGTATACTTTGGCATTTTATAATACTCAAATGAATAATTATTTTATATTTAATACTTTAGAATATTCATGAAATTACTTCTGCAGTGTTATATTTTATCTTTATATAATAAATTTTCCATTTTATCAAAGTAACTTAACATCATATTTATAATTTTAATACAACAATTCTGATAATTATTGACTAATATGAGTGCATCGGTTTAAAGTGCTTCTGATTCATGTAAGTATACTAATTATGACAAACTGTCAAAACTGTCATTTATTGACAAAACACAGATAAACACTTAAAGTGTCAACCGCACACCGAACATATTTATTAAATATTCACAAATACATTGATAAATAGTATCTCTATGACATTCAATGAATAATTGTAATGGAAACCTAAATCTATGCCCTACGCCTATTAAAATCTACGGATCTACCAAATATAGATATTGCTTATAGTGGTCCAATGGGATTATAATAAACTTATATTATCAGACTTGGGGTACTGTAAACTTATCTTAACCACAGGTTATATTTATTACAAGGTTAAAGGGTTAGCCCAAGTCATAAATATAGGTATAGGTGATTAGAAATTTATTTAGGAAAAGCACAGCAGCAGATTAAGAGTTAGATGTAATTACTTGAACATAGCAATCTCTTCTAAGATTTAGTTTATAACAGAGCCTTCTATTAAGTTGATTATTGTCAATTCCCTGGGAACACATCACTACAATTTCATACTTAAAATCAGACCAATTTTTAACGATACAATATTCTTTAATGATTTCACTTTTAATCTTCCGATTGATATTTTTAAATTCTACTTTAATTCTGGGCGGCGAGCCTGTAACTTACAACGTGCCAAATCATAAACAAATAGATCTATAAGTCCCATTTTTTACCAACGTTGCAAAAAAGCATCACACATAAAGGCCAATATAGGCCCAGTAGCTTAGCTTAAAAAGTTACAGACTCGGGACCCAGATATCTTGTCAAAAGTGTGATATATTATTTGATTTTGATGATCATATGTATATTCCTGAGATGATCCTTTACTTAGTTACCTAAGTCAAAGCTCTAGCGTTTACGGAGCTCTATACAGCTCTGAATATGTATATCTATATCATTTCCCCTAAACAATTCTATTGATATATGTCTACTGCTGTCTTTAAAAGATTTCTAAACTAAATGAGCCAGGATTGTCCAAGGATGGAGGTGAAATTGGTGTTTTGTTATTGGACCCTGGGATTGTTTTTATTTTCAAATTTTTCAAATTTTGTAAGCACAATGTCAGCTACTCATCATACTTATATACATTTTGATTCAGAGAACACTAGAAATAATCTTAATTTAACAACGATAGGTAAAGCAAGGTTCAAGTGTCAGCGTGGGTAGTAACTGACGAGGTTTCAATAAAAATACATATTGATCTACTGTCAAATAACCTGAACGAGTCTGTAACATTTAACAAAGCAAGTAGTGGAGTTTCTCTTGAGGTGCCAATTTGTATGAACATTGCAAAAACATCACGCACATTGGCCGATATAAGCTCAGTAGCTTTTAAAATTTACAGACTCGGGACCCAGATTATTGGAAAATTTAAATATTTCTGTGAATAATTCTTCATCTAACATTATTATGTTATAACTATTGATATAACTAGCGACTATATTGGCTACAAAATTATGGCTCTAATAAAATAAGGCAAATTGGGCTCACGGAGGGACCAAATAATTACTTATGATCAATTTGACAAAATGTCAGGCACTGAAATTGAAACAATGTTTTGTTATTTTAAACAAACACTTATTTTAGGGGACTACCAAATAAAATCTACCAGAACACAAATATATTGGCTTTCTACTAAATGGATGGATTCAATGCTCTGTGTATTAATCAAAATATTAATTAATATCATTTTATTATTGACCTAGTGCAATTTTCACCATAAGTCTAGTTGTTTATGTTATATTCCCACGGTACGGGATATGATTCACAAACTTCGCAAACTGATCAGATTTTAAAATAAGGTTTATATTACTAAAAGCCAAACTGTATGTACTGTTTCCATCGTAGCACGCGCCGTGGGAACACATCAGAATAAGATATATATATTTGTATACGTTTTTGTAAAATTGTATCATTAATAATTTGTTTAATTAACAGATTTTCAAAATTGGTGTTACAATACTTTGGTATTAATGTTTCATAAAACTAGATAAATATTTTATATTTAAAAAAAGCTAAGCTGTTATTTCAGACACTTTTTATATCCGCTCTTACATTGGTGACACTTGGTTTTCTATTTATTTCTAATTCGTTTCAAACATTACTTTATCAATGGACCCTCGAGGTATTTAATCTAATGCAAGTTGAAAGGGTTTCTAAACAAACGTCATGTCCTATTAAACATTAATTTGTAAAACACCAAACACTAACCATAAATTATGACTTGTTACGATAAACGAAAGCAACGTTACTCTAAGTACAGTATAAAACAAAATCTATCTATTATTTTCATTCACTATTCGTCTCAATTTGGGTTTTTAATTTACATTTATTCTCCAAATAAACAATCCTACGTTTTCTAATTAAAATTATAACGTATTTACTAATTCAAATCCATTCAATAATGACATTTTATATATATTTGAAGCGATGCTATAAACGCCATCTATATTTTAGTACTGGAAACTTTCTTCATTTAAATTCATTGGTATACCATTATTAGGTCTACGTTAAAACTCAATACGCCGACCGACCAAACTTCCCATTACGGTTTCTTGACAATTTTTCTACTGGGTTTCTGTTTAGGATAAGGAGACTATATAAAAAAGCTATAATAAGTAACTTGTTTTTAAAACTATGAGTAAATTACAGACTACAATTAACTTATAAGTAAAAAAATCGAAAAATTTGCAACTTACATAAGTAAACATTTTTCATTTTAAATAATGCTAATTCATCATATTTGCAAGCTTAATAATAAAACATAAAATTCATAGTACGTAAATGTTTGCAATTCAATCCTGTATTTCCTTGGTTTATTCCTATTCCCAGATTTATTTATACCTACGCCTTTAATACTTTCTGATGTATGGTAATATTTTTCTTCTTTGGGTGTTACTCTCTTGTTAATCTACAAAACCTTCACAATATAAGCCAGCGAAACTTCGATCAACTTTACTTCAAATTTGCTTTATTTAAATGACATTTAAGGTTTTGTAAAGTAACACCCAGTTTTTAAAAGGCTGACTGAAATTTAGTCAATTTGTGTTGTGTTTTTAATTGCAAACTATGGCATATGTTTGATAAGATTTTTGATAACAGCCTTTTACAAACTGAGGCTAGAATAACACCTTTGGGTGACTCCAGTAATTTTCAATCACACGATTGTATTGACTATTGAAGAAGTAACGTGGTATGTAACGACTAAAATAAGTTTTAATGTGATGCACATAGGCATCATAGGAACTTAGCTTTCCATTTCTAATGTGAACTTCAATTTGTCACAACTTAGAATTGCCTTAGTTCCTACTATTGATTCCAAAAAAGAAACAAATATGAAAGTTTTCTTTACTACTATCAGTTACAAATCCTGACCCCAGCAGCATTAACATCGACCTTTATTCCTACTCATTTAAACGCAACGAACCTTTAAGTTCTCACTATTTACTCTATACAATCACATGATCCAAGCCCCTTCAGTTCCCCATAAATAATCTAAACAATCGTGTGCTGAGAGTCACTAGAGTCCACAAAATACAATCGTGTGCTGAAAGACACTAGAGTACCCCATATAGAAGTCGTAAACCTAGGCGTAGTGTATGGCGCAGTCGAAGAACGGGAAGCACGTGGGCCGGTCGGCGGCCGCGTGCTACAGCACGTGCAGGTTTTCGCACGACTTGGACTTGGAGTCGCGCGCCCACACGCGGCCCAGCAGCCCGCGCACCTGGGGACATGCTGGTGGTCAGAGACACGCTGTATGGGAGGATGTAGGGGTTCTGGTGGTCAGGGATACGCTATAGGGGAAGATGTAGAGGTTCTCATCCAGCATAACAGGAAAGAAGGGGCTGTGGCGTGAGAATCACATGAATTGAGATTCCGGTCTAACTGAAGGAAAGTTAGTGTTTGAAAAGGTTTGAGGTATCATCAGAAGAATCTTACACGAAAACTTTGTAGGTTATTCCAACATGCTTTTCTTAGATATTAATTGCAACTGTGAAGTTAAACATAATGTCAGAGCAAGCAAGCCAAAAGCGCTCTGACTCTCCTACCAACGCCATTAAAGCACACTAACGGCCGAAACCAATATTATAACCAACTGGAAACTGCTAGTTTTGTTTTTTGTGACGTGTTTCTGTCATTTCCATATCAACAGCTATCTACCATAGTTTAGACGCAAAAACATGGATAGTAGTTACCATAGTTACACAAATAACAAGGCGTCAAAGGTTAGTAGAATATTGGTTTCAGCCGTTAAAGGACAGTAACCAAGTAAGTTGTGCCAATCCTTTCTCGTAAGCTTGTTCTTCCGTTAGTAGAATATTGGTTTCGGCCGTTAGAGGACAGTAACCTAGTACGTTGTGCTAATCCTTTCTCGTCTTATCTTCCATCGCCTTACCTTCACGCTGGCGGACAGCCGCGTGCGCTTGCGCGGCGTGGACGCGGCGGAGGCCTCCTCCCGCGCCGGCGACCGCGCCCGCGCGCGCGCAGACCGGGACCCGCTGCGTTTCCTGGTGTAAGAATTATGGTTATAAGCTAGTAGTGGTTATATGATTGTGACATAAAAAAAGAAGATCAAAATAGGACTACTCGGTAAACGTTATTCGGGAATACATGGAAAAAAAAATGCGTAGACTTGTATATCTTCTCTGTTCTTTTCGTAAAGAAAATTAGACATGAAAAGTAGAAATACTGACTTGTATGGTAGTTAATCAAATACAAAATCCCATAAATTTATAGATACTGGCAGACTCATGACTCAGACTCATCAATACAAAACTATAATTCATCCTGACTTATTCCACCCACTCATAAATTTCCCATCTAACTACAACTTTTGACTCATAACCCAAAAACCTAAGCGTATTCCACCAGGTTTTAGGAGTGGAAGAGTCTAGCTGTAAGCTCTGTCTGCAGCGATTGCTGGGCTGACTCGGCCGGTAAAATACCAGCGTCGTACAGAAAACCGACATGAAGTAGGGAAGATGTTCCTGCGTTTCGTTCAGTGAGTGCGGTATCCGGTGCCCAATTTTGTCAAAGGCTCAGCAACACACCCCCAACACCCACAGTGTTGCGGGTAGTCATGGGCGGCGGTGATCACCTACCATCAGGTGACACGCATGCTCGTTTGCTCCCTATACTATAAATAAAGGTCCTCACCTGACTCTCTCAGCGTGCTGCTGCTTCAGTCGTATCTGCGTGAGGAGCCCCACCAGCAGCTCGTCCACGTTGTGGTTGATGCCCACCGAGGTCTCGATGAACTTGCACTCGTACGACGTGGCCAGGGCTTTGCCTTCTGGAGGTTGGGGAGACCGAGGTTGAGGATTGTACGTTTTTGTGTCAGTTCTAATAATTTTAGGGGTCGATGACATCACCAATGATGGTAAAAATAATATTAAAATTGAAAATCCATACATTGGCCAAGGTGTCCGAGTTTTTTGTGTCCGAAATGTCATCGACCCAATTTTAGTGCTGTCCGAAATCGTAATATTTTTTTGTATAATATTTGGATCAGAGAAGTTTTGGACAATGTTTTTATATAAAATGTTAAGAGATACAATTATAAAAAGGGTAAATATCGTTTGCATACATTTTGTCTGTATATCAAACTCATTGCCAATTTCTGTTGAATTAATATATTTTTGTACTTTGAAGAAATAAACAACAGCAAAGAATTTTGATTCTTTTATTCCGTCAATTCGTTTTACTATTATTAAAGTTTACTAGTATTTAATAAAAGTAGGTTATTATTTTAGTTTTACCTCGAATTATCAGCTTCTACTTTCTTTTCTTTCTCTCTACGTAATTAAACCCATTTATCCAATCCAAATGTTGACGTGTGTACGTAATTAATTTGACACAAAAATAAATTGCCCCAATTCAGGTTAGCGAAGTAATTATAAGTACGTACATATAGATAATTGTATCCAATTAGAAGCAGGCGGGGTGAAGCGGTTAAATAATTAAAATTAATGGACCTTTTGAATTGCTTCCATGCGCTGTGACTTGATTTAGTCAAATATTTGTTCCTAGTTAAGTTGGTGAGAATTGGATTTAAATTTTCAATACGTTACCGTTTAGTCAAGTGCAAGAGTACATTTAAATCTATAAAGCTAAGGTCTTAAATATTTAACTCTTAAACTACAGCGCCTAACTCTGGCTTTTATTTCTCCTTTGTTACACAGGAATGGTCAAGACAAGATATTTCAGTTCTCTAAGAACTCTACTTCTCTACAAAATCCACGTGGTAAACCGTAAGACAGTTCTCAAATTATAAACAAATATAAAGCCATTGCTAGTAAGTTAACTATTTTTGTCCTATTATCAAACGAAGTTTTTTTTCTATAAAAGTTTTGTATCTTATCGACTGCTTGACCAAGCTATGCTTTATCAGTACCTAGCTAAATTGTGTTTCTTACGTTTTTATCATTTTTTTTGTATATTGTTTGCCTATTTTTGTTTCTTGCTTTAACATCTGATGACGAAGATCTGACCATCAACTTATAACATCGATCTTCATTCAGTGTATAATCATCTATTAAACCTCTTTCAACTTCAATAATAATATCCCATTCCCCTCCAAAGAGTGCCGAGAGTTTTTCCGCTAGCTTTTTCTCTCGGTCTACTACGGCCATTGCTGATGAATGTAGGGGTGTCCCGTGACATCTTTTTTTTATTTTTTATTTTACAATAAAGTAATTTCATTTCATTTCCTCTATTACCTTCAGTATTAACGGCCCTGGACCTCGCCAAGTCTGCCTTGTTCCCCACGAGTATCACCGCCCTCCTGGCCGTGTGGCCCGCTGCCCACAGCGTCTGGAGTCTCTTCTCGGCTTCGACGAAACTGCCGCGCTCGGCGGTGGAGTACACCACGCAGTAGCCGTTGGCGCAGCCCTCTGCCTGGAAACAGAAGTTTTGATATATGTAATGTTAGTTGTAAAATAAAAGTTATCGATAACTGGACATCCCTAGCATTCGATGGACATCACTGGTTGGCGTCACTGCCGGTGGGCGCGGATTTTGGATTGAATCTAAAGGTGGCTACATCTTGTATTTTCTACTAATTCATATTTAATTAAAGAGATGTTTAATCTAAAGGCCAATAAATATGGTTGCCTTATTTAAGAAGGACATCAAGTGCTATTTCTAAACATCTCCACGCTTTGGAAGTTATCGGTACCCGGTAACGTACGGACATCACTGTTTTGGCGTCTTGATGTTTCGCGTTGATTTGGAAATGTTTAATTAGTATAGCTATTATTGTATTCTTATACTTCTTACTTGGTCCAAATTAAGTAAGTATTTTTTATCACATGACAAATATTTTATATTCAAATAATGGGGAATATAAAGGTATAGGTTCAAAAGACACAGCAAAGCATAAAAACCCAAACTTACAATCATGTTATCTGGCGGTGAGTCAATGAAGGTAATTTCTGATTCTTCTCCCGCTAACAGAACACACACCGACCGCTCACCAGACTCGTCATCTGAAATCATTTAATAATATACTTTTACCTAATCTACAGAAGTTTACTTCAAAATACTGCAAAGCTACTTAAAGCTTTAAAGTTTCATAGCTTTTAAAGTGTTCAATCTGAAATTTTCACATCAAAATAAAACGATTTACTCGTAGTTCATCGTAAGCTGTCTTCTTTTAAATGGTCGTTAAAAATTTCAGAACACTTTAAAGAGTCATTAAAAGTGATATCTTTTTATCGAAAGACTTTTTAGACACTTTGAGTGGTAATAAAAAGATCTATTTGTCTTAACAGGAAAAATAAAGACACAGTAGAATATAATATATGGGCAAAAACATCTCTAATAGAATTTCTTTAGTCTCAAACATTGGATTTCTGATCCAACACACATTTTTATAACGATTGCGAATCTATCAAAAATATATAATTTACAAAAAGAAAAAAAACACTCAAATTTGCATTGGATACGCTTGTGCATGACCGTTGTTCTGTACCTTTAGGTTAAAAAAAACAACTTCTACTATTTCAGTTTATTTCCTTTTTACATTTAAGTAACTAGCATTGCTTTACCATGTTTTTGCGTTAATATGCTTAGGAAAAGAACTTGATCCTGATTATTTAAAAAAAAATCCACTCCAAGCCAAGTGTTAATCTTAATTTAAAAGTCAAATAAGTCATAAATAACCTCCATCTCATCTGTTTCTTCAAGCACCTATTGTCTTTAAACATTACTTGTAAAGTACTCATCTTCTTGTTATGCTAAGTATCAAACTCCAACAATTCACTCCTGTTCCAAAGTCTGCTTAAAGATAATAAGCTCTACTGTTCAAATCATGAAGTAAATATTATAAATCTCGAGCATTATAAAGTTTTAACCTTCGAAATTTCGGTGGAGCAAAATCCATTAGCACAAACGCAAAATTAGAAGGAAAATTTGGTATTCCTTAACTAGACCAAGACATTTGTAATGTAACTAGGTCTATAATTAAACTGTTTGATATAATCAAAAGGAAATAGCAATCAAAAAGTCTAACCAGACAGTTTTGGGGTAGTGACGCCGTTTCAACAATGATACGAAACATTTGACCTATTTTTGACAATGTTGAAGACAAAGTAGAAGACTTTCTACGTGGTTGGTGCACTAAAACAAATAGTTAAATACATGCTATTAAAAAACTTTATATTACTGAAAATCAAGAATTTTAAAAGCCTACAAATTTCAATTCATTGCTCCATTTGTAAGAATATTGTAACAATCCCTAGATTTACTGAAGACGACTTGCCAAATAAAGTTTGAGCTGGATTAGCGCACCGAAAATTCTGCTTTTAGCACTGCAAATTTCTTTTGTTGTTTTGTATATAAGGTTTTTGTTAACCTGAGTTCTGATTGGGTCGTGGAAAACCGTTTTTTTAACTGTGTCAAAAGTATGATTTTTGAGGACGATTTCTCTTCCCAATCAAGGCATGCACTCCTTAAAAAGATAACGTACCTATACTAGTATCATATGCATGCAGGTATTCAGAAGTCATGAACTGGCCCACGAGACTGGATTTGCCGACGCCGGGTCCGCCGAGCACAAACACACGGTACGTGCTCAGACCCGCTGACGATTCTCTGGATAAAGAACAGTTCCTGGATGAAGAAAAGGATTCATGAGACAATGGCAATGATGCAGAGGAAAACAAAAACCTATTATTGGTAGGAGTTAAAGTTTCTGTGTAAATAAAAATGAACGATCGATAAAGGCGAACTGTTAACTGTCATACGATTCTTGAAAATGATTTTCGAATTTTATTTTTGTAATACTTTTTTAATATATTTTGCTTGTTTTGGCATGATGTCATTTGGACCTTTCCTCAACAGTGCGATAGTTAGGCTATATATCAAATAACAGAAGGTATCCCGACCTGGAAGATCCTAATGAGCATGGTGCAGAGGCCCGGTTGTTACCAGCCTCCGTGCTGGACGCGCTTGAAGCCACGGAGGTGTTGGAACGGGAGCGACGCGAGCGCAGCGAGTCACCACGGTTCACCACGCCCTTACCTGGACAGAAGATGGGGTTAAAGGTCAGTAGAGGAATTCACCATACACACTAGAAGCTTTTGTTAATATCAGTTGGGTTGGCAAAATCTGAAGTCACAATGACGCTGAAACTGTATTTTTAGGATTTATGCAGCAAACTGCGCATTTTTCTTCTTTGCATAAATAATGCTAAGTAAAACCATTATATAATTTCTAAAGTAATACCTTTTGTTTTAAGCTAACGCGCGTTGTACACATTGTTTTTACACTATACGGGATTTCGCGCAGTAATTTTAAAGCAAAAAGGTAACATACCTCTTTCCCCTTTTTGCTTAAGAGGTACGTTACCTTTATGCTTTAAAATTACCGCGCGAAATCCCGGATAGTATAAAACAAAGTATTACCTGTTATACTAAAATGCCTGAGTCTGTAGTACTCCTCCTCGACGCCGGTGTTGGGCATGGACGCGACCCTGGCCCGCTGCTGGGGCAGGCCCAGCAACTGCCGCTCCCCGGTCCTGGACCTGGCCGCCTTGACGGACTGCGAGCGGGAGTGGTGGGGACTGCCATACCTGTGGGAGAGTATCATGTATCATGTGTGTATCATGGTGAGTAGATTGTTCAGAGTAAATGGAAGAGTTGCTCGTGGAATAAGTTTATTTCTTGGACTGTAATACGAAAAGTAGTCTTGACTTAGATTAATCAGGCAATGCAGGCGTAAATATTGTTACTTAAAGAAGTAAAATTTTTTGTAGTATACAATAGGCTATTTTTAGATTTCTCTCATTAAGAGCCAATACGCACTGTCGACTTGTCTTGAATAGATAGACATAGACATATTTTATTAGTAAAAATATTTACAGGTCAATAAATATAAATACCATTGTTCGACAAGATAATTAACATACCCAATTGTTCAGCTTTAATGAATAATCTCCATCACATTCATAATATTATGCGTTGCAGCAAATTTTAATAAACCTTTCAACCATAATTAATATTAATTTGATGATGAAAGGATTATCAATGGACGCACAACCCTTTGATGTGACCACAATAAACATTAACCCTCATACATATTGTAACAAAAAGACACCTAAGAGCATAATCCATTTGTATCATTTGCATGTAATATTTCATCGAATTCGTCACAATTAAAAAAGGATTAGCAAAAAGTTTTTGTTGTCATGCGTAGGATTATCATTGTGAAGAGGGTGCGACTAATCATTTTGTGGAAAATTTATTTTTTGTAGGACATGTTTACGGATCAGATTAAAAGGGTAATGAAGAAATATGTAGAAACGTATTATGTAGCTGTTAAAGCCAATTTAGGTAATTAGGATGAGTTTAGGATAATACATGTGGTATTGTTCTTGTTTTTCCTGTAAAAGTGTTTAAATTTTATACCTATGCGTCACCTACAATTGCCAGTAGAGATGGTAGGAATATTTTAAAGAATATTTTAATGTATTTATAAGAAACCTGCAGTGTACACATACAATATTTAAAGGCTATGAATATTTCCGCTATCTATTTGGATTATAAATATTGTTAACAACTGACATTTCTATAAAAATAAAAAAACAATTTTATTTTAATGCGAGCGACTTTATTTGCTTCTTATTTTGGAAGCTTATATTCTTTTCCAAAAACAATATCAATTGCTAGAATAAATCGTACAAAATCATCACAAATTATAGAAGTCAATGTAGAAAAAACACGCAATAAGTTTTATTATGAATTAAAAATGATAGATATTCCACAAGTACTAGAAAATCTCGTTCAAAAGTCTAGAAATATAGAAGTAAAGACTAGGTTATTGGAGGCAAAACCAATTTTAACAAAACATCAGACAAGTCATCAATCAGGTATAACAAACTTTTTGGTCGAAGTTTAAAAGTATTCCAAAACGAACAATCAAACTTTTTTGCTTTAATACAACTTCTCAATGTTACCGTATCTATAAAATCCCCCATTTGAAGGTAAACGTGACCGAAACCATCGCATTTCATATATTTCTGCCTCCAAAATTTGTACCCCATAATTTTCCGCGCAGATTCCGAAAATAAAAGTGACATTATATTTTTATTCATCAATGCAATCGTAAAAGCTGGCTGTAAACTGATATTATAAGAGTGTTTCGTGGTTTAGTGCTTAGAGGTTATAAAACTGGTTGGGGTTCGAAATTAATAAATGAAATTGAAGGCAAACGTGCAGTTTATTATATTATTTTTATTGTTTGCTATAATTCTGATAGAGTCGTGTTGTGATTTCCAAAGGTTTTATTTTGCAGAAATTGTACCCAACCAACAAAACAATTCAAGGCAGGGATTCTATATTTCTATTTTGTGTTATCTCTTAGAAAATTGTTGTATCTTTAACTTTTACAATGCTTTAATCGTAAATTATGATTGTTAGTATCAAAACTGTTACTTTGTTGTTTGTTTCTAAAGTTTGCACCCCGTACCACCCCTAGTTTACTACCCTCGTACATCAGCCGACATCGCTGCAACTTCGTCCGAATCATTAATTTAAACTTCCTTGGACAAAATGTTCATGTCACATCGTGTTTACAGTTCAAACTGCTTTGGAATTTAGGTTCTGTGGGTTTAGGAATAAAGTTCAAACCATATGTTTTTAGCTTCCGTCTGAAGTTCATGCATTTTCTATGCATGAGGTATTTTTCAAAGGTAAAACATATCCAATATGCAATTTTTTTATTTAGGCCAATTTCAGCCTAATTCTATGTAACGAAAAAGTATATAAGTGTAAGAAAAAAGAACCTTGTACTATAAATCTATACTAATATTATAAAGCTGAAGAGTTTGTTGGTTTGTTTAAACACGCTAATCTCAGGAACTACTGGTTCGATTTGAAAAATTATTTTTGTGTTGGATAGACCATTTATCGAGGCAGGCTTTAGGCTATATAACATCACGCTGCAACTATTAGGAGCGAAGAAATAATGGAAAATGGGGAAAAAACGGGGGAAATTATTCATCCTTGAGGTCTTCCGTTGCGTGCGCTGCGAAAACGGTTCTAGAAACCAAAAATGTATGCATGAAAGGATTAAGGGAACTTTACCGCGGGAAAACTTTGCATTCCCACGGGAAACCGAGTTATACGCGAACGGAGTCGCGAGCGGCCACTAGTATTAGTATATTTTTATTTCTTCCACTTTTTACCACTCTAACTAAACTGAATCCATTATCTGTTTTATCCATTTATGTAGGAAGGCAATACTAGATTTCACTTAATGTTGATTCCTGGGAATATGGATATATTAAGGTATTTTAGTGCAGTAATCTAAAATCGAGCCATAATTGCGTGATTGGGCAACCTAAATATACAAACTGGCAAATCAAGAATAATAGTAAGATGATAGCTCTGATACACATTTATACAGCTTTTTAAGAGGTTTAGAAATAAACTTTGAAACAGATTTGAACGTAATAACATTTCTCTTTGATTGTCATGTTACGTAGATAAGTGTATCCCGTGGTTAAACATCGTCCTTCAAATCTATAGCCAAACTAGTGGCCGCCCGCGACTCCGTTCGCGTGGAAGTCGGTTTCCCGTGGGAATGAGAAGTTTTCCCGCGGTAAAAAGTACCCTATAACCTTTAATACTGTTAAGTTTCATCAAAACCCATCCAGTTGTTTTTACGTGAAAGAGTAACAAACATCCATCCATACATAGTCACAAACTTTCACGTTTATATTAGTAGGATGTAATTTCCCTTCAATGTAACTTAGTTTCACTCTGAATAATTTTCTAATTGCTATAGATATTTAGCGACTGTAAATAATTCCATCACAGTTTACATTTCCTTGTCTTTATTTAATAAGGAATTAATATCCGGTCCCTTCCTCTGATGTCTTTGTTCTTGGCTCTTCCGGCAAATACAAATAGGCTTCCCATAATAGACACATTCATATGTATTTGTAAATAATATAACAAAATATAAATTTTACGGTATACGGTATCTATAATATGATAATTCTTTACAAGTTCCGAAAAAATTACGAATTTGAGCACAAATCCTCATCCCCTTTTCAAGCTCTTGGACTTTTCTTTGCTTTTAGAAGGTTGCCTTGATAATTAACTGAAACCGACTTCATAAAGTAAGCCAAAAAAGAAAAGAAAATTTAATAAAGTTTTCTTACGACGTATCCATTACTAAAACTGGACTTTTAAATAAACAATAATCATCAACATCGGTTCACCAAGTTAACAAAGAAGTTATGAAATTACAATCCTTTAAAATATATTCAAATTAATAAACACTTTTTTTGTATTAATTCGGTAAGAAGGTTATCTTTTCCCGAGGTCTTGTTTATCCACTATTCCAAATTTCATCAAAATCGGTTTCAGGGTTTTGACACAAAAGCATAACAGAACGATATAAAGACATTTACTTTTTCATTATTAATATTCAATCAGTATAGCGTCGTATTATTTTAATTTTCATGTTATATAAATTTCAATACGTAAGTGCGTAGTACAAGCCTTCGTATTGATCTACGTTACGACGTAGTACTACAAGCGAAGCGTAGCTAACTTAACAGCTTTTTGATCGCAGCCGCTTTTGCGATGTAGAATACGATTTTATTTCGATATATTATTAAGAAGGTGCTTTTATGTACTTCTTTATATGTGATAATATGGAATTACCAGACATCAATTGTCTGACTCTATTCAAAGGGTTTCTTAAAAAAATATCTTGTTTTATAGATATCATGCAATAGAACACCAAGACACAAGGCAATTAAGGAAAGGTATTTTTTCAGAATTAAGGGCTTTGCACAGATATTTTTTATGACACAGTCACAAGTGCGTTCTCGAGGTTATGTATTATCTTTTAATTACTGTTCAAAGGTTAAAAATTAAAACACTAACCTTGAAAGACTTTTCCAGGAGACTTTAACCGTGTTGCTAAAATTTTCCCAAACCCAAGTCGGTGTAATAAAGTAAATAATTCAATTATCCCAAATTAAACATTGTCCAAATTTTACCACGAAAACCTTTCAGAGAACCTTTTCTATTCTTGAGCACCTCATTATTTTAATAATTAGGAAATTTGTAAAAAAGCGCGTAAAAATAAAAAAGAAATAAGACGAAATTGCGTTGCTGTTACGCTTAATGATTATTTTGTTTTCCCGAGACATTATACAGGTTTTTCTTGGTATTTTCAAGTATCTTTTTGTAATTACGTTCTGTAACAGTTAAGATTATTGTTATCTGCTAACTCTCCGTCTCCACGTGGATCTTTATTTTCAACTTGCTTTTGTTACGCAGTTCTATCCGGGGCTTGATTATCTGTTTCGCGGAAATAAGGGTTTTGTCTATGGTCAAAATTGCTCTTGTTTTCTTTTAGATTATTAATTATCTTTGTAAACATTTATCATTTGTCAATTGTTTTTATGTGTATATTTTTTTGTTTAAAAGAACTTTCATAATATTGTCGTAGCACATTAACAAAATCGTCGAATTGAATTATTATAATTTAAAACATTCTTGATTCTTGTTCTTGTCAAAGTGTTCTTGTTTAAATAAACCGGCCAAGTGCGAGTCGGACTCGCGCAAGAAGTGCTATCATTTTCTACCTGTTTATTAAGATTGCTTAAAAATTACGTTAGTTGTATGGGAGCCCCCTTTATTATTTACGTTATTGTTATTTAATTAATTATTTTGAAAGGTAATATACAAGTGAATATTCTGTGAAAATTTGAAGCGTCTACCTGTTACCGTTTTTAATATTGAGCAAAAAAATACGAAAATAAACACGTTTATTGTATGGGGCTTTCTAGCTATCACGGTTTATGAGATACAGCCTGGAGACAGACAGACAGACAGACAGCGGAGGCTTAGTAATAGGGTCCCGTTTTATCCTTTGGATACGGAACCCTAAAAAGGAAGTAGGTAGTGTAAGAAAAATTACATTAAAATATCTTATAACCACGATTCACGTTATCGTGAAGTATCCTTTAATTATTCAGCGTTATCTTTCAAATAATGTGCCTATTCTCTAAAATACGACCACCCTAATATCTGTCCTATATCAACAATCTAACTGTCAGCCGTGTTTTGCTTAGCAAAACAGTCCAAGGCTTGTAATTAATTACTGCTACCGTGACCGAACATCTAGTGTTTAGAGACAACATTTCTGCAAACTTTAAACAAAATAAAAATTACGAGCGTAACCATAAAGTAAAAACAACATACAAGTGTAATGTTATAAACACCCAATTATAAAGTAGACCAGCTGCCTGGTAATCGTTATAACATTCCATAAAGAATGAAGAAAGATGCTAAAATATCAAACTCAATGAGAAGCCGTCTCAAAACAAAGATTAATCCTTTCAACTTAAACCTAACGCACCTTATTATCAAGCCCTGTCACTCAAGATAATCCGAATCTCATCCCGACGCAAATAATAATCCAAGTGTTCTTTATTCTCAAAGTTGCGTCGCTCCTGCTACGTCTCATTATTCGCCGTCTTTTGTGCGAGCGTGTTATTGCCTGCATTTTTCTGGCAGGCGCGCTGTCTACCTATTATGAGGGGAAAGATACTTTCGCGAGAAAGGCGAATTCCCACAGTTTCCTCGTCAGATCCTTTTTTTGTCGACTTTTTTATTTTAGTAGCTTTTTGTTCTCAGTTTTGGGTCGTCGCGTAGTTTTAAGAATGAAGATTATGCCATGGAGTTTTAAAACTTTTTGGCTGACTTTTTTTTAATTCCTGGCTTTCAGCTTATTATAACCGAATGATAATCATTTTTGAAGCTGACGTTTTCGGAGATTTTACAAAATTATTTCCGTTTTTTTTGAGGACCCGATATTTTGTCTACTTGCAAAAGTAATTTTCCTTCTTCCTTTGACAAAATATGTATAGTTTCCTCATCTAAAAATTATAGTTTTTAAGCAATGAAAACTTTTTAGTACCTTTATTTTGGCATTGACACTAACAATATACTTTTGAATAAACGCTATTCACCAAATCTTTCCGAAATTCTTAATTTATTTACCCAACACCAAAATTCCCACTTACCTTTTATCAAACTCGTGGTAATCCTCACTCGTGAACTGGCTGGTCACGTCCAACAGCTGCTGTATATGATCGCTGCAGACCCTGGACTTCCTCCGCTCCTCGTCCCTGAGGAGTATGGTGGAGCAGCCGCCGTAGTCCAGCGACAGCGAGGGCTGCTGCACCACGATGGTGGTGCGCCCGGCGGGGATGGTGGTGGAGGCTGAGTCCAAAGGGTTGGCAGTCACGTGGACCTGGGCGGCTGGGGAACAAAGGTTAGTCAGATGATATTTTGGAGTGGTAGAGTCTAGCTGTAGGCTCTGTCTGCAGCGATTGCTGGGCTGACCGGTGAAATGCCACCGTCGCACAGAAAACCGACGTGAAGTAGGGACGATGTTCCTGCGTTTCGTTCGGTGAGTGCGATATCCGGTGTCCAATTTTGTCAAAAGCTCAGCAACACACCCCCAACACCCACAGTGTTGCGGGTAGTCATGGGCGGCGGTGATCACTTACCATCAGGTGACCCGCATGCTCGTTTGCTTTGCCATATTATATTTAAAAAAAAAACGAGAAGTTTAACTATAGAGACAAATGAAGATTAGAATAAATTCACCAACACTATCCAGCCATAAAAATCAACTTTGCCGATCAGTTTTTTTGGATCTTGGACTAACAAAACTCTGCTTCACATTTTCTGGTAAAAAAAAATGTATCTTCAGAAATAAGACAAGATGTTTCAGATTCTAAAAGAGGTATACGAGTGCGAGCAAATTTCTAAATAAGTCGAAATCCCATTGGATTTTCCAGTGCTCAATAGCTTTAACCAGAGGGAGAGTTATATAGGCAATATTACCTCTTAAACAAAAAAATCTCCTTACACACTTTACCTGTTGCTTTTTTGTTTCTTATATAAATAGGTACACATTTGTGTTGTATACCAAAAAGCAAGTGAATATTTTATATTCTAGTAAGTGATTGCAGTCATAACAGACATCTGGCACAATCGCTACAATGTATCCTCGCGCCATTTATATTGGAGCGGTATTTCCATTTTCTATTCTCTTTTTTGTAGCTGCTACACAAAACAAATGGCTAAATATCTAAAAGCCAGAGCTTGTTAACGTACTTTATTTGTATATAAATGAAAACTAAAAGTTGTAATATGATAAGTTTAACTCGTTGAGACCACTCTGTTTTATGATTGCTCTATTTAAACTCTGTAGAGTAAAATTAAATACCAAAACTATTTAAATGTCAGACACATTTCACTATTCTACAAAACTACCTAATAATATTTAATTTATGCTTGATGACTTTAAATCAACAACTCAATATTCTCAATTCTATGTTATTCCATTAACCGAATTTCTTAGAAAGCGAATCTGAAGCGAATTGTATTTCGAGGGTAGGTAGAAATCTTCGCAAACACATTACATCAATTCCAAAGCTAAATATTGATTCAAAGGAAACGGATGTTGGCAAATTACAATCCAGCGGTTACCAAGATTGGATAAATTATGCTTTTTTAACGTTCTTATTTGTAATGGTGGAATTTATTAAAAAATACTAAGGAATTTAACTGGCGTTGGGATTCGTTTTGTTGTAAGAGTTTTCGCATTCGAATTTAGAATTTTATTAAGTATATTCCGATAACTTAGTTAGTAAGTTACACATATTAATCTTACATAGCACTCAAGTTGGCGAATTCAATTAATTCTGATTTGCATAATGAATTTGAATATGATTATGACTTCAAAAGTTTTAGCATAAGTATGTTACCTGCAGGTGCGTTGATAACATATTCGGCTGCAGCAAATTATGTCTAGTACTTACTCGTATATACATATATTTAAATATTTTAAGGACTGAAAACACTAAACGATCATTTTGTCAGTATGAAACCACTTATTATCCAACACACATATCATCATCTTTTCAGTAATGCACGATTTAAATTAATGATTTACGTACCAGTAGACTGTCTTCTAGAAGACGGTGGTGGAACTGAATGCTGATGCGCGGAAGATCTTCTCCTGGCTGCTGTCGTGAACACCTCCGTACCTTCCAACTGTCTCCTCAACTTTGACACTTCATCTTTATAATACTCCGGCTTCTCCTTCTGTTTATTCTTCATCCGAGGCTCACTCCCTCTTCTCTTCACGGGCTCAGGCTCGAATTTGAAATGGGTCTCGTATTTTGAGTGTACAGTCTTTGGACTTTTCGGTGGTTCTGGCTCGTAAGGGATCTTTATTGAGGTAGACGGTCCGCCGGTTATACTGACTTGCGTTTGTGTTTTGTTGCGAGGTTTTTCAGCGGCTTTTTTTGGGTCGGGGATAGGGATGTCGAAGACAAATCTGGCCGGACCGGGGCGAGGGGATTCTGGGAAAAGACAAATTTATATTAATATCATAACAATAAAGAAACAGATAATAGTCTAGTTAAGAAGATATAAAATAATGCTACTGAAATTAATTTAAGATACGACCCAGTAACTTATGAGTTGTGAAATTAAGGCCCAATTGCAGGGAACGTTTTAACCTCGGGTTAGCTAACTCAGATTTAAATGGATTGTAATGAGAAGTAGTTACAATCGATGGTGGCGCCATTTAAACCTGAGTTAGCTAACCCGAAGCTAACCCGAGGTTAAAACGTTCTCTGCAATTGGGCCTTAGAGTTGTAAAATCAATCTGACTGATTAGCTCATCGCCGTTTATTCCTGAACAAAAGCCTGTTCAAACCGCCAATAGTCTACACTTCTGAAGTTTAATTATTAAATTTTCACCCCACTTAGTATTCTTCCAATATTTCTATTTACCTAGGATATCCGTCGCCGACTGCGGCTTGGTATACGCGGGCGAGTTGATCTCCTGGCTGTCCTGATTCCTGTGATAATGCGGTGGCGCCGTGCTTGGGGGCTTATGGTTCTGTACTGGCGCCGGGTCCGCATCCATGAGGCTGAGCGGCGGAGGAGGAGGTTCCGAGGGTTCGGGCTCGGCGTCCATGGAGTCGTCGGTGCCGGTGACGGAGGTGAGGGCGGTGGCGGCGGAGTCGGTGCTCGTGTTGATGGTCTTGTCCGAGGTGGTGCTGCTGCCCATGACCACCACCTGGGGAAGAAGAAGAAGAAGAAATAGAAGAAGAATTGCACAAAAATACATACAAGTTTATACAGAGAAAAAAAAATAAGGCAAAAGGTGGGGAAGATGGTATATAGATGTTTGTATATACTGGATGGAAATGCAGGTGTTTTTTCAGCTAGATAACAAAGGACTGAGATAGAATTATGAATATGAAAGGAGAAGCGAGAAGAAGAATAAATGCTCTTACTAAAATCTTGTAGTTTTCATACAATTCAACAGAAAATATTCAAAGTGATCATAAATAATGTTCAAAGAACAACATTTATCCAGAAATTTTTTGTAGGAAGTAAATCAGAAACTAATCTAAAGTAGGGTTTCTCTATAAATCCTTGGGAACTGTAAACACGATACAAACACCTCTAAATGAATTAGTATTTATTCGGCACGTGTTGGTGTAAGTGGAAATCCTCCATATTTATTAGCAATACAATAATCCAATTACTAATGGTACTTTACTAACTTAGTAGCAACTTCAGCTACCTTCATGTAAGTATATAAGGACTTGTTAGAAGTTACACCATAGTATTGTGCTGATCGATAAGTGTTGAAATGTTGATGCTTTTATCGACATCGATAATAATAATATTCGAATCTAACTCAAGGTTTATTAGCTTACTCCATTTCAAATATCTAACGAGGTTCTTAATACCCAGGTTCAGATAGATCGCGATAGTTTCAAAACTATGGTGAAAATTAATATAACATAATATGCCAATAAGATATATAATTGGACAATACTTTACACGGAAAGATTTGTAACAGGAAACCATTAAATAGCTTGTTCACGTGTTTGGAGAAAATCATTATTATTATTAATTCATAAGTTAGTTCATCAGTTATTTACAGCTCTTTTAAGACTTTCATCTAATTTGAAGATTAATATATATAAGTTATTATAGTTTACAATGTTTTTATAATTCGATACTTGACTATCATTCTTTTAATTGAACTGCTAAAAGCATTATTACCAGCCAATTCTATCGATACTCGCACAACACTACAAAGTACTTATTATTAATCGACGTGTGTGAGTGATTGACCAATATTCCAGAAACTTGCTGTTTAACTTGCTTGTTGATATTAGTTGCCGACTCGCTGAATCGAGTGGTTCCTACCTTTACTGTTTGTTGGTAAGGTTTGATTTGTTCGGCTTCAAATTACCTTCCCACAGAAACTTAAATGAGTTATTGTTTCTGGAGCTCCGATAACTGCGACCTTGAAGTTAATTTGATTAATAATAGGAAATATCTAGACTACTATAAATGTACGGTATAAACTGAGTGCAAGCTTTTAGTATAGGGACATCGCAACGGACTGACGGGAGCACCTAGTTTCACTAGAAGCGATCAAACTTTGAAAATAACAGATCCTTGGATAAGCTTGTATTAGAACCCCGGTATAAGCACCAAACGCCACAGAGATTGCCTTTGTCGAGGTAAAATCACGTTAGCCACAGTCGGTTCTATTTGATTCTAGGATAGGTGATCGCTAGTGGTTTAACATCCCAAATTGATTTTAGATCTTGGACCCAGTACAGAAAAGTACTAGTGGATCCAATTCAGGTTACCATTACACGACTTGAAAAGCCTGACAAGTTGATTTTCTAAACTCTGAGATTAAAAAGTTACCTATAGATATGGTAGAAAAAGAAAAACCATCAGATAACGACTTTTTTCAAATTAATTATTTAATAATTAAATTTAAATTATTAACATTGTTCAGACGAATAAATAGTTAACGTAGTAAGGCACAGTTACGAAGCTATGGAAAGTGATCATCCATACAAAGGTGAGCTCGATTTAACAATTGATCATTTGAATTCAAGCGGAAATATTCCATAATTCAACAGAAAAGGGTTTGTTTTCCTTTGACAAATGTCACAGAGCATTTAGGTGATTGAAGCGATATTCAGGGCACAGAAAATCAATGGTATATGTGGCAAGTGAGTGATACAAATACAAAATAAGGGATTCTGTTTTGACTTTTTCCTGTGATTTTGAAAATATACATAATGCTTTACATAGGCATGGCAACATACATTATATTGTTGTAATTTAAAATATAAGTATCAAAAACTTATTATGCCTACTATTCGCAAAGGCTTCTATAGAATTTCATTAAATCTCAAACGCAAGTTTCCATGATTTTTCCTGTTATTGACTTTATTTCATCCACCTTCCTTTTAAGATAGCTCTCAATTTCGTTTTTTTCTTGGATTTCCGAATAGCTTATATATTATATAGCTATTACGATATACCTTTTATATGTAATTCCAAGTATTCATTTTCTCATAACAAACTAATTAAAATGAATTCAGACCAACTTTTCAACATATACCCTTCATGATACCCCGACCGGAAGTCCCCCGCTTCCCGCAGCCGGATGTGACGCGTGATTACGCTTTTTGAAAATGGAACAGTGTCCGACCTTCATGGAGATTGATCGTGTGGTAAATTAATATTGGAGACAATGAGAACGAATTGCGGAACCGGCCTGAAAATGTGCCGGTGCCGGTGGGCGTTTGTGTAACCGTTCAGCTCTTCTACAAAGCTTAATTATTTAATGGTATACTAGTTGAACGCCCGGCACCATTTTCGATGAAAACTATATTCATGGTAAATTAACAATTTAGTGTATTTTAATTTAATAATAATAGTAACTTTAATAATAACTTTATTTACCAAAAAAGATTAACAAATACAAATACACATCGATATTCCCATTTTCGGGTACAACCGTTTGATTAACTAAGATACAATGCTAGCGTTATGTGATGTTCTGGGTTATAATATATCTTAGTACAACATTTCATCCTAATTCATCCACTTCTGCGTGATTGCAAACAACCTAACTTCCAAACAATGCGTTAGATTTTCATTCTTTTCATTTTCATTCATAATATTAGAAGGAAAAAAAACTATGTGTAAATGATGATGTTAATATATTTTTAACACAGGATTTTATATATTAACTTCTGAGGAAAATTTGGCTTGGTTAAACTGGTTTCTCAAAGATTTATGTAGGTATAAGACTTATATAAGGCTTGAGTCGAGAAATTCAAGTTTATCGATATTACCGTTTCAACAGTTTGTATTTATTTTTGAGTGTTGTGCGGAAACATAAAAAACGAAATACCTATTTGTAGAGCCACAAAGTACGAGTAAGTTTTGGTTAGGTAGATATGATAGCTGTTCTGCAAATTTTTTTTAGAAGTACCTATATTTCAGCGAAGTGGCATGAGATTAAATATTAAATAATATTTTTTTTAGATTATAACGTTATTTTCCTACAAATTCAGAGAAAAATAGTGTGCACAATAAAAGTACCACTTATGGCTAATAGAATTTAGCTCCAAAATAGAGACGTCATTCAATATAACAAATCTTAATGTATTTTTAAAATCATGGCTAATACAAGGCCTAAAGAAGCAATACAAATGAATTCAATAATTCCCTTTGATCTTCCATTCGTAAAATATATCTATAAAGAATGAAACGTTATTATTATGTTCTTCGACTAAAGCCTGATTCCCTCAAAGGGTGAGCCGTCCCTTTGAACTACAGAAAGGGTGTGAAAACTTATTTGTGATAAATTCGAAAGGGCTTTGAGATATTAGGGCGCATATTCTTGGTAACGAGTTAATAATTTAGAGAGAATATTTGTATAGTTTACTTTGGAGTTATTGTTATAAGAGAAATGCAAGTTGCTTCATGCCATATCAAGAGGTGTTCTCAATCTATCAATTTCTTATAATTAAAGAGATTAGGAACTTATGAAACGGCATTACCTCTTTGAAAGTTGTAAGCCTGTGTTGTAAACTAAAACTTTTATCAGATTACCTATTTCTTTAGACCTTAACCTAGCTAATCATCAAGTATTGTTTTAGAAATCCCCTCCTCCTTTCCTTGCCCAAATTGAGATACATATTTTATATTGTCATCAATTTGATCTCACTCGATTGGCGACCGGAAGCCCTTTCTCGGGTCACCGGAAATTGTATCCTTGTCAATAAAGCCTATTTTATTTGTGAATGACGCCCTCCACCTGGTAAGGAAGTTTTTATGATATTTTATGAAGCCTACTTGGGAGGGACACTCAGACAGGCTTAGAACTGAGTAAGACAATAGCGGTTTTAAGATATTAGAATAAGATAAAAAAAAATGAAAAATACAGCAAAAATTTTTGAGTTTGAGAAAAGCTGTTTTTTTCTTCAAATGACGTAAGAACTGAAAAAGAGTTACCTTAAAATTAAGTATGGTCAATTCAAGTTATCCTGAACTAGACAAGAGAATCTTCAAGATTTACAAACAAGAGACTATACGTTATGTCTTAGTAACTAACGACTTACGTAAGTAATAATGTTCTTTAAGTATTTTTGATAACCTATCAGACAGGGCCAGTAATTAATTACTGCAGGAAAAACATTAACCATGACTTTACCGTATCTTTGTCTATTCACCTTTTTATGACCTATAACTCATACTTTCACATTTTCCATGCAAAAATTAATACTAACGTGTAGAAGTAGGGTACAAATTTGTGTGGCAAAAGAAAAAAGGGAGGCGACTGCATATTGAAAGCTCAGTAAAAGCATTAGTAATACTTAGAATTTATGAATGTAGGCGAGGTGTAAAAGCGTCGATCGTGTTTTTTTACTTGAAACCGGTAGAAACGTATACAAATATGCAACATTGGAAGTTTAAAACACCTTAGTTACAAGCAAAAATGTCATTCAAATGTTTTTTTAGAATATTTCAGTATTTAACCCTAATATGTCGTTCAAATCACAGATATGTTACATATACTTAATGAACGTCAATGTTTAAAACTTCGACTTTACCTACCTGTAGACCGAGAGAAAAAAGCTGGCGGAAAAAAACTCCCAGCACTCTTTTTTCAAACGAAATACAAAATAAAAAGTAGGCATACAACTAGACTAGGACACAAAAACAACTACTACTCCTTCCCATGTCCTAGTTTTAGCAAATAATAAAAACAATAAGACGCAGTTGTAGCAGCCCAACCGGCTAACACAACTCTGACTGCAGAGGGATAAGAAGCGGAGGAGAAACTAATCTTTAAACCAAAGCTCATATAGTTACTATTTTTTATATTAATTAAACTTTCGGATTGCAAAATGGGACAAATGTATGATGGCTAACAATAAAAAGAGTCTAAAAGCTCATCATAACATCGTGTCACTTTTGTCTTCAGATTTTGGCTTACCCAAACCCTAAATAACCTTAATTGCTTTGTTGATTGTCAGTTTGTTACCTTTTTAACATTTAAAAAAAGCAGTAAAAAGGTCAAGCAAATGAAGGCAAATTTTAGAAGGACAAAAATTTTAAACACAGTTATAAAATATCAAACAACATTTAATCAAAGCAATACTTAAAAGTAGTCCAACATCAACTGCAAACTCAGCTACTAATTTAATTCTAGACTTTTCGAGTGAATTCTGCTGCTTCAATGAATTTTAAATGTACCGACAATCGAGTTAACAGTGATACAGGGCAGCGCTTTCGAGTAAAGTGCACGACATTAAGCAATAATTTAAAAATGAAATAAAAAGCTAGCGGACTGAGCTTGGACTTATTAGCTACTCGATAGTCGCCTTTCTGTGCAGCTTGGTAGTACATACAATTGACTAGGTAACTGGTAGAGCTCTTTATGGTGAAAGTCGCTTGCACATAAAGTTTTGACGGATGATGCATATTTTAATTTGCAGTAAAACATACTTTCGTATTTGTTCATTTTATTGTTAATATGAACTAGTTTTTCCTCCGTAGTATAAGGACACTTTAAACTGTTTTTTCACATTTCAAAATGATCATTGTTGCATAATGAGAATCATTATTTCACAGAAATTGAACAGTTAATACTGGATTTTGTTTTCACAGTTTCTTAAGGCTTTTAAGTTTTTTTTAGACAGTTACTTATTTTAGAAGTTCATTGGTCACCTCTTTTTTAATAGAAGTATAGAAAATAACAAAAATCGATACAAAGAAACAGAACCACAAAAAATCACAGGCAAAGTCAAACCGAGTTGTCCGTTTGTTTAGATTTAGGGTCGGAACCTCAAGAGAGCCATTATTTCTGTACATTGATGCATACCATAAATTATTGGACCTTGTTATATTGTGTAGGTAGCAAAATAAAAACAGGGTTTGTCGATATGATGCCTTTGGATTGGATAACTATTATATCATTATCTATCTATACTATAATATTATAAAGCTGAAGAGTTTGTTTGTTTGTTTGTTTGAACGCTCTAATCTCAGGAACTACTGGTTCGAATTTAAAAAATATTTTTGTGATGAATTGACCATTTATTTAGGCTATAAAACATCACACTGCAACTATAAAAAGCGAAGAAATAATGGAAAATGTGAAAAAAAACAGGTAAAATTATTCACCCTTGAGGGCTTCCTTTGCGTGCGCTGCGAAAATGGTTCTATATACTAAAAATATATGTATACAAGAATTAAGAGAACTTTTTACCGCGGGAAAACTTCGCATTCCCACGGGAAACCGACTTCTACGCGAACGGAGTCGCGAGCAGCCACTAGTTATTAATAAACATACATAAAAAGATACGTGAGTATTCTTTTCTAAGTTTTAGATAATTTTCTTAATTAAATTGAGCTTTTTAATAACATAGTTTCAGATATTACTACATACTTATTTTAATGAAAAAAAATAGAAATTAGAATTACAAATATAGGCCACCTCTTTTTGGAATTTTCTATAAATTAAACGCAGGCAAGACACATTATATTTATAAAAAAAATCGACACTTAACTGTAACTGAAACTAGAGCATCACACTACATAGTTAAACAATTTAGCTCATTGCATCTCCATCGACATGAACGCTGGGTTAATTAGCAGCTTTGTGGTCAAAGTAGGGCTACAGGTGGTTTGATTGGTGGTTCAGCATACTTGATTAATTACATTTACGGAAACCTGGGAAATTGAGCATTTGGATTACACCTCGTATATGGAAATGGAAATATTAACAGATAAGCACAATCTCTTTATGACAAGTGATCAAATTCAGTGATAAAAATTTGATAAAATATAGAGAAACGAATTATAAATATTGACAACCCTGTGATAACTTTTCTAGTGTAACGTTTAAGATTACACTACACTACACTGAGATTATGAGATGAGACCAGATGAGAGCGAAAGTTTAACATTATAAAAGGGAGTAAATTTTAATTTGGAGTTCTTTTTACTTTACATTTTTCGTGTTTGTAAATCGGCTTTTGATCATATTACTACTTATTTCCCCGAAAAGGCCACGATCAAACTTGTAAGCTATATTTAAGGGATAAGTATATTATTCAATGGTGGTCCCAGTGGATGCTTATCTATTAATGCCCGAAAAGGCTCTAAATTCTCGGTATATACCTAAATTAAATTGAGACTTCGCATCATCCTCATTTAGGATAGAGAGGATAAGAGGTGCTGCCGTCAACTACACTTAAATAAGAATATATCACAACTTGAAGTAACAGTTTAGATTAAAATTTAGGACCAAAGTATTATTAAGACGCTAAAAATGCTTTTACATCTAAATTATATGGGACATTTAAAGAAAGAACTGTGCAATATTGGATAATCTAAACGTTCGGAAGCCAAGAAAATTATAACAAGAAGACAAAAAAATTGTCGCAAAGCGTATACTCCTTAGAAAAAGGACAAAAGCAAGACGTAGCTGTTCTGCTTGAGCTAGAATATGAATGTGTTTGTTTTAAGGACAAATAAATGATCAAGTAATATACATTCCATATCTATACTAATATTATAAAGCTGAAGAGTTTGTTTGTTTGTTTGTTTGAACACGCTAAT
This sequence comes from Emmelina monodactyla, assembly GCA_916618145.1. NCBI lineage: Eukaryota > Metazoa > Arthropoda > Insecta > Lepidoptera > Pterophoridae > Emmelina > Emmelina monodactyla. The sequence goes on along the minus strand of OU745323.1, from coordinate 334,828 downwards.
CTCAGGAACTACTGGTTCGATTTGAAAAAATATTTTTGTGTTGGATAGACCATTTATCGAGGCAGGCTTTAGGCTATATAACATCACGCTGCAACTATTAGGAGCGAAGAAATAATGGAAAATGGAAAAAAAACAGGGGAAATTATTCATCCTTGAGGTCTTCCGTTGCGTGCGATTCGAAACGGTTCTAGAAACCAAAAATATATGCATGAAAGAATTAAGGGAACTTTACCGCGGGAAAACTTCGCATTCCCACGGGAAACTGAGTTATACGCGAACGGAGTCGCGACCGGCCACTAGTGTAGAATAAACCAACAGATTCTTTCTCTTTACTAATGGACGTGATACCAACTTCATGAAACAAACGTCATTATGACTGACACAATGGAAAAGTACTTGACGGACTCAGTCGAAATCCGCGGTTGGAAGTGCTTTGTAGCATCAAAGGCAATGGAAGTTAGTCAGCAAAGATTTGATTTTGACACTTAAAAAAGAAGCCAAAGGACTTACAAAATTAAGTGGCTTTTATCTAAACAGACTATGTGTGGTTGAAATTTTTATGCTTAATTTTTTTGGTTTACGACACTGGTTTTTGGATTTCTAAACTTTATTTTTAAGAACACTTAATCATGTGTACTTAGCGTACCTAGGTAAGCTTGAAAATAGTTGATAAATGTTGCTTTCAGTAAAGCTGAAAATAACTGACTTAGACTCCAGGAATGATAAAACTTCCTTATGTAAAGGCTTTGCGAATATTTAAAGCAATTACCCGGGCAGATACTCTTTGCCACTACCCAGGGAACTGGGCGACAATTTACACAATATCTATCAAAGAAATACGACGAAGAATTTCATAAAACACCAGACACATAAGCAAAACGGCTAACAGCAAAATTTTTACGATCACTAAACTCTATTACCCAGAACAGCGATCGCCTTCGCCCGAAACTTCTAGAACTGACATTAATGAACCACACGTCGCAGAATTTCCACGTGTTGCCATAAAATAGGAAATAAAATTAATTTCCCCGAAAGGTAACGAAGTCTTGGAGTTTACTGGTGATGTTTACGGTTGTTCGGTGGTCCGCTAAGAGCCCACAAATTATCGCTTGTACCCCAGTGCTGGGGAGCGATAAATTTTAAGCTGACTTGTAGAGTACAAACGGGACATGGGATCTAATACGATCATTTTTAATGGCCTGCTGCAGAAAAGAGATTTTCAGTTTGAAATTTTGGAATGCAGTTACGTCGTAGCTTTATCTATATTAGACGTTTTTTAAACATCGGAACTAAGTAACCCATAAGGCTTTTCCTATTTATTCTGCGAAAAATAATACCAGCATCAATACCGATTATGGAATCGGTTTTTGTCATTTTATGAACTTATTTTCAAATTACACAGTTTTTAGAAATTCTTAAATCACTATAATTTGTCTGTTAAAACCTCATCAGGGTATTTTGTCGTCAAAAGTTTACGTCTGCAGTTTCCATCCCCCTAAAGTATATCTAAACCATCGCTCCTCCACAGGCCCGATAAAGATCTCAAATAAAATTGAAACCCGACAGTGCCACGTCCTCCTTATCGGGGTATTTTATACCCTTTAGTGGCGCAATGTAGCCCTGTTGCGGGGTAAGAAACGTTAGGATTTTCTTTTCAGAAACCTTGACAGAAATCTGACGGCACTTGTTGAATGTAGATAATATTAAGTTATATTTGCCCAGATTAATGTAGGTATTTTAATTTTTCTGATAAAATGATTTAAAAAAAAATAATATAATAGAAGTTTCAGAATTTGCTTATCGCAGACGTGTAGGTACTATCAAATAAATAGTTAGGTATGTTATTTCCTGTTATGTTAGGTTATATTCAACACATATTTACGGAGATAGAAACATAATGGAGGAACTCTCACGTTTGGATGATCATCAATCATGTGAATCCACTAGCCCGTACTAAGCCTGGGTTGTTGATTTCAGCATTATCTCTCTCGTTTTATACCAAAGCTCTTCTATGCCCGACTAATTCACGATACCATAGGCCATTATTGTCTAGAATTACACTAGTAAAAAATTTTTGAGGTATTTTATTAAATCCTTCACAAAGATCGTTTATTTCCCCCACTATCCGTTCTCGTAACAACTCGGTCAGCCACAAAAGTCTGCCGCCCTCGCCTGTAAAACTTTTATAGCCAAAGATTTAATTATTTTCGCGTCATTTGATTTCAGCTGGATATATCACACCCCCAGGGGGTTGGGAGGGGTTTAAAATAGAACCCAACCTCGCAGGCAGGGATGTTTTAGAGCTATTATTAAATTAAGAGAGGTATTTCAGGACTGCGTTGGGAATCGATCGACACCGAAACAAAGTATTCTAGGGAGTATAAAAAGTAGATTTAACCGGTTTTTGTGCAGTAACGGGCATGTGGATCTGGGTTTCAAAAATACTATTTCCTATCAAGAGAATTGTTAAGGAATTCGGGAACATACTAATGACAATGAACATAATCTTATCAAAATTTCTGACATGACATCAAAAACTCTCATTTTGAATGAGAGTAATGCATATTAGTCATTGTATTATGCTACAAGCTACAGTGTCTATCTCTAACAATCATCTTGCTTCATCAGGATGACTCGTTTTGCAAGTTCCCTCTTTATAAAGAAAATAACCCGACAATTATTCCCAAAAAATACAATGGCTGTCTTTGATGCCCAGACAACCGTTAGATAATTGTATCCAACTTTACAAAGAAAATTGTTCAAATATCTGGCTGACTGAGCATTTTTATGAACTTGTTAGTTGTGTGATGCTCAAAGTACGAACTTATTGTTTTTAGTTGCCTTTATGTATGATTGAAGTACTCTACATCAATTAAATCCAAACATACGAAAAATATTTCAAGGCTTACCGTAAAAAACATAAAATTCGATAAATACCAACCTCACCACAATAGAACAGCCTTGATCCCAAATTTTACAGCTACCCGCTGTACCGTGCCTTATTTATGTTAAATAACAAGATTTTTGTAACAAAGAAGGCTTTTAACGGAAAATTTCCAATATCTGAACAAAAGGGAATCATTTCTATATGATTAGGAGACACTTTAGCTACGTGTACAATGTATTGCTTCTGCTCGCTTTATAATATTGAACGTTTTTGAAGTAATTAGGTATGTACCAAGGGGAAGGCGCTACAGGAACTCTTATAAACTTAAATGAGCTTTTGTGCTGGTTTTAATACTTTGTCACTGTAATAAGTTGCTCCAATTTGAAAAAGACACGTTATTGTAAACGTTATACTAATCTATTGTAACAGCTAAATCGTCGCTTTCTAATTAAGGCATAGCTTTCAAGAATAATTAATTAAAATTGGACCAGACGAAAGTTTTATAATTAATTCTAAAAATTGATTAAAATTAATTCGTTTCTGTGACTTCCATTGGAGGCTTTATTCTATACCTTAGTTTCAGTATTTGCCGTTTATGTAAGCTTTACATAAAAAGAACTGAGATCTTGCTCATCCCTTTTATTTAGGTTAGTGGAACCACGCGACTTTTGTCAGGACACCATTTGAGCAGAAATTGCCTGATTTCAATCTCTTACGTTACCCTCAGATACTTTCAGTCAACACAAAGTGAAAGTCCCTACGTTAGGAGTTTCGCACCGAATAAGTTGAGGATATTATCGAAACTCTACGAATCAAATTTTGAGTCTAAGCTAACATGAATGTGTACCTTTACTCATGACTCATAAGCTTTTACTCGTACGTTTGTAGCATTTCTATAAGTTATCTTAAATCGTGATTCACTATCGACCATAATTTCACCCGTAACTTTTTAAATCCCAAAACTCAGAGCTCGCAAATCTCATGTGTTTTCATAAAACCCTATAAAATCTTCTCCTCATTCCTAGTAATATCGCATAACAAAAACCTCTTCCCAAAGGCTGTCATCCGAAACCCCAAACCGTTTACCAATAAAACAGCGAGTTAATAGTTCGAATACAAGAATGCGACAGATTCGGTTCGAATTCGTCCCACGTGCGTGTGTTGTATTACGGGGCGGGTCACGTCCAGATTTCTACATCGGTGTTTATTGTAATTCCTTTTAAAGGAACTGCGTAGGTTGTTTATTTGGTCGCTTCTTTGGAAATGGAAGTGGAATGAGATGAGTTTTCTTTAATGTGCGTGTGAGTGCTGGAATGTGGTCTTTGGACAGCGGTAAATGCTGGGTTCGATTCGCGGGTCGAGAACTTTGGTGAATAGTCAAAGTTCTTCTTCAGTCCACTCTGTCTATACTACAAGCTTTCACTAAGAGAACAATATATATCGATAGCACACAGTATTGTTATCTGGAGATTATTAGTATTTTTCACTACGCTAGCAATAGATTGGACATTTCATGATCCATATAGTTAAGTTCAAAGTTTATCTACGCAAGTCATATGGCAAGGTTACAATACTGTGTATCTATGTTAGATCTCCTGGAGAAGAAGTTAGTCCATTCTGACTCCTGAACAACCGATTTTTGACATTTCCACACAACTTTGCTCAAATTGCGCACAGCTAGTTGAAAAAGGGGAATAGAACAAAAAACCTAAAACCAAAGTTTGTATGCTACGATGTTACAAACACACGCTTAACTTTCAACACCCCTTTTTGGGGTAAACGGTTTGAAAACACTTTCAACCTCTCTAAAAGAGAAATTAATAGGTTAAAATGGCTGCATTACACATAACAGAAGACAAAAAAAAAATTGAGAATGGGAAATCTCCGTAGTGAGACACAATAAAAGGAAATAGTACAGACACAAAAATCCAGAATTTTTATACCAAACCTAACCTTTAGAACCGCTACTCACTTTCTTGATCTATTTTACTAAATTCACTTACGTATTCCACCCTGTACAATATATTTATCGACACAATATTCCAAAATGTAGCAATCAAGAATATTGATTTACGATGCCGCGGTTTGGCCCTTGTCAGCCGAATATGATTTATTAGAGGGTATATACAACACGCTATATTCACATATATCGAATTACTTATATGAATTGACTCTGGGAATAACCTAATTTCAATCCAGGTGGAAGATAAAGATGGAGGTAAAAGTTTGCGGTGCACAGGATACATGTAGTACGTTGATGCGTTTGAAGTGAAATAACTAAGTCAGTACATAGACACTGGATTGTCGAAAACAACTGTTTTATGTGTGGTTCCTGTTTTTTGTTTTTAATGGCCGGTCTCAATTTTCCTACTATAGGTAACTGGAAACTGCTGGTTTTGTTTTTGTGACGTGTTTCTGTCATTTTCATATCATCAGCTACCCTACCATAGTTAATTGAGACGCAAAACATGAATAAAGGTTACCATAGTAACACACATAACAAATCAAAGTTTAGATTATTGACATTGGCCGTAAGCAACCTAACAAAATGTTACGTCATTCAATTAACTGTATTAAGCTCAAACACCAAGTAAACTCTTTGATTGATGTTTTCTTCGAAACGTAATTGCTGAAAATATTGTATGACTAATTCCAAATGCAAGAAATATAATAATTGACGCCATCTTTAGGTGATCCTCATATCATGGTCCCGTTTAGAACGTTTCATATTATTACGTAAAAGTTCAATACAATTTAAGAAATTGTTATTTACCCGAAGCAAATCCAAAATTTAATAGTTTATTTACCCGAAGCAAATCCAAAAGGTGAACCTTGTTCAAAATAAATTAAACCTGTCAATATTTAATTAAGCCGATTGTTGCGTTCAATGTAATTATCGGTGTTAGAAACGATTTAATTTATAATTATAATTAATTACTCGGTCCACCACTACATTTTGATTAATTGAACGAAGGACCTAAGTAAGTTGATTGATTTCTCTTCAATGAAATTCTCAATTTAAGAATTTTCAACGATGTTTGTAAAAAGCTAGGTAATTTGACTTGATGTTTAGTTTAAAAGGTATTTTAATGTTCAGTATTTGACGGTGAAAGTGTCCTTCATAAAAGGTATTGAATTACAGAAGCGAATAAGGCAGGTATCGAAAAGTAAAATATTATATTAAAGTTATAATTTTTTTTGGAATAAATGTCTCGCTAATATTATAAATGTAGTAATGTAAAGAAACAGTGACCATTAGATTATTGTCACTCAGATTATAACCCGAAAGTGAACAACTACCGGTTTTTGAAACCACTATAGCATAGAACTGTCAAAATGTGAAAATAGGGCAAATGGCAAATGGGGTTAGTGGAAAGGAATTTAGAGTAGGAAATGATTAAAGGAATACTCTAGTAAAAGGGAAACTTAATAGAGTAAATTTTAAGACAAGTTATTAAAATTGGCATTATAAATGCAATTAAACAAACCCTTGGGGTCTTCCAGCTATATTCTTCAGCTAGCAATGGATAATACATGTTCTGTGCCAAAAATCTTAGCAACTTCTTACTTCCTTCGAAATCGATAGCACTCAACGTTTTTCGAGAAGTAAGAATCACGATATATTTTGTATCATTCCGATACGATATTTATTTAGGCTGTACCGCAAGATGTGTACCTTACAGCAATGATTGTGTAAGCAATATAGTGAAGACTACTTCGGAAATAAATTCGGTAAACATTAGAAAGATATAAACATTAATCTGTAAAGTTTATATCTTTATGTTTACTGTCTATATTTGTGTAGTTTGAGTCCAAACAACTGTTAGGGATGTATCTTGTTTCTACGTTCTATGTACCTTTTAGATTATTTACTCATAGAAAAAATAAGTACCTACCTAGTAGAGCGTGTGTATAGGTACCTATACTTTATTACAAATAAATATTTTTATGCGTTTGGGGTTTTTTTTTTGTGAGGCAGCAATTGATGCCGCCCCTTCTGGTACCTCTAACATAGGTCAGAGCCTTTGTATATCTAGTTTTTATTCCTACTATCATTTAAGAAGAGTTACTGCTTTAAGAGCTTGAGATTTTATTACATTTTTACATTTTCTGTTTTACATTTAAATTTACTATTATTTTATATAATGCCAAAGATTTTACTATTTTTACTTTTATATTTATGATTTTTGTTTTTACAAGTACGGTTGCATTCGTTTACTTTATTATTATTATTTTTAAATTTAAGTTTTACAATTTTACACGTTTACGTTTTACAATTTTACACAATTAAGTTACACATTTTTACACAATTATTTACCTGCAATAGATTTAACAACTTTAAAGAGAGAACAACAACAACAGATCTTAAGCGTTTGGGGGTTAGGAGATATCTCTGAAGTAATTGATATAACTTTTAAAGCTCACCAGCGAAAAGCTACGCTACGTTAACAGGGATTGCCATATATTTACTATAGATTATTTTATTTACATGCCAGTTTAGCCGCGGGCGGACAGCTAGTGTTGCAATATATCAATATTCTACATACAATGTGTATACGATACAGTTCTGAATAAATTACTCCCGCAGTATTTACAATCTGATTGTTCTCGGCAAATAACATGCAAACTAAATATTTTTACGCTTTTGCGTATGTTTACAGCCAGGGTAACAGACATGAGTTACTACTTCTTTGAATATATTCAATATACTAGTGGCCGCTCGCGACTCCGTTCGCGTAGAAGTCGGTTTCCCGTGGGAATGCGAAGTTTTCCCGCGGTAAAAAGTTCCTTTAATTCTTTCATACATACATTTTTGGTTTCTAGAAACGTTTTCGCAGCGCACGCAACGGAAGCCCTCAAGGATGAACAATTTTCCCTGTTTTTTTCCATTTTCCATTATTTCTTCGCTCTTAATAGTTGCAGCGTGATGTTATAAAGCCTAAAGCCTGCCTCGATAAATGGTCTATCCAACTCAAAAAGAATTTTTAAATTCGAACCAGTAGTTCCTGAGATTAACGCGTTCAAACAAACAAACAAACAAACTCTTCAGCGTTATAATATTAGTATAGCTTTACTTAAAAAACATGTTTGGTACGTAAAAAAATCAATCATTTGATAAAGACGGTATATCACTTGGGTAGGCACGAACTTGCAAATAAAAAGGAAGGTCAAACTCACACTTTTTACTTTAACTCGTAAATTTTAGTAGAACTGTCTATCTGTTTTTGGAATCACAATCTGCCGTTAAAAGAAAGGTGAGTCCAAGACAAAATTTCTACACGCACCATCAAATGAGTTGAAACAGTTAAAGAATACAAGAGAAGTTTTTAAATATAGTCACCTTTTTTTGCAAACGAGCATGCGGGTCACCTGATGGTAAGTGATCACCGCCGCCCATGACTCCCCGCGACACTGTGGGTGTTGGGGGTGTGTTGCTGGCCTTTGAGAAAATTGGGCACCGGATACCGCACTCACCGAACGAAACGCAGGAACATCGTCCCTACTTCACGTCGGTTTTCTGTGTGACGGTGGTATTTCACCGGTCGAGTCATTATTAGGGTGAAGAATGCCAAGCTAAAGTTTAATAGAGCTCTATGTCGAGTTTAAAATGTGAACCTGATTTCACCCAGTGGTATCCTGACAATATTTTCCGGTACTAAGGCCGACCTAGAAAGCGATGTTGTAACGAATAGGACATCTTCCTAAATTATAAGCCAATAACTTTCAAAAAACATTGAAGGATCGATACTTTAATTTCCTTTGATAAGACGCTTTATACAAACAAAATGACTGCTACTGATAAATAAAAAGTTGATCAGCAAAACAGCCCAGTCTATTACTTCACAATTACCATTACACCCATCTCCCCACCCTCTACAAATAACCCAGTCATTTCTCCCACTGTAAACACGGACAAGACAAATTTCAGGCATTAGTTTGGCAAACTTGACAGTTTACACAAAAGCTGATTGATGATGCTGCTATTAGACAGATAGCTTTACGAACAGCCGCGTCATCAACGGAACAACCGGCTCGCTATTGTGCATGTGCTTGTAATGCAGATGACAAATCGACGAGACTCAATAATGAATAGAGAAGTACAAATGCTTTTGTTTAGAGTATTGTGAATATTTGTAGGCAAGTTAGTTCCGAGTTTGTTTTAACATAAAATCCCAGTTTTTTATTAATGAAAACAAAAACCCAATTCAAAAGCAATGTTTTTAACAAGCGGCGAACGCCTTCCGAGCACATGAGTCTTAAAAACCGCAGTCTTCGTCTTCTTAAGTCAATTTACTGCCACGTTTATAACGATGAAGTTCCGCAAGTACGCAACAAACAGTTCAGAGTCAATTACTGAAATACATTATTCATCATCTCTCAAAAGGCCTGTCACAGGCAGCGAAAGAAATTCAACACAAATAAAACTTTGCTCGAGTCGCTGCGGAAAACAAAGAAGTAAATATAACGATTTACTTATTCACTTAAGATTCGTTCCCCCTGACAGACTGACGGAGAGCTAACATACAAGGCGTGTTTATAATCTGCGGGTGATTAAGCCTATAGTTACAAATTGTAAATAGGTAAAATAAGTTCCAATAGTGGTCTTAAGGGGTAGGATTCTGTCCAGAAGTTGTTAATTTATTGGAACTCAAAATAATGACATAAAATTGGCATAAGATATTCGAGAATCGCTGTCTCAATATTATTTAAGTTTTTCCCCAATTTTGTAAAAGGTGCACGTGGTATAATACATAAAACTCTCTCTGAGCTATATTGTTAAGTATTTACATTCCACCACAACTTTAATGCAGCATTATTTCACCACTAGAAATACTCTCCCACCAATGCAAACTTGCTTGTCCAAGCCAAACAGCCAACATAGGAGGCCATGCGTCATAACGTACGACAATAAATATTATTGGGAGTACAATAACAATGCAGGCGATGTCGGGGCTGGTGGCATAACTTGGCATTCTAGGTGAACAGGGTGACCAGGCTGGAGAGGTGGATTGGACTTTAAAGCTTGGTGAATCATGCAGTTTCTTATAATATGATTTACCACCCCTTTTATTTATTACCTACCAAGTAGGTTCCTACTTTTTAAGTAAAACTTTGATCCATTAAGAATTTTTGAGATACTTTTTAATTTCAACGTGAAATAAAATTAAGGTTAACAAACACTCAGAAATGGTCATTTTTAGCTTTAATGTAATGTAAGACCGAAACGGTAGGCCGAGTAAATAAAAATCTGTGTAAAATAACTTTGAAAATGTTTGTCAAAAATGTTAGGAAGGTTAAACGAACAGTAAAAAAATGTTAAAGAACAGGAAAAAAATATTTAGTTCAGTTGAAAAGCTACAATTTTGTACCCCGTTTACGAGCCGTTACAATTTAAAAATAGACGCAGAGCTTTCCCAATGTCGTAAATTCTATTATTTCGTGCGGTCATATTTCTAACGTTGACCTTTACCCTATAACTTCGGAAATTGACAGGATATTATTGAATGAATAAAAGGTTTGGTAAATTATTAGCCCAATTTCTCGAATCATGTGGAGTCACCCTAGTGGTGAGGGGCGACCTACTTCTGAGTTCTAATAAGGGTCTTATTGTGAAGATCGGGCGGAGTCATAAAAAGCATCGTTTATAGATCATATAGTTTGTGTTGTCTTAGGTATAATGAATCTTCCATTGTCATAAATAAATAGGTCCATTGAAAACTGTTAAACCTTTGTAAAGGAAAACAATGGCAACACTATAAGACAATTAAGACGTGTATGTGTCATTTAAAAAATATATAAAAATTGCTACAGATTAAAGAACACAATTTCTTCCCAAAACTCGTTTATTTATTTATTTCCACTGTCATAGAAACAAATAAAACAATACCCCAGAAACAGTTAACAAAATTTACTTGTTTTTTGCATTTTTCCACTCTTTCAGTTCAAGTGGGGTGCTCTGATTTAAGGGTAATTTTACCAGTATTATAAATTCGAAAGTTTGTAAGTCTGTATTTGAAGAGACATATCTTTCACGCAAAACTGTTTAACTCATTTTGATGAAACTTGTTATGAAGATCGACTTTAACTTGGGTTACTTAGAAGTATCTTATTACCACGGGAAAAGCCAGTTAGCTACGGGTGCAACCGCATTGCGGAAAGCTAGGTCTTGTAATCACTAAAAACTTTTTGCCCTTTGACAAAATATAGAAACCGACATATAGAATAAGTTAGTAAGTAAACACGACATTTCTGTGGATCTGTCCCATAAAACCATTGGATATACATTCCTCTCCCGTAAATTACTTAAGACTGATTCGCAATATATTTGCACCAGATGTAGAAGGACAAACAAGTCATTTACATAAGATAATGGATCGCGCCCTCTGAAGTTAGTATAGATAATCCAAACGGAGGCGATTCAAACTTTATCTATTATATTACTTACCTACCTAGCGTGCTTCGAGGCTACATCTACAGGGTACTGGGAACACATGAGACGTAGACGGATTTATTTTATTTATGTTTATTTGGGGGGCTTACAGCTGCTTACATCTAAATAAAAACAGGAAAAACAAAAACAAAAAGCCAATTACAAGCCCCCACAGATAGTTATTTCTGTCACTTTTTACTAAAAGTTTTCTTCCCGGTATCCGATTGAGCTATAATTTTGCATGCTGGTCCAGAACCAATGACAATGCATGTTAATCATAAACGTGACCTGATGCTGCTGCGAGGATCGGCTCCGTACGAGAAATCTCCTCAGCGGTAAATAGCAGGGACATGAAATTTTGTATACGCATTCGTTTATGATAGGCAGTTGGTAGGCCTACCATGAAAAAGTTCGTATTGATCGATAACTATCGATTGAAACTAAAAAATATAAAATAAAATAATTATGCAGAAGAATTCGGATTCTAGCACGAAATGAAAGTTGGTGTTTGATTATTTTCAACTCTGCGGCGTCCAATCACCATTGTTCTGCGAGTTGGAAACTTTCTACTTAACCGTCCAATCATTGTTCTATCTGTTCGTTAAACCCCATGGTTTAGGGTCGGAGTTTACTGCGATTAGCAACGACCTAGGTCACAGTGTGGGGTTCACACGACTGGAAGTAGCAAAAGATATAGTTGTGTTTGGCTATAGGGTGGTACAACAGTGGTTATCGACCCGCAACGTGTAAATGATATACCATAGACAGGATAATTTTGAAACTTATTTGAAAAAAGCCTTAATATTTTATTTAAACATTCGCACGATTTTTTATATAAAATTAAGAAAATACCATAATGTTTACGTCGGGCTCATAACACACTATTCAAGTCAAAAGCCAATAAAGAATCGCAGTGTACCATTACATTTCGCAAATCTTTGTTATTATTTTTTCGGTGATTGAATTCTGTGCTATCGTGACAACAACAACTGCCTGCAGTATTTCTATGATTCAATGAGTGTTTTGAGGTAAGAAGCAAAACTCGGGCATTCGGACGTTTATTTTTCGTAGCAATAAATTTTGCTTTAAAAATGCGTTTTATACATATTAATCCGATTCTGACGCGTCAATTACTAGCATTTCAATGCTCAACATTTCTGACACCGGTTTGAGCGTTATTAAACATCGAAAGCCCCGTCATTAAAAACATAAAACCTTTTTATAAAGCTTAAAAAACCTTCATCGTGCATCAAAAAGGTTATACAAAAAAGTTATTTCAATTTTACCCCGTGTCGCCTGAAACACCTGTACCTATTCCAGGTAGAAAAATATGGAAAAAAATAGAAAAAAACTCCGCTGAAGCCTTTGCTTTCCACATGAATGGGGCACAGGTGCTTCGAAACCTATTAAACACACTTGCAAAAAGAAAGATCTAATATTGCAAAATGGTTAAGGAAAATTTTCCAATATGAAAATAAGATGGCTATATTGGTACGTAGATATAAAAAGATAGGAGAGTAAATTGTAGCAATATTCACGCGATGGTAAATCTACGTTCAACTATTTAAATGATTGTTTTTGTAAATAAAACAATAGAAAGGTATTGTAGTGACACTTATTTCTGTACATGGCCATTGGAACTTGTCTTAATATTATTAAAAAAATATGAGTTTATCAGCCTTACTATAAATAAGGCAAAAATATAGTTAATTTATTGGTCCAACTGGACATAGTTGTCGTGTTATAATAAAAACACAAATTTTAGATAAGTAGGTGGACATTTTACTATAGGTACTATAATTAACAACATTGTCGGTTTTGTTTTATAAATTCAAAATAACGGTGCCTAGGGTAAGCCATAAAAAGAACACTTCCGAAGCCTGAAAGCATGTATTCTTGAGCCTCAATAGTAACTAAATTCACTTACAGCATGGAACCCAGGAAACTCAATTGAAAAAATTATTAAGGATTTAAAAGTCATATTCGCCGCTTGAAATCATCGCCCACACATCAACTGCTGGTTCAGGTGAGATTATTTACATTGCAAATTAAATTAAAACCCTATTTACTTTGAAATCATCGCAAAATCTGATAGGATAAATGCAGTTTTGTACAATTACGTAAAAAAAAATGTTTTCTGTTTATCATAACCCTATAACATACCCCTCCAGCAATGCCCAGTTTTTGTTTTCGGAAGCAGTTCTTTTACACCCCGTATATTGGGCTGTTGATGGTAAGTATACCATTGTAAAGTTAGTACTAAAACCCTCGTACGAATGTAACCTTGACTTAATTTCCCCAATCCTGGCCTAGGTTTAGTTCATAAAAAAGTGTGTTAAGTAGGCGGTAAAAACTAATGTTGCAAAATATTTAAATAACTCCATTTAATGAGCCAAGGTCACGAAAAGCCTTTTTGATAAGTAAATTTGTATTATTTACGTGATTACGTGTTTAAAACGCCTTAAGGTGGTCCCTCAGGAATTAAAAAACAACTTTTGTTATCATAAATTACCTTTACTATATTAATAGCAAAATTAATTGAAAAAAATCAACTAAACAAATTAACTCCTTTTCCTCCCGTAACACTTGTTGACGTATTAATTTGAGCATTTTAACGGGTGTTTCGTCGTTTGACCCCGGTCCTGAAAGCACCGCGGTGTCAAACGCACAACGACGATTTTTGAATGGGTCGATTGGCCCCGCGGTGCTAGTTAATAATAACAACGGTGTCAAACGGGAATAACATTTTTCGACTTCGTCAGTTGGCACCACTACCAAAAATCTTATTTTTGATTTTTGTACAGTTGAGTACACAAGTAAGTTGTAGATTAAGTAGGAAGGTAAGGTAAAAGCCATCATTTAGTGAATAGATTATTAAAAGTGGTAGCGGGATTGCAAAGCGCGAGTGATATTTATGATGTCACATCTATGTAATACAATAGCTCCTTACCAACTGGTAAATGAAATTTTTATTCGTCAATTTAATAATAATGAAACAAACAGAATGTTAATAAAAATATTTATTTTGATGAGTACAAAAACGAGATCATACAATGAATTACAAATTGCAGAATGATTAAAGGTATATACGCACAGTTTGATTTGGTTTGTTAATTTAAATCGAATTTCACGTCTATATAATAATATTGAACTAAGTTATAATCGTATTAATAATATCTAACTAGAATAAACCTTTTTAATCAAAGCTATATGATAAAAATAATAGTAACATTTATAAACATTTCTTTACAATCACAGAGTATAGACTACTTTCAAAAAAGATTTACAATTATATCACAGATTGATTTGGCTTTTTATTTTAAATCGAATATCATGTCTTATATTAATGAACTAATTTAGGTATAATCATACTAATAATATCTAAAAAGAATAAACCTTATTAATCTAGGCTATATGATAAAAAAAAAGTAACATTTATAAACATTTCTTTACAATCACAGTCAGAGTAAAGACAACTTACTAAAAAGATTTACAATTAAATAACAGATTGATTTGGCTTGTTATTTTAAATCGAATATCACGTCTTATATTATTGAACTAATTGAAGTATAATCATAATTATAATATCAAACAAGAATACACCTTTTTAATCAAAACTATATGATAAAAAATAGTAACAAAAATTAACATTTTTTACAATCACAGTCAGAGTACTTACAAAAAAGATTTACAATTAAATCACAGATTGATTTGGCTTGTTATTTTAAATCAATAATCACGTCTTATATAATAATATTGAACTAAGTTATAATCACAATCATATAAATAATGTAATATAATAAAAAGCAAATAAATCATTTCCTTAATTTTTGTAGGCAATGACCAATACTTATATCGGAACAGCCTTACTAATAAAATTTTATTCACGACTTATAACGGTGTTATAACATGAACGTTACCAAAATTGCATATTTTGGGCGCATTACTTGTAATAATATAGTATAAGAAATATGGTGTGAGCGAGATGGGCTTAGCCCTACCTCCCGCTTACACAAATGATGCACTTTTGTATTTAACGGTACATAATTATTGGTTAATAAAACAGCGGTGTCAAACGACGAAGTCCAGAAAAGTTGTTCACCGATTGACCCCGCGGGGCCAATCGACCCATTCAAAAATCGTCGTTGTGCGTTTGACACCGCGGTGCTTTCAGGACCGGGGTCAAACGACGAAACACCCATTTTAACGTTCAATGTTTCTGACACAGGGTGGAGCCTAAAGTTTAGCAAAGTGTACCATCTACACTAGACCCTATTAAATTATGTAAGTAGGACTTCTACAGCAGTCAACACGCAAATATCGCCTTAATTGTCAATAAAGACCATGTTGTTTTAACTTAAACTGAACTTATTGTTTCAAATCAAATCGTTTTAGGGTTCCGTACCCAAAGGGTAAAAATAGGAGACTGTAACTAAGACTCAGCCGTCCGTCCGTGTGTCCGTGTGAGCAATAATTGGCACGAACATAACTTAATAGGCTATTTGTCAATTTTCAAAATCTAGTTTTTATTATTTGGTAGACCTTAAGGAACCTGTCAAAATTTGTTTTTTTTTATTCTGGTACATACTTATTTGCTGAAAAATATCAAGTTAAACATTCAATGTTTAAATAACGCGCCAAAACGCTACTCTGGCCTTCGGTGACGTCACGAGCCTGTGCTCATTGTGTTGCGCCAAAGTAACATTATCATAACCTATAAAAGTTCTTGCTTACTGTGCAAGTTCATCATTATTTCACTTCCTTATGCTACAATTTAAGTTCAAATAAAGTGTTATTGTATCTACTTACTTTGCTGTTTTTACATTTTTAAAGCTAATAACACAAGTAGGTGTACGTAAACAAACGATGTTTACGTGCCAGTGGCGTCATCATACGCCCGGCCAATCAGGAGCGCTTTGTGTCACGTGGCAATGGTTGAAAAATATTCATTTTTATTAATGGATTTAAAAATAATAAAATTTTTAAACTTTTAATACATACTGAAAACAGTAATTAACATTTTTCACATTGTCAAATAGCCTATTACTTACAAGGCCATCATTAAATACAATACAATTAAAATTAAATATTTTGAGTTACAACTGATCAAACTTGTATAAACTATTTCTATAATTTCTTCTGTGTCAAAGTTGTTCGAAAGTTTGATGTGCCCGATACTTGCGAATCACACCATGTCACAAATTAGACCTGAGCAGCATGGTTTTCAGGCAGGAAAGTCTGTGGTTAGAAATCTAATATCGTATTTGACACCAATAATAGATGCGGTGGACCAGAATCATCAAGTCGATGCCGTATATACGGACTTCTCAAGCGCATTCGATCTCGTCGATCATCGTCTATTGACAAACAAGCTTCAAGTACAATATGGCATTGATGGTGTTCTTGTCAAATGGTTTGCATCGTATTTGGCTGACAGAGAGCTCGTTGTTACTGTGAGGGGGTATCAATCTGAAAAATTAATTGCATCCTCAGGAGTACCACAGGGTTCACATTTGGGTCCTATTCTGTTTGTACTTTTCATCAATGATATTGTATCATGTATTCACCACTGTAAATGTTCCTTATTCGCGGATGATATGAAAATTTATCGTAGTATCACTTCGATTGGTGACTCTATTTTGATGCAGGAAGATCTTG
This sequence comes from Emmelina monodactyla, assembly GCA_916618145.1. Taxonomy (NCBI): domain Eukaryota; kingdom Metazoa; phylum Arthropoda; class Insecta; order Lepidoptera; family Pterophoridae; genus Emmelina; species Emmelina monodactyla. Next base: position 317,852 of record OU745323.1, on the reverse strand, counting down.
ATCGGATTACCCAGTGGTGTATTGACAATAAAATGATCCTAAATTCATCTAAATGCCAGCATATTCAATTCACCAGAAGACTTAAACCACTGCAAACTAGATACCTCGTTAGCAATCGACTTACTCGTATTTCCACTGTCTCGGAGGTGCGCGATCTCGGTGTTTTGATTGATTCTAAGTTAAAGTTTAACTCTCATTATGCCAATGTCATAAAGAAAGCTTATATGATGTCTGGTTTTATTCGACGTAGTACTAAAGACTTCAGAGACCCAGCCACAAAAATTGTTTTTTTTTTTAATTTATTTATTGAGTAAAAAGAAGAGATTACATAAGAATATTTACATGGTGTTTGAAAAACCACAGAGGTTTGTAAGAAAACACCACAAAAGAGTTTACATTTTAATGGACTAGTTCGAAGTATTTTGGAGTTCTCTTGTATTATCTGGAACCCAGGATATGCTACACACTCGAATCGTATTGAGGCAGTTCAACGTTCTTTCACCAGACACTTGGCTTTTAAAGCTCCGGGAATAAGCCACCGAAGTTCGTACATGGATAGACTCTCTTATTTTGGACTAAATACCTTATCAAAGAGACGACTAGCCCACGAGTTATTGTTTTTACAAAAAATCGTAACAGGTGAATCCATGTGCCAAGAATTATTAGATAAAATTCAAATAAATGTCCCTAAGTTGGGTTCTCGTCGAGCTTTAAAAAATGTTTTTTTCGCGGTTGTCTCAAATCGGACCAACTTGGGTTTACACGCACCGTTGTCGAGAATGCTGGTAACTTATAACAGCCTTTATAAGAATTTAGATCTGGACATATTTGATAATCACCCAAAACTATTTAAAAACAAAATTTTGGCCCAGTAAATAGCACCAACTTATATTATGTATTATTTAAATTTGTATTAATTATTATTTAAAATTGTATTGTATAAAACTTTTTGACAAAAAAATATGAAATTGAATGCTGTGCACGTCTGTAATTAATGTAAGCACTAGATTAAGTGTCACTTTGTACTATATATAAAAAGTTTGTGTTTGCATTGTTGATGTGCCTTAATAAATAAATAAATAAATAAACTCATTTCATTTAAGAATTAACAAATTTTATGCTATATTATTTAATTTTTGCATGATTAATTGTGTAAAGTTTGTTTCGATAATTCGATCAAATTTTTATCGATAAATTGATGCTATCAGCATGAGTTAGTAAAAAATATAGATTTTTTGGGGAAATCAACCTCATTAGAGTAAAAGGTGCATTATTCAAACCGTTTTTAGTCGTAATACTCTTAGATAGAACACAACACAATTTAAGAATTAGCCTGTCCAGACATCTGGCTAGGTTTACTTTATTTAACGTGATAACGTATTTTAAACATCGTGGCTATTAACTTAATTGGTACATGTTTATAATAATTTACGATTACTTAACATTTCACTTGCATTAAAAACTAATACAAGTATCTGAGTACATATTCAATGATTAAATCCTAGCGCGGAAGAACGTAGAAAAGATATTTAATTTGTGCATTTAAAATCGTCCTTCAATGATGACCTCATGAAGATGACAAAATATACCACAATCAAAGGCTTGCTGATAACTCTGTTGATTATCTTAGGATATCTCTTTAAAAGTAACAAAAACGAAATCAAATTTGGAACGAGTCAGAATTTTACAATTCGGATCAAAAGTTTAGGATACGATGCTGAAGAAAGTGAAGTGGTGACTGAGGATGGATTTATATTGAAGATGTTCCGGATGAGGCAAAAAACGTGTTTGGATAAAATGGTAATGACGCCAGTGATTCTTCAACATGGTCTCTTGATGAGTGCAGACGCTTGGCTTGACAGTGGGCCCGACGCTTCTCTAGCACATCTCATAGCTGACACCTGCTATGATCTCTGGCTAGGCAACACCCGAGGGTCTTACTACTCTAGACAACACATTTCATTGAACCCTGATAGAGACCCCGAATTCTGGCAGTGGTCGGCTGACGAGATAGGTAAGTACGATGTTCCAGCTGCAATTGATCACGTCCTCAATCATACTGGTTCCAAACAGCTGAACTACATAGGACACTCGCAGGGCTCTGGATCATTTATCATAATGTGTTCAGAAAGACCAGGATATTGTGATAAAGTAGGACTGCTTATTGGCTTGTCACCAGCAACGAGACTTATGCATACCAAAACTAATTTCAGATTTGTATTGAGATTTTACGACTCGTATCATAAGATTCTGAATGGGTTCGGTGTCCGGTTCGGTGATAAATTTTAGCAAATTTGAATCTAAAATGTAATTTTAGTTATCAAGCTACCATAAAACAACAAAACATTAAACTCAATTTTGAATTTTTCACTTAAAAGATTCATTTGAACTTCGAAAATGGGGTTTTTTATAAAAAATCTTAAATGTTGCATATCTCAGAAATTATCAATTTTCGGACATAGCATATTTTGCCTTAATTGACTGCAAAAAAGCTCTACTTTATCCTCTTAGAAGGAATGTATCGCATTACCAATCACCCTGTATAGGCGGCGGTGATCACTTACCATCACGTGACCCGCTTGCTCGTTTGCTAGCTTCTCTCATTAAAAAAAAAGCAAAAAGAAAATCTTTATGATTAAATACAAAAAAAATTGTTTGACGTAATTGTACAAAATTGCAGTTATATTATCCAATTTCCGCATTATTTTAAATTAAATAGTGTTTTAGTTTAATTTGCAACGTAAATAATCGCACCTGAACCAACATTTGATGTGTGAGCGATGATTTCAACCGGCAAATATGACTTTCCGATACTTAATAACTTTTTTAAATTGAGATTTCTAGATATATTGTTAGTGAATTAAATTACTATTGAGGCTCAAGAATACATGGTTTCAGACTTCGGAAGTGGTCTTTTTACACCCGCTATGTACCTACATACGCTTATACATTTAAGTTAGAATTTAAAGTTTTTTTTTGTTATGCTTAGCATTTTATTAATACAATAAAATTGTTAGTAAAGTTAACTAACCCTTCTTTTGGAGGTAGCAGTTTTAAAGCTAAAAATAGTTTTGAAAATATCGATACAAGTAGGGACAATATTTTTCACATTAGAATAAGTGATCAAAATCACAGTTTTAAAACAAATTTAAAGTAAATTTTTTATGTCTTGATGATAAACAAGTATTTATCACTATCGCAAAGGTAAGTGATCACAAAAACACCAGGAACAAAAGGAATCGCCTTTTACTTCTCAATAGCAAATTTGCTCGCCGAGTAATAAGCTATGCTACACGAACAGGAGATTGTTTGAACAGTTTGAATATTCATTTTGCACCTTTACAAAGGTAAGGTAAGGACAAAAAGGGCAATAAGGTACAAGTGTCGATGTCATTTTGAGATGTCTTCAAACAAGGTTGTAATAAAGAAGGTAAATAATAATGGAGGAAAATTCGGACCTCAAGAGAGTGAATCTTAAGTTATATTCGCAAATGAAAAAAAACGGATCTACACTCTTAGTTCAATGATATTATTATGGCACCGCTTATACATTACGCCTATTATGAGAAATATTATGTCTCAAAACCTTTTTTTTATCACTTGCCAGATTCTGATTGAGCATTCGGAATTACGTCTTAATATTTTTTTTTGGTTAAATTAATTTCCATAACTCAATATGCTAAATGCCGAAAACTTCGGATAGTATTTCTGTATTGCACATACAGGCAGCTAAAACAACAATAATTTATGATACTTACTATATTTTAAAAGCTACACAGTCTTCATAAAAATAATAAAAAAATACCTACTTGAATACCACATACCATAGTTAAGTTACTTTGAACATTCTTGTCGTTAATAATGTAACATCTCTCAAGCAGGCCGCCAATTATTATAGACCCTTGAGCAGATACTCAAATGGAGAGACTTGCTGAAGCCCTTCGATCTAGAAGTGGTTTATCTTGTGGAGATCAGTCCAGCCAATTATTTGAATGAACCCCCAGTCGTCAAGTCTTTGCAGCAGTTGACTTCAAGATGGAAAGTAAACCTACTGTTTTCTTGGTTCCTCTGATATTCATAGCTTGGGCTTATGTTTATATAGTCTAGATTTTTTAACAACTATTGTAGGTACTGTGTCGTAATTTAAGTCTAAAATAAATGAAAGCCATTTTTTTGAGTTAGTGCTTGGTTGAAAAGCAACATTGCTGTGAGGCACGTAATGTCCGTAAACCTTTTTATTGGTACAGATGAACAGTTAAGCGTTTTTCTAGGGCGTTTTTTATTATTTTATTAAGCTGATGATTGATATATATTGACTTTCATCGAATGGAATAAAATTATAAAATGATGAAATAAAAGGATTTTTTTTTTATATTTACATACGATTCACAGTTTTTGTTTAATTTGACGTTTTTACAGCAAATTGTTTTTTTTTAATAAACAGTAATTAGATCTACTTACTCACTTTGCGCTTCAATTTTTTTTTTATTTACCTGTAATAAATTAAAAAGTATATTAGTATACTTACATAAATCATCCCAAAATTTTACGTAAATTATACAAACTTTGGCTTTGAACAACGGGTAAAGGTAAAAAAGTTGTCGGTAAATATTTGGAGGTAAATAAATTGCTCTCCTTGCCATGCGTTGATTTTCCAAACAAAAGTTTTCTGATGATGCCTGCTATCTGACAGTTTGTAAAGGCAGTAATTAACGGCTTTCAATATCAATTTGTACTTAAGTAACCATACATTTTAATTAAAACAATATATACGAGTATAAATAATATAAATAAATCTCCAGACAAACACACCAATTATGGGGCCCTAAAGTAAAATGCATTAAGCACGTATGTTATATAGGTACCACACAATGGACTAGGGGAGAACCTAGTTACACCCAGACACGAGCCAATATCGTAAAACCATTTTACGAAATTGGCCCGACCCGGGGATCGAACCCGGAACCATCCGCTTAGCAGTCTGGTGTATATGTTACGGCTAATACCCGAAGTGCGGCTACACCTAGTTTTAGCCGGTTAGAAGTGTTTTTTAAAAGGAAAACTCAAAAAAATATATTATGCCTATGTATATAACTGGCTTAAATCATGAGTCGACGGGTGGTATCAAAAAAGTAACCTAACTCACCTAACCTATTGATGTTCTAACCGGCTAAAACTAGGTGTAGCCGCACTTCGGGTATTAGCCGTAACATATATACCGCTGCACCACAGAGGTCGTCAAACCATATACATATATTAATAAACGTGTAAAAAATCCGACAAGAACCGGCCAAATGCAAGACTGCCTCGCGCTCGAAGGGTTCCGTACCATTCATTATCTAACAGCAAAAAAACACGTTTGTCGTATGGGAGCCCCATTTAAACATAATTTCAGCTTTTAGTACGCATTTGTTATAATAGCGGCAGTCAAAATAAATCATCTGTGAAAATTTCAGCTGTCTATACATATATCTATCACGGTTAATTATATACAATCTGATGATAGACAGTAGACAGACAGACATAGATAAACAGACGGACAGACAGACAGACAGACGGATGAACGGATAGCGTAAAGTTTAACCCTTTGGGTATGGAACTTAAAAAAATGAGTTGATCTTCTACCATACATGTATGATAATTAAATATTGAGTATCTGAGTATTGAGTCTGCGCTCAGAAACAACAGCGACCTATAAACGCGAAATAAAGACCGCAATTCTAAACTCCACATACTCTACGTTTTTGATTAGTAACATTCACTGCAATCTGCATGAAGAATAAACAGAAAAGAAACAACGAACTGGAATTGTATATGGCTAATAAAAACTCTTGGTCTATGCAGGTTTCATTTCTACGAGATGTAGGAAAGCTTGCAAGATTTCAAAATTATCCCGAAATATGAACTTGGAAAGTGCAAGCAAGAGAGGTGAAGTTTAGAGTTTGTGATTGTAGGACAAGAGATGTTTTGGCATTTTTATTATTTTTTATAATAAATAAAATTAAGTTGCCCCGAATTTTTACTCGCGTGGAAATAAAGAAGCCCGTGTCACTGCACTGTCTGATAATGCCTCATTCTAATAGTTACCTAAGTATTGGTCGAAGGCGAAACGATCAAGTCAAGAAAAGATCACATTATAAAACATTTCAATACATATAGGTAACTGTTCGCGTAGAAGTCGGTTTCCCGTGCGAATGAGAAGACGCATGTACGTTTCAAGCTACGGAAATGTCGACTGTGCGTAGAAAAATAAGGCAGTGAGTCTGCCTTTTATTTATAAAAATATAGATAATGCACAACATTTTTTAGTAAGACCAATTGAAAAGTAAACTAGCTGTCAATGTGTTAATAATTTAATTTACCTTCTTTTAATCAAAATAATTGATATGAACGAAAATAAACAATGTATATCACGACAAAAACAGCTGTTTTGACTATTATAGTGCAAGACCCAGCTTCATAATAGATACAGCAAACTCTTAATGGCTGGCATTTACTACGCATACATTTATGTTTACCCATTCTTTACACAGACATTTCGTGTTACAACTTATTTATACTAATTAACTTTGCTGCATAGACCTCACTCGCATCTGCCCACATTTTTTTCTGTCCACATTTTTTTCCGTTAACATTTTTTAAGCCAAACCTCCCAGGTCACTACCCCTAATTGCCAACATTGCCTCTGCGGAAATACGTCATCGATCTCCGTCGCGTGGAAGTGACGTCATAGTGTTAAGGAAGACAGGGTGACCCAGTTCGTTGGGGATCAATAGAGGGCAATAACCCCGCCGACTGGCCGATTGTGGAAAGGTCAATGAAATGCCGCGAGAGTTATGTTATCAATAGTAGTTGGTGATTAAGAAACAAGCATAGGAGCTCATCATCAGTATTTCGTTAAAAAAGATATATTGCTGCTTTTCATTTTATTAACCTTGAGTAATAAGATTGTATAACTTCTTAGATTTACGCGATTATTATTACTTGAAATTAAACGACTGACTTACAGTCTACCCGTGACCACGGCATTTGCAAAAATGCCGAAACGTCGGAAAATCACAAATAATAAAATAAACGCGTAAAACCCGTTAAAATGAGTTTAATTTCAAGTAATAAGATTGTATTTAGCACCAGAAACTATTAGTTGTAGTTACATCACAAAAGAAACGTTATCTGGGGACAACAGTTCCTCAACTGCAAAATGAAGTTTGTAATCTTTAAGACTCTATTCCCATGGAGGAGCTATTTACATTATTTTACATACTTCAAAGTTGTTGCACCGAACTCTCGGTGTACTGTGTCGCAACTAATATCAACTTCTTTCAGGTGCATAAAAATACGCGGTGTAAATAAACTGCTTCTGAAAACAAAAACCGGGCATTGCTGGAGGGATACTGGTTACGTTTTAAGAAGAAAAAAAAATGGTTAAAAAAAAATTTTTTTTTTTGTAATTTTTCAAAATTGCATTTATACAATCAGAATTGGCGATGATTCAAATAAATTATGTTTTAATTTAATTTGCAATGTAAATAATCGCACCTGAACCAACAGTTCATGTGTGAGCGATGATTTCAAGCGGTGAATATGACTTTTCAATCCTTGATAACTTTTTTAAATTGAGTTTTCTGTGTATACTGTTAGTGAATCTAGTTACTATTAAGACTCAATAATACATGGTTTCAAGCTTCGGAAGTGGTCTTTTTACACCCGTTATAAGTTGAGATCGAACTTTAAAAGACTTTCGAAATGTAAGATAACTCTGAATATCCTTTTTGTTTTTGAGACAAATTTGGACTGGTAGAGTTTCACGTAGCGCTTAAAAGCTTTAGTATCACTGTTCTGTGTATTTCTCCTTCTTAATAGTTTATGTTCCGCTTCGAATGTAAAAAGACAGGAAAGACACAGTAATCATTTGCATCAAGTAAGACTAAAGCGTTTTAAAACTGAACCGATTTGTGTTAACTTAACATCACCAGAAGCAAGCACGATCACATTTCTGGTGGTGTGATATGTGCATCTATGTTTATGTGTGTGCTTCTCTGTCCATGTGTATACTTGTCAAGCTATGAGCTCATTATCCTTACTATAATTATTATAAATGCGGAAGTAACTCTGTCTGTCTGTCTGATACGCTTTCACGCCTAAACCACTGAACCGATTTTGATGAAATTTGGTATGAAGATAGAACTGAACTTGGGAAAGGACGTAGGATACTTTTCATCGCGAAAAAAGGGTAGAAGGGGTCGAAATAGGGGATGAAAGTTTGTATGGAAGTTCCTTATTGTGTTTGACAATAAAATTATGTATGATTGTTTAATTGTTTAAGACAAATTCTTGTATCGAATTAATAAAAAAATAATATAAGAGTTGATAGGTGCAGCGGGGAGAAAAGTGTGCACGGTGAATAGTATCGTATCGGGCGGTGGGCTTTACCATGTCGCGCGATATAACCGAATTCCACGCGGGCGAAGCCGCGGGCGAAAAGCTAGTTAAAATATTTATCGATTTGATATATTACGGGTTACGGGATTAATGAATGCATAATGCATTTGAATAAATTTGAATTCGTTTTACCTATGGTAAACCTTTTAATTATAAACATAAATAATAAATTAGTACCTAGTGACTGTATTGAAATTAGTTTAAAAGTAAACAGATGTACACACAAACAGACGACAGAGATAACGACTGCGCTTTACTTTTTGGAGATAATGTAATCAATCTCTCTACTTTTAGACGTTCATATAAAACAAATAGACGCACTATAATGACATAATAAGGAAAAGAAAACCTTGCTTGGTAAAATAATATTTTAAAATATAACAAAAATGGTAAAACCCTTATAATCATGCCGGTTTACGCTTCCCTTTATGTAGCTTGCGTTTCTTGATAAAAAAAAATATATTTAAAATATTTTTTGGATTTTATTTAGGTTATGTTCCTGAGTCAGCGTTACTCCTTAGATAGAACCATACTCAATATCTCTCGCTATTCGAAAAGGAGGAATATAAATTCTTGGACATATAAAGCAGTTGATATTTTGTTATTTTTACAGGTAAGTTTTAAACCCTTCCTACATCAACATAAAAAGGTATGAATCAGGTCAAACTGGTTTAAAGACTAATAATTCTTTGTTAAAGTTTTAATATGTTTATAAATAAAATAGTGCATAAGTACCATGGTATTACCAACTTCTGGTTATTATAATAAAAAAAAACCGCAATTTATTCATGTTAACGTGAGTGCTTACTTCATTGTTGTCATTTCATTCGATAAAAAAATAAATTTTAACAGATTTTTACGCCTGAATGTCTTTGTGACATGCTATTTGAATGTAAAATGTTGCGAAATCAAAAAAGTAATATAGGCGTTAAATGAAATTTATCGATCTTGAAGTACAAAATATATTCAAATTTTTGCAGCCTTAAAATCAAAAATAATTCCCTTGTACCTAAAAAAGGACACGGTGCATTTCCGTAAAATATTGCATTTAAAGTTCAAAATGCATTATTTTTGGTTTCGGTGCAAAGTATAGCCTGTTTGTACTTTGTTTCCGCGTTTCATGCAAAATAAGGTATCGAGTATTAAACCTGTGGTTGACTTTGGAATTGTATCAATTGCGTGAATAGCCCTGCGCGTGCGACGCGTTGCTGGTAACTTAACTGGTTCTTTTTACTCCGATTATTACTCACTTTATCCTTTGACTGACGTAGAAACGATCGGTAGGGTAGCGTGCAATTGTAGTATCAAACCTAGGCTGGAAGGACGTGTTCTTAGGTTTCCGATTGTGCAAGAAAAAGTGAAATCAAACGAAAATGACCTCAAAGAGATATGTAACAGTCAATGTCGTGCTGGTAACTTTACTGGTTCTGGTTGGATATCTCTTTAAAATAGACAATAAAGAAGTGGAATTTGAAACGGGTCAGAACTTTACTGTGCGAGTCCAAAATTTGGGATACAGTGCGGAAGAACATCGTATAGTGACTCAGGATGGATTTATACTGAAGATGTTCCGGATGAGGCAGAAAAAGTGCTTAGATAAAATAGTAAAGGTGCCAGTGATACTTCAACATGGTCTCGTGATGAGTGCCGACGTTTGGCTCGACAGTGGTCCTGATACTGCACTGGCATATCGTCTTGCTGACGCCTGCTTTGATCTCTGGTTCGGAAACTCTCGAGGAAACTACTACTCTAGAGAACACACCACGTTGGATCCTGATGCAGACCCTGAGTACTGGCAGTGGTCAGTTGATGAGATGGGCAAATACGACGTACCTGCTGCAGTGGATTATGTCCTTAAATTTACTGACTCTAAGAAGCTGAACTATATAGGATACTCGCAGGGTTCTGGGTCGTTCTTCATCATGTGCTCGGAAAGGCCTGGTTATTGTGAAAAAGTTGGAGTCCATATTGGCCTGGCACCAGCTGCAAGACAGACGTTAACTGGATCAAGAACTTACAGGTTCCTTACCAAGGTTTTTGATGTTTTTCACAAGATTTTGAGCAGTCTAAATATGAATGAGATCTTGAACCGAGGAGGTTTTGGCCAAACATTCTTAGAACATTTCTGCGCAATCAACTCTTTTTCTAAAAAGCTTTGTATTGGCGGTGTGGCAGTGTTAGACTCTTACCATGAGTCTTCTATCAGCTATGAAACGCAACAATTCATGTACAAGCATTTCCCTGCTGGAACCTCAGTGCAGAACATGGCCAGATACGGTCAGAGCATGAATGTGGATAAGTTCGTAAAATTTGACTTTGGAAGTCGAAAAAATCTTCTAGTTTATGGTGAGGAAAATCCTCCAAGTCACAATCTTAGTGCAGTGACGTCACCAGTGTATTTGATTCATGGAAGAAGAGATCAGCTTGTGGACATTAAGGATGTGGAATGGCTTCAGCGGAAACTTCCGAATGTACTAGGAATGCATGTGCTCGAAGATCCTCATTGGAATCACATGGATATGGTGTTTAGCAAATTTGTGGGACAATCTTTGTATCCTATAGTTGAGAAATGTCTTCGGCAGTTTAGTTAGTTATGACTGTATTGATAATATAATGATTTCATGCAGCTTGCTTCTGGAGTGCAAGGCAGGAAGTATTTTCTCAAGGCACACTAAGTTATGAGAAAAATCTGTTACACTTAAGTGTAACAAAGAATTATTACGGAAATTATCAGCAAGTAGCCGTGACTGTAATTTGGTGCTATAAAATGATGTAAAAGATATTGTGATATTATTTTATATGTTTACTTTGGACTAATTTAAGTAAACAACAAGCCTAACAGTTTTATAGTGACAAATTATGTTAAATAATAAATGATAATAATAATGTTGGACAACACAATGCACGTGAAATCATATTTACGTATCACAGTCCATACTGATAGATTGTGTTCAAATAAATAGACTATCTCAGTAAACTAAACATTTGAAATTAAATTTGTCCTTGACTTTGAAATCATTGTGTATGACAATAAATGAATATTTAAAGAAACTACATGTACCTATTCTTTTAAAATATATTGAAATGTAGTTAACAATGTAAGTAAAGAATAAGCAAAAAATGTAAATTATTACCCGCATATGTTATGTAAACATAAACGTTACAAACTATAAACTTTTGTACGTACGCTGATCTACCAATGAACAATTTTACTTGGAACAATGTCATTTAAAATATAATTTAAAATATTTGTTTACCACCAACGCCAGTTCATTTAAAATGTAATGAACACAAGTTCAATCACAGCGGACTGCGGTCAGGTTCAAGGTTCATCATTAAACATACGAGCGTTTAAAGGGTTTTTCCTTGAAACATTCACGTGTATATTACAAGTGCAATATTCACTTTAATGACTTACACGAGTTTGTAAAGCAAGGTGCCGAGATATTAACCTCGATTCTGAGAGCACTCTCTAAAAATTGAAAATATTGATAGTTCCTCTTCATATTTAGTATATGAGAAACAAGTATATTTGTAAGACTAAATTTAATTTAATGATATTAATTTTGAGTTTTCGTCATTATTTAATACAATAGCTAAGTAAATGATAGAAATATTTATAGTTTTTTTGAGGTATAGTTCAAAATTTTTAAAGTAATCTTTATATCATTTTTAACACAGTCTATTAAGTACCTAGATATTTTTTACCTTACGAAATAATTAAAGAATCATGTGAGAAAAAAATTACCAGAGCGAAGAAGTAAGTGGCAAGGAGGATATTATCCTCGCCATATTAGTAATAAATAGAGCTTGTCATTTCTTACATCACGTCATTATACCGCACTTGTTCATTTAATTTGTAACACAATGTTGCTTCTTCGGAATGTGTTTGCATTGTTTTTAAACTTGATTGATTATTATTTACTGTCCATATAATAAATATCATTAAACATGGATAGTTTTGTCTCTTTTCTTCCCATCACTATCTACTTGAGACAGAGATAACATAGCTATTCATAGTTTTTCAAAGGTGTAGCGCCACCCAGTGTCATTGACCCTAAACTTGTTTTTTTATGATATATTCTGAAAGCTAGCGAAACTAATAGTTTAACATTTCCCCTCAATGGAAAAAATAATAATGCCTGCAACACAGCATATAAGTAAACTGGCACAAGATTCAGAACATTGTGTTTTTTCATTCAGGTTAAACGCCTATAAGAAACCGATTCTATTAAGTACCTACTTATCATCACACAATTCACCTTTTCAATTACCACAAAACGTAAACAAAACAATTCGTAATGCTTGCAAATTTTCTTTGTAACAAAAAGACAATGGCGAATAATTTAATTATTATCAGTCTTTGTGTAATTTCAACCGGAATAAGTGATTTCGCAAGGTCAAGGATTTATTAAAGACTGTTTTTTTAATGTCTGACACAACTTTTTAAAAGTCTGACAGAAAACATTCAAGCCTAACAGAAAAAAAAACAATTTCAATACAGTAACTTTTTTATTCAAACTCATAGGTTTTTCTATATAGAAAAGAAGTTGTCTTTTATTATTTCTTGTCTAAAATAAAACTGGAAATGAATACCATTGTTGCTGGACGCAATAATTACCCATACGCCCATACTTAGTTTCTATTTATTTTGTAACTAAAAACTTATTACAACAATATTTTACTCTATTTTAAGACTTAAACTTGGAATTATGCTCGTTTGCCCCTATTAATATAAAAAAAAAAAAATTTAAACTAAACATAGCCATTTTATTTATTAAACTTAGGTGCGAATTAAATATTGAAATTAGCTACAAAACTATCCTTCTAATATTATAAAGGCGAAAGTTTGTGAGTATTTATGGATGTGTGGATGTATGGATGTTTGTTACTCTTTTACGTAAACACTACTGGTCGGATTTGGATGAAACTTTAGAGTAATATAGGTTATACATCAGAATAATATATAGGGTACTTTTTACCGCGGGAAAGCTTCTCATTCCCACGGAAAACCGACTTCCTCGCGAACGGAGTCGCGGGCGGCCACTAGGATGTTATAAAACACAGCGAATCAAAAATGACATAACAACATACTAAAACGGTCGATAAATATTTATGAACAAAGTTTAATTAACAGTATAGACTATTTATAATATGTAAAACAAAATGATTACGGTCGACGTTTTAATAAACCACATATTGTTCATAATAGTGGAAACTAAGGTATGAGGTAATTTTAATTTATTGATTCTATGTAAGAAGGCAATACCGAGAAAAATGTATTTACGCACACAATTATAAATGTTAACTACAAAAATAGTTTGTTTATTACTACTTTAAGAGTTTTGGTTACAAGATATGTATAAAATTTTTAATTGTATCTTATTCAATAAATAATGAAAAATATTACCTGCAATAATTCTGCTGCAAACACGTACCATTCTTAAAGTGTAGGTAAAATAGATCAGGGGTCCCGTGTAAAACTCTTGAGGTACCCCATTGATCAAATATCTGACGTTTAACAAGATCATACGTTCAAGCACGTTATGATCACTAAAGTTGGTTTAGGAGGCTATTTCTGCATCGACTTTACTAATGCAAACAATCCTCATAATGTAGGTAAAGTAGATAACGGGTCCCAGGCAACAACCTTGTGGTACCCCATTAATGATCCAATATTTAACCACGTTTTAAAAGATCAGTGCCACTTTGCGGTCACTAAAGTTTATTTTATATATATTTTGCCGCGTCAGCTATAATTTCTTGGACGTATGTAACCCTAATGGTGGAACAAATACACATTTCCGTAGGTATAACAGATAGCACTTTGCACCTACTTCTACTGTGCACTTTGTACTAGTCAAGTAAAGTTAGGAACCCATTAGGTGGTTTGTAAAATGCATACAATAACGCATTCATTTTCAATCTACGGACTTACTATGTAAACTAAGCTCCTCTAGGACAGTAAAGGAAGACGAATTGAAAAGGTCTTCGATTCACGTTTTTGGAATTCGATTCACGATATGCTTTACGAACTAGCCTATTTAATTCCTAAAGTAACGGAAAAATACTACCGCTACGAAATAATAACCTTACTTAAATATGAAATGTCTTTGAATATTGTAAAAGAGAGCATAGGAAATACAACTTTGCTAAATACTGTTTTGTACAGAATAAATCGTCAAAGAAATCTCTCTTTCTTTGAAAATTTTCTAAAGGATGAATATAAATAAATAACTAGACATTTTTACATAAAACTATAACCATAAATCGTTGTACCAATATTCAAACGCGAATTAATTCCGCAGTTAGCTGAAGGTCTTGTTAAATTTATCAAGGAAAGTGTAGGTATGCAAACAACTCCTGTTGAGTAAACTTTGCTAATTAGAAGCTTGGTGAATTTGCTATTGAATAACGGCAGGCACACGTTTTTAAATTAAAACCAGTAGTTAAATTTTTATGTTATTTTATAATTCGTATTTAACAATTCTGAGTTAACGATAAAACAATGTTTATTAACGAAGCTGGCAACGGCGTTAATTGAAAATAAACCAATTTAATTAAGAAAAAGTAGTGTTTTTTGGGATTGCAGGAGTTGTTTGAAAGTAAAGTTACGTGTTAAGGAAGATTGCCACTTACAAAAATATTATTACAAGATAGATGATACAAGCTGAAACTTACTAAGCTGAGCTAACTAGATGGCGCTGCAACGGAAATGGCGATTTATTCTCGAATATTTTTGTGTTGTGTAAAATTATAAAAGGGCGTTGTATTTTTGAAATCCCTCTTACTTTTTTGGTGATTTTGCTGGAGAAAAGGTGTTTGGCTGTTATAACGATAAGTACTTTTTAAATAAGGCTTCTTTTGTGTTTTTAATTTAGTTGCTCTGTAATTTGAGGACGTGTAGTTTTGTTTAAATGTTTAACGGTTTAATAAATTAATTAGTTAATTGAGTAATACGTGATTCTGTGATAATGTATTTTTAATAAGATAATTTTGATAAGATATTTTTGGTTTGTGATTTAAAATATAATTTGAATTATTAACTGTTGGTTTAATATTTTATTTGTTGAGATATTTCCCTTGTAGGCTAAATGTCTTTATGAGTAGGTAATAGAAAACTAATAGGTTTCTAGAAATACTACTGAATTAAATTGGTTTGGTTAGAGGATAGGTAATTTTCATGTAGAAGGGTTAATCATTTTTAACATTTTCAGAAGTGGGATGAGCTCGCAAAGCCGTGATCGTTCTCGTAGCCCGTTAAGGCGAAGGTATGAGACGGAGGATCGACCACGTGGCCGCATTCTGAGGTCTCCAAGCTCAACTACGTATGAACGGGATTGGACACCATGGAACCGACTGAGGCATCGCAATGACAATCAAGGATTTAGATCAGTAACTCCAAGGATCGACACTTCAGGTAGGATCTTTCCAAATTATACTAGTGTTATGGTGAAACCTGAAATCATCCCTGAATTTGACCCGGAAAAAACGGAATTATCTTCAACACAGTGGCTTAATAAAATAGAACAATTGGGTGCTATACATGGTTGGAACGACAATATAAAGAGTTACTACATGCAAGCGCGGTTAACAGGGTTGGCTAAACTTTGGCACAATGCGTTACGAAGTTACGAATTATCATGGCCGGAATGGAAAAGTAAAATCATAGAAGCATTTCCGCATAGTGTAGATTTTGCGGAATCTCTTAAAGAAATGTTGGGAAGACGAAAGTTGCCAAATGAAAATATGACCCACTATTTTTATTCGAAATCAACTCTTTTAACTAAATGTGAAATAAGCGGTGAAAAAGCGGTTTCCTGCGTAATTGACGGTTTACCTTTTCATTTAAAGACTTCGGCGCGGTCGGGTAACTACCGAACTCCCGGAGAGTTGTATTCAAAGTTTATTTGTCTAAACGATGATAAGAGGAGTTTTCAGAATTTTTCGCAGAAGTATTCGGCGTATAGGGAACGTGAGCAAGCCGGGCCGTCAAAAGAAATTCGCCGCGATACGTCTGAGAAGAAAATGTTCACCTGTTTCCTGTGTAATGAACCTGTTCATGTCGTTCGAGCCTGTCCTAAAAATCCGAATGCAATAAAATGTGACCACTGTGGCAAGCCTAATCATAAGACGGATCAATGTTTCAGGAAGTTGGTACAAGTCGTGGATAAACAGGTAAATAATTGCTATTTTAAAAATATTATTTTAAATAATTCAGAAGCAAGGGCCTATTTTGACACTGGAGCTCAAGTAAATTTGGTGACTCATACTTTTGCATCTAAACTCGGAATTGAATATGTACCATGTGATGTTTTGGTAAGTGGTTTAAACGGTTTGCCCATAATTCCGCGAGGAAAAGCTTACTTTAATTTTGTTATTGATGACATTAATGTGAGATCTATTGCGGTGATTGTTGATGTTTCCTTGAAAAATGCCGATGCATTCATAGGTCAACCAATTTTAAATGATGATAAATTTAAATTAATTGTTTGTGAAACTCAAGTAATGCTAGTTAATAACAAAAAAGATATTATTATGGAAGAAAACGATGTTTTGTCAGTCAATGTCATTAATTGTTCAGGAAAATATAAAATTCATTGCAGTCAGGATACCGTCGTTCCTCCATTATCTTCTGCATTCATTAACACTTACTCGGATAGGATAAATGAAGACGATAGCCAAATAATAATCGAAACGCGTTCTTGTTCTTATGAAAACCAACAATATAGTATACCCTCTTCTGTACAAAATATTCCAGTTCAATTCTTACTCATTGTAAATTTTAGTACAAATCCTTTAAAATTCGAAAGAAATCGGGTCATAGCACGGGGTTTTGTTTTGCAAGATATCGTAACAAACTCACAAAATATCGAAAACAGTAGTAATATCATAAAATCAATAATGCCTATTAATTTGTCAAATATTAAATGTGGTTCAAAAGATTTAAATGTTGTAAAACAATTACACAGTCTTTTATCCTCGTATTCAGATTGTTTTTCTGTAAACACAGACGATTTAGGTTTGACTGATAAAATTGAGTTGCAAATTGATTTAAATTGAAAAACTTGGGGGTAAGAGGTATTTTACTAGCTTGGATATGTCCCAAGGTTTCTACCAAATTCCAGTTTCACCAAAATCTGTACCATTGACCGGTTTTGTTACTCCTGAAGGCCATTTTGAGTTCTTGCGGATGCCATTCGGTTTATCAAACTTCCCAGCTGTATTTCAAAGGTTGATGGATAAAATATTTTCTAACCTTCGGTACGATAAAGTTCTACCCTACATAGATGATGTTTTGTTGCCTACAGAGTCTGAAAGTGAAGGGTTGGAACTATTAAAAATTGTTTTGGATATAATACGGGATGCAAAGTTAACTTTGAATTTGGAAAAATGTTTTTTCTTACAGACTGAGATTGAATATTTGGGATATGAAATAAGCAAGGATGGTATCAGGCCGGGATCTAAAAAGGTGGAGGCAGTATCAAAGTTTGATACACCCAAAAACGTTCATGAACTTAGAATGTTTCTTGGGTTAACTAGTTATTTTAGGAAATTTACTAGGAACTATGCAACAATAAGTCATGATCTTTATCAATTGTTGAAAAAGGATTTTGTTTGGGATTGGAGATTAAAACAACAGCGTGGTTTTAATGAACTGAAAGATATTTTAAGCTCTAAACCACTTTTAGCTTTATTTCACAGGGAAGGAGATATAGAAGTCCATACTGACGCTAGCAGCAAAGGATAGCGGTATCCTTCTTCAAAAACAGGATGGTAATTTCAAGCCCATTGCATATTACAGTCGGAAAACTAGTAGAGACGAAGAATGTATCACGCCTATGAATTAGAGACCTTGGCTGTAGTGGAGTCCCTTAAAAGATTTAGAATATACTTGGCAGGTAACCATTTCAAAGTAATAACTGATTGCGCAGCTGTAAGATACACGTTTACGAAAAAGGATTTGCTTCCACGGATAGCAAGGTGGTGGCTGTCAATACAAGAATATGACATGGATGTTGAGCACAGGCCTGGTAAATCACACAGTCACGTAGACGCCTTAAGCAGAGCGCCGGTGGAACCATCTACTGTAGTTGATGTAAGCCTTATTGATATAATTGATTGGATAGTTTGTTTACAGAATCAGGACGAGAAACTCCGACTCATTAAAATCAAATTAGAATCAGGGCAAGCTGACAGTGATGTGAGAAACAATTACAAGATCAAAGATGGTAGACTATATAAGATTATTAAGGATCAAGAAGAGAGGTTGGTGGTTCCCAAATATGGTAGGTGGAATATTTTAAAGAAATATCACGATAGCATTGGTCACCTTGGTCTGAAACGTTGTGAAAAAATTATAAAGGATACATTTTGGTTTTGCGGTATGACTAGGTTTATTAGAAAATATGTAGATGCTTGTTTAGAATGTTTGTATAAAAGAAGCCAATATGGAAAACCAGAAGGTTCCTTGCACCCAATACAGAAAGTTGCTGAACCTCTTCATACGCTCCACGTTGATCATCTCGGACCATTTTGTAAAAGTCGATCAGGCAATAGTTATCTCCTGGTTATGGTAGACTCCTTCACCAAGTTTATGTGGCTATTCCAGTTAAAACTACGAAAACACTAGAGGTATTAAAATCCTTTTCAAATACATTTTCTTTGTTTGGTTATCCAAAACGCATAATTTCAGATAGTGGAGCATGTTTTAAAAGTAAAAGTTTTAAACAATACTGTTTGGATAATCAAATAAAACATGTAATCAACGCTATAGCCTGCCCTAGAGCAAATGGACAAGTTGAGAGGTTTAATAGAACGTTATTAGATTCTCTTAATACTAGTGTTACAGATGAACGAGAATGGGATACGTGTGTTCCAGATATTACATGGGGCATCAATAATCTGAATAACTCTTCCACAGGATTTACACCATACAGGTTGATGTTTAGCGCAAGTCGAAGCAGATACCAGGGTCTAGGAGGGAACAGTTACGATAACGAAGCAATCGCTGAACAAA
The DNA here is from genome assembly GCA_916618145.1 of Emmelina monodactyla. Taxonomy (NCBI): domain Eukaryota; kingdom Metazoa; phylum Arthropoda; class Insecta; order Lepidoptera; family Pterophoridae; genus Emmelina; species Emmelina monodactyla. Next base: position 298,390 of record OU745323.1, on the reverse strand, counting down.
ATAGAAATCAGGCTACAGACCAATTGCAGAAAGCGTCTGAAAATATGCGTAAGTACTTTAATGCGAAACGAAAACCACCAAATAAGTATAAAACTGATGATTTAGTCTTGTGGAAGGGAGAGCAGCGGACAGAAATTTGAATGTACGGCGAAAGCTGAAAGAAAAGTACCTACAGTGGGCCCTATAAAATCGCAAAAGTTTTAGGAAATGACAGATATGTGATAGCATCTCTAAAAGGCGTAAAAGGGTATAAACGTTTTAGCACTATTGTGTCTTCCGATGCTATTAAGAAATTTCAGGTGAACAATGATCAGGATACAAGTGCCAGCGACAGCGAGGTCGACAGCACGGAGGAGCTCTTGGACCTTCTCGAGGGCTAGAAAGAATATTTGCTATGGTAGTCACAGATGGGGTATGTATTAATTCTATGGTATACTTGTATTGATATTAAGGCAAAAAAAAAAAAAAAAATTTGGTAATTGGTATAAACCGAAGAATTTTATTGGTTTAACATTGGTTAAAATAATGGTTATAATAATGGATATAATAATGGATATAATAATGGATATATTAATGGATATAACGATGGATATTGTGATGTATATAATGTTGCATATTGTGGTTATTATAATTGGTAAAATAATGGATATTGTGGATAGAATAATGCGTATGATAATGGATATAATATTTGGTAAAATTAAAAAAAAAATGTGTAAAAAAAAAATATATTTTGCATTGACACAAAGATTCATTATTTAAGGAAATATATTTCTTTTATGTGCAGATCTATAGGCTGGTGTAAAATAATATAAATATGTCAATATGATACTTTCTCTTTTCTCGTGTCTTTGCAGGGTCGCAAAGGAGTCAGGATGGACGATTGTTAAGGAAGATTGCCACTTACAAAAATATTATTACAAGATAGATGATACAAGCTGAAACTTACTAAGCTGAGCTAACTAGATGGCGCTGCAACGGAAATGGCGATTTATTCTCGAATATTTTTGTGTTGTGTAAAATTATAAAAGGGCGTTGTATTTTTGAAATCCCTCTTACTTTTTTGGTGATTTTGCTGGAGAAAAGGTGTTTGGCTGTTATAACGATAAGTACTTTTTAAATAAGGCTTCTTTTGTGTTTTTAATTTAGTTGCTCTGTAATTTGAGGATGTGTAGTTTTGTTTAAATGTTTAACGGTTTAATAAATTAATTAGTTAATTGAGTAATACGTGATTCTGTGATAATGTATTTTTAATAAGATAATTTTGATAAGATATTTTTGGTTTGTGATTTAAAATATAATTTGAATTATTAACTGTTGGTTTAATATTTTATTTGTTGAGATATTTCCCTTGTAGGCTAAATGTCTTTATGAGTAGGTAATAGAAAACTAATAGGTTTCTAGAAATACTACTGAATTAAATTGGTTTGGTTAGAGGATAGGTAATTTTCATGTAGAAGGGTTAATCATTTTTAACATACGTTTCTTTTTCATTAAGATATCTAAACAACCATTATTTTTCATTGTTAGAAGATCCTGACGCTTTTTTTAAACAGTTTTATTGCTATTTTTCTATCTAGTGTTAAGGCCTGCGGCTAAATTAGATTAAATTGGAGTGAGGTATTATCCCGTCGAAAATTGGTATCTTCCCGAGGTAAAAGCAGATACCCTTTATGTTATTTTTAAATTTCACCCGCGCCAAGCTCGTGTCTAACACTAGTGACTAAACCAAGCTAAGTACGGATGGAATTTAAAACAACACAACTAGCTTTTTACCTTAGATTACACTCGAAAAAATGAGATTTCGCGCGGTAAGGAAAACCCTACGTGCACTGGCATATAGCGATGTTCATCTAGTACTGTGGTCAGAGGCATTATCACAAATAACTATCAAAAGTTTATCATTGCGTCATCGTAAGTAGGACAAAAATATAACGTAGGATTTAAAATTAGAAGTCAGTTAACACATGCGAAGCTGCGGGCGATATACCTACTAATGTATAATATGAATCGCTGCAGAAAAAGTCGTCGAAGTTTAATTTTTATTTTAAACTAGTGGCCGCCCGCGACTCCGTTCGCGTGGAAGTCGGTTTCCCGTGGGAATGAGAAGTTTTCCCGCGGTAAAAAGTACCCTATGTCCTTTCCCAAGTTCAGTTCTTTCTTCATACCAAATTTCATCAAAATCGGTTCAGTGGTTTAGGCGTAAAAGCGTAACAGACAGACAGACAGACAGAGTTACTTTCGCATTTATAATATTAGTAGGGATAAATAGTTAAACCAGCGGAACCAGCCTAACCAGCATAATGCAACATAGCAGTTCAAATGTACATAATTTCAATTGCAAATATTTATATAAGCAATTGTGTTGGTTAAGTGTTCCGTAGTTTAATTAAAACAACAAATAAGTTCGCAGTACCCAAGAAGTATATGTTATATGTATACCATCGTTTCATATAAAATTCACTTACTTAAAAGCACAAATATGAAGAAAATGGAAGGGTAGTAAAAAAGTGTGACTTCTACCTGAAAGTCTGATATTCAAAAATTCTTTGTATACCTAAATGAAAGATATTACTATTTTTCTTAGAAAAAAAAAAAACATTTTTTTTATTTAAGCTTAGTTCTTGAAAGTCGGGCACACGTCCGGAGATTTCTAGAATTCGCTATCTCAAAAGAAAAAGAAGGACCTTTTTTAAGATAGCGAAAGTAATAGCGAATTTGAAGTGCCTTGAAGCTGTAAATCTGTTTTAAAGACGTACAATTAGTTATATAGTTTGACGAAAGACTTTTGATAAAATGTAAAGAGTCCGTTGAAAAGATTATTTATTAATGTAATTGTGTACCTGACTAAGGTATCATTCAAAGTTTTTTACAGTTTAAAGTCAAGCGTTGTTGGTTATGTTAAAACTACTTATACAGTGGATTATAAAACCTCAAAATCCTTAATTAACATAATCTTAGCACTCATGACGTGTAGTTGCGATTATTGTAATAAAAACGTAGCTGACTAGCAACTGACGTAACTTACAACCTTGCTAATCAAGTTCAGTATTTTGTACAATTCTTTTTAAAATCAAGTTTAGTATCGTTGCCTACTCCGGGAGGAGATGAACAAGACATGTGTGATTGTGGTCTTGTGCGTGTTACTCAGTGTCACTATACAATATGTCATCGAAGCAGACAGAATCCACGAAGAGATTGATCAGAGGTTTACACTGCGAGTTCAAGAATATGGATATCTCGCTGAAGAACACCATGTGGTGACTGAAGATGGATATAATCTGACGATGTTTCGGATGAGGCGCAAAGAGTGTTTGGACAAGATCAGAAGTCCCCCAGTGATGCTGCAGCATGGATTGCTGCTCAGTGCTGATAACTGGATAGATGCAGGGCCACAAGCTGGATTAGCGTATCTGATAGCTGACTCCTGCTTCGATTTGTGGATAGGAAACTTTCGTGGCAACTACCTCTCTAGAGAACATGTTTCTCTGGAACCCAAAGTTCCTGAATTTTGGGAGTTTTTTGTTGATGACTTCGGGAAATATGACATTCCGGCTATGATCGATCACATTATCGAAGCAACAGGATCCAGCAAAGTGAACTTTATTGGATTCTCGCAGGGCGCTACTGTAATATTTATCATGTGTTCTGAAAGACCTGAATACTGCGACAAAGTGAATCTTCTAATTGGTATAGCCCCAGTAGCAAGGATGAAACATACTGCGTCCTGGTTCTTTAGATTTCTGGTTAACAGCGTCTCAACTTTCTGGAATTTCCTTACTAGAAGTGAAATAAGAGAGCTTTTGACAAAAGGGGACATATTCCAAAGCTTTTTGGAATTTTTCTGCCCCCTGAATTCTTTCTCTGCGCAAATTTGCAATGGTGGTATGGCAGTTCTAGACGCTTACCATGAAGGTTCTTTCACTCCTGCGACAAAACAAGTCATGTTTAGACACTTTCCTGCTGGAACTTCAGTTAAAAACTTGATTTGGTTTAGTCAGAGCATAAACTCTGATAACTTCGAGAAATTTGACTACGGGAGAGAAAAGAACATTATTATGTACGGAGAAGAGAAACCCCCAAGTTATAACTTAAGTGCAGTGACGACTCCAGTGGTTTTAGTCTATGGCAGCGGTGGGCAACCCGCGGCCCGCGGGCCGCATGCGGCCCGCCGACGTCTTCTTTGCGGCCCGCGAATGTATTAAAAAAATATACATATAAAATAAAATTTGACATAAATAAAAATAAATAAATAAATAGCCATGTCCCATAGTTGAGCACAGGCCTCCTTCTCGGATAGCGAGAGGGTTTGAGCAGTAATCCACCACGCTTTCACATGTTTATTAAATTTAAAACCATTGAATTTTTTGTTGATATGTTATTATCACAAGTGTGGCCCGCCTTTGGTCGATTTTTTCACCATGCGGCCCTTGCCTGCTAAAAGGTTGCGCCCCTGCCTGGTCTATGGCAACAACGATCATATAGTGGACAAAGAAGATGTGGAGTGGTTAAATAAAAAGCTGCCTAATGTGATAGAGTCAATAAAAGTGGAAAATCCGCAGTGGAATCATATGGACGTTGTTTTTAGCAAATATTTAAGAAAGACAATGTTCCCGAAGGTTTTAAAATACCTTTTGCAGTTTAGTTAATAAATAGTTATATTTATGTAAATAAATAATATAATTTTCAAAGTTTATGTTAATAAAATACTTTATCTACTGAATACCTATTTTACAACCGTTTATTGTTCAAACGGAATGTAAAATATATATTTTTGTTCGCGGGACCTTCCCATCTACAATAAAAATCGTAACCTTACTAAAATTCTTATTTATTTTTATTTATTTACTGTTTTTGTACAAACACACTGAAAAAAAACATAATTAACAAACATAGACAGAAAAGTTGGTAATTCTTGTATTTTTTAATTAAAATCAAACCGCGTTCGGTTTTTGTCAGTATGCTAAAAACGTTTGTTTTGCAACTTAACAATAAAAATAAATATAAACATACCTCTAATATACAGATTTAAATACTTTTGGTAAAAACCTTAGTTGAAAGTGAATCTGCTAAAATATTAATCTCGTTCTCGTGTGTCTTGATTTACAATTTGACCTTCACTAATTGTTGATAAACAAGTTTAACTTAATTTAACTGGATCTACTAAAGTCACCTTAACCTGGTATTACAATATAACACACAGTTTTGGCAACGCAAAATTAAAAAAAAAACGGCAAAGTGCGACTCGGTTCCGTGCCATTATCAATAAAAAAACTTTAAAGATTCGGGTCAATGACTTTTCGGACACATAAACTCGGACCTTGGCCAAATTGTGATTTTTCAATTTTAATAATATTTTTTACCAAGGTTTCCGAGTTTTTTGTGTCCGAAAAGTCACTGACCCAAAGATTCACGTTTGTTGAATAGGAGCCCCCTTCACTATTTGTTTCATTTTATTTTTAGTATTAGTTGTTATAGCGGCAACCAACATACGTCATATGTGAAAATTTAAACAGTCTAGCTATCACGGTTCATGAGTTACAGAGCCTAATGACAGACAGACGGACGAACAGCGAAGTCTCAGTAAAAGGGTTCCGTTTTTACAATTTTTGTCCAAAACCCTAAAGATAAGTATTTGACGGCCTTCATAGCGCAGTGGTATTGAGACATACTATAGTTAAGGAACTTTTCTAAATAAGCTCTTGTCTGGGTGTAATAAGGAATAACCTTATGTCCATTTTGGTGTCAATAGTACTCACAAGCTTTTGCTTTGGTTTTTTGGCCTACCACGCAGTACCAACATTTGTTAAAATAAAATAGTATATTATGATACAAGTGTGCAAATTTGTTCATTATACACGAGGCTATATGCTTTTACTTGTTATTGTCTTAATTCTTAATTTTGTGCTTACCCTTCTAAATGTTTTTTTTTGTGTTCAAACGGAAATGTAATGAATTATTTGTGTAAAAAAATATAAAACCAATTTTAATTTAACTGCATTAAACATTTTTAATTGTTTAACTAATAACCTGCGTAAACCAATGGTAATCGAATGTCATATTCTGGAAAGGGTTAAAATTTATGAAAATCATCGTTTTTGGGCTTAATAGATGGCGACATTGATTATACCTATTAATCCAAAAAATATATATATTTCATCAATTTTAACGTTATCCAGAATTGTTGGAAAAATGACATTCGATTACCATCGGCTTACGCAATAGCCCCGCTGATTGCAATTGCTTATAGTCTTATTTTTTATTTAACATTTTATTTATTTACACACAGTAAAATAGGCTGTAAAATACACTTAAAAATAAACTATAAATAACGTAAATGCTCCTATTACCGCCCCTTTAAGCTGTCTCAGGAATAACTTTGAGTATAAAGATAGATACCGACAGGTTAGTTAAGGTGTTTTAATTTAATATCAATCTTTGTGAAGTGTTTTGTTAGATTCGGTACTTCAATTTAGTATTTTATTACACAGTAATTAAAAATTAATTGTTTAATTCGAAAGAGCAATTGATTCTATTACCGACCTAAAGATGTGATTTGATTCTTTTACCGTTTTTTCTGATTCTATTACCGACCCCTAAAAATTGCCCCTTCATCTAAACGAAAAAATGAAAAAATGCTGTTAAAAGTATATTAAAACATTATTACAGTTTTGAAATCAACATCTTAATATTGCAATCCTACTTATATTATAAACGTGAAAGTTTGTGTGTATGTATGGATGTGTGGATGTATGTGAGGATGTTACTTTTTCACGTAAAACTACTGGACGGGATGAAACTTAACATTCATATAGGTTATACATTAGAATAACACATAGGGTACTTTTTACCGCGGGAAAACTTCTCATTCCCACAGGAAACCGACTTCCACGCGAACGAAGTCGCGGGCGGCCACTAGTCGTACATAATATACTTCCTTGCTGCCCTTTCGGACGCAAACCTGTTTTTCTTTGGGACATAAAAAAACCCGTCTCATCGCAATTAAAAATCGGCTTGTAGGCTAATTCAATTCGCCTTGAAATAGTAGGATACCAAGACATAGCCTTAAGAAACAGCTGGAACACCATCATTAAAAGGATAAGAGCGCTCTAAGTTTTCCACCAATATTGCAACTGTTTCTAACAGTTGGTCTTTTGTTACAGGAAAACCTGACTTTCCGACATAGAAAATCCAGTCCACAAGTCTTTTTTCTTCGTCCTTCGTTGAACAATATTGTTTTCCACAATGTTCATTTGTATATTTATTATTTGTCTTGTCACGGTAGTTTTTCTTGGTATGCCATAGGTCTTCAAGCTTCGTATATCCTGTTTCCTGCATTGACAGCTAGGTATCAGCTAAGCTTCTAGTTGAGCAGAGGTATACTGCTTGCGCCTATGCAAGCAGTATACCTCTGGTTACATGGTTCTATAAAAATGGTTCTTGTTATTTCTTTTCAGCTGTGAGTCGGTAATAGAATCAAATATAAAACTTACAAACTTCTAATAACGCCACGGATCGTTAATAGAGTCAAGTTATGAAATTTGGATCCTATTATCGCCCTTAATTAAGATATGATTATATGCCATAAAAACCAATAAAAATGATTAAATTTAATGTAATTTCGCAAACTAATCTATGTATCATAGTTGTTATGTGATAGCAAGCAGATAAATCAACTTTAAGTTTGTTGTTTACCTTAAGTAATATTTCGGTGTGCTTACGAGGCTGGAGACGCGACACTATGGAAAGTGCGTCGTTATCGAGCGGCACTCAATCAATTACAAATTATTGCTAACACTGGCTATTTAGACATGACAATTTTACTCTGTTTGTTGACCAACTAATCTACCTATCTAATTTTTAAGTTAAACTTTTTATAGAATCTATATTAAGTCTAATATGACTGATTGAAAAAATAGATCGTTAATAGAGTACAAATTTTAGTAGGTCGTTAATAGGAGCATTTACGTTACAAGGGTCTAACTTATTCCTAGATAAATCTCTTCCAGTAGACCCATTTTAGCCGGTTAGAACATCAATAGGTTAGGTTAGTTAGGTTAGGTACTTTTTTGATACCACCCAGAAAAAGGAGTCCCGCGTAGCGCGACTCCGTCGACTCATGATTCATGATTCAAGTCAGTTTTTATATACATAGGTATATACAATATTTTTTACAGTTTTCCATATAAAAAACACTTCTAACCGGCTAAAACTAGGGGTAGCCGCACTTCGGGTATTAGCCGTAACATATATACAATAAATACATACATAAAGTTACATATTACAAATACTACTTACAGACATAAATAATTAATATATAGTTAGCTATCAGGATCCCTTAGACGTCATGCCACCCGGACGGGCTATATAAGCCCCACTTCGAGACTGCTGCGGACATTTGCTCGTTGGCGCTCGGTTAGGACGGATGTGTTCGACGCGACTTGTTTTTAGTTGTTTTCATATTGTCGTTATTATTTAAATAAGTTGGAAATTGTTAATTAAGGAGAATTATACTGAGTAAGTGATTTTGTTTTGATTAAAGTAATTGGTGATTTATGTTTTAGTCGTAAGTAAGAAAGTAAATGTAATTTTCCGATAAATTTAAAGTAAACTGTCATTTTATCCAATCATTTGTATTTTTTTTTAATTATCTCAGCTTCTGAATCCTAAATTCAGAAGTGGGATCCTTTCTCAAGCCCATTATTTACTTTTAACGTTTGTATTTTGAGGTTAGACATAAAGCACCAATACTTAGAAACTTACTTTTATTTTTGGTGATTAAAAGTGTTCAATTATGTCTGATGAGCAACGCTCGGTCCGAAACAAGTCGCGTCGACGCGAACACGTGCGTAGGGATCGGGATAAGATCGCGGTCGCGCTGCGAACCACGTGCACGAACCTCGCGTACGCCGGATAGGTCTCGTTCACGTAATAGAATGCGATCTCGCGGTAGATCTGATTCGCGTAGCAGTACTCGTTCGCGGCTTGGAAAGGTTAGGGACCGCGATTCACACGGTAACATTGATTCAATGCAACATACCTTAGAGACGATTCTTTCGAGGTTAAATAAACTCGAAAATACCCCGCGTACGAATAATGAACTGAGCAGAGTGAACGTTTCTGTAGGATCGCATACGCCCCCAGTCTTGCAAAATTGTATCAGTGCGGCCATAAATGACAACGTCGAGTCAAATCTGGAAGATTCTCGATTAGGTTTAACCGCAACACCAACAACTTGTCCACCCGAGAGCACAGCGTCAGACGTTCGCGATCCTAACGCTTCGATACCCTCTCACACCACGGATGTAATCGATTCAACACGAATTTTGGCTGACGCCATTAAGTCACTGTCTGCGTCTAACGCTCAGAATTATTTTATTTCTAACTTTGATCCGGCAATAAATGATATTGATGTATGGTGTGCGGAGGTAGAAAGAGCAATGGCTATTAACAAATGGGGCGAGTCGGAATGTTTATCGCGCGTGTCGGGCTGTTTAAGGGGAGATGCGCGGTCTTGGCTAAATGAATGGGTGACTCATGATCGCACTTGGGCAAATTTTTGTCGTGAATTTAAACCGTTATGCCCACGAAAACTGGATTATGCGAATATCCTATATGATGCGATGCAATCTAACTCCGATAAGTACACCAGTTTTGCTGAATACGCTAGACGGACTCTGTTACGATTGAGAATAGTTAAAGGTTTAAGCGATGAGCTTCGAGCTTTAATCGTCATACGGGGAATAACTGATCCGCAAGTTAGGGCGGCCGCCGCTAATGCTTATTTATCTTGTGAAGATCTAGTATCGTTTTTATCTATCTACGTTAAACCAATTCGGACTAAATTTGAAAATCGGCACGTTGTAACTAAGCGTCCCTCTGGTAACCTTTATAAGTCACGGTGTTTTACATGCGGACAAGTGGGTCACAAGTCGCTGCATTGTCACAAAAGATCCAAAGCAATACAGGGCCCGCCGCCCAGTACAAGTAGCGACAACCTTGTTTGCAACTTCTGTAAGAAGCCGGGTCACAATGAAGTTTCTTGTTTTGCGAAGAATCGGTCTGCACCTCGAAATACGCGAAATGTCAATTTGTGCAGTGCCCCAAAATCACCAATTAACAAAGATCTTGTCACTGCCGTAGTTCAAGGCGTTCCTGTTGACGTTCTGATAGATAGTGGTGCTTTAAATGTGTCGCTTATAGCTGCTAACGTTTTAAAGTTTTTAACGTGTGAACGACGGCCGATATGTTGCGTCTTAAAAGGAATTAGTGATAAAGTTATAGAATCTACTACTTACGTCACGTTAACAATGTGCGTTGATTGTATAATTTCCTAAAAGAGTGCTGGGAGTTTTTTTCCGCCGGCTTTTTTCTCTCGGTCTACGGTTAGGTAAAGTCGAAGTTTGTAACATTGACGTTCATTAAGTATATGTTACATATCTATGATGAATAAAAGAATTTTGATTTGATTTGATTTGATTTACCGTAGAATTTGATGAAATTTCAATTGAAGCCGATTTCGTTGTTGTCCCAGAATCCTGCATGAGTGCACCTATCATTATTGGCACCGACATCCTTAATCGTGACGGGATAGTTTATATGCGCACCAAGGATAGGCAATATCTGACACGTTCGGTCGAAACCGCGGTTCAGGCAGTATCAGAACCTTTAAAAATCACTACCCCTCTTCAAGGTAAAGATTTAGATCTTCTAATGTCAATTGTAAAAAAATACTTGAAATATTTTATTGCTGGTACTGCCTCGACATCTGTTACGACAGGAAAAATGACAATAGAAGTAACTGACAACAAACCTATCGCATACCGACCGTATAAATTGTCTCACTCTGAGAAATTAAAAGTCCGCGATATAGTTAACGATCTTAAGGAAAAGGGCATTATTCGCGAGTCAAAGTCCCAATATGCTAGCCCCATTATATTGGTCAAAAAGAAAGATGGGACAGACCGAATGTGCGTTGATTACCGAGCACTTAATCGCGTAACGGTTAGAGATCGCTATCCTCTTCCCCTCATAGAGGATCATATAGATAGGTTGGGTCATTCTAAATATTTCACGAGTCTGGATATGGCCACAGGCTTTCATCAAATTCCCATTGACGAAAGCAGTGTCCATAAAACCGCCTTCGTTACCCCAGAAGGGCACTTCGAATATCTTCGCATGCCTTATGGTTTGTCTAACACACCAATAGTCTACCAAAGAATTATTAACAATACCCTTCGTAAGCACATAGAAGCTGGGTACGTTTTGGTATATGTAGATGATGTGCTTATCATGAGTAATTCCATAAACGACGGTATCAAATTACTAGATGATGTTCTCAAAACGTTAACCGAGGCAGGATTTTCCATTAAACTTCCAAAGTGCTCATTTCTTTCAACCGAAGTTGAATATTTAGGCCGGGTTATAAGTATGGGTCAAGTAAAACCAAGTCCTCATAAAATAAAAGCCCTAGTCGAAGTTCCACCTCCCAAAAATGTTCGGCAGGTCCGGCAGTTTCTTGGTCTTGCTGGGTATTTTAGGAGATACATTCGTAATTACGCAACCAAAACTGCTTGCATATCTCGTCTGACAAAGAATAAAGTTGATTTTTCTTGGGGTCCCGAACAGGAAAAGGTGCGTAAGGATATCGTTGATGCACTAACCAGTTCCCCTATTCTGTCAATATTTGACCCTTCCCTTCCGACAGAAGTCCACACTGATGCTAGTAGCATCGGTTATGGGGCCGTACTCATCCAAAAATCGACAGACGGCAAGAACCACGTCGTTGCTTATTTCAGCAAGACCACACAGGGCGCGGAGAGCAGGTACCACTCTTATGAGTTGGAGACCTTGGCGGTCGTGAGAGCGTTGCAACACTTCCGCCATTATTTGGTAGGTCTTAAATTTAAAATAGTTACCGACTGCAACGCTCTCAAGGCCACCGAAAAGAAAAAGGACCTGCTCCCACGTGTTGCTCGATGGTGGGTCTACTTACAAGATTTTTCATTTGAGATAGAATACCGCAAGGGCATCATGATGCCACATGCTGACTATCTCAGTCGCAACCCTATTCCTACTCATGTGCATCATATCTCAAAGCCTCGTAATTGGGCTCAAATAGCTCAATCTGCAGATAATGAAACTCAAGCTCTTCTTCAAAAATTACAGGATAGAGAATTGGATGCACATCGGTATGTTTACCAAAATGATGTCCTGTATTATCGGTATTCACCGACCGGTGAAGAGTCTAGGTTATTATGTTATGTTACTAAGGGCCATAGATTAAGCTTACTCCGTATATTTCACGACGAACACGAACACATCTGTACCGAAAAGACCGTCGACCTAATACTCAGACATTTTTGGTTTCCTGGACTACGTTCGTTTGTGGCTAAATATATCAAGCATTGCCTCACGTGTATTTCAAAAAAACGTGTCCCGAGAGCTCCTCATCAACCTATTGTTTCGTGGGAAAAGCCAAGTAACCCTTTTGAAACGATACATGTCGATGCTTTGGGGCCTTTACCAGAATCAAATGGCAATAAATTTGTGTTATTGATGGTCGATTCGTTTACGAAATTCTGCTTACTGTATCCCATCCAAAAACAAGATGTATCAGAGCTGAGGCGAGCGTTCACGAATGCTATTTCGCTGTTTGGAGTGCCGAAACTTTTAGTAACGGACCGTGGGCGAATGTTTGAGTCTGCTCAATTTTCGGCCTTGCTGTCAGAATATGGTTGCGAAATACATTTTATAACTCCAGAGATGCATAACGCTAACGGCCAAATAGAAAGATACGTCAGAACCGTATTAAACATGATACGCATCGAGGTTAACCATAAAAACGCTAGCTGGTCAGAACAACTTTGGAGACTCCAACTCGTCTTGAACATTTCAAAGCAAAAGACGACCCAAGCGTCAGCTTTGAATCTTTTAGTCGGCACAAATGGCACTACTCCTATCATCCGATCCCTGATTCGTGACGTGGCGGTCGATATGGCACAAAATCGTGAAGCCTGGAGGGAACTCTGTCGGTCAAGAGCTCACGAACTGTTAGCGCGAAATCAAGCCAGTCAGGACGCATATGTTAATAGGCACCGGCACGCACCACGTACATTCAAGACAGAAGACTTAGTATTTGTCATTAAATACTCTCAATCTACTGGCAAGCTGGACCCCGGCATGAGAGGGCCGTACCGCGTCATTGAAGTTTTGCCTAATGATCGTTATCGGTTGAAGTTGCTGAGTGGGTCCTATGGAAAGACAACGCAAGCTGCCGCACAATATATGGTGCCGTGGCATGGAGAATGGTGCCCAGACTCCTGTGCTGCATTTTTTGATGGTGGGTTATTTTGAATTTAATTATGTTTCCCAGTGACACCATATCATGTAAGACGCTTGGTCAAATTATGACATTTGGTCACATTAAGACGCTTGGTCACATTGAGACGCATGGTCACATTGAGACGCTTGGTCACATTAAGACGTTTGGTCACACAAGACGCTTGGTCACATAAGACGTTTGGTCACTTTGGACTTATAGTCATGGAGGACGCATGGTCCGATATAGGCAGAGGTTCAGGTTGTTTAGATGCTCTGAAGATACAACAGTTTGGTCAAGAAAAGGAAATGAGAGCTCTCAATTTTTCTTTTGACATATTTTTATTTATTTTGTTTAAATTTGTTTGTTTTGTTCATTTACAAATCGTAATACGAAAACAAAAAATGTTTTAGATGAGGAGATATGCGATTCTACAGCAGGAGCATCGACAATGCCCGCTAGTGGTGAATTGGAGACTGAACCTACTGATGAGACACCGGAAGACGGCTGCTCCATTGCGTCGAGGACGACTGCGAGTCAGGAGAGGCCGAGTTAGCTATCAGGATCCCTTAGACGTCATGCCACCCGGACGGGCTATATAAGCCCCACTTCGAGACTGCTGCGGACATTTGCTCGTTGGCGCTCGGTTAGGACGGATGTGTTCGACGCGACTTGTTTTTAGTTGTTTTCATATTGTCGTTATTATTTAAATAAGTTGGAAATTGTTAATTAAGGAGAATTATACTGAGTAAGTGATTTTGTTTTGATTAAAGTAATTGGTGATTTATGTTTTAGTCGTAAGTAAGAAAGTAAATGTAATTTTCCGATAAATTTAAAGTAAACTGTCATTTTATCCAATCATTTGTATTTTTTTTTAATTATCTCAGCTTCTGAATCCTAAATATATAAAAAATACTAAGTGAGAGCTAAATAGAATGGCTGAAGGTTCCGGGTTGTGTTTCCGGCCGGGCCATTTAAAAAATCGCTCGTGTTTGGGTGTTACAAGGTTTTCCCCTACTCCATCGTGCGGTGCTTTTAATACAAGTTTCCTTTATTAAGGGCCACATAATCGGTATGATAGTAAGAATTAAATATAAATTGTGTTTAATCGTTGAAGGAATATTTTATTTTTTTAATCCTATACGTTGGTACAGATACATCTCGATCATAATAATACGGTTTTATTATTTTATTATTTAACTACATTAAATGTTTTATTTTCATCTTAGTTATTGTAAGCTCGAGAGAAAACTGATATAAAGTATCTTTTTATGAGTCTAGACAGTACAGCGGCTGCATAGTAATGTGTCCATTGACTAAACGATTATATTTTTAAGTAAATATTGAACTGTTTGTTGGCGTTTAAACTTAATAGCCCTAACTTGACATGTTGCTATATGATAGACCGGGGGATTTCTAAACATCCCTTCTTAGTGCCCGCTGACAACATAGAAAGAACGCCTGTACCAAATTTCATGACCCTAACTTTAATCGACCCTAAATTAACGATCGGCAATGATGAACCAGTCAGGACTTGTTATTTTATAAATATAGGTAAATCTGTAGAATAAAAATCAGAATAATATTGACTTAACCATACGCTTTATCGGTATATAAGACATAGAGCCAACCGTTTTCTTATTGGCCAGGCTTTACAATGATAATAATACAGTATGTAGTCCGAGAAATGACCACAAGTCGTGTGGGTAATTAAAATTAGGCAAATCCTTACGAGCACGCTAAATCTGTCGTTTCGGTTTTAAGGAAATTTTCCAGTCTTGAATAAAGTCGGTCTTTGTTGGTGTTTTGTTTTGTTTTTTTATGACGTATGATCACTCTTGTTCTGTCATTTTCATATCGTCAGCTTTCACAACGCACAACGCAGATTGAGCTGCCTATGATAGCAACGTTAACAAGCTGTCAAAGGTAGATGGATTACCGAGGGCCGCTGATATTCAACAAAATTTCACAGTTAACATGAAACCAATACCGATCAGTTAGCAATAAAAACGCCAACAATGTTTACCATCCGTTAGATTTTCAGTTAGGTATTCGTTCTTTATCAGTTTCAAAACGAATTCTAGTTCTTCGTCATTATAAAAACTACTTACATTAAATTGATATGATTGATTTATTGTTTAGAATATCGTCGTTGCAAATTTAAAATCTCTTATGTGTCTTTTTTTTAAGTTGAGTTATTCAGATATTAAGGTAGCAGATTCTTGTTTACATTGTTTAATAAAACTCCTACGCGAATAGTTTTATAATTCACATAGGAGATTTTAAATTTGCAACGACGATATAAAATCCTTAGTGTGAGTTAGACAGACGACCTGATAAAGATACAATGAACACGCTAAATTTAGGCTACTTCCAACAGTTTTTTTTCCAGGAGTCTATCAGGATGCATATGTCCAGCAGAGGACGTCTTATGACTGATAATGCTGGTAAATTATAAATATTATTATGTAACCTGGGATTAGTTGGATAGTCTTACAAAAACAGTATAACAATCTTCAAAGCTAAGCTAGTAGATACTAAATATGCAGTGTATTTGTTTTAAAATAATTAGTTACGATAAAGAGTTCATTCAATATATAAGGTAAGAGGGGAGCCAGATATCCAGAACAACACAGGGCACGGGTCTAACGCCTAGCAATGAGGTAACTCTGAAATGGTATTTAGCCAAGTTAACACTTCGATAGTGCAATCAGTTGCTTGCTATTGGAGCTAAAATTGTCATCGACACATAGCTCTTGCTACATGTCCATATTTTTAACCGACTTCCAAAAACGGAGGAGGTTCTCAATTTTTTTGTTTGCTGTATAGTTTCAAATTGGTCCCACAAATATTTGATCCCGGTAGATCCAGTAGTTTTTATTTTATGAGCATATTTCATCTACTATCATACTAAGTTGTAGATCCTCACCTTAGGCGGCGCCGCATTGTGGTGGCGGGGCGCGGTGTGCGCGCGGCGCGTGGCGCGGTAGTGCAGCCGGCGGAGCGCGCCGCCCAGCCGCTCGGGGGAGCCGTCCCCGCGGGCCACCGTCATTGAGGACCGATCTGTAAGGCAAAACATTGAGTTAACGCCGTGGAGTATTTTTTTTTTATGATATAGGTAGCAAACGAACATGCGGGTCACCTGATGGTGTGATCACCGCCGCCCATGACTACCCGCAACACTGTGGGTGTTGGGGGTGTGTTGCTGGCCTTTGAGAAAATTGGGCACCAGATATCGCACTCACCGAACGAAACGCAGGAACATCGTCCCTACTTCTCGTCGATTTTCTGTGCGACGGTGGTATTTCACCGGTCGAGTCAGCCCAGTAATCGCTGCAGACAGAGCCTACAGCTAGACCCTACCACCTTACAAATGTGAATAGTCTAGGTTATCTTAAATATAAATCATGCTTGATGTCCAAATCTGGCAGCAGTACATAGTGTTGAAGCTATAGAGTTAGCAGTCATGCCTGACGACCGATCTGGAAGCAGTACATAGTGTTGCAGCTATGGGGTACACACACAGTCATGCATGACGACCGATCTGGAAGCAGAACATAGGTTGCAGGGTTGTAGGAAAGCCACGTTGTCAAAGAGTGATATAGGTTGTTTGGGCAGTTTTATTTATGTAAGGAAAGTTTCGGGTGGCAAGCTAACCAATGTGAGATAAGGATATATGGAAGCATCTCAGCTGCCAAGAATAGGTATATCTTTGGTTTTAACTGTTCATATTGAGTTTAATAAATACCGTTTAAGCCCCTTGATACGCACTTACAATTAGAAAACCACCAACTCCTTACAAACTGTGTCAGCAAAAACATACGTATGTGCTTTTCAATAGTTATAGAACTACGTAGTAGCAGCCAAAATCTATGAACACCTGTAAAGTTACAAACTTCTGATGCTGGATCCGTAGGTCAATCAAAACGTCAATAACTTTTGCTCCCCGCCCACAACCACCGAGGTATTACGTCTTTCAACGAGTAATCGTATCTGTTGTAAGGCTATTAGTTCTTGCTAACATGTACAGACATGTATCTGACAGGTGGGGTCACGGAAATAACCTGCTTGGGGTTATATTGTTCCAGAAATAATCAGCTACTTTTAGCGTTTTAAAAATTGCCGTGGATCATTGACTGTCGCAACTTGAATATAGAATATCGACTTACGAAATTTGTATTTTATTTAGTATTAAGTTTAAGGTAAACCCTTTCAACTTCAGGCGCCCCGACAAATAAATCTTCTCTACTCCCTATAGATGTAAGCAAATCTCTTTCACCCGTATACAAAGTTAATCATAAAATATTAATATTTTATCCTTTATAACGAAAGGCTAAACTTTCTTGAGGATTAATGGTTCCCAACAGGTAATACCTCTTCAGGCATAAATCGTTCTTCCTGTAAGGATGTGATATCGAGTAAAACAAATCGATTTCCCTGAAAACGATTTTCTTTTTTAAAATAATCGGTTTGTCTTCTTCATTTCGTGTGATGAATATGACTTGGCAGCACGTTTTCATCTGATATCAGAGTGTTTTGGCATGAGAACATTTTGTCAAGGAATTATTTATTTATTTTTAAAATCTGTGCTTGCTATATTTAATTCAAACGCATTTTTTTAAGTTAGTTTTCTCTGTAAGTATGATTTGTGTAAGTACAAAAAATATTTTTAAAATCAATAAAAAAACAACAATCACAATATTAAAAAATTTCAATTTTTAAATTCTTTGTTTTTAACATCCCTATCCTCCGGTAGATTATCTTTGAAACCCGCAACTATAAATTAGACAAGTGACGCGAGTGAGCGCCTTGTTAGGACCAAGTTTCGTATATAAGGTCCTTAAAATATATGAGAAATACATTTGCATGACAAGGGTTCAAAGCCAAGGTACTTTATTGGGTACCTGAGGGTCCATGGGGATCCATGCGAGTGGAAAAGTATTTCTGGATATTTGTTTTACGTCGAAATTGCTAATGGTAACAGAATTTTAAATGAAATTTTAGCACATAATAGTTTTAATTTTTACGATATCAAATTAGGTAAGTGTTAAAAGTCTCCTATTAAAGGTAATGTATCCACATTATGACTTCTTTGATAGTAAATGAGTAAGAACTTGAGTGAACTCAATTTAGAACCGGGACACAGCGTGTAGTCTAGTTTTATCCAAATCTGTCCAGTAGTTTTGACGTGAAAGAGTAACAAACATTCATACATACTCACAAACTTTCACTTTTATAACATTAGTAGGATTTAAAACATCAACAATTTTGCCAGCGAAAACACATAGTATCTATCAAATGAAAATACCAACTTCTTCAGAAATATGTACCAAATGGGCACTAAAATATAAATAAGATACAATAATTATTGGTTAGTTGTTTACCTGCGGCGTGTTCGGGGGTAGGTTTGGATGACTGGATGTTGGGGGATGGATGACGCCCATCCGCCTGCAACAAATACAACAAACATGTATCAACAACTAACAGATTAATTAGTGACAATCAGTACAACATTAACTATTATTGCTACAACCACTCTCGGTTTCAATTTCTTATCGTAATCATCATTACATAGTATAAATCAAAGTCGCTAATTCTGTCTGTTTGTATGTTTGACGCTATCTCCTCCTAAACCGCTTAACGGATTTTAATGCGGTTTTCGCCATCTTATAGGCAATTTTTTCATTTAAATTTGTAAATAAAGAACATTCAGAAACAAATATTTAAAGTTAGTCATATTACACCATTGCGAAGCGTGGGCGGGTCGCTAGTAATATTATAAACTTAAACTTTGTACGTTCGTTACTCAACCACGCTCGACGGATTTGGATCAAAGTTAATATACCTATCGATAAAATAATATTAATAGATAATCTACGAGTAGAAAGTTTCGACAGGTATTTTTTACTACTTATTCCCACGGGAAAAGAAATTTCGGTGCGGGCAAGACTGCAGGACGGAAAGCTGTAGAAGTGTTATATCCTACTATATAATATTATAAACGTGAAAGTTTGTGAGTATGTATGGATGGATCTTTGTTACTCTTTCACGTAAAAACGACTGGACTGCTTTGGATGAAACTTTTCAGTAATATAGGTTGTACATCAGAATAACACATAGGGTACTTTTTACCGCGGGAAAACTTCTCATTCCCACTGGGAACCGACTTGCACACAAACGGAGTCGCGGGCCGCCACTAGTAAGGGTATATTGCTAGAATTTGTAGCTGGTCACGTACTAGTAAGGGCGACCCTCTCTTTTATAATAATAATATGATAAGGACGTGCCTTCGCTACTGGCATGAACTATTTGTCTATAGCTTAACATATTGACAGCTATAAAGGGTTTACTAAAGAAAAAATGTTTCAATTTAATACGTAGCTACATTTTAATAAATATCATTATTGTGAAGTCCCGAATGAATACTTGTGCCAATTTCTCAATATCTAGCAATGACGAAGAAACTTTAAAGTGGACCCAAAATCTCTGGCACTAGGTTAAAATCAATCATCTGAAATAACGAAAATATTGCTTACAAAAGCTCATGTAACTACTTTTGAAAAAGAAAGTCATGCTACGACAAATGACTACGGCTGACGTAGCAGAAATGTGTAGTTCGTAGTAGAAGCGACGTAGCAAGAAAGAAAGTTGTACTAATATTTTGCTTTTCTTGTTATAATTATAATTTACTTATTATTTTATGCAAAAAAGAAGTTGTTTTTAATCACTTGTTTTTTAACTTACCATATAATCGAAACCACTAAATTCAACCTAAAAAGCTGTCAAAGAGTTTATAGCACTAATGGAACACTTAATCTTTTTTGCCTAAAAAAATACTATAACTAGTTGCCTACAACTTCATGAAACACTTTCTAAACATATAACTTAGTAATAAAATCTGTGAATGAATATTGTTTGCAGTATGTGTACAGACCAGACATAAGGGTCGTGTTGATTTAGGCAATACATCGTGTAGAACACGTTATTATGATAGGATTTTGTCCGGCGCCGAAATACCGCCATCTGGTCTGTTTGAACTGTCAAACTATTTCTCTATGTTACGGTTAGAAAGGTGGGAAATGAGACTAAATAATGGCAGAAACCCTTAAAGGATAATGGCCCGATTCTGAAAACACTCTCTTAACTAAATTAAAACTATCGGCGTCACTTACTGTTCAATAGTATAAGACAGAGACGGGTAATCATTTTAGTCCTGTCAAACTAAAATGTACGAGCATTATAACTCGGCGAAGGCAATTTTAGGCTAGTCCTCAGCGCATTTCGTTCAATTTTACAATGATGTGGACTAAATTCAGTGAAACCAATGACAGCGATATTTTTTATTTAGTTTTAGAGAGTGTTTTCGGAATCGGGGCCAATTTTGTTGTCCGTCTAGATGTTTGTCTTTCAAAATTGCTTTTCTTAGAAACAGTTGAACGTTGCAAAAAGTCTGGCCTGATCAAAATTACTTTTACAGAATATTTAGGCACTAGAGAATCGAACCTTCTGCTCTAGAAACATTATTTTTTGTAAGAAACAGGGTCTAATATTAAAAGAAAAGTAAATAACACAAAAACCGATTTGTTTTCGAATTTAAAAATAAAAGTTTTACAAAACACTCAAGCACAACTCCGATTTGCCTCAATTTTTAAAATCAAAGTTATTTTTGTCACCCTCCCCAACACCTAAACTCTAATCTTATCAAACCATTCAATTCAAAGAAGTATCAATTTCATCAAACTCTCCAATTTTCATCATAAAAAAACCCGGGTTATAAAGATAAAATATTTTTCTCGTTCGAGTCGAATTAACCAACTTTCAGGTAACAAGGGAACTCCATCGATGAATCAATAGTCATTATACTTTCAAACTTTGTCGTAAAGGCAATTAAAAAGGTATTTGAAAAGATCGGAAAGTGTCAACACGAACGTAAATTTTTAACTTTTGAATTTATATTGAAACTAATAAAGAATATTGGAAAACAGAAGTTTTTCTACTTCAAAGGGTTAAGGTTCGAAAACATCACAACAATTTACATCAGGTATTTTGACATGGAGTTGCCATCGGCAAACTTAAAACAAAAACTAGTAATTAAGTAGATACTGAGTATGATCATCATACGAGTATAGTTCTTATCCCTTCTCTGTTCTTATTCCTTCTTTTATTCCTTCTTATCCCACTTTAAGTGGGGTCGGCAATTCAAGTACATGAAATATATAGGATTAAAAGACTGAGTCCCTCCTGGCCCGGTGACCTGGCCCGGCGCCGGGCCATATGGGAGAAAAAAGTTTCAACTGGCCCGGTGATATTGTTAACGGGCCAGATGACACAAATAAAGTGCCATCGTCCCCGGTAAGGGGAGAAAAGGAGTTGCGCCTCGTAATTTGTAAAATAATAAGTTGGTACAAGCTTCTATGAAAGGGATTGAACTTAGAAATCAAACTGCATAGTTAGTATATAATAATTAGTCTTTATTGTGAATGATGCCAACTTTAGTAATTAATCTCAAACTGAAAAAGACTTCTTATTAGTATATCTTTTTGAATAAGAGCATAATAACAGTATTTTTATAATAATAATAAACGAAGCCAAACGCTATAAATAAATAAAAAATATGAGTAGGTACTTATTATAACATACAAACAGTCTATAATATTATTATTTATAACCATTAACAATAATATACATGTAAAATGGTCAAAACAAAACAATGGTCAATAACAATCTTTTTAATAATAGTAATCCCAATCATCGGTTATCTCTTTCTATTATTAGTCCCTTTTTTATGATACACGCCATTCAAAGGAGGCCATGCTTCGAGAAAACTTTATTCAGGAGGCAACCATGGAGCTAGTGACCGGTCAAATAACCGTCGGTCATTTTTTAGAAAAAATGCGATAGAGAATTCTGAAAATATCGTTTTTATTTAAAAGACTTATCAATGTCCGAAGCTGTGATTTTAAAAGAAAGTTTTTTAATTATTAATATGATTATACTCGACTACAATCTGTGATTATTAACATTAGTGATATAGATAGGTACTGACGTACTAGGTAAAATAATATTGTAGTATGGTCGATAAAGAGGCTAACTCGTTTTTTTATTTTTCTGATTTTGGTAGAGCCCATTATTTAGGTATATTGTTGATTGTTGATAAAAATAATATTGTAGGCTATTTGTATGTTATAAAAAGTACTTATTAATAATTTTCTTTGATTCATAGCATTTAGGCTTCGTTGATTGTTATTATTATAAAAATACTGTTATTATGCTCTTATTAAAAAAAATATATATACTTATACGAAGTCTTTTTCAGTTTAAGAATTATAACAAAACTTGATATTGCATCATTCACAATAAAAACAAATTATTATATACTAACTATGCAGTTTGATTTCTAAGTTCAATCCCTTTCATAGAAGCTTGTACCAACTTATTATTTTACAAATTACGAGGCGCAACTCCTTTTCTCCCCTTACCGGGGACGATGGCACTTTATTTGTGTCATCTGGCCCGTTAACAATATCACCGGGCCAGTTGAAACTTTTTTCTCCCATATGGCCCGGCGCCGGGCCAGGTCACCGGGCCAGATGGGACTCACTCGATTAAAAAGTTTTCGATAATTACTCTCCTTTACTCAAGACTATAGAATTGCAAGTAAAGTGTAGAAAAAAGAGAAGAGATTACTTTATATACCAGTGCCGTCGTCTAGGCACGATCCAACACGGAATGATTACAAGAAGCTCAGTATATATATTCAGGACGAGTTGCCATTTCGTAGTTCACAGGGTTACCAGACAAATCGGCCCATTAACCTAATTCCATCGAACCATTGAACAAAATATATCTGTGCAATGAACAGAGCTAGAGGGCTGACACGGTTTAAATATCACGTAGAGATTAAGGTATACTTGTTATCCTAATAATATTATAAACGTGAAAGTTTGTAAGTATGTATGGATGGATGTTTGTTACTCTTTCAAGTAAAAACTACTGGACGGATTTGGATGAAACTTTTTAGTATTATTATAAGTTATACATCAGAATAATACATAGGGTACTTTTCACCGCGGGAAAACTTCTCATTCCCACGGGAAACCGACTTCCTCGCGAACTGAGTCGCTGGCGGCCACTAGTAAACGATAATATACATACAGTAGAACTGGTTACCTATCTTAATCCCGAATTTTAATATTCCGAATTTCATAATCCAGAAAACGCTTGGACATTTTTTCATAATCCCGTTTTTTAGAATTTCGAAGTTTTGTTTGCCATATAATCGCAACTCCGAATTTTATTCATTTGCACGACGTTTTAAAATCCAGACGAATGAGTTCCAGACACACGAAATCTAAATGCGCGAAATCTAGATAACCGATATCCATATGCACAAAAGCCAGATTTTTTAAATCAAGATTATTTAAATTCATATAAACGATATCTAGAACAACTAAATCCTAGTATTATTTTAAATGGCTCTCTACTTTTAGAAAATAACTTCGGTTTTGGCGCTTCGCCGACCGCTGCCGCGGTACGCTCGCTTCGCTCGCTCGGCTTGCGCACTGTGTGGTCACCATTCAACCTCACACTCCTCCACGCTTCGCTCGTCGTCGTACCTATTATTTCAATATATGAACAAACAGCGCATACCCAAAATTGAAAATTATAACTTTAATAATTTGGTCGACCTAAAACATGCCAAATAAAATTAGCTTTTCCTATAAGTAGTTATGACAAACCAAATCAAGATAAAGCATTTTAGGAATGATGATGAGGATGTTATGCCAATTGAAATTAGGAATTTTATACATTATACTAAAGAATAATATGCCTATAGACTGTTTTGCCATTTAAAAGTTATGCAAAGGATAAATTTTGCGACATGAGTGTTATGCTTTTTGATGATTATGACAATTTATGTATGACGAACGATTTTGGGACAATCGACGTTATGCAAAAGGAGCGGCTCCCATTGCAATAGTTAAGCTGAAACACAATTGTATGGGAACCAAATAAAAAGATTATGAAAATCTGGCAATAGTTTATCAGGAATATAATAATAGACCAAATTAAACGACTGGGCCCGAAAGTCTCTGCATGGCCGACATTACCACGATCTGAGTCAACCACACGTCGACAAAAACGCGTCGAACGAATGGCTCAGCCATGGTCAACTGTTCCCTGAGACTGAAGGGTTCATGCTTGCCATCCAAGATCAGGTGATAGAAACACGAAATTACAAAAAGCATATTATAAAAAACCCTAACACCGTAGATATATGTCGTCGTTGTAATGCTGGATCCGAAACTATCCAACATATCACTGGTGCATGCAAATCGATCGTGCAGACGGATTATAAACATCGACATGACCAGGTTGCTAACATAATCCACCCAAAAACTCGCCCTAAAACATAAAATTATAACTACACCACCTACACCTTACTACAAATATACTCCAGACACTGTTCTTGATAATGCAACCTACAAACTTTATTATGACCGCGCAATACTAACCGACAGAACCGTACACTACAATAGACCAGATATAACATTAGTAGACAAACGAAACAAAACAGCATTAATAATTGACATTGCAATACCTAACTCTCACAATGTGCAATCAACAATAGCAGAAAAACTAAACAAGTACATTGATCTAAAAGATGAAATTGCTAGAATGTGGAATTTACATAAGGTAACCATCGTCCCAATAGTAATTTCAACAACTGGAGTTATACCCAAATCCCTACATCAATCATTGCAATTTTTAGAATTACCCGCGACAACACATATTTGTTTACAAAAGGCAGTAATTTTAAATACTTGTCGGATAGTCCGCAAATTTTTGCAAACTGATATTTCAACTGAATCTCAATCTAGATTATAATCCCACTGAGGAAAGTTCACTTAGCCTAGGCTCGTGGTACTTAATTCCTCTTTCGGCATAAACCTATGCTAGTTTAAAAATGATACAACAAAAATAATAATAATCTTTATTTCAAGTAATTAAACTCATAGGTGTTAGTATACATTTTAGTTCATTATAAGCTAATGTTAGTATAATATATATCTAAGACAAAATTACATAATATTTGCAAAATTACACAATTACGTTACTGCGAATACATGCATACGACAGCAATGGTTTACATATTCGCCATCAAGCCTACTGGCGACCATAGCCAAAATGCTGTTGGAGCTAGCCCTCACGTGGCGCACCAGTCCAGCACCGCGCTTCCGCATCGTTGCGTAGAAGCAATCAATTCGAGCGTCAGCAAACATGCCCGATGCGCTACAGAACCTCGGCAGCAACAACATCCTGAGCGCGTTGTTGTATTGTACACGGAGAGCGTTGTACGATTTTTTTGTGTATTGTGACCACAGGGCACATGTGTAAAATGACGTGCAGAAAGCACTAAATAAAGTCTTTTTAACTTGTACTGTGCATCGTCCAAACCTGCGGGCAAGCATATTTGCTCTAATCGACAATGCTCTGCGTTCCCTATCTATGTCTAAATCATCTTTTAGATCAGATGTCACAATGTGCCCCAGATATTTAAATTTTGTTACTCTATTTAGGGGCACACCATACAAACAAATGGGAGGCAGGTTAGACCCAACCTTGCCTCCAGAATCAAATATCATGACTTCACTTTTCTTTACATTGTACTTTAACCCATGACTGGCCGCATATGACACACAGATACTTAGTAACTTCCTAAGGCCGCAGACCGACGCACTCAGCAACGCCATGTCATCCGCATAGCTTATATTGTTGACGCAGACGCCGTCAACATGGCAACCGACATGCTCGCTGCTGAGTGCCTCGATCAGTTCGTTAATGTACAGGTTAAATAACGAAGGCGAGGTCAATCCGCCCTGCCTCACACCACATTCCATCTTATAAGGCTCAGATAGTGTGCCCCTCCACTTGACATTGTTTATCTGATTACTATACCAATATTGAAACAATGTAGTAAGTTCACGAGAGACCTGAATATTTTCTAGCTTTTTCCACAAAAGGTCATAGGATACTGTGTCAAATGCCCTGGACAAATCAAGGAAACAAGCATGTACAGCTGTTTTGCGACGCAAGTAGTATGAAACGGTTTGCTTGAGACTCAGTATGGCACTGTCAGTAGATAAATTGGGGCGAAACCCGAATTGGTTATCGTGCAATCTGAGGTACTTATTAAGCTGAGTATTTAATAAACCGTCCAACACTTTAGCCACAATAGTTGCCAGCGATATGGGCCTAAAGTTCGCCCTATCAGCCAAATCGCCAGTTTTGTTTTTCACAATTGGTATAACTAATTTTGCATAAGATCATGCGGTAAGTACGAATGGCTTACACTCAATGAATAAAGCTTAGCTAATAACCCATATATGTGTGGGCCCGCGTACAGGAAATGTTCAATGCTAAGCCCATCGTGACCGGGAGACTTCCCCCGAGACATTGAACATATTGTTCTTTTACCATCCAACGGATCAAATTGGGTATTTACTTTTTACCGATAGGCATAGACTTGCACACATCACTCGATGGGCCCAAGGCATATGACACATAAAATAAATTTTTGAAATTGTCAGCGATTTCCTTAGGGTCACTGACCCCCCCCACACTGACTGGGTGACCCGGCTGCGGCCCCAGTCTTTTCGTTTCTTTCCAAAATGAACTGAAGTCTTTTTGTCTTGATGCATTTGACACCATTTAAGTCTAGATTTTAAAACTTTACGACTATTACACATATCAGCATAAAACCTACCCGATTCAGGTTTTCCGTGGAGCAACCAAACTTGAAACCGCAGCCTGGCCTCCGAGTGAGCCGCCTTTACATGCTTATTCCAACCTATCACAGGCTGTTTCTTTTTGTTTTTAAATAGACATCTTTGACCGGCAATGGCCGCCTCACTTAACGATTTGACAATGTCATGATACAAACTATTAATTGCCTGCCTATGCTCCGGGATTTCACAGTAGCATCCCGCACAACGTTCAAACATAGTTGGACACTCAATTAGTTTGAGTCTTTTATTACACTCATTTCGATACAAAGTCACTTGTTCATCAGTTCTATGGCCCCATATAACTTTATTTTGTACGAAAGGTGTGGCTGTGGCTAAATAACTACGTTTTTTATAAATTATGTCAAGGTTACATTTTATTATTAGAGGATAATGATCAGACCATAAGACATCATACTTGACATTAATATTTTGTACCGATTCACGTGCTGACTTAGTAACAATACAATGATCATGCCAACGTTTTGAACCATGAGCTTCACTAACGAATGTATAGGATAGGTATCAGAAAATAGACCTAGCATATCGATATCTATACATAGCCACTCCTGATCCCTACAAAAAATTAAGAGTTCGTTATAAAACAGTTCATTTGGATGAGCATTAAAGTCGCCCAAGATATAAACAGAGTCAATACCATAATCATCTATTATAGCACTCACCACACCAAGACAATCCGTAAAATCCGGTAAGTTATCTAACGAGTCCGTAGGCATGTACACACTCACTACAATTATGGGTCGATCATTTGTTACAATTTTTATAGCACACACTCTCCGATTGAATGGGATATGATTGTATGGGAACTAAATATAAATATTATGAAAATTTGGTATTCGTTTATTTGGAAAATGGTACGAAGGGAAACAAAAAAAAGTATTCTGAGAATCTGGCATAGCTATTATCTGGATTATTAAAATATGGGTAACAAAAAAATATTTTATGAAAATTTGGTTTTATTTCACCTGGAAATTGATTCATCTGGGAAATAAAAAAAGGAATTAAAAAAAAATGTCATTCAGTAAATCTGTCTTTTAAAAGTTCTACCAAACGTTTTCGGGGTTTTAATATTCGGGTAAATGAAATTCGAGTTTTTAACAGGTTACCAGTGGAACTCATAAGTGGCTTTCATTTTTATAGTAAGTACCTACATGAGAAAAAGTGATTTTTTATTTTGTATGGAAAATTTTGTCGAAGATAAAAATCAAGCGTATTTGCAATATTATGAGACTTGTAGCAATATTTTAAGAAAATAATTGCATCCGAACAAAAATGAGAGAAAATAAATTTGAAATGCGAATTTCTAAAATTTTTTCCGTATTGATTTCAAGCATAACAAACGTTTTGGGTGGAAAAAAACGTCCGTAGAAATAGTGTGGGTGCCCAATGAAATGATAATATAAATTATTACTGCGATAGTCCAATGCAATTGTGATTCTAAGCCCATGCATTTAGTCTTTAATAGATCAGCATCCATTATTTTCCATTGGCGTCGAAATAATGAAAAATATCAAATGAGTCTCTTCTAAACCTAAAATGAGGTACAGTTTGTACCTCCTTTACCTTTTGATACAGCACGCAACCTAAAATAAACCTTAAAGTACCTTGCACAAACTTTCTTTTCAACTGTTTTTCAATTTAGAATCCCGTTTTGGGAATTTCCATTCGCCTCAAGTTCCCGGTGCTGTATAATATATTAATACGAAGAGCCGCTACTCAAATCCACAGGAACTCGACGTCTTATCCATCGGAAGGCAAAACCCCTAATTTGCAAGTCCTAGTAGATTCGACGAGTTAGAACTTCGTTGTGTGGTCTTGATGTCTGTGTTAGAAGGGAAAGCAAGGGCTATCTGTTTTAAATATGAAAGTGCCACCTACTAGGTATGTAGATAGATAGTAGGGATGTTAAGGATATCCATATCCGTAACCGAAACTACCGGATATCCGAAATAAAAAAATATCCGTATCCGTAACCGAAACCGAAATAAATGTTTCGGATAATTTCGGATAGTGGCGGAATCTAAAAATCTAAATAATACACGTTACGTCAAGTTGTTTTTGGCTGCGTTGCGTAAACCGCTTACAGAACTGTGACCAAAGTGTTGGTTCTCTCTCTGAGCTCAATGTAGCGGTGTTTATGACATCATCGTTCTCACCCATCGTCCTCCTCTATATAAATAAAACCATTTTACTATTTATTTTTTTTGTATTAATTTTGAAATTCCTAGAATCTAATATCCGAAACTACCGGATAATCCGAAATAATTTCATATCCGTATCCGAAACCGAAACCGATATAAAAAAAATCAATATCCGTATCCGAAACGAAACCGAAATTCCATATCCGTAACATCCCTAATAGATAGGTAGGCAGTATGGTAATACTTACAGCAAATGGAGTGAAATTAATTTAAATATGTATTGTAACAGAAGTTAGAATGGTGGGTTTATAGGTTATTTACAAAAAAAATGGTAGTCCTTAAGTAAAATATTTTTTTAATACAGTTGCTCAAAAAGTGGCGTATTGCAGGGACGTATAGCGTTCGGGATGTGGGCTTTAACACACTCGTGCTTTTTTTTACCTTTCCCGCACTCGTGCGTTCTCTTTCCCGACTTTCAAAATAATGTCTATTAAAAAGAAAAATTAACCAACCATGAAGTTTTTACTAAAAAAAAAAACAAAGAAGTTTTTATGATTCATGTTAATACCTACTTACGTAGCGTAGGTATATTCCTAAAAAAAGCTACTAACTAGTTTGTTTCGATATCAGATTTAATGATTTTATTGAATTAGTGTGGTTGGTTTCATTTCATTTTATCTCATTAAATTGCATTTTCATTTCATATCAATAATAAAATTCTACTGAAGACTTGGCTGTATGGGCCTAGTAACCTTTGCCTACCAAATGGGTGAAGAAAAAATGGCGCCATTATCCAGAAATTTTCTTTGCGAGTTTAGTTGTTTGTTGCACAAAATGAGTTTTTCGACATTTACGATCCTAATTTTATATTTTATTAAATTGCTTTATTTTTTTCGCAACTGTAATTAAAATAGTTGTTCAGTACACGTGCGGAACCGTCATTGCAACTCGTCCCGCCTGTCAACCCTCGCCTTCGGCTGTGCCTCGGCTCGGATAGACATTTGTCGGAACTCGTTGTAATGACAGTCTTTCTACACTTGTATTGAAATATACTATTGCCAACTTTTCATTTTACCATTAGTCAAATCAATTTTATGTTAAGGAAATTGTTTACTTAATAAAAGTGTTTAAGTTAGAAAAGCTTAACTAGAGACACGCAAGCGCATTCCAATGCTATTTATTGTAATACTTAACATTAACTAGGCTAGTTAATACCATTTGCTTTTTTACCGAATAACAAACGCTTACCGTTTACATTACACCATCACGAAGTATACATTCCTGTAAACAATGATACAGAGATATCATTTTCATTATGCTTATTTCGACTATCAATAACGCTACGCTAACAAACACAGCAATAAAAATGTTAACTGTCCTCATTTTTCTTTACAATTCACAAAAATAAATTAACTTTCCCACAACACCTGAGTTTGCAGACTTTCGAAGTAAATAAATATTGTTACGGGTTGCTCCCGAAAAACAATAACATCACAAAAGGTCCGCGCCTGCCGTTTTTACGTTGGCAAACTAAGTTATTGCAACTTTGCTCGTGACATTCTGGCAGGCGTTTTTCGAGATTCTCTTTCGCTCGGAATACGTAATGTTGTATACGTGCTTTTAGTGCGGGAAATAATATTGCGAGCGTTTTTCTGATTTTTCTTGTAAGTACTGGAGTAGGTCGTTAATTAATCAAGTTGTGCGCTCAGCGTGATTCAATGAGCTGAGTAGTATTTTGAGTGCTTTCATCGCTTCATTACGGCTACAACGATTCTTACTTATTTATTAATGATCTCAAGCTGTATTGACTGGTAATAAAATAAATGCTACTTCTTCGGGAATATCAATTAAAACGCTTCGCTTTTACAGACCTTTAAGTCTTACAGTTTTTGTAGGCTTACAATTTTCTCATAGGTATTTTTCTTGATAAAATTAACATATGCTTACAACCATTTATTAAAATGATTTTGTAACTTATTAAGGTGGGTGTACCATGGAAGGCCACGCTCCTTTGTAGGCCAACTATTAAAAAGTCGTATTTATTGACATTTTTAGACATATTCCTTCTACTACACATTAAGATCCCTCAATTTCAACGCCACACACGGCGGCAGCGAGTCGTTTGCGCCGCTATTGTGGCGGTGCGATCTCACTCTTCGTAGACATTGGTTTTCGATGTTACAATCCTTATTTGAGCGCACAGCAAAACATAAGTTTTTAGTCAATAACCTATTATTATCACATATTTTTGTACTGTAAATTGTCGTATATGGATATATGTATATTAATAATGAAAAAAAAAACATAGTTTTGCCTCAATTTAAGTAAAAATATTGGTAGTGTTCCTAGAAAAGCCGGTGTTCCTTATAAGGCCAATAGAAAATTTGACTTTTGGCCTTGCTAGGGTACATAGGCCTTACAAAGAACATTTACAAACCATGAACTTATGAATACTTACTTTTTTAGTTAAGTATGATAATAAACTTAAAACAAGTTTTTATATTGATAATATTTTTAATCATAGTCATAATTGTTAGTTTAGCCTTCTTGGGAACTTATTGGCCTTACAAGGAACGGACCCATAAGAGGGCCTATTTAGTAAAAAAAAAAAGATTTAAATTACATTATAAAAAGCGTTGGCAAGTTATTTGCTGCGAAAATCATACGCACTACTACTGTTTTTAAATAATTTTCTTCAATATATTCATAGTTATACGATGGTGTTCAAGTAATGTTCGTTGAGTTTTTTAAAGGTGTTAAAATCATATTGAGCATTTAATGTTTTGCTTAAATGATATGTCTTATTTTGTTGTTTTAGTAAAAGCGGATATATTTATTGTTAAAACTCTATTTTTAAGTTTATCGACTGATACATAATATTGGCCTTGTTTGGAGCCATGTTCCTTGTAAGGCCATTGGGAAGAGCTTAATTAAACTTGAGATTAATAAATAGTGATTAAAGTGAGGTAAAAAAAGAAGTATTTTTATGGTGCACATTAAAACAAAGTATTACCTCATAATTTGTTTACTTTATTTCTCCAGTAAATAAATGAATAAAAAGTGTTTTCTCTTTAGAGTGGCCTTCTATGGTTCACCCACCTTATTATTATTTGTTAGATACAAAACTGAGTTATACTTTCTATCTCTTGTTTTTATATAACCGATTACTTCATTTTATTTATCACTAGCTGACCCGACGAACTTCGTACCGCCTTAGCGTTGCAATGATGCACTACTTTATATGTATATTTTTCAATATTTCTAAGAGATTTTCTTAATATTTTTTTCCGTAAGAACCTTCTCCTAATAATAACAAATACAACAAAAAAAGAATTAGTGAAATCGGTCCAGCCATTCACGCGTGATGCCATGACCAAGGAAAACGGGTTTCATTTTTATATATATATAGATAGATGACGACCTCTGTGGTGCAGCAGTATATATACCGGACTGCTAAGCGGAAGGTTCCGGGTTCAATTCCCGGTCGGGCCAATTTCGTAAAAATGGTTTTTCGATATTGGCTCGTGTCTGGGTGTTAACTAGGTTCTCCCCTAGTCCATTGTGTGGTACCTATAGTACAAGCTTTGCTTAGTTTAGGGCCACACAGTTGGTGTGTCAGTCTGGAGATTTATTATTATTATTATTATCTTTCCATCGAAGGGGCTTTGATAACTTAAATCTAAACCCTCTCAACCATTTTTGTATCTATATACCTAGATATACCTTTACGGTAAACTACTCCGTCTATATCCTTATTTGCCGGCCCTTTTGTCCTTATAACCTATTGTATACCTGCTTGATTGACCCGTCCAAGACAGAAGGCTATTACAGCATGTCCGTCCGCCCTTCCGACCTGACATATGTCAGTTTGACAGATAGATTAGCTCGCTTGATGCATTACAACGGGGAGTGAAGGCGTTAAGGCTGCCTTGTTCTAAATAAGGACACCTTTATATCATACAAGCGACCCGCCCACG
Source organism: Emmelina monodactyla (assembly GCA_916618145.1). Classification (NCBI taxonomy): domain Eukaryota; kingdom Metazoa; phylum Arthropoda; class Insecta; order Lepidoptera; family Pterophoridae; genus Emmelina; species Emmelina monodactyla. The sequence goes on along the minus strand of OU745323.1, from coordinate 265,146 downwards.
CTTCGCAATGGTGTAATTTTGAAGACTTGCTCGCGAACCCTTGCATTTTTGCTAAATTTAAAAAACTTTTTCTTAATGTTCTTTATTTACAAATTTAAATAAATAAATACCCTAAAATATGAAGAAAACCGCATTTAAATCCGTTACGTACTTTACGGAGGAGTTAGCAGCCAAACATACAAACAGACAGAATTAGCGACTTGGATTTATACTATGTAATGATAATGATCATTGATCTCTTATCTTAAGATACATTGTAATATATACAAAAATATTGAAAAAGGTAGTGTTTATCTTTTTTTTCAGGTATGTTGATTATGGCATAGTCTACAATTTTTTACTATGATTTTTACTTTAAGTACTACGGGTTCAAAGCCAGATGTTTAAAAAATATATATCCTTAGTCTAAGTTTAATCTAGATATTCTGCAGGTAGTATACTACAATAAGAGCATGGTTCTTAAGCTACATATTGTATCAGTTACATCACATCATATTATTAGAACTTTATACTCATCGCGAGCCTACTTTACACTAACATTATTTCGATTCAAACAAAAAACTTTTTCAATCAATTCAAGAAATACCCACTCATAAAATAATATCACAAAATTTCTTTAGAAATCCTTTCAGCATAAAAAATAATGAAAGTGAACAAGTAATTAATTTCTAAACAAAACTCTTAACAAAGCACTCAAAAGTTGGGAAAATTAGATTTTTAATGGAATATAAAAAATACAAATTACTTTTAGAAACAACAAACAGTAGGTTTCCATTTTAAGGCTACTTTTTAAAAAGAAGTGCGTAGCTAATATTTAATACTTAAATTAAAAAATAACTATTGAGGGGATTTCCACTGAAAAGGATGTTACTAGTTTTGTTATGGCTAAAATTATAAAGGTCATCATCACAATATTAACCTAAATAATATAATCTTTTTTTTTAAGTTTAAAATCTAATTAGTTAATTAGCTTGGAAAGGTTAGTTCAATATTTCCAAATTATCACATCATACACAATCAATGGGAGTAGTATGTAGTTTTCATAAAATCTGGAAATCTTAACTTCTATTAGTTGATATGACGACAAAACATTAGTTTAAAAACGTTTATAGTCAGCTTTATTAATATACACAAAGGAAAACCCAGTTGCGTAAAAAAAATTAAACGAAATCTCAATGAAAATTTTCCATGCTTTTCACAACAAAGGTAAGTCTAGTTAATACTAGCTTTAAGCAATATTTAATAGTTTGTTCGCAATAAATTTTAACACAAATAATTTTTCTCATCTATTCAAATTAAGATTTCATAATATATCAGTGAATTTTCGCTTTAGAAGATCAAAACATTAACTCTGATTTTAATGATCGCAATTCAAAGGGTCTGTACAAGGTTCACTACTAGCGCCCTTAATTTATATAATTTATAGGAAATGTTTAATAATAACCTTCATAATAAAGTCGTATATTAATGAAGGGTATTATTGTTCAGTCAGATATGATAAATTATGGTTTAGCCCCAATATGTTATTGCCGATACTATATTATTCCGTCCTTTGTGATACGATCTCTGGACTACACATAAAATTTTACCTATAGATTAGTAACTGTACTTTTCTTTGTCGACAATTCTTTTGTATAAAATGAAAGTTTTTATTTTTAGAAGTAGACAACTGCTTGCCTGTTCCGAAATAAAAAAGCAAAAACGTCAAAAAACATTTCTGCTGATATTTGTAGGTTAAGGTTACGATTTGTAACCGAATGTTATAAGCAGGTGATGGGACTCAACATTTTCTAATTTGGGATACTTTTTCCCGCGTGTCAACATGGTTATCATGTTTATTGTTCGTGTGAATCCACCAAGTCACAGTCAGCATGGTGGATAACCTTAATATTTGCGATTCGATCCCTCTTGTCACACCAATCAAGAAGTAATGAAAATAAAATTCCCCAATTGACAAAAGTGAAACCAAAAACGGCTTCTGCGAATTTTTCACCTTAAGCTCTTTCAATATCATTTGCTAAATAAAATGGAAAAACAACCTCTAAGCCAATATTGATTGCTTCAACTTAAAGTCGTCTTCAATTTTGGCATAAATTACCTCTTGAGCCTCTTTAATGTTGAATTAAGACACAAGATTTATTATTTTCCAATTTTGCCAAGACGGCATACAAATTACCTTTAGAGAGAGCTAGGTTATCATTACTTGAGTTAGTTAGGAGTTGAATGTTCTTTTGATGTTATAATTATTTTATGAGGCAAATATAAATATGAAATCTCTTTAACATATTAGTCAATTATTTGGAAAATAAGATAACTTATAAAGTATCTTCAATTTAAAACTTATTAAATAAATAAAGCTCCAGACTAACACACCAACTGTGTGGCCCTAAACTATGCAGAGCTTGTACTATAGGTACCACACAATAGACTAGGGGAGAACCTAGTTACACCCAGAAATTGGCCCTTCCCGGGGATCAAACCCAGAACCATCCGCTTACCAGTCCAAGCCTACCATACCCACAAAACATAATTTAAGTTGATGGAGTCTGGCATTGCGGAACTTCATTAAGAATGTCTATTATGTAAGTAATTTCTGTGCTAATCCGTTACAATATCACTACTGGTAGTTCTCTATCATCTGTGCCTCCCGCCTTCCCGACAATACAGCAAGGATCAAAGTTTTAGGTTGTAAGCAACAGTGATAAAATAAAGTCAACTTTTTGTGTTTTATTTCGGCTTTAAAAGTAGCCGTTTTTTAGGAATCGCTTTACACAAACACCTACGAGCTATCGACGAATACCGAAATACTCGTATTTCATATGCTATTTTTCACTTTGACCAACCTTCCAAAAATTTTAGCCTATATTTTTTGCAAAAACATTATTCTACCGTTAAATTTACCTTCAAACACCGAATTCCCAACGAGAAACAAAAACAGCTCGTTCTAAACATCCGGTAAAGTAACTTCCGGTTTTTCAAATGAAATTTGCAAGTTCTGAAGGTCCTGTTTGGAATTTAAATCAAATTGTAGAGTTAAATTAAACGGTTGCTTGCAGCTAGATTTAGTTGGGATTTCAATTGGACGAAAGAGAATTTGGTTGGAATTCCGTATTTAAATAAGTATGTTAAGAAAATGTTAAAAAAACTAGTAAAATAAATACATTTGTAGGTCTTCTTTTTCTACTTACAATATGCTTTTGCAGAATATATTCGTCTATAGTTTTGGGAACTTGAACTAGTCAACTACCTGGTTTCTGTAGGAAATTGACCTCCTTACTGTTACGAGGTGACAGTCTTATAGCCTTTGTGCGCGGCTCTTCATAAGCAATGGTACCTACTTTCAATGTAAACTAACAATTAATAGATAATTGTCATAGAATATCTCGTAAATACTCGTAGTTTTGTGTAATATCTGAAGTGTACGAAACCTAGATAAAGAAACAGTTTTTGAAACCAGCATTCACAAACACGGGACACAAGCCAAAAAATGTCACCAATTTGTCATTTCGACACATCTGCTAAGTAGATAACTTATACGCAATATACTTGACCATAATACAATTAAAGACATTATTGTCTGTACGTAAACGATAAAAGAAGTAAGAACTGCAAATATAGAGCCATGTAATATTGCTTCTGCCAGCTTATTAGATTCTGTTACTATAATGTGATAGTTATGCTGCTTATATGCCTGGAGAAAAGAAAATAAGGGTAGACATGTAATGTTTGTATAAGATATTAACGTTCAGTCTGAAAACACTATGACTAAACTTAATTAAACATATTTTTATGCCTTTCACACATTTAGAAAAAGGGACGGGAATCTATAATTAAAAAAATTGACTAAATACGCTTAAAACATGACTAAACTTGCCCTTTAGACATAGACAATAACCTAAAAAGCACGGTAATTATGTTCTTATCTAATTTCTTTTAATAATGTTGAAGAACATGCCTTTTATTTTTTACAGTGTATGCCCAAGAAAATAAAAAAAAAACAATTTCAATAAAATCTAGGTTTTTTTAGTTTGCCTAGAATTTCATGTATATTTGACTCCTCCCTCTTTACATTCCTATTATATCCTTCACAAAACTACTATTCACATCAAAACATTTTCAATGTAACCACCAACAAAGGCGATAGTTTAGACACGGGTAAAGGTTTCAAAATAACCCTTGTTACCTTTCTAGCAAGGTTGAAAATACCTTGACGACCGCCACGGGACGATCTCAATTGCTTTTACTAACGTTGAAATAAAATCCAAATGAGATTCGGAATTTAGCAGATTATGCTAGATTTGCATTTATTTCGTATAGCTTAGACAGTAACTAGCATGGGATTGTAAACGGAAAGAAAGGTATTTTTGCTTGGCTGAATGTTTTTAGTGTTTTTAAGGTGCCGCGCCGTACCCAAAGGGTAAAAATGGGACCCTAGTTTACGACTCCGCTCTCCGTCCGTCCGTCTCTAATTTCTTCTATTTATTGTAAATATTTGCGATGAAATCGAACCACCATGGTTAAATGTACACAAAATAACAGCTTATACTACCTCCCACTAGTTAAATACAGGCACCAATTTCGGATAGCGAGAGTGATCAAGCTATAATGAACCTCACTGGCTCGATGCGAGTGGATTTACATGATGGATTATCATCCAACTATAAGGGTTTCCATACAGTGTTTCCGACACCATTAGTTCGAGATAAATATGTTCTGTAGCATTCGGTTTTGTAGCCTAGAGGTGTGTCTTAATGACCATTCGAGTCCATTGGAAAGTAATTTGTTTAAATCAAAAGAAACACGTAAAAATTATGTTTGACAATTTGTCTTATTTGAGTAAATATTTCGTCCCGTTTGTCGTTCATGTGGGCTATTTAATAAATATGTTGGTTCTAAGTAACTACGCCAGCGCGCACTTTCTGAACCTATTGAATCAAATCTTCCTATTATCATTAACATTCTAAAATCAAATTATTTCAACATTACTCTTTTACTCTAGCTAACATTTACCAACTCCAACAAAGTACAGATAAATCGATTTACGTTTTACTAAATCGACGCCATTATCCCATAATCCCCCATTGCCGCCATAAAGCCAATATCCCGTGCATGCACGGGTCACAGCTTTATAATGTTGCCGCAGTATCTGCAATCGACACCGTTCCCGCCAAAATTGATGCGCCACAAATTCTAATTAACTCTGGACAATCAACGCGGAATTTAATTGGCAAAACAGTTTATTTCAATAAAGATTTAAATTGGAAATATATTTTTGTGGAATATGCAAGCGTCTCTATTTAGTTTGGGCTAGCCATTGTGCTGGGGCGAAGTTGGTGCCCCTTATGAAACTAACGAGCAATGTTGAGCAAAATAATATTAGGATTTCGGTTATTCTAAGAGTTTTCATGCTGAAACATAGTTTACATTTTAGTTTGAGCACCTATATTCAGCAAACCAAAATTACATTGCACAATTCCTTTTCGACGAGAGCACCTACGTAGGTGACGAACGAGTATGCATCAAGCTGTGACTGAGGCTGATAAACTATTTTATACAGTTTTAGCATAAAACATATCTCATAATTGAAAGAAATTGTAAGGTATAATTATTTGTAATCTAAATAATTGAGTATAAAGGGTAATCAGTGAGTTGAGGACTCAGTTGAAATATTTTATTTTATTTATTTATTTAAAGCAGTGCTTAAACTATTGTACGGTTTTTAAAGGACTTTGGTACAAAGATACATTAGGAAAGACCAAAGGCTAGATTTAATCGCAAAAATAACTTGGATAGTTTGAAATAGGTAATGTAGGTAATGTACGTAAATCATAATTGGTATATAACTTCTTAGATTTACGCGACTATTATTACTTGAAATTAAACTCATTTTAACGGGTTTTACGCGTTTATTTTATTATTTTTGATTTTCCGACGTTTCGACATTTTTACAAATGCCGTGGTCACGGGTAGACTGAGATGTTTGACGTCTTCATAGAGTTAAGTAAAAAACAATTTTTCGAATTCACCGCCATCTGTTTCGTAATTTTCTAGCATAGTCGCTCGGGTTCACGCAGTATACGCTGACAGTGTCTTTATTTTTCTGCTTATTGGTCTGCTGGTTGTTCTTTTTTATTTTGCTAAGTATTGGATCCCACGTTGGTGACAGCTTCCAACCATCTTCTCTATTGAAGTTAGGGTGTTTTTTAATTTCAATAGTTTCTCTTACCAGCCTAGGAATAAAATGTTTCTCTTTTGCTAGGATTTTAACGGTATCAAATCTAAGATAGTGGTTGGGCTTATCCATGGAATGCTCACAGACTGCAGATTTAAAAAAATGTAAAAAACCGTCGCTATACAAAACAACCAGCAGACCAATAAGCAGAAAAATAAAGACACTGTCAGCGTATACTGCGTGAACCCGAGCGACTATGCTAGAAAATTACGAAACAGATGGCGGTGAATTCGAAAAATTGTTTTTTACTTAACTCTATGAAGACGTCAAACATCTCAGTCTACCCGTGACCACGGCATTTGTAAAAATGTCGAAACGTCGGAAAATCAAAAATAATAAAATAAACGCGTAAAACCCGTTAAAATGAGTTTAATTTCATAATTGGTATTTTTTAAGAACATATGGCAAACCAAGAAATTAACCTTTTTGCAGCTTCGTTTACTTTAGGCGAAAAGAAAGTTATAAACAATTCCAGTTATGAACCTCCTATATGGGTTTTATATCTATGTCTATCTAGCTTACAGCTGTTACCAACATAGCTGGTGACCAGCCAAGGGTGAACCTCCCCAAAGTTCCCACAGGTCTGAGCCTACGATCAGTCAACTAACTAATGTCGTTAGTAACGACTCACTGACGATACTTTATTGAATTCACTTTTAGAACTTTGCAGTTTTACAAACGGGGAAAATAACCAAAGGCTAATTTGAAATGTCCGTTGAACTGAGTGTGGTTTATTTTGCAGATGAAACGATTAAATTTGGCTGGTTTAGTCGATTTGCTGTATTCATTACTTAGTAATGCGTCGCCAGTACATACAAACCTTCAGTACAGTAAGTAAGTAAGTATACGGTTTTAGAAACTTTGAACTAATTAGAGCCCTGAAAAATGGGCGTTGCCACTGCGTTGCATTTACGCTCCGACGACTGAGCGATGACGCTCTGTTGCTTTACATATAAATTTTAACCTAAGCCACACGTGCGTTAAAACAGCGTGCGGCAACGAAACGCATGTGATGCGGACAAGGATGCCTGCGGCTCGGGCTGTGACCCTCAGCCTCGTGTATAATGATCAACTTTGCACACTTGTATCATAACATACTTTTCTGAACGCGTTCCTATGTTACTCAACTTATAAAAAATCCTATGTTACTCACCCAATAGAGTCAATAAAAAAAGCAATCATACAAAATGATATGATAGAATCCAATTCTGGGAAAAAAGACTTAATCCACTTCATATTCCCAACGCTAGATAATCGTCCGAATGCTCATAATCTTCTAACCAACTCTCCGTTGATTGAGCCGTAATTTCCAGTCCGTTTTCAGACTTGGCTTGCATTTACTTACTCCAGACAACGCTGCAGTCAATTCATTACCTTAACTACTGCAGATAAGGTTCGAAACACAAAAGCAGCGTGGGTTTTGGCAAGAAGTACTAGGAACAGCGTTGCCAAATGGCGGAGTAAATGCATGGTTTGTGTTGGTATTGCTCAGCGGTGACAGCAATGATAACGTAGATAAACTTGGTTTTGTACCCTTTTCTAATACCTTTTTGTTTGTTTCCTTTTGTTTTCGGCCTTAGCACAGTTGGAGAAAAAAAAAGTATTTTATCAGGCCAGACAGCTAAAAGTGTGTGACGACTCTAAGGAAAATTGATGGTAAAATTCACGTTGCCACTATATTTTCATCTTTCCGGGCTCTGTCCAAAAATAAGTCTATATAGCAAAGACATCTGTCATAAGTACAACCATTGCACTTTAAACTAAAAAAATTAATGAAACCAGTAAACTTCTGCTGTTGGTAAGTACTCCTTTAACTTTCTCAAAATACGATTTCAAATAACTACTTAAATCACATACACTCATATTTTGACTACGGTTTTAGTAGGTACCATATTTACAAAAAAACTACAAGCAGTTCTAGGTACACAATTTTAGTTGAAAGCCGCTAACCGTACACGCGAACAATTTAAAAGCCTGAGCCAGTTTTAAAATCTGTACTTTATATACACCTGGCTTCGTTTCTCCGAAATTTGTTAACTAAAATACCTACCAATTTAACTTGCTTCTACCACATGAGTAAAGAAACTGAACAGAGACAAAGCTACATACGAATGCGCTGTGACAGGTACATCACTACAAGTGCAACGCGTGTGTGTGCGTGACCACTGGCCGCTTGTCACGTATGAGCCGAAACCGCTTCAAACTAGATCAGCCAGTGGTCAATCTCAGGGCGTGCAGGCGTGACGCGACGCTCGAACGTTGTGCGTGTTTTGTTTTTGTTTTCGAGTTTCTCACATAATACGTACTTAGTAATACTTTTGTTTTAGTATTTAAAAAGTTTTGTAAATATGGTTGTACTGTGTGCATGAATAATAAGTTTTTTGATAATACCTCCTGACAATTTTATTGAATTTGTTGAATTGCTTGAGCAAAAATTTCGCGAATATTTTGATCTTCATATTAAAAATGTTAATATTGGTAATGACATATTAGCACGTTTGCAAGATTGTACATTTCATATGCCATGTGAGTGTTTCCCATTGGTTTATTTGAAAAAACTTTATATTAGATTTAGAATTTATCATTCGATTAAAAGACACAACAAATTATTAAAAACCAAAAGTAATAAAAAAAAAATATTTAGAGTATGTAATTTGTAAAAAAAAACCTATTTTAATAAAAAATTTAAAAAAAAGTACATTTATATTTTTAATTTATTCAATTGTGCCAACCCTACCAAAATAGGTATAAATTTTGCTAGCTCTTTAGAAGCTTTGTCTCTGTTCAGTTTCTTTACTCATGTGCTTCTACACCGAAGCAACTTTTAAATTGAAGGTTACGTAAAACAAAACAACGACTTACAAACTTCAGGCACCGACTCGATATTTCGAATTTGTTTTTTAGAATCGGATGTCACAGCTGTACACAGGTTAAAAATATTTTCCCGCGGAAATTGCGCCATTTTTGCAGAATGGCGGCAAAATGCGACCACGGTAGCAGTTGCGGGCAACTGCTTTCATGATTGCAAAGATCAATAGCCCGAAAATAAATGGAAAGGAAACTCAATGGAACGACGTTAAAAGTATCAAAGGATATTACTTTTCAAAGTTTTTAAAACATTTAAAAGGCTAGGGAGAGGTTATGTTAAACGATTCTGCCATTTTTTTTGCTGCAGGCATTTTCAAAGTTATGCAGTCTAAAATAAACGTCATTATTAATGAAGTAGCACATATTAAATCCGTTTATAGCCACGTTAGTTGCAAACAAGTGACAACCGAGGCGGCAGACTTGCCTCGTGTGAAATAGAATTACGGGAACACCTGTTGTTTGCAGTCCACTATTAATTGTATTAGAATATTGCTTCCGAAAGGTTTAGTGTTGATAACTATGAGGCTAGCCTTATGGAAATTATCTTGGTGCTTTGAGAAAAATACTTAACAGGTTCTGGGTTTTATCGAGTCAAAAACTTTAGTCCGATTCTTGAAACTTAAAAGCTGAATTAAGATTTGTCTAATTTGTATTTTAAGGGAGGGGGTAAGATGTAAAGGTTTGGGTGATCCGTAGATTAAACCATATTTTTCCGTGTCAATTGTAAACTTAACAGCTCTACTATTTACTCGAATTTGTTACACTTAATTACTATCCTGCAGTCTTTATAACTAGATATTCCCGTGGGAACAAGATTATTTTACCATGATCACCTCTGTGTATTAAACTATTATATCTAAGTATATTATACCACCTCGTTAAACCTTTTAGCGGATTGGGAAACCAAGTTAACTACCGTCACACAATATTAGAAGAATTCAGTTTCGGACAATTTCAAATAATACATACTCAGTAATCACACAAAAAATCTTAGCAATTTTCTTTTTTTCAATATTCAATTACTATTAAGTTTATTCATTTACAATGTACACTTAAAATTTTGGATCGATGACTTTTAGGACACAAAAAACTCGGACACCATGTCCAAACTATGGTTTTTCAATTTTAACATTATTTTTTACCAAGGTGTCCGAGTTTTTTGTGTCCGAAAAGTCATCGATCCAAAATTTTACCAAATGACTCTCCGAAACATAGTGCGTCATGCATAAACTGTACAGTTTGCCAGTTTGAACACAGACAGTCAACATAAAACATTGTCACGGTGTCGCGGGTTCGATTCCAGACCAGTGCATACGTCGCTGAGTTCCGCGAAATGACAATACGAAACGCAACTCAATTTTGAGGGTAGATGCGAATTTGCGGGTAGATTGAAGTACACAGAATGGAAGGGGCGGGAAAAGACGCGCAGATAAAATGAAGTTAGATAAAGCGAATTACGGTTCATTACTTTTTGATGACGCTGTTACGGTTACAAAAATGGTTTGGTTTTGGGGAAATACACGAGAGTTAAATTCTTTTTTTAGAGTATACAGCTTTTTTTCTTGCTTCTTGAAATATTTTACTACTAGTTAAAAACATGTTCATTTTCTAACTAATTTCCTTCTTATTCTTAAAGAACTTCAGAAAGTGAGAGATACTGTGGTAGCTGCTGGCTTTTTGACGGCTTTTACAGCTTCGCTAACCTTCCAAGGCGAGCGCTTATGGCCCTCAGCCTTCATGAAGACTTTAGCATGTAAACACTCTAAAATTTTACGAGCAAGCAGTCAAGAAGATACACTTACAGTGCGGGAAGGGTGCGGGGCGCGGCGCAGACGGGCCAGGGCGCTCAGCAGCCCGTCCGTGGTCACAGCGCGGGCGCAGGCATCTGAAACGATTATTTACAACTCAAGTATTGTTTTCCAATAGCCGTTTCCAGGTTTTTTTCTTTAAAATACTTTTTTGGACTTCAATCAATATAAGAATCGTTTCTGTCATTTTTATCATTCAACAATCGTTTGTTTTAAAACTTCAACTTCCAACTTTACTACTACTTTGACTATATGTTGACGAAATATATATGTCTGGCATAAAAGACCAGAAAACTGCACCCTATAAAATCTTTAATTTGAGTTTTAGACAAACGATAGTTTACCACGGTATCCTCGTTGCGTTTATACAGTCAGGACCATAAACATGAAAAGCAATTGTATTTAAAAGGTCCCTCTCCCAGCATAAAGTCAAGAAACCACATTAAAAAGAGAGTTACGCTGGAATTCTCTAGTTTTATGGGAATGGAGGTCTTATGGTATTTAATGCAGCTGGGAAGTAGCGGTCAATATTATGTGGGTCACTGGTCGGAAAACTTAATGATTGATTGTGTGAAGTGCACATCCGAATCCCTTAAGTAATAGTAATAATATTGTGAAAATCTTAGTTTGGAACAGAAACAAAAGTTCAAATTTACAATATGCACGATGAATCATTGCAAAGATCTATAAACTATGCCATAGTTTTATTCTTTGACTAAATACGAGTATAATATCTCAATAATAGTTCATCTAATTGCTTTTCTTGGTTAGGCTCAATGTGAAATTAACACGTGTATTTAATAATTTTTGATCCTTCGAGCCTAATGGAACAGATTTGTACCTTTGGGAATGAAACTCTAAAATCAAAATAATTTTATTTACACTTCAAAAAGTTATATTTAAAATGGAAAACATAAATATACGTTTACTTATAGATCTCGACCTAAGCCAAAATAATATTAATAAAAGGTTGTTCGTAGGAAAATTTTAATTACCGGTATTGTACCGTTAATATCGGTCTGATATTATTAGTCATTACGGTTCACGAGGCACGATTCTCTGGGTGAATTGATAATTTGAAATTGCTAAACGCTTTGCGAAATACAAAGTTTTGTGGTGAGTATTTATTGATACGCAATACATTTGTGTAAAATTAAAGGGAATTTTATGAAAATGAGTTTTTTAAAGTACATAGTTACATTAGTAGTTATATTGTAGTCACATTACAATAGAACAATTTACGAAAAATTCACACAATTTAAGCAAGCAAAACTTACGCTCCCGATCAACGCGTGTATAAATCCACATAACAATGGCAATCCTAAACGTGCAGAAGCTATTTTATTTAACACACCCTCACATAATTGAGACAATATCGGCGTGGTGAAAATCAATACGCAACGCCCGGGAGCGTATGGTCCGCATCGCCACGCGTTTAGTCCCCCGGTTATGTGTTTACGCCATTTTTATTGTTAAATAAGTATACTTGAGGGTAGGTGGTGATTTTAGGCAAAATATTGCTTGCAGCAATTTTAGTTCTTGAAATAAAATTGATTGTTTGTTGTAGGCAAAGCACTTTATTTTACAATATTGACTGTGGCATACAATTTTGTGATAGTAAATCGCCAGACTACTGATTAAAGTCATAAGTCGGAAATAAAAGAATTACGGGAAACACCATTTACATTTCAGCACCTATCGCAGATCAAGAAGAAAACCTGTGCCCGATGGGACATATAATCCATCATCAGAACAAGGTAAAACTTCACTACACAGTATAAAACTAAGTCGCTTTCTCTGTCCCTATGTCACTATGTATGCTTAAATCTTTAATACTACGCATAGGATTTCGATGAGGTTTTTTTAATAGATAGCGTGATTCAAGAGAAAGGTTTACATGTATAATTACATAGTAGGTACAGGGAATGGATTTTACTCCGAATTTAACGCGTGCGAAGCCTCGCGGGTAAAAGCTATGTAGTTTTTAATCTAAAATCCAGACTAGCACACCAATTATATGGCCATAAAGTAGGCGCAGTAAGCACTTGGTTATATATAAGTTATGCGTAATGAAATACTAGTGCTACGTGTTCAATATTGCAGCTTTATTATTGCAATTTGATACTTTACACAACAACATGGGAAAATAACAATTCATTATCTATGCTACTTTGCGGTTGATTATCTTAGCGTCTATCTGATAATCATTTATACCTCTATAGGTAAACATGAAATTAATCTTGTAGAAGTTTGTGAGAAATAAATCGTCTACTACACTGGGGAAATCATAGGTAGATACATAATTGGCCGATAATATTCTTAATATTTTAAAAACGTGAACCATTTACCGCCTTGTTTTTGTATTCACTTTAAACCTACATTAGCTGAAATAGGCTTTGTCTCTGTGAGTTACAAAAGCTGTCACATTAGATTAGACACAAGACTTATTTTATTTAGTTAAGACTTAAATGCTATTATAAAATAGGATTTCGTTACGAACTGGTAGTCAATCAGGATAGAATCGGCTTTATTACGATTAACTAGAGCGTTCAGTACCTACCTCCTAGTTTATTGCAGGAAAATAATTTAATTAAACGAAAAAATATATATAATATAGTTCCAAATCTAAGATTATCGACCCAAAGCATTTTGGTTCGTAATAAATAAAAGCATTTTTTTTATTCGTATAGTTGTTTAGGTACTTAGGTTTATTAAAACATTGAAAGTTATAACCCAAATAGCAGTGTTTTGTCATCAGTTCTGACTAGTTGAATCAAATCGATGTCAATCAATCATTAATAGATCATCAATCATTCAGAACGTCTGTCACCGCGTCCCTCCTTATTTCTATACATTATTGAATACTGCTATATTTTGGTATTAGGTACTACTTATAGATGCATCTATTTAAATTCTAAGAAAAGTTTCTACATTACTTCTTTACTGCACTATGGTCAGAAGGAAAGAAGAAAAGCACTTTTAATGGAACTAACTTCAACAGTTACGAACTAACTTAAACAATTGATGTTACTACTTATATAATAAAATAAAAGAGATTTGTTTGCATTAATTCGCTGAATGCCTGCGGCCATTAATTTGATCGGCCAATCCGGACCCAATCAGCGCCCAGCAATATGTCACATGCGCAATCATTACACAATTATCTGCATAATGTAGTGTTACATGGCTATCGATTGTATTTTCACAGGTATATGAAATATTTTACAAGTGGTCAATATGGTTTTGGTTTTTGGTGTGCCTTTTTTAATATTTGTGTCAAAATCAAAAGACACCAAGACAATCAGGCAGATTAAATTGAATGTTTTTCTATAAAAAATAACTTTAATTTGAATGTTTAATAAACACTCTTATCGGTCATAAACACCGCAATTTTCTTAAAATTAAGTTCAACGCTCTAAAATGTTGATTACCTACTAATATTATTGTCCATAGATTAAACAGTAGGTATTGGTCCTCACAAAGTAAGAATTAGCGAAGAGCAATTCTAAATCCTAGAATATTAACTGTAATCTTTTTTGTAACTGAATTGAATAGTAAAAAACGTTCAGTCTTTAGGCTAAATAGTAACTAAAAATCGATAGTCGTTACAAAAAACGTCATAAATATTGTCTATTCTTCCCTTCTTATACATCGTAAACCGATGACAAACGATTATTAGGTTCCTCATAAAAACGTGTCCTCTACTCAAGCTACACTGCATGAAGGTTTATTTAGCCCTAAAGGGTGAAATAGTTCAAGGTTTAGTATGGGTTTATCTACTGGGATAATGGGCCAGCTATAGGATTAGGTTGGAAGACAGTCTTGTAGTAAACGTGTCTTCAGGGCAACTTGGAGATATTCTCGACTGTATTGCGGGGAAATAAGTTACCAATTTAATTGTATACAGTGAGTAGTATCATTAGTAGAAGCGTGTGTAATGTGTTTACTTGCAATTTTAACTATTCCCTGAGTTTTCTTTGAAATATGAAGTCATTAATTTGGATCACAAGTATCTGAAGTTATTTACATAATTTAGTCGACAGACCCGTATTTATAACTAGAAATTTTGTTAAATTTGTACCACTATAAGTAGCATTTTTTTTGTAACAATCAAACTAGTATTTGTCTTCACAATCGTAACGGTATTCATCAATATTAAATTCTTGAAATCAAACTTAAATCTGATCAAAATCGTAATAGGGAAATGGGAAAACAAATTCACGTTTTATAGGGACGAAATTCAGGTTCTTGCTAAGATTAAATTTATTTCCAACCAGGAGCTAAGTTGATGTCTTCTCAAAATTTTAACCAATTCAGATAACAATGAGGCAATATAATAATATGTTATGAATAAAGCGCTCTATCTATACTTCGAGGTGGGTATTTAAATGAAACGTATGATTTACTATCTCCTACAAAATAGTTCCGCAAGCAGACTATTAACGATAAACTATGACTTTTTTAAGTTAGAAGCTATTTATCAGTTGACAAGTATTTATACTATATATACGGTAAATTTATTACCTATAATTAGTGTATATTGACATAAATGCACTTAAACTGTGCAATTTACTTCAATTTATATTTTAGTATCTTTTGTTTTTTTTTTTGTTTTTTCCTTGAATACCACTTCTACTGGATTTTATACAACTCCCATTATAGTTCCCTAAGTAACTCGACATTTGACGTATTTTTGGCTTGTTAATTATTATCTGTTTGTGTAATAAAATAATACTGTTGCACGTCGTGTTGAACTTGTGTCCGAATACAATTTTACTTATAAGTTTTTCTAATCATTTCTATTTGATTTAAATGCAAGTATTTCCTCACATAGTTACATACCTTCCTAGCTAAGTGGCAAACTTTCCAAGATCATAGTTGCAATCTTATTTAATTAACCCGTAGACCAGACATTTCAGTATAATTCTTAGAATATAACCTCAGATAGTTAATCTGCGTGACCACCAATGTCACTACCGAGATAAATAATGTCTCTTACTAACGATAATGTAATCACTACATATTATAAATTTTCTTTATAAAATTTTATAATTTTAAAATTTCTTTATTCTTTATTGCTTTCTCTGTCCCTATGTATGCTGTTTAAATCTTTAAAACTACGCAACGGATTTTGATGCGTTTTTTTTAATAGATAAAGTGATTCAAGTGGAAGGTTCACATGTATAACATAGTACAGAGAAAGGAGTTAGACTCCGAATTTAACGCGTACGAAGCCGCGCAGTAAAGCTAGTTATATTATAAAAAGAGATCCAAACAGATTCTGTAAAAAGTTATATTAGGTTATTTTCTGAAAAATAATAATATTTAATCAAAACTATGTTACGTACGTGTATCTAGTTTTTTAATGCCAAATAAAGAATGTAATTTTTATACTAATGGATCAATGAAGAAAGGAAACAACGATGATCGATTGAAAACTTAAAATAGCCACTCCATATAGGATACAAACAATTCCCAAGTTTCGCGGAAACAAATCCGTACAACCTTATATTATACAAAAGCTATTTTAATGTAATACTTAGTGGTTGCACGTTTTTAATTAGGTAAATAAAGGAAATTGATTTACTTAGGTTGGTGAGCCACCTTCATACACAATACTGAACTATTCATTCAAAAACGACATGTGCAGTTTGGCAGCAGCATTACGGATTCTATCTACTTTTTGCAAATGTTTTAAACTTGCCGAAAACATACAACCAATAAAAGAAACCATAGCAAAATGTAACTAACAATATACTAGAAACCGAGGTTATGGAGAAAAATTCTTAGTAGAAGAAGAACTAGCCATGAGGTAAGAAATGTAGGAGCTATCCAGACTTGTGCCCGTCTAGCATAATCAGCGGGGTGATTCATGGCAAATTGGCATGGACTGCTATGAGAATAAATGTACATTTTTCCATACAAATAATGAAATTTTGACGTTTTTTGATAGTAGTTTATGTCACTCGAAAGCTACAGAATCATCCCGAAGAGTAGAGTAGCTGGCACGGCCGACAAACTTCGCAAATTTCAATCATCTTTATTCAAATAAGTCAACTTTGTCGCGATTTTTATAAACTTGCAATGAGCCTTATTGTTCTAGGATATGATAACCTCCGCAGAACAAACCATTCTAATGAGGCTTTTCAATAAACTTTTGAAATAAAAAACCGCTTTTATAAAGAAAATCTGCTACCAGTAGGTCTATTCTGTAAAACGAAACGTATGCACTTGCCTTCGTTTCGGGCCCGAAACTGACATTGGCTATTCTATTTGGCTTGCATATCGTTTACGTATTTGTAATCCGAAAGTCAACGAAATAATAAGGGTTTTGACTTAAATTTCTATTCTTTACGTCAAAAACCTTATGATTGATGAAACGATACGAAAGCCAATAGAATAGCAAATGTCCGTTACGGGCCCGAAACGAAAGCAAAGTGCTCACGTTTCGTTTTACAGAATAGACGTACAGTTGTTGAGTTTTGCGGACATCAGCTGGTTGGACTAGATAATGCAAGTGAAAATATTTTCGATATCGTGTCTTTATCTCATCTTTGTCAGGTTAAACAAATGTACTTTGAAATTGATTTTTCTTTTAACAGTGTTTTATTAAAGCACCTAAAATCAAATATCTCAAATATCTATAACGTTAAATTAGTCAAATAAAATGAGTTTAACTTTAAACTACGTTATATTTAGAACGAATAAAACGTGGAATTCACTCGTATGTTTTGAGAAACATTGGAAACATTTAATTTCAACCATTTACGTCAAGTAATACTTTATATATTTTATTAATTTATTTAATATTCATATTTTTAGTATGTTAACGGAAACTTACATATTAAACGGTCTTTGATTTTTTTCCTTTTTGTACAAACCTACGTAGTTATGAAGATACCTACATTAAAATGAAATATATTTCCGGTACATTAAGGAAGATTGTTTTTGTTCTATAAAAACTTAATTGAACGTATGTACTTACATAGGTGGAATTTGATTAGACTCTGGTTTACAAAATTCTATACTTTACTTAGAATTAACTTCTATACTTTGTCATCGTCGTGCTTGTGAGAACATTTTAAGACCATACAAAACACTACCTACTTAAATGAGTGACCCCGGATTCGAACATGCTTTTCTGAACTGCTTTCATTGACATGAAGAGGACAAAATGTATAGAATTGATAAATAGTTAAAGTTACCCGATAGACCTAGAGGAAAACCTTGAGGCAGACCATTCTGATCAAAACTATTTTCATAGCTTCTGACAGAAACCTACTACTACTACCAATCTATTATTTTCAGAACTCCAGCACCTTATTCAGTTAAAGGAAATTATTAGTGCAAATAGTATAGTCGAGACAATTAGTGATAATTTCATCCAGACAAATTAAATTAAAAAAATGTAAATTTATAATCAGGAATCGTTTCAAGGAGGCATTTCAACCCGGTAACAAGTATTAATAAATTAAAAAAAACATAATACAAGAAATAATATTAATGCAATTGACGTTGTATGTAAATTTTAATCGTTTCCATGTTCATACATTTATATTTACACATTTAAATAATTTGGATTTAATTACTAACAATAAGTATATTTAAAAAGAACTTTATTATAAAAAGGAAATAATTAAATAATAACTTGTTTTTAAATGCTTTTGATTATGGGAAAATGAAACCTAATAACGCTTCGTTTACTTTTAAAATAAGTGTAGGTTACAAACTCGTAACCGAAATCTATAAGTGATCGATAACTGAAATCAAGGATTTCAGTAAGGCTTTCGATACAAAGCTAATTAAGATAGGCAGGTGGTAACAGTAAGTTAATTAAAAGATCTAGCACTGGCTAAAGCCGCAGGTGCAACGGTCAGCATAAAACTAGTTTAACTAGCTAAAACATATACCTACCTATGTAATCAGATGCTATCGATAAAATAAACGACTAAAGTAATAACTGCCGCATATTCTTTTATTATTATCGTATGTACAGTCTTTTGTTAGTGTAATTATGTTTTTTATTGCCATGAGACAAAAAATAGGAATAAGCCAACGTGTGGACAATAATCAAGGTGCTTAATGTACCGGCTAGAAGGTAATTTGTCGAAAGAGATAAAGCAACAAGAAAAATACAAAAAAATGAATAATCTTGTTTTACCTGTGTATTGTTTTAAAAGAAATATTGTGAAACTTTATCATTATAACATAAAGTAGGGCATACTATTGGTCGAAACATATTTCGTTTGATTTTAAAACAAAATTATTTTTCTTTACACAAAGTGAACTTAAAAAAAGTTTAAAAAAGGATTAATTTATATCTTCCAACTTAGGTATTCAAAGTTTGATTAACGTCCAAAAAAATTATTTGCCTACTGGTTCTGGTAAGCAAGATCACTCCAAAATCGTACAACTCATGCTATGATGATTATTTTAATTACCTTCTTAATTAATTCACAAAATAACTTCAATTTTTATAAAGATACTTATCAACTAGACAAAGTAAAACTAAACTACCTACCATTAAATAACATGGATTAATTATAATTAAAGCATTTAACAACCTTGGTGAACTTTATGAAATACGAATAAAATGTAAATGTCACAGAAAAGAAAGGAGATCCCCAAGGTTAGTGTAAACAAGATGATTGCCGCAACAACGGCATATTCCAAGCAGACAAGTTTCCAACAATAAGGAAATCTATTTTTTTTACGTAAATATAATAAACTAATTATAATACTGTTCATGACAAACATCACTGATGGGATTACTTAAGACTTCTTGACGTAAAACACTTAAGGAAATAAGAGTCTCTATCGCGATTAGTTTTTGATTGTTTACGTTTTTTATTAAGATCAGTCTACATCGACGCACTGTCCCGCGACGCGGATCATGCCCGACGCGCACTTGTCTCCCATGAAGTTTGATCGATCGTCAACTATCACAGTTTTGTTCGCGGCCGGCGTCGTTACCTGCGTCTGCGCCTTAGTGCCATCCCAAATCCACTTCTCATCTTTATTTTCTGTTGGTTTCTGATTTTGTGCAGGTCTGCTGTCCTCCGGAGAAGTTTGACCCCTGGAATTTAAGCTGGAACTGTCAAAACTATTATTGTCCCTGCTATAAGAATTGTTGCTTTGAAATTGGCTATTTCGGATATTTTGACCTTGATTTCTACTCGACTGATTAATCGCCTGTCCGTAAGGTTTGTCTTGGAAATTTTTTGCATTATTTCTTGTGGTCTTTTCTGTTGTTTGTGTGCGTTGATCATTATACAAAGATCTAGTTCCATCTTGATTGGCAGGCTCCTGTAACGGTTGATTTCTATTCACGTTACTAAAAGTGAAATTCCTTCGAGGTATTTTTTGTTCTCTACCGTTAACTCTTTCATATGAAGGTTCCTTGTTTTCTTCTGGTTGTTTTGCAAAGTCGTTGAATTCACTTTCTTGTACATTATCGGTCCTGTCTACCCTTAAAGTTGTACTTTCTATACTGTCATAGCCTGGTTCTGGTGTTGTGTTAATATAAACACTCTCGTGCCCCGACCTGTGGCTATGTTGTGATTCCTCAATATTACTACTTAGATTAGCATTGTCATCTCCTTGGGTTCCTCCCATGTCGTGTGTGTAGTCATTACGGTCACTATGAGATTTAATTACTGACGGCCTGTTGTTTTGCCTAAGTGGAAACCTTCCATCTTGTACTGGAGGGTTAGTTTTAAGATGACTGTTTTCAGTTCTAGGTCTCAGAAGACTCATGACTGTTGGTCGGGTATGTAAAGGAATCACAGTTTTAGCATCTTGACCTATATAACTGCCATCGCGTTCACTACTAAGTTGTAATTCTCTTCCGTATTGAAAATTCCGTCTTCCTGGACGATTGTCTTCTAGGTACCTGAGGTTGGTCATCTGATGGTATCGAGCATCAGATTGCAGTTCTGAAGAAAACCCACTTTGATATTCACCATCATAACATAAACTTCCAGTCACTAAAAGAGTCAAAACCAGAACTTTGTCATACATTTTCGGAACGTTTACGTCATTTAGCAACAATGTGCGATGCGTGCGAGTGAGTCGCGGACCGGCGTCTAACTAAAGTCCAGTTGGGTCTGTTTAACTAATAAAGCCTTGATGAAGTGAATATAAAGTTTAAATATAGACGAGTCACTTTTATTTATTCCGTTCTTGGCGATTAAACGATGCTTCCGAGCATTGTTTTGTATTCATGATGTAATATTAGGAAAAACCGTTTGAAACAAATACGTCATATTTCGACATCAAGGTCTGATTGGTAATCTTAAAGTTCATGTTTTAAAGTTCAACGCCCGACTTTAGAGATTAATTAAACATTTTAATTGGTTTTTACTTACACCTAGTTCACACCATTTACAAAAGAATTTTAGGAAAATCCAAAGGTATATTTTTCTAAAAGCACACCAACCATTTTATGATGAACTATGTAAATTAAGGTAGTGCTTAGGTATTCCAAATATAAGTTTCTTCCAGTAATCCTGGTTTTATAAAAATAAACCTTACTAAGTGAACTTTTAATATAAAACATACATTTTACTTTCATTAATAATTCTAACTCAAACTTAAGAACTTTCTTCCAAAACAGATTTATTGATTTAAATTTATAGGTTCTCAAGCCACGTGCTAGTTGTAACCACAACTAGATAGCCGAACAGTAATAGAAGTTGCTAGATCGATTTACAAACAATAATAAGCATTCACTGGATTGCAAATATTGTTCTAAGGGTTGGGGGTTATTATTGAGCTGATCGAACTACAGAAAGTTCTAGATACTAAATAACGATAGACAAATATTATCAATAGCCACAATAGTTCAATCCCCGTTATTTCTATTACATATTTTATCTAAATGATTAGATTTTACCTTCTCACATCAAAACAGATTAATAATTACCGAGATTCACGTTTTCAGTGCGTCTGCTAAAAGATTTTATACCAAAATCGTGATTCACAATAATTACTATGGTGTATTCCACAACTCTTTGATTGGAATTAAAAGTTTGACTCATCCAGTTCATGCAATTCTTCCGTTCTTGCCAATCATTAATGACGTCGACGATGTTAATGCAATTACTGATAGCATTTCATTAATGACTCAATTCAGAAACTGACCTTACTTACGGTATTTGTCATCAGCGTTCGTCTGAGAAAGCCTCCTTATTTATAGCTTTGCGGAGATTTCCAATGTCATAAATTTTACCGACACCATCAGTTACTAACAAGATGTGTCTTCGTAGGCATAATTTCATACCGAGCAAGCTAATTAAACCGAGTTTGTGGCGTCATGGCTTTTATAATTTATTCCTTGACCGGTTCAGTATCAAGAAAACAATATTCACACTTGTTTATCTTAAGTTTAAGTTTAAATTCCAATAACAGTGGATTGAATGACGTCCGATATGGCGCTCGAAATCTAGTTCTTATTTTTGTTGCAAAACAGAATCGTACGCAGCTACGATCCTGTATTTTCCCAATTGCATGATTTATTTAATTTATTAGGATATTTGGAATTTGAATTTTTACGTGAACTCTGAAAAGGTTATATCTATTAGGACATAGATAAATTTTTGTGATACTGTAACCTAGCAAATTTTATTTTGTTAATTCTCAATTCTATTTTATCAAATGCCATCATAATTAAAAAACAAGTTACTTTCCCCATCACCTTTAAAACAGTTAATATTTACTTTTCATTAGATAACAGAAGACTTGTAATTCAAATTGTGATTACGTTAATGGCAAAATCAATCAGTGATGTGGTTTTAAAAATTGTTTTTGTAGTTATGAAGCAGTTTTTGCAATGAAAGCCGATAAGAAAGGTACATGTAGATCATTTTCGGTAAATCCTTCACTGTGAGTCATTCGAAGCAAAGGTTCCAAAAACAACAACACGGGGTTAACCGCAGAGAAATGGTCAAAGACAACCTACTGACAGGACTTGTTAGTGACATCTCACTTCCCATCATTGCAATATATTTTCTCAATTTCAAGCCAAATGTTCAATAGACTATTAGAAACCTAACTTCCTAACTGCGTTTTAGATTAAACGTAACTAGTGTAATTAATGATAAACCAAACAAAACAAATTTAAGAGAAAAAATAACTAGGTAAAGATGTCGGAAACCACATCGAAATTCGTCAAATGGTTAAGGAGGAGCTAGTTGACAAACAGACACGAATAGCGACTTAGCTTAACACAATGCAATAATGAAAATTATTATAAATGTACCTTGACCTTCGTCTTGACATGTCTTCCGAAACAACTTTACACTAAAAGTATAAAAACCTAGATCTGGCTGCCGATGAGTTTGCACAACCTTCAAGAGCGAATCGACAGTCGAGATTGCTATCTTATTTTTAAGTTTTAATTAAAGCATGGAGTCTACAGCTCTTAAACAGAGTAAGTAAATATTTAAATGCGATGCACATCGCAACAATTTTTAAAGGGGCTATTGTAACTTTTTTTATCTCCGTAACTTGTTTTCTTAGTGTTTTTACATTACTTTGTAGTTTTTCCTCATTACATAATTTACTAAGCTAAGGTACTTACAATTACATTAAATATAATTAAAATTTCCTGTTTTGTTTGTTAATTTGTGTTTTTGTACATATATATATTATGGTGTAGTGTTAGGTACTGTCTTATTTTTGCGACATATACGGCTTTGTTGCAAATATCCATTTAGTGTTTCCTATCCACCTAGCTTTATTATTAAGCGACGGCGGCGTACAACTGCGTTTGAGTCACGGATTCCCGTCAATGCTTTTGTTAATGTATCCTTAATAGCGATCCTTACAAAAATAACCAAACCAAAATTCAATAAAGTAGGTTCATACATAAAGATTTTTGATTAGTAAGTATGCACCCCAAGGTTAGGTTAGGTTAGATTGTGAGACTATTTCCTAATATTTAGGATGTGAACAAGTCACAAAGGCCTGTGGGTTGCACGGTGCGCGCATTACTTTTGTTTTTTATTCCAATTAAAATTTACAAATAATTAATCACGAACACGTGCGCCAAAGCCGTTAGGTTAGGTTAGATTGATTGAATTGATTTTTTGTTTACTTTTGGCTGCCTGGAATTTGAAGACGATGGGGACAATTCAGCTAGTCATGAACAAATGTTTTGATGTCAATATATGGGATCTTCCTATTAATGACACAGAGGACAATACTGTTACTTGTTAGCCTGTAAAAGCGCATATCAAGGGAATATTCTGCAAGTTGCGTATGATAAAGTCTACAGGATGCAATGATAGAACCGAACCCGAAGCAACAATCGCATAATTTAAACCGAAAAATTAAGAACCTACCTACAAAGGTAGGCGACTACCATCTAATCTCTAAATCGTAACTTCTTAAAACTGTCATCGGCAAATGAAGCTATCAGCAATCAAGTTGTTTGTGTAAGCAGTTGGGTTAAACCCATATTTGAAATTAAAAACATTTTTATGTTATTACTTCTCATTTCAAAGGGTGAGGAAGTCATTGTTGATATTTACGACATAATTTGTTGATATACCTAACACATACCAAGGAAACTTCGCAACCATTAAAATCAGGACAGGGTCTTAAATGCCAAACATCAAGAAAAAACTCCGTGTTTTGTAGTGACGAAAACAATTACATTTTACTGCTGATTATGGAAAAATTCATGGTATATTTATGACTGGGAATCCCATTCAAGGTAAGATATAGATCTTGTATTAGATATAAAGAAAAATATGCTTAGGTTATTGCACTGAATATTTTTTTGGATTATAAACATACACGTGCCAAGACAAAAAAAAAAGTATAGCTTCGAAAAAATATATCTACTCGTGACGTAGTTTACCTTTAATTTAACAACTTGATTTAATCGTAGCATATAAACTTTCACATTTATATCATTAGTAGGGTTCCTTGTAATGAGGAACTTCATGATAGACACTTATTTTATCTTAATATTTGCTAGCGTTTTTCAAAAATGCTAAAACAAAATGCTCACGAATTAAGGAAGTCTTTTAAGATTTGCAAAATTGTCTGACAACTTCTCATATTAGATTTCTCATAAGGAGTTTCAAACTTAGACTGAGACTTACCCTGCCACAAATAGTAAAGCTCTTTCACCACAATGTAAACCCACTTCACGCTCCCTTGAGAGACTCCAAATTGTACAACAGTGTCCTGACCACTGTCGATGACGTCAGATTACAATAATTTGATTTGAGCTCTCCGACTACTGACCCAAAAGTTTTCAGTAATAGTATTACGTATCTAACTGTAACGAGAATCGAACCAGACGACTTACAGATTTGGTAGGTTTTCAATTGAATAGGTAGAGTTCTAAAACATATCAATGCAGAATGGGCGTTTTTAGAAGCTCCATGAGTTGAAGGTACCTAATAATAGTATTTTAATAGTGGTCAAAATGAGTTACTCCTTATTTATTCGCATAAACTTAATACCTGCTCACCTTACGTCTCCTTTTTAACTAAGATTTGCATAATAACATTAAGGGCATGTCTTTTCATCCTAGTTTATGTCAGATGTTTTGGGAACCGCCATTAAGGCCTCTGACATGGTTTCAGTAACAACGGAACAATCTTACTGCCAGGGTTTCAAAAAACTATTAGTGTACACCTGACTGGTCCCAAAGAGTAAAAGTACCATCCAGTGATAGTTTGGGCGCACCCAGGACTACGGCTTACGTGCTTTCCGATGCAGATTTAGACAAAAAATCAGTATTCTACACAAAACTAAAACCCATAAATTATCCGGCAACCGGAGTTAGGTAACCAAAAAATAATTGAATCAGTAAGATAATCTAAAATGAGCCTGGGGATCTGCCCGGCAAGTTTTAATTGAATCGGGCTGCTTAGGGTCCACTTACAGGAACAATTAGCGATGCAAATTAGAAAATTAGGACACACTTTCCCTTTAAAATAAAAGTTTTTGAATGAACCATATTTTCAAATGTTTAAAACCTTAGTTAGTTAAGACAATGATGGATGAAGCAATTGGCTGTCTCTCTAAATTTTTAGATACCTTTCTATATCTACCTGCAGTTAAATTTGTAGATATCTACCTATTTGTAGGGTACCAGGGTTACAGGGCTTAAACAACAATAACCTAGTTGTTAGCTACGAAACTTGTTACTCCGACCACGTCCCGATTACAAACTGATCGTGTTGCTTTGCATCATCCATCAAATACTCATTTCCGGTATTAAATTCAGAATTACCCTCAAACTGCGTCACAATGGCGGCGGCGTGATCTATTCATCGTTGAAGGCGCCTGGAGGTGTTAAGGCGCATTCTCACGGTGTGTGAAATAAATTAAGTTCCAACCGATCTATCTCTGTTCTACTGTTTCACAGACCGTGGAAATACAAATACCTTAATTGCTCAAGTAACTAAGTAGTAGAATATGTAAAATGAGTATTTGGTATATTGTCACCCTCTGATTCACATCGCAAACTTAAACCTATCTACTAAGGCCGACAAAATCAAGAAGACTATAAGATTGGCAAAAGCAAAACCTTTTTTTACTAATGTAAACCAATAATGCGTTATTGAACAGTTTTTCCATAAGGGTTGTGTTTAAAATTCAGCTTATTGCATTCGTATAAACTACGTTAAAAACTAAGTAGAGGTTCTGTACACCTAGATTATCTACCCTACCTACCTACCGCACTCGATATAGTACAAATTTAATATTTAATTACTATCAATAGGTCCTAGTCATGGCGGTATTTGAATATACCTTGGACAAGGATAATTAACTAAGGTTAAATTGAATATTTAGTATTCTCAAATACCTAGAATAATGGAATATTTATAAGATAAAGCGCCCTGCCTTCCAACAACTTTGACTAATATACCTGGTGTAGGTATTACACATCTATAGGTACCCAATGCACGTTGTTAAGATGAAATAGACTATTATGAAAGTTAAATTATAGGACAGGAGCAACTGTCGAACAATATCCGAGTATAATAGGTATAACTTATATATCTATAAGTTTAGATACGATCGGACCAGAGGCACAGTACCTACCCACCTACATACAACTTTATTATATAGGTACCTAGCCCTTAGACTGAATAAGGAGGCTTAACATCGTACTTTCCTAATGGTGTAATTGAAAAATAACAGAAATCATTTTTTGAGTTAAGCAATTAGCTTATTGGCACTCGATGCAGCTACATTAAAAAGTAGCAGACTTATTTTATGTATAACTATAGAGCATGTTGTTTCTATAACTCTAATCAATTATTTACACATTTAATCGAGCACTTCTCTGTATCTTCCCTTAAAAATATGTTTTCCCAGAAACAATTATTTAAGGAAGGCGAATCTTAACTGTTCAAACATACTCACAATGTTTACATAAAATCTTTAGCAAAGATATCTTCAATAAAGAAAGATAGGCCAGTTTATCCGAAACGAAACGGGAAAAACGTTCATTAACGGATATCTTAGCAGCACGTTCGTTGCTCCATTTTCTAAATGTAAGAAGGTACGGACCCTATAAACCTACATACAGGAAGGAATTTAATACCCACCAAGACTTTGGAACAATGGAACGACTCGACCGGGCTTTCCGCCTTATTTCGGTGACAAATTGTCTAACTTACAGGTGTTAAATTAGGTGTCACTTTAAATGTCAGAGATCGTAATTTACCCTTTGTTTTAATAGTGGGTTAGTGTGATGAGAGGGTTTGTCTAAAGTTTGAGCGAACTAATAGTAAAATATCTTCGACCTAGGAGGGTAAAAAGTATTGGTAGGTAGCTTGATTAAAGTATATTTCTAGTTATAGTTAAGATTAACTTATCTACTTTGAAACCTTATTAAACCTAACAAAATAACCTGCTTTCATAATTATATTCAATTAAAATCTTGAATCTGAATAATGGTTCAAACACCTACTGCTAATTAATATTATGGTAGGTACCTACTTACTACTTAAGTTATTTAAGTAGGTTACAAATTTAAAAACAATTCCAAAAATTCGGCCTTACCAAAAAAAATAAAAAATTGGTCTTTAAATAAATTCCTTAAAAGCGTTCGTAACCGCAAGTCGAATCTACTAACAAGATGAAATAAAATATCAATGCCTCCAATATTCTCCCTTTTGAGACCTTTACCGAGGCTTTAGAACGTACTACTGAAGCGAGCTAAAAGGATTACGTCTACGAAACGACACAGTAAATAGAGACAGGAGTGCTGCGGGGGTCGATTCTGAGACCCCCGCTGTTCAATCTTTACGCTCATGTGACAATAGCAGGTTGCTTTAAGTTACCGAAATTTTGTGACGATGGAAAAGTCAATTAAAAGGAGATCTTAAAGTACTCGTGTGGCGCAGGTATTTTAAGAAGACGATATGAGGTTGGTAGGGATAGAACAAGTATGTTCCAACACCTACACAAATACATAGAAACAGCCAGGGAGGTTAACTAATTAACTGGTGGGTTGTTGTAACTAAAAACCCTATTTGCAAAGTTAATTGCCATCATATTTTGGTACATTTGTGTGTAGGTAATAAGGTCTTGACATAAGTATACAGCTAAGTGCTACTTAAGTTTAAAGTTACTCTGTTCTCAGTAGGTAACTTTCTATCAACAAAATGTAGGTTGCGTAGATACCTAGGCTGTAAAACTAAAAGTTCATGTCACCTTGTGGTTAGTAATTCAACCAAATGCCAAGTCAATCTATTCTGACGTTGGTGGACACCATGTGTTATTGAAGTCGACATAATACTTATACCTAATACCTATGCTTTATTATAAATTAAAAGTAGATTTTTTTAATGAAAAACCTGCATTTTAATAATGTAGGTAGTTCTTAGTTATACCTAAATATATATTAACAATCTTTAAATAAATGTCTCATAAGCATTATTTATATACATTTATTCGAGGATAATGCTTTCACAGGATGATGTGTTCTCTCACTTGACTGGGCTATGAATATGGAACATCAAGGCTTACGCAAATTGCATGCAAATCACACTGCCTTCATTTTTCCCGCAATAAATATATTAAATTCCATTACAGTCACGTTTTCATTTGGAATTTGGTCTTCGACTTAACAATTAAATGTCTACAAAAACCTTAAAACGATAAACCGTTCGATTTAATCGCATATTAAATTATTACATACCGTTAAAGCGACCAGCATAAATTCCGAGCACTAACAAAAACAAGCTGTGTCCCGCTTATTGTAAAACCTCACAACACACGCGGCGCACACGTTTCGACCGCACAGAGCTCCCGTACACGTCCACTCCCGGCGAACGCCGCCTCGCGACTGAACGCTACACGCTGTGTTTACGCTGTCGGACGCATGCGTGACTACCCTCCAATCTCCAATACAAATTCACCTATATGAATGTCGCAAAATTTATTTGCCATCTAACTGTAATATACGTAGCTTTTATTTCTTAATAATAACAAAGCTGAGTTTAGAAAGATAGTCAATTAAGAATAATATTTTCAATATGGTTACACAGGTTAGCAACTGATGTGAAAAAATTGCACATTCGAACATTTAATTAAAAATAGAGCAATTCTTTATGCTGCAGTAATAGCTTTCCGTCATTAGGGAGGAAAGGTATACCTACACGACCGAAGGTAGTTAACGTTTTTGTTGCCTTTATAAATTGCATACCGGAATCTTTTTTGATGAAAAGCCCGCACTTGTAAATCTAGGTCACATTCTTTCGTTGCCAAGTTTGTAACCTTAGAGATTGTACGATAATAGGCCGAAGGAACCTACTGACCTACCTAAATAGTTACCTTATTACCATATTTACGATTAAATAGGTACGAAGGCTGGATTTACGAGATAGATAGATATTTAGGTAGGTACTGCACTGTACTACCTTGACGGACCCCCTGTATGTAGGTATTCGAACATTTAATGTTATAAACAAACTAGCTGACCCCGCAAACGTTGTTTTTCCATATTTGAAAAAAAAAGTTGGGGGGGGGGACAACCCTTATCACTCTAAGGGGTATGGAAAAATAGATGTTGGCCGATTCTTAGACCTGCTCAATATGCTCACAAAATTTCATGGGAATCGGTCAACCCGTTTCGGAGGAGTAGATACGGAAACGAACATTGTGACTCGAGAATTTTATATACAAGATACAATGGATGTTTGTATCTATTAAAAAAATATGGAGCGGTCAAGACCAAACCCGGACTGATAATATCTGACTACATGTAAACAAAAAAACTATGGCTCCACATAAATTAAACTCAAGTTTATCTAGGTAGGTAACCTGCTATTTCTATCCCATAGGTACCTACTTTTATTTGAAATTTAAAAGAGATATGTTACTGTATCAAACTCTTCCTAAGTTAAGTCAAAATTTAGTTCAGACCGTGCTGAATACCGAACTTAACCTACTGAACATAAAATAAACCGTTTGAAATCTTTATTTTTTTTCTTTTATAGTAGGTATAGAAAAATCTCGACTAAGTACCAATACCTACAATAAAAATAGGTAAAAAGTGTTAAAGTGCCTACACTAAGCAAAATAATGTCTAGCTAAAAACGTATTCTTTTACCATGTTAGGCAGGGGTAGGTAGGTAGGTATATCTAGCCTTTAAATTTCCACCGAAGCGCTGGCATTTGATATTCCCTTTTCGACATAAGTGGGTAGGTATATTTACGACGTATTTAACTCTCATGCCACGGGGCTTCCAGGAGTCCTTCTAATCGGCTCACGTGGCTCCGTTATTCAGGTAAACAAGCTTATTATTGTTATGAATAATTTTGAGGAATTAACTACTGATTATATGCTGATTCTAATATCAAACTGCGATACCTAAATACGCACAGCGTACAATAAGCAAACGTTTAAGGGTTGAAAATTGTATTATTTTTGGTACCCACGTAGTTAGGTATCTCATGTAAAAAACCCATGAAAGTTTCCTGCATGTTAACGTGCAGCATGGTATTAAAGTGATTTCTCGCGTAAATCACCTGGACACAGCTTTTTTAACCGCCATTGTAAGTAAACCCAAAATTTTTAACAAAAACTCCACCCGTGTAAATATCCTATTTCTGAAAAACGCCCGAGAGAACCTTTGAACTCCTTCAGGCGACTCCATTGTGACTTGAATTGAAACACGCTCACTTCAAATGTCAGTAAGTTGGAATGCGAATCGAGAGGTGCCTTATGGAAAAATCAAAAAGTTAACGCTTCAACGTAGCCTGTCGGAAAAGATGAAACATCTATGCCCGCGGCACCTGCCCTAATATTGGAAGACGACTTATTATGATAAGATATGGCGGTAAAAATGTGTATCTGTTGTTGAGAATTCTTTTTTTCAACTTTTAGTAAAAGACGTAAGCACTAAGTCAAAAAATTTTAAAAGTTAAAATAAAACTATTACAACCCAAAAACTAGAACACTCAGTTCAGACGTTTGAACCAAATCGCAAGGTCTAAATCTGAAAAAGTACTAAATCTATGCTGAAAGTTTTTATATTTTATAAAAATAAAACGATTTAGTAAAAAATTAGTAATTTACAAACCTTTCAAGAAATCAACAATTTCCTAGGATGTGATCTTACAGATTAATCGGGGTTTTTGGTAAAACCCCCACTTTCGGTTGCTTTTACGAGGATAATTACACTACAGACAGTCTGAAAGAAAAGATTGTCTAAATTAAAAACCAAACGAAAAAGATTGTTAAGTTCTCTCGAAGACTCGATGGCTAGTGCGACTAGAAAATATCGGAAAAATCTAGACTGTTCTTAAAAGTTGTAAACAGTATCTATTTCACTTTTCTGTTAAGCGCAAGGTTCGCTGTTCATAACGAACTATCTACCTGCTCGTTTTATTTTATCCTTGTTATAACTTTTTAAAGTACTTGTGATTTCCATTTAATTTTAACTATAGAAAGTAGCACGTACTCTGTCGAGGTATGGGGTATAATTATGCTCTTTATTATTAAAAAAACAAAAGATTTTGTTTTACTGAATGACTTTTAACTAAGGTAATCGTTTGAATTTGACGACCTCTGTGGTGCAACGGTATATAAAACCGGATTTCTTAGCTGACGGTTCCAGGTTCGGTTAGTTTTTCGAAATTGGCTCGTATCCTCTCGTATCTGGGTGTTAGTAGGTTCTGGAGATTTATTATTTATTATTATTAATGATGAAAGGTGCTTGGAAAAGAAATAAAAGACAATATTTGTTTTTTGGCTTCATACTCACTGTATGTCTTTATTTTATTTTTTTGTATTTTTTATCAATTTATTTCAAAACTTTCTTTAAATCAAATTTATAATATTATTATTAAATATATAATATCTCAGGTGTATGTATGTACATGCTATATACACGTTGTCTTATGTACATTTATCTTATTTTAATAACTAATAGGTATTTACACCTGTTTTTACACTTGAAATAACTATTTAACATACTGCTGCACACATTAAACGCGAACAAGATAGTTAGCTATAGTAAGGCCTTGTTCTAGGATCAATTTAGTTTATTATTAGATAGACATTTCACGACACAAAATATGGCCAAGTTCAGTAACAAGAAATTAGCTATATTAAATTGTGTCATGGAAAATCTTTTCAGTACTACATGACCTACGAGAGACCATCTCCTCGTCAATAAATGCATAGACAACATTTAAATACATAACTGCATTGTTGAGAAGCATATAACAATACATTGATGTAGGCTCGTACAATGAGTTGAAGCAAAGTGATTGAACAATGTATGGATAAATGCTTCACTTACAAAGGTGGTAGGCACAATAGGAAATTGCAAGTTAAAATATGATATTTGTTCATCAGAGCATGGATCTCTCGCGATTAATGTAGGTGTATTTCATATCTATTTCTATTGTTTATTTGAACTCATATTCAGTTAATTATACTACAACAGTTAATAATCAACTTGAACATCACTTTGATTCTTGCAAGCACATTATAAGCAGCCCCTGTACATTACACATTTTTTATATATTTTTTTATATAAAAATTAGTTAAAAAAGTTAAAAACAACAAATGTCATAAATATGACTAAAACTGTTGTGATGTCACAACCTAAAATACACTCATCGTGTGACAGACAAGAGGCGATTTTTAATTGCTTCTTACAACTGAAATAAAAACCTAAATTACAAATAATTTATTATAATATACAAAGTATGTCATGAGATCTACTACTTCATGATTGAGTAAAATTATGCAATCTACATTATTCTGAAATCATTACATAGTATAGAGCTCGCTTTGCGTGTCCGTTTGTATGTATATCCGCTCACCCTTTCTAAGCCAAGTAACTGATCATAAGACGGTTTCCACCATAATTTAAACATTTTGCAAAAGTTTCAATCTTAAATAAGACAATATTTCAAAGTTTTTCTGCACCTGAGCATAAATTGGGCGGTTATTCATACATCAAAATATTTTTGTGTAGTTAAACAACACAAGGTTTGCGAGAGTCGTAAATTATTGCACCTAAGTGGCGCCCAGCTTGGGGCCAAATTGAATTATTATGACTTTATATTGACTTTCCGATGTAATATTTTTTTATTTATAACAATTTAAATCAAACTTTGTTTTGCGTTCATAACCAATATGCAGTTTCGTTTTGACATATTGCTAATATAACTCATAAGGATTTTTAGGTAGTTCATAAGAATTTGGTTTATTAATTTTATTTTTACTAAACAATTCATAAGCCTTATTAGTACGAAAATAAAGCTTTAATGGTAAACAGGTAGCTACTATGCTATGCATAGTGTTAAATTGGAAAATTGGATTTCCATAAGGGTGTTCTTGGCAGTGGCTTTTTGTCAAAAATCTAAAATTGCTTCATGATTTACAACAAATTAGGGAAGTGGGATTAAATCTCTAAAGTGAAACATAGGTTACCAGGAGGGCATATGAGGTCTGTAAAATATTTTTGGTTTTATTCGGAAAGTCCGGAAACACCGGTGAGGGTTATTCATTTTAAAAAGGCTTTTAGGAGCCTGTGAAGGATGGGGACCAATAAGTTATTCTGTTCATGCTTTTGAGAAATTCAATTGTAATCTATTGTAGTTAGGTTGATAATCAAATAGTTTAAATATATTATGATATTAAATTTTCTCAAATCAAAATTGGTTTTTCATAGAATCAAGTGGACCAATATCCACAAGATGTCAAGAATTAATTGTTTTACTCATTGTTGTAAGTTTTCGGGTTTTTTTTGTTTATCACTGAAGATTTCCAGTGAGTTTTTTTTATTTTTTATTCTTGGTGTTTTAGCATTAATTTAATACTTTAGTCTAATATGTGATCACATATCTCAGTAGGTATACTGATAAACAAGCTAGCTTCTATTTCACATTAAAATGTATGAAACCTAAACATTCTACTGCTTAAAATGAGTGTATCATAGTATAAGATATAAGTAGTTTTTTATTGCAAGCTAACTCTAGAAAGCTATTCTATTGGGCACTTGATTAGCACATTATAGTTTTAAGTGAGTATGGTTTTCAACAATTAAATATTGTCATAAATAAAACAACCTTCTCTAATTGATTTAAGTGTTAACATTGTGTCAGTTTTTGTTTCATTTTATCCTGAACGCCTGTTTTTTTTTATTTGAACTCAAGATCAAATCATTCAAGCCTTTACTTAGCTCAAGTTGTATTCGTAAAATATTTTTATACGTCTTTTTGTTTCCAATGTATATATTATTGTATTTAAGTATTGCATTGATCAATCACTAGTTGTTTTTTTTTCTGTTTTATATATACTGTTTTGTATTCTAAAGTTACTTATTGCATTTCCGTTGAATTCAGTATATTATACAGGTGTTGTTACCTAGTCCTTATTCCAGTTAGCTTGTCTCGTCGTGTCTTCCTGGTATCCCCACTACACATGCAACAAATATCACTATGAGCACTGTTAGTCCACTGTTGGTCTACACTATTATTCGTACACACACTGGGTGCGGGTATCATCGCTGGGGGGCGTGGCGGCGGCGCGAGCGGCGGTCGGGGGGCGGGGGGCGGCGCGGTGGCGACCCCGCGCTGCCGCCCCCCGCGCCCTGGTTGCCGCCCCCCGCGTTGCCGCCCCCGCGCCGCGCCTTGGCCGAGAACGAGCGCGGGTGAGCTTGTCGCTTGTGGCCGCCCTCCGCCGCCGGCCGCTGCTGCATCACGCCTGGAATGTTACAATTGTTAGAAGGAAGATACATTAGAAGGTGGGTGAGAGGCAGAAAACTGGAGGAAACTGCATTGCATAATTTTAGCACACTGTTCTACTAGGGGCGAGATGAATGTAGTTGCATCTTTACGTGTAGTGCTTTGTGTATTCTGAATTATAGCATAAACCTTCATATTTAGGTGCTCAAATAAAAGGCAAAGATGAGTGGAAAAGAATACTTTTAGATGTTTTAATTTTTTGGCTTGGCAACTATAATTTATCTCAACCTCAGCATATAAAAAACAAACAAGGCACAATCTCTCCCTCATGACAAAACAAAACACAATTCCCTCCAGTTTTAACTAAAAATTCATCTTTTTTTAAATATTTTGACTTAAACAAAATTGTAATGACAATACTTGATTAAAGAGACCTAAATGTGATTATAAACTGACCGATGGGTGTACCAACAGTTCGTTGGTGGGTCTGCATCGTATGACTAGGTTGGTCCCGCTGGTTCTCCGCATAGCGTGAGGGGAGTCTATAACCTAGGTGGTGCGGGACAATTGGCAAATTAGGACACGACTACAAACTGTGCAATGTTAGTACACCGGCCACCCGTCCGCGGGCTTCAGTACAGCCTGGAGTTATATGTAGGTTAGTGAACACTTTCAAATAGAGATGGGCCGAGTACTCGGTTGATACTCGGTACTCGGCGTACTCGGCGGGTTTTTTGATACTCGTACTCGGCCGAGTAACTCGGTTCTTTCAAACAAATCTTTACTCGGTTGAAAAAAAAAATGAACCGAGTAAAACTCGGTACTCGTTACTCGGCAAAAGTGTTACTCGGCGCATCTCTACTTTAAAATAATGTGAAATTGGTTAAGCGGGAGTTTTGGCATTAATAACTTCACTTATATCATATATTTTATGAAATATGTGGTGTGTTATTAAAAGGAGTAAAATAAAAGTAAGCAAGTTTAGTGGGTTGTTGATGCCAAATTATGCAAATAAAAATCTCGGTGCATGCTAAGAAATCATAGAAATCAAAAGAAAGATTTATGGTATGAAATTAATGTGTTAAATAAAAAACAAGAAAAACTGTGATTCCTGTGGTCTGGTCTTAACTGAAACTTTACTTAAAAACTATTCTACAAATAAAGTCTTTAATCCTCGTATCATTGTAACTTTAGGTATCATCATTTTCAAAATAATAAATTTGTTTGTTGTATTTGACATAACTTTGAAGTACGTCCATTAGCAAGCTTCGTAACCATTAATTGAACAACTTCAATTTCTTCCTTTTTTTTTAAAGTGTTAGTGCTTTGGGTACATCTTAGGTAGGCATAGCTATCCATACTACTTTCTGCCATCTCTCGCTGGATACTTTGTCACTATTTCCAACATTTTAAATTAACTTTAGCAATCAAACTTGTCCTAGGTCTCCATTTCCCCCTAGACCACCCCTAACTTTATCAACTCATACTCCTCACTAGTCAACCCCTCATTTCTACCATCAATTCAACCGTTCCACTTATTTACTAATCAACCGCTCATCTCTTTCAACAGTTGAACCCTTCCCCGGTGTGGCACCCACCTGAGGGTATGTTGTTGAAGTCGGAGTTGCTGGTGATGTGGTGTATGATGAGCGACTGGTGCGCGGAGACCCGGCGCGGCGTGGGCGACGAGCACTGCAGCGCCGACAGCGGCGGCGGCGACGTGCCCAGCGAGCCCGACGACCACTCCTAGAATATTCATCATAGTCAAAACTTATTCATCATAATATATGTAACACAAGTGGCCGCCCGCGACTCCGTTCGCGTGGAAGTCGGTTTCCCGTGGGAATGAGAAGTTTTCCCGCGGTAAAAAGTACCCTATGTGTTATTCTGATGTATAACCTATATTACTGCAAAGTTTCATCCAAATCCGTCCAGTAGTTTTTACGTGAAAGAGTAACAAACATCCATCCATACATACTCACAAACTTTCACATTTGTAATATTAGTAGGAAGATCAAAATCTAAATTATTTTATTCATCATAGATATGTAACATATACTTAATTAACGTCAATGTTACAAACTTCGACTTTACCTAACCGTAGACATAATAATATTAGATGAATATGTGCTGCAAAGGCCGTGTTTATCACACGGAAAGATGACTAGTTACTGTAAAGACACTAGTTTATATTAAAAGGCAAAATTTTTATTATTATTTCAAAGGAATTAAGTACTATTAATTTTTATATGTTTATTATCTTGCGCAGAAAGTTAATGTATTTTAACATTATAAACAAAGTTTTAACATAGCCATAATTTTGACAACAATAAATTAAATTGAGATTTAAGATATTTATTTTTGTATAAGCGTCGTTTGTATTAATTTCTGCCAAATTTCAGGTTACTAATACAGTTTTCATCAACATTTAGCTATTTTTTTTTTGTAAATGTTTTTTCTTTTAAATTACCACAATACTACATGAACCGAATCACCCAAGAAACTACCGCTTATCTCCAACCCCTTCCTACTCCAACATCACCTACATTACGACCTCTGTGGTGCAGCGGTATATACTCCGGACTGCTAAGCGCATGGTTCCGGGTTCGATCCCGGGTCGGGCCAATTTCGTAAAAATGGTTTTTCGATATTGGCTCGTGTCTGGGTGCAACTTAGTTCTCCCCTATTCCATTATGTGGTGCCTACAACACAAGTGCTTACTGCAACTTACTTTAGGGCCACATAATTGGTGTGTCAGTCTGGAGATTTATTTAGTTATTTATTATTTGTATACTACAGTAATATACTCACGGGCTCGGAATCGGACGGCGGCGGCGCGGAGGGCGCGCGCGGGAAGAAGTACGGCTGGAACGTATCCCGGAGCCAGCGGCTAAAGGGAAAATACAATTGAAATATACACATTTATATAACGGGTGTAAATACACCACTTGCGGAGCCTGAATCCATGTATTTTGGTGCCTCAATAGTAGGGATGTTACGGATATGGATTTTCGGTTTCGGTTTCAGATACGGATATTGAAATTGTTTTATATCGGTTTCGGTTTCGGATACGGATATGAAAATATTTCGGATTATCCGGTAGTTTCGGATAGTTTCGGTTACGGATATTAGATTTTAGGAATTTCAAAATTATAATTACATAAACAAATAGATAATAAAATGGTTTTATTTATATAGAGGAGGACAATGGGTGAGAACGATGACTTCATAAACACCGCTACATTGAGCTCAGAGAGAGAACCAACACTTTGGTCACAGTTTGTAAGCGGTTTACGGAACGCAGCCAAAAACAACTTGTCGTAACGTGTTTCATTTAGATTTTTAGATTCCGCCACTATCCGAAATTATCCGAAACATTTATTTCGGTTTCGGTTCCGGATACGGATATTTTTTTTTCGGATATCCGGTAGTTTCGGTTACGGATATGGACATCCTTAACATCCCTACTCAATAGTAACTAAGTTCACTAACAGTTTACCTAGAAAAATCAATTTTATTTTAGTTATCAAGTAAATAGATCCGTTATTTTATTTATTTTACATGTTTTTTACTTTAGACTCCACATATGAAATGTAGACTAGACTTCTATTTTTATTATATAATAAACTAGTGACCCGCCCACGCTTCGCAATGGTGTAATTTTGGCCGATTTCCTCACTAAACATCGAACTTTTGCTAACTTAATGAAACTTTTTCCGATTGTTCTTTATTTACAAATTTAAATGAAAAAAATATCTATTAGTTGGCGAAACCCGCATTTAAATCCTTTAAGTGGTTTAGGAGGAGTTAGCGGCCAAACATACAAACAGACAGAATCAACGACTTGTATTAATACTATGTAATGTTAAGGGCCCTTAGTAACTGAAAACGGCAGAATTAGCCGTTTTCTATTACTTACAAAATATATGATATTTCGCGCTGATATTTCAAATATATGATAAAGAACTTAAATGTGATGGGAGGACTGTTTTAAAAACACGATTGGAATAATTTTGCTCGATAGAAAAAAAACCTGAAGTCACCTCTAAAATTTCATATAAATGCACATTAAGACGGTGTTTTACAATAATAAGTCTTATAAAATCGCAAACTGATAGATTTTTACCTTTTCTATGTCGTGACTGTTTTAGATTTCTGAGAAATTGAACATTTTAGTAACTTTTTGATGATAAATGTGTTTCGAGGCCGTTGATTCTATAGGAACCGCGTTCCCCGACCCCCCCGCCTAAGGCGTAGAATCGTAGCGAAATCTGAATTTTCGCTGACCGCCTAACCCCCCTTAATGATGACTAGCAACCCTCCCTCGCTTCGCAATGGTGTAATTTTGTCCGATTTCCTCACTAATCATTGAATTTTGGCTAACTTTTTCAACAAACAGCCAGCATCAGCGACTTGTATTCCCACTATGTAACGACTATGCTAATGTTATACCGGTACTGTAGCACGTGGTTATTTCTACAATGTAATGATGATGTTATATCGGTACTGTAGCACGTGGTATTCCCACTATGTAACGACTATGCTAATGTTATACCGGTACTGTAGCACGTGGTTATTTCTACAATGTAATGATGATGTTATATCGGTACTGTAGCACGTGGTATTCCCACTATGTAACGACTATGCTAATGTTATACCGGTACTGTAGCACGTGGTTATTTCTACAATGTAATGATGATGTTATATCGGTACTGTGGCACGTGGTATTCCCACTATGTAACGACTATGCTAATGTTATACCGGTACTGTAGCACGTGGTTATTTCTACAATGTAATGATGATGTTATATCGGTACTGTGGCACGTGGTATTCCCACTATGTAACGACTATGCTAATGTTATACCGGTACTGTAGCACGTGGTTATTTCTACAATGTAATGATGATGTTATATCGGTACTGTGGCACGTGGTATTCCCACTATGTAACGACTATGCTAATGTTATACCGGTACTGTAGCACGTGGTTATTTCTACAATGTAATGATGATGTTATATCGGTACTGTGGCACGTGGTATTCCCACTATGTAACGACTATGCTAATGTTATACCGGTACTGTAGCACGTGGTTATTTCTACAATGTAATGATGATGTTATATCGGTACTGTAGCACGTGGTATTCCCACTATGTAACGACTATGCTAATGTTATACCGGTACTGTAGCACGTGGTTATTTCTACAATGTAATGATGATGTTATATCGGTACTGTGGCACGTGGTATTCCCACTATGTAACGACTATGCTAATGTTATACCGGTACTGTAGCACGTGGTTATTTCTACAATGTAATGATGATGTTATATCGGTACTGTGGCACGTGGTATTCCCACTATGTAACGACTATGCTAATGTTATACCGGTACTGTAGCACGTGGTTATTTCTACAATGTAATGATGATGTTATATCGGTACTGTAGCACGTGGTATTCCCACTATGTAACGACTATGCTAATGTTATACCGGTACTGTAGCACGTGGTTATTTCTACAATGTAATGATGATGTTATATCGGTACTGTAGCACGTGGTATTCCCACTATGTAACGACTATGCTAATGTTATACCG
The DNA here is from genome assembly GCA_916618145.1 of Emmelina monodactyla. NCBI lineage: Eukaryota > Metazoa > Arthropoda > Insecta > Lepidoptera > Pterophoridae > Emmelina > Emmelina monodactyla. The sequence goes on along the minus strand of OU745323.1, from coordinate 224,468 downwards.
GTACTGTAGCACGTGGTTATTTCTACAATGTAATGATGATGTTATATCGGTACTGTGGCACGTGGTATTCCCACTATGTAACGACTATGCTAATGTTATACCGGTACTGTAGCACGTGGTTATTTCTACAATGTAATGATGATGTTATATCGGTACTGTGGCACGTGGTATTCCCACTATGTAACGACTATGCTAATGTTATACCGGTACTGTAGCACGTGGTTATTTCTACAATGTAATGATGATGTTATATCGGTACTGTGGCACGTGGTATTCCCACTATGTAACGACTATGCTAATGTTATACCGGTACTGTAGCACGTGGTTATTTCTACAATGTAATGATGATGTTATATCGGTACTGTGGCACGTGGTATTCCCACTATGTAACGACTATGCTAATGTTATACCGGTACTGTAGCACGTGATTATTTCTACAATGTAATGATGATGTTATATCGGTACTGTGGCACGTGGTATTCCCACTATGTAACGACTATGCTAATGTTATACCGGTACTGTAGCACGTGGTTATTTCTACAATGTAATGATGATGTTATATCGGTACTGTGGCACGTGGTATTCCCACTATGTAACGACTATGCTAATGTTATACCGGTACTGTAGCACGTGGTTATTTCTACAATGTAATGATGATGTTATATCGGTACTGTAGCACGTGGTATTCCCACTATGTAACGACTATGCTAATGTTATACCGGTACTGTAGCACGTGGTTATTTCTACAATGTAATGATGATGTTATATCGGTACTGTAGCACGTGGTATTCCCACTATGTAACGACTATGCTAATGTTATACCGGTACTGTAGCACGTGGTTATTTCTACAATGTAATGATGATGTTATATCGGTACTGTGGCACGTGGTATTCCCACTATGTAACGACTATGCTAATGTTATACCGGTACTGTAGCACGTGGTTATTTCTACAATGTAATGATGATGTTATATCGGTACTGTGGCACGTGGTATTCCCACTATGTAACGACTATGCTAATGTTATACCGGTACTGTAGCACGTGGTTATTTCTACAATGTAATGATGATGTTATATCGGTACTGTGGCACGTGGTATTCCCACTATGTAACGACTATGCTAATGTTATACCGGTACTGTAGCACGTGGTTATTTCTACAATGTAATGATGATGTTATATCGGTACTGTGGCACGTGGTATTCCCACTATGTAACGACTATGCTAATGTTATACCGGTACTGTAGCACGTGATTATTTCTACAATGTAATGATGATGTTATATCGGTACTGTGGCACGTGGTATTCCCACTATGTAACGACTATGCTAATGTTATACCGGTACTGTAGCACGTGGTTATTTCTACAATGTAATGATGATGTTATATCGGTACTGTGGCACGTGGTATTCCCACTATGTAACGACTATGCTAATGTTATACCGGTACTGTAGCACGTGGTTATTTCTACAATGTAATGATGATGTTATATCGGTACTGTGGCACGTGGTATTCCCACTATGTAACGACTATGCTAATGTTATACCGGTACTGTAGCACGTGGTTATTTCTACAATGTAATGATGATGTTATATCGGTACTGTGGCACGTGGTATTCCCACTATGTAACGACTATGCTAATGTTATACCGGTACTGTAGCACGTGGTTATTTCTACAATGTAATGATGATGTTATATCGGTACTGTGGCACGTGGTATTCCCACTATGTAACGACTATGCTAATGTTATACCGGTACTGTAGCACGTGGTTATTTCTACAATGTAATGATGATGTTATATCGGTACTGTAGCACGTGGTATTCCCACTATGTAACGACTATGCTAATGTTATACCGGTACTGTAGCACGTGATTATTTCTACAATGTAATGATGATGTTATATCGGTACTGTGGCACGTGGTATTCCCACTATGTAACGACTATGCTAATGTTATACCGGTACTGTAGCACGTGGTTATTTCTACAATGTAATGATGATGTTATATCGGTACTGTGGCACGTGGTATTCCCACTATGTAACGACTATGCTAATGTTATACCGGTACTGTAGCACGTGGTTATTTCTACAATGTAATGATGATGTTATATCGGTACTGTGGCACGTGGTATTCCCACTATGTAACGACTATGCTAATGTTATACCGGTACTGTAGCACGTGGTTATTTCTACAATGTAATGATGATGTTATATCGGTACTGTGGCACGTGGTATTCCCACTATGTAACGACTATGCTAATGTTATACCGGTACTGTAGCACGTGGTTATTTCTACAATGTAATGATGATGTTATATCGGTACTGTGGCACGTGGTATTCCCACTATGTAACGACTATGCTAATGTTATACCGGTACTGTAGCACGTGGTTATTTCTACAATGTAATGATGATGTTATATCGGTACTGTGGCACGTGGTATTCCCACTATGTAACGACTATGCTAATGTTATACCGGTACTGTAGCACGTGGTTATTTCTACAATGTAATGATGATGTTATATCGGTACTGTGGCACGTGGTATTCCCACTATGTAACGACTATGCTAATGTTATACCGGTACTGTAGCACGTGGTTATTTCTACAATGTAATGATGATGTTATATCGGTACTGTGGCACGTGGTATTCCCACTATGTAACGACTATGCTAATGTTATACCGGTACTGTAGCACGTGGTTATTTCTACAATGTAATGATGATGTTATATCGGTACTGTGGCACGTGGTATTCCCACTATGTAACGACTATGCTAATGTTATACCGGTACTGTAGCACGTGGTTATTTCTACAATGTAATGATGATGTTATATCGGTACTGTGGCACGTGGTATTCCCACTATGTAACGACTATGCTAATGTTATACCGGTACTGTAGCACGTGGTTATTTCTACAATGTAATGATGATGTTATATCGGTACTGTGGCACGTGGTATTCCCACTATGTAACGACTATGCTAATGTTATACCGGTACTGTAGCACGTGGTTATTTCTATAATGTAATGATGATGTTATATCGGTACTGTGGCACGTGGTATTCCCACTATGTAACGACTATGCTAATGTTATACCGGTACTGTAGCACGTGGTTATTTCTACAATGTAATGATGATGTTATATCGGTACTGTGGCACGTGGTATTCCCACTATGTAACGACTATGCTAATGTTATACCGGTACTGTAGCACGTGGTTATTTCTACAATGTAATGATGATGTTATATCGGTACTGTGGCACGTGGTATTCCCACTATGTAACGACTATGCTAATGTTATACCGGTACTGTAGCACGTGGTTATTTCTACAATGTAATGCTAATGGTATACCGGTACTGCAGCTCGTGGTATTCCCACTGTGTAATGATGTAGATAATCTACCCACCGGTATTGTAAGACATGGTCGGTGACCCGCAGCACGCGGCCCAGCGCGGAGTGCGGCGCGCCGCCCGCCGCCGCCTGCCCCAGGATGATGTAGCCGTAGTCGAACGCCTGGAAACACAACCAGGTGTAAAGACAACTCTAGGTTTATACTAGTGGCCGCCCACGGTGAAGACCGCCATCCGCGTCAAGAACGGCGGCGCCTACGTCGCCAAGGACGAGATACAGAAGGTGACGTATACTACTAGTGTTCCCCGTGGGAATGAGATGTTTTCCCGGGGTAAAAAGTAGCCTATGTGTTATTCTGATGTGTAACCTACATTACTGTAAAGTTTCATGTAAATCCGTTCAGTAGTTTTTACGTGAAAGAGTAACAAACATCCACACAAACTTTCACATTTATAATATTAGTAGGATAGTAGGATTGCGAGTATGAACATGTGTATGTAACGCTTTCTTGACGAAACAGCAAAACTGAGGGAGTAAATAACATTCCCATGAAACAATCACAAATCTTACTCTACTTCAAATTGGAATTCCACTTAGACAAAGTTGCTGACAAATAAATGTTTCCAAAGATTAGCAATGTTTAATATACAGAATTGCATGCGAGTCCTTTGAGAATAGTAACGATTAGTTATAACAAGTATTAATAATTCCTCAAAAATCCAATCCCTGTGGGTTTCATTGTTTTGTCAGCATGTACTTCAGCTACTTGTAAATTTTATATCTCAAATGAAAGCTTGTTAGATAAAGATATTATTTACATAATTTGCACATTTCATTACTTGGAGTTTTTTACAGAAAAATGCATTTTTTATCGAATAAGTTTGTACAAAAATAAGCCATTTTTTTAACGCGTAATTTTAAAACGTTTGTAGCTTTTAAACATATGTATTATTACTTATTATGAACTATTGGAATGTCCGCTATGCTACTAAACAAAAAACTCTAAATCCAGCTTGTTTTTTTTATTGAAATTTTAACTGTCTGAAATCGGAATAAAAAATTAAAAAATTAAAATTGAAATAACTCAAAAACTGTTAACTTTGGCATAAGACATAATTGGTCAAAATCGGTTACTTTTGACCTAATCTATCACCCCTTAACAGGAATACGTGACATTAGAAGTCACCCTGTATTTGAACATTTAATTTATTGTTTGCTGAGTGGAGTTGGTGTTATACGGATAAATTAATAAGTGAATCTGCAAATTTCGCAAATAAATTAACCTAAACATTAATTCGTACGAAAGTTGTCAAAACAAATAAGTATTAAAGTCAGGTTTACAAGGAATCTTTTGAATACTTTTTCGTTTTTAAGTGTTTACAGTTTTTTCCACAGATAACAGTATTTAAAAAAAACATATGTATCAATGGTTACATCTACATACTGTAGTCAAGTGAGCTTGGAAGTTATTTGTGGTATTTACATACTATTTCAATAAAAAACTAGTGCCCCGCCCAAGCTTCACAATGGTGTAATTGTTTCCGACATGCTCACGTAACTTAGAATTTTAACTAATTTTAAAGTACTTTTTTGAATGTTCTTTATTTACAAATTTAAGTGAGTAAATTCCCTGTAACGCGATAACCAAATTAGGATCCGTATTGCACTTTAGGAGGAGTAAGCGGACAAACATACAGACAGACACAATTAGCGGCTTGGATTAATACTATGTAATGATGATTAAATAGTTATACTGTGTAATTCCTGACCTGTTTAACCTGTATGGCGCCGTAGGAGGAGCGGCCGATGTCGTTGCCGGGCGTCAGCGGGTCCTCGATGCACAGCAGGGACGGACGGTGGCCGTCGTTCATGTCCTGGGGGTATTTAGTTTATTTAGATACTATAATTAGAGATGTGTTTGTTTTTGGTAATTTGGAAAAAACATAGATGAAAAAGGGAAAATAGCTATATAAGTAGATTTAATTCGTTTTTAATAACTTAAGAATGCTATGAACATCTTTGTTTCTAAAATAAATTCTTATTTTTATCTATCTTGGATGAATCTAAAACAGAGTTTTTTATTTATTTGTAAACTAATCACCATTATTTTGTCTTTACCTTACGTATTACCTACCCTTATACCATTTTCTATCAAATATTTTAACTTTGTAATCAATTTAACATGTCTACAACTTTTATTCCTAATGACAAATATCCCTCCTTATACGGAAACATGACATTGGCAGGACTACCCCCGGATAACAGCCAAAATTGCCCCGAAATTTAATTTCAATTCAGTATATCTCTCCCCTCTTTTAACATTTGATTCCACAACTATTTCCATATGATTCTACCACAGCACACCTTCTGTATCTCGTCCTTGGCGACGTAGGCGCCGCCGTTCTTGACGCGGATGGCGGTCTTGACGTAGTTGAACTTGCGGCCGTACAGCTCGAAGAACTCGATCAGCAGCACGCCCAGGTTGTGCGGCTGCCGGAGACGCTCCGGTCTGCGGATTCAATTAAATATTATTATTAAGTAGTGACCCGCCCACGCTTCGCAATGGTGTAATTTTGGCCGACTTGCTCACGAAACATTGATTTTTGGCTAACTTAAAAAAACTTTTTCCGATTGTTCTTTATTTACAAATTTAAATGAAAAAAATACCGAAAGGATGGTGAAAACCGCATTAAAATCACTCAACTGGTTTAGGAGGAGTTAGCGGCCAAACATACAAACAGACAGAATTAGCGACTTGGATTTATACTATGTAATGATATTGTAAACACAGTAATGAGAGTTAATTTGGTGGTTGGGGATAAGGGGGGGAAAAGAGGGGAGGTTGAGTGGCCAGTAAAGAAATATGGTGTTAATTTAAGTTAAAATAATATTAGGTTAACTTGAGTTTTCAATAATATGTGGGAATTAGATTATTATAGTATACTAGCGACCCGCCCACGCTTCGCAATGGTGTCATTTTGGGCGACTTGTTCCCGAAACATCGAATTTTAGTTAACTTAAAAAAACTTTTTCCGATTGTTCTTTATTAACACATTTAAATGAAAAAAATACCGAAAGGATGGTGAAAACCGCATTAAAATCCCTCAACTGGTTTAGGAGGAGTTAGCGGCCAAACATACAAACAGACAGAATTAGCGACTTGGATTTATGCTACGTAATGATATTGTAGAGACAGTAATGAGAGTTGATTTGGTGGTAGGTATAAGGGGGGGGGGGAAAGGGAGGTTGAGTGGCCAGTAAAGAAATATGGTGTTAATTTAAGTTAAAATAATATTAGGTTAACTTGAGTTTTCAATAATATGTGGGAATTAGATTATTATAGTATACTAGCGACCCGCCCACGCTTCGCAATGGTGTCATTTTGGGCGACTTGTTCCCGAAACATCGAATTTTAGTTAACTTAAAAAAACCTTTTCTGAATGTTCTTTATTTACAAATTTAAATGAAAAAAATACCGAAAGGATGGTGAAAACCGCATTAAAATCCCTCAACTGGTTTAGGAGGAGTTAGCGGCCAAACATACAAACAGACAGAATTAGCGACTTGGATTTATACTATGTAATGATATTGTAAAGACAGTAATGAGAGTTAATTTGGTGGTTGGGGATAAGGGGGGGAAAAGAGGGGAGGTTGAGTGGCCAGTAAAGAAATATGGTGTTGATTAAAGTTAAAATAACATTAGGTTAACTTAAGTTTTCAAAAATATGTGGGAATTAGATTATTATAGTACATATATACATAACATCTCCAGACTATCACTCAGAATAACCTGATTATATGTGTTTTTTTTTAATATAAGAATTCATAGGTACATTCGTTTTATAAATAATTACTTAAGAGTATTTTAAATGAATAGGTTAGATTGATTGACATTGACAACGCAAAAAAGATATATTATTAACGAAACTACCAGTAAAAATAATTTTGTTACACAGAAACATTTTAATCAGTATTTTTTCAATACTTTTTTTTTCATTTCAAAATTCATAACCAACCAATTGGCAAACTTAAATTACCACTAGCGACCCGCCCACGCTTCGCAATGGTGTAATTTTGGCCGACTTGCTCACGAAATATAGAATTTTGGCTAACTTAAAAAAACCTTTTCTAATTGTTCTATATTTACAAATTTAAATTAATAAATTCCCTAAAAGATGGCGAAAACCGCATTAAAATCCGGTGTTTGGTTTAGGAGGAGTTACCGGCTAAACATACAAACAGACACAAATAGCGAGTTGGATTTATACTATGTAATAATGTTTGCCCCCTATTAATATAAAAAAAAAAGAAAAGAAAGCTTTATTGTATTCGTACCTGGGATGCAGCTGCAGGAAGGAGATGCACATGAGGATGAGCGAGTAGGAGGAGATGCCGCCCGTGAACACCTCGTTGAGGTCGCGCTGCAGCAGGAACTGCTTCAGCACCATCACCAGCCGCGACAGCATCGGGTACTTCTCCTGGGAAGAGGGCGAGAGGATTGTCAGTGTGACAGGTGACAGTGGCAATGTCAATGTGACAGATGTCAATCTCAAAAAATGATTTTATTGTAATGATAACTTTTTAGTCTAATGTTGCCCACATTACACGTAATCACGTCACACGTAATCTGTTAGTCATTTGAGTAGATTCTTTAGTAGTAACTGTAGGTTTAATGTTTTATGTTGTAGAAAATAACTTACTTTGAATTGCTTGATAAGCTCCGCGCTCTTTACCCCGCTGCTCATGTTGAATGATATGTCAACCTGCGAAAAAAATATTAATTTAATCATATGGAGTAACTATTACTAATAAATTGAAAAGGTTCTATTGCCAAATCGAACAAACCAACTGATATGTTCTTGGTTTGAGTAAGGACTTCATTATTTGACTGAGAAATACACGTTTTCATTTCGCAAATAACATCACTTTTGGTAAATAGTATGTTTGTAGTGTACACTTCAAACAACCCAGCTATGTATTAAGCTGGGCGGTTGGTAATGGCACTGTTGATCTTCTTTCCCGGAAATCACTGAGTTGCAATCGTACCACACAGCTTTGGAAAGGAAAGGTATCGAATATAATTTATTTTGTTGCATTTCTTTTATGTTTTTTTTATGGTAAATTATGTTTTATTATTGGGCACTTATAGCTACAAGTAGTATACATTTGTTTTGACAGCTCTTGCTAATTAATGGCCAATCTCAAAAATCTACTAAACACTGACACCTTGTTAAATTTTTGTTACTAGAGTTATCATTATGTGCGTCCCAATAAACTATGATAGATAGCTGTTGATATGAAAATGACAGCAACAGATACCTCAAACAACACAAAGAATCAGTTTCCCGTTGACAAGCTTTTAACTATAGAAGATTTTTAAACTGTCATTAGTGAAGAGAAGAAAGCTGCTTATTACTAACGTAATAGCAACCAAACAAAAGTTAAATTAACGATGTTTGTTGAATTTTTTAACTTCTCGAAATGTAAACATCTTTAAATTAATCAGCCTGATAAACTGTGGATAAGTATTGATTATATTCTTGTTAGTGATTATTCCACCATACCTTAACATCGGAGTACTTGTCGGTCATCTTGACGATGGGCACGGTGGCCTTCTCCAGCACCTTGATGCTGTCCTTCTCGGCGATGTCCTGCAGCACCAGCTCGCGCTCCAGCGTCCACAGCGGCAGCTTCTCCCACTGGCCTGCAACCAACGACGGGACTGCGGTACTTAGGGACGGCTGTCTGGCTTGGGGGTGTTGGGTAAATGGGTAAACGGGTATTTTACTAGTGGCCGCCCGCGACTCCGCGTGGAAGTCGGTTTCCCGTGGGAATAAGAAGTTTTCCCGCGGTAAAAAGTACCCTATGTGTTATTCAGATGTACAACCTAAATTACTGTAAAGTTTCATCAAAATCCGTCCGGTAGTTTTTACGTGAAAGAGTAACAAACATCCATCCATACATCCATCTATACATATGTTACGGCTAATAACCGAAGTGCGGCTACACCTAGTTTTAGCCGGTTAGAAGTGTTTTAATATGGAAAACTGTAAAAAAAAAATTATACCTATGTATATAAAAACTGGCTTCAATCATGAGTCAACGTAGCGGGTCTCCTTTTTCTGGGTGGTATCAAAAAAGTAACTTAACTAACCTAACCTATTGATGTTCTAACCGGCTAAAACTAGGTGTAGCCGCACTTGGGGTATTAGCCGTAACACATACATACAAACTTTCACATTTATAATATAAGTAGGATTAGTAGGATACCTGGAAGGGTAAAGATATGATTAGTGACTGAGTTGAGTCATATTTGGACTTGTGTAGGTTTAAAGTCTGAAATACTAATATTATAAAGAGGAAAGAGTTGATTGTTTGTTTGAATGGTATAGACTCCGAAACTACTGGATAGATTTGAACAATTATGTCACCATTGGAATCCTATAATATCCTTCGTGAACGTAGGCATAAAACATTTTACCGCGGGAAATAACAAAAAAAAATATTTTGCTGCGAGGGAAACTGCAGGGTGGAAAGTTAGTAATGAATAAGAAGGTGTTTAGCCTTTAGATAGAAGGTTGTTAGATAAAACCAGAACACACAACCTCCTGTTTAATGAAAAGTGTTGCGTTTAAAAGTCTACGTTGATCAAGCGTCATAAAGATAATGATAACCGCTTTAAAGCTGCTATTGTTTTGATTTTTAACCAGAGTTTATATCGTTAATAATTTTAACGGGCGTTACAAAACTCCCTTATACTAATGATATCTAATAACGCTTGTAAATTTCTACAATTAATGGTCATTTTTTATTCTACAGCTTAATAAAATTTATTACCATGGTTTTGCATTCGTTGTGCTAAAAGCATTTAGTTTTACAAAAGCAAATATGTCTATTTACTCAATAATCTAATTCCATATAAAATATCATGCTAGTAAAACAACATTGTATGTTATGATTGCTTCGCTAATTAAATTAAACCTTATCTATTTCTAAATACAGTCGAAAACAGTGTGAACTACTAACCAAACTATTTGATGACTTCATTCGGTTTCATTTACGCCACTTTACATAATTTGCATCGTAATAAATTACCTAACTCACGCAAAAACACAATATTTTGTTTAATAATATATTTGAAAGGATCTTGGCGTTTATTTAGAAAAAAAAAAGTTTTACTACAGTAAAATAGTACCTAATTATTTGAGTAGAGGTTTTTGCCATCAAAATTTTATTATATCTTACTAGTGACTCACACATGCTTTTCATTAGTGAAACTTTTCATGACGACTTGTTCACAAAACACTCAATTGAAATCACTTGAATCATGTTTAATACTATTTGAAACCTTTAAATTGTTTAGGAGGAATGAAGGACCAACATACAAACAGATTTTGAAGTTATAGATACTGGAAAAAGGAGCGCGGGTGCCCGAGCATTGCGCGACTGGGTTATCTAAAGGTCCTGGGTTCGTTTCCCAGTCGCGCAATGCTCGGAGACCCGCGTTCCTTTTTCCAGTATCTATAACTTCAAAATTAATAAATTAGCATTTTAAATGCAAAAATTAAAGGAAAATCTCATACAAACAGATAAGAATTATGATTTTGCTTTTTACTGTGATGATGCCTACATGGTTATTTTATTTGATTTCGTTACCTAATTAGTGTCTGATATTTGCAAACTATATTTTGATCTAGCAAGTTTTTGGCTGACTAAAAAAAAACAGAGTTTAACTGTACATAGTCTATTTGCAATTTATTTATCTTAAGGCATCTTAAATTGCATTCTCTTAAGTCACGTGTTTAACATAATTCCTTTTTAATTGCCCTACGATTATTTAATTAACTAATCAAGTTATAATAAAGTCACATTTAACCCTTATGACAAGTAATAAATGTTACAACAATGTATTAAATGTTTATCAAGTAAGTGCTTATTTTAGTATTTTTGATAAAATGAAATAATCTATATGCATGCAATTTAAGTGATTTCGTAGCGATTCACAATCATATCACATGGAAGATATGTTACTAATTGATATAATTAAAATTAGTTTGAGGAAAACCACTTCCCATATTAATTTACGTTTTCATATAGAAAGCTGAAGATCTTGATTTGACACTTTGCAATTAGACAAGACAATTTTTGGTGTCATCGAAAATTACGTGAAAATTTAATTTGAACAGGGCAATAAGGCGTTACTTAGAAAACTATTATCATTGTTTCAGTCAGAGGAAGTTTACCACTGACGGCAGCCTTTTCTATAGAAGTGTGGAAGGGTTTCCAAAAACGACTTGCTTGGCTTGCGCGTCCAGTGGGTTCTAACTATTTTTTTATTTATTCCTAAGTAATTTGAAATAATTTACCGTTCATAGAGCTCTAGTCAGATAAACATGCAACCTATTCAATCATGATAGTAATTAGTTTGTAATCCATCTACATATATTTATTCGATAATCGACTGTCAAATCGACGATACATAAACAGACGTCTATCTATAACATATTAACTATATGTGAAGGCCGCGGTTCTATTCGTAATTTTAAAAATAGAATCTATACCACTGACCAATAATAAATGACGTCACGCGTTCATCGTCTGCGTGCACGCATGATTCACGCAGCAAACGACAACTCAAATTGAGTTTAAATGACATTTGTTATCATTAGTGAGGAATTTCCTATTTTGTTCATTTTTGGGTATAAAAGTTAAGCTTTCAGATTAGATAGAGATTATTGACCACATTGCTGTGTGTTACAACGTTGATACCTAGGTTTCTTTAGATAGCCTGAATTATTATTCTAGAAAAATATGTGTTTTTGTTACTAGCCTTGATTTTTATCTTTCCCCATTATAAAAAAACCTATGACCTTAAAACGGAAATCATATCATGAAACCCTGTCAGAATCATAACACCAAATACATTATATCAAACTGTATAATGTATTCATGTTTTGTATAACTCACCTTGTACCTTGCATTGTTCTTCTTGCAAATAAACCTCTATGTGTTACTTTTAAACTAAAAAAATAATAATCAGAAAACCCTGACCAATGTTAGACCCCCATCATAACTAGAAAACCCCTTAACTAACCAATGTTATAGCCCCGAGCAACATAAAAATAAGTGTGTTACCAATGACAACCAGGTCGATATCGCTGGTGGGTAGATACAGGCCGGTCCGGAAGGAGCCGAACACCTCGACGCGCGCCTGCGGCCACAGCGTCAGGATCGCGGACCGGATGCGGTTCACCACCGTGGAACGCACCAGGTGCTCCGTCTCCGTCGGGGACATGTAGAGGTAGAAGTGCTCGATCTCCTGGTGCAGCCTGGAATGTGAGGGTAACGGGTGAGACCAGTTTGGAGTTGGTAAGGTGCGTTTTGGGGTGGTTGCTAGTTTTTATTGTTTGATTTAATAAAATAAAAATAAATCAAACATATGTTAAGTACTTAATTTAAGTAGATAATAAGTCAGCTGCCTATGTACCTATTTGAGAACAACAAAATAAAGTTGTGCTTTTAAGAAAAACCAGTTAACTTTAACTATTGATTGCTTCATGAGATTTTTTTTTATTCTCTGACTCTTTAAAAATGATTAAAGACAATACGTCATTAAATAGAAATTCAGGATAATTTAAAAGAAGTAAGCTGATTAGCAATCAAAATATGGATAGCAACTTCAAGCAAGGCATTTGAAGCTTTTGCTTATTTCTTCCAAAGCAAGTATTCAATAAACTTACTTATAAGAGTAATTAATTCAATGTTTTATTTGTTGTTGTTGATTCTTTAAGAGACATTATGCATAGTTATTTTTACAATTATTTGGTAAGAAATTATTAGAACATAACCTGAACTTTTGTAATTAGGAACATATATGAAATATATAAATATTGTTGTCAAAATGAAAGGAGTCACAATCACTTTATAAAGCTGAAATTAGGGCAAAAGAAATATTTCAGAATATTGCATAATAATAATAATACTAAAATAATGAAGGCACTTAGATCAAGCACAATAATCACAAGAAACTCCTCTTTAGAAAATTAGGACATTAAAATCAACAAAAGTTTATATTAATTTTAATGAAAAAAAAGTCATTTTTTTATAATAAGAGTGTATTCAAATAATTTTATTGAAATTTTGATTAATAATCCCTTTAGTAATGAGCAGTGTTTTAAGGAGTTGACTTTGCTGCCTAAAAATTAACCCTTACCGATAACAAAGTAAAGATGTTGATAAAACAGTAGTTAGTTTATTAATACTGAAAGCTCCTTGTAAGCTAATGACATAATAAAAATATTTTTTTATAAAGTGTAATATATTTTTATAGAGTGTAAAATAAGCAGCTATCTAATAAGCGATCTATGAACCAGAGTTGGGCGCGAAGCAGCGCTAGGTCGGCCGTGCCCTGCGGCCGCCTTGTGTCACTACATAACCAACAACGTCAAACACGTTGACAACACATTGCACCCACTTCCTGACTCCAGGTGACACTCACCCGAGAATCCCGGGCTTGTAGTTGAAATTGGGCACCCTCCACGGGCAGCCCCCGTATTCTCCTATCAGCGCATCGTGGTTCTTGTTCAGGTTAAACGTCGACGCGCGATTATCGTTCACTTTCCTCCGAGCAGGGTTAAAATAATTGTTATTCCTACTCTCACCGTTCACATCATTTATTGGTATAAAGTCCTGTCCTTTATTTATATTGGGGTTAGCGTTTTCTAAGTTTTTCAAGTTCATTTTATCTATTTCACTTTGAGTATCCCATATACGAAGCCACATTCGCTTCGCGGGTCCTTCCTGCTCGGGCTGATACCACCCCACGGCGGGATCCATTCAGCCGGAGCAAGTATTCACTATATCGTGCGACACATTCTGCAACTTTTCACATTAACACAAGATATCTGAAAAGTATCAAAAAATAAAAATAAGTCACACCACATCAGGAACATGGACGACACGCGGATAGTTGACACATTTACTGGTAGAGGGCGCCATTTTAGCAAAATAAGTTCTAGATTTTGAGTCATTATTCTATCCATTAAAGCATTTTAATTTCTTAAAAATGGTAAATTGATAGATAATTTACATTTTTGAATTTAAATAATTTAAAAAGAAGTTACAGCGAAAAAACTTTGGGTCAAAATCATTAATCGAGGAAATATTGATTTTAATAAAAGGTCATTTGAATATAAGGGCAAATTCTTAATGGCGTCAGTATTCTGTCAATATGTCAAAACTGAATATTGTTTTAAATTCCAAACAGGCAGTGTTGACAATATCCTAGTATCACCATTCCTATGTAAGCTAATTATGTGAATGTATTTTTGATCGCTATTTGTAAAAGCAGAAACGTGATCTAAATAATACCCATTTATAAAAAATATTTATAAACTTATAAGATTCGTATATCTAAAAATAATTAATGGCCTGCAGAACATGCTTTTTAAATTATATTTCAAATAAAATAAAATTACCATTTATTGCTCATATGCTTTTCGTTAGTACAATTTGAAAACACCTACTTATTTTATAGAAGTACTTTCTTTCTTACTTAGTTTTTAAACATAATCTACGAGTTGGAACCTTCGCTATCAGCAATTTCTTGACTCTATTTACTTTTTGCCTAATTTTTTTCCTCGTAAGTGAAGCTGTGGACAGAATTGCTAATTCATTGACTTATTGCAAAATAGCATTTAGCCATCAAAATTGGGGGTTATTATGGAAGCCTACAAGAGTCAAATGTCATTTTTTAAACAATTCTGTAGAATTTTTATATTGATGAAAAATAAAAGTTATTTAGGATTAATGATGTGATGATCTTCATTAATTTTAACCCTTTCCAGAATTATTGAAAAAATGATATCCGATTACCATTGGCTTACTTAATAGCCTAGTATGCATGCATTAAAAGACTAGTAGTTAGTTTAATCTTAATGGAATACGGACGGTGGCGAACGCGTTGTTTTATGCTACATGTACATGCACTATTAAAGTACGTTTTTTTATTTGGTAACATTTAAAGCAAATTCGCGCCAATTCTGAACGTTGTTTACAATTTTCATGTCAAAATTTGAGGTTAAATTAAATACTTTTAAATTTTGTTTTGAGAAATTAATAAAAAATATGTTTTCAATTAAATTTTGTAACTTATGAACAAATTTGTTCAGTTACTTATTCCACGTAGAATAGTTGTGCAACGAATTTTGTGCTACAGGTCATGTGTGGATGTAAACAAATCCATTTCACAGCGTAGTTTACAACTTAAAGTTACTGTTTCAAGTATGTCTCAAAGAAGTATAACATCTTTCTTCAAAGCAACTCCCAAGAAATCTGATAGCTCCGACGACAAAACGGCAGATGTAAGTGAATCAATAAAAATTGAATAAAACATTTCTTTATTTTGTATAACTGTAAGTACTTATTCCTTCCATTTTCAAATTCAATCAGAAGTCCATCGAAGAGGATGTTAAGTCTGAAGAGCCATCTAAAGTACCCACACCTCCAAAACCTACTAAGGTAATTTTTTTATGCTTGCTTGTTACAATATTTTGTCTTCCATTATAAATTCAAGAATAATGCAAATTCTTTTTAAAATAACCAGAGAAATTGAACTGTTCAGTCATTGATTAATTTTATATTCATAGAGATCATCTAAAAGATTACGGTCCAGCAGTGCAGAAGAAAGTTCTCCGGTAAAAGAGAAATCAGCATCACCAGTCACTCCTGCATCTGTAAGTTATTTGTAACTATTTTCTACTCATCTTAAAGTAAAAAACAATTTTAGAAAAATAATTTATTTCTAGAAAAAGAAAGTCAAGCGGCAACGGATAGAGAGCTCTGGCAGTGAAGCCGACTTACCAAATTCACCAGAATTCAATGGAGACTCATGTAGACAAGAGCCAGAAAATAAACCTGTCAAAACCTACGACTCACCCAAAACAAAGAAATCGAAAATCAAAAAGGAGAAACCCCCTCTAGTTGAAAAGAATGGTGTCAAAGAAGAAAATAGTCCTCCACAAAAATCAAAAGCAAAGAAAGATACCACACCGAAACAGAGCAAGATAGTGTCTGTGAAGAAAGAGAAATGTACTCCAGCGAAGAGAAGTAAGAGTCCCGAGGAGAAACTGAAAAATGGAGATGATAAAAAGGAAGAAGAAACAGAAAGTACAAAAGTGCCAGGTAATTATGCAGTATCTATCAATACTGTTGATAATTTAGTTATTCAGATACTTAGATATAGATAAGTGGATACAATGGACATAGAGACATGAAATCTCATGATGAATAAATAAACTTAGCAAAATTTTCAGCAACACTTTTACTATTAACTTGAGTTGCACAGAAATATGTGTATTGTATTTACAGCTAATTTGAGGACTTAAACTACTCTAAATATTTCAGAACATGAGTACAACCCCGCCAAGGCCAAGTACCACCCAATCAAAGACGCTTGCTGGTCCAAAGGCCAGGAGGTCCCATACCTCGCCCTGGCGAAGACCTTCGAGGCAATTGAGGCGATCTCGGCCAGACTGAAGATAGTGGAGATCTTGAGCAACTACTTCAGATCTGTGATATTGCTGACCCCGGATGACCTGCTGCCCAGTATATACATGTGTCTGAATCAGCTCGCTCCGGCGTATCATAGCTTGGAACTGGGTATGTCGGAAATTTTATTAATTATATTTAATTTAATGGGAAAATTTAAAGGCATATGTTTTTAATTAAATTTTTTTATTTCTTTATTTATTATTATTTTAACACTAGTCTTCCGCCTGCAGTTTCACGAAAGTGGAAATAAAATATGCATTAAAAAGCTATCTACACATGCAAACTCTAACAAACTACCTCCTGATGATCCTAGTAAAGATTACATGTTTCTTTTCCAAGACTCTCTTTTCTTTCTGCCTTAAAATTGTTTACCTAAAATTAGTCAAAGTTTGATTCCGTTGAAGTCATGTAACCAACAAACTGATGAAGATAATATCTCTACTAGTGACCCGTCCTCGCTTGCAATAGTATAATTTTGGCAGACTTGTTCACGAAACATTGAATTTTGGCTAACTTAGGAGGAATTATAGGAGAAATATACAAACATACACAAATACTGTCTTTGTTTTATACTATGTAATAATAATGATCATATGAGATGATAACAATGGTATGAAATGATGACAATGATATTTTGGCGATAAAAGGGGAGATTTCCCAGTGATAGACAGAACACGAGAACACTAGGGCCAAGCGGGGCCACTGAGAATATTTCGGAAGTCGTATAAGTATATATGTTACCGGCAATGTCTATAATCCGGTACTCTGTACAATACCTAGGTAATGTATAGAATACCTAAAACGTGCCGGTAATGTATGTAATGCAGGTAAGATTATAATGAAAAACGTCAGTGAGGATCTTTATTATGGTCTATATTGCACTTTTATAAGTCATTTTTCTTTTTTTTTCAACTACCGATTTGTGTTCATAACAATCACTGTTATAAATTTTACTCGTACTTTTTTTCTTAATTTATTTTTGTCCTACCAACGGAATTCAAAATAGTCAGTTGCCATAACTTTTTAAATCATAGTATCATTACTAAGGAATTTTTCGACTCATATTTTTTTCCTTCATAACTTTTTTCTTGGAAGTAGTTGGTAATTTTTAGTAAAAAGTATCAGGGTTGTGGTGCTTCGCCGGCCGCTGCCGCGGCACGCTCGCTTCGCTCGCTCGGCTTGCACATTGAATGGTCACCATTCAACTCACACTCCTCCTCGCTTCGCTCGTCGTCGTACCTATTATTTTAATTGTGACTCTTCAAACTACGGGGACAGGACAAGGATTTGTCAAATCGTCAAAATTTTTTACACTTTTTATTTCAGTTAATTTTAAATATAGAACCTGTTTCATAAGTATTATGAGCATATTATAGGTTATCATTGATAAATATAGACCAAGGTCTATTTATTTTACACATTGCCGGTGGTACAGCAGGTAATCTATACAATGCCCAGGAATTGTATACATTACCTAGGTAAAGTATTGAATTGAGAATAATATTCTTTTTATTTTATACATTGCCTGGACGCCCAAGGTATTCTATACATTGCCTAGGTATTGTATAGAATACCTGAATTATACATATTGCCGGTAACATATACATAACCGCGTAAACACTTTGATAGTGCGATATAGGATTTGCCCTAGATTTCGGTGTTATTTGTATGCGTACCGCCGGGAATGAATATTGTTCGGTTTAACCTTACATTTTATTGCAATAGCGCAATATTGTCAACTCAGGCTTTTACCTTATTTAAGTCATTTAAACCATCAAGCAGTGCAGTACTCTATAAATACCTACCTACCTTTTCATGTTACTCGTTAGTTTAGTGCAATAAACTCTAATTTTCTAAAGACGTATTTTACTTCAATCAATAAACCAAACAAATATTGGCGACGATAAGCGCCATCTATGTCATCAAAACATGAAATGATTCTGTTTGATTATGACTACCATGCTTATCATGATGCTGCCCCCCCAGGCATAGCGGAGACCTACCTCATGAAGGCGGTGGGCCAGTGCACGGGGCGCTCCATATCCCAGGTCCGCGCAGCTTCCCTCAAGGCGGGGGACCTGGGCGCCGCCGCGCAGGCCGCCCGCGCAGCCCAGACCGTGATGTTCCCCGCGCCGGAGCTTAGTGTGAGGAAGGTGTTTAGGGCACTGAAGGAAGTGGCTAATATGACTGGTGAGTGGAGGAGGAGCGGTGACAGGTTTGGATAGTTTGATGTGTTAGGTTAGTTTAATGGGGACCTTGTTAGCGCCGCGCAAGCCTAGGCCGTGATGTTCCCGGCGCCGGAGCTTAGTGTTAGGAAGGTGTTTAGGGCGCTGAAGGAGGTGGCTAATATGACTGGTGAGTGTAGTCTTCTTCTTCTTCTTGTTTCGTGTGATAAATATGCACTTTTGCAGCACAAATTCATCTAGTTTTTTGGAACCGCCTCGTTAGGGCCTCTGACGTGATTCCTGTAGGGTAGTGGCCACCCTACTGTCAGTATTTTTCAAGCCGCCTGTCTACCAGGCACCTGACTTGGCTTGACGAGTACAAGGTGGAAAAGTACCCGGGACCAAACTCGAGATATAATGCCACTAGCGGTCACCCGTCCTTGGACTGCCCGCGGCCGGCGTTGCTGTGTGTATTAGCAGTGAAGGGTTTGGATGTTTGGTTAAATGTGTTAGGTTACTTTAGTGGGGACAGACCGCTCAGACTGTGATGTTCCCGGCGCCGAAGCTTAGCATTAGGAAGGTGTTTTAGGCGCTGAAGGAGTTGGCCAATATGACGGGTGAGTGTAGAATTTGCAGTGAAATGTTTGGATAGTGTGATAAAATGTGTCAGGTTAGTGTAATGGGGACCTGGGGAGCGCTGAAACTTAGCATTGGGAAGGTGTTTGAGGAGGTGGCCAATATAACTGGTAAGTGGAGGAAGAACAGTTAGGGTTTTGATAAATAAATGAAAATTAAAATATGACAATATTTGTTAAAGGCGTAAATTTTTTCAAGTCAATGTGCAAACGTGTGACATTTTCGCCAATGATTTTACCCATGCGATGTAGGTACCCACGCCTAACTCCATTCTAATCAAGATTGAGTTAAATAATGTTAAAAACGTAAAAATCTGGAATTATCCTTCTCTCTCAATATTTACAGCATAAGACATGCTCCTTTCTCATTTAATTCAGCCATAAGTCTTGATTTTAAATAAATTATGTTTTATTTCAGGGCAAGCATCAGTCAACAAGAAGATCTCTAAAATACAGTCTCTGTTCATAGCGTGTCGACATTCAGAGGCTAAATACCTTATCAGGTAAGTTCATTTTCAGTACATATTCCTATCAGTCCTGAATTCTAGCAGCCTATTAATAAAAAACAACTGGTATTGCCCATAATAATACAACCCACCAGTAGGGTACGAGCCTTCTTTTCATTAAATGGCGGATAGAGTCGTAATCTACCACGCTAGGTCATCGCGATTTATTGAATTGATTCATTGTATGAAATCTAACTAGTGGGTTTGCTCACGATGGTTTTTTTTCTCTTAAACTATTTACGTGTGAACCCATGGGTATTAGCTTAGTTACCTAGCACTATTGTGGCCATTTCTTATCATCTTTTCAGTTTTATTTTGTACTAGTTAGAAGGACAGTAAAAAGACGTTATATCTTAAGTCTTCCGAAAAAGCCGGATAGACATTAACTATCATAGAAACCTATGTAAATGCCGATATTTTATTCCCTGTTAATCAATAATCATAAACTTCCTTAACTGCCAGAGACGTCACACAATTTAGCTAATGTAAGTTTGAAGTACGTTTATGAATAAAGTTTTTTTTTTATAGATTGCCTTTAAATCCATCAATTTTAGACCTTCATCTTTCATCATCAACATCTATAGCGTGTATTATGTGTAGATCTCTGGAAGGCAAGCTCCGCATCGGTCTCGCGGAACAGTCCGTGCTACAAGCACTGGCGCAAGCCGCCGCCACCACGCCGCCGCCCGTCAGTGAAGATATGGAGGTAGACGCGTCTAGGGGAATAGCGCCGGAGGTTTTCAAGGTAGGAATGTGAGCTGTGTGGGGTAGGTAATAGAGGTGGGAGTTGTATGTATGTATGAGGAACAGTCCGTGTTACAAGCGCTGGCGCAAGCCGCCGCCACCACGCCGCCGCCCGTCAGTGAAGATATGGAGGTAGACGCCTCTAGGGGAGTAGCGCCGGACGTGTTCAAGGTACGAATGTGAGCTGTACGGAGTAGGTAATAGAGGTGGGAGTTGTATGTATGTGGAACAATCCGTGTTACAAGCGCTGGTGCAAGCCGCCGCCACCACGCCGCCGCCTGTTACTGAAGATATGGAGATAGACGCCTCTAGGGGAATAGCGCCGGACGTGTTCAAGGTACGAATGTGAGCTGTGTGGGGTAGGTAATAGAGGTGGGAGTTGTATGTATGTATGGGAACATGCCACTTGGTAATGAAGAAGCCGGAATAGATTAGTCCAAAGGTTTACCACTCGACATGATCAAGGTACGAGAAATCGTAATCTGTATGAAATAAGGATTAACTTCTTCCTCACACGCACATCTCTTTCTACACGATATAAACTTTGTTTGGTTAAAACCATGTTTAGAGCATCTTTACAATCTTTTTCTCTACCCCGCCAGGCTAAAATCGACTCTGTAGCCCTGACAATAAAGTCGACGTACTGCGAGTGCCCCAACTACGACCTGTTGATCCCCGTGCTGCTGCAGGAAGGCGTGGCGATGTTGCCACAGAGAGTGTCATTGACCCCGGGCATCCCGCTGAAGCCGATGTTGGCGCACCCCACTAAAGGGGTGCATGAGGTGTTTAATAGGTCAGTATACTAACATATACGTGGGGGTAAGAAGACTTTGTGGGTATACTAACATATACGTGGGGGTAAGGTGACTTTGCTTTGTGGGTATAGTAACATATACGTGGGGGTAAGGACACTTTGTGGGTATACTAACATATACGTGGGGGTAAGAAGACTTTGTGGGTATACTAACATATACGTGGGGGTAAGGACACTTTGTGGGTATACTAACATATACGTGGGGGTAAGGACACTTTGTGGGTTAATAACATATACGTGGGGGTAAGGACACTTTGTGGGTTAATAACATATACGTGGGGGTAAGAAGACTTTGTGGGTATAGTAACATATACGTGGGGGTAAGGACACTTTGTGAGTATACTAACATATACGTGGGGGTTTCTTGCACTTTCTGCTATCTAGACAAACCATTTTTTGCCTATTCCATGTTCATATTGAACTAACTTTTTATAGTAAACACTAGCAGAACTAGCATTCATCTATATTTATTCGTATATCAAAATCTACTTGACATGGTTCCTCTTCACCATTTCAGATTTGAAAACGAGCGTTTCACGTGCGAGTATAAATACGACGGCGAGCGAGCCCAGATCCACGTCCCCGCCGCCAGCGATGGAGGCCCCGACCTGATGCGGGCCAGCGTCTACAGCAGGAACCAGGAGAACAACACCACGTATGTATGATGAGGAGGGGGCTAGGTTGAATGATGGTTGAGGACAGATCCACGTGCCGCCGCCAGCGATGGAGGCCCCGAGCTGATGCGGGCCAGCGTCTACAGCAGGAACCAGGAGAACAACACCACGTATGTATGATGAGGAGGGGGCTAGGTTGAATGATGGTTGAGGACAGATCCACGTGCCGCCGCCAGCGATGGAGGCCCCGACCTGATGCGGGCCAGCGTCTACAGCAGGAACCAGGAGAACAACACCACGTATGTATGATGAGGAGGGGGCTAGGTTGAATGATGGTTGAGGACAGATCCACGTGCCGCCGCCAGCGATGGAGGCCCCGACCTGATGCGGGCCAGCGTCTACAGCAGGAACCAGGAGAACAACACCACGTATGTATGATGAGGAGGGGGCTAGGTTGAATGATGGTTGAGGACAGATCCACGTGCCGCCGCCAGCGATGGAGGCCCCGAGCTGATGCGGGCCAGCGTCTACAGCAGGAACCAGGAGAACAACACCACGTATGTATGATGAGGAGGGGGCTAGGTTGAATGATGGTTGAGGACAGATCCACGTGCCGCCGCCAGCGATGGAGGCCCCGAGCTGATGCGGGCCAGCGTCTACAGCAGGAACCAGGAGAACAACACCACGTATGTATGATGAGGAGGGGGCTAGGTTGAATGATGGTTGAGGACAGATCCACGTGCCGCCGCCAGCGATGGAGGCCCCGAGCTGATGCGGGCCAGCGTCTACAGCAGGAACCAGGAGAACAACACCACGTATGTATGATGAGGAGGGGGCTAGGTTGAATGATGGTTGAGGACAGATCCACGTGCCGCCGCCAGCGATGGAGGCCCCGACCTGATGCGGGCCAGCGTCTACAGCAGGAACCAGGAGAACAACACCACGTATGTATGATGAGGAGGGGGCTAGGTTGAATGATGGTTGAGGACAGATCCACGTGCCGCCGCCAGCGATGGAGGCCCCGAGCTGATGCGGGCCAGCGTCTACAGCAGGAACCAGGAGAACAACACCACGTATGTATGATGAGGAGGGGGCTAGGTTGAATGATGGTTGAGGACAGATCCACGTGCCGCCGCCAGCGATGGAGGCCCCGAGCTGATGCGGGCCAGCGTCTACAGCAGGAACCAGGAGAACAACACCACGTATGTATGATGAGGAGGGGGCTAGGTTGAATGATGGTTGAGGACAGATCCACGTGCCGCCGCCAGCGATGGAGGCCCCGAGCTGATGCGGGCCAGCGTCTACAGCAGGAACCAGGAGAACAACACCACGTATGTATGATGAGGAGGGGGCTAGGTTGAATGATGGTTGAGGAAATTGGGGTAGTTTGGGCGTGAGAGATAGATGACGTTCATGAAGACAATATTGGGATATTTATTGAATATTGTGAAATACGTTGACGTTTATAATGCAGGTTGTTAGAAGCTATGGTGTATGCAAAAGATAGACAAGTTGCCCTTAAGGGTCTATTTTATGTATAAATTCTAATACTTTAGAACAACGCAGTGTACATTAAATGTTATTGTAATTTTCCCATACGAACAATCACAACGAGAGTTGTACTTTTAATATTAAAAGAGTGCTTTATATACAGTTTACTCATATATCCTACATAATCCTAATCCACTATGTTACCAACACTAAGTATCAAATGTCTGTACAGTAAATACCCGGACATCCTGAAGCGGCTGCCGTCGCTGCTGTCTCCCTCAGTCCACTCCTGCGTGCTGGACTGCGAGGCCGTGGCCTACGACACTGTCAACAAACAGATACTGCCCTTCCAGGTATGTGTGATGTTAGATAGGTTAGATATGTGTAGTCTATGTGTTAAGATAAATTGACTTTATATATTAAACTGCTTCTTATACTTTTACACTTTATTATTTAAGTTTTTTACTTTGCAACAAACACATTCCGCCATAGATTTCACACCGAAAGAACAAACAAGATAGAAAACATACAGAACTAAAAAGTAGTGTTGTCAATATAAATGTACATAATCCAGCAGTATGTTATCTTTAAGTTAAAGACATTTGTCACTAGTACGAAGAAAATAGGTTGTTATTAATAAACTTGTGATATTTTGCGCAACTGCCTATATCAATTTTTGTTCTGACCGCGCAAAATGTAAGAACCACCGTATAAAAAAAGTCAAGTAGGTTTTTTTCAAATGATTGTAGAATTACACGAAACGCGTTTAGGACTTAAACGTCTCATGTTGTGCTTTAATTTTTTGGTTGATAGAACTTAATTAACTGAACTGTCTGTCTTACAGTTTTGCCGAGTTAATGATAGCTTTACTTATAGTTTCTTAAACAAAGTTTTAACTTGAATCTCTAAATAAATCAAGCTAAATTTGACATAGTAATATATAGTTGGTTTCAAAGAGTTATATAACTTGGATCTGTTACTAAATCCAGCAAGTAAGAGTAAATCAGTTGAATCATTTATTGCACCAGTTATTATATTACATAATTTTGGCATGTTATGTTTACAAATTCATTAGAAAAAATATAACAATAATAATACAAATTGGAAAAAAAACATAAAATTAAAATAGGAAAATTAATAATAAAAAATATTATAATAATAAAATGTCAAAAAAAAAATGAAAATAAAATAAAATATCAATAAATTGCGGTCTATTTGACAAAGTCAAGATCAGATCAAATTCTATTTTATTAATGAAGTACGATACCTAGAAATCAGCTTCGGCGAATGAGTAATATTTCTAGAGAGTTATACGTTGACCCTGTACCCCAGGTGCTATCGACCCGCAAGCGCAAGGACGCGTCCTCCTCGGACATCGCGGTGCAGGTGTGCGTGTTCGTGTTCGACGTGCTGTTCCTCAACGGGCGCTCGCTGGCGGGGGACGAGCTGGTGGAGCGGAGGAACCTGCTGCGGGAACACTTCCACGCCGTGCCGGGTACGGGGGGGAGGCTTAAAATTATAAAAAAATAACTAGTGGCCACCCGCGACTCCGTTCGCGTGGAAGTGGGGTTCCCGTGGAAATGAGAAGTTTTCCCGCGGTAAAAAGTATCCTATGTGTTATTCTGATGTTTAATCTATATTACTGCAAAGTTTCACCCAAATCCGTCCAGTAGTTTTTACGTGAAAGAGTAACAAACATCCATCCATACATCCTCACAAACTTTCACATTTATAATATTAGTAGGATAATAATAAATCTCCAGACTAACACACCAATTATGTAGCCCTAAAGTAAGTGGCAGTAAGCACTTGTGTTATCTTCTTCTCAGTCGTATCACTCTTGACAGAGTGTTCGTGTTCAACTTGTACTGGTATAATCCTGGGTGGCAGATGTTGCTCGCCTTACGATATCCCGCCATCTCTCCCTGTTGTTGGTCATTCTTGTACATTCGTGCACGGGGCCGCCCACCATTGCCTTGACTTGATCAGTCCATCGCATTGGAGATCGTCCACGCAGTCTGGAGCCCTCTACTCTCCCTTGGACAACTAGGCGGTCCAAGGAGTCATTGTTTCTCCTTGAGATATGTCCGAACAACTTCAAAATGCGTGATTATGTTTTACCTATAAATCCGCTACGTGGCTTAGTAGGAGTTAGCGGTCAAACAACTTTTTTTTGCAACTTTTACGTTTTAACAGTAATCAAACTATTTAACGGTGGTGGGATTTATACTATGTAATGAAATGATGTAATGATGATGATAATGACATCCTCCTCCTAGAGAGTGGGATTGATACTTTGTAATGATAATGATGTGATGTCGATGATAATATTGATACCCATCCTTCAGGAGAGTGGCATCATCATCATTATCATTACATTGTATAAATCCAAGTCGCTAATTCCGTCTGTTTGTATGTTTGGCCGCTAACTCCTCCTAAACCAGTTAAGGGATTTTAATCCGCCATCATTTAGGTAGTTTTTTATTTAAATTTGTAAATAAAGATCAATCGAAAAGGGTTTTTCTAAGTTAGCCAATATCCAATGTTTCGTGAGCAAGTCGGCTAGAATTACACCATTGCGAAGCGTGGGCGGGTCGCTAGTTTATACTATGTAACAATAATGATACTGACTTGGATCCTTAGACTATTTAGCGATAATAATATCATCCTCCTCCTATGATATGATGGTGATAATGATATCCTCCTCCAGAAGAATGGTATTTATACAATGTAACAATAATGACACTGACTTGGTTCCCCGTCCAGGTGAATGGGAATTCGCTCGTTCCAAGGACTGCAGCAGCGCGGAGGAGGTGCAGGCGTTCCTCGAGGACGCCGTGCGGGACTCCTGCGAGGGACTCATGGTGAAGACGCTGGAGGGGAACAACTCACGATACGACATCGCCAGGAGGAGCCACAACTGGCTGAAGGTACGGTGGTGCGAGGAAAAATGTGCGGAATTTCACGTGCTTAAGTAATGAAGTTAATTTTAAAATGTGTTTTGTAAGAGTTTTTGAAGCGTGAAGGAAATATGATAGTTGAAAGACTTAATATTGAATGGGATGATTTAAATTATGATTTTTTTAGCATTTATGAAGGGCTTTTTATAAATTACGGTACCCCAGCCGGATGTGACGTCACATGTGTTTTTTGCAATCTTACATGAAAAAAAATACTTATTTAAACAGCAATTTCGTAATTACCTCAGTTGTATATGCAAGTTCGAGTTAATTCCAACAAAGTTCATCTAAACTTATTTTCACCACGTAAAGATATAAGAAGCTTTTCGACATCTTGTCATACAATGTCACACTTTGTTGCCCTACTTACTGTTCTTCTAGTGTTAATCTTTGTTAATCTAGTGCTTATATTATGCTATTAACATTAATATCCCTTCCTAGTTAAAGAAGGACTACCTGGACGGCGTGGGGGACACCGTGGACGCCGTCATCATAGGGGGGTACTTCGGGAAGGGTGAGAATTACTTACACTTAGGCCCAATTGCAGAGAACGTTTTAACCTCGGGTTAGCTTCGGGTTTGCTAACTCAGGTTTAAATGGCGCCACCATCGATTGTAACTACTTCTTATTACAATCGATGGTGGCGCCATTTAAATCTGAGTTAGCTAACCCGAGGTTAAAACGTTCCCTGCAATTGGGCCTTACTGTTTTAAAGTTGTTTCAAACAGCTCTATTAAGTTTTAAGTGGATAGTATTGTTAATGAAACGGATGCGATGCTGCGGGCGGAAAACTTATATTGACGTCTATTTTTCATGAGGTAACTTTTGTGACTGATTTTATTTCGCTATGTCCTAATACACATTACTTATTTATTTATTTATTTGTCTTTGGGAGTCTTACGACTATTTCGTAATAGAGAAAGGATGGATTTGTTTTGCCATATTCTTTGAATTTACAATGAAGATGAGGTTTTTCTTTCAAAATCTTTATTAAAGCAGAAATTTACCAGCTGTGAATTTGAACGATTTTTTTATAGGAATATAAATAACTCGACAGTCATATAGGTGATTGTAAAATTTTGTTATAGCGTATCGCTGTTAAGTCGCTTTATATAAATAATCTTGTGGAATACACCTTTTTGTAAAGCTGACATACCAAATACCAAAAAATATTTAGTTCATATCATCCACCTCGAATAAATAGGGTAAATCAATTTGTGATATATAGTATAAGACAACAATATTTATTGGGCTTTAGATTAAACATCTCTTTAATATGAATTAGTAGAAAATACAACATGTAGCCGCCATTAGATTCAATCGAAATCCGCGTCCACCGGCAGTGACGCCAACCAGTGATGTCCATCGAATGCTAGGGATGTCTAGTTATCGATTACTTTTGTTTTACCGCTTACAATAGATACGTAATATTTTAAGTTTTCACAACAATTTTTTTTATAACTTTACAACTTGGTTCCTTACCCTATAAACTTACTACCACCACATTCGTTCCTCCAGGTAAGCGCTCGGGCGTGTTCGGCGGGTTCCTGCTGGCGTGCTACGACCCCGACGCCGAGGAATACCAGTCGCTGTGCAAGCTGGGCACCGGCTTCAGCGACGACGACCTGACGACTATCAGCGCCAGGCTGCGGGAGATTGCTATAGACGCGCCCAGGAACTACTACAGGTGAGTCCACGAGCCCGACGAGGAGTTCCAGTCGCTGTGCAAGCTGGGCACCGGCTTCAGCGACGACGACCTGACGACTATCAGCGCCAGGCTGCGGGAGATTGCTATAGACGCGCCCAGGAACTACTACAGGTGAGTCCACGAGCCCGACGAGGAGTTCCAGTCGCTGTGCAAGCTGGGCACCGGCTTCAGCGACGACGACCTGACGACTATCAGCGCCAGGCTGCGGGAGATTGCTATAGACGCGCCCAGGAACTACTACAGGTGAGTCCACGAGCCCGACGAGGAGTTCCAGTCGCTGTGCAAGCTGGGCACCGGCTTCAGCGACGACGACCTGACGACTATCAGCGCCAGGCTGCGGGAGATTGCTATAGACGCGCCCAGGAACTACTACAGGTGAGTCCACGAGCCCGACGAGGAGTTCCAGTCGCTGTGCAAGCTGGGCACCGGCTTCAGCGACGACGACCTGACGACTATCAGCGCCAGGCTGCGGGAGATTGCTATAGACGCGCCCAGGAACTACTACAGGTGAGTCCACGAGCCCGACGAGGAGTTCCAGTCGCTGTGCAAGCTGGGCACCGGCTTCAGCGACGACGACCTGACGACTATCAGCGCCAGGCTGCGGGAGATTGCTATAGACGCGCCCAGGAACTACTACAGGTGAGTCCACGAGCCCGACGAGGAGTTCCAGTCGCTGTGCAAGCTGGGCACCGGCTTCAGCGACGACGACCTGACGACTATCAGCGCCAGGCTGCGGGAGATTGCTATAGACGCGCCCAGGAACTACTACAGGTGAGTCCACGAGCCCGACGAGGAGTTCCAGTCGCTGTGCAAGCTGGGCACCGGCTTCAGCGACGACGACCTGACGACTATCAGCGCCAGGCTGCGGGAGATTGCTATAGACGCGCCCAGGAACTACTACAGGTGAGTCCACGAGCCCGACGAGGAGTTCCAGTCGCTGTGCAAGCTGGGCACCGGCTTCAGCGACGACGACCTGACGACTATCAGCGCCAGGCTGCGGGAGATTGCTATAGACGCGCCCAGGAACTACTACAGGTGAGTCCACGAGCCCGACGAGGAGTTCCAGTCGCTGTGCAAGCTGGGCACCGGCTTCAGCGACGACGACCTGACGACTATCAGCGCCAGGCTGCGGGAGATTGCTATAGACGCGCCCAGGAACTACTACAGGTGAGTCCACGAGCCCGACGAGGAGTTCCAGTCGCTGTGCAAGCTGGGCACCGGCTTCAGCGACGACGACCTGACGACTATCAGCGCCAGGCTGCGGGAGATTGCTATAGACGCGCCCAGGAACTACTACAGGTGAGTCCACGAGCCCGACGAGGAGTTCCAGTCGCTGTGCAAGCTGGGCACCGGCTTCAGCGACGACGACCTGACGACTATCAGCGCCAGGCTGCGGGAGATTGCTATAGACGCGCCCAGGAACTACTACAGGTGAGTCCACGAGCCCGACGAGGAGTTCCAGTCGCTGTGCAAGCTGGGCACCGGCTTCAGCGACGACGACCTGACGACTATCAGCGCCAGGCTGCGGGAGATTGCTATAGACGCGCCCAGGAACTACTACAGGTGAGTCCACGAGCCCGACGAGGAGTTCCAGTCGCTGTGCAAGCTGGGCACCGGCTTCAGCGACGACGACCTGACGACTATCAGCGCCAGGCTGCGGGAGATTGCTATAGACGCGCCCAGGAACTACTACAGGTGAGTCCACGAGCCCGACGAGGAGTTCCAGTCGCTGTGCAAGCTGGGCACCGGCTTCAGCGACGACGACCTGACGACTATCAGCGCCAGGCTGCGGGAGATTGCTATAGACGCGCCCAGGAACTACTACAGGTGAGTCCACGAGCCCGACGAGGAGTTCCAGTCGCTGTGCAAGCTGGGCACCGGCTTCAGCGACGACGACCTGACGACTATCAGCGCCAGGCTGCGGGAGATTGCTATAGACGCGCCCAGGAACTACTACAGGTGAGTCCACGACCCGATGTGCATCGTGTCATAATGCACGCAATTTTTTGGTTAACAGGACAATTAGTTTGATTAAACTTGGCACCGTTACCACGGTGTTGCCACGTCCTACTCTAGTTGTATGCTTACTGTATTAAGTATTTGACAAAAGATTTCTGATAGCTTTTTCTGCCGCCTTTTTTCTCTCGGTCAACCGACAGACTTAAGTCGAACTTCGCAACTTTTCTTCTCCCACTAACTCTAAGCAACCCATCTACAACCCCCTCAGATTCGACCCGTCGCACGCCCCGGACGCGTGGTTCCCCCCCTCCCTGGTGGCGGAGCTGCGCGCCGCCGACCTGTCCCTCTCCCCCGCGCACCGCGCCGCCTGCGGGCTCGTGGAGGGGGGGAAGGGGGTGTCGCTCAGGTTCCCGCGGTCAGTATACACAGGGCTTAGATGATACACGCCTAACTAATGATAGCATACTTACTTCACAAACGCTGGTGTACACACTTCAGACACACTAGCATACATACTTTAGATACTGTATACACAGTTTACAGACACTTAAATACACACTTTATGTACTGGGCGAGTTTACTAGCAATCGAGTCAATATTGTTACTACAAAACTTTGCTAGAAAAAATGACAAACTTATGTTAAAAACCGTTACGAGGTTTAAAAAGAGCTGACAGTCACAATTGACAACTTTGTTTCATACCTTTGAGTCTCAATTTTGTGTCAACATTTTAATAAGAAACGATGCATATCAAACCTTAAATTTATAATTTTCTCTAGCCCCAACCTAACCTTCAGTAAATCTAAACACAAAAACTACAACTTGCACTATCTACTAACAAATTTTAGTAACTTCGTCTTTACCATCAAACTCGCTACCCCCCAGTTTCCTCCGCCTGCGTGAAGACAAGACTCCCGAACAAGCGACGTCGGCGCGGCAGATCGCGGACATGTACCTGGCGCAAGACCAAGTGAAGAACACCAAGAACTGCAAGCAGAGCAGCCACGACGACTTCTACTGAATGTACTGCGGGGGAATTACGTTAGATGGCAAATATACTGGGGTGGATGAAATAAAAATAAAATAAAAACATAACTACATTCGATGAAAGTCAAAATATCGATCTGACGGAAACTCAGCACTGTTTTGTCCAACACCAAATATACAAAAAAAAATAAGTAATAAATATTTAAGTAAGAAATGAGAATCATCAATCATGTAACGATTTTGGGTCAATTTTAGTGCGTCATAATGGCGGACCGAATGCACTAGCTTTTCAATACGCATCACGCGATAGCTTATACAGCGTGTCCAAAAAGGTTACGTAGCTGGGAAGGGGGGTGGTAGGGGTGGTCACAAGGGTCACCAGAAAAATAATAAAAAAATTCCCCTCTGGATATTTCAATAAAAAAAATTATTTTTTAAAAAACTAAAAATTTTACACCTTGTTACCCTATTTTGCTTACTGTACCTACAGATATAGCTTTATTTGAAAAAAAAAAACCTGTTATGTAATCGTCAATAACCCTTTATCAAATTGGAATAAAAAAAACTATACATATCTAACCAAGTTTTAAAGAAAATTAAGTTCTTGTCCAGTCAAGGACTTAGTAATTACGACTTCACTCAACTTCCTCCAAGCGTACTGAAAAAAAAACGTACTACGCAACTCCGGCGAGTAACTTAAAAAAATAGGTAATTTTATTGCAATTCCAAAATGGTATAACACTTATTTGAAAAATTCATACTAGGACATTTAAAAATATTTTTCGGGAACAATACTCCTGCAAAAATAAAAATATCAAAAAACAATAGTCTCAAATTCGTACGCAAATACATTTTTAAAAGTCTATTCTGTTGCTTTGATGTTACTGCCCGGTATAATTCTCAAGATTGGAGTACAGACATACCTCAAACATTCGAATAAGGCTAAGTAGATTAAGTTTTTCCATATGCCAGGGAAAATAATCTTTACTGCATTTACTCAAGTAAACGAAAGATGTAAAGGATCAAGCTTCACCTTGTCTGGTCTGTACAAAAGCAAAGGTTGATAGATTTGATTAGCTTATCTCACTGGTCTCTTACCTAAAAGTGGCTTATTAACTAATACTTTCAGCTCATCCCTAAAATAGTTTTGGTAATATTCATCATAATTTCAGTATAGGCCATAGACATCTATTACCCTGTAGGTACAGTCTAAGACTAGGTAAGCTGTGATAACAAATAAAAATAAATCTTATTTCCATACAAAAAAAGTTCGGTTAGTTAGTTTCAAAACGGCCACAGCTTACTCGACATTACAGTTGCGGTTTTAAAAGAAAGTCGAAAGAAAACAAAATTATAATTTATTATTTTAATAAAATGCTCGAAATGTCTACCACCAACATAAATACTGTATGCCCTGCGTCGTTTTAAAAATGAGCATCATTATTGAACTCAAGTCAACCAAGTCCTTGATGGGTTTTTCATAAACTTTTTAATTTTTTATTAAACGAGCAAACGAGCATGCGAGGCACCTGATGGTAAGTGATCACCGCCGCCCATAACTACCCGCAACACTGTGGGTGTTGGGGGTGTGTTGCTGACCTTTAAGGTGGGAATACACTCTCGACTTGAAGAGCCCCATGTTGTAGGTAGCCAGGAATACCGCTGCAGGAAGTTCATTCCACATCTGCGTAGTGCGCGGCAAAAAATTCTGCGTGACACGCACAGTGGTACGCACAAATGGTAGCCTAGACTGTACTTGAATGTTTGAAGTATGTTTGTACTCCAATCTTGAGAATTATACCGGGCAGTAACATCAAAGCAACAGAATAGACATTTAAAAATGTATTTGCGTACGAATTTGAGACTATTGTTTTTTGATATTTTTATTTTTGCAGGAGTATTGTTTCCGAAAAATATTTTTAAATGTCCTAGTATGAATTTTTCAAATAAGTGTTATACCATTTTGGAATTGCAATAAAATTACCTATTTTTTTAAGTTACTCGCCGGAGTTGCGTAGTACGTTTTTTTTTCAGTACGCTTGGAGGACGTTGAGTGAAGTCGTAATTACTAAGTCCTTGACTGGACAAGAACTTAATTTTCTTTAAAACTTGGTTAGATATGTATAGTTTTTTTTATTTCAATTTGATAAAGGGTTATTGACGATTACATAACAGGTTTTTTTTTTTCAAATACAGCAATATCTGTAGGTACAGTAAGCAAAATAGGGTAACAAGGTGTAAAATTTTTAGTTTTTTAAAAAATGATTTTTTTTTATTGAAATATCCAGAGGGGAATTTTTTTATTATTTTTCTGGTGACCCTTGTGACCACCCCTACCACCCCCCTTCCCAGCTACGTAACCTTTTGGGACACCCTGTATAAGACACATTCAAGGTTGAGTTTTTGATAAACGACTTGTCCCCATTCTCTTTAGGTACACCCGCCATTCTGACTGATTCTTTGAAAAATCTGCCTCAATATCCATGATGATCTTTAATCTTGAATTAAATAAGTCAACTCGCAGTAGTGGTCGAAGCTAAGCAGCTGAAGTTTTACACGTTGAAGATAATGTAATCGCAAACTAACTAAATAGTAGTAGACTCTCTGTCAACACTCTTTAAAGTTTTTCACCCGTACAAAACACAAATGATGTTAACTTCTTAATAATTGGTTCATGCATGTAAAACAAAACAATGACGATTACTTATGTATGCAATTCCGATCGTCTCGACTATTAATAAGTGTAAGTTAAATAATGTATAGTTAGTTTGATTCCTGGCCCATGTTGATTGTTGGCTGGACCAATACATGGTTGTTTGCAATGTTATGTGAATGAACTTTTATATTCAGAATTACGAGTACAGTGGTTGGTTTTAGAATTATGAAAATAATTGTAAAGATCTAACTTGCAATTATATATTTTTAAATAAATAAATATAGTTAACTCTGGAAATTTGTTTGATTTTTATTATAAACTGTTTTACTAGGAAGTTACTGTCTGATCGACTAGCTTATTTATGGCCAGTCTCAATAAATTCCTACTATTGTTAAAACGCCGGTAACCGAAAACTACATGTTTTTTTGTGATGCATGATTTATCTGATGCTATCATTATCATATCGACAGCTATCTATTATAGTTCATTGAGACGCAAAAACTTAGGTAGAGGTTACTATAGTGACACGTTTGACAAGGCGTCAAAGGTTAGAAGATTATTATTGACTAAAATAATAGCCTATAGTAGGCGACATATGTATTTTATTTCTTGAATAATTTTAAAGTGTGGCTGATTTAAATTCTCAAATCAGAAACAGATGTTAGGTCAACTATTAGGGGAACAATATATTCTAAACTCAAATAAAAGAGGTGTTAGTTTGATATGTTCTATTTCTAAAATTTCCAATTACACATTGATTTTATTCTAATAATTAATTGGTATGTTGTGTCTTACATCACTGGATCCTTAACTTTATAAGCTCCGATTTATACAAAGAGTTCATACAAAATGAGATTACCTTTATGTATATGTCCATAGAATTGAGAAAGCTAATAAACACAACCTTACTCGAAATCACAAAATTAGGCCGAAATTAATTTCCAAATGTACTTTCTATACCTTTTACATGAAGTAAAATATGGCACTACATTATTTATTATAAAAACGAGTATCGTCTTATTATTGCAATTCGAAAAATATCACTCAAAATTGTACTAAAATATTAAAATAAACATTTAAAAATATGTAAGTAAAGTCACTAACACAAAAAATACTTGTAAAATTGTCATGATTTGATTTGATTTAAATTTGATTATTGTTTACATAATTACTAAGTCTTAATTCTAGTTATATTGAGTGTCGCGTGTTACATCTAACCTTAATATTTGGTCGTCAAAGCGCTCCTAGTTTGGGAGATTCAAGTAAAAAGACGAAATCAAGGAACTATCAGCTGCCGCAGTCTCACGCTCGAAATAAACAGCCCTTAAACATATTATTTATGCTACTTTGAAAATAATCTCAAATATTATTATGTGTACTTTATATATTTAACTAAATAGTTGCCAGAGTGGGGCCTATAGGGAAATTCGATAATTTGGGGCTCTTGAAATATTATTTTACAAAATAATCACAACATATGAAACCTAAATTTATGTAACTTGTTAAATTTTTGTACTTAATCTATAAACCTATTTGATGTTTTTGCAACAGAAAGTTATGAATTTGTCTTGAAAATATGGAAAAGGAATTCAAGCATAACTTCATGTAACTCTACATAGTTTTGGCACATCATTTAACCAACATTGCAAACTTAAAACTACAAAAATATTCTAATACAATTATGTCTTGTGCTTGATTAATTGTAACGTTAAACAACATTTTATTCCTCCCATTAGTATACATATCTTTTACGCGTTTGTTTCTTTAGAAATGCAATTTGATCTACAAAAGGTGCATTTTACACAATATGACTACATAGTTTGTTCAGTGTTAGAAGTCAAAGTGTTTGTATTCCTACATTGCATATTTTACAATAGCGCCGCTCGCTCGGGCGCGGCGGGGGAGCCCTCGCCGGAGCCTCCGGTGAGAAGATTCGCTTGTTCCTGCAAATCAATTAAATTATTTATCATTTAATGGCAATCAAGCACACTAGTTGTACCTTATGGTCAATTTATAAATATTGAGGTGATTTTTGAAATGTAGACAGAAAAAACGGGAGTATAAGAGGTAGGCTCTCGATTTTTTTAAGGCACATATAAAATGATAATTTTATTTAGTAACATGATTTTAAGGAACATGTAAAATAAAGTTTGTCTAGAAACATTGTCTAGATTTTTGAAAATATAGCGTTATATTAGCATGTAGTAAAATAGTGCATGCTTTTTTCAACGTAGTATAAAGGGTTATTTCTAATTAGCGCATCACCTCTTGTAGTCAGCTTTTCTACATTAATCCCAACAACATTTAACCAACAAATAATTAAAATTAATATTAAAAAAAATAAGTTTTTCCAAATAAGTTTTTCCAAATTTATTAGGTGCATAAACGGTACTATACTCTGCGCGCAACTGGCGTGGCAGGCGCGCGGGCGACGGGGGGGCGACCGGTTTAGGAACTTCTTACAAAATACAGAGTTATAAATAACAGAGCGCACAAATTTGTTTTTTTTTTGGTTTTGTGTTACTTATCAAGTTTTGCAAAGTCGTAGAACAAATGTTATTGGGATTGATGGAAGGAAGCCGCCTGCAAGAGGTGATGCGCTAATTACAAATAACCCTGTATAATATATTACCTCCCCGGGGGTGGCGGTCTGCGCGGCGTACATGCTGTCGTACACGGGGTTCGCGAAGTGGTTGCCGCCGCTCTGAGTACAGACAGTGTTGCATCGTAGTCAGTGTATAAGTGATTTTATTTTTGTAATCTTTTAATAAGTAAGTGTGTTTGTATAATCCTACTTATATTATAAACGTGATAGTTTGTGGGTACTTTTTACCGCGGGAAAACTTCTAATTCCCACGGGAAACTGACTTCCACACGAACGGAGTCGCGGATGGCCACTAGTAAATAATAAAATATATAAATCTCCAGACTAACACACCAACTGTGTGGCCCTAAACTAAGCAGAGCTTGTACTATAGGTACCACACAATGGACTAGGGAAGGAGAACCTAGTTACACCCAGACACGAGCCAATTTCAAAACACCTTTTCGACAATATTGGCCCGACCCGGGGAACATTCGCTTAGCAGTCCGCTATACATATATACCGCTGCACCACAGAAGTCGTCTATCGTATAATGTTTTCTGTTTGATCTCAATATTTAGAGCTATTTTACCAAAATCTAATAGATTTTAAGTTTATTGGCAGTAATCACTGGTCTAGTTTATTCAGGCTTCACATTTCTAAGCGTCAGGTATAATTCATGATAGAAGCCAATTCAGAATGTTATGAAAAATATAGAATTCATTCTGTAGGAGTTTGTCGAGTGATATATTGAAATAAATTGCAATGACGTTTAAAATAACGCTAACAAGTGAAAGTTTTAGTAAATTAACGTAATGTTCAAAATGAACTTGATAATTAGCGACATTGCGTCCTCGCTCCACGCCGTGTTGTGAACAATGTTGCAATTAACAACGATGCTATAACTACATATATGGAAATATATTTAATGTATGACAGTAAAGTTAAGTGTAAATCCTACTGATATTATAAATGTGAAAGTTTGTGAGTATGTGAAGACGAGAGAATGTTTGTTACTCTTTCACGTAAAAACTTCTGGATGGATTTGGATGAAACTTTGCAGTAATATAGTTTATACATCAGAATAACACATAGAGTACTTTTTACCGCGGGAAAACTTCTCATTCTCACGGGAAACCGATTGCCACGCGAACGGAGTCGCGGGCGGCCACTAGTATAACATAATTCTGATAGATGATCTAAAAATCACTTCGCATTCTAATAATAGGCGATGCGGTAAGATACATAATGGTAAAAAAAGTAAGTGTAGTGTACATACAATATGTGCATTACTATGTAAAGTATGTGTATGTTTGACAACCTTTATGGTACAGCGGCATGTCAACTAGTAAGTAGGATAACACAGTTAAAGGTCTTTAGCATGTCTCGTGTCTGTGTGGCTTATACAAGCTTAATTTGGGATCACATAGATTACAAGGCAATCTGGAGATTGTTACTTAAAGTATGTCTGTATATGTTAAATGTGTATGTGTGTGTAGTGTATGTGTATGCGTGTGTAGTGTATGTATATGTGTATGTATACGTACGTTGTGCGTGTGGTCGTCGTCGTCGTGCGCGAGGTACATGGGGTTGTTGATCTCCACGTTGTCCGCGAGGCGCGCGTGCACAAACGCAGCGCTAAGAGAGGAGAGAGTTATGAACACATAAATGTAGGTTTACTGCTAGGAAGTACTCGGCTTCGATGCAGCTGCTTACAAGTGTCGCTGGTGTATGGTTATTGATTTCGAATTATTTAAATACTGATAACCAATTACAGATTGTTGTCGTAAGTCTACAATGCACACTTTAGAATTCTGATAACAAAATTTTGACATATCTCTCTATTGCTTTCCATACATCTGACATAACACTGAAATCTATGACTTCGTGATAAAAAAAAGACTTAGTTTTGGAAACAGAGAAAACATCGTGAGAAAACCTATAATACTTGGATGATCCACTGAGACAACGTGGTGGAGTATAGCTCAGGTGCTCTTGCTATCAGATAAGAATGCCTGTGCCTAACTAGTAGTAGTTATTATACTTTTTTATTTCTTCTTCTTTATGCCAGTAAAAAGTGTAAATATATGTTACCACAAGTGAGTTTGGGTCTATCTCTATGGTCTAACCCGTCTATATATTTCAAACACTATATCACAGACTTACTATCTCCTCCGATGCATCCAGTACACGGCGCCGAGCACCAGCAGTACCACGGCCAGCAGTGCCCCCGCGGCCGTGCCCCACGCCGCCGCGTGCCCCCCCGCGTGCCCCCCCGCGGGGCCCCCGCCCGCGTCCGCCGCCGGCGGGGCACAGCGCGAGCCCTCGATGCACGCGCACTGCGGGCTGCCCGGGGAAGATACGTCCACTGCAACACCGAGACATTGCTTAGTAAAAGATCTATATAACACAATTCTAGAATATTTATTAGTCTTATCGGTTGTGTGCGTTGAAAACGATCAAAGAATCGTGTGGTCTAACTTTGTAATTTTACTTTACAAAATAGAGGCAAATAAATAAATTAATATCATTCTCATTGGCCTAAATACGGCATCAGCTACTTGTATTACAAATACATTAAACGGATGACATTTAAATATATAACTGCAGACACTTTAAATAGTTAAGTTTAACTTGTTTGCATCTCAAAATCGATTGTCAAAAACATTAAAACTGCATGATAGCCTATAACTGTGGCAAAGAAACTACTCGTAAAATACCAAAGATTCGTTAAGGGATAATCGTGAGGAAACCAGGAAGGAAGGATTGGTTAATCCAATCAAGTGGCTTTTCTCCGCTCTAAGAGGTGGTTACGAATCCGATCCCTAACTATCCGAGAAGGATCTTATGCCCACCAAGAGCAACATTAAAAAGCTGTTACAACGACACTCCCAGTCATCTACGGGTGGTACTCACAGCTAGGCATCCAGACACAGATGGCGGGCAGTTGGCAGGCGAGGTGCGCGCAGGCGTGGTCGTGGCCCACGTAGTGGCCGCAGCTGGGCCCGCCCCACGCCCCCGCGCACACGCACGCCCCCCGCGCGCCCGCCCCCGCGCCCACCGCCACGCAGCGCCCCCCGTGCGAGCACCCGCCCGGACACGACTCCGCAGGCGGGGCTGTGGGAACAAATAGTTTTAAGTACTGTAAGGTAATAGGTTCGGCTTCGGCCATGTAAGTTCGAAGTCAGACAAATAAAATGCACAAGTTTGGTAAGTATAGCCAAGTATGTGAATAAATAAAATAATGGTATCAATAGAAAGTCAAAAAGATCTAGGAGGTAGGTTTATTACTTCAGAACTTCATTAGGGGTTTAACACATCTACTTGCATTCAAATGAAGTATTAGATAATTTTATGTCAGCTTCATACTTTATACTTTGTAGTATGCATTTAAATAAGAAGATTACAATTATGTAACTAAAACTTGAATAAATTAAAATTACGACATCTGTCATCGGAAATTAACAGAATAGGTCATAAAAAATCTAACGATAATAGCTTTATGCGATGCAACAATATCGGTCGATCAAAGTTAGGTTGATAAAACGCAAGAAGTTTTACTTGAAATTTCTTTTGGCTTTAAGAGTTGATTTGTTATTTGATTTCAACAATATAACTTCAGAATGAGCTAAAAAATGTTTTTTTTATTCAAAGAGTGATTCAAGAGGAAGGTTTATATGTATAATTTAACGCGTGCGAAACCGCGGGCATAAGCTTGTTTTTAGGAAATAAATTCAACTTCATTAGAAAACTAACTCGATAACTTTGTACTTAAATTTCACTAACACTGTTGCTAAAATATAGCCTCGTAAAAATTTAGCTTTGAAACCTAGGTGAGTATGTCATTAAGAGGTGTGTTAGATCGTTGTTACCAACGGCAACCAGTCGGTCGTCGCTACATCTATCGGAGGACCATTATCATTCCTCTGACCTTTATACACTTATGTAGGAAAACCTCACTGGTTGGGTACGCATCCGAAATCAAAGATACAAAAAAACTATTAGGTATAAAACAATCCTGTTTTTATTTTTTTATTTTGGAGATAAGGCTCCAAGCGGATTAAGTTGTTTATGGAGCTTATAATTAACATAACACACAATGGGCTGAGCAAGAACCACTTTTATGTATAAATAAAACACTTAAACCGAAAATATAACATTGGTCACCTACATTCTTTAACTCGAAAATTATAATAACGAAAAAATATAGCTAAAAACTGTATTTTTTTCAGACACCCAAAGTGCTAAAGAAACTTACATTTGATAGACATAGATGGAGTAACATCTCTTCGTCTTCTCCGTCGACCTCCCATTGTTTGAATAGAACTTAATTGAAACTACTTAAGTGCTAACACTTTATCAACAAAAACACTTTTAATTACATTATTGTTGTATCTTTAACGACTTAAACCACTTTCAAACCAAAAAGTTCGTGTATTCCAAATGACACTAACTCCTAATGGTTTAACTGACACTAGCACTTAATGATAAAAGTTTCAATAATTCGCGCGTAAATTCTTTCCGCGAGCGATAGTTGCGTTGCAGTGTACGCGACAACCCGGCACTGACTGTGAATATTACGATCAGATATGACGTCAGACCGCGGGGGATTCCGAGTTTACGCAAAAAGGTTCTATTTCCAAGTAAGTAACCTTTAGACGAACAACAGCTTGAAAAAACTACTTTATATTCGTGAAGTTAATGGCGATGAATCTTTGCTGATTTATTATTTTTATAAAATAAATAAATAACTTGAACTTGTAATGATATTTATAAAACAGGTTTGGTGAGGCATCATTAATAGCAGACAAAAATAAGTGTAAATAAATGGAGGTCAAGATTTCCGTGTTGCAACTTTTGTTGCGTTTCCGAAACCAGTAGCCACAATACCTGTTTATGTGTATTTTATTAAAATAAGGAGAATAACTTATCTACATCTTAATTGGTACAGAAAAATGTGTTTTGTTAGCTTTGTGACGGATATTTGCACAAAACTTTAAAGACAAGAATAAGCAATTCGTGTTTCTTTGAGTTTATTACCTAATGTTACAAGTTCTATGAAAATATTCACTTTAGGACTCTAACGAAAGTAAATTTTTTATTTAATACATAATTATTCAAGTTGTTTTTCCTGATAAAATTTCCAGTAACGCAACATGTACTAATTAGAATGTGACTAATATTGCATCAAGGTCTGTGATGAGAAGTAGATTTAGAAACGTTATTATTATGTTAATTTATTACAAGATAAGCTTACATTAGGCATCTCTAGAGGTTATTGAAACAGTATTTTATAAGATTAAACTCTACAGTTTTCTAATGCAATGACAGACGTCCGCAAAATTTCGTTCACGGTTAAGAACGAGTTTTTAATAACAATCTTTTTCATTTTACTCTATTTGTTACTACTACATTTATCCCAATTTTCCGCGCAACCTTTCTATCTAAACCTCCAAGCCATCTTCAACTTGGCTCCAAGCCACGACACTGAACCTCCAACCAGTACATCCAGCCAGCTCGTCTCTCTCTCGTATCGACTAGACTAGTCGCGGCCTCCAAGCGGTCAAGGACAACTCACACTTGACCGACACTTCGTGTAACTAGGCAGTATATATGTATATGTAGTAGGAAGCATATGTAACGTTACTTTATTGAGCTTTCACTGAGTAAACAACGCGATACAAAGAACGGAAGGTAAACACTTTCGCAACATGAGTCTTGTTAAATACGAAAAATAAATTAAATGCATCTTGAAGTATATAATATATTTATTTTGTATACCTATTTGATATGCCTTGTTAAAGTATATTAAATAGGTATATAAAATTAATGTACTTTGTTGATGTGGTAAGGTTGAATTTGCCCTCGGTTTCGGCACCATACGAACCGTTAGCCCGGCTTCAGGGGGGACAGGGTCACCTTCCTTGTCTCCCACTGGAGTAATTCCTGACCGGCGCGTCCTCGTCGCGGGGGTGGGCACCACTCGCTTCAGTAGACCGGAGGGAGTCGGTGGCCAAGTTCGGTCAGGGACCCAGTTCTGCGGGGTATATCGTGGACCCCTGCCCAGGGATACGGGTGAAGACCTTAACGGCGGCTACAGCGGAGAAGATGGGATTCGGTACGATGTACGTCGGCGGATGAGGCAACGGATTCGGAGTACCGTAGGCGACAGTAGGGTCTAACCTGAACAAGTCGGCAACTCCTGCAACCGATGCGTCTCCACATGTAATGACCTGTCATTCCTGTGGATAAAGACGCTGAGGTCGAGAGAGGAGCATGGATGCTGGGCAAGTTCGTGTTCCTGAAATGCGTCCCAGGCGATGCAGCGCCAGGCCTGTGGAGAGGTCACTTCACCTGCGTCTTTTACGGAAGACGTGGGAAACAACACGGGGAGTCACAGTCACCGGTGATAAGTCTGCGCCAATGGACGTCACGCGCGGGCGCCAGGGGTGACTCTCGACGGTAGGATAGCCCATCGCGGCTAATTGACCAGTTACCGCCTGCCTTAGTTGGGCAGCCCCCAGCCAATAAGGTACTGGTCCGTCCCTCGTCTTGCGCTTCTATAGGTGTGTGGAGCAGCAGGCACGTCACAATGTCTGAAACAAGATGAGTTTTTCGCAGCACCTAGAACTCAAAATAAACATAAACATACACATACTATAAACCTACCGACCACGCGCTTCGCCACTTGGAATGTGAGAACAATGACACCCGGTCAAGATCCTACACCTGACAATATACCGCAACTTAGAAAAACGGCTATCATCGATAGAGAACTATTAAGACTCCGAGTTGACATAGCTGCTCTCCAGGAAACTCGCCTAGCTGACGAAGGAAGCCTACGCGAGGAAAATTACACCTTTTTCTGGAAGGGGAGGAACCCAGTTCAACGTCGTGAATATGGTGTTGGTTTTGCTGTGCACAATAAATTGCTTGCCTGCACGGAACCCCCAAATTTTACCTCGGAACGTCTTATGTCCCTGCGATTGGTTACCTCAACTGGTCCGGTCACGTTGATTTCTGCGTATGCTCCGACACTCAATGCCACAACCGACGTGAAAGATAGCTTTTACGAAGATCTACGTCTACAAATGGAGTCTATACGAAGTTCAGACAAACTAATAGTGCTCG
This sequence comes from Emmelina monodactyla, assembly GCA_916618145.1. Lineage (NCBI taxonomy): Eukaryota > Metazoa > Arthropoda > Insecta > Lepidoptera > Pterophoridae > Emmelina > Emmelina monodactyla. The sequence goes on along the minus strand of OU745323.1, from coordinate 180,620 downwards.
GTGATTTCAACGCCAGAATTGGCAGCAATTCAGCAGATTGGTCCGATTGCATGGGAACCCACGGCATTGGGAATATGAATGATAACGGTCAACGTCTGCTCGAGTTCTGCACCTCTCATGGCCTATGTGTCACTAACACATTTTTCCAAAATAAGGTAGCTCATAAAGTTTCATGGAGACATCCCAGATCGGGACATTGGCACCAAATTGATTTTGTCTTAAGCAGAAAGCGTGACTTGCGTGATACTCTCAACACGCGTACGTATCACAGTGCAATATGCGACACTGATCATTCTTTGGTGTTGACTAAAATGAGACTTCTACCTAAGAAAATACACTCAGCAAGACCTAGACGCAAAATAAGAGCACCACTGGACACCACAGGCTTGACCGACGTAGCGACTAGAAACCAATTTTCCGCAGCTGTACAAAGTAAGCTTAGCATCGAAACCTTGCAAGCCTCCCAAAGTCTTGAATCTGCTTGGACGAACTTTAAGGACACACTCATGCAGACAGCTGTTGAATCTTTTGGGAGAAAGGTCCGTAAACAAAACGATTGGTTCGCCGAATACGAACAAGTCTTACACCCCCTTATAGAGGAAAAAAGAAATACACATACAGATTTCCTGAATAACCCATCTGTTGCTCGCTACGAGATTAGGTATAAAAATGCGAAATCTAACCTGCAACGCATTTCACGTGAATGTGCAAACTCCTACTGGACTGAATTATGCATGAACATTCAAGAATGCCATGACGTAGGAAACTATAGGGGTATGTATCAAAATATCAAGGTAGCAATCGCTCCCAAAATCAGAAAGCGTGCTGCCATAAAGGACCTAAATGGCGAGCCCATCACGGACAAAAGCAAACAGATGGTTAGATGGGCACAACATTACACCGATTTGTACGCAGAACCTATCTCAATCAGCGCTTCATCTCTAGATTCCCTTCAAGTCTTCCCAGTAGCATCTGACCTAGATGATACACCTTCATATGAAGAACTTCATAATGCTATTTTGGGATTAAAGTTAGGGAAAAGCGTTGGGCGAGACGACATTCCTGCAGAACTTTTGCGTGCTGGTACGTGTCTTCGCTACTCTTTGTAATACTTTTACGCTGCTGGGATGAGAAAACGATTCCACAAGATATGAGAGACGCCAATATTGTTACTCTGTACAAAGGAAAGGGAGATAGAGGGGATTGCAACAATTATAGAGGAATATCACTACTAAGCATCGCTGGCAAAGCCCTCGCAAAAGTGGTTTTGAAAAGGTTGGAATCACTTGCTGATCGAGTATACCCAGAATCACAGTGCGGTTTTAGAGCTGGTAGATCAACCATGGATATGATATTCACTTTACGACAGGTACAGGAAAAATGCAGAGAACAACGTATGCCCCTCTTTACAGCTTTCGTTGACCTACAGAAAGCCTTTGATACGGTCAGTCGCGAGGGACTCTACCGAGTACTTGAACACATTGGCTGCCCACCTACTCTCTTAGCCATCATTAAATCCTTCCACGATGACATGTGTGGTACAGTCGTATTTGACGGTGAAGAATCAGGCCCGTTTAATGTTAATCGGGGAGTAAGACAGGGGTGCGTTCTAGCTCCGACCCTTTTTGGCATCTTCTTTTCTGTTCTTCTCTTGGTGGCCTTTAAAGACTGTGACGTCGGAGTTCACCTGCATACAAGGAAAGATGGGCGCCTCTTTAACATCAACCTGTTAAGATCTAAGAAAAACAGGTTTGATCTATTAGCCAGAGAGCTCCTGTTTGCAGATGATGCTGCACTGGTCGCGAATACAGAAACTGGCCTTCAGGAACTGATAACCAAATTTAATAACGCATGCAAGCTGTTTGGGATGACTGTGAACAATAAGAAAACCGTAGCTCTAGTTCAAGGAACGAATTACACACCCCAGATAATGCTGGGTGAGGACACCCTTCAAGTAGTTGACAACTTTTGCTACCTCGGTTCTACTACCACCAGCAAATTGTGCAATAATAAAGAAATTGACACCAGAATAGGCAGAGCTGCGACCAACTTCGGAAAGCTTCAAGCTCGAGTTTGGAGGAACAACAAGCTGAAACTCTCTACCAAGGTCTTAGTCTACAAAACATGCGTCCTAAGTATTCTCCTGTACGCATCCGAAACGTGGACAACCTACTCGAAGCATGAAAGCCGCCTAAATGCTTTCCACATGCGTTGCCTACGCGCAATACTGGGAGTAACTTGGAAAGACCGAATGTCCAACGAAAGAGTTCTTGACATTACTCGCACCTGTAGTATCACTGCTACCCTAAAACAACGTAGGTTACGGTGGCTGGGCCATGTTTTACGTATGGACCCAGATAGACTTCCACGTGCAGTGATGCTGGGCCAGATCGCAGACGCCAAAAGACCAGTTGGACGCCCTATGCTTCGTTTTAAGGATTCTTGCAAGCGCGATATGTTATCCTTTGGTATTAACCCGGACACCTGGGAAACGGAAGCCCTTGAAAGAACGGAATGGCGTGGCCTACTGCGTGATGGCGTAACTCAACATGACGAAGCCTGGCTCGATGGCCTGAAGCAGAAAAGACTTCGTGCAGTACAAGAACCGTGTTCAGACTCGCGCTTCATTTGTGATCTTTGTGGCAGGAAGTGCCGAGCTGCAATTGGACTCTACAGCCATAGAAAAAGTTGCGCCGCATCTCTCTCTTCCGACGGCGTACAAACCTCTTCCCAATGAATTGACGCTGCAACAATCATCTGTCAAGATGTCGTGGCCAATGATGAAGGTTGAATTTAATTAAAGTTATAAATACCTACGACGTGTTTATATGACAATAGGCAATAAATGGTTTTGGAAATTCCTACGGTCATAAATTATATTTATGATAATTAAGTTTAAGTTTTTTAATCCATATCTATTTATTGCCATATATTTGTTTTATTTATCATATTTCGCTTTAATTTCCAAAGAAATACTCAATGAAGACCTTAAATAAAAATAAGTTACGATTTTTACTTTTGAATCAAAACCAAATCGTCTATCTGCTGCATTTTAAAGTATCGTAACCTAAGTTTTAGGACTTAGTTACAAGCAATGGAACCAATATTTTACTGTTGCATGCGAAGAAGTCAATTAGGCACATAATGTCAAATCCACCGAACTGCAACAACACACACTGCGAGGTGTTTTCCTCAATCCGCTGACAAGTTGATTGCCCGGTTGAGTTTTTGCCGCCGACGGCACTTCGGTGCTTATCTTAACATCTACGAGGATAAAACTAACGAACCGTACTGACCAATAACGTGTGATACTCAGTTTTAGAATTATAAGTTAGAATAACTGCATAAAAAGTGTAAAAAAAATAAAAGCGGCTGGGAATTTTTAAGTAGCACGTAAAATTTACGTCAAATCTTAAGTTTTTTAGGCAATTATGCTTGTTCGATAAACTTACTATTTAAGTGTTATTCACACCAGTTTTTTCGTTTTTAAGTTAGTGCAAAAAATATCTTACAAGTTTTTATAACGATTTGACGACTAACACGTACTCAGCTTCAGACAATATATCACACTTATATTTATCTTATTAAAAGCAACGTCATTCTGTGATTACTGTAACATGAGTTAGTTATTACAAATATATAGTCACTCTTTGCATTACACTCCACAACGGAGTAGCACATGAATAAAATACACAAAAGCGCATAAGTGCTATTATTTAAATATTATTTTGAGGTTAACAAATTCGTATATATCTATAAGTATATTAATTTAAGTTAAAGTTAAATTTAGGGTTACCGATCCAGTTTTTTAAGATTTACCTATCATGTACCTACGTACATGGTAACAAATATGTCTCAACACATAATACTCCGACTGCATGTACATGTATACTGACTTGTATAAAACCTATGTAAAGCTGTGTATTTGTATGAAAGCCGACCTTTGCATACTGGTCTATGTGTTGGTATTCTGTATACTAACTTGTGTGTTCGTCGCTGTCTGGCGTCTGGCAGCGCTCCCCGCGCCACCCCGCGGCGCACGCGCAGTGAGCCGCGCCGCCAGACACCGAGCATGTACCCTGCGTATATACATCGTGGTTATTAAGAATTTTCTACATTTAAGAGCGGGGGAAAAGGTTGAATTCGGGGCTATCAAGAGGCAAGTATTGGAACTGAAATGTCATTATTTCAGTTAATCAGCAATTGTCAGTAAGCATAGTGGCCAGAGAGTGCGGAATCATGGGAGACATGGACTGAAAAATAAGAATATGGATATAGTCATAACTTTTATCTTTAAATCAATACTATAAATATACCCAGTAAAGCAAGGAATTCAAAAGGTGTACCAAGTACTAAAGAAATGTCAAAGTTTCAGTGATTAACACAGCATAATAGTCAATTCTTCTTTAAAGCCTAAACTTCTCCAAAAGTGATTGTGGCGGTTCTCTCAATAAATAACCAAAACAAACACAGACTTCTGTAGACACAGTCTATATAAGTAAAGAACAAAATAATATTAAATGAAATGAAATTACTTTATTGTACGTAGGATTAAAAACTAATCTCTTATACATTGTCAAAAACATAAAATAAAAAAAGATGTCACGGGACACCCCTACATTCATCAGCAATGGCCGTAGTAGACCGAGAGAAAAAGCTGGCGGTATTGAACATTGTATGACCCCAGTCCACCGTACCTGGTTGTGGCAGTGTCCGCGGCAGAGGTCGTCGTCGTGAACCTCACACCTCGCCCCGGAGTAGTGCGGGTGGCACGTGCACTACACAACAAACAATGCATTATGTGTTGAACAAACTTGTCATATTGTTATACCAGTGGCCGCCGCGACTCCGTTCGCGTGGAAGTCGGTTTCCCGTGGGAATGAGATGTTTTCCCGCGGTAAAAAGTACCCTATGTGTTATTCTGATGTTTAACCTATATTACAGCAAAGTTTCATCCAAATCCATCCAGTAGTTTTACGTGAAAGAGTAACAAACATCCATTCATACTCACAAACTTTCACATTTATAATATTAGTAGGATAGTAGGATTAGATCCCTCAGGGCAGCATTCTTGGCCCCACTCTGTTCCTAACGTTTATAAATGACCTATGCAACACCTCCCTGCCAAGCGGAAAGATTGTATCTTTTGCCGACGATACTGCCCTTGTGTTCTCCTCTGATTCTTGGCAAGACACCTTCCAAGTAGCTCAACATGGTTTTTCTTTAATAACTTCATGGCTTACCAACAATCTTCTGACCCTAAATGTTGGCAAAACCAATTATATTACTTTTAACCTACGTGACAACACACAAAACGCTTTCGATTTCCCCATTATCGCACATAATTCTCACATATCCACGTCTCCGTGCTGCTCTTGCCCTATAATAAATAAAATTAAAACAGTCAAATATCTCGGCGTCTACATAGATCACAACCTTCGCTTTCTCGATCATATATCCTATCTCACAGGCAAAGTCCGTAAGCTAACGTTTATATTTAAAAATCTACGCCATATTGCAGATCCCCATATACTAAAAATGATTTACCTAGCCCTTTGCCAATCCATCACTACTTATTGTGTCACCACCTGGGGTGGTGCAGGAAAGACTCATCTCCTAATGCTAGAAAGAGCTCAGAGAGCTGTCCTTAAGGTAGCTTCATTCAAACCGCTTCTTTTTCCTACTTTTGAATTATATCAGTTCTGTGAAGTCCTAACTGTCCGCCAATTGTTTATTCTTTATACGGTATTACTCCAACATTCATGTACTTCTTTCTCTGCTGAAATGTCCTTAAAAAGAAATAAACTCATTATCCCTACCTTCCAATTTAATACAAGCTTTAGCCATAAATTTTATTGCTTCCTAGGGCCACACCTTTATAATCTAATAAACAAGTCCATCAATATTTACATCCTTAACAGGTACTCATGTAGGATTGTATTAACGGAATGGCTTAAGAAACTCTCATACACAAGCACCGAAACCCTTCTTATCCCTGTTACATAAGTCTTATGTATGTGTAAGTATTTAAGCATTAAATAATTTATCTGCATTAAATCACTCATCTACACTTAATAATACTAAATTAAATAGTAAGTATATATCTTCTTAATCTATGACCTTACATACACAATCACAAATGTCCTTCACTTCACCTATTTTAATATAATAAAGTTAATCTTTTACATCATTGTAACATCGCCTAGACATTAAGGGAATACCACCTGGGGATGCTGGTAACCTGAAGCACAGGCTATGCTTAGTTCGGGTACCAGCCTTCACATACAACCTATTTTTACTTATAGTTAAATGTTTGAACATTGTAAATTGTTACCATTGTGAAGAGAAATAAAGATTTATTATTATTATTATTATTATTATTAATGACAGGTTTCTACCCTGCAGTTACACGCGTTGCAAAATTCTTTTCCTGTGGGAATCGGGTTCTTTCTCACTTTAAATAGTTTTATGCTTATATAATCCATTCAATCAAAACTTTCCTCTTTATAATATTAAACCTACAAACAAATGACTACGAGTATATCATACAAACAACAATTAATACACCAGCATTTTTAAGTATTATGATTGACGCATTGTACAAGCAGTTGGTCAAGATGATGGTACGTGACTTAAGCTTATCTCTATTTACATCTCATATAGTATGCATCGATGTCGACTCGGTGTTAGCATTGACCATCGTTACACTGTAAGGCAAAATCCTATAAAATACTTAGATGTAGAACATTCAGAACGGTGGCAACAACTAAACTAATCAGTTAGTAGTATGAATTTGAACATTAACTCAGAAAATGATAAACTTATACTCGGTGATCATTTACCACTAACGCACATCCAGAAAAGAACACTCTAGCCATACACCCTTTCATAAGCCTTACTTCACACAACGCTATGGTTACTCAGCCACAATAGCTACAGCCCACCTTCAAGTTGACGAGTCCGTCGTCACCCAGCCCCTCCCCCGGCCCGCAGTCCCCCCCGCGGCCACAGTACTCGGAACATCGATATTCCTGGCAGCGCTCGCCGCGGAATAGCGCGGGGCACTCGCAGCGGGAGTCAGAGCAGCGCCCGGGGCCGCAGCCGCCGGGGCAGGGGGGCGGGGCCGACACTAGGCACTTTACACCGTCCTGTGCGAGGGAAGAATAAGTAGCACTGGAAGTGAGGCACTTGTAGACAAGAACAACACGGTGAGAATAACTTTCAATTTGGAAATTTATACACGAGTAGTAAGAAATGTAAAGAGTGTAAAGAAGCTACGAGAATTTTAAAGAAATCATTACAAAGTACGATGTATTTGTTTCAATTCAAACTGCAAATAAACACATACTGTATATTCCTTATTTATTAAGCTAATGTTTACTTAAATAGCTTGAAGTTTAGGTAATGTAATTGCTTATCTAATTAAACGTATTATCTTTTGAAACGGTGAAAAGTATTTTGTGTGTTTGTGTGTAGCTTCGGAATCATGTCTGTATTGAAACATAAAATATGTAAATGTGTATGTACCTGTGTGTTGTTGTCGGGCGTGAGTCCGTCGGGACACAGGCACGCGTGCGCGTGTGTCTGCAGGCGGATACATAGCGCGCTCGCGGCGCACGGGCTGGACGCGCACGGGTCCGGACCGCCTGTGGGGATAGTGGCCGGTTATACTGCGGATAGTGGCCGGTTATACTGGGGATAGTGGCCGGTTATAAAGGGGATAGCGGCCGGTTATACTGGGGATAGTGGCCGGTTATACTGGGGATAGCGGCCGGTTATACCGGGGATAGTGGCCGGTTATACTGTGGATAGTGGCCGGTTATACTGGGGATAGCGGCCGGTTATACTGGGGATAGTGGCCGGGTGTACTGTAGATAATGACCGGATATACTGTGGATAATGACCGGGTGTACTGTAGATAATGTCCGGGTGTTCTGTGGATAATGACCGGATATACTGTGTATAATGACCGGTTATACTGTGGATAAAAACCAGTTATACTGTTATTCTGTGCATTAAAACCGGGTGTCAAAAGTTCACACCGATGCAATTGTCAACTGGCTTCAAAAAAAGGTTAAGATTCTCAATTCTACTGATTTATTATGTTTGCTACCTCAGAACTTTCAATTGAATAAAATTATTATTTCGAACTTGATTATAAATCAGTAGAAAACGAGTGAGAGAATCTGATCTTTATGATGGGCAAAGCAAAGACAGTGTCCACATTCGCTGCGTGGGGTAGAAGTTTGTTGATGAACTACTAATTGATACGGTTGACGACTTCGCAGATAAAAGTGAATAACGTAATGCATCACGTGGCCAGTATGAAACAATTTGTTCTGTGATTAGATACTAGTCCAAAATAACAAGTATTTTATCTGTCTTACTAAATCTGCTGCACTCCTTATTTGTTACTACAAAACTTTTTTGACAGAGGAGTGCTTAAATTTTTTTTTCGCTACTTAGCTCACTTAATGTGTTAAAATAAAACGTACCAAATCGACATCAAAACTAATTTTATTTTAAGTTCTGTTGATATTCGTCTAATACGCCTGAATACGATGTACTTTCTCGAGACTTTTTGAACAGTAATATTCGAATAGTCTCAGATAGTGCCTCTGTTATGCGATCACTTGAAAGTGGACAGACCGACAGCTGTAGACAATCAAAGGACTATACTTGAGTTGAAGTGCGGAAACATGTGCCCAGTAACCTAAAACTACAAACGCCTGGGTAGGAAATACGTATAAGCAATACCATTTTCTCATTCACCCGCACAGACTAAACCGTGCACACTCGCACTCACCTTGCTCGACGAGCCAGGGATGGATGATGGCGAGCGCGCGCGCGGGCGGGCCGCTGTTGCCGCCCCCGCCCCCCGGCGAGCTGCCGCCCCGGCGCGGCGCCCCCCACGTGCCGCGCGCGCCCCCGCAGTACACGGTGTCCTCCCACGCCGCCAGCGCCCAGCAGCCGCGCCCCGGCAGCCGCGCGGGGGGCGCGCCGAGCGGGGCGGGGGGCAGCGTCGGGTCTAGCGGAAACACGGAGGATAAGTATCGACGACTAGCTATAGTTTGGATATGATGGGCGCGGCCGTGGGATGATAACGTAGTCCACTAACTATAGCATCGTGATTAATGAGAAAACAGGGTATATACACATATGATGATGTTAGGAAGAGCTACATGCACTATTAGCTAGACGTCATAAACTGCAGCATCTCTAGGCCAGTGGCACTTAATCAGTGTTCTATTCAGTTATTTTTTTTTATTTCAATACCGTTTTAAATAAACAAATCACAATAAATTCATATAAATAATACAATTTAATTTCATTTTACGAACGAGTAAATATTTAGTATCATTCACAAAGTGTTGTTAGTTTGTATAAGGTACTCACTGATAGTCTTGTACGCGGGCGTGGTGGGCACGACCCAGCTGCTGGTGAAGGCCGCCAGCCGCGTCAGCTGGCCGCCGTCGGTCCGCACGCAGAACAGCGCCTCCGAGAACTGGTCCACGAAGTACAGCCGGCGCGCGGGGGCGTAGAGCGCCAGCGCGGCGGGCCGGCGGGGGCGCGCCAGCGGGGCGGGGGCGGGGGCGGCAGACAGCCCGGCGGAGAACACGCCCGGCGACGCGCCCTGCTGCGCGAAGTACAGCGAGCTGCGGGGGAGGGGGGTTGGAGAGGCAAGGACGCATTGCTTGACATTTGTGTAGCGTAATTGTTGTTGACCACGCGAATAACTACGCGTTTGACATACATACAGCTTAGAACATGGCTGTGAACTCGATGGTGTTGAACTTGAGAAAAATAGTCAACGAATTTTCATCCAATACATCACTTTATCTATGTACCTCATCATATCACTTTCACAATAACGTTTTGTTTCTTTTTAAAATAATTGAAAAAAGTAAAACTAAGGAACGACTTGTGTGCAATTCTTTTTTATAAGTCAAAATTTACTGAGCTATTTCCATTAAAAACTAAATGGATTACATTTTTTTGTTAACACTTAGTTATAATTTAACTCATGCTAGCTATGTCTCCACAAGAATACTACACTCACTCATCGTACAAGCTGGCGATGACATCTCTGGGCGTGTTGTCGAGCGAGCTATAGATCGTAGTCCGGCGCCGGCCGTCCGTAGCAGCTACGCGGATGGCGCCGCCCGCGCCGGCCGCTACGCCGTAGTACACCAGCGACGCCGTAGCCGAGATGCCGGTTATCGCGCCCGACTCTTGGATCTGTTAGTAGCAAGATAATATTGATAATTTAGAACGAGAGTTTGTATGTACTTTCATGGTAAAAGGTTAATCTTTAAGAGCATTAATATACATAACCAAAACACTTTTTGTTTATTTTTGGTTAAAAATTGCTATTTCAGTTTGTATTCATTTCAGTTACTCAAAATAAACTTGCTCTCATATCATTTAATAACTTTGCCACTAAAACGTTTTCATAATTTTAAGTTAATAAAATAGTAATGGTTCATTAACGCTCTCAGTACATCACAGCATAAAGTGTACACTCGTAGACTCACCACAAGTTCCCCCTGGTGGTGGCGCGGCGCCAGGTCCCGCCCCCGCACGGCGGCGGTGACGTCACAGCGCGTGACGCCCCCCCGCGCCGCCCCCCGCCACACCCACCACGTGTCGTTCACGCGGGACACCGACATACACGTTATCTGATCTCTGGGGATGGTTATTAATAGTTAGTGATCTAGGTGAATCCTACTAATGTTATAAACGTGAAAGTTCGTGAGTATGTAGGTATGGATGGATGTATGGATATATGGATGGATGTTTGTTCTGTCACGTAAAAGCTCTGGACGGATTTGGATGAAACTTTACAGTAATATAGGTTATACACCAGAATAACACATAGGGTACTTTTTACCGCGGAAAAACTAGTACATTAATAAGGGTGAAAAATGTAAGAAAGTTTGAAGAAGTGTTTGTTGAAAGTTAAGAAAAATGAAGACTTAATTTCAATACAGAAAAGTGTATAAAATGTTACAAAAGAAAATGTTAAAGCGTATTAAAAGTGTTAATGTTATCACAAGGTGTTTCGATAGATATATTTACTTATACTGGTAGTGTCCCAATCAAAAGAAAGCAGTAGTTAAGGCTACTGTGTAATTATTTCGGATTGAAGAGTGATTGTTTATTCTTTTCAATTTTAAGTGTAACATTTCAATGAATAATGTTTGATTTGAACATAAGGTACTATTGAGATTTTACTTTTAGATTTGAATTTAAAATGCTAATTTATTAATATCTGAAGTTAAAGATACTAGAAAAAGGAACGCGGGTCTCCGAGCATTGCGCGACTGTGAATCGAACCCAGGACATTTAGATAACCGGTCTAATGCCCTGACCACTGTGTGTGTGCGTGTGTGTATATATACTTTTCGTCGGCATCATCTGTATTGTGTAGTGCGCGTGTTTGTGTTTGTGTGTGTGTGTGTGTGTATACATACTTGTCGTCGGCGTCGTCGGTGTGTGTGTAGTGCGCGTGTTTGTGTGTGTGTGTATACATACTTGTCGTCGGCGTCGTCGGTGTGTGTGTAGTGCGCGTGTTTGTGTGTGTGTGTGTATACATACTTGTCGTCGGCGTCGTCGGTGTGTGTGTAGTGCGCGTGTTTGTGTGTGTGTGTATACATACTTGTCATCGGCGTCGTCGGTGTGTGTGTAGTGCACGTGTTTGTGTGTGTGTGTATACATACTTGTCGTCGGCGTCGTCGGTGTGTGTGTAGTGCGCGTGTTTGTGTGTGTGTGTATACATACTTGTCGTCGGCGTCGTCGGTGTGTGTGTAGTGCGCGTGTTTGTGTGTGTGTGTATACATACTTGTCGTCGGCGTCGTCGGTGTGTGTGTAGTGCGCGTGTTTGTGTGTGTGTGTATACATACTTGTCGTCGGCGTCGTCGGTGTGTGTGTAGTGCGCGTGTTTGTGTGTGTGTGTGTGTGTGTATACATACTTGTCGTCGGCGTCGTCGGTGTGTGTGTAGTGCGCGTGTTTGTGTGTGTGTGTGTGTGTATACATACTTGTCGTCGGCGTCGTCGGTGTGTGTGTAGTGCGCGTGTTTGTGTGTGTGTGTGTGTGTATACATACTTGTCGTCGGCGTCGTCGGTGTGTGTGTAGTGCGCGTGTTTGTGTGTGTGTGTATACATACTTGTCGTCGGCGTCGTCGGTGTGTGTGTAGTGCGCGTGTTTGTGTGTGTGTGTATACATACTTGTCGTCGGCGTCGTCGGTGTGTGTGTAGTGCGCGTGTTTGTGTGTGTGTGTATACATACTTGTCGTCGGCGTCGTCGGTGTGTGTGTAGTGCGCGTGTTTGTGTGTGTGTGTATACATACTTGTCGTCGGCGTCGTCGGTGTGTGTGTAGTGCGCGTGTTTGTGTGTGTGTGTATACATACTTGTCGTCGGCGTCGTCGGTGTGTGTGTAGTGCGCGTGTTTGTGTGTGTGTGTATACATACTTGTCGTCGGCGTCGTCGGTGTGTGTGTAGTGCGCGTGTTTGTGTGTGTGTGTATACATACTTGTCGTCGGCGTCGTCGGTGTGTGTGTAGTGCGCGTGTTTGTGTGTGTGTGTATACATACTTGTCGTCGGCGTCGTCGGTGTGTGTGTAGTGCGCGTGTTTGTGTGTGTGTGTATACATACTTGTCGTCGGCGTCGTCGGTGTGTGTGTAGTGCGCGTGTTTGTGTGTGTGTGTATACATACTTGTCGTCGGCGTCGTCGGTGTGTGTGTAGTGCGCGTGTTTGTGTGTGTGTGTATACATACTTGTCGTCGGCGTCGTCGGTGTGTGTGTAGTGCGCGTGTTTGTGTGTGTGTGTATACATACTTGTCGTCGGCGTCGTCGGTGTGTGTGTAGTGCGCGTGTTTGTGTGTGTGTGTATACATACTTGTCGTCGGCGTCGTCGGTGTGTGTGTAGTGCGCGTGTTTGTGTGTGTGTGTATACATACTTGTCGTCGGCGTCGTCGGTGTGTGTGTAGTGCGCGTGTTTGTGTGTGTGTGTATACATACTTGTCGTCGGCGTCGTCGGTGTGTGTGTAGTGCGCGTGTTTGTGTGTGTGTGTATACATACTTGTCGTCGGCGTCGTCGGTGTGTGTGTAGTGCGCGTGTTTGTGTGTGTGTGTATACATACTTGTCGTCGGCGTCGTCGGTGTGTGTGTAGTGCGCGTGTTTGTGCAGCTCGGACAGCCGCAGCGACGAGCCCAGCGCCGACACCAGCAGCGCGCGACTCTCTGTAGGTCGAATGTTAATGTACGAGAAAGATGAGCAAGATAGAGACACAATGTAAAAACGTTTGCCAAACTTGGCGAACACAGTGGTCGTAGCCAGACACCGCAGTTAGAGACCGCCCGGAGATGGCGACGCGGACCTTAGCATTTCATCTATCTAAATATTTTATTAACCAAATTTTTACCGCACATTACAAAAGCGGTTGTCGACATTAGATGTATTTGGTGCCAGTACTCACTCCACTATATTTTCATTCTTACTACAGTAAATGCTCTCTACAACCAACTACACTAAGTCCTCACCTCTCGCCTCGCACACGTGTCCGCTGTCAGGCACTTGTCGCATCGTGAACCCGGGCACGCATCTACAAACAGACAACATGATCAAATATCATTGTATCACCAGTTGGTTCAAACGTTGATATGAGAAATGGAACTCACTTGCAGGTGTAGTTGTGATGGTGCTTCACGAGGCAGAGTTGAGAGCATGCGTTCCATTCGCATTGATCTGGAGAGGTAGTACAGAAAATGAAGTTACTGGATGAAACTTCTTTACTAGCATATTTTTTTATAAAAATCAATGTAAAAAAACTATTTAATATATATTTGTCTTTAATAGTAAAATAGTAACCTACATGTTTAATGTAATAATTATATATTGTAGTATAATAATGTTAAAATTATTATAAAATGTTTTTCTATTAAGTAACTATGAACCTGTGAAAATCTGCTGATTCCAAAATTTCTAGTTTCTCGAGAAAAGGATGATACGGCCTTGTCATCGGATGAACGATTGAACGAGTGAGTTTAGTAGTGTGTGTGAGTGTGCGTGTGAGTGTATGTTACCGGGCAGACAGTCGGCGGCGCTGTTCACGCAGCGTCCGTCGCCGCACATGTGCAGCGCGCCGCACGAGTCGTCCATGGCGCGGGACAGACCTGCGTACACGGGCAGGGGACACTCAGAACAGGGAGATCATTGTAAACTAACCAATCAATCATTACTAATATTTCTTTTTAATACAGTTGCTCAAAAAGTGGCGAATTGCAGGGACGTATAGCGTTCGGGATGTTGGCTATTACACACTCGTGCTTTTTTTTTTCCTTTCCCGCACTCGTGCGTTCTCTTTCCCAACTGTCAAAATAATGTCTATTAAAAAGAAAAATTAAGCAACCATGAAGTTTTTACTAAAAAAAACAAAGAAGTTTTTATGATTCATGTTAATACTCACGTAGCGTAGGAATATTTCTAAAAAAAGCTACTAGATAGTTTCGATATCAGATTAGTTTGATTGGTTTCATTTCATTTTATCTCATTAAATTTCATTTTCATTTCATATCAATAAAAAAATACTACTGAAGACTTGGCTGAATGGGCATAGTACCTTTGCCTACCAAATGGGTGAAGAAAAAATGGCGCCATTCTCCAGAAATTTTCCTTGCGAGTTTAGTTGTTTGTTGCACAAAATGAGTTATTTCGACATTTACGATCCCAATTTTATATTTTATTAAATTGCTTTATTTTTTCGCAACTGTATTAAAAAATAGTCGTTCAGTAGACGTGCGGAACCGTCATTGAAACTCGTCCCGCCTGTCGACCCTCGCCTTCGGCTGTGCCTCGGCTCGGGTAGACATTGGTCGGAACTCGTTGTAATGACAGCCTTTCCACACTTGTATTGAAATATACTATTCTTTCCTTCCCTATGCTACGTCCTGTTGAATACTCACACAGCCGCGGGTCCTCGTCGCTGCCGTCGGGGCAGTCGTGCTCGCGGTCACACACACTCGCGCGCGGGACACACGACGCGTCCTCACAACTACACATGGAAAGGGGGTTAATCACAAAGTCAAATCAGAAGTATTAAATCATAGCTCTATATATTAAAAATGCAAAGTCATGAAAGACAAGTAGACTTACAATTGTAACACGCACTCTAGTGTAAAAGTAAATCAGCGTTAATTGAAAAAATGAATCGAATGAGTAGTTATAAAAGTGCTATAGGTACCGGAACATGTTCCCGGGACAGGCGACGCGGCGGCACGCGGCGGGGTCCTCGTCCGAGCCGTCCCAGCAGTCCTTCTTACCTGCACCACAACACAGATATGTAACACATTGATAACACTGCTCGAAACAACACTTACTAACGAGCAGTGAACTCTTGTACTATGAAGACTAACAACCAATCACAATCGAATCACGCATCATAGGACGCCACCGTAAGTGTGGCCAGTAATAACTTTTCCTAATGTTGGTGTACAAACGCTGTTAGAGTAGATCAATTGGGTGGCTAACTAATAAAACGTTAACATTTATCTTTTAAAGTCTTCTACTTTATAATAGCTTTTGCGAATTAGTAGGTGCTTAAGTTAGCTTTTTTTGTTTAACATCTGAGTGGGAAAAACACCCTGGTAATGTTATATATTAGAGATGGGCCGAGTACTCGGTTTATACTCGGTACTCGGCGTACTCGGCGGGTTTTTTGGTACTCGGTACTCGGCCGAGTAACTCGGTATACGAATGCCGAGTGCCGAGTACCGAGTACCAAAAAAGTAATATATTTTTTTTAAAGAAAGCAATATATTTAGGTAGATATAATTGAAACAACAGTGTTAATCAAAACGTACTGATTGAGGAAATCTTTGACATCCTCAAGTAATAGAATCAAAATTATGCTAATGCAGGAGTACTAGTGAGACAAAATTAAAGGAACAGTAATAAAAATAATCAAGATTTAAAATTTAATAAATGTAAATTATGATGCCTTGTTTGGTGCCCTGTCCACCATTTGCCAACAAATTTCCTTCTAAATATACTTGTGTTCGTTTGTACTTGTTTACGCGCGCGAAATTGGGAATTTGATAGAACCGAGTTACTCGGCAAAGAACTCGGTAAAAAAAAATTGAACCGAGTAATACTCGGTACTCGGTTCTCGGCAAAAGTGTTACTCGGCGCATCTCTATTATATATGTATATTGGTGTGTTTGTTACTCTTCCAGCAGACTACTGATCGTGTACATGTGTACGCACCATCGCACCGCCAGTGCTGCGGCACGGCACAGGTCCGGTTCCCGCAGCGCGCCTCGTCCGACTCGTCGCCGCAGTCCACCTCGCCGTCGCACCACCACGAGCTAGGATAGAAGCACTGTGCTGATACAACTACGGTGGTGAAGTGGGAGATACCAATATACGAGAGCTGGGCCAGGTAGGGTTCAATGTAGAAGTTCCAAAAGACTTATTAACGGGTGTTCTTAAGTTCGTTGTTTCATTTTGGTTGAAGAGAATTAAAATAACGCATTAAAGAAATGAAACTTCGCTGTTAACTATTAACACTCATCCATAACAATATGTTTTTTTTGACATTTTTTTATGCCAAAAATTTTTTATGACCTGTTTAAAATTTTAGAAAATAATACTTAAAAGTATTAACTTACGCAGGTATACAGAGATGCGTGTGGGTGCAGGGCACGTGGTCGTTGCGGCAAGTTGTAGCGCAGCCTCTGTTGAATGATCTCTTAGTTGATATTTTTAATTTTTTATTTGGTTCGCAAATTAAAGTAAACACAATTACAGATATTAAGAAAAACATATTTAGCACGGTGTCACTTTTAACAGCAGCGAACACAGCATGCATTGTGTAGTTTAATAGTGAAAAAATTCAAATAAAATTATAAAAATAAAACAACATCTATAATACAAAATAAAAACAAAAATTAAATTTAGAAATTGAAAATAGTAAAAGGGATTCTATGTTATGTTAGGTTATACAAAGGACTATTAAAGAACATGTTTTCTTAAGAAGTACTTAAATGAGGCCAAGGAACTTGAAAAAATATCTAATTTAAATCTGATTGAGTTGAAGGACGATAGCATCCTGAAGAGTGCTGACCTATGTTGGTTCTGTAACGAGGTAAATTGAACGTCAATCTATTTAGGAGTCGGCTACCTGGTCGAGGTACAGTAATACTAACACACTCAACAAAATAAATGATAGAACAAAATCATTTATTAACTTAAGAAATAGGACATCTGACATTTTGCGACGAGCTCTAAGGGAAGGTTACCTATCTTAATCCCGAATTTTAATATTCCGAATTTCATAATCCAGAAAACGTTTGGACATTTTTTCATAATCCCGTTTTTTAGAATTTCGAAGTTTTGTTTGCCATATAATCACAACTCCGAATTTCATTTGCCCATTTATTCATTTGCACGACGTTTTAAAATCCAGACGAATGAGTTCCAGACACACGAAATCTAAATGCGCGAAATCTAGGTAACCGATATCCATATGCACAAAAGCCAGATTTTTAAAACACAAATTTTTGAAATCCAGTTAATTGATATCCAGACAAACAATATCTAGATTTTTAAAATCAAGATTCTTATATTCAAATAAACGATATCTAGAACAACTAAATCCTAGTATTATTTTAAATTGCTCTCTACTTTTAGAAAAGAACTTCTGTTTTGGCGCTTCGCCGACCGCTGCCGCGGTACGCTCGCTTCGCTCGCTCGGCTTGCGCACTGTGTGGTCACCATTCAACCTCACACTCCTCCTCGCTACGCTCGTCGTCGTACCTATTATTTTAATATATGAACAATCAGCGCATACCCAAAATTGTAAACTATAATTTTAATAATTTGTTCGACCTAAAACATGCCAAATAAAATTAGCTTTTCCTATAAGTAGTTATGACAAACCAAATCAAGATAAAGCATTTTAGGACTGATGATGAGGATGTTATGCCAATTGAAATTAGGAATTTTATACATTATGCTAAACAATAATATGCCTATAGACTGTTTTGCCATTTAATAGTTATGCAAAGGATAAATTTTGCGACATGAGTGTTATGCTTTTTGATGATTATGACAATTTATGTATGACGAACGATTTTGGGACAATCGACGTTATGCAAAAGAAGCGGCTCCCATTGCAATAGTTAAGCTGAAACACTATTGTGTGGGAACCAAATAAAAGGATTACGAAAATCTGGCAATAGTTTATCAGGAATATGATTGTATGGGAACTAAATATATATATTATGAAAATTTGGTATTCGTTTATTTGGAAAATGGTACGAAGGGAAACAAAAAAAAGTATTCTGAGTATCTGGCATAGCTATTATCTGGATTAAGAGAATATAGGTAACAAAAAAATATTTTTTGAAAATTTGGTTTTAGTTCACCTGGAAATTGATTCATCTGGGAAATAAAAAAAGGAATTTTAAAAAAATGTCATTCAGTAAATCTGTCTTTTAAAAGTTATACCAAACGTTTTCGGGGTTTTAAGATTCGGGTAAATGAAATTCGAGTTTTTAACAGGTTACCCTAAGGGAACGTACATTATAAAATTGTAAGCGACTTTCATAGGATGTAAATTTTTTACATTTATTGTTATTGTAACTTAAATGATAAAGAAACTTTTTTTGTATGTTTTTAAATCTTTCAGAATGTACGGCATATCCAGGAGACCAAATAGAGCAGTTAAATTCAAGGATACTTCGAACTGTACAGTTGTATAGAGGAATAGCGATTTTGTCTCGTTATGAAGCCTTCTTTCAGACGCGACGCTTTCTTAACAATGTTGTCGATGTGTTCCCTAAAATTTAACGAACCATCCACAACAACACCAAGATCTCTAATGCTTTTTACTTCTTTAAGAGGGACTTTGTTTAAATAGTAAATGGCATAAAACGGAGTCTTAGTGAACTTAATGTGCACGCATTTATCAACTTTCAAGATCATTTTGTTTCTTATAAACCATTTAATTAATTATTTTTTTTTCTAGGTCACCTTTGAGTTTATTTATGTCATTACTGTTCTTTATTTTCCTATACACTTTAAGGTTATCAGCATACATTTTAAATTTGCTTCTAATAGTCTAGGTTAAATCATGATAAAAATGACAAAAAGAGCGGTCCCAGGTGCGATCCTTGAGGAACACCGGAAGGAATTAGTTTTTGCCTTGATGAATAACCCTTGACTTACACAAGCTGCGAACGATTCTGCAAATAAGATTTGCACCATCGAAGCAACGATCCATGAATACCCATTGCAGCAATCTTCTCAAGAAGTAAATCGTGATTTATCAAATCAAAGGCTTTGCTAAAGTCTGTATATAGTGCATGTATTTCTTCACCATTATCAATGGTTTATGTGATATCATTGATATAGCCTACAAGATTTGTTGTTGTAGATTTTTTTGGTAGAAAACCATGCTGTTCAGGGTGAATAAATTCATTGACATGCCAGTAAATCTTGCGGTGAACTAATCACTCGAGCACCTTGCCTAGCGCAGGAAGAATTGAAAATGGTCTATAATTAGATGCATCATCTTTTTGAGCAGTGGTATTAGACGAGCTTTTTTCCACTGTGACGGAAAGTGTCCAAGTTTCAGTGACTGGTTGTAAAGTACAAACAACAGTTTCGAAAGAGACCAAGCACATTTTTGTAAGAAAATGTAAGGTATGCCATCTAAACCTGATCCTTTTGATATATCAAGCTGTTTAAGAACAGTGAAATTTTTTTCTTGAGTTATACAAACGTGGCTTATACATTGAGACTGCTCTTTTATCGGCGAGCTCGTGTCGTGCAGGTTATTTAATTCTATTGAAACATTATTTTCTGTATTGTATACGGATTGAAAGTATTTTGAAAAGAGTTCACAAATTTCTTGCCCGCCATTTGCAACAGTGTCCCCTAAAACAAGTTGATTCGGCAGTGCGTTACTATTCCATTTTAGTCCATTTACAAATGACCAAATATACTTAGGATTAGTTTTCATCGTAATAGCTGCATTTTCCTTGAAATTATTAAAACACTGTCTTACCATATCCTCATAACGTTTTCTCAGAAGGTTAAATGTATCTTTATCTCTTGGATTACCGTATATCTTGAACTTCTTGTAGAATTTAAGATTTTTCTTGGCACATTTTACTAACGCAGAACTTACAAGAGCATTAACAAAAAAAAATAACAAGCCTAAGAAATTATACAATTGTCT
The DNA here is from genome assembly GCA_916618145.1 of Emmelina monodactyla. Classification (NCBI taxonomy): domain Eukaryota; kingdom Metazoa; phylum Arthropoda; class Insecta; order Lepidoptera; family Pterophoridae; genus Emmelina; species Emmelina monodactyla. The sequence goes on along the minus strand of OU745323.1, from coordinate 160,376 downwards.
GATAGCTACTGTAATTAATGATAAGTTTGTTATCTTTCGCGGGACATGTAGAAGCTCAGACAGCCTACAGCTAGAGAACCTAGCACTGACCTCTCGTCGCTGCCGTCGGCGCAGTCCATGTTCCCGTCGCAGCGCCCCCGCCCCGCCACGCACTCCCCGCCCCCGCAGCGCCACTCCGACTCCGAGCACTCGCGCAGGGAACAGTTGCGCTCGTCCAGCCCGTCCGCGCAGTCCTCCTGCAACAACCACTCTCATGTAGCACTGTAGTGGCACTGCCGTCTCATGTAGCACTGTAGGGACACCGCCGCTCGACGTCCATGTCTCCCTGCCCCCCTGTAACTGGTCTCACCTCGGTGTCGCACCGCCAGCGGCCGGGCACGCAGCGGCCGTCGCTGCACTGGTAGTAGGTGGGGTCGCACTGCCGCTCGTCGTGCATGTCTCCCTGCCTCCTGTACACTGTCTCACCTCGGTGTCGCAGCGCCAGCGGCCGGGCACGCAGCGGCCGTCGCTGCACTGGTAGTAGGTGGGGTCGCACTGCCGCTCGTCGTGCATGTCTCCCTGCCTCCTGTACACTGTCTCACCTCGGTGTCGCAGCGCCAGCGGCCGGGCACGCAGCGGCCGTCGCTGCACTGGTAGTAGGTGGGGTCGCACTGCCGCTCGTCGTGCATGTCTCCCTGCCTCCTGTACACTGTCTCACCTCGGTGTCGCAGCGCCAGCGGCCGGGCACGCAGCGGCCGTCGCTGCACTGGTAGTAGGTGGGGTCGCACTGCCGCTCGTCGTGCATGTCTCCCTGCCTCCTGTACACTGTCTCACCTCGGTGTCGCAGCGCCAGCGGCCGGGCACGCAGCGGCCGTCGCTGCACTGGTAGTAGGTGGGGTCGCACTGCCGCTCGTCGTGCATGTCTCCCTGCCTCCTGTACACTGTCTCACCTCGGTGTCGCAGCGCCAGCGGCCGGGCACGCAGCGGCCGTCGCTGCACTGGTAGTAGGTGGGGTCGCACTGCCGCTCGTCGTGCATGTCTCCCTGCCTCCTGTACACTGTCTCACCTCGGTGTCGCAGCGCCAGCGGCCGGGCACGCAGCGGCCGTCGCTGCACTGGTAGTAGGTGGGGTCGCACTGCCGCTCGTCGTGCATGTCTCCCTGCCTCCTGTACACTGTCTCACCTCGGTGTCGCAGCGCCAGCGGCCGGGCACGCAGCGGCCGTCGCTGCACTGGTAGTAGGTGGGGTCGCACTGCCGCTCGTCGTGCATGTCTCCCTGCCTCCTGTACACTGTCTCACCTCGGTGTCGCACCGCCAGCGGCCGGGCACGCAGCGGCCGTCGCTGCACTGGTAGTAGGTGGGGTCGCACTGCGCGCGCGCCGTGCACTGCCGCTCGTCGTCCATGTCGGGGCAGTCGCTCTCTCCGTCGCAGCGCCACTCGCGCGGCACGCAGCGACCCGACTTGCACCGGATCTGTACAACATCATACAATGTCTTAGATCGACGAACAAGCTGTTAGTCAACTTGGTGGTGGAATACAGAAGAAAATACAAAAGCATTGACGACTCTGCGATGCTCAGACAATCGGTCTCGGTGCCAGCAACTACGACACGTTTTAATGCACAATTTTTTTATGAAATATCCCAGTAATTTAACCGAGAATAGAAGTCTTGCCAAATCAAGCTGAAATTTGTATCGAAACGGAATGACGAGTTTATTATTATCGGTAAAATGATCCAAAATCATTTGAGTCTATGGCAGGATTTAAATGATCGTAGACCAGCCAATTGGACGTATTCTGGAACATGGTTTAATAAAAACGAGTTAAAAGCCACTCATTAAAATCCATTTTCAAATAGTGACATGCAATATCCTCTTACGCCCATTCCCAATATACGATCTAAATCCATTTTAGGCATTTAAGATTGGCAATCGGATCCAAATTTTCTCAAAACTGTTTCAATAAACGATCTCCAGATTGTGGAACCAATCCAAAGAAAATCTTTTTCTGGCATATTTGTATGAAAATGGTGCCAACCATCATCCCAATAACCGATCTATAGATTTTGACACATCCATTGAACACCATTTGGATCCATTTTTGCGAACTCCGGAATTGGGCAGTTCGATCTTTTGTTTGAGTGACTTTTATGTCAGTCCCTGTAGAACAAAAACAGTCACCATAGCAACGTACATGGATCTAAAACTTTAAAATTTAAATTTACAAGAAGTGCCTTTACTGGACGTGCCTTCCCAGCAAATATGTATTTCAAATTCGCTAAATTAAAATGTTTGTATAAACACAATGCAATTATTGCAAAAAAAATAGCAAAGATCTGGAAAGAAAATATATCCGGCAATTTTTCCGAGTTAATTACGTAAGATGTATGTTTTTTACGTATATTAAACTATTTTCAGACAAGTTAATAGTTAAAACTTTAATGTTTTAAATATTAGTAAAACTAACTTTTTATTTACAATGAAGAGACCGATCGACGATCTTCTTGCATCACTGACATCGATTGCATATCATTGTTATTGGGACGCAGGTTGGAGACCGATCCGCAGATCGTGTGCGATCTCAGATCGTCCCAACTCTCGGATTAAGGATTCGATATTGGGTTCCGGCGTTAACAATTCCTTACGTGCATAAAAACGACTGTGACTGAAGGCTTTTATAAATCGTTATAAATAACAGAACGTTTCAAAAAACTGTTGGTTTTAACTAATGCTTCACCTTAACTTGTGCTAAAAAACTCACTAGATCACGGTAAGTCGTCTATAGGTTTTCGATTTTCTCACAAATGCACGAAATAGCTGCTAGATATTCGAATCATAGAGGGATTATATAAACGTGGATGACAGATTTTTTTCAAAGCATTATATGCTTTTAGACTTGTGAATTTAATATTAAATTAAACTTGATACAATCACGCGATCTTGAGAAATATTATGGATGTACTGTTACCGAAAGACAGTCAGGTAGACGGACAACACAGTCTCATAATAAACGGAGCCTCCGTTTGACCTTTTGAGTTACGGAGCCCTAAAGAGTTAAATGAGAACCAACATACTAATATGCAAAAAAACAAAGTCGTTTCGGTTAATCCGTCAAATATAATTCAAACGCGTCGTAATCCGTTAAAAAAGTATTAAGTAAAAAAATAATTAAATCTTGCACAAGTAATATTCACAGCCGGACCTCTTATAGACTTTGGTCTCGGAGCCAGTTAGTTGTTGTATCTATAAGATTTTATTTCAGTCTAAACACAGTCAAAACGTAAAGTGCCTAAAATAGACAGGACGGTAGGTAAACAACGTCGGGTTTAAATTTAAAGGAAAAAAATATTGTACCTAAAACATGTAGCTAGGAAATCCTTCTAAAAGACAAAAAGAAAGATTTGGAAAATGGGTTTGATTATTGTGTATTTTTTTCAGTTGCTCAAGAAAACGACCAGTCAAAATAAAATTGTCATTTTATCATTACTCCAAAACTCTACTTGCAGAAAATGAAGTCATTCTCATTTTGTAAAAGTAGTACATTTATCGAAGGCATGAAATGTACAATGTAATAACTAGTATAGTCAATTAAATTGACTAATCGCGGTGTATGTATACGATGATTATGATTATGATTATGATTATCATGTCGCGGGTCTAGTTGTATGTACACACCTGGTGCATGTCGCAGGTCAGAATGTTAGTATGTGTGTGTACACACCTGGTGCATGTCGCAGGTCAGAATGTTAGTATGTGTGTGTACACACCTGGTGCATGTCGCAGGTCAGAATGTGTGTATGTGTGTGTACACACCTGGTGCATGTCGCAGGTCAGAATGTTAGTATGTGTGTGTACACACCTGGTGCATGTCGCAGGTCAGAATGTTTGTGTGTGTGTGTACACACCTGGTGCATGTCGCAGGTCAGAATGTGTGTATGTGTGTGTACACACCTGGTGCATGTCGCAGGTCAGAATGTGTGTATGTGTGTGTACACACCTGGTGCATGTCGCAGGTCAGAATGTGTGTATGTGTGTGTACACACCTGGTGCATGTCGCAGGTCAGAATGTGTGTATGTGTGTGTACACACCTGGTGCATGTCGCAGGTCAGAATGTGTGTATGTGTGTGTACACACCTGGTGCATGTCGCAGGTCAGAATGTGTGTATGTGTGTGTACACACCTGGTGCATGTCGCAGGTCAGAATGTGTGAATGTGTGTGTACACACCTGGTGCATGTCGCAGGTCAGAATGTGTGTATGTGTGTGTACACACCTGGTGCATGTCGCAGGTCAGAATGTGTGTATGTGTGTGTACACACCTGGTGCATGTCGCAGGTCAGAATGTGTGTATGTGTGTGTACACACCTGGTGCATGTCGCAGGTCCGGTTGGCGCACATGGCGGGCTCCTCGTCGGCGGCGTCGCGGCAGTCCGCGTCCGCGTCGCACACCCACACGCTCGGCACGCACTGCCCGTCGCCGCACACGAACTGCGCACACACATGCTGGACTAACAGGCTCGCGGGGCAGGAGGGTCATTTCATATAAGATTGTCAACCAAAACGTGTAGAAAAAACACACTTTGGTCCAGAACAAGTCATCTAAAACACTTTTATATTATTTTTACAAATCTCTTTTTTACATTTATATTAATTAAATATAATAAGAATTAACTTATAGCTTTCATTTGTAGGTGTTATGATATCTATTTGAATAAGTAGAAGAGAAACAAAATAGACATGAATAAGTTTTATGGAATCTTTACGTAAATACTAAACAGACTTCAAAAATTACAAACAACTTCTATCTGTAAAAAAGCACATCACTTCCACTCAAGTTCCATATACTGGTCTCTCAATAACTTTATAGACCCATCCCCTCATACTACAGTTACAACTACCCCACTATACCATATGGAACAAAGGGAAGTGTCGGCATCTATAATACAGATTTTTTTCTAGTTTAGGTGCCGATAGCCATATGTTAATGAGTATGTTAATCGAATATTATTATAATATTTTTGTGTTACTATTTAATTACCCAATTTTTGTATTGTTAAAAAATATTTTTTCTACACTCTTTAAAATTTGTTAGTTTGATTAACACAAAGGAAATAAATACATTATTATTATATATTATTATTATTTAGAAATAAACCAATGCAATAAACTAATTCAATACGTACATGGTAGGGCGGGCACGTGGGCGGCGGGCAGTCCGCCTCGTCCTGTGCGCCCGCGCAGTCCGCCTTGCCGTCGCAGCGCAGCGCGCCGGGCACGCAGCGCGCGGACACGTTGCCGTGCGCCGGACACTTCCATTGCGAGGACAGGCACGTGAACTGCGGAGTAGCGGCAGTGTATAATGAGTCAGTGGCCCCGATTCTGAAAACACTCTCTAAACTAAACTAAAACCATCGCTGTCACTTACTGTTCAATAGTATAAGACAGAGACAAGTAATCATTTTAGTCCTGTCAAACTAAAATGTACGTGCATTACGACACGGCGAAGGCAATTTTAGGCTAGTCCTCAGCGCATTTCGTTCAATTTTACAATGATGTGGACTAAATTTAGTGAGACCAATGTACCTGTCTTTTTCTAATACGAAGCATGAGAAAGTGACAGCGATATTTTTAATTTAGTTTTAGAGAGTGTTTTGAGAATCGGGGCCAGTGCCGACACACCGCAGCGAGCCGGACACGCAGCGCGGTAGCGGCGGTTGCATGACTAGAGCAGTGTATGACGTCAGTGTCGTCACGGCGGGCAGCTGGCGGGTACCTGGTCGCAGTGCGCCTCGTCGGAGCGGTCGCCGCAGTGGTCGCTGGCGTCGCACAGCCGCGCGGGGTGCACGCAGCGCCCGTTGTCGCACTGGAACTGCCCCACGGCGCACACGAACTGCCGGCACGACGCGGGCTCGTCCGACCCGTCGCCGCAGTCGTCCTGCACACGCCAGTAACGTTGGGAGCGTACACACAACAAACAAACTGTTACGCCGATTTGATAGCTCACACGATATGCCCTGGCGGTAAATTCTACGAGTAGATCAAAAAACCGGATCACGGTATTAAGTTAGAAAACGAGATATTATAACGCATTGACGTAATGAAGGTAAAACACACAGTAGTTCTCTGTTACTCTTGATATATCGATTTTTTGAAGTAATTAGACACTCGTACGACTAACATCCTTCTTGGACGTTAACGGATAGGTAATTAATTGCTCATAATTATTGAGTGCTTCACTTATCTTCTCTTTTCAATATCAGAATCACTAGTGGAAAAAAATCATTACTTGAGAAATATCATCTTGGCTCTTGCAATATCTTCTCCACAAAGATCCTTGTGGCAATAATACAAAATTAGCGCCCGTTGGATTGCGTTTAGTTTCTTTTGACATTTTCGCAGCCTCGCTACCTTGTTGCAGGTTCCAATAAACGTCGCCTTTCTGAGGTCGTGTTTCACGTTACTTATGTTAAATACACGCACTACTAAAGATTTTTTGTTCTCACTAGAGTTCGGGCTACCATTATGGCCAGCATTCTGGTACTCACCCACAGGCACAAATCTCTGACACAAAATTGAGCTGAGAGTTCGAGACAAAATAAAAGATGTATCTACCTTTACGAGTAATTTCACTTAATGCACATAACATAAAATACAGTTAACACTTAATAGGGTATTTGACACCATGTAAGAAAAAATATAAAAGTGAATGTTTATAATAGATTTCGTATATTATGAACGAGAAACGTTGATATTAATTCATAGAAATGCATTATAAATTTTATAATTCAATTTTAAAATTGACTTTTATAATCTGTATTTTAAATGTCAAAAACGCTGTTCGCCATGACGTGACGTCACTCCTATAGTAAACACATTGTAGTGCTTTGAGAAGAATTGTAGAATTTGTCAAGTTATTAAGTTTGTGAACGTTTATCCATTGTTTTATCCAATGATAAGGATTATCACTCATATTTCCGAAAACATTTTCACTTGCTTTCTAACAAAATTTATTGTTTACTATCGAAGTGACGTCACCAGACGTAACAGCATGTTTCCGCGCGCAATTTTAAATCATAAATAAAAAGTATGTTTTATGGCATTTTTCAGTAATTAAAAATTCTACAGGTTCAGTACGACTTCAAGATTGATATAAAACAGTTTTCGAAAAAGTGTAAAATAGCCTATTCACAGCAATCACACAACAAAACACTTATTCACACTTCGTACTAAGTACACTTGTCACACGCTTTTCGATGTTCGAGTCTTCGAGTCGAGTCTTAAGTTCCATTGCGGCGCAGGGCTAGGAGGTAACAATATTCTTCCTGTACTTATTGTATTTATATAGTTTAGTTTATCATGAAGCTATTGCTTATTTAAAGCATGTGCAAAAACTATGACAACACTGACATTATTTTTGAAGTATGAATACGTAAATATTTATAAATGAAAGCATTTGATAACTGTAAAGTCAACAAAAAATCCTTAAAAAAACTTTTTCTAAACGTTCTTTATGTACAAATTTTAATGAATAAATACCCTAAAATATGAAGAAAACCGCATTTAAATCCGTTACGTATTTTAGGATGAGTTAGCTGCTAAACATACAACCAGACAGAATTAGCGACTTGGATTTATACTATGTTATGATAATTAAGTACCTGGGTAACTATTAAACGTGAATATCCACAGTACCTGTTTATCGCACCTCCACCAGAACGGAATACACTTCAAGGTGTTCTCACACACGAAGTGCGCGGTGGTGCAGTTGGGGGCGCACGAGCCGTCCGCGCGCAGCGACCAGTGCTCGGGGCACGCGCACGTGGCGCCCACGCCGCGCGCGTTGCCGCCCCCAGTGCCGGCGTCAGTGCCGCCCCCCGCGGGGGCGTCGTCCGCGGGCGTCAGCAGGCACAGACCGGCGCAGTTCAGACGCTTGCACTCCTCGGTTAGTTCTATATGAGGCGATACAGGCGACATTGATAAAGCGGGTTGGAAAACATACAAAGAATCATTCACCTTACAGCTTCATTTAACGATGATCAATAATATAGATCCACAGATCATTTATAATAATACATGGGACCCAAATGGGCGATACATCAGAGTGCAAGTTCCAGCCATACTGACCGGGCATGGGCGGCTGCCTCGCGGGGTGGAACACGCGCAGGTCCATGGGTTTGTGCACCATGTGCACCAGCGTGCTGCACTCGTACGAGCCGCCCGCGCTCACGTCCGACGCGTTAGTCTCCTGCACAGACAGCTGGCGTTGAGTCGTAGTCAATGACAGCGATGATTTTTTTTTATAAGAGAACCTAGCAAACGAGCAAGCGGGTCACGTGATGGTAAGTGATCACCGCCGCCCATATAAACCCACAATTACATATGCATTGAAGGTGCGTTGCTGGCCTTTAAGAAAATTGGGCACCGGATATCGCACTGACCGAACGAAACGCAGGAACATCGTCCCTATTTCACGTCGGGTTTCTGTGCGATGGTGGTATTTCACCGGTCGAGTCAGCCCAGTAATCGCTGCAGACAGAGCCTACAGCTAGACTCTACCACTCTCATAAGTGGTTACCTAGAAGGCTCTTTCTCTCTCTCTTCCTCTCGCGTTCACGACCGCTAGTACCTGGTAGTCGCGGCTCCAGGCGCGGCGGCACGAGTCCAGCGCGCGCGTCTCCCAGTCCGTCCAGTACACGCGGCCCTCCCACACCGCCAGCGCGAACACGTGGTGCAGCCGCAGCCACGGCATCCACTCTGCATCACATCACATTTACAACGACAGAAAAGAAACGGGTTGAACTTTTTGCCCGATTCTTAATGATGGACGTAAGAATAAGTCAATTGACATGACGAGACAATGTCGTTCGTAAACACATTTTCATTAATTGTACAGAATGTTGGCAGTTCAGAATGTTCCAGCAAAACTATGGATAGAAGAATCATGCATGCTACGGAAATGAGATTTTAAAGATGGACTAGGATGGGTAAACTATAAAGGTTGAGCAAAAATAAACAAGTTGCGTATGAGCACATTATGATGAGGGTTAAAGAACATTTAACAAGAGGAACATTGGGAATGAATGTGGATGGAAAGAAAAGTAGAGGAAAGCCAAGAAGAGATGGATAGACTGGGTAGGCCACGCGTAGGAAAGGATTGAATGCTGTGATGACGACTGGTAGAGGGAAGTGGCAGGAAGAAACATGTTTTGCCAACTTCGCCGCAAAGATGGATAAGGACAGGGAGATGATGATGATGTTTTTTTTTAGGTATTTTGTTGGTGAATTTAGTTACTATTAAGGCTTAACAAAACATGGATTCGAAAAAAAAACATCTGTTTAGTGACAAAAAAGGCAATGGATTAATAAACTATAGTAAAACTCAAACATTTAGCACGCACTATATTTTAAATTTTTCGTTTATAAACTCTCTTCGTTTATCTCAAATTAAATACCCTATATTGTCTTGATTTAAATTACCTTTAGAAATGACCATTTAGGCATCATTGTTGCTAAAGCTAATAAAGGGTATTTTTATTTTATTTTATCATTGTTGCTAATATCATACTTGATCATGTTGCGCTAACACACACAGATCATATTATAACTTAAGACTTTAAATATCCAAAGACTTGTATCCCACAATACAACAAAAAAAAATCATTATTTACATATTTCACCACCACAACAAGAACCTTAAACAAATCTATATAATGTTGAATTGACATTGCTTTATAAACACCGATCAAACGGTCACTCACCTCTAGAGAACAGCACCTTCATATTGCTGCCGTCTAAATCCATGACCGCGATGAAGTCCTCCCGGGCGTCGGCGAAGTAGAGATGTCCGGCGTCGGGCGCGGCGGTGAGCGCGTTGGGCCAGCCCAGCCCGCGCGCCAGCAGCACGCGGCGCCGCGAGCCGTCCATGCCGGCGCGCCCGATGTGCGGCGCCGAGCCCCAGTCCGACCAGAACAGCGAGCTGCGGACGACACGGGGGTATAGACCAGGCGAGTCGGGGGCGAGGGGGGATATGGATGAGGGCAACAAGCTGACGGGGCAAGAGAGCGTACAGACCAGGACAACGAGCTGAGGATGACCAAAAGAACGTATACGAGATGGCCGGGACAAGAGGGATACAGGCCACGACAATGTTGTCGACAACACGTGGGATACAGATCAGCTGGGCTATTATAAAGAGTGTTTTTTTTCGGGGTATAGAACTTTAAGTTGGTATTACTTTTCAAGATGGCGACTGATTTAACAACTGTCAAGTGATTTATTCTCAGTTTGGTTTGGCAATTCATTATGAATAGACTCACGCTATTTCGAAAATAATGGTTCTGTGGGGAATACGTACCGTGCACTACGTCCATTTTATAGTCGACAAAATCGTCCATCAGAGCAGTTAATTCGATTAACCATGGAACGTTTCGGACCAAGTTTACTGTAATTGATAACTCGCATCCCCAGAGAAGCCGTACGGTGCGTACAGAAGAAGCTATTGCTACTGTAGAGCGTAGCGTTGAGGAAGACCCGAATGAGTCCATCCGCCATCGAGCACAGGAATTACATCTGTGTCCATCCACTTTATGGAAGATTTTGCGGAAGGATCTTGGTTTGCGTGCTTACGAAATCTAACTCGTGCAAGAATTGAAACCAAACAATCGTCAAGCAAGGCGTAGATTCGTCGAATGGGCCCAAAACAAGATTACTGTTGTTCCCGATTTTCATAAGCGAATTTTGTTTAGCGATGAAGCGCACTTCTGGTTGAATGGCTACGTCAACAAACAAAACTGCCGCATTTGGAGTGAAGCTAATCCTCAAGTGTATGTCGAAACACCGTTACATCCAGAAAAACTGACTGTTTGGTGCGCTTTATAGGCTGGTGGAATCATTGGTCCGTACTTCTGCAAAAACGATGATGGCCAGAACGTTACAGTCAATGGTGATCGGTATAGAGCCATGATTACTAACTTTTTCATTCCTGAATTGAACAACTATTATGTCCAGGAGTAGTGGTTCCAACAAGACGGCGCAACATGTCACACAGCTCGTGCCACAATTGTTTTATTTAAAGACACGTTTGGTGACCGCCTAATTTCACGTTTTGGACCTGTGAATTGGCCTCCAAGATCTTGTGATTTAACACCGCTACACTATTTTCTGTGGGGTAATGTAAAGTCATTAGTCTATGCGGATAAACCACAAACACTTGACCATTTGGAAGACAACATTCGCCGTGTTATTGCCGATATACGGCCACAAATGTTGGAAAAAGTCATCGAAAATTGGACGTCCAGATTGGACTACATCCAATGCAGCCGTGGCGGTCATATGCCAGAAATCATATTTAAAATGTAATGCCACAAGATTATCTTTCGAATAAATAAAAAATCATGTCAATCGAATATTCCATCACGCCCTTTATAAGCCAATGGGAATCGGAATCCACGTGTGTTTACAATATCAACACAACGCATCATTTTTACAAGACCGTTTTCATAATTTATACCGGTAATCAACGTATGAAGTGTATCCACTACGCTTGGTTTACAGACAAGCGAAGCGGGGGTTCGTTACCCATGCGTGTACAACTGTGAGAGACAGAAAGATAAAAATAACAATGAAATAATATAAGTATCTTACCCAATCTGTGGTACTAGAGCGACACATCTAGGCTCACTGAGACCGCCGCGGATGATTACCTAGAAACAACAGTACGTTTAGTGGCGTGAAGAAAGTCTTACTCAAAAAACAATCAATTCGGAGGTTTTTTTTTATACCGCGTGACGTGAGATCCTACTAATATTATAAATGTGAAAGTTTGTGAGTATGGATGTATGCATGTATGGATGTATAGATGTTTGTTACTCTTTCACGTAAAAACTACTGGACTTTGGATGAAACTTTGCAGTAATATAGGTAATACATAAGAATATCACATAGGGTACTTTTTGCCGCGGGAAAACTTCTCATTCCCACGGGAAACCGACTTCCACGCGAACGGAGTCGCGGGCGGCCACTAGTTTTGCAATATATTCCTGCACACAATTTATCTATTTCAATATATTAAAAATAGTCTACACGAGCTCTAACTTAAAGTAGTGTCTAGAAAACACCTCTAAAATGTATAAAAATGGTTTAGTGACCTTCCTCCTTGAACCGTCGAGCCTGGCGGCCTCGATGGTGTCGGTGCCCTTGTCCCCCCAGTAGATGTTCCCGCCCACCCAGTCCACCGCCAGCCCGTCCGGGTTCTGCAGCCACGCGCCGCCCACCAGCTGACGGAACGAGGTAGACACATTACACTTTATTGACTAGATAATAGACTACATGTAAAAGTAGATATCTGATATCCTAGTGCCAAAGAACTTTAAGTATGTAGACTCAATTTCCCAAATTAAAGTCACTTTCCTGGCAATTACCTACAATAAAAAGTTAATTTGCATAGCTAATCTCAAAGATAGGCAAATTTTTTTTTTCTTTTTTTATATCAGAACAGAGAACTTTGTGATAGCTAGGACGAAGAAAATTATGCAGAAGAGATAATACAACTGAAGAAATGACAACATTACACATGTAACATAAAAAAATAACTTAAAACTTCATGCACCAACCTGATATTCATTCGGATTGCCAGTAATATTGCAGGCTCGTTTGATCGAGCTTCCTAGTCTCGTGACATCGCTCCAGTAGATGCAGCCCGACTCCCAGTGCATGTCCAGCGCCACCGCGTTGGTGAGGTTGTGCACCAGCAGCGACGTCGGCTCCGCGGGGGCGGCGGGGGCGGCGGGGGCGGCGGGGGCGTGGGGGGCGTGCGGGAGCGCGGGGGGCGGCAGCCACGTGCGCCGGATGTAGTAGCGGTTCGTGAAGATCAGCGACGCGCGCACCGCTGCAAGGAATACGGTGTGATACAAATGCAGCGGCATATACTCATTGTTGATCGTGAAGCAAGCAGTTATATTCTTGATGTCATGTAGATATAATCTATCAACTTTGATAAAAGTAAGCGGCTTAAGGGGTACCACCTTCGAGGTTGAATTATTATTACTATTTATATGTAGGTTTTGTACTAAAATAAAATTGATTAATTAGCAAATAACAAACTTAAATGTGCTTTCAAGTAAACACAATAAAAACTAGTAATACAACTTACAAGATATAGGAGAGCAGCTGACTTTGTCCGCCATGAGGCGATATCCCTTCGCACACGAGCACTTGAAGCTTCCAGGAACCTCCCTATACAAACAACACGCTTTTACATCATGGCTCTTATTTAACAACGTTTTGACATAAAACTCCTTTAAAATCGTTATCATTCACAGGGTGCCATGTCAGTAAACTAAACCGTAACGAATTGGTCTACATCGTCTGACTTTGATAATTACAAAACGATTTATCGAAGAAATATTAATTAAGTGTCATTATTTGGCAATTTATTTCACTTTTATTTAAATGTTTAAAACGATGTTAATCTGGTTTTCTGTCAATCTTGAATACTAAAAGACAAATTCGTACGGGTTCGGTTTTCTAACATAGTATCCTGTGTATGGTTACAAGGTATTCGTAAAAGACGATTCTTTGCATGATATATGCTTCCCAAGTATTATCACAATCTCCTTCACATCTTAAGTTCTAAAGTGATAAAATAGTCGTTAGGCCGGTGCCACGGCGCCGTTTGACATAGAAGCTATGCTATTGATTAAAGCTAGTTACATACATACATACGTGCAGTGATGCTCGCAGGGGCGGTTGTTCCCCGGCGCAGTTTGACAAAGAGGCTAAACTGCTAATGAAAGCTAGTTGCGCCCCCAGCTACCACCAGTCCCGTAGTGTACTCACGCGCCGTGGTGCTCGCAGTGCCAGTAGTTCCACGGCGTGGTTTGACAGAAGCTAAACTGCTAATTAAAACTATTTGCGACCCCAGCTACCAGCAGTCCCCCGTAGCGTACTCACGTGCAGTGGTGCTCGCAGGGGCGGGCGGGGCAGAGCGGCGCGGCGCGGCACTCCCCCCGCGGCCCCGCGCGCCACCCCGCGCGGCACCAGCACGCGTGCCCCACGGCCAGGTCCGCGCAGTGCTGCGAGCAGCCGCCGTTGTGCACCAGGCACTCGTTGATGTCTGCCGAAGACATACACAATGTGAAGACAGGGACCAATTTGACACTACAACTTGTGTCGATAATACTATAAGTAATTTTACTGAAAGGTATAATAATAACTTGGGGCTAGATCTATGGTGGATATCATGGATATTCCAAGATTTCAAAGCCCACTTTTTGCTCCGCAGCCATCGCAACTAGCGCCTCGCAAAAGGAGCACAGGTTTAAACTATTTTCCCCGCCCTTTCTTTTTGACAACACCTCGCAATTGTTATTATAATGAAGTGTTGTTCTCTCCAATGCACCATTGTCTTTGAAGTCGATAATCAGGATTCCCTCTGTATCCCAGAAACCAGACGCCATTTGTTTCCCAGCCAACACCTTGTAAGTTTTTGGGGTGTCGAAGCCTTTTTATGCCGTTGCATAGTGGCGAACCAAAGTTTCATCTCCAGTATCATGTTGCTACAAAATATCATTATTTTTATCATCAAAACGAGCCGAAGCGGCACCCATCTTGCACACGCCTTTAACTTTCCAAGATCATCGTGTAAAATGTTCAATCAAAATGGTTGAAGGTTTCTTATTAAAACGGGCAAATTCCAATATGATTTTACAAGATTAACGACAGTTTGTGCAGTTGCCGCCTTCACAGGGTGACCCGGGCCTCGGGTCATTTTCAATTGAAGCCTTGCTTTAAAAGATCGTTCCACCCATGGCTTTATAATGGCAAGGGTCCCAACGCACAGAAAACATCTCTTCCAAAATAGTATGAGGTGAGTATTCGGTATATTCGGGATATTTGTCATGTCATGTCATCATATGTATCTTTGTTCTCAATAACCTGATTTTGATGAAACTTTCTATATATAAATAATCTTAATCAGTGTCACAACTAGTGCAGGTAAAAATAAGTGACTTTTCCCCCCTTCCCGATTTTGCGATCTCTTTGACTCATTCCCCATACCAATACTAATAACATCTATTTGAAAATACCTCAAACTCAAAAGTAAGAAAACAAATCTTTTTAGTTTCTAAATGTTAAGACATTTATGACAATATTAGCTTCGTTATAAGAAAGCGGCAACGGCTACTTTCAATGAAACTTCCTTTATTTAAATGCAAGTACAACCGCACAAAAAATATTTGATTATTGAAGAAGAGTTTCTTTTTTAAACAAAAAGCAATCGTTTCCCGTCCCTTATCTATTAAATTGAGGTTCCTGCATGAGATAACCTGCGGCATTGACTCGCCCCTAGCATACATACTGCAGAGCCGCTCGTCGCTCCAGTCGCCGCAGTCATCTCTTCCATCGCACAGCCGCGCCGCCGGCACGCACGCCGCGTTGTCGCAGCGCCACGCGCCCGCGCCGCACGCGTGCCAGGAGGACGCGCCCGCGCCCCACGACGACACGCGCTCCCACGACGCTGGGGATATATGACACAATGATACACGCTGCCAGGTCGCTGCGAGATATATGACACAATGATACACGCTGCCACGACGCTGCGAGATATGACGATACAATGATACACGCTGCCACGACGCTGCGGATAGGGTGATACAATGAGACACGCTGCCACGACGCTGCGAGATATGACGATACAATGATACACGCTGCCACGACGCTGCGGATAGGGTGATACAATGAGACACGCTGCCACGACGCTGCGAGATATGACGATACAATGATACACGCTGCCACGACGCTGCGGATAGGGTGATACAATGAGACACGCTGCCACGACGCTGCGGATACGATCATACAATGAGACACGCTGCCACGACGCTGCGAGATATGATGATACAATGAGACACGCTGCCACGACGCTGCGAGATATGATGACACAATGATACACGCTGCCACGACGCTGCGAGATATGATGATACAATGATACACGCTGCCACGACGCTCCGAGATATGATGATAAAATGATACACGCTGCCACGACGCTGAACCATACAATAGCGAGACGATTCACTCACACTGCTGTCAGTACAGTCAGGAGGGACGGGTTGATGATGAAGATATTGGTAAGTAACACGCTTTCACGCGATGTAGATGGGGATGAGGGTTACGGAATAATAGACTGCGTGATTGAGACAGAATAAACGCTAATTGAAACTGACCGAGTAAGTAAACATTTTAAGGATGGAATACAAAACATTGAAACGATATAATTTAATATCTTGTGCAATTTTCAGGAGTTTGAATATGAAGACGCGAAGCGCGATTTGGTTCTTAAGATTTTAAAGAAATCATGAAACAAGGCGAGACGACACGATCTATATTATAACTGCTAAAATACATAAAGAAAACAATTCAAAACGATATTCATAGGCTTTTTGAAGGGAAACTAACATTTATTCGATTTGGTAGATAGAGTTCTTAACAGTCCTGTTATTTTGAAGCTGAAAATGGTTGTTTTACAATCTTCCCTATTATCCTGAAAGCTACTTTTTTAATACAGTTGCACAGAAATTTTCTTTGCGAGTTTAGTTGTTTGTTGCACAAAACGAGTTATTTCGACATTTACGATCTTAATTTTATATTTTCTTAAATTGCTTTATTTTTTCGCAAAGTCACTGTATTAAAAATAGTCGTTCAGTACACGTGCGGAATCGTCATTGCAACTCGTCCCACCTGTCAACCCTCGCCTTCGGCTGTGCCTCGGCTCGGTTTTGTCGGAACTCGTTGTAATGACAGCCTTTCCACACTTGTATTGAAATATACTATTTTAATACAGTTGCTCAAAAAGTGGCGTATTGCAGGGACGTATAGCGTTCGGGATGAGGGCTATTACACACGCGTGCTTTTTTTTACCTTTCCCGCACTCGTGCGTTCGCTTTCCCAACTGTCAAAATAATGTCTATTAAAAAGAAAAAATAATCAACCATGAAGCTTTTACAAAAAAAAAACATAGAAGTTTTTATGATTCATGTTAATGCTTACGTAGCGTAGGTATATTTCTAAAAAAAACTATTAGTTTGTTTCGATATCAGATTTAATGATTTGATTGAATGAGTGTGGTTGGTTTCATTTCATTTTATCTCATTAAATTTTATTTTCATTTCATATCAATAAAAAAAATCTACTGAAGACTCGGCTGTATGGGCATAGTAACCTTTGCCTACCAAATGGGTGAAGAAAAAATGGCGCCATTTTCAAAATGAGTTATTTCGACATTTACGATCCTAATTTTACATTTTATTAAATTCCTTAATTTTTTCGCAACTGTATTAAAAATAGTCGTTCAGTACACGTGCGGAACCGTCATTGCAACTCGTTCCTGTCAACCCTCGCCTTCGGCTGTGCCTCGGCTCGGGTAGACATTGGTCGGGACTCGTTGTAATGACAGCCTTTCCACACTTGTATTGAAATATACTATACTATGTAATGCTATACTGACAGCACATCTGCGGGTCCTCGTCGGTGCCGGCGCCGCCCGCGGCCTCGTCCTCGCAGTCGTTGAGTCCGTCGCACACGAGCTCGGCGGACACGCAGCGCCCCCGGCACTGCAGCGACGCGGGGGGCGCGGCGGGGCACAGGCCGGGGGCGGGGGCGGGGGCGGGGGCGGGGGCGGCCGGGCCCGGGCACGACGCCGGCTCGTCCGACCCGTCCGGGCAGTCGCGGTCCCCGTCGCAGAACATCGTCTGTGTACCAGCCAACATGCACAGGATCATTATCATTACATATTATACAGGGTCTGTCGTAATGAATGGATAACCCGTTACCTACAGTTGATCCGGATGTGAGGCTATAAGAAAATGGTCTCTTCTTGCCAGGGTTGACAACCATAACAAAATGGCGTAGACTTTTAAACTTTTTTATAAATTTCGCTATTTTTTTCATTTATTCCGCTGCCATTTCTTCAAATTTTGATATATTTGTTTATTTTTTTTTTGTATTATGCTCCTTAAGACGTGTATTATGTAATTTTAATACAATTTTAGGTGTTATTTACGTTGAACATTATCAAAATTCTGATTTTAAGAAAAACATTTCCAATGTTTTTTCTTTGTCAACTTTTGATCATCTCCTGTGAAAAAAAAACTACGACGTTATAGCTGCCCATGATCTCAATAAATTGTCTAGTATGTGTAGATTCTAAAAAGGTGTAACGATGTGTACTTTACAAGCAACATTAAGTTACAGGAGCAAGAACACTAATCAAGGTCGGAAATTTTATTTTTCAAGTTATGTTATAAATGGTTGTAAAACTTCGTCATAATGATTTTATTCTATCAAGATACTTTGCACAAACACTATCGGGCCATTAATAGGATATTCGGAAGAAAACCCGGTTGTTTTTGGGAAAAAAAAAACATTACTCCACGATAATAATGTAATGAAAATGTACAAATGAAAATTGTTGAGATCATGGGCAGCTATAACGTCGCCTAAAATTGTATTAAAATTACATAATACACGTCTTAAGGAGCATAATACAAAAAAAAAACAAATATATCAAAATTTGAAGAAATGGCAGCGGAATAAATGAAAAAAATAGCGAAATTTATAAAAAAGTTTAAAAGTCTACGCCATTTTCTTATGGTTGACAACCCTGGCAAGAAGAGACCATTTTCTTATAGCCTCACATCCGGATCAACTGTAGGTAACGGGTTATCCATTCATTACGACAGACCCTGTATATTATTATACATAGTATAAATCCAAGTCGCTAATTCTGTCTGTTAGTATGTTTGGCTGCTAACTCCTCCTAAACCAGTTGAGGGATTTTTATGCGGTTTTCACCATCTTTTAGATATTTTTTTCATTTAAATTTGTAAATAAAGAACAATCTGAAAAAGATTTTCAAAGTTAGCCAAAAATCAATGTTTTGTGAGCAAGTCGGTCAAAATTACACCATTGCAAAACGTGGACGGATCGCTAGTGACAGAATAAAATTAAGCTCGAATCATCTTCTTCTTCTTAAGGGCAGGGCATTTCTTATCTTATCCCACCGTCAAGTGTGGGTACATCATGTTCTCTCTTCCAATTCTCTGTCTTAGTCATCATTTTGGCACTCACACCTCTCCATCCATCTTATCTTTGGTCTTCCCTTACTTCACTATCACTACATAGTACAAAACAAAGTCGCTTTCTCTGTCACTGTAGGTTTTGATGCTGTTATTTTTAATAGATAGAGTGATTGAAGAGGTTTATATGTATAATAACATTGTACAGGGAAAGGGATTTTACTCCGAATTTAACGCGTGCGAAACCGCGGGCAAAAGCTTTACATTAATTAACATTCTCGAAAACAACTAAGCACGAATAACATCATGTAAAGAGTTAAAGGAACAGTAAAGCACAAAAACCAAATAGAATGTATTATAGTTTTTAAGCCTTTTTTTTGATAAACTGACCATCTCTATGCAGGAATGATCGGAGCAAGACAGCTGCGTCGGCGCACACGTCGTTGCGTTTGTTGAAGTTATGTTGTGATGTCCTGTGAACAATGAATTATCTTAAAAAAGAACGTGACTTACCTTACGATGTATCATTAAAACTCTAAGAGTGGGTATGATGCAATATTGGTTTGACAAGGTTTCTTCCGAGACTTAAATGTTTGATGTCAATCTTCCAGGTCTTGAACATATTTCCTGACGTGGTAACCTAAACCTTTAAAAAATACATTTTTTTAAACCCTCTCTTGTATTTGAAGTTTTTAAGAAATAGATCTTTTTGCCAACCAGAAAAAGGCTTCTTTCAGATCACAATACCGTTTACAGTCTGAAAGATGCCTGAGCTATTAGTAGTCCACTCACGACAGGGGTGTTCCTCGTCGCTGCCGTCGCTACAGTCCCGCACGCCGTTGCACCGCCACGCGAGCGGCACGCACTCGGCGCCCGACGAGCACGCGAACTCGGCGGCCGAGCACGCGCGCGGCCACGACACCGTCGAGTTGTCTGCCGGGACACACACACGTCACCAATACCGAGTTGAAAGGATGAGTGGAGTTGAACAGTTTAAGAGATCTTATAAGTAATCGTTAGATGAGAACATAGATTGAGTTGTACTGCATCTTGTGTTGGGGTTAATTGATGAAGGTTTACTTTGGAGAAAATTTAAAGAATTGCAAGGTTATCATAACTTCAACATCATTATCAGCCACAAACAATACGTCCACTGCTAGACAAAAAGCATTCCTCATAACT
The DNA here is from genome assembly GCA_916618145.1 of Emmelina monodactyla. NCBI lineage: Eukaryota > Metazoa > Arthropoda > Insecta > Lepidoptera > Pterophoridae > Emmelina > Emmelina monodactyla. The sequence continues at coordinate 140,146 of OU745323.1, read as the reverse complement.
TTAGCCAATCTAATTAAGAACATGCCAATTCTCATTTACCAGGTCTTGAACCAACAAAAACTTGTATACACCAGTCGTAGAAAGTTGCGACCGAAAATGTATCTGGTAAAAGTATCGTCAAAAGGGCTATTTTTATATGACAGTGTATGTGAATAGTGAGAGTATGACACACTCATTGTGTTGTGTTCACTGCATTGTGTGTGTGTGTGAGTGTGTATGTGCAGTATGTATGTGTGTGTGTGTGTGTGTGTGAGTGTGTATGTGCAGTATGTGTGTGTGTGTGTGTGTGTGTAAGTGTGTATGTGCAGTGTGTACGTTTGTATGTAATGTGTGTGTATGTAGTCACCGTAGTGGTCGTCGTCGTCGTCGTCGGGCTCCACGACGGTGCTGTGCGAGATGGCGTCGGGACAGCCGCGCTCGTCGCTCGCGTCGGGGCACTGCGCGGCGCCGTCGCATCGCGCCCATATTCCCACGCACGAGCCTTCCTCGCAACTACGCATGTACATACACTACTGTCAATTAGGGAAGACATGGGTCATTCAATTTTGTATCAACTGTCTTTTCGCCCAGCGGATTTATCCGCAGCTAAAGGTTCATTCTTCTTAACGTCAAAAACGGACCTGCTTTATGAATGTGAATTATGGAATAAACCGCAAGCGTCTCGACTCTGAATCTGAGGAGAAGTAAGCTTAATGCGGTTACCATTAATGACGTCTTTCATGACATTTGTGCGCGAACACATCTGCGTTCCATTCGAAAATAGTAAAAATAATCAATGTGTTACTTAAGATTTACGAAATTCTTTCAATAGGCCAAGTTTCATCCAAATTCGAGTAAACAACATGCAAACGATGAGCCTATTAACTTTCGCATTTATAATATTAGTAAGATAAGATGAGTAAAGAAAAAAAAAAACAATAATAATTGTTGTAAAGACGTTAAATGTCGGTTATACTTAAAAGGTTATCGCTTTACATCTACTAACAAAAGTAAGAATCGCAATGCTTAACATAAAAAATGTTGGTAACGCGTACTCAGTGTTAAATGATCTGCTCAAGAATCGATCTCAGGTCATCACTGCGGGACCGGATAAGTCAGTTACAAGGTCTTTTGATCTAGGACTCGCTCAGGGTTCACAATATTAATAAACGAGCTCGTGCTATTTCGACTGGTCTTGTGTATATGCATCCATATGAAGTAGCAGTGTTGCTAACTGGATCTACGTCAGTGGACCTAATAGAACATTTTATCGTCGACATGTGTAATCGCCTCCTGTAGGTAAGTATGGTAAAGCTAAAAGTGTATAGTGACCGGCAGTCTGATGATGTGACAGTAAGTATTACCTCTGTATGCCTCGTGTGTAAAGCTCGTGTACAGTGTGTTCTCACCGGTAGTGCGTGGGCGGGCAGTCGTCCTGGTTGCTACCTCTGTAAAGCTACTCGCGTGTCCTCACCGGTAGTGCGTGGGCGGGCAGTCGTCCTGGTTGCTACCTCTGTAAAGCTACTCGCGTGTTCTCACCGGTAGTGCGTGGGCGGGCAGTCGTCCTGGTTGCTACTTCTGTAAAGCTACTCGCGTGTCCTCACCGGTAGTGCGTGGGCGGGCAGTCGTCCTGGTTGCTGCCTCTGTAAAGCTACTCGTGTGTTCTCACCGGTAGTGCGTGGGCGGGCAGTCGTCCTGGTTGCTGCCTCTGTAAAGCTACTCGTGTGTTCTCACCGGTAGTGCGTGGGCGGGCAGTCGTCCTGGTTGCTACTCTGTAAAGCTACTCGCGTGTTCTCACCGGTAGTGCGTGGGCGGGCAGTCGTCCTGGTTGCTGCCTCTGTAAAGCTACTCGCGTGTTCTCACCGGTAGTGCGTGGGCGGGCAGTCGTCCTGGTTGCTACCTCTGTAAAGCTACTCGCGTGTTCTCACCGGTAGTGCGTGGGCGGGCAGTCGTCCTGGTTGCTACCTCTGTAAAGCTACTCGCGTGTTCTCACCGGTAGTGCGTGGGCGGGCAGTCGTCCTGGTTGCTACCTCTGTAAAGCTACTCGCGTGTTCTCACCGGTAGTGCGTGGGCGGGCAGTCGTCCTGGTTGCTGCCTCTGTAAAGCTACTCGCGTAATCTCACCGGTAGTGCGTGGGCGGGCAGTCGTCCTGGTTGCTACCTCTGTAAAGCTACTCGCGTGTCCTCACCGGTAGTGCGTGGGCGGGCAGTCGTCCTGGTTGCTACCTCTGTAAAGCTACTCGCGTGTTCTCACCGGTAGTGCGTGGGCGGGCAGTCGTCCTGGTTGCTGCCTCTGTAAAGCTACTCGTGTGTTCTCACCGGTAGTGCGTGGGCGGGCAGTCGTCCTGGTTGCTGCCTCTGTAAAGCTACTCGTGTGTTCTCACCGGTAGTGCGTGGGCGGGCAGTCGTCCTGGTTGCTACTCTGTAAAGCTACTCGCGTGTTCTCACCGGTAGTGCGTGGGCGGGCAGTCGTCCTGGTTGCTGCCTCTGTAAAGCTACTCGCGTGTTCTCACCGGTAGTGCGTGGGCGGGCAGTCGTCCTGGTTGCTACCTCTGTAAAGCTACTCGCGTGTTCTCACCGGTAGTGCGTGGGCGGGCAGTCGTCCTGGTTGCTACCTCTGTAAAGCTACTCGCGTGTTCTCACCGGTAGTGCGTGGGCGGGCAGTCGTCCTGGTTGCTACCTCTGTAAAGCTACTCGCGTGTTCTCACCGGTAGTGCGTGGGCGGGCAGTCGTCCTGGTTGCTGCCTCTGTAAAGCTACTCGCGTAATCTCACCGGTAGTGCGTGGGCGGGCAGTCGTCCTGGTTGCTGCCTCTGTAAAGCTACTCGCGTGTTCTCACCGGTAGTGCGTGGGCGGGCAGTCGTCCTGGTTGCTGCCTCTGTAAAGCTACTCGCGTGTTCTCACCGGTAGTGCGTGGGCGGGCAGTCGTCCTGGTTGCTGCCTCTGTAAAGCTACTCGCGTGTTCTCACCGGTAGTGCGTGGGCGGGCAGTCGTCCTGGTTGCTGCCTCTGTAAAGCTACTCGCGTGTTCTCACCGGTAGTGCGTGGGCGGGCAGTCGTCCTGGTTGCTGCCTCTGTAAAGCTACTCGCGTGTTCTCACCGGTAGTGCGTGGGCGGGCAGTCGTCCTGGTTGCTGCCTCTGTAAAGCTACTCGCGTGTTCTCACCGGTAGTGTGTGGGCGGGCAGTCGTCCTGGTTGCTGCCTCTGTAAAGCTACTCGCGTGTTCTCACCGGTAGTGCGTGGGCGGGCAGTCGTCCTGGTTGCTACCTCTGTAAAGCTACTCGCGTGTTCTCACCGGTAGTGCGTGGGCGGGCAGTCGTCCTGGTTGCTGCCTCTGTAAAGCTACTCGCGTGTCCTCACCGGTAGTGCGTGGGCGGGCAGTCGTCCTGGTTGCTGCCTCTGTAAAGCTACTCGCGTGTCCTCACCGGTAGTGCGTGGGCGGGCAGTCGTCCTGGTTGCTACTCTGTAAAGCTACTCGCGTGTCTCACCGGTAGTGCGTGGGCGGGCAGTCGTCCTGGTTGCTACTCTGTAAAGCTACTCGTGTGTTCTCACCGGTAGTGCGTGGGCGGGCAGTCGTCCTGGTTGCTACTCTGTAAAGCTACTCGCGTGTCTCACCGGTAGTGCGTGGGCGGGCAGTCGTCCTGGTTGCTACTCTGTAAAGCTACTCGTGTGTTCTCACCGGTAGTGCGTGGGCGGGCAGTCGTCCTGGTTGCTACTCTGTAAAGCTACTCGTGTGTTCTCACCGGTAGTGCGTGGGCGGGCAGTCGTCCTGGTTGCTACTCTGTAAAGCTACTCGTGTGTTCTCACCGGTAGTGCGTGGGCGGGCAGTCGTCCTGGTTGCTACTCTGTAAAGCTACTCGTGTGTTCTCACCGGTAGTGCGTGGGCGGGCAGTCGCAGTCCTCCTCGTCTCGTCCGTCGTCGCAGTCGGCGTGTCCGTCGCACGCGCGCGCCGCCGCCACGCAGCGCCCGCCGCCGCCGCAGCGCAGCCAGCCCGGCGGGCACGCGCGGGACGCTGCGGGGGGGGGGAAGGATACTATACAACCAAACACGGGCACGAGTACAACTTTCTCGTAGAGTAACGAGACTAGATGGAGCAGAGGTACTTTATGCGACTTAATATAGCACGCCGAAATCAACATACTCGAGCCTAAATGAGCTAAGTAGTACGATAACTGAAAGATTTAACACTCAAACAATATATTTATTATTTGTAAGATAAAAAACATTTGAAGATGCAACTCGATGATAATGGCAGAAGCGTATCAAATACAGGGTGATTGGTTATGCGATACATTCCTTCTAAAGGGTTAAAGTAGAGCTTATTTGCAGTCAATTAAGTCATATACCATATGCCATGTCCGAAAATTAATAATTTCTGTGTTAAGTTTTTTATTTATTTATTTATTTTATTTAACATTTATGTATTTATACATAGCTACATCAGTTTAAAAAATATAACACAGAAAAGGACACATAAACACAAAGGTACTGCTTATTCCAGTAAGGAATCTCTTCCAGCAGACCCGCCGTTGGAGAAAAGTAAGGAAAAATTGCAATTTTTGTGCGTACAAATACATAAAACCTACATACAAATATTATATACATACAAGTACATATAATAATACACATATACAATAACAATATACTAACTTACTAAATATATATACAATAAAATAAATAAATACACGTTATACTTTAAGGACAGTTGGAAAGAATAAACTATGAAAGAGAGAGATAAAAGGAGTTAACTTTTTTTTTAAATAAAGAAATAGTCTTAATTTCGCGAATCTCGACAGGAAGCGAGTTCCAGAGTCTGACTGCGTACACGGTGAAGGAGTAGGCAAAGAAATCAGTGGAGTGGGTTGGCACGGAAAGGAAGTACTTTTTTAGGGGTCTACAGGTCGCATCTTCAGGATGGTTGAAAGAGAAGCGATCTCGGAGATAGGAAGGGTAGTGAGGATTATTAAGGACATTGTGGAGTAAACAAAGAATACGAGTGTTCCTACGAAAACGGATTGGGAGCCACTGGAGTTGCTTGCGAAAGTGGGAAATATGGTCGAATTTTTTGAGATTAAAAATAAACCTTATGCAAAGATTTTGTAAGCGTTCCAGTTTATTAAAGAGCTCCTCGGTGGCATCAGGGTAACATGTATCTGCATAGTCAATTATAGGTTGGATTAAAGATAGCGCAAGGGATATTTTGGTAGAAAGAGGTAGATAGGGTTGGAGAGTTTTCAATGAGTGGAAGGAATAATGTACTTTCCGACTGATGTCGCCGACATACAAATTCCAGCTTAGAAATGAATCAATGATTACTCCTAAGCTTTTTGCGCTGTCAGCGACACCAATCGGAACGGAATCCAGCATAATGCTTGGCAACGACAACAAATCGAGTCGGTTACGCAATGGCCGACTACCTACAACTAATGCCTGTGTTTTTTTGGGATTTATTTGCTGTCCAAAAGACTTAGCCCAAACACTAATGCTATCTAAGTCTAGATTTATTAATTCGATTGCAGAATTGATGTCGGACGGAGAGCAATGGCGATAGATTTGCAAGTCATCCGCATAAAGATGGAATTTGGAGGATATCACTTGGGTAAAGGTATTGATAAAAATGGAGAAAAGTAATGGGGAAAGGACACCCCCCTGAGGTACACCCGCAACAAGGTCAGACCAATCTGAGAAGTTCTCATCAAGGCAGACACGCTGCGAGCGACCACGGAGGTAGGAGTCGAACCAGGATAAAGCAGGGCAGGAAATGTTTAAGGAACGAAGGATTCCAAGGAGAACGTCGAAGTCGACAGAATTGAAGGCGCTGCTGAAGTCTAGGAGGATAAGGATGGTAAGGGATTTATTTTCCATGGCCCAGCGGATGTCATCGGTGACATTGATGAGTGCTGAGACCGTACTGTGGCCAGGACGGAAACCAGATTGAAAAGTGTTGAGGAGATTGTGACAGGAGAGGAATTTGGAAAGTTGTCCGTGGACCAAATTCTCAAGGAATTTGGAGAGGAATGGTAGGAGAGAAATCGGACGGAAATCGGAATTTTTTTTTATAAAAAACCCATTTTCGAAGTTCAAATGAATCTTTTTAGTGAAAAATTCAAAATGAAGTTTAATGTTTTGTTGTATTATGGCAGCTTGATAACTAAAATGAAAATATGTAGTTAATTTTCTTTTAATAGAGGTCACTTTTCCGCGCTCAACATTTTATTTTTCCATTTGACCGCAAAGGTTGCACACTTGAAGATTTGGCTTTTTAAAAAATAAGATTTATTGTCTTAAGAATTAACTTTTTTTAAAGTTTTAGTTATTACTAGCGACCCGCCCACGCTTCGCAATGGTGTAATTTTGGCCGACTTGCCCACGAAACATTGATTTTTGGCTAACTTAAAAAAACTTTTTCCGATTTTTCTTTATTTACAAATTTAAATGAAAAAAATACCTAAAGGATGGTGAAAACCGTATTAAAATCCCTCAAATGGTTTAGGAGGAGTTAGAAGCCAAACATACAAACAGACAGAATTAGCGACTTGGCTTTATACTATGTAATGATGTAATGAAGCTACCATAATAAAAGAAAACTTCAAACTTAATTTTATTTTTTTTCCTTAAAAAGATTCATTTGAACTTTGAAAATGTTTTTTTTTATAAAAAAAACTTACATGTTGCATAACTCAGAAATTATCAATTTTCGAACATGGTATGATATGACAATTGACTGCAAATAAGCTCTACTTTAACCCCTTAAAAAAATTTATCGCATTACCAATCACCCTGTATTTTGTGCAATATTCTTGAACACAACATCAAGATGCCTCAAATTTGAAGTTGCTGTTTGTAAAGAGTGCTCCATCTAGTCACCAAAACCTTTTCTTTATGTATAACTGGGCCGCCCGCGACTCCGTTCGCGTGGAAGTCGGTTTCCCGTGGGAATGAGATGTTTTCCCGCGGTAAAAAGTACCCTGTGTTAATCTGATGTATAAACTATATTACTGCAAAGTTTCATCCAAATCCGCCCAGTTATTTTTACGTGAAAGAGTAACAAACATTCATACATCCTCACATACTCACAAATTTTCACATTTTATAATATTAGTAGGATTTATTTATATGTGAAAATGAGGGACAACGGCTAGGGGGTTTGCACATACAAGTGCCGACGAGACGAGAGAACTAGAGAGAACATAATATTTCTAAAAATGAAGATAGCAGCAAATAAATATGTATACAATAGAGGTATATAAGATATAATATAATCCGTACTGCAGTAGTAGAGGTTCTCGTCGCTGGCGTCGCTGTGGTCGCTGCAGTGCGGCGTGCCGTCGCAGACCAGCTCCAGCGGCACGCAGCCGCCCTCCGCGCACGCGAACCCGCCCCGACACCCGCCCCCGGGGGCGCACGCGCGGCCGTCCGCCGCCAGCGCGCGCCCCCAGCCGCAGCCGCACGCCGCGCGCGCCGCCGCGTCCACGTGGCACGACTCCGCGCAGCCGCCGTTCAATATGTCACACGGGTTGGACGAGCCTAGAGAGAGACGTTAGTCACTACCACGATCAATATTCCGGTGTGTGTATGTGTGTGCCTGTGTATGTGTGTCTGTATATGTGTCTTTGTTTGTGCACGTGTGTGTCTGTGTTTGTGTGTGTATATCTGTATATGTGTCTTTGTTTGTGCCTGTGTGTGTGTCTTTGTTTGTACCTGTGTGTGTGTCTTTGTGTGTGAGTCTGTGCGTGTATGTGTGTCTGAACAAGTGTCTATATGTGTATCTGTGTGTCTGTCTATATGTTCTCTGTAATGCCTGTGGCTGCGTGTGTGTGTGAGTCTGTGTGTGTGTGTGTGAGTCTGTGTGTGTGAGTCTGTGTGTGTGTCTGTATACCTCAACAGTTTTTTAATAAACTTTAATGCTCGCGTTTTAGTGCTTAAATTAATTTTTTATAAATATTATTTAAGTTAGTTTTATAGGGTGTCCAGCAAACAATGGATAACCTCTGAAGGGCTAATAGTAGAGCTAAAGGCAAGCCTAAAAAATAATTGATAAAAAGAATAACCCTTAAACTGTTAGAAATATGGCGCTTTAAAAAAAAACTTCATATTTTTTTGCCTGTGTTCATTTTTTTACTCGTAACGAGGTCTAATCACTTAATACCATCATTATTTCTGTACTAAAATAATTAATATTAACCGCATCAGTGAATAACTACCAAAAAAAATAGCTAGCTAAAGTATTTTTCTCAAAAAATAATGTTAAACTTTTGATTTGTGTAAAATTTTTGAAGAAATATTTTTGATGCGGAACTTTGAACAGCTCTGGTGTAAAAAAATAATATGAAAGCAACAGTGGCCAATGATTTCAAAATATTCCTGGTTTAATAACGTTTTTAAAAAGATGTAATATGTCGTTATTGTCAAGAAAAAATATTGAATTAATGGTATTAGTGTGTAAGATGGGATGATTTTTTAGTTCTAGCAAAATTAAAAAAATACAATATGCTTTTCAAGTGATATTAATTGCAAACAAATTAGAATAATTGAGAGCAACTGTTCAAATTGTCTGTCCCCATCCTGATGCAGCAATACATCTACGAACAAAGGATCTTCAAAGAAATCAACTTAACAGGAAAAAGTGATCCAAATTTTCTTTAAAATGACTTACCCAATTTATTGATAGACGTGCCCGAAGAGCTTCGCGACACATATTGGCTTCAAAATGAAGGCTATCTAGCACACTATGCTGTTGCATTATGCGCGTACTTGACGAAACCTACCCTAACAGGTAGGTAGGCCGCCTAAACCTAAACACTTTGGACTTTTTTACTGGGGGTATTTTAAGGAAGAGTTTTACCGGCAACCAGTAACTTCATTAGAAGATCTACGAGCTCGTGTTAAGGCCGCTGCAATCAATGATCGACGATTTTTTGAAGATCCTTTATTCGTAGTTGTAGGGCCTGCATTAGGATGGGGACAGACAATTTGAACAGTTGCTCTCAATTATTCTAATTTGTTTGCAATTAATATCACTTGAAAAGCATATTGTATTTTTTTAATTTTGCTAGAACTAAAAAATCATCCCATCTTACACACTAATACCATTAATTCAATATTTTTTCATGACAATAACGACATATTACATCTTTTTAAAAACGTTATTAAACCAGGAATATTTTGAAATCATTGGCCACTGTTAATTTCATATTATTTTTTTACACCAGAGCTGTTCAAAGTTCCGCATCAAAAATATTTCTTCAGAAATTTTACACAAATCAAAAGTTTAACATTATTTTTTGAGAAAAATACTTTAGCTAGCTACTTTTTTTGGTAGTTATTCATTGATGCGGTTAATATTAATTATTTTAGCATAGAAATAATGATGGTATTAAGTGATTTGACCTCGTTACGAGTAAAAATATGAACACAGTCAAAAAAATATGAAGTATTTTTTTAAAGCGCCATATTTCTAGCAGTGTAAGGGTTATTCTTTTATCAATTATTTTTTAGGCTTGCCTTTAGTTCTACTATCAGCCCTTCAGAGGTTATCTATTGTTTCATGGACACCCTGTATGTGTGTGTGAGTCTGTCTGGTTGTGTGCGTGTGTGCCTGTATGTGTATGTATGTCACTCACAGCGCGGCGGCTGCGGGTCCACGGCCAGCACGGCCATGGGGCGCGCGGCGGCGGCCAGGCGCGTGGCGCCCCCCGCCAGCTTGTCCGCGCGGAACACGCCCCCCGCCACCCAGTCCGCCCACACCACCCACGCGCCCCACACGCTCAGCGAGAACGGGTGCTCCGTGTGCGCCGCGCTCACTATCTGTACCACGGAAATATTAACGTTAGACAACCTATACTCAGTAGAACATGAAACAGTTAAGCAGGTAAGATGATTATAGCATTGATACTAATCACGAAAAAATATTGGTTTGATTATCTGAATGTTGTATTCAGAAAGGCACATCTGAATTCAAACCATATTGTTGTTTTTTTTTTTGGTTGTGGTCCAGCGACCTCGCATTCGGCATGAGGATCTATGGCGCGGAGCATGTTGCAGTACTATCACAATGCTACATCAGCGCGCTACCTGTCGGTGGCTGCCGTCGTAGTGCGCGCGCTCGATCTTGTCGAGGCGGGCGTCGGCCCAGTACACCTGCCGCGCGCCGTGGTCCAGCGACAGCGCGTTCGGCATCAGGATCTGTATACATAGATACACCCAATCAGTTGTATAAATAGAACAAAAAAATGATTCATGATGCAGAACTCTATTAGAATGGAGACAGTGGGGATACAGACCAGTCGGAAAACCTCAGATAAGATGGCAAGATGACACCAAAATATATGTGGACCTAAATTGGATACTTTCAGTCCAAATCAGAAAATTAGTCTACTCCAAATTTGTTGAAGACGGCCTGAGATGGTAAGGCACCAAAAAAAATAGTAAATAATTGATTAAAACCAATAGATGTACGTGCCTGCGTGCTAATGATGACCTGCAGGCCGAGCCCGCTGCTGTAGGCGCGCTGGATGCACGGCCGGGACTCGTTCCAGTTGCTCCAGTACAGACGGCTGGCACATACAACAAGGTTACACTCGCTATATTGTATAGGATCTGAAGATGTGCTGCTTTTGAGGGTAATATCAGATCAAACTAGGACAATTATAAGTTGGTTAAGCGGGTTTGTGTCACCATTGTATTACTCGAAAGTGTGCTTAGATTATTATTCAAAATCTTTATCCACTATCCCATGGTCCAGTATGGATCGTGGTCCTATTCCTCTCGCTATTTGAGAAAAAAATTATTCACTGTAAAACATAAAACTCTAAGGTTGACCCCAAATTGAACGCCGAACGCACGCCGCGATCCATGAATCCATTGCTCTAGGAACGCGCGCGCCCAATGTGTGGTCAGCCGCAGTGATCCCGCGTGTCCTGCAGTTACCTCTCGCAGGGCTCGTAGTCGACGGCGCGCAGGCGGGCGCCCGGCATCGACAGCACGGTGCGCACGAGCCGCCCCCGCACTGCCGCCCCCCGCGCCAGTGCCGCCCCCACGGCCACGCCCCGCAGCCGCCCCGCCGCCGTCGTCCAGTACAGCGAGCCCGTGGCCGCCGCGAACACCATGCCCTCCACCGCGCCCGTGTCTACACACACACTCACTTACTATGCGGACCCTACTCTACCACTTTACATTATAGTCCTTTTACCAAAATGAGATGTATAGGTAAAAAATATTGAGGGGCATCAAAGACAACTCTAAGATTAATGCAGTCCAAACATATACATATATCAAAGTGCAAGAAGGGAAGAAAAAAGTTAGACATTGCAAGGCTGTATTTTTTTTTGGGAGAAATTGAAATACCCACGCACTATATGCCTGAAAGAGGTCAAAGTTGCTAAGTGTACTATCGTATCAACTCTTCACAGCATGGATGTAATATTGAGTTCTACAGCTGGGTACCTGGCAGGAACAGCCGGTGCTCGGATCCGTTGAACAGCACGGAGTTGATGGCGCCGCGCTGGATGTCGGAGTAGAACAGACGCGAGGAAGAAGCGTCCGCCGCCAGCGCGATCGCGTTGCGCATCAACTCTCTAAGGATTGTCATTATAACTACTTATTGTATTGTTATAAAGAGATTGGAATAAGTAATTTTAAAGCCAAAGCACACATATCAAATCAGAATGTGGTCGTCACCGCGAAGCCGTTAACCTAACGCTTCCACGTAACCAAAGCGGATGAGCAACCGACTCAGCTACGGCTAGGCGTCGTTGCGCTTACGGCTCGCCGGCTGACGGCTAGACGGCGCCATTTCAATCTGTTTGAATCCGCCCGCCCGGCAACGCAACCCGCGGAAGGGATGAAGATAACTAACGTACGAAGAAATGTAACTGCGGGAACTACGAGATGATCTTGCACCGCACCGCGATATTTGAGCTTGTCCCGAAGTGCGGCGATATTGCTTCCATTCCGACTAGTGGGCGTTACACTAGGGAGTTTAATACAAACAATAGGCACTTAGAAACTGTACTAGTTGAAGTAGTAACGTACTTGTTCTGTATGGGCGGGTAGGGCGCGTTGAGGTTGTGGTCATCAAGCAGGTGCAGCGACTCGATGCGGGTCACGCGCGAGTAGAACAGGAACGACGAGTACGCTGCGGGGATGGGGATATTACATTATACAGGGTGATTGGTAATGCGATACATTCCTTATAAGAGGTTAAAGTAGAGCTTATTTGCAGTCAATTAAGTCACATCATACCATGTCCGAAAATTGATAATTTCTAAGATATGCAACATTTAATATTTCTTACAAAAAACCCCATTTTTAGGGTTCCGTACCTCAAAAGGAAAAAAAACGGAACCCTTATAGGATCACTTTGTTGTCCGTCCGTCCGTCTGTTAAGACCCTTTTTCTCAGGAACGCGTGGAGGTATGAAGCTGAAATTTATATCAATTACTCAGGTCTACTGTCCCTTGAAGCTGTGAAAAAATCAAACTTCTAAGCCAACGCAATCAAAAGATACAGCCGTTTATGCCGCAAATTTTCGACACTTGCAAGGGAATCAAAACCTACAGGGTGCTTCCCGTGAACTCAGAATCTTGAAATTTGGTACGAAGCAACGTCTTATAGCATAGATAAAGGAAAAATTACGAAAACCATAAATTTTTAGTTACATCACATAATATATTTTTTTTAATAATTTTAACCTTACTACCCATTTCCTCATAAACGCGTAGAGGTATTAAATTGAAATTCATACCAAATACTCAGGTCTATAATACCTTTAAGCTGTAACAAAATCAAACTTCTATGTCAACGCAATCAAAAGAAACAGCAATTTAAGCTGCATATTTTGAAACTCGCAAGTACTCGCAAGGGAATCAAAACCTAAAGGGTACTTCCAGTCGACCTAGAATCTTGAAATTTGGCATGAAGCAACGTTTTATAGCACACATAAAGGAAAAATTCCGAAAACCTTAAATTTTTAGTTACATTACAAAATATATATTTTTTAATAAATATAAACTTATTACTTTTTTCCTCATGAACGCGTAGAGCTATCAAGTTGAAAATCATATCAAATACTTAGATCTAATTGCCTTTAACCCGTGAAAAAAAAAAAAAAACTAAGTCAACGCAAAAACGCAAAACGCAAAAGTACAACCATTGATACCGCATATTTTGAAACTCGCAACTACACGCACGGGAATTAAAACCTAAAGACCACTTCCCGTTGACATATAATCTCGAAATTTGGTAAGAAGCAATAGCTTACAGCACAGGTAACAGAAAAATTCCGAAAAGCTTAAAATTTTAAGTAGTTTTTGCAGGTTTGTACGGAACCCTCGGTGCGCGAGTCCGACTCGCACTTGGCCGGTTATTGAAGTTCAAATGAATCCTTTTAGTGAAAAATTTAAAATTAAGTTCAATGTTTTGTTGTTTTATGGTAGATTCATATCTAAAATGATATTTTAGATTCAAATTTGCTAAAAATAATCGTCCTTATTTTAGAAAAAGTCATGAAACCAAGAACAACTTTAAAAAAAAGTTAAGGCTTATAGCAATAAAAAGCGGTTTTCTAAAAAAAGTCCAAATAATGTTGCGTACATAAAAAACTTCCCCAATTCATTAGCTATTCAAAAAGGTACATTTGTCATAATAAAACTAAGTATTTGATTGACAACTCTACTAATAAAAGAAGTAACCTCTCTTAGAACTTTTTTTCTTGTTTGATGTTTTCTTTGTTTGATGTCGGTGTCTTGCACAGGGATAATGCAATTAAGATCTGCCGTTAAATAAATATTTTTTCTGAAAAGCCAAGCCTTCAAGTGTATAGCTTTTATGGTTAATTACTTAATTGACTGCAAATAAGCTCTACTTTAACCTCTTAGAAGAAATGTATCGCATTACCAATCACCCTGTATAGAGACCACGCTAGAGATGTTATAGTCCTGTTGCTAGAAATATTTCTAACCGTAGCACAGAGAAATTGTTGAAATTAACGGAGTTGATCAATACAGCTTGCCATAAGGCTAAAGGCGACGCATGTTGCCAAGATTATTGAATGATGTTGTAGTGAAAGAAAACTTAATGTTCATTTAATATGTAAACGATTTCTGTTTTCTTCGAAGTGCAACTCATAGAAATATTATTATAATAGATCGAAATCGGAGTTAGTTTTTAAAATAATCTTTTGTATTCCAAACAGCTATTGTCCAGGCTAGTGCTATACACACAACAAATTGCAGTGAAACATGAATCATTTTAAGTATACTGTTCTCTAAAACAGTAATGACGTATGTAATATCAAGTGGTGCACTATACTCACGGACACAGGTCTTGTTGTCGGGCGCCAGCGTGCCGTGCGGACACAGACACGCGCCGCGCCCCCACGCGCACAGCGCCGCGCAGCCGCCCCCCGCCGCCCCCACGCCGCTGTCACTGTCACTGTCACTGTCAGCGGGCGCGGCGCACGGGTTGCGGGAGGTGACGCCGCGCGGGGGACCCGCCTGCACGGACGACGACCACACCTGGAGGGGGAGTTGAGACGTCAGTGATGGCAGGTCAGAAGAGAGAGAGAACTCTTGTTATTGTCATAGTCAAGTGCAATTGTCATTTATATTAAGAGATTAACTTACTTTATAATAATTATCGATTGGAGAATAATGTAACTTAATATAAAGCTGTTGATTAAGTTATAGCTTTCAATAAAACATTATGAGAAAGATAAAATTAATGACATTTATTTTATTTACCATTATATCTTTAAGTCCATCTCCGAGGTTGTCCTCCAGCACGGTGGCATCGCTCAAGTTCGTCGCCGGCGTCGATATCAAACTGCCGTTTCGGTAAAAACTGTGCACAAAAAGTGTTTTAACATAAAAATATACTTCAAATATATATAAAGGCTAAGGTTTCATTAACCACCGTGATAGCTAACCTGTCGAGTATATAAATTTGTCCGCGGTGGTACGTGATGGCTACAGGGTGCGCGAGCACGCCCCCCTCTAACTTCGTGGCGTTCCCAAAGTTGCCGCCCCCCGAGCTGCCGCCCCCCAAGTAACTCATACTCCACACTTGAGCCGTCGAGGATTCCACCCAGTACACTATGCCGTTCTGTTTAAAGTAGGTAAAGATTTAAGTCTATAAACAATACTGAAAGCGAGCGAATCATTAAATTATTCCGAATGCAGTAGTTTGTACATTGATTAAAAAACTAAACAAGAATCGATGAACAATTATGCTCGTTTAGTTTGTTATTCAATTTTTTTTTGTTAATAAACAACATGTTAATTAGTTCTGTGGCATAAATAGATACTGACAATACGTTTCTAAAACTATGAAAGAGTACTGATCTAACTGCACTGTCACATCGTGTACAGTACCTCCAGGTCTAGCGCGACATCGTTGGCCGCGGTCTGGTTGTACAGCGCGATGACGTCACTGCCGTCGAGGCGCGCGCGCAGCACCCCCCCCGCGCCGCCCAGCACCAGCCAGCCGCGGTACGGGTCCACACTCAACACTACACACACATACACACACTGATATAAAGTATGCGAGTAGGATGTACAATATCACGTGACCCGATTGCTAATTTGCTAATTTGCTAGTTTATGTCATAATGTCACCCTTTGCCATTTTGTATTTCTTCGATGCAATAAAGAGTATTCTATCAATGTAAACCATATTAAATCACCAGACTACCACACCAACTGTGAGGCCATAAATTGTTTGCGGTAACGATTGTGTTAAAGGCACAAGGGAAGAATTTAGATACACCCAGGTACGAGTCAATTTTTAAAAAATACCTCTTTTTAATTGGCCTAACTTGGGAATTTAACTAAGGACATTTCGTTTGAGTCCGGTAAAGATTCCGCTGCGCCGCAGATGTCTCCTACAGCCGCTACCTGTGGGTATTGTCTTGCTACTCACCGCTGGCGGGCGTGTCGGCGAGGTCGGCCAGCGCGGCGGCGTGGTCCCCCCCCGCGCGCGCCGCCAGCAGCAGCCCGCGCTCGCTGTCCAGCCAGTACACGTTGTCCGCCACCCAGTCCACCACCACGCCTGACAACACATACAGGGGCCGTACTGCAAGCAGTTATAGACAAGCCTTGGTAGGGCATACAATATAAGACGTTCTGGTACGACAAAACTAAAAACAGGGCTGTGTAGGTCTCGCAATAAGCGCATATGGTAAGAGGGTAGGCTGCTGGGATAGAAAGAGTGCTGATGACTAACTGTGTATTTGTAAAGAAAAAGAAGAATAAACATTAAGAAGTATTTCACTTTAAAGCCAAATTTAATATTATAGACATATCTCAAAACTAATCTAATCGAAACAAAATTAAAATAAATGAACAAATCAAAACCGATTATCTAGTTGCGATCGTCTGCAAAAAGCAGACACAATTAACATGTAGCTGCGTTGATGCCAACAACAAAATCTGTAATAAATAATGTGCATCTGAAAGTCATATCAGTAATCTTGCATTGCGAAGGTCTCTTTCTCTACATGATCCAAGTTGCCCTCGTGAAATACTAAATATTTTGTTCAATATGGCTGTTAAAAATTCAACAGTAAATATGTGTCGTCGTAGCCTGTAATGTTGTCTCGTGCGTGTGATTGTGTGGTGTATAGTTACCGGCGAGCCAGTCGTTGTTGGTCTGGTGGTGGTCGCCAACGAGGCGTTGCCGCCCCGCGCCGTCCCGCCCCCCCGACCACACCGCGCCCCCCTCGCCGTCAGACCAGAAAAACTTGCCCAGACCTGCACCATTACATTACAACATTACTTACTCGGAATCAGGAACACATCTTGCGTTGTAAAAACTTTCTTGAATTTAGATTCATGGATAAAAACTGTAGTAATAATAGGTAAAATCTGACATGTACTTTTAAAGAAGTTAACCAATAAATAGGTATACCAACACAGAATATACACGACACTATGCTGTGTAAGCTTGATTGCTGGAATCGTGTCTTTACTCAACTTTTCATGACTTTTTCCATATTTATGTTTTTGGGATAAACATTATGTATCACCCCGAAATCTTTGAAAGCGAGTAAAGTTGAACAAAAAAATAATAAAATCCAGATCATAATCAACGTGGCAATACCTTAAGGTTCCTTACATCAATATTAAGTCGAATTGAAGATGAAAGATTTAAGATCATGTTCGGTTAACATAAAAGTAAAAACATATACGTTGTATATACCACTTCGATGACCTAAATTGTTGGGTTGTAAAAATAAGCAAAACAACGACAATGGCACATAACTTTATTATCAGATCCTAGGGTTTGTATTGATGATAAATATATTGACACCAATAAAAGTTTAATATGTGTAAATTATGTGTGTAAAATTTGTGTTAAGAATTATAAAGTTTTTTAATTCATTAAAAAATCAAAATCATCAGCCCTCCAAGTCAAGAGGCATGTAAACTTTGCGTTAGCGAGTAAATAAAATGACCGTTTCATACATTATAATTGCTCAAGCAAAGTTTAAATGCCACTTGACAAGGGGAACCGTACAGAATATCCTAGTTTGTGTGAGTGTGTGTGTGTATACTCACGATGGTGGTAGGATATGTGCGTGGCGGAGGCGGGGTAGGAGAGCGGGGGGCGGCGCGCGGGGGCGGGGGCGGGGGCGCGCAGCCGCAGCTCCCACCCCACCGAGTACACCAGCAGCTCGTCCTCCGCTGTCACACAACGAGGATAGTGAGGGGACCATGGATGGCGTATAACAATGATCGCTAGTAACTGTGAGGGGACCATGGATGGCGTATAACAATGATCGCTAGTAACTGTGAGGGGACCATGGATGGCGTATAACAATGATCGCTAGTAACTGTGTGGGGAGTACAACTTGTCTAGTCGTCGTTACCGCGAGCGTCGCGGTGAGATTGACGCAGAACATTCAAAACAGAAAGTCGACTAGTGCTCACACAAATCAGCTGTTAATTATGAATCATTATATCTGTAATGTATGTTAGGTAGTTGCACATACTTACAGATACTGTATTTGTTTAAGGTACTTAAGAAGGCAATAAAGTCTCGTTAAATATGTATATAGGCGTATAGTGAATCTTTATAAATATGAGATACTACAATTAAAAAAAAGGTATAAAAAACATTAACGTAAAAAAAATCAATGTAGGAAAATAAGTATTAAATCAAAATTTTAAGAATCTTATTCTAAACTGCTTAGAACTTAAAAAGACGTACTATATATTTAACTAGAAATGATCGAAAGTAAAAAAATATGTACATATAAAAAGAATGGATAACCAACAATTCCACAACTTTCATTCTTTTAAAATATTTAACATCCTACACATTTATAACTAAAAACATCATGAATATAATCAGTTCCAACTTACGTATGCACTTGTTCCCCTCCAGATAGTACCCGAGTGCACAGACACAGGTGTGTGTGTGTGCCCCGGGGAGGCACAGATGGGGGCACGCCTCGGGGGCACACGAGCCCGAAGAGTTGTAGCGCGGCGGGGAGGACGCGCCCAGGGACAGGATCATCTCTGTGGGGGCAGTGCTGGTCATGTGTTGAAGTGGTTTACGAAGTTGATAGAAATCATGTTCGAATTAGCTTTAGTTTCGGCTAAAAACTTGGGACTAATTTAATAATTATTTAAAGTAATCCTTTCTAGTACCGTATACTATACAAATAATATCTATGGCTAAGAACATACACATTTCTTACTACGAGTATTACTATTGCTGTGTGGTGCCATGTAAACCGCCGCCGTGTAAAATAGTATGTAATCAATTAATGCGTAGTTCCTTCAACTATTATTTAAAGTGAAAACTACAGAAAATAAAGTAACAATACAAACAAAGAAACCTAAGTAAAACAGTTGTCTTTATAAAGTTAGGTTTTCCAAAGCTAAGCACAACGTATATTCGTACACAATCTCAGTATTCTCTCGGTAGGTAGAGCCTATAAGAGTGTATACGCTGTAACTATTGTTAATATTTGAGTCCTACGTGACAGGTGACTTGAATGAAAGATTCCAATAGTTACTAATTTAATATTTATTGATACGTCAAACGCAAACGGTGTACCTGGGCGGACTGCCGAGTGCGGCGTCCTATATTCGTAACAATAACAATTTGCTTATCATACATAAATGTACCCCTACAATACTCCCCCCTTACAAAAAAATAAATCAGAATACAAAAAAATAGCACAATGTTCAACCGGTAACTTCCCCGATTGTACTTTAATACCAGGTACACGACAATATGAACTTTAGCAAGATAACAAAACAATGTTCTGATTACATAAATGAAAACTTACACTTAACCGATTTAAAGATAAACAAGACCTAAGCAAGATATCAAAACAAATATATTCTATTACATTAGTGATAACTTACACGGATACTGTTATGCAGAAAGGTGTTAAGTGCTTTTTTGTAATTTTTCGCTAGGCGCGATTAAAGATTTTTGACATCAGCTGGTTTTTCAAAACGTGTAGCTGCAAAACTAATAAATGTTATTTTATGAAAATTTGTTTACACCTATAAAAACGTATTGTTTATATGACAACATGAACAATTTTGAATAGAAATTCTAATTTTGATGAATAATCGTGAAAATACCAGTTAACACCTTTTTGTTTAATGCTCTATGTTTCGAAATAATTTTCTTAAAAGCATTAAGTCACTTTGAATCGCTTTTGCAAATTACTTTACGAAGATAAAAAGATAGAGAAAAAACATAAATCTTATTAATTATTACTTTTAAATTAAGTTTTACTCTAAAAAAGCCCCGTATATAGGAAGATTAAAAGTTATTAATGAAAAAAATAACCAGACTTGAACTTCCAAACAATTTTAAATGGATCGGTAATATTTTTTACTTTCGTGTTCACTCGCTTTTTGTACTATTATTGTGTATAAACTTATTACAATTAAAAATAATTTAAGAAAATCTTAATACTACGCTTATTTCGCGGTGGGGCCCAAAATTTAATGTTTCAGTTAGTTTGGTTTTGACTATGTTGGAAATAAGGAAATCTTAATTAACTACTAATTTTCTTATCTTCAATTTAATCTTATTATGTCAAACTCCGGTTAAGTACAAGTCGGACTCGTACACGAAGGGTTCCGTACTTTTATCGATTAAAAACGGTAAAAATAACGTTTTTGTAGATATAGGTAAGCATTATTGTTTAATTTTTATTTGGTATCCCTGTTATTTTAAGAACGAGTAATTTATTTATTTGACGTGAATATTTAAGACGTCTACCAGTTGTCTTTAGTTACTAATTAGAGAACAATATAGCAAAATACTGTGTTGTATGGGCCCACCCCTTATTAACTATTTTAGGTTTTATTTTATTTTATTTATTTTATTTACAATTCATGTATTTACACACATTGGCATAGAAAGTAGAAACATAAATCTTACGATAATATTATGTGATGGTGCGATGTAATGGTACTGCTTATTCCTAAAAAGAAATCTCTTCCAGCAGACCGTCTTGTCTGTGAAAATTTCACAGCTATCACGGTTCATGAGATACAGCTTGGTTACAGATAGATAGACAGACGGATGGACGTACGAACGGACGAACCCCAAGAATCAACCTCAATCCAAACTCACGAAACCACAATTCGCACACAGCAGATGTTTTCTGTTTTGTTTGGGGCCACCTATTGCCCAATATTCTGCCGGCTCCCGACAACGGTGGCCACACCAGCGGTTGCAAGACGGGCAGTTGTCTTTTATGTTGCCATAACGAGCGTGTCTTCGGCATCACAGATCAAGATTAAGCCTCTGAGGAGTGCGCCTCGAGGAACCCAATCATACCTGACGTTCCACAAGAGTAGCTCGAAACTGAGCCCTGCGGAAAGCAGCAGGTCATGGGTACCACGTTTCTTTTCCATGTCGCCGATGATGTGTTAGGTGCCTGCCATTCAGGTACGCCCCATTCATTCACCCGAGTTGGGAAGGACGTTTTGAAACCGTAAAGCCCTCTTTATACTGTCCCAGAACTGAGGTTTATGATTGAGAGGAGGTGTCCTAAGGCGGTGGTTTACTCTACCTATATTTGTTAACTCAGAGCTAACGCAAGGGAGAAGGTCCTTTCGATGATTGTTTTTTATTCGAAAGATGGTGCTTTCCGTGTGGTTCCATGTCAATTTGATCTAGTTCTGACCGTGGCGAAATCCGTAGCCGTTGAAAGATAATTGACCTTTTCTAACAACCGTAAAATACTAAAGAATGCTCGTCCTCACTGAGTTAATATGAAACTAGTCACAAAAATCATTAGAATAGGAGAGGGCTATCTGACCACTGAGAAAATTTGAAACTTTATTTCTCGTCTTAATTAAAGCTATCGGACAGTTCAATATTTGCCATTTTATTTGTCTATAGAAAAACCGGCTCTAAGACGGGTAAAAAATACCAAAACGTCTATAATATTACCCTACTATTACAACGTACGTATTTGGTAACACTGCCAAGTATGCTTCACGGTGGAGCAGGAAGCAATTAAACAAAAGGTGTCAATTTACTTTTAATTACCTAAGTCCAATCTTTCTTTTTTGATTTTGTACCCAAAGGGTAAAAACTGGACCCTATTACTAAGCCTCCTTATGAACCGTGATAGCTAGAAAGTTCTTCAAACATGTTTTATTTATGTTGCCGCTATAATAACAAACACTAACAATTAAATAAAGTTAAAATATTTAAGAGGAATCCCATACACCAAGCGTTTTATTTAGCAATTTTTTTTCTTGATCTTATTAACGACAACTGATAGATGTTTGAATATTTACAAAATATTCAGTTTTATATTCACTGAAGAAATGAATTATTATTTCATTTCAATAACATTCATATTAAACCATTTAATTTTTTACCGTTTTTTTATAGATAAAAATGGTACGGAACCCTTCGTGCAAGTGTCCGACTCGCACAAGAATTTATTGCACAAATGAGACTAAGTTATGAACATTTTCTAAAAGGTTTTGCACTTGAATCTTACTATAAATCAGGCTTCCAACGTATCCTTGCAGAACTGAACTTTTTGACATAACACTGTTGTGCAAAATTCAAAAGGTGGAGTAATGAAATTTGCAAAACCTATTTTTTGTAAATAACAAAAAATATATAATATTTGGAGAGTTCATTTTTTGCGTACAATTAGATTATATGTTTACAAAAACAGTGGTATACTTAACTCAATATCCGATTTTTGGCACTGAACACCTTTCTGCTTAACAGGGTCTACTTAACAGTTTTAAATATTTATATAAGTGTTAAGCAACATATCAAAACAGTTATATCCTATTACATCCGTAAACACTTAACAGTTTGAAATACTAGCAAAAGTTAAACATCATGGAACATGAATACCTTCATTTTTTAAGTTCATTATTTACTCGTGTATACATCAGGTAAAAATAACAAATCTAAAACAGTAAAGGAAAATAAAAATTTGTAGAAAGTACAGTGCTAAGAAAATAATTTTAAGAACCAAAAATAAAAGTCTATAGCTATTTATATAAATTGAACTATTTGCAACTTAATCAATAATTTGCGACACAAATAATTCTAAATAACTACAGCGGATGTTGAATCGGCAGTATTGCGTTAGTTGCAAGTTACGGTACCTACCTTCTACCTACATGCTATGCAACTAATAACCACTTACCTACATAAAAATTAATAATAACATCTACTTTTACTAACTACCTATTACTTACATAGTACCTACCTACTGTAAAAATAAAATGTAATGTACACATGTTGAATGTACTAAGATACATTTATATTTATAGCTGTATATTACTAGTTCCTAGCGTTAACTAAGTTTTTCTGTACACTATCCGTAAACTAACAATACCTACCTAATATTAAGTAGAATTATTATCTAAATCGAACGGGTGGTCTCACTACGCGACCACTGCGAGTTCTATGAACTAAAGGTTCCGTCGGATTATTAATATTCGTATTAGGAATAGGTAATTCACTATCGGACACGTTCGATGGGCATGGTTCATTGCTGCTGTCCGCGACATTCGGGTCAGACAGCGTGTACGCAGGTTTCAATCTGTCGATGGAAATGCTAGCTTTCCTATTTGGCAGTTGGATAACGAAAACTTTACTACCACGCTCCAAAACTCGATAGGGACCATCGTAAGGAGGTTTGAGTGGTCTCCTTACTGTATCGTCGCGAACAAAAACGTATTCGCAATTGTGTAAATCCGAGTGTACGAAACACGTACGAGTATTTCTATTATTATTATTTACAGGCTTAAAAGATTTAATAGTATCTCTTATTTTATTTACAAGACTGTCAGGGTCGTTAGGGTCTTTCCGTGTAGAACTATCATAAAAATCTCCGGGTAATCGCATTGACTTACCGAACGTAAGTTCCGCAGGGCTTGCTCCGTTGTCACTGCGACAAGCGGCACGTAAACCTAACATGACAGTAGGTAGCTCATCTATCCACGACTTATCCGTAATGCGAGCTGAAAGTGCTGCTTTGAGAGAGCGATGCCACCTTTCGACTGCGCCATTGCTTTGTGGATGGTAAGCCGTAGTACGAATCCTACTGATCCCTAAAAACTTGGTAAGCTCGAGAAATACATAACTCTCGAACTGACGACCTTGGTCTGTTGTTAACCTAATGGGGCACCCATAACGCGAAATCCATTCCGTATAAACTACCCTAGCTACTGTCTTCGCCGAAATTTCTTGTATCGGAATTGCCTCAGGCCATCGTGTGCGCCTATCAATGATAGTAACTAGATACCTATAGCCTAGTGGAGAAGTCGGCAGCGGACCGACTATGTCCACGTGTATGTGTTCGAATCTGTCTACGGTAGGTAGTTGACCTAGTTCTGAAACTGTATGTCTACCTATCTTCGCGCGCTGACACTGGAGACAAACCCGCGCCCAAGTGTTTATATCGCGGTTCATACCAGGCCAGAAATATTTTTGTTTAATCATTTTACGCGTGACTCGAATGCCAGGATGACTTAGGTTAAGTAAAGCGTCAAAAGCAAGTTTACGAAAACTTGGCGTCAAATAAGGTCTAATTTTATTATTATCTACTAAACAATAAATTGATTGGTTAGAAGTAGGTAAATGCATTTTTCTAAGAACGTTATTGTTATTACTACACAACGATTGCAAGTACTCGTCTGTTAACTGCGCGTCAGCAAGTTGATCGAAGTCGAGACTTGTGGGGCATGTAATTGTATCTACTCGTGATAATGTGTCTGCGACAACATTATCGGGTCCGTTAATATAACGTATGTCTGTACAAAACTCGCTAATAAATAACAATTGTCTAGTACGTCTGGGCGTTTCAGAATTATCTTTATTAAGTTTACTAAACGCATGAATTAATGGTTTGTGGTCCGTAAAAATAATTAGCTGTCGACCTTCAAACAATTTTCTAAAGTACTTAACCCCCAAATATATAGCTAGCAGTTCCCTGTCATAAGTAGAGTATTTCTGCTGAGCTAAAGAAAGCTTTCGGGAAAAATATCCTAACGGTTTCCACTGGTTGTTAACTTGTTGCTGTAAAACGGCACCTACCGACGTTAACGACGCGTCTGTCATCAGCGCGGTGGGTACGTTTTCGGCAAGTGGATAAGACAACGTAGCCGCCTTTTGCAACGCTAACTTACACTGAATAAAAGCTTCGTTAGCTTTTTCCGTCCAGTTAATTAAAGACTTATCACGTTTTTTGCTATTAATTAAATACCTATTAAGTTCACATTGATATTCAACGGAGTTAGGTAAATGTAAACGATAAAAATTAACCATTCCGAGAAATCGCCGTAACTGTTCCACGGTTTCGGGCTTCGGAAAATCGACAATTGCTTGAACCTTTTCACCTAGCGGTTTTAATCCTTCAAACGAAACTTCATGACCCAAAAAATTTACTTTTTCTTGACCAAAAACACATTTACTTAAATTGACAGTTATTCCGAATTCACTGAATCTTTTAAAAATCTGCTCAAGATGTTCGGCATGTTCTTTTTCATTACAACTGGCAATAATTACGTCATCAAGATAACAAAACAAAAAATCTAATCCGGCGAGTACCGAATTATTCATAAAGCGCTGAAATGTTTGGGCCGCATTTCGCAAACCGAATGACATTCTCGGAAACTCGAATAACCCGAATGGCGTAATTATTGCAGTTTTTTCGATATCTTCGGGAGCAACGGGAATGCAATGATAAGCTCTATTGATATCCAATTTTGAAAAAACTCTTTTATTAGCTAAAATGTAAGTAAAATCATGTAGTCTGGGAATGGGATACCTGTCGGGCTTAGTTATTGCATTAAGCTGCCGATAATCACCACACGGCCTAAGATCGCCGTTCTTTTTTGTAACCACATGTAAAGGACTTGCCCAAGGGCTTTTAGAAGGACGACAAATGCCTAATTCCTGCATAACACGAAACTCTTCCTTAACCTTACTATATCTATCGGGCGGTAAAGGTCGGGCACGCGCAAACACAGGCGGGCCGGAGGTCTCTATAAAATGCATAGTATTATGTTTCACCGGCGCCTCGTTGAATGAAATCGGTTTAGTAATGCTTTCATACTTACTTAACAGTTGGCGATAAGGTTGATTTTCCCCAATTGTTTTCACCGACGGCTGAGACTTAGTACTAACGCATGCAAAAATGTTTAAATTAGTTACCTTGTCCACTAATTTGCGAGCACTTACGTCAACTAGCAACTTATGATAGCTTAGAAAGTCAATACCTAAAATGGGATCCTTAATGTCCGCTAAAATAAACTCCCAACGGTACGGGCGTCGTAGCCCTAGGTTTAACACTAAAGTCTTAGTTCCGTAGGTTTTGATCTCGGTACCATTCGCGGCATACAGTTTGTACGTAGAGTCTTGTAAACCGTATTTTCGCTTCGCGGGTAACACTGAAACGTTTGCACCAGTATCTACTAAGAACCTTAAACCACTATTAATGTCTGTCACACATAAACGGGAACACGGGCGGATTACACAGACGTTCCCTGCAGACTGTGCACCCCCCGTCAGTTTTCCTGCTGGGCGCCCGCGGCGGCTGCTCCCTGCTTCCAGGCGCACGGCTTGATGCACTTATGTGCATTTTCTTTAAAACGGTAGTGGTAGAAGCAAAGCCAATCCCGTGGCTTGGTACGCCTGCCGGAAGAACTGCGTGGCCGGCTGTTAGAGCGGCCTCTCCGTAGACTACGTTCTCGTGGTCTTGGAAGTTGCATCCGAGTGATCCTGGTGGTCAGCTTCGCGATTTCAGCTCGCAGTGATGCGATATCGCTATAATCTGGTTGAGACGCCTGCATTCTAGTAACTGCGGCTACCTGGATAGGTCTAATAGCCTCTAAGATATTATCAGCCATTGCCGCAAGCTCATCCAAGTCTTTGGAGTTGCTTACCGCGAGGACTCCACGAACTTGTGAGGGTAGATGTTCCTCCCACAGTATCCTTACGGTTTCGTCCGGAAAATTCTGCTTTGCCAGCTCCTTCATTTTGCGCAGCAACTGTGAGGGTTTCTGGTCACCCAGGTCCATATCACGCAACAGCCTTTTAATTTTTAGGTTCGTCGTGTCTTCGTATAACGTAAGTAAACGATCCTTAAGCGCTGCACATTTATTGCTTTCAGGTGGGTCTAGTATTAGATCTGATATTTCGCCGATCGTGTCTTTACTTAACTTAGACAGCATTAAATCAAAATTCACCGCGTCCCCCAGTTTTTGGGGCGTCAGGATTGCCTCTGCCCTGGCGAACCAAACCCTAGGGTGATCCGTCCAAAAATCTGGAATACGCGATGTCACCGATACTGCTGCCACCGAGCCAGATGGTACACTGCCAGATGCCTTAGACTCCATTTTTCACACAACACACAAACACTAAGTATAGTTCAAAAATAACTAAAACCTGTCACGTCACAAATGTATCACGTCGGGGTCACCAATGTAACTATTGTTAATATTTGAGTCCTACGTGACAGGTGACTTGAATGAAAGATTCCAATAGTTACTAATTTAATATTTATTGATACGTCAAACGCAAACGGTGTACCTGGGCGGACTGCCGAGTGCGGCGTCCTATATTCGTAACAATAACAATTTGCTTATCATACATAAATGTACCCCTACAACGCTACGAGGGACTCCTTTTTCTGGGTGGTATCAAAGAAGTAACCTAACTAACCTAACCTATTGATGTTTTTCATCTTTTTCTGGTTTAATCAAGAGTAAGTGGCTACACCTAGTTCTAACCGGCTAAAACTAGGTGTAGCCGCTCTTCCGGTATTAGCCGTAACATACATACCGTGATGCTGCAGCGTGGTGGTGCAGCGCGGGTCGTGGTCGGCGGTGGTATCGTGGTCGCCGGTCGTGTCGGGCGTCGTGTCGGGCATCGTGTCGGGCGTCGGGTCGTCGCGGCAGGCCAGCAGCGCGCCGCCCACGTCGGCAAACACGACGCCGCGGCGCAGCGCCGCCAGCGACAGCGGGTGCGAGCCCACCGGCACCGGGAACTGCCGGATATATAAGTACAGGAATGAACGACGAAAATAATTGAACAACGAGGAAATAAGACGAGTGACAATAATTTTAGAGATGATTCGTTACAAGAGACATCATTATCATTACATAGTATAAATCTAAGTCGCTAATTCTGTCTGTTTGTATGTTTGGCCGCTAACTCCTCCTAAAGTAAGTAACGGATTTAAATGCGATTTTCCCCATATTTTAGGGTCTTTATTCATTTAAATTTGTAAATAAAGATCGTTTAGAAAAGTTTTTTTAAGTTAGCAAAAATGCAAGAATTCGCGAGCAAGTCGGCAAAATTACACCATTGCGAAGCGTGGGCGGGTCGCTAGTATCACATAAAAAGGAATGAGCGAACGGAGTCATTAACTATACAAATAGATGATTGGTTATAACCATTGTACAAATGATTCAAGCCTCACTTAGTAGTCAATGAAAAAAAAGATATAACGTTTTAGATTCTATACCATCTTTATTCGATATGAAGACAATTTTCGATATGATCTTCCAGATAGTCGGCGTGCTTTCTTTTTATATTTTTTATGGGCCGAACAAAAAAAGATAGTAGAAACTAGGGATGTTACGGATATGGAATTTCGGTTTCGGTTTCGGATATTGATTTTTTTATATCGGTTTCGGTTTCGGATACGGATATGAAATTATTTCGGATTATCCAGTCGTTTCGGATAGTTTCGGTTACGGATATTAGATTCTAGGAATTTCAAAAGTAATACAAAAAAAAACAGATAATAAAATGTTTTTATTTATATAGAGGAGGACGATGGCGGCATAAACACCGCTACATTGAGCTCAGAGAGAACCAACACTTTGGTCACAGTTCTGTAAACGGTTTACGGAAAGCAGCCAAAAACAACTTGTCGTAACGTGTTTCATTTAGATTTTTAGATTCCGCCACTATCCGAAATTATCCGAAACATTTATTTCGGTTTCGGTTACGGATACGGATATTTTTTTATTTCGGATATCCGGTAGTTTCGGTTACGGATATGGATATCCTTAACATCCCTAGTAGAAACCTACTATTAGCAGTCATACGTTATTAAAAATACTTGTATTTTTATGTGCTAGTTTTCTTATTTTTAGAGTAAAGGTGTATGTATAAAACAATTAAAGCAGAAATTATGTTCTTGTGCATCGTTCAAGTACACTTACTTGTACCCTACGTACTCACCAGATGTACGGTGTTATTAATAAGGTTCAGGAACTGTATGGTAGAAGAGCCGGAGTTGATCCAGTACAGACGATCTCTCTCCTCGTCCACCGTCAGACCTGAACAATATACACGTACATTATATTACAACCTCTGGATTTATCATTGAAATACAGGGTGTAAATAGACTGCTTCTGGAAACAAAACTGGGCATTGCTGAAGAGGTAATGTTATGTTTAAAGTAAAAAAGAGATTTCGGGATAACTTCAAGTTTTTTAATTTAATCTGTATCGCCCTAAATTAATGTGATCGTTGACCCTAAAGCTTCGGAAATGGTCTGCTTTCATCCAACATTATCCTTTCATACAGGGCCGAGCCGCCCACACGTGCGATGTGTGCGGCGGACACAGGCGCCTAAGCAAGAGGGGCGCCGGATTGTTTTTTTTTTAATACAACATAGTTGAAAAAATTGTCTAAACCGACTAAAAAAGGCGCTTCATAGGTTTCGCACACAGGCGCTGGTTAGGGTCGGCGCGGCCCTGCTTTCATAGTACTGTATACTCACTAGTAATGCCGGCGGTATCGGACCGGTGTTGTACGAGCGTCCGTTGTTTGGCGCCGGACAACGTCACCGCGAATATCTCATCTTGTGACGACGACCAGTACACCTCCAAACTAAACAAGCACACACACCACTATGACAATAACCATTTGAATTTAGAGTTAACACAGTATCTATGAAAAAAAAAAAATACAAATGTTTCCTATGGGAAGGCATTGTTAGATCATATATGAGAAAACTCAAGTTCGAATAAGCACAAAGGTTTTGAGGAAAATGAACCCTATGCCGTATGACTCACGTCTTCTGGTTGGCGGCGAGGCTGGTGAGGTTCTCTGCGGGCACGAGCACGGCCATTCTCTCCGCGCGCAGGTCCGACACGTAGATGACGCCGTCCCGCGCCAGCAGCAGCAGCCGGGGGGCGGGAAGAATCGCCGCCGCCCCCAGCAGTGCCGCCCCCGCCTCCAGCACCACGCGGGTACCGCCCGTTGTGATGTTTAACACTTGCAGCTCGTTTGTCTAGACACAAAGACGTATACTTCATTATATCTATTTAGATATTGTATTATAACAAAGATAAGAATTTACCGTAAGTTTTCGGATCGATGATTTCACGTCAGTACGTACTAGCGTCAGTTATTAGCGGAATATACTAAGTAAAATACTGTATGTGTTACCATGAATGTAAATATCTTCTGTAATCGAAGTGTCTGGGACCATTATTGAACTAAGACTTAATAACAACTTTTGTTTACTTTACAAAGGTATGTAATGTAACATGATACATACCCCGGCGGACAGTATGTATAGCTCCCGCGTGGGCGGGCAGGGCAGCAGCGCGGTGGGGCGCGCGGCGCGCGTGGCGCCCCCCACTGCCGCCCCCGCCCCCGCCGCGCCCGCCCCCTCCGCCGCCACGCCCCGCACCCACCCCGCCGACCCCAGCCACAGGATGTGCTCGTGCGCTACAACATAGCGATACTATAGTCCGTTCGCGTTAAGAAAATAGTGACAACTACAGGATAAGGGTGTATTCACAGTGGAGTAAAAGTACAAAAGAAAAATAATAATTTTATAAACAGTATTTTCGGACAAACCGCATGCACTTGCTGTTTCTATGACTATGCTCTCCACAGTTGCATTTAAATCACACCATTTAAATTTAGTACTTATAAACATTGTAAATTATGCGTCTCTCTCCACTATGGATTATTAATCCACTTTTATTCTTTGGAATTAGTGAAGTATTCATTTGCAAAATTTATTTTTGGACGAGTCACGCAAAATACACAACCGATTTCTTCGAAGGTCAGACTTCAACTGGTCACTGAGACTTTGACTTTCTAATTTCTAGCATTTTAATTGGCTGGGGGCGTTGTCAGGCAGGCTGACAACGATGAGTCACTATTTTCTTAACGCGAATGGACTATAGTCAGTAAGTATGCGACCTTCCACATTTTTAAGTTTTTTCATTATAATTCAATAGCAGTATATCATCAGCTATAAATAGTAAAAGTATCTATGGTTACACCTTCCGATTATAAAAAAGTTAAGGTCATAAAAAGAGCAACATCTATGAAAGTAAGCGTCGGCTAAAGTAAACATAACGACACTTACCTTCACAAGTAACATTATCGTTCTTGAGGCTCATCGCGTGCGGACACGCGCACACGCGGCGCAGGCGGCCGCCGCTGCTGTCACTGTCACTGTCAGTGTCAGTGTCAGCGCCGCTGTCAACGTCGGCGTCGGAGTCCAGCAGGCACAGGTGCGAGCAGCCGCCGTTGTCGCGCGCGCAGGGGTGGCGGGGGAGGGGCGGCTGCAGCGACCAGTGCAGGATCTTGATGTCGAACGACTGGGAACTAACAGTGGAGGAATGGTGATGTTATTATAGTGTACTAGTGGCCGCCCGCGACTCCGTTCGCGTGGAAGTCGGTTTCCCGTGGGAATGAGAAGTTTTCCCGCGGTAAAAAGTACCCTATGTGTTATTCTAATGTATAACCTATATAACTGTAAAGTTTTATCCAAATCCGTCAGGTAGTTTTTACGTGAAAGAATAACAAACATCCATACATACATCCATACTCACAAACTTTCACATTTATAATATTAGTAGGATTATGTCATTCAACACATTGAGGGTATTATAAATATTATCTAAGAAAGAGTAGTATCGTAGAAAGATGAAAAGTATTGGCACTAAAATACATTGTCTCTAAATATGCAAACTAGCTGAACAGGCGATAGCTTGCACCAATATTTGTACTGTGTGGTAACAGTATTTAAACAGCCCAGCGCATACTAATGACAAATAAATAATTTACAAACTTAAAATTTTAATGAATGCATGAATTTAATTAAGAAACTATTGCTTAGGGAAAGTTTTTTCAATCAGAGCACACGATGATGTATTTTCACACTATGTATTTTCTCCAGTCCTTTTCGCTCCTACGTCACTCAACCTGTTAATCATAAGTCTTCTGTCTCATGCATGTTTGTTATGTTGGTAAATGACGTGGTGTAGTACAAGTGTAGTGTATGTGGGTGTAGTGGTGGTATCTCACGTGGTGTAGTACAACACAAGTGTAATGTGTGTTGGTGTATGTGGTGGTATCTCACGTGGTGTAGTACAACACAAGTGTAATGTGTGTTGGTGTATGTGGTGGTATCTCACGTGGTGTAGTACAACACAAGTGTTATGTGTGTTGGTGTATGTGGTGGTATCTCACGTGGTGTAGTACAACACAAGTGTAATGTGTGTTGGTGTATGTGGTGGTATCTCACGTGGTGTAGTACAACACGTGTGTAGTGTATGTGTGTGTAGTGGTGGTGTCTCACGTGGTGTGGTGCAGCTGGGCGGGGCTGGCGCCGCGGAACTTGTCTGCGGCGGCGACCGCGCGCGCCTGCCAGTCCGTCCAGAACACGCGCGCCTCGAACACGCACAGCGAGAACGGCTGCTGCAGCAGCGGCCCGCGCCCCGCCACCTGCCATGTGGACGCTGTTAGCACTCGTAGATGTGTGTAGAGCGAGCACGCACAGTGCACACCGCACTGACCGTGTAACTCAAATCATGTAACTCTTACACAAAAAGTAAGTTGAACTCCACCGACATCCAGGATAAAAACCACTAGGTGGTATTTATGATTGAGAACAAAGTAAAAATCCCAAACGCAACGTGTATGATACACAAACTTGGGCTTGCACCTTAATAATAGGGGTATGCTGTAAAAAACGACTGCCTTCTGGTATGGAAGACCTGAGATTCTCAAAGGTAAATGTAAACGTATGTCAAAGTTGTACAAGTGTAGTGTGTGTTGTTGTCAACTCACCTGTCGCACGTCCTTCCCGCTGTAGTCGCAGGTGGAGATGGTGGCGGCGCGCGCGTCGGCCCAGTACAGTCTGCGCGCACGCAGGTCCAGCGCCACGCCGTTGGGCCACCCGCCGCGCACGGCCACCAGCGCGCGCCGCCGCGACCCGCACAGCGACGCACGCTCGATGCGCCCCGACCCGCCGCCCCAGTCGCTCCAGAACATCAGCCCTGACACACAGATAGATACCATCTACAGACAGACGGACAGACAGACACCCGCCGCGACAACAAAAAACCTGACCAAACACTCATGTGAACATCGTACAGACATCCGCATCGTGACGATCAGCGTCACAGTCGCTGCAGAACATCAACCCTGACCAAACATTCATGTGAACATGCTACAGACAACCGCAACGTGACGGTCAGAGAGCTGCTGTCAACAACTAGCGTCACAGTTGCTGCAGAACATCAGCCCTGACCAAACATTCACGTGGTGATACTACAGACAACCGCAACGTGGCGGTCAGAGAGCTGCTGTCAACAACTAGCGTCACAGTCGCTGCAGAACATCAGCCCTGACCAAACATTCACGTGGTGATACTACAGACAACCGCAACGTGACGGTCAGAGAGCTGCTGTCAACAACTAGCGTCACAGTCGCTGCAGAACATCAGCCCTGACCAAACATTCACGTGGTGATACTACAGACAACCGCAACGTGACGGTCAGAGAGCTGCTGTCAACAACTAGCGTCACAGTCGCTGCAGAACATCAGCCCTGACCAAACATTCACG
This sequence comes from Emmelina monodactyla, assembly GCA_916618145.1. Lineage (NCBI taxonomy): Eukaryota > Metazoa > Arthropoda > Insecta > Lepidoptera > Pterophoridae > Emmelina > Emmelina monodactyla. Next base: position 106,814 of record OU745323.1, on the reverse strand, counting down.
TGGTGATACTACAGACAACCGCAACGTGACGGTCAGAGAGCTGCTGTCAACAACTAGCGTCACAGTCGCTGCAGAACATCAGCCCTGACCAAACATTCACGTGGTGATACTACAGACAACCGCAACGTGGCGGTCAGAGAGCTGCTGTCAACAACTAGCGTCACAGTCGCTGCAGAACATCAACCCTGACCAAACATTCACGTGGTGATACTACAGACAACCGCAACGTGACGGTCAGAGAGCTGCTGTCAACAACTAGCGTCACAGTCGCTGCAGAACATCAGCCCTGACCAAACATTCACGTGGTGATACTACAAACAACCGCAACGTGACGGTCAGAGAGCTGCTGTCAACAACTAGCGTCACAGTCGCTGCAGAACATCAGCCCTGACCAAACATTCACGTGGTGATACTACAGACAACCGCAACGTGACGGTCAGAGAGCTGCTGTCAACAACTAGCGTCACAGTCGCTGCAGAACATCAGCCCTGACCAAACATTCACGTGGTGATACTACAGACAACCGCAACGTGGCGGTCAGAGAGCTGCTGTCAACAACTAGCGTCACAGTCGCTGCAGAACATCAGCCCTGACCAAACATTCACGTGGTGATACTACAGACAACCGCAACGTGGCGGTCAGAGAGCTGCTGTCAACAACTAGCGTCACAGTCGCTGCAGAACATCAGCCCTGACCAAACATTCACGTGGTGATACTACAGACAACCGCAACGTGGCGGTCAGTGGGCTGCTGTCAACAACTAGCGTCACAGTCGCTGCAGAACATCAGCCCTGACCAAACATTCACGTGGTGATACTACAGACAACCGCAACGTGACGGTCAGAGAGCTGCTGTCAACAACTAGCGTCACAGTCGCTGCAGAACATCAACCCTGACCAAACATTCACGTGGTGATACTACAGACAACCGCAACGTGACGGTCAGAGAGCTGCTGTCAACAACTAGCGTCACAGTCGCTGCAGAACATCAGCCCTGACCAAACATTCACGAGGTGATATTACAGACAACCGCATCGTGACGGTCATAGAGCTGCTGTCAACAACTAGCGTCACAGTCGCTGCAGAACATCAGCCCTGACCAAACATTCACGTGAACATCCTGCACGCATGGTGACTGTCTTAGAGCTGCTGTCAACAACTAGCTAGCGACATAGTTGTTCCAGAACATCAACCCTGACCAAACATTCATGCATAGCGTCACCTACGCATAGTGGGCCACTATTAGTGGCATCTTTATCACTGTGAAACTGTTGGTCAGCTCAATTTAAACAAAGCCAATACTGATGCAATACAACAAACGACGTCATCTTTTTTCGAAAGCCATCATAATTTAATACAATTATTTCCCCAAACGTCGATAAGTATACGTAGGATAAATTTAAGGACTCTAACTATGGACTATGACATAAAGTAGTGTGCATTACCTGCATGTGGGTCGAGCGCTATAGAGCGCGGGTTGTCCATGTCCGTGGAGATTAGGGTCGTCGTGTATTTACCATCCTCGCGGGACACCTGCACCAACCAATTAATAAACTCAAAACCTCATAATTAAATTATCAAAAGACAGTGTTAGCTGTCTGACTATTTAGGTGCAGTTTGTAAGTTATGTAACAAATTTTCGCTTCGAATATACAAATGTGATTCAAAAAGTCGATTTTTGAAAGAAAACGTTTATTATTTGTACAAATTTATATTTGTGAGTGTTGATGTGTGTGATTGTGCGTGTGTGTGTATGTGTGTATGTGTGTGTGTGTCGCTGCAACATGCGTGTAGTGTTTGTGTGTGACCTGTATCTGGTGCAGCGGCGTCTGCACCCAGTACAGGTTCCCGGTGAGCCAGTCCACGGCCAGACCCTCCGCGCCCGACGCGCCCAGCGACACCACCGCCGAGATGTTGCTCACACCTAGAGCCAACCAACGAAGTCACGTCAACATGTCGGCATTGTTTACTGCACTTTGTAGGAAAATTACTGACTGTGATTGATATTGATTCAGTATTTAGAAAAGGCCTTGAAGAATTTATAAAACCGCAGTTGGAGACAACGGCAGGTCTAACCTAAATGATAAAAACTATTACAACTATATGACGCCACGAAATATTGTAAAAATATGTTGTAGCATTGATTTTCTGAAGCCCGCTACATCTGGAAGTGTTTGTGGGGGACCTCAGACACGTCGTATAAAGCCAGGACGATGTCGTAGCCGAAATCGTGCCGCGTCCCGCACTCTGTGGCCCTCCATACAATGCTAGTTATTGCCCATAGGAAACAGGATCCATCTATAACTGTGGACTCACTGAGGTCCGTGAGCGTGGCGCGGTATATGGCGTCGTCGGCGACGTCGGTCCAGTAGAGCAGCGTGGCGTTGTTGCCAGCCCGCCACGCCAGCGCCACGGCCGCCTTCAGGCTTGACAACAGCGCGCGCGACCGCCGCGACGGCAGCTCCAGCGCGCGCAGCTCGTTCTGACTGCTGAAGATCGCCACGGCCGGGGTCGGGTCTGAGGACAGTAGCGCGGCAGATGAAACTGTGGCCTCGAACCACGGAACAAAAGGAAGGAGCGGCAGTGTGACGTAGGCGAATAGTATGTGCTACTGTTACGCTCCTGTAGGGGGTTTTAGCATAAACAACTGAGAACTCATCCAGACATACTCTGACACTCAAAGAAAGAAAGTCGGAACAATAAAGTAGGCACTTAGACTTAGTTATAAACACGTAGGTAAATGAGGTAATGCATTATTACTCGCAAAAAAATCTATCAGTCTTTAATTTTGCGGTCAGAAATTGTTGTTCTTCTAAGACAATCCAGGGCATCAACATTTGACACTACACCGTTTGAGAGAAAAGTGAGTTTTTTATCGGTATCAGTAATCACGGTTACTAATGTTGTGGTGATAACATATTTAGGTTTTAAAATTTGTAACAATACCTCTTGTTACTTCCGAAATTCATGATTAAAAGTGAAAGACTTCGCCTACTCATGCCCACACAGAAATGTCATTTAACATTTTCATTTGTTGTTTTTACACAATTTTTCGAACTGTATTGATCTTTATTAAACAAGTCATTAGCACTATTTCATTTTTAAACCCAATTCCTGCCTATAAAAAAGATTAACTGTATCGTTTTCATAATTAAAGTATGCATACGTTTTTTAAAATTTAAAGATGTGAAGAGTAAAAGTTGAAGCTTATCGACGTAACTACATACTTATTTAAACAATAACAATGAACGCTTAAATACAAATAATTCTTCTTTAAATTCACCAGTGTAAGTACTCACCAGTACTCTTGCAGGAGAAGCCGTCGTCCTGCAGCTTGTATCCGTCGTAGCACGCACACTTGTGCCGGTTCTTGTACGGGATGCATTTCTGTACCAACCAACCAACTGTTACAACACTATCATATTCAAACGTAAAGACTGTTGATAATGACGGAAAAGACATGAACATAATGACGGTGTAGATAACGAGAGCTGTAGTACTGTAGTACTTGAAATTATATCAAACTTCTTTTCGTTCTTGATTTAAGGTTTAAGAAGACATAAACGTTTTTGTTTTAGACACTTCAATCTTGCAATATAATGATTTAGCTAGTTTAATGCACGTATGGTAATATCCATGTCGGCTAATGTGGTTTTCAGTTGCACTCTAGATTTTGTGGTTCTTACTGAGCCATATTCTTCACACAACGATACAAAGTCAACACGAGTATAGGTGTTGTGTCAATAGTCTGCTGCCACAGCAGTGACGTCATCTATAGAGAGTTACCTGCTGGCACAGCCCCCAGGCGGGGCAGGCGGGCGCGGGCGCGGCGCAGGAGGCGTTGTCGGCGCGCAGCACGAGCGGCGGCGGGCAGCGGCAGCAGTGACGTCATCTATAGAGAGTTACCTGCTGGCACAGCCCCCAGGCGGGGCAGGCGGGCGCGGGCGCGGCGCAGGAGGCGTTGTCGGCGCGCAGCACGAGCGGCGGCGGGCAGCGGCAGCAGTGACGTCATCTATAGAGAGTTACCTGCTGGCACAGCCCCCAGGCGGGGCAGGCGGGCGCGGGCGCGGCGCAGGAGGCGTTGTCGGCGCGCAGCACGAGCGGCGGCGGGCAGCGGCAGCAGTGACGTCATCTATAGAGAGTTACCTGCTGGCACAGCCCCCAGGCGGGGCAGGCGGGCGCGGGCGCGGCGCAGGAGGCGTTGTCGGCGCGCAGCACGAGCGGCGGCGGGCAGCGGCAGCAGTGACGTCATCTATAGAGAGTTACCTGCTGGCACAGCCCCCAGGCGGGGCAGGCGGGCGCGGGCGCGGCGCAGGAGGCGTTGTCGGCGCGCAGCACGAGCGGCGGCGGGCAGCGGCAGCGCGCGCCCCGCGGGCTGGCCGCGCAGCCGTGCGAGCACGCCGCCAGCACGCACGCCGTCTCTGTGCGGGGGTACCGTGAGAGTGACGCGAGTGTAGACAAGACGCGATACCACGTGAGACACTGACGCGACTAGCGAGGCAGGCGCGATACCACGGGACATACTGACGCGATACCACGTGAGATACTGACGCGACTAGCGAGGCAGGCGCGATACCACGGGACATACTGACGCGATACCACGTGAGATACTGACGCGACTAGCGAGGCAGGCGCGATACCACGGGACATACTGACGCGATACCACGTGAGATACTGACGCAATACCACGTGACGTACTGACGCGAGTGTAGACATGACGCGATACCACGTGACGTACTGACGCGATACCACGTTACATACTGGCGATACCACGTGACATGCTGACGCGAGTGGAGACAAGACGCGACACCACGTGAGATACTGACGCTAGTGTAGACAAGACGCGATACCACGTGAGATACCGATGCGTGTCGATAAGGATACGTGGAGTTAGTGCATATTTTAGGTAAACAAAAACAACTCAGTACTTAGTTCTTACTGAGTTGAGAGCACTTAAAAATTGCATTTACTTTACAAAAAATCATGTTAACAAGAACTAAGAAATGAGTTATAAAATCTATTTTAGAGTTTTATCAATTTTGAGCATTTATACAATATTCGCCGATTTGCAGCTGAGACGATTTAATATTGGCGTCATAACATTGTGAACCTATGCACTCACCACACAGTCCCCCCTCATCAGTGCCGTCGTCACAGTCGATGACGTCATCGCATTGTTTCTGCAGCGGCACGCAGCGGGTGTTGTTGTCGCAGGCGAGGGCCGGCTCCGCGCAGGCCGGCCCCGGGGGCGCCGCGGCGGTGGCGGGCGGCGGGGGGCGCGGCGCGGGGGCGGGGCAGCCCGCCTCGTCCGACCCGTCCAGGCAGTCCGGCGACGAGTCGCATCGGAACTCCTGGGCAAACATCACCCGCTTCAAACAACTCACTCTATTTACTTTTAAGCTACACTAAAAAGTTGCTCGGTAAAAATATTCCTTTTAGGAAAACTGAAAGTTTTAAACAAGTTAAATCTTTAGTACGTTTTTCAAAGTTTCTGTTTATTTGAACTAGTTATTCACGCCTGGGCCTGCCACGCCATCGTTTGTCTATTGGAACCCGAAATGTCATTTAGGTCCAAGATTTCTTTTCATTTGTCCATCTCATTTTGATTCGGGAACACAACTCACGAGTTTGCTGGCTTCACACGTTTGAATTGTGTTAGAAGACAAAAAGTTACGAAAAGAATTGTATTAAAATACCCAAAGACAAACTCATTATCCGACAAAACATTATCCATACACTAGTACTACTAAACCCCTCGACGTACCTTCCTGAGGCACTCCTGGTTGTCGCACTGGAACTCGTGCTCCTCGCACACGCGCGCTTCCTCGTGGAACGGGGACTGGCTCTTGTGCGGCGACGGACTGAACACAATGTATAGCATGGTTGTCAAATAGTTTGCAATGTCAGTGAAAGAATCTCCAAAATAAGCCTCTTATAGGATTTGTAATGAAACCAATATTCTCAGGACAAAAGGATTCATATATTCAAAAATAAAGCTTTAAAGGCTACTAGCCGTATGAAAATGTTATCAGCGCGATTTAATATACGCACAGAGCCATCTATCGGCAATTAGCCAAACTAAATTACACTTGCTATTACTACTCAACAGTCAGTGTACAATCAGTTGGAGAATGAATGATTTGTGTTGAAGAAACCGAGATATGGATTTTACCTAATTTTGTGGTAAACTGTAATGACATAGAATAATGAAGATTTTTATAATAGATAACACAAAAATAGTAATGGTAAAACAATGGAAGCAAAATATAATGAAGTATGATTGTGACAATGTTGACTTTACAAGTACCTGAATGTGTAGTGTGTATATATCTGATTGTGTAGTGGGTATATACCTGTACGTGAAGTGTGTATATACCTGTGTGTGTAGTGTGTATATACCTGAATCTGTATTGTGAATATACCTGTGTGTGTAGTGTGTATATACCTGTACGTGTAGTGTTTATATACCTGTGTGTGTAGTGTGTATATACCTGTACGTGTAGTGTTTATATACCTGTGTGTGTAGTGTGTATATACCTGTACGTGTAGTGTGTAAATACCTGTGTGTGTAGTGTGTATATACCTATGTGTGTAGTGTGTATATACCTGTACGTGTAGTGTTTATATACCTGTGTGTGTAGTGTGTATATACCTGTACGTGTAGTGTTTATATACCTGTGTGTGTAGTGTGTATATACCTGTACGTGTAGTGTTTATATACCTGTGTGTGTAGTGTGTATATACCTGTACATGTAGTGTTTATATACCTGTGTGTAGAGTGTATATACCTGTACGTGTAGTGTGTAAATACCTGTGTGTGTAGTGTGTATATACCTATGTGTGCAGTATGTATATACCTGTACCTACGTGTAGTGTGTATATGTATACCTATGTGTGTAGTGTGTATATACCTGTGTGTAGTGTGTATATACCTGTAGGTGTAGTTGTGTTGTGGCAGGTCACAGTACCAGCGCGAGGGGGCACAGTCCCCGCCCGCGCACCGCACGTGACCCGGCTCGCATGCTGACTCCGCCGCTAACAACAACCATTACTCATAAACACAATGTATTAGAAATGTAGTATCTCCTAATTGCATAGTAAGCAAAACCTTTTTTTAGGAAATTGGAAAAAAAGCTATGGAGAAAACGGAGATTCGATTCTTTTGTCAACGTCCTATTGATATTCAGCAAGGCAGGACAGCAAGTCTGATGTGCGCTTTTGGATTATGGACGTCAAGATTATACTTAAAAACCTAACAGTTTGCCGTGAGGTGCCAGTCATCTCTGAATGCTGGTAATAGCCGCTTGCAACTCACGGCAGTTCTGCTCGTCGCTGGTGTCGCGGCCGCCGCAGTCGTGCTGGTCGTCGCAGCGCCAGGCGGCGGGCAGGCAGCGCCGTGACGTCACACACTGGAACATGTCCGCGCCGCACGACAGCGCGCCGCACGACGACAGGCTCTCATCCGACCCGTCCATGCAGTCTGACAACGTGGAGATAGTACACACGTATACTAACACTGTGGTAGTTATTGCACCTAATATTGGTACTGATAATGGTAAAATGGAATAAGAGAATCCTATAATACCTTTGAAAAAGTGTCTAAAATAAAAACTACGAGTATTTTGTGCCACTATAGGTAACAATAAAATGATCATTATTAAATCGTGGAAGATAAATCTATACTTAACAGTTCTGACTAACTGATTCATCATCACCGTGAGGTTTCTAATTACAGACCCATCTCTATCTTATCCACTCCCGGTAAAATTTTGGAAACACTTGTTCAGAAATCTTTGTACAGTCATATCAAGCAGTATATTAATCCAAACCAGCATGGGTTTCTTCCTGGCAGATCCACCACTTCAAACCTACTAGGTTATACAAATGACATTGCTGAAGCCCTTGATAATAGACTAGAAGTACATGAAATATACACAGATTTTAGCAAAGCGTTTGCCTTAGTGAATCATGAGTTACTTATAAAAAAATTAGAACATGTAGGTATTTGTGGATCATTGTTAAGATGGTTAGAATCCTATCTTCATAACCGATCTCAATTAGTTACTGTGCGTGTTTACAAAACTATCTAAAAACCTGTTCCATCGGGCGTGCCTCAGGGTTCCCAATTAGGGCCGTTACTATTTTTAGTATTTATTAACGACTTAACCTTCCTTAAAAATAAATTTAAATTGTACGCCGATGACCTTAAGATTTACTCAATTATAAAGACTTCAGAAGACATCAATAGACTTCAATTAGATATAAATCTGATTGGTGTACTAGAAACAAAATGCACCTGAATTCGTCTAAATGCTTTTATATTAAATTCTCAAGGAAAAAGATTTCTCATAAAGTAACTAATTACATACGAGATTATCCTCTTTTGGAAGTTACTAGTATAAAAGACTTAGGTGTCATCATGAACAACAAATTAGATTTTAGGGAGCAAATAGATAATATAACCAAAAGAAGTGCCAAATTATTTGGATTTTTTATACGCCAAACTAAACTTTTTAAAGATCCTGATATAAGCATTTTACTGTTTAATAGCCTTACCCGTTGTATTTGTGAATATTGTAGTCCTGTCTGGAACCCATACTTTGCCGTACACATAGACAAATCGAACAAGTCCAAAAACGATTAGTTTCCGAGTTAAGATTTTTAAAGCTTTCTTGCAAAATCAACTGTAACTTCAATAATTTCATCAGGCTAATCAGCCTTAATTTATGCATAAATGCACAGTTTAGAAGCAAAAAGAGCAATAAAAAAACCTTTTAATTTTTAAAGACATTGGCTAAATTTTTCAAGTAACAATTTTGCAAAAAATCTTAAACAAAATCGTAACTCGAAGACTATGCAAGATCAAGGGGGTATTTCAGAATCATATCAAAACGAGGTACCCAAAAAAAATTTTTGGGCAGTTCTTTTTTAGCCACCCTTTATAATTCATTACCGATGATTCAATATCATAGATTAGTCAAACATAATTTCTCTTCGGAATTCCTACAAAGATGCTGTAAACTTTATCTATTTTCTGTTCATTAAATCATCCGATTAAAAATATCTCCTTTGGGTTTTGGGCGTTTGGGTTTTTATATTTGTAGTTTGTCCATAATATCTCGAGAAGATAACATAAGGTTAAGCGAAAAATTGAAAAAACAAACTACATTCATCAGAGGTAACAAAGAACTGTTAATGCAAGTCGGTATTTTACAACTTCAGCTTTAAAAAAAAAAGTATGTAACAAATAGACCGTGCGTAATGTAGTTGCAAACGAGGGCTTTAAATTTCATAGAGGCGGCAAAAAATGTAAAGCCTAGAGGCGGAAAATCTGTAAATCCGCCACTGTAGATTTGTCTGGGAGTCCATAATTTTTTAGGTTAAAAGCCAAAAAATTTTTATTCAGGCATTGAATACAAAAAATAAACACGTATATCATCATTTATGAAAATTCTATTCCTAAAGAAGTAAAATAAAAGTTTTACTTGTTTTATTAAGAACCATATTAATGGGCTTTTGAATAAAAATAATTAAACACATCAGTTGAAAAATATTAATTAATAATTCACTATGCAGTTTTTAATTTGAAGTTTCATTGACAAAGCTGAACGCAAACTTTTATAATCGCATCACAAAATTGCGTGGAAGATTTAACTTGGCATGTTGCGTGTCGCATTGATTCTTTTAAACTAAAATGTTAGGCCTTGTTATCTTGTACTCTAAACTATACGGGGTGTAAAAGAACTGCTTCCGAAAACAAAAACTGGATTTGATTTGATTTGAACAGAAAAAAAAATACGTAATTGTACAACATTGCATTTATACTATCAGATTTTGTGATGATTTCAAATGAAATAGGGTTTTAATTTAATTTGCAATGTAAATAATTGCACCTTAACCAACAGTTGATGTGTGAGCGATAATTACAAGCGCGGAATATGACTTTTCAATCCTTAATAGCCGGATCCACACCGGACGATCCAAATGGATCGGCGATCCTGCGATCCGTGATCCAAGATCGTGATGCGTGGAACGTGCATCGTCCGGTGTGGATCTGACTGATCCAACAGCAATGCCTGACCAAAAAACCGACAACACATGGGCTTTGGATCGTCCGGTGGGGATCCGGCTAATAACTTTTTTAAATTGGGTTTTCTGGGGCTCCAGAAAACATGGTTTCAGGCTTCGGAAGTGGTCTTTTTACACCCGTTATGTGTAGAAACTTTATAGACTCTGATTTAGATATTTCATTTCGTGACTTTACAAAATGCTAAACAAAGTAAACTTCAACATGGAATAAAGCTTAAGTAAAGGCGTTACCTGTCAACCCGTCGCAGATCCAAGACTTGGGTATGCAGCGGCTCGAGTCACACTTCATGGCGCCCTCCTCCGAGCAAGTCTTGTTCACTGCGACACAGACGCACACACTTTCACTACTACACCATTACATTCAATATCTGTATTAAGTGTTTTGATTAACTTACATCTTTACAAATGTGTTAAAAACAGTATATCATAGTATATTGACTAGGTAGCATATGTATTGAATATGTAACGTATGTATTAAATATGTAGTATTATGTATTGACTATGTAGCATATGTATTGGCTATGTAGCATTTTTTTACAGACTAACACACCAACTGTGTGGCCCTAAACTAAGCAAAGCTTGTACTATAGGTACCACACAATGGATTAGGGGAACACCTAGTTACACCCAGACACGAGCCAATTTCGAAAAAACATATTAAGACGAAATTGGCCCGACCCGGGGATCGAACCCGAAACCATCCGCTTTGCAGTCCGGTATATATACCGCTGCACCACAGAGGTTGTCAAGTATTGACTATGTAGAATATTTGTCGAGTATGCAGCATATGTCGTGTATGTGTGTGTACTGACCGCAGGGCCCGGTGGGCGAGGAGTCCTCGTCGCTGGCGTCGCTGCAGTCAGCGTCGCCGTCGCACACGAACTGCTCCTCGATGCACTCGCTGCCGACAACACGGACCTTACACGATACTGAACGTAGGTACGACTACATCGTGATACTGTACGTAGGTACGACTACACCGTGATACTGTACGTAGGTACGAATACACCGCGATACTGTACGTAGTTACACCGCGATACTGTACGTAGTTACACCGCGATACTGTGCGTAGATACGACTACACCGTCATACTGTGCTTAGACTACGTCTAACAACACTCTAGACTAGAAGATGCAAGCGCTGATTTATTGATAACGTGTAGGTACTATAACCGATGGAGAGTACAGCGTACGTGCATTCATAAGGAATAAAAAATGTCTTATATTTGGTACATACAAATGTATGTTCGTCGGAGTAAACGCTGATGTTGAATAAGATTAAACGCCTTATTAGTAACAAAGAAAACCACAAAAGCTTTAATCATTGGTTGCAAAATAAAACATCATGGTACGACAAAACAAAAGAGGGTTGTTTAGATATCGCTATTAAAGCTTATGTTACGTCTGCTGCCATAGTTAAGTAAATACGTACCCAGTATGTTTGCACATGTGCTGTCCGGGCGGACAGGTGACGCGGGGGGCGGGCGTGGAGCCCCCGCATCCCGCCCCCGTCCCCGCGCCCCCACACACGCACTTCGCGCCCCCTCCCGCGGACAACAGGCACAGCTCCGAGCAATTTGCGCGTTTACAAACGCTACTTTCTGTATATAAAACCAAAAACATCTTTAGGCTAAAGAAAGGTAGGTAGATAGGACGATTTAAAAACCAATTTATTTATTTTATGTTTTTAATTGAAGTTCGAATTTATTACACAGTTGTCTCATGTTCTTCTTGTAGCATTAAAGACAGTAATAGAAATCAGTGTATTATATTCTACACAGACATCCATTAGCCACAGACAGCGTACCTGGTCGTTCCAGCCGGGAGACCAGCTTGATGTGGTAGAGCGGGGGCGCCAGCTGCCGCAGCAGCGTCGCGTTCCGCCCCCGCGCGCCCCGCACACCACCCCCGCTGTGCTCGCTCCAGTATATCGTGTCTGTGCGAAGACAGGAGCATTCGTAACGAGGTTACCACTTCACTGAGTATAAAGCTGTTATTCCACAGATATGCATTTGAAAGTCTTGTTTCTTCTTTATAATTATGTGGTTTACTTCTCACTTTGATATAGGTAATTTATCTGGGTTTGTACGTTGACAACGCTTCTACTTTGAATCCATAATTGGCGGAACAGAAAATTTACACAAACACACAGTTAATTATAGTCAACAGATCAAACATAATGTTGAGTTACTCCTGAAATGTACTGAAAACTCCATCCCCTCACTACCTGCGCCTACAACTAGTTCTAGCCACTCACCCATGTAGAAGGCGAGTCCGTACGGATGGTCCGGTCGCAGGTCCGCCAGCGTCTCCGCGGCCGCCGCCCCCGCCTCCCCCGCCGCCCCCCGCAGCGGGAGACGGGAGATAGACTGCAGCCGCGCGTCGCACCAGTACAGCACTCTGGCAGGGACAATGAACGAAGTGTTGGATGCTGCATGTTGGAAACTGGATGTTGGGAACTGAATGTTGGGAACTGAATGTTGGAAACTGAATGTTGGGAACTGAATGTTGGAAACTGAATGTTGGGGACTGCATGTTTTGGAAACTGAATGTTGGAAATTGAATGTTGGAAACTTTGAAGAAAATATTGGAGGCACGGGAAGGAATAATAAGTGGTGGGAACTTGCGAGGGGTTGGGAAACGTAGATAAATGATATGAGTGCGTCAAGTGGGCTAATTCCAAGTAATGATTGTTAATCTTAAAAGTTACGTCAGGTCTAGTTTTAAACGCTTAATATCAATAAACAGAGAAAAAAATGAGTTTATGTTCAGGGAATTTGTGTACTTAGAACTACTTTAAGATTTAACATTTTTTATAATTTAAGCCTTATTGTATAAATTTTAGCGTAATTGTATAATTTTAAGCGTAATTGTATAATTTTAAGCGTAATTGTAAAAATTTAAGCCTAATTGTATAATTTTTAGCCTAAACATTGTCAAAAAAGTTTGTATCAAAAATGTGATTTCGAACAAGTCTCATTTAATATCAAACTCTTCGCAGCTGCATCCTGGAATAACCACGTACCTGTTATCAGTGTCCAAGGCGAGCGCAGAGGGCCACTCCCCGCCGCGGTGCAGCTGCAGCCGCCCCTCGCCGTCCATGCCGGCGCGCCACACGCCCCCGCCCCCCGCCCCCGACGCCGCGCCCGCCCCCGCCGCCGCCACCGACGCGCTCGACGACCACACCGTCCAGTACATCATACTACACCAAGTTGAGGAGATATGTCATTGGCGTACACTCATAATTTAGTTACAAGCATTAAGTACCAAATTTGCACCGGTATGAAGTTTGATCGGATCATTATTAAATACAATTAAAACAAAACTGTCAGAAAATCTATTCGTACGAAATTTTAGTCTAACTTCAAACTTGCTGCACAAAGTGTAACAAAAAGAAGTGTGTTGCACAAAGTTGTAGCTTTTCACTTGTTCATTTGATTATCATATCTTTTTTTACCTTTTATCATTTAAAGGGAACATCTTCAGTACTACATGGTGCAACTTACTCCGTTGCAAAGTCATCAAGTTAAAATATTAAGTTACTTCCTGCCGCTGCAAGCAAGTGTTGTCATATACATAGAATTACCCTCGTCCGACCAGTCCACGTTGCGCCCTACATACATACACACGACCTCTGCGTGTAGGTCTAGCAGTAGTGGATTTACCACTAGGCTGAGTAGGCTGGAGCCTAGGGCGGCAGATTCTAGGGGGCGGCAGAATTGCTTTTTTTTTCTTTGATCAAACATACATTGAGAAAAATTGTCTTAACATTTTGCAAGTGAGTAAATTCAAGCCATTTTGAGTGTTCCATCTCATGGTGTGGCAGCATGGTTTGACAGTGCTGAATGAACGGTATTTTATGCTCCTACGAAATTGACACTATGGCAGCAACATCAGCCAAAAACTGTGTCTACCAACTTTCATGATACGTAGTCTTAACACAATTGATATGATATTAAGTTAAAAGGGTGGCCAGAAAAGTGACGTGCAAAAATTTTTTTAGGTTGAGTGATCTCTGAAACACCTCCATGTATGTTCTACGATTTTGCGTAGTTCCCTAGTTAAGATTTTTAAAGCTTTCTTGCCAAATCAACTGTAACTTCAATTAATTTCATAAATGCACAGTTCGAAAAGATTTAGAAGCAAAAAGAGCAATAAAAAAAACCTTTTATTTTTTTAAGACATTGGTCAAATTTTTCAAGTAACAATTTTACAAAAAATCTTAAACAAAATCGTAACTCAGATTGGTAACTGGTATTTCAGATTCATCTCAACACGAGACACCTAAAAAAATATTTGGGTGGTTCTTTTTTAGCCACAAATCATCTAATTAAAATGACTTTTAACTTCAATTTAAATATATTTTTGCAATTATTTTCTATGGGTTTTAGGCCATTTGCGTTTTAATACTTGTAGTTTGGCCATAATATCTCGAGACGTGAACATAAGATTAAGTGAAAAATAGAAAAAAAACTTCGTTCATTATAGGTAACAAATAGACCGTGCTTAATGTAGTTGCAATGGAGGGGATGAAATTTCATAGGGGCGGCAAAAAATTTAAAGCTTAGAGGCGGCAAATCTGTAAATCCACCACTGAGGTCAAGTTACCCTTGCGGCGGGTCGAGCAGCAGCGCCCAGGGCCGCGCGCGGGTGTCGGCGAGCAGCACGCGCGCGGCGCCGCGGTCCAGCGACGCCGCCGCGATCTCGCCGCGGGCCTCGTCCGTCCAGTCCACGTGGCGCCCTACATACATACACACGAGCCCTGCGTGCGGGTCTAGTTACCCTTGCGGCGGGTCGAGCAGCAGCGCCCAGGGCCGCGCGCGGGTGTCGGCGAGCAGCACGCGCGCGGCGCCGCGGTCCAGCGACGCCGCCGCGATCTCGCCGCGGGCCTCGTCCGTCCAGTCCACGTGGCGCCCTACATACATACACACGAGCCCTGCGTGCGGGTCTAGTTACCCTTGCGGCGGGTCGAGCAGCAGCGCCCAGGGCCGCGCGCGGGTGTCGGCGAGCAGCACGCGCGCGGCGCCGCGGTCCAGCGACGCCGCCGCGATCTCGCCGCGGGCCTCGTCCGTCCAGTCCACGTGGCGCCCTACATACATACACACGAGCCCTGCGTGCGGGTCTAGTTACCCTTGCGGCGGGTCGAGCAGCAGCGCCCAGGGCCGCGCGCGGGTGTCGGCGAGCAGCACGCGCGCGGCGCCGCGGTCCAGCGACGCCGCCGCGATCTCGCCGCGGGCCTCGTCCGTCCAGTCCACGTGGCGCCCTACATACATACACACGAGCCCTGCGTGCGGGTCTAGTTACCCTTGCGGCGGGTCGAGCAGCAGCGCCCAGGGCCGCGCGCGGGTGTCGGCGAGCAGCACGCGCGCGGCGCCGCGGTCCAGCGACGCCGCCGCGATCTCGCCGCGGGCCTCGTCCGTCCAGTCCACGTGGCGCCCTACATACATACACACGAGCCCTGCGTGCGGGTCTAGTTACCCTTGCGGCGGGTCGAGCAGCAGCGCCCAGGGCCGCGCGCGGGTGTCGGCGAGCAGCACGCGCGCGGCGCCGCGGTCCAGCGACGCCGCCGCGATCTCGCCGCGGGCCTCGTCCGTCCAGTACACGTTGCGACCTACACACATACCGATCATATGTAGCTATGGTGGCTGTGAGGTCTGGCCAAGCTGGCAATAGGACCTGGCCAGGGAACAGCCGCAACCGTGTGCCAAGTTTGCGGCGCACACAGACGCCTAAACCAAAGAGGCAAAGGATGAAATTCCAGCGCACATTATTAAAACATTTTTTTGAGTATCGGTAATGAAGTAGAGAAGAGTTAGTTGTTTTATTTGCACAATTTGCATTGATCCGATATTTATGAAACATTTCTTGTTTCCCCCGTAGCATCGACCCCTAGCTCCATCAGGATCGGTGTCCCACAAGACAGCGCTCTTGCCAACGACGTTTCCTGCATAAACTCGGCCCACTTGGTTCTATTTGCCGAAGAAACCGTGATCTATTACGAACATTCTAATAGGTAACCATATCCTTAAAATGGAGAGTCGAGGTAACAGTGCATCAATGTCCATTTGCAGGAGTCTCCCTTGATGGCACAGGGACTTAAACATGCTCGATTAGCTCATTAGCCGGCTGATTGTGTTCAAAAGTCGGTTAAACACAAACACACATCCACAAATACGTCGAAACTACCCGCGACCGCGCAGCTTGGTTCTCTTCAAGATGTCGCTTACAAATAAATAAACGCACACTCTACAAGACTTGCACACGACTGGCCCCCTACCGCGTAACTAGCGTCGATTTGAAATCGACGTCGACAACTGTTTTCATTGGCTAAATTCTTAACAATGGCGGGTCTCTAGTCTAGTTACGCGGTAGCCCCCCTGATTATGGCCTACGAAAGCGTGATTCGTGCACACTCTATTCAAATAACCTCGTTGCGACTTCAAAACAATCACAACTGTTGCATGTACAAAGAGATGACCACAAAGACCTGCACCCGAGTTTCCAGTTCCCGAATGTAGCCAAGTTTATGAAGCTACTATGATTAAAAGCCACACCATCCTAACCCACTCGTTGTTAGATCGGCAGCTTATACTGCAAATTCCGATGCAACGCCCAGTTATAAATTGGATCTCCTCCCCGAGCCGGTCTGTGTGTACGGATCCTTATTGGCAGCCGAGAAACGTCCTCCGTGACCCAGATGACGCCATTACGCCGACGGTTTCAATGATGGCAATGCCTTAAACTGACGTTCGTCCCCAACTACGTGCCCTTAGACCTGTTACATGGTAGTTTTCAACTCAGCTGGAGCGCTCAAGCTTCGTAGAGTTCGGCAAGCAGCACAGCAATTTACAGATTGAAAAAAAAAACTGAACAAAATGCAAAGATGGAATTCGAAAACTAGGCCAATTACTATATAAATTGAAGATTAAGTATTATGTGATACATTAGAAGAAAAGTCAAGCTGAAGGGACATAGCACCACTGGTGTAAGAAACATTAAGAGTACTAGAGACCACGAACTGCCTTCGGACAGACTTCTAAGCGTCCGCACAGATTTCCAGGGGGTTTCAGCAGATGACTTGTTAAAGTAGTAACGAAGGCGTAATACGCACCGATTTTACCTATTGAGTAAAAAACTATATACCCGCTACGGAAGTCAGTGTATGTTTCTGTAAAAACAAAAACACAGTTTCTCAAATTGACGACAATAAGGGCGCTTCATAAGTTTGGCGCACAGGTGCTGCCAGGGCACGCGCCGCCCCGGACCCGGCGAACGAAACAGAGGGACCGGGCTGACGGACTAGATTTTATGTCGTGTATGTTAAACGTCGAACATAATAGCGGAAATCACACAGTCAAGATAATGTAAGGCAATATTATGTATGCAAAGGTTATATAGTATTTAGGAGAATTCTATCTTATATCATATCTTTTATAAAATCGTTAGTATTTAAACTATAGTCTTAAAGGTTATAAATACTCGTCTTAGTTAACATAAACTGTAAAATAAAGTGTTAATGCAGAACTATCATACATGTACTAACATATGTTTTAAACATTATGAGTCTCCGAAGAGGTTTCAGCTTATATAAGCTTTTGTGTGTGTGTGTGTGTGTGTGTGTGTGTGTGTGTGTGTGTGTGTATGTGTATGTAGTTACCGATCCAGTCAATGGCGAGGTCCTGGCAGGAGTCGACCGCGTCCCCCCCCCACCACCGTGGCCCGCGACCCCCCGCGGACGTCCTGGCGGAAGATCTCGTATCTATGCCAGATACAAAGGAACGATATACGACACCACTTTAACTTATGTGTACACTGAATTGAAAACTGTGTAGCTTGGATTAAAAACTTTATTATAACAGTGGCGATTGTTGTTCAACATTTTAAATCAACGCAACGGTATCGATATAGGCTTCGTGTGTGTGTGTGTGTGTTTCTTTCCCTTTTTCCCTTCACTAAATACTTACTATAAGTAGGCATAAACTTATCTAGAAGCGAACACACTCAAAGTGTATAATTACAAAACGGTAACTCACCATACTTTGAGTAGATTGAATCAAATTGCTTACAAGGGTATTCGATCGTGAATTGTTTCAACAAACGAAACCGCAACGATCAGCTCTGACCAGTTAGTTACAAAGTGCTGCTATCTCTTACCTGTGCAGGTCACACACGTAGATCATGTTGTCCCGCAGGTCCACGTCGGCGGCGGCGGGGCGCGCGGCGGGGGCGGGCGGCAGCGCGTCCGTCCCGCGCCCCCCGCCCCCGCGCCCCGCGCGCCCCCCGCCCCCGCCCCCGCGCCCCTCGTCCAGCACCAGCGCCTGTACGATGGGCGGCGCGCCGCGAGATACCAGTAGATAGGCCTCTGCTTCTACCACTGATAGCAACAACAACATACATAATGAAGGGTCGCGTTGATAAGTAGGTATACTTACATTTTAGAATGAACTGTTTCATGAATAAGTACCTAGTTCACTAGCTCAAATGTAAAGAAGTATAATCATTACATCAGCGTAAGTTTAACTTATGTTAAGTTCTGTAATTTACTTTAAATTTAAAATGTTTTTAAATGCTAACGTTTAAAAGCGATAAAATTATTTTTTTATTTCGAAATCTTTTCAGCACAGTTACAATTTAAAGACTCCTGGATGATAAGGTCGATTGAATTAACAAAAAAACTACTGAAAGAATGAGCTACGTCTATCAAATAGACCCTGTTAAGCAGAAAGGTGTTAAGTGCCAAAAATCGGATATTGAGTTAAGTATACCACTGTTTTTGTAAACGTATAATCTAATTGTACGCAAAAAATGAACTCTCCAAATATTATATAAAAAATAGGTTTTGCAAATTTCATTACTCCACCTTTTGAATTTTGCACAACAGTGTTATGTCAAAAAGTTTAGTTCTGCATATTTAGGATACGTTGGAAGCCTAATATATAGTAAGATTCAAGTGCAAAACCTTTTAGAAAATGTTCATAACTTAATCTCATTTTTGCAATAAACTCTTTAATAAAATTGCCAAGTGCGAGTCGGACACGTGCATGAAGGCTTCCGTACTATTTTTATCTATAAAAACGGTGAAAAATAAAATGTTTTGATTTGGTGCCACCCTTTAATATGAATGTTATTGAATTGAAATGAAATAATTCATTTTTACAGTGAATATAAAACAATATTTTGTGAATATCAGTTGTCGTTAATAAGATCAAGAAAAAATTGCGTGTTTAATTCCTATTAAATATTTTAACTTTATTTAATTGTTAGTGTTTGTTATTATAGCGGCAACATAAAATAAAACATGTGTGAAGAACTTTCTAGCTATCACGCTTAGTAATAGGGTCCAGTTTTTACCCTTTGGGTACGGAATCAAAAAGAAAGATTGGATTTAGGTAATTAAAAGTAAATTGACGCCTTTTGTTTAATTGCTTTCTGCGCCACCGAGAAGCACACTTGGCAGTGTTACCAAATACGTACTGTTAGCGGTAAAACAAAAGTAATCGGTAACTGGACATCCCTAGCATTCGATGGACATCACTGGTTGGCGTCACTGCCGTTTGGACGCGGATTTTGTATTGAATCTAATGGCGGCTACCTGTTGTATTTTCTATTAATTCATGTTAATTTAAAGAGATGTTTAATCTAGAGCCCAATAAATATTTCTTGATAACACTTCAGAAGTGGGATTGTGTAACCCGTGTGCAAAGTTTTTCGTAAAAGTTCAAATAACAACCCAAGGTCATGGGAAAAGTTTTGTCACTCTTTGTAAATTGAGAAGTTTTATAATGTCGATGAAAAATGAATAGGTGCTGTAACTAACGTGGTGTGGCACTGTGTATTTTAATACTGTCTGTGTGTATTTTTCTGATTTTCAGTTTTGCTCCAAATTTGCATGTTTGCTCTACCTATGTGTTGGTTGTATTATATGATAAAAATGAGAAAGGTTTGCTTTGGTTTGGGAAAGCTGCTAAAACATTCACAAATAAGTAATAACTGCATGCCTGCATCCATGATTCGCTATTATGTTGAATGTACGAAATGAAACAAACTATATTGAGTACCTAATTGGATTATGGTGAGAATGTTCCTTTTCTTTAAATGACAAACCAATTAAATGAACGCCTACTACAATAGCCAACATGATGAAGTGTAAGACACCTTAAGTTTTGTTTCAGATAAAACACAGTTGTTACAGGTTTTTGAAAACAATATTGATTGGTTCCGAAGTGTTTGGCTTAAGGTCAAGTGCCTGATGCTGCATCTTAGAGTTGACTGTGAAACTAAAAGTAAAGACAGCACATATACATAATATTCCTATGGGAAATGGGTAAAATACATAATGTGTAAGGAACAGAATGAAATAGTTAAATAAATATGGATAAAGGTATCATCATCATATTATCAGTCTTTGCTAGTTCATGATACCCAATAATATGGAAGGAATGAAAGCAAATATTAAAATTAAATGGATAATGGTATGTATACTTAAGTTAAATAAAAGGGAATAACCATTTGAAATTACAGAAGGGACATAAAAAGTATTTTGAAATTGAATTTGGTTGGTACCCGTTAAACAAAACTAGTTTAATTTGATGTAAAGAATGTAAGTTACTTATAAAGTAATATTGGTAAAGGTATGTATTACTTATGATTAATAAAAGGAAATAACATTTGGAAATGAAGAGGGAGGTAAAAAGTATTTTGAATTTGAATTTGGTTGGTACCCGTTAAACAAAATAAATTTGATTTGATATAAGCAATGTAAGTAAATAATAAAGTTATATAGGTAAATGTATGTATTACTTATGATAAATAAAAGGAAATAGCAATTGAAAATAAAAGAATGGAGATTAAAAGTATTTTGAATTGAGTTTGGTTGGTACCAGTTAAACTAAACTAATTTAATTTGATGTAAAGAATGTAAATTATTTATAAAGTAATATGGGTAAAGGTTTGTATTACTTATGATAAATAAGATGAATAACAATTGTAAATGAAAGAAGGGAGATTTAAAGTATTGTTTTTATTTGTGTGATAGAACTTGTAACAAACATGGAACAAAACAAATTTTATTTGGTGTATAAGGAATGGAAGTAAAAATTAAAGTAATATGGTTAATAGTATGTATACTTTTGATAAATAAAATGGAAATAATCATTGAGAAAGAAAGAAGGCTGATAAAATGTATTTTGTTATTTGTGTGTTGGAACAAGTAATAGACTTGGTTGATACCTACCCGATTAACAAAGTGATGGTTCTTAAGTAAGTTACTGTTTGATATTTCATTCTTAATAAAAGTATTAAATTTTTATTGAACATACCTATTGAAGCTTATTGTTAAAAAAAAAAAAATGTTGATGAAGTGAAGTTCTGATGTAATGTATACATTATTGATTGTTTTGTTAAAAATTATAGCAGGTAATATACTGAAGGAATGATGGGACAACAAAAACTGAAATAATGTTGAGAAAAGAAGAAACTTGTGTACGTACTGATGGTATCTCATGATCTTTTATTTCAGATGGAAAAGACTGAAGATTTAAATAATTAGTAATAGTAAACTGTCTCAAGTAAAGGAATATTGACTTGGAAGTTCTTGCAATAAGTACATTGAAACCAAGAATTAAATGATGTAAGAGTTGTAATATCTACACATTATACATAGGTATCTATTATGGTTGGATATGTTCAAGTTAAAGTAATTTGGATTTTTGAAGTTGTTGCAAAGAAGTAAAAAGAAACTAAGAATTATAAGTTACAAAACTTGTAATACAAATTACTTATAAGTATTATGGTTGGGTATGGTCGGTAAAAAGTTATTAATTTTAGAAATCTACCAAAAAGTACATTGAAACTTGAATACTATTGTGGGTGGATATGATTTGTTTGACTTGACTTGACTTGACTTTTAGGGTATTATGGCTTCTACCCTGTGGGTACCTTATCCTGCCAATGTTATGATTTGTTTAAAATTGACTTGTGATGTTACAATGACTTATGAATGATGACCAAGTATAGTTGCATTCTGAGTTTTACATGTTTACCACATTGTACCTAACTATTATGGTTGGATATGTGCAACTTGAAGTTATTTAGATATTGGAAGCTGTTGCAAATAAGTAAAATAAAACTAAGCTTTATAAGATACAAAACTAAATAAACAATAGGTATTATGGTTGGGTTTGTAAGATACTATTGTGGATACCTATGGTTTGTAGAATATTGCCTTGTGTTGTTACAATAACTTATAAATGTTGATAGAGTATAGTTGCATTCTGAGTTTTACATGTTTACCACATTGTACCTAACTATTATTATTGGATATGTGCAACTTGAAGTTATTTGGATTTGGAAGCTGTTGCAAATAAGTAAAATAAAACTAAGCTTTATAAGATACAAAACTAAATAAACATAATAAGTATTATGGTTGGGTATGTAAGATACTATTGTGGATACCTGTGGTTTGTAGAATATTGTCTTGTGATGTTACAATAACTTATAAATGTTGATAGAGTATAGTTGATTCTGAGTTTTACATGTTTATCAGATGACAAATCAGAATTGTATGTTGATTGGTAAAACCATTTAAAATTTGCCCTTATAATGTTATAAAAACTTGTAAACTTGATGCTATGATAGAGGACAGTAGTGAGCTGTGAAATAGTTGCATTCTGAGTTTTATATGTTTACCAGGTGACAAATCAGAATTTATGTTTAAGTTGGTAAAACCATTTACAATTTGCCCTAATAATGTAATAAAAACTTGTAAAATTGATGCTATGACAAGAGGACAGTGAGCTGTGAAAATATTGCTGCTGTAACATGCTTACCTTTTTGTGACCTGGCTTGGTGGTTATAATATTGTTTAAAGTGTACCATATCTATAAGGCAGTTTTGTGGTGTGGTAGTGTTTTTGTAGTGGCAAATTTGAGGTCACTTCGCAATAAAAATATGAGGGGTAATATTACATTATGATAAAATTAAATTGTGAGGAGCTAGACCTAAAAGTTCACTGATTGTGTGATTATTTTGCCTAAGGGGCTTTTTGATTTTTAATGTGGTTGTTCAATTATATATTTGGTTTGTTTTCATGTGTTTTTAACAGAACTGATGTGATTGTTGGTGACGCCTGAGGGGCTTATGGAACTGCTTCGGAGGTTGATGTGACCACTTCTGGGGCGAAAATGATTGCTTCAGGGACTGGTGTGCTTAGTTAAATAGTTGAAAAGGTGGCTATTGACATTTAAATTAAAGGGATTACCTGTTGATTTGAATGTTAATAGCCCCATTAAACTTGCTCACAATACTGCAGTTAAACTTGGTGTGATTATTGCCTAAGGGGCTTGATGTGGATGCCTAAGGGGCTTGATGTGGATGCCTACGGGGCTTGATGTGGTTGCCTACGGGGCTTGGTGTGATTGCCTACGGGGCTTGATGTAATTGCCTACGGGGCTTGATGTGATTGCCTACGGGGCTTGATGTAATTGCCTACGGGGCTTGATGTAATTGCCTACGGGGCTTGATGTAATTGCCTACGGGGCTTGATGTGGTTGCCTACGGGGCTTGAAGAAGTTGCCCGTGGGGCTTGATGTAATTGCCTGCGGGGCTTGATGTGATTGCCTGCGGGGCTTGATGTGATTGCCTGCGGGGCTTGATGTAGTTGCCTACGGGGCCTGATGTTATTGCCTACGGGGCCTGATGTAATTGCCTACGGGGCCTGATTAATTGCCTACGGGGCCTGATGTAATTGCCTACGGGGCCTGATGTAATTGCCTACGGGGCCTGATGTAATTGCCTACGGGGCCTGATGTAATTGCCTACGGGGCCTGATGTAATTGCCTACGGGGCCTGATGTAATTGCCTACGGGGCCTGATATAATTGCCCACGGGGCTTAATGCCTGACTGAGTGGCTGAATATAATTTATTTTTACAGTATAGTATCTACAACTGAATGAATGTTTCCTTCGAGGACGAAGGATTTTGTCAGGAAGGCCGACTGTTAGCGGTAAAACAAAAGTAATCGGTAACTGGACATCCCTAGCATTCGATGGACATCACTGGTTGGCGCCACTGCCGTTTGGACGCGGATTTTGTATTGAATCTAATGGCGGCTACCTGTTGTATTTTCTATTAATTCATGTTAATTTAAAGAGATGTTTAATCTAGAGCCCAATAAATATTTCTTGATAACAGTACGTTGCAATAGTCGGGTACTATTATAGACGTTTTGGTATTTTTTACCCGTCTAAGAGCCTAAGGTTTATTAATAAACAAAAAAAATGGCAAATAGCTTTAACTAAGACGGAAAATAAAGTTTCCAATTTTCTCAGTGGTCAGATAGCCCTCTGCTGGCTATCCTAATGATTTTGTGACTAGTTTCACGTTTACTCTGTGAGGACGAGACATTATTTAGTATTTTACGGTTGTTAGAAAAGGTCAGTTATCTTTCAACGGATACGGATTTCGCCACGGTCAGAACTGGATCAAATTGACATGGAACCACACGGAAAGCACCATCTTTCAAATAAAAAACAATAATCGGAAGGGCCTTCTCCCAGTCGTAAGCTCTGAGGTAACAAATATAGGTAGAGTAAACCACCGCCTTTGGGCACCTCATCTCAAACAGACATAAACCTCAGTTCTGGAGCAGTATAAAGAGTGCTTTACGGTTCCAAAACGCCTTTCCCAACTCGGGTGAAGTATTGGGGCATACCTGAATGGCAGGCGCCTGACACATCATCGGCGACATGGAAAAGAAATGTGGTACCCATGACCTGCTGCTTTCCACAGGGCTACCACAGTTTCGAGCTACTCTTGTGGAACGTCAGGTATGATTGGGTTCCTCGAGACGCACTTCTCAGGGGCTTAATCGTGATCTGTGACGCCGAAGACACGCTCGTTATGGCAACATAAAAGACAACTGCCCGTCTTGCAACCGCTTGTGTGGCCACCGTTGTCGGGAGCGGGCAGAATATTGGGCAATAGGTGGCCCCAAACAAAACAGAAAACATCTGCTGTATGCGAATTGTGGTTTCGTGAGTTTGGATTGAGGTTGATTCTTGGGGTTCGTCCGTCCGTACGTCCATCCGTCTGTCTATCTATCTGTAACCAAGCTGTATCTCATGAACCGTGATAGCTGTGAAATTTGCACATACTAATATTAAAAACATTGTAAAATAGTTAATAAGAGGTGCGCCCATACAACACAGTTTTTTTGCTATATTGTTCTCGAATTAGTAAAGACAACTGGTAGACGTCTTAAATGTTCACATTAAATAAATAAATAACTCGTTTTTAAAATAACTGGGATACTAAATAACAATTAAACAATAATGCTTACCCATATCTACAAAAACGTTATTTTTACCGTTTTTAATCGATAAAGGTACGGAACCCTTCGTGTACGAGTCCGACTTGCACTTAACCGGAGTTTTGACATAATAAGATTAAATTCAAGACAAGAAAATTATTAGTTAATTAAGATTTCCTTATTTCCAACATAGTCAAAACCAAACTTACTGTAAAATTCAATTTCGGGCCCCACCGCGAAATTAGCGTAGTATTAAGATTTTCTTAAATTATTTTTAATTGTTATAAGTGAACACGAAAGTAAAAAATATTACCTATCCATTTAAAGTTGTTTGGAAGTTCAAGTCTGGTTATTTTTGTCATAAATAACTTTTAATCTTCCTATATACGGGGCTTTTTTAACGTAAAACTTAATTTAATAGTAACAATTAATGAGATTTATGTTTTTTCTCTATCTTTTTATCTTCGTAAAGTAATTTGCAAAAGCGATTCAAAGTGACTTAATGCTTTTAAGAAACATATTTCGAAACATAGAGCATTAAACAAAAAGGTGTTAAGTGGTATTTTCACGATTATTCATCAAAATTAGAATTTCTATTCAAAAATGTTTATGTTGTCATCTAAACAATCCTTTTTTATAGGTGTAAACAAATTTTTATAAAATAACATTTATTAGTTTTGAGCTACACGTTTTGAAAAACCAGCTGATGTCAAAAATCTTTAATCGCGTCTAGCGAAAAATGACAAAAAAGCACTTAACACCTTTCTGCATAACAGTATCCAAATGTACTTCTACGTATCACTACTCAACACTCACCCTCGCATCTCGTGTTTCCCGCCAGTCTGTATCCGTGTGCGCAGGCGCAGTCGGCGTGCGCGGTGCCGTTGGTCACGCGCGTTATACAGAGATGCTCGCAGCCGCCGTTCTTGATGGAGCAGGGCAGCCCGGCTGCAGGTACGAGGAGAGATCGACTATGGAGTTACTATGCAGTAAAGTTTGTGAGAAGTAGTAGATCATTAATCTCATAGGAAGATCAATTGGAATAAGTAAGCAGTATAAATAATCAATACCTTTTATTAATGATAACAAAAAAGAAATTGATCTATTTGATAGAAGAAGATTATGAACATCTATAAACTTCAGCGGCATTTCGTATTCTGATTCCACCTATTCTGTTCGTACTGAAACATATTCTTTAATACAGTTGCTCAAAAAGTGGCGTATTGCAGGGACGTATGGCGTTCGGGATGTTGGCTATTACACACGCGTGCTTTTTTTTTACCATTCCCGCACTCGTGCGTTCTCTTCCCAACTGACAAAATAATGTCTATTAAAAAGAAAAATTAACCAACCATGAAGTTTTTACTAAAAAAAAACAAAGAAGTTTTTATGATTCATGTTAATACTTACGTAGCGTAGGTATATTTCTAAAAAAAGCTACTACACTCGCGTGCAAACCAATCGACTCAACGCTTCAGAACACACAAAGTCTGTTTTTTTTCAGTTACGGCTTAACCTATCCACACAAAACTTATATTTCTTTAAAAGCTTACTAATTAAGCTTTTTAATTATGAAATTGAAATTAATGTCGCACCACAACTTTTTAAGATATCGTGACATAAACGCAAGCACTGAGAACCGACTCACCGCTGTAGCCGCTAGTTATGCGTTGCTACCCCTTATATAACCCCCTGCAATTTGTGCACCCTTATCAGTCGCTTATCAGAAGTTGACCTAAATACACCTCTCGCAAGTACAACCACCGGATTACGATTAATATGGATATCTCGCCTGAACAAGCTGCACAAGCAGTTGCCTTATTGCAAGAGGGCCTTAGCCAACGCGAAGTGGCTCGTCGACTAGATCTTAGCCAGTCTGCTGTATCAAGAGTGTACAGAAGGTTTCAAGAGACTGGTAACTTCACCCGAAGACCAGATACCAGTCGACGGAGGCGTACTTCTGAGAGAGACGACTGCTTTATTGTCTCGACAAGTTTGAGAAATCGTCACCTGACTGGCATTGCTGTCCAGCAACAGCTGAGGCAGGTTCGAGGGGTGTCTATTACTCAGTGGACCGTTAGAAGAAGGTAAAGAGAAGAAGCTAACCTGACTCCAAAACGGCCTGCCAGAGGCCCAAAACTGACTGCAGCTCACCGTCAAGCGCGTCTTCAATTTGCTCGCGAACACATCGTTTGGACTGTCGACTAATGGCGGTCTGTCCTGTTCACTAATGAGAGCAGAATGTGTGCATGGCAGTGACAGACGAGGTCGGGTCTACCGGCGTCTAGCAGAACGATTTGAGCAGTGCTGTTTCACAGAAACAGTACAGGCGGTGGTTCGTGTATGATGTGGGCGGGCATTTCATCGGAAGGAAAAACGGAACTTGTTTTCTTTCCGGGTGGAGGTCGTGGAGGCGGTTTGACTGCTGAGAGATATGTGGAAAACATTCTTCTTGAGCATGTTGTGCCCTACGAAAATTTCATCAGCGATGATTTTATTCTAATGGATGCGCGCTGCTATACGTCAAGAGCCACTCGTCAATTCCTAGACGAGTTGAATATTCGCAGTATGAACTGGCCAGCACTCAGCCCTGACCTCAATCCCATTAAACACGTGTGAGAACACTCAAACGAAGGGTCCGAGCCAGGAATCCAGCCCCTGATATCGTCGAAGAGTTGAAGACAGCGCTTTCAGAGGAGTGGGAAGGAATACCTCAAGATGTGGTGAAAAAGCTCATCAGCTCCATGAGGAACCGCCTTAGAGCGGTAATAAGGGTAAGAGGGGGTAACATAAATTATTAAATTAAATAATAAAAAAAAAAATAAACGAATATTTGTTTTATTTAATTTTCAACATCCCTGAATTTTATTTAAGTAACTACTGTTTTTTAGCTCAAGCTTTAAGCTTGTGTAAATTCCAAATTCATTAGTGGATTTTAAATTTAATGGTCTCATTTTAAAGTTGAAAGACTAAGCTTTTCAAAAAAGTTAGGTCTAGGGTGGATAGGTTAAGCCGTAACTGAAAAAATCAAACTTTGTGTGTTCTGAAACGTTGAGTCGATTGGTTTGCACGCGAGTGTAGTTTGTTTCGATATCAGATTTAATGATTTGATTGAATTAGTGTGGTTGGTTCCATTTCATTTTATCTCATTAAATTTTATTTTCATTTCAGTAAAAAAAATCTACTGAAGACTTGTCTGTATGAGCATAGTAACCTTTGCCTACCAAATGGGTGAAGAAAAAATGGCGCCATTTTCCAGAAATTTTCTTTGCGAGTTTAGTTGTTTGTTGCACAAAATGAGTAATTTCGACATTTACGATCCTAATTTTATATTTTATTAAATTGCTTTTTTTTTCACAACTGTTTTAAAAATAGTCGTTTATTACACGTGCGGAACCGTCATTGCAACTCGTCCCGCCTGTCAACCCTCGCCTTCGGCTGTGCCTCGGCTCGGGTAGACATTTGTCGGAACTCGTTGTAATGACAGCCTTTCCACACTTGTATTGAAATATACTATTTTACCTGTAAAAGTGGGTAAGACGTTGCTACCAACCCTTTAACCTGTATACTCCATTTGCAGTAAATAAGAGTGTATCTTACGATTAGGCTGCGTGTGCTTCGCTAACACGAGCGTGGCGCGCGCGTGGTACGTGCTTGTGAGTGTAATAGTGCCGCCCCATCGCGCCGCCCCCGCCCCCGGTTGCCGCCCCCGCAGCGCCGCCACGCCCCCCCGCGCCGCGCCCCGCTATCACCCAGTCCCCCACCACGCCCAGAGACCAGGGTGATGAACCGCTCTGTACAACACAGACTACAAAGTTACTTAAGTTCATAGTTAACAAGAATACAACTCTAGAAGTAGATTAATAAATAGCTGCAGTTTCAGCTGTTGGATTAAATAAAAATCTCGATTGTGAAAATGTGGCTGTCAAAATATGTTTATGCGAAACAGTTATTTTAATTAGCAACTAGTAGATATTTATAACAAGAATTCGGAACAACCGTTTGTATAAACACTTATTAAACACTAGCTTTCCGACCTGTTGTTTCACCCGCAACTCAATGGTTTTTCCCGTGGTAATGAGGCTTTTTCCCGCAGTAAAATTATCGTATTTTCTTCTTCCCTGGGTGTCGAACTAAATTTATTCCAAAAGTAACTTTTCTGGTTGATTTTTTACACCTTGTGTCCGAAAAACCCAAATATCTTACGGAACCCTTTTTTTCCAAATAAAATATAGCCTATGTTACTCGTGGATAATGTAGCTTTCGAGTTTTTGAGGCTATTCGACATAACCAAACAAAGTTTTCCTCTTTATAATATTAGTATTGTATAGATATTAAGTATTTGTAAATTTGAGGAGAAACCAAATAATCACAATCTTGTCATAAACTACGAAACCCCGTAGCTAGAGCGCTTCACATCCCCCCACTCACCATATACCCGGCCGCCACCGTGTACCGCCCCGTGCCGTCGTAGCTCACTCTCTCCACCAGGTCTAGATACGTGTCCACCCAGTACACCGCGCGCGCCGCCGGGTCCGCCGCCACCGCGCTGGGGTACACCAGCTTGTGCGCGGCGAGGGGGGCGGGGGCGGCCCCCAGCAGCCCCGCGCGCACCACGCCCGCCGGCACCGAGCCCCACACACTGTAGAACAGCAGCCTGGGGGGGACACAGGACTTACAAATTACACTGACGTCGCCAGCCACTGGAGGTTGATCGTGTGACACCATTGACACGAAAAGAAGAAGAAGAAGCTTACACTAGATACGCGAGTAGCTAAGAAAGAAACAAAAACGGTGTGACAGTTTGAAAACGCATTCATGACACGCAGGGTTAGAGAAATACAAATCTGTGTCATGGTTAAAGTTTGTCTTAACAAAAAGGTTAATAAGTTTGTCGTGTCTATGTATCTTTAAGTCAGTTTACCAATTTAGTTTAATTGTAATTTACAACAATAACCGCTTACCGCTATTTAAATATAAACAATACATTTTTTAATTTATTTTACTAACTTGATATTTATCAAAGTTACATGAAATAATGCAAAAACTAGAAGTACCTACACTGTGTGTTGTTGATAACTAATTATACATTTTACTAATTAATGTACATTTCATTTATGAAAAAAAATAAGTGTGAAAGTATTTTTTATTAAACAAAAACAGCCGGGCGTATTTAAGTCTAAGACGATGCAATTATGGTAAGGTTTTCTCCTAATTATCGGGTGCTAACAGTACTATTATGAGCGAAATTAAGACCCACGAAGTAGATTTATAAACGTGTATGAAGGCAAAGATGTAGGTATACTTACCCGCTCTCTTCTTCTTGATCGTAATGACCATCATCTAGAGATATTACCTTGTGTTGGAACCTATAATGTTACTTTTCGTGATAAAGAAAACAAATGAATGCACAGGTCACGTGATGGCAACTGTCCCAGCCACAATGATATCAGTGCTACGTCTTCATTGCCAGTGTTAAAGGTAGTAATTCTCACCCGTGTGTGGGATCCAGCGCGAGCCCCCGCACGGCGTCCCCCACCTCCAGCACGATGCGGCACCACCCCCCGCCCCCCCGGCCCGCCCCCGCCCCCGTCCCCGCCCCCGCACACGTACAGCGCGCCGCGGCCCGCGTCCACGAAGTACCACGAGCGAGATATCCAGTCCAGCCGCAGGAACGACACACCTGCACATACACAACATATATACCACTAGATCTAAATATTCAAACACATAATGCATTACCAACTACGCCCGCTCGGGATGCAAGTCGCAAGAACTACGCAAAATACATATACAACAATATCTAGGTATACGGGGGCGGCAAAATGCAGATTGGCCCCGGGCGGCAAAGGCCCACACTAGGTCACTCATGGAGTATAAAAAAAGAAACTTGTATATTTAGAACAAGTAATAAAAGTTAGCAGACATACTTCATCTCTGTATAAATTTTACTAGTACAAAATAATGTTAAAAATTATTAATCTTTATTATTCCACATCTGGGCAATCATGCAAGCAATGAGCCAAAAAATGTTACTGCTAGAGAAAATATGATTTGTTCTTGTAGTCAATATCAATAGCCTTAACATTGAGCGCGGCGAACGACCTCTCGAGCTTGGGGTCGACGGTGTGGTCCAGCGACTGGTCGGCCAACTGGTCCGACGACTGGTCGAGCAGGAGTATCACCACTGACGATGCTGTTACTGCTAGCTAGAGAGAATGTGCGTACTGTCCAGGTCCGGGAAGAGCTTGGGCGCGGGCAGGCTCCAGCGCCGCCCGTCCGCCGCCGACACGCACGCCAGCGCCGCCAGCGACACGTTGCGGTGCACGTAGCACACGCAGCTACACACAACACGGGGTATGGGTCACTCATGTACATACAGGGGTGTACAACCTACTACTAAACTATGCAGGCCGGAAAAATACGACGCTGTTTTAACTTAATATGCAACAGCACCTCAAGCTGATGTGTAAGCTTTGACCTTAAAAGCGGTGCCACACGGGCGTTGCCGCTACGTTGCGCTGTCGCTGCGACGCCTGAGCGAAAACGCTCCGTAGTTTCACATATAAATATTAAACTAAGCCACACGTGCGTTAATACAGCGTGCGGCAACGCAACGCACCCGCAACGCCAATGTAGCACCTCTTTTAGAGGTGGAAATACTGTTCAATCACATTATATTTTTATTGAGTTCTCTTGGTATGTTGTAGGTGAAATAAATTACTATTTTAGCTGAAAAATACGTGGTATCAGACTTCGGAATTAGTCTATTTTCGCCCTGTGCATAGATTTATGCGATATTTTTTTGTGTGCTATATTTATACTTGAAGATTCGAAAAATAGCACGATATCAATATTGAAAAATGACTTTAAACGTATCCATTTAAGGGTTTCGATTTCAATACTAGTTATGCATGGTAAGAAAATGAAGTGTTTTGCCGGTTTTTGCAGGTCAAGATACAAGAGCAATTACGCGCATCGTTGAACACCGTGAAACCACTGCATTATATAAGTACTCGATTATTAAATGTTATGATTTATCTAATAAACAACTTTACAATTAGATTGTTGAAACGTCTGGCAGAATCACTCGTGGTGTACCTATTAAAATATTCCTTAAACTCTAGTATTGGAAATAAGTTTATAATTGAAGTTTGACAATATGTTCAAAAATAAACTGTGTAAACAGTTTTGTGGGACTTTAGCTAAGTACCTACTGTATTTAGATGTTTAATAAATAAATAAATAAAATAAGCAAAACTGACTTGTTCTTGTAGTCGACATCAATAGCCTTCACATCGAGCGCGGCGAACGACCTCTCGAGCTTGGGGTCGATGGTGTGGTCCAGCGACTGGTCGGCCAACTGGTCCGTCGACTGGTCGAGCGGCAGCATCACCACCGACGATGCTGTGACCAGCACTATCAGCGGCGGCCGACCCGGGTCTAACCAAGGAGAGGATCATTGTTTCATAAGGAAATTACGGTTCTGATATGTTTGAGATCAGGGTAAAGTAGTCTGTTATTCTGATAGTTCCATTCTTACGTAGGATCGGGGTTCGACACTGGAAACTACGTATCAAAATATAACAAAATGCTTTCTAAATCGATGCCAGCTTGTTGTTGTGTTCTTTTTAATTGTTTATTGCAGCAGGTGGTCTCTTTGATGGTAGACCTCTAAAAGCTGAATTCTTAGGTGCTTCCTTACTTCTACAGTGTATGCGTGCACTCCCGTGAGAACAAATATGCTTACATAGTGTGTGTTTGAGACAGAGAGAGGAAGTATACAGAGTGTGTGACATAGTGTATGTGTACAAAGTATGTACAAAGTGTGTGTGTACGTTTGTGTTTACAGTGTGTTGAGTGTGTATACACAGTGTATGTGTATATGTTACCGGGCACAGGCTCGCAGGTGGAGTTATCCGCCAGCAGTTTGTACCCCGCCTCGCACGCGCACGCGGCGCCGCCCGCCGCGTTCACGCAGCGCTGCGAGCACCAGCCGGGGGACAGACACTCGTCCCGGTCTGTACACACGGATGTAGAGAGGCAGGGGAGAAATGGCATGTGGCACACGAGTTGGAAGATTTATTAGCTTAGATGCTAGCCCAAAATGTACTTAACAGATAGCCTAACTATGCTTGCAAAGATTATCGAAACCATAATCAGACAAGCTCGTCACATCATCAAAACTTCAACCTGTATACGAGATCAGAGGAGAAAACGAATATGGAACTGTATTGGCGAAATTATGTAAGTGGTATCCAGAACCTGACATTCCCCCAGCTGCTACCACTACTCACCGACACAGAGGCTGTGGTTGTTGGCGTCGGGTTCATATCCTTGTTGACAGTAGCACGCGGCGCCCGCGGGGGTGGCGCGGCACCCCACCGAGCAGTTCAGAGACGCGCACGAGGACTCCTCTGTGGGATTGAAACCACCATGAAGTACGAAAAACTAACATTTCTTAGAATTATCATAAGTAGTGGGCGATTATGCCCATTAATGCAGCGGCATATTGAGGTAAGAAAGCGACTATGTGGTATTTTCATTAATTAAAAGAAAAAAATATCATCATTGCCGTATTTCTATTATTAAAATAACAAAAAGTAACACGTAGTAAGTGTAATTTTATACAAATATCAGAACTTTAGAAGTTGGCATTAATAATTCTTAGCCCTCTTTAAGCCATTCCGTGGTTTGTGGTATATATGTATGTGTGTACGCACGTCGGTCGCAGTAGTCCCACTCGTCGGAGCCGTCGGCGCAGTCCGTGCGTCCGTCGCAGTACCGCGCCGTGGGCACGCACTGCCAGCGCGCGCCGGCCGCCGTGGCGCAGCGCGCGCTGTTGGCATCGCAACGAAACTCCTTCTCACCTGCGTTATACGGACCCCATATACATTATGCCATATCTAGGAAAACAGGTTAAGTCACCGGAGACCATCCCTACTTCCCTACTTAATATTATAAATGCGAAAGTAACTCTGTCTGTCTGTCTGTCTGTTACGCTTTCACGCCTAAACCACTGAACCGATTTTAATGAAATTTGGTGTGAAGAAAGAACTGATCTTGGGAAAGGACATAGGGTACTTTTTACCGCGGGCAAACTTCTCATTCCATCGGGAAACCGACTTCCACGCGAACGGAGGCGCGGGCGTCCACTAGTTCTCTATACAATTGATCTGATTCTAAGACGCTATGCTAAGAATCGTCGTTTATGGGACTTTCACCGAGAAATGAGAAACTAACTTTTATGAATCTATCTATTAACCAAGAATAAAAAAATAAGATTCTCATTTTGAACTGATTGTAACGTTGTTTTCGCGAGATTCTCTTTCTGTTTCTTTTAAACTCTGTAATATTTATTTGAAAGCTGTAAGATATCTCCATAATTCTAAAACATCTAAAATAGTCCATTAACTATATTCTCACAGACTCATTGATGCCAACACCAGATATACTGGACATTGTGTTGTGAATTTTAAATCCTATAAAATACTGTCGTGGCTTTGTTATTGATGCAATCAAATGCATAGCCAATGGTATCATATAGTTGGTCAACTTAGGCATATGCTATGAATATATTAATGAAAGCTTTTATTCGTAGATTATTATAGGAACCTTTCGTGTGTGCTAGGCGTGTGCGTGTGTGTGTGTATGCTAGGCATCTGTGTGTGTGCTAGGAGTGTGCGTGTGTGTGTGTATGCTAGGCATCTGTGTGTGTGCTAGGAGTGTGCGTGTGTGTGTGTATGCTAGGCATCTGTGTGTGTGCTAGGAGTGTGCGTGTGTGTGTGTATGCTAGGCATCTGTGTGTGTGCTAGGAGTGTGCGTGTGTGTGTGTATGCTAGGCATCTGCGTGTGTGCTAGGCGTGTGCGTGTGTGTGTGTATGCTAGGCATCTGTGTGTGTGCTAGGAGTGTGCGTGTGTGTGTGTATGCTAGGCATCTGTGTGTGTGCTAGGAGTGTGCGTGTGTGTGTGTATGCTAGGCATCTGTGTGTGTGCTAGGAGTGTGCGTGTGTGTGTGTATGCTAGGCATCTGTGTGTGTGCTAGGAGTGTGCGTGTGTGTGTGTATGCTAGGCATCTGTGTGTGTGCTAGGAGTGTGCGTGTGTGTGTGTATGCTAGGCATCTGTGTGTGTGCTAGGAGTGTGCGTGTGTGTGTGTATGCTAGGCATCTGTGTGTGTGCTAGGAGTGTGCGTGTGTGTGTGTATGCTAGGCATCTGTGTGTGTGCTAGGAGTGTGCGTGTGTGTGTGTATGCTAGGCATCTGTGTGTGTGCTAGGAGTGTGCGTGTGTGTGTGTATGCTAGGCATCTGTGTGTGTGCTAGGAGTGTGCGTGTGTGTGTGTATGCTAGGCATCTGCGTGTGTGCTAGGAGTGTGCGTGTGTGTGTGTATGCTAGGCATCTGTGTGTGTGCTAGGAGTGTGCGTGTGTGTGTGTATGCTAGGCATCTGGGTGTGTGCTAGGCGTGTGCGTGTGTGTGTGTATGCTAGGCATCTGTGTGTGTGCTAGGCGTGTGCGTGTGTGTGTGTATGCTAGGCATCTGTGTGTGTGCTAGGCGTGTGCGTGTGTGTGTATGCTAGGCATCTGTGTGTGTGCTAGGCGTGTGCGTGTGTGTGTGTATGCTAGGCATCTGTGTGTGTGCTAGGCGTGTGCGTGTGTGTGTGTATGCTAGGCATCTGTGTGTGTGCTAGGCGTGTGCGTGTGTGTGTGTATGCTAGGCATCTGTGTGTGTGCTAGGCGTGTGCGTGTGTGGGTGTATGCTAGGCATCTGTGTGTGTGCTAGGCGTGTGCGTGTGTGTGTGTATACTAGGCATCTGTGTGTGTGCTAGGCGTGTGCGTGTGTGTGTGTATGCTAGGCATCTCTGTGTGTGCTAGGCGTGTGTGCTAGGCGTGTGCGTGTGTGTGTGTATGCTAGGCATCTGTGTGTGTGCTATGCGTGTGCGAGTGTGTGTGTATGCTAGGCATCTGTGTGTGTGCTAGGCGTGTGCGTGTGTGTGTGTGTGTATGCTAGGCATCTGTGTGTGTGCTAGGCGTGTGCGTGTGTGTGTGTATGCTAGGCATCTGTGTGTGTGCTAGGAGTGTGCGTGTGTGTGTGTATGCTAGGCATCTGGGTGTGTGCTAGGCGTGTGCGTGTGTGTGTATGCTAGGCATCTGTGTGTGTGCTAGGCGTGTGCGTGTGTGTGTGTATGCTAGGCATCTGTGTGTGTGCTAGGCCTGTGCGTGTGTGGGTGTATGCTAGGCATCTGTGTGTGTGCTAGGCGTGTGCGTGTGTGTGTGTATGCTAGGCATCTGTGTGTGTGCTAGGCGTGTGCGTGTGTGTGTGTATGCTAGGCATCTGTGTGTGTGCTAGGCGTGTGTGCTAGGCGTGTGCGTGTGTGTGTGTATGCTAGGCATCTGTGTGTGTGCTATGCGTGTGCGTGTGTGTGTGTATGCTAGGCATCTGTGTGTGTGCTAGGCGTGTGCGTGTGTGTGTGTATGCTAGGCCTCTGTGTATGTGCTAGGCGTGTGCGTGTGTGTGTGTATGCTAGGCATCTGTGTGTGTGCTAGGCGTGTGCGTGTGTGTGTGTATGCTAGGCATCTGTGTGTGTGCTAGGCGTGTGCGTGTGTGTGTATGTTAGGCATCTGTGTGTGTGCTAGGCGTGTGCGTGTGTGTGTGTATGCTAAGTATCTGTGTGTGTTCTAGGCGTGTGTGCTAGGCGTGTGCGTTTGTGTGTGGATGCTCGGCATCTGTGTGTGTGCTAGGCGTGTGTGCTAGGCGTGTGCGTGTGTGTGTGTATGCTAGGCATCTGTGTGTGTGCTAGGCGTGTGTGCTAGGCGTGTGCGTGTGTGTGTGTATGCTAGGCATCTGTGTGTGTGCTAGGCGTGTGCGTGTGTGTGTGTATGCTAAGCATCTGTGTGTGTTCTAGGCGTGTGTGCTAGGCGTGTGTGCTAGGCGTGTGCGTTTGTGTGTGTATGCTAGGCATCTGTGTGTGTGCTAGGCGTGTGCGTGTGTGTGTATGCTAGACATCTGTGTGTGTGTTAGGCGTGTGCGTGTGTGTGTATGCTAGACATCTGTGTGTGTGCTAGGCGTGTGCGTGTGTGTGTATGCTAGACATCTGTGTGTGTGCTAGGCGTGTGTGTGTGTGTATTCTAGGCTCGTCTGTGTGTGTACTGACAGACGTGCGGGTCCTCGTCGGAGGCGTCCCCCGGGCCGCAGTCCGCGTCGCCGTCGCAGCGCCACGCCGCCGCCACGCACAGCCCGCTGCCCGCGCAGCGGAACTGCCCCGCGCCGCACGAGCTGTTCCAACCTGCAACATACACGCAATGTAGTCCTTCGATATACAGGGTGATTGGTAATGCGATACATTCCTTCTAAGCGGTTAAAGTAGAGCTTATTTGCAGTCAATTAAGTCACTTCATACCATGTCCGAAAACTGATAATTCCTGAGATTTTATTTTTTGACATTTAAGTTTTTTTATAAAAAAACTCCATTTTCGAAGTTCAAATGAATCTTTTTAGTGAAAATTTTTAAATTAAGTTTAATGTTTTGCTAAAAATTATCGTCCTTATTTTAGAAAAAGTCAAGATACCAAGAACAACTTTAAAAAAAGTTAAGTCTTATGGCAAAAAAAGCGATTTTCTAAAAAAAATCCAAATAATATTGCGTACAAATTACATAAAAAACTTCCCCAATTCTTTCGCTATTCCAAAAGGTACATTTGTCATACTAAAACTAAGTATTTGATTGACAACTCTACTAATAAAAGAAGTAACCTCTCTCTTAGAACGCCTCTACTTTGTGGTTACAGCGCACTTTTGCAGTGTTTTCTTTGGTTGATGTCGCCGTCTTGCACAGGGATAATGCAATAACATTAAGGTCTGCCGTTAAATAAATCTATTTTGTAGAAAGCTAAAGCTGCAAGTGTGCAGCCTATGCAGTCAACTAGTGACCTCTATTAAAAGAAAACTAACTACATATTTTCATGAAGAACTCTTTAAATGGTATCATTTAGGATCCCTGTCTACGAAGACTTTTTGTAGCGATGCGCGACAGCGTCTTAATTAAACGCATGTTAGTCGCATTTGCAACGCGCTACATTATCGCAACTGTATAGATGCAAAGACAATACTAACGCATCGCGACTGAATCGTGGCTATGAAGGCGAGGACACACAGTCAGCGACTGCTAGTCCACGGTATCGATGCGAACGTACGACAGCATCGCTGCAAAAAGTTGCTGTGGGCGAGGACCTTTTGTAATGAGGAATACACCGACATTCTTCTTATTTACGGATTGTGTAACGGCAACGCTGTTACAGCAAAAGAAAGTACTTGTTGCGTTTCCGTAATCGACGTGTGTCAAACGTTAAGTGTTTTCGGGGACGTATCGACGTCTCAGAAAAATAAAGCTTGTATCAGCCCGAACAAGTGAATCTATTAGACCTCGAGTATGGCGAAGTAGACGTAGTAGTAAATAAATAAATAATAAATAATAAATAAATAAAGAAATGATAGATGTTTTTCGCAGATATCTAGCAACCACCACAAGAGCTGGTGACATCGACCAAAGAAAAAACAACAAGTGATGTAAAGTGATTAATGAAAAGGATGTAGTTAGCTTCTTTCTTTTAATAGAAGTAACTTTTTCCACACTCAGCATACTCTTTTTTTCTAATTAAAAAGCTACACACTTGAAGGCTTGGCTTTTCAGAAAATTTATTTATTTAACGGCAGATCTTAAATGTTATTGCATTATCCCTCTGCAAGAAGAAGAATGTAGAAGGAATGTATCGCATTACCAATCACCCTGTATACGGTTGCTTTATGTATAGAATACGATAAACGAACTATTACAAAAGCATACAAGAGATCGAATATCGGTCTGGTAATCTCTTTTGAGGAGTTTAACATTAAAATTATAATTTTTTGGTAGGGAAGTAGCAAAGGTTCGTAATTTCGCAAGATAAACTAAATAGAAGTTTGGCAGACGCCAATCTGAACAGGATTGCATGCATTAGTGGTGGTAGCAGTTGCATCAGTACCACAGTTGAGTTCATCCGAGGCGTCGGCGCAGTGCACGCGGCCGTCGCAGCGCCACGCGAGCGGGACGCAGCGCGCGCGGTCGCCGCAGCGCCACTGCCCCGCGCCGCACGCCCCCGCCCCCGCCCCCCCCCCCGCGCCGCGCCGCAGCCCGCGCCCGCCCACGCTCCACGACGCGGCCACCCCCGCTGTAATAATTACACCACACATTAGGTACTACAGCCTTCCGACTGGAAATCTTAAACATACATTTCTCGAAGTAGTACAGGGCATTTTTGACTCCCTATGGAAATAACGCGATCAACTAATTTAGAATCCTGACATACCTACCAAATCAAATAAGGCGTGGCAAAAGATTAATTAATTTGTCACAGTTATTTATAAAACATTGTAGAGCCTAAGTTGCCTAGGTTATCTATCAGGCGCCGCACGTGCAAAGAATATCTAACTAAATAGTTAAGCTTATAAAAACATCTGATTAAGTTGTTCATTGTTCAACGACCGTATTTGTAACGTATCATGTAACTGATAGACATTTTGAAATATTTTTTATAAACCAGCATTGCATAGATTTAATTGTTCGTTTTCTTATACATATTTTTTCTAATAAATAGTGTTTATTCAAAAGATTCTTTATAATGTAGCATGTGTTAGTTTTATAAACTATTTTATAGCAAGAAACGGTATTTTTTAAATTGTAAAATCATGACGAAAAGACAATGTTGTTACATTTAAATATAAGTAACAGGTTACAGTAGCGTATGATAATGCGGCCACTAACCATAATTCTTGGCAACTGTTAGCACGCTTATGCAAAGTAGTTGTTAGTCGAGTGTTAGAATGGACCTTAGGTACTGTATGAGACCATATAATGTTTAACCTAATCCACATTTATATAATAATGATAAGTGCCAATATGTAATGCCAAAGTAATTTAAAGATCAGCGTTTGTTATAAATTAATTATTATACCATTAGGTACTTACATAAAAGCAACTATGAATTTACGAAACGGCGTAGCGTTTAAAAGTCGATTCTAGATATCTATAATAAATAAATAAACGTTCAAGTTTACAATTATTTGCAAGAGTGCAACATTAAATTATTAACTAGGTACTAGCTTTTGCCCGCGGCTTCGCACGCGTTGAATTCGGAGTAAAACCCCTTGCCCTATACTATGTTTTTTTACATATAAACCAATAAATCTTTCAAAGCTCTACCTAGAGGTTACACATGAGGTTAACCACGCGCCCCTCAGCTAGGTGGAATACGTCAATCATTTTCCAGTGTAAAAAAACGGTCCAAAGCTCTATCTAGCTTAGGTACATACCAAGTTTCATGTCAGTCTGTTCAGAACGAGTTTGTGTGAAAGAGTAACAAACATACATACAGCCATCCATCCTTCAAACGATCTCATTAATTATTAGTGGGGTTACTAATAAATTTATCTACAACTTTTATACATCGTTACAAAGACAATGAACAGTCTCTCTTCAGAACTATCAGTAGTTGTCACAGCGATGATCCTCTTATCTCAGGTCAGAGAGAGAGACCCTCCGCCGCCGGGGTGGTATTGAGGTCTTCGTGTCGGCGGGGGGGGCGGGAGACTCGCGGGATGCCCACGGTCATGGTCGAGGCTCACGTGATATGTGTACACATAAATAAGGGAATACAGTAGGGAAGATCGCTGCATACCGGATATCTCAAACTTATCATGGGCCAAGAACTACGAAACTCTACTAGAAGCCGTGAAGTAGTTGCAAAAGCCGAAATTAGCCAGTAAGGCTCACCATTACAAAAATAAATATAAAGAGTTTAGATGTTTTTTTATTTATAGATTATAACTAGGATTAAAATTCAAATAGGCATGTTATATTGCCAGTAAATAATTTTGTGGCGCCAAGTGTTTTAAAATCGGGAATCTAAAGTGTGATGTAAAGCATTTGCAGCTGCGAGCGAAAACTTAGTATTAATATGTTTTTGTAAGCGAGATTAAAATTAAAATCGAATCGAATCTACGCCTTCTTTCGCAACTATTTTTACTTGCAATTGCAGTGTCGCAGTGGCAGCGTGGGTGCGCGGTCAAGGCGATGTCCGTACGCTAAAACACCGCATTTTACACGATGTGACGTAGGACGGAGTACCTACAGAGTCCGAGCCACTTGGTGTAGAGGACTAATGGCGCCGTGTGCCGCGCGACTAATCAAATGATGCCTTCCACAGATGCCGCCGACGTAACTGTCTCAAGTGGGAAGCGTGTTCATTTGATTCAATAACAGAACACATTTATTACGGAGATACCTTTCAATGACTCGCTTTAGAACTCGTATGAAGCAAATCTTACAAATTGATAAATTGTTCATTGCGTAGCTAAATAACTGTCGAACTTTTGATATTAATGTATGAAGCTCGGTGTAAACAAAGATAATAGAGTGTAGGTAGGTAGATAAACAAGACAGTTTTCTAGCACTGCAATACGATGTACAGTGAGGTAAATGACTTGGTCGCTGGTGGAATGTTAATGATTCAGTAATGTGACTAACCAAATTACAGCAGACCCCAGGGAGAGCTCCCCTCCATTGAATTAACAATTTTTTAATTTTGCCAGCATGTTTGTGTTGGACAGCCATTTACGTGAATACTGAACAGTGGTGGTAGACGTGAATTACTACTTATTCTACACTAAGTGCCACCTTTCGTGCATACATTAATTGAGTCTAGCCAAAAACACTTTCATTTGAACAACATTTTGTTTGTATCAGTAAAGGTACTTGCATTTTAAAACTTGCTTAAATCAATTAATTTTAATTTCTATAAACAAGTGGTTACTCAAACTGCCATTAAGACTTCAGCCTGTGTAGAAAAAACTATGGCCTGAACCGGTCCGTAGGCGCCCTCGCGTGACTTACGACAATGGCGACCTTTCTGCATAAACAATAAAGCTCATAATCCAATGGATAGGTACTTGTTGAGTAAAGGTTTGGTAGGTAATAATATCTAAAGAAGACAGATCATGTCTGTCTGGTCTATC
The DNA here is from genome assembly GCA_916618145.1 of Emmelina monodactyla. Classification (NCBI taxonomy): domain Eukaryota; kingdom Metazoa; phylum Arthropoda; class Insecta; order Lepidoptera; family Pterophoridae; genus Emmelina; species Emmelina monodactyla. The sequence goes on along the minus strand of OU745323.1, from coordinate 64,373 downwards.
TAGTAGTCACTGAGAAGGGTCAGTTTACATTCAGTAGACAACAAACTAGCTGTAGGCACACTATGTGTAATCATATAATTTTGCCATGAATTTTATGGCACCATGGGGCAAGGTTTATTTTGTTTACTCAAATTCATATTTAAAGTACCTTTATGAATTGTACAAGTCTTGGTGTATAAAAAAAATACAACTTGGTGTGGACTCATATTTGGTGCAGAGTAGATAAAAATGACTTTCCCATGAGAAAGCAAATTCATGCGGAGCTAACATCTTCCCTAGGATGTCGGAAGATCTCTATTTTAAAGTTCAGTAAAATCTGTACAGCTGTTTTGAAAGGAAAATGGATGAAACTATCAGACACATATTTAGTTCCAAATTACCAATAACATAAAGATATTTAAAAAATAAAACTTAGGTTAAACAGGTTTTTTAATGATAGGTTTAATTTATAAATTAGTTTAAGCACCACTCAATCACAAATAACAGTAAATTTTGTAATGTTAAAAATAAAGATGTGCACCAAAAACAGGCACTTTTTAAAATTAAATTAAGTTCCTATTTTTGGGATTTTAATCTGCATAAAAACCAATTGTTTGTGCCATCATTTCTATCAATTAAGATTTATTTTTATCAGTGTGTCTTGTATCATTGTTTCAGAGGTAATGTGCTTCAATGAGAGTTAACACTTGCAAGTACCTGAATATAGTGGTTATTTATAAATAATAATAAACATATTTGTTATGGGAGAAGTGTTATTGATCTCTATCTAAAAACAAGGACGTAGACACCCCCACACAGGTTTAAATATTTATAAAATAAAATAAATAATAAAAAATATGTTGGTTAAAAATATTATGTGTTTCATGATGGTACAAATTAACCCATAGCGACCACCTGTTCCCAGCTTTACCTATGAGAAGAGCGGCCCATAGCGCCGCCCGCATCTCTCCACTCATAGCTCGCTCCTCATCACACCACTATTTATGTTTATCCCGCAACACCGACACAAAAAACACTTTGTTCACAAACACTTCCAAACACTGTATTATTATATCACTCTACCTGCAAGCTGCAGTTACATGCACAAACAAAAGAAAACAAATCTTAATTCAAAAATAGAATTGTTTACAGTGCCGGTCTCGGAGATGTTATTAGTAAATTGATTTGATTGATTGAACGCAAAACAACCGGCCAACCAACGAATGAGTTCGACGACCGACGACGCGTGAATGAAATGAATAGTGTATGTAGTGTTGTGTTGTTAAACTCGAGTTGTGCTCGAAAAATAATGATGATATAATATCGATGAGAGTAACTAATCGATTTAAAGTGTTCATTGCACTGCAAAAAATCGATAAGTATGTAGCTAATTTTGCACGTAAACGTCTTTAAAATCATTACCCTTTTACACAGGGTACTATGACAGAAAACTGGAACGTAATGAATTAGTCTATACCTCAATAACTACAAAACGATTCATCGCAGATGCATTCATTTAAGCTCGCAGTCTGGTTTTCTTTCAATCTCTAACACTAAAATTGTCTCAGTGTTTGGAAACCGTCGTTTAGAAACATGCAACTTTAGATGATAATAAGAAATGGACCCATTTGCAGCCATTCTACAAATGGCAGTCTATTAAGTGGGGGATGTGCGGCACGCTAATGCTAATCACAGCTGCTAATTTAATCGATTTGTCGATCATTTGCTTATACGTGCCTGACTGTGTCCAATCGAATAAGAACCATGCTGTTTAGTTTTAAAATCTGTCTTCATTCGGTTTTTTTTTTGAAATAATGTTCTTTTCAAAAATTTTGGTACAATAACACTGTTTTACAGAAAAAATATTATTGTTTTAAATTCAAACAATCAAATAAAAAAAAGCAATTTAACATAAAATAACAACAACAGCATCCTTACTGATATTAAAAATGTGAAAGTGTGTACTATCCTACTAATATTATAAATGTGAAAGTTTGTGAGGATGTATGGATGGATGGATGGATGGATGGATTTTCACGTAAAAACTACTGGACGGATGTTGATGAAACTTTACAGTAATATAGCTTATACATCAGATTAACATATAGAGTACTTTATACCGCGGGAAAGCTTTTCATTCCCACGGGAAACCGACTTCCACGTGAACGGAGTCGCGGGCGGCCACTAGTGTCTTTATACAAAAGAGTTATGAGAGTTTTTTCCACCGGTTTTTTACTCACGGTCACCTACTGATTGATAAGCTGATGATCGCTATAATATATTGACATTCATTTAATGCAATGGAAATACTAAATGATGAAATAAATGATTTTTATTTTTATTTATTTATTTTCTTCAGTCTGTCTGTCTGTTCCGCTTTCACGTCGAAACGGCTGGAGCGATTTCAATGAATTTTCAAATAAACATAGTTCTATAATAGTCTGGCATGAAAACAAGCTACTTTTAACCAATTTTTTCTTTATACCTTTTTAAAAGGCCCCTAATCTATAAATATTGAATATTTTTTATTCCGTAACTAAGTAATCTAATTGATAAATGTAATATGAAAGTGTCCCAAAATGTTTTAACTGATGGGTTAAAGACAACTTATGTCAGCGTTCTGTCAAACTGTCATTGTCAGCCAGTGTCAGTCCATGTCAACTGGATACTGATAATAGCGATAATTTCGATTCGATCGTAGTTCCATTCGTTTTACCAAGTTTGATTAGGTTTTATAATAAAAAGTGAGTAAATAGAAAATTACAAAGAAACTAGTCCATCGTTGCTGGGTAGTTATTGCAATAGTTTACAATTATGTAACAAGCGTACCTATGTAGGTTATGTTATTGTTGTGGGTTTTTGCGCTGAGGATAAGTTTTGCTATCATCAGGTCATTGCAAGATGGGGGGACACGGGCACGGTGAGAGCATCAAGGTCCCGGACTACAAGCAGTTCACCATCAAGGGGATCCCGCAGTTGGAAGAGGTTGAGAAGGTTCTAGCTCAGAGGGGACTCAAGGACCCATGGCTCAGGTTTACTACTAAGCTTCTTCAACTAAATTCATAATATTTTCTTAACCACCTAACCATAATTATATCACTCAATTAACACAGATGCAGTAAAAAATCTTCTATGCTGCATAAAAGGCTCATTAATATGAAACTATTGGTATGCTAGTCTGATTTTGTTTGTATTTTTTTGATAAGATGTAGAATAAAATCATTTAAAATTAAGTTTATATAGCATTATGTTCCACAACTTTGTGACCTTTGTTTGTATTTTTGTTGATTAGAAGTATTTCATTTAACATTATATTATATTTAACTAGCTCTTCACCCTGTGGTTTCGCCCATTGCTAAATGACTTTCCTTTTTATCATATATTTTCCAGCAGCACAAAGTAGATTGTGTTATCTATTCTTCTTCTTCCATGTGATGTATATGCACTTTGTAGCACATATTTTATAGTTAAGCCATTTTGACATAAATAATCTTTTACATTATACTAGTAGTATTTTACTAGAACAAGTGTGTGTGACTGCAGGAACGAGGCGTGGCGCTACCACCCCGGGTTCGGCTCCCCGTTCCCGCGCGCCATGAAGCTGCTGTTCCGCGGCGCGCCGCTCGGCCTCGCGCTGGCCACCGCGCACTACGCGTACACACAACACTTCGGCAGCGCGCACGGACACGAACACGCACACACCGAGCATTGAAGTGGTTCAATTGTGTATATACTACTTTATATAGAGATCAATAATTAATTTCTTTAGATATACATTCTTTTTTTTATTTCTTTATTTAATGAGTAAACCTTGAATACGAGGCAAATACACACCTCTCTTAAATTATGCAATTTAAGCCTGACACTGCTGTAATATTAGTAAAATCTAAATAAAGGTGGAAAGAGAAATACACTCCACCACCGTCCGTTTCGGGCGGAATTTTCTGCCACGCACTACGCAGATGTGGAATGAACTACCTGCAGCGGTATTCCCGGCTACATACAACATGGGGCTCTTCAAGTCGAGAGTGTATTCCCACTACAAAGGTCGGCAACACACCCCCAACACCCACAGTGTTGCGGGTAGTCATGGGCGGCGGTGATCATTTACCACCAGGTGACCCGCTTGCTCGTTTGCCCCCTATTAATATAAAAAAAAAAAAAAAAATACAAATAAAACAATTTCTTTGCAAAAAAACTTATTCCTTATTTTTATTAATTTGTACAATTTCTAGTACATTGGATCATCAAACCATATTTACACCTGATTTAACTCCATCCTTGGCATTATAAGTATAAAAGGAATGTCCAAACAGTTCTCAAATGATATTAAACATGCACTGCACCATCCTTGAATTAGTCTTTCAACTCCGACACTTTGGCATCACTGTAGTGTTAGCGCTACGTGAGTTGTTCCTGTGGTGCCGGCTGGTAGAGAGAGGCGCTCACGTGGAGCGCGGCTTGAGGTCGTCGTAGCACGGCCGCAGGTAGATGAAGTTCTTCTTGGCAGGGTTGAAGTGCTCGTGCCCCTGTACCAGTCAACTTATGTTAGTCTCATCCTTACTTGAATTCAAAGTGGCGGGGTGTGAAACGGACTCGCGCACCGAGGGTTTTATACATTTTGTTCATAATTGAAAATGGTTCTTTTGTCACCAAGACACACGCTAAATATTTTAAAATTCACTGAAAGTGTTGAAATTCCTCAAACTTGGATAGAAACCATAATCCTTAATAATATTATAAATGTGAAAATATGTCTGTATGTTCCGATATAACGTAAAAACGGATGCTAATGCAGAAAATAGTTTTATCAAACTTGTCTAAGTATGTTTGCTTTTAGATTAACCTTAATTCTGTATTTGCCACAAAACTAGAGGTATTAATAACAATCAGTATTTTCATTGAATGACTTCCATACCGCTTTATCTTGCTAGTTTCTAACCAACTTACCAAAACCAAATTAAAAGTTGGTTAATCCTTAATGACGAGTATAGGTTGAGTAGGTGTAACTAGAGTGAGTGTGTTGGCGTACCTACCTTGGATCAGTTGTACCCCACTAACTAGAGTGAGTGTTGTCGTACCTTGGACCAGTCGTAGCCCGCGGCGTAGGCGAACACGTGCCCCGCGTGGTTGAAGGCGCACTTGGTGAGCGGCTGGTCCAGCGGCTCCGAGGACTTGAGCTTGGTGCGCGCGTCCTTGTCCCAGAAGGAGTACGAGCCGTCCGAGCCCACGGTCGCCAGCGTGCCGTGCGCGGGGTGGAACGCCACGTCGTTCACCGCGTAGATGTCCTGGAAGCAGTGGACGGTATACTGGTGGCTGCCCGCGACTCCGCTCGCGTGGAGTCGGTTTCCCGTGGGAATGACAAGTTTTCCCGCGGTAAAAAGTACCCTATGTGTTATTCTGATGTATAAACCTAAATGACTGTTAAGTTTTATTCAAATCCGTCCAGTAGTTTTTACGTGAAGAGTAACAAACATACATACAAACTTTCACGTTTATAATGTTAGTAGGATTATGGGGAACTAATAGTAATACTATTGCGTAGTATAGTAGCTAGTAGTATAGTACTCTGGAAGAGCCGGTAATTTGGGCTTCAAAGGAGTGTAGCAAGAAAACGGTGGAAGAAAAACTAGAGGCACGTAGCCATATATGTTGAGCGATACAAAAAAGTTACACTCTCTCGTGGAAGTGGCTTAAATTGAGGGTTTATCTTAGGTTGTATGGGAATAAGCCAAATCGCTGCGGGCGTAAATCAAACATCTAAATAAATCTATTCCATTCGTCTAATTAAGTCTGATAGAGTCTAATGAACGATTTCTCATGTAAATTACATCAAAAGGTCAATTAAGGAAAACTGAAGATGATACCTATCTCACATACACTTTGTTTTAAAGATTACAAAAAAGATATTATTGATAACTACAAAAGTAAATAAATATAATAGAGTGTTGTGTAGTGTAGTGGTAGTGACCTGGTAGCCCTGGTTGGCGGCGGGCGAGCGGTGGCACTTGAAGGTGAAGTTGTCCTTGGGGCTGGCGGGGCTCACGTACTGGATGGCCACGCGGCCCTCCACCGAGCCCAGCGCGAACCCGCTCGGCGCCTGCGCACGCAGGGATACATGTAGCAATGAACCGGGAGGAACACACGTGGACGTATGATGATCTATCAGGCTATAAACCAGCGTCGTGGTTTACGGCTTAGCTTTCGCTCTCAGCAGAGAAGACTTGAGATTAAGTAGTAGGACGTATGTGTATAGGCTGTTAGTATGGATAAATAACATAGTACTAATGGTAGATACTTTTGATGGACAGTATTTCAAAGAGAAAAAAGTAGTTATAGTTTAAAAGATAATTCATACTGGGCAGGTTTTTTGCTAGTTAAAAATTACATTTTCCGGTTTTATTTCCACGGAGTTGTACCACTAAATTGGTAAGTGTCACTTATGGCATTTTTGGTGTGGGATAACATCATCAGGAAACTTACATGGATGAATAAAAGCCTTATGTGTTAAGGAATAGAACAGAGGTTACCTTGGTCTTCTTGTCGCGGAACACGGCGAGGCAGCGGTGCTGGTGCTTGAGCGGCGACTCTACGCGCTTGAACTCGGCGGGCTTCCCCTCCAGCGAGTACAGACACACGCCGCGGTCCGCCGTGCCCAGCACCGCCAGCGGGTACTCCTGCCGAGCCCCAACACGTCAACCAGCGAACAACAACACCACTCGACCAGTGTTGTAGTAGCAACGACAACACTCTCAACACTCGCCCAGTGTTGTAGAAGCTACAACAACACTGAAAACACCACCCAACCAGTGTCGTAGAAACTGCCTTTTACTCGTTGCCCTTTCAGACATACTTACAATAATTTATGAAAATTTATTTTATCTTTTCAAATTGTTTCAGTTTACTGTAATTTGACTAGTTAATTAGTTATTTTTATTACTGATCAGGCTTTCAAAAACAGATAGCCAATTAGAAACATATATTGTCAAATAATTAACCAAAGTGACGTACCACATCTGCGCAGTAGCAGCGCTCGGGCAGGTTCATCGTCATGACCGGCACCGCGCTGCGCGTGTCCCAGAACTAAACACAATGTTTTGAAGTTAGACACTGGGAAATTAATAAACTAGCATTCTAAATGCAAACACTAAAAGTAAAATCTTAAGCACAATATGTTATGTATAACACTCATTATAATGGTTTATGGTGCGGATTCGAAATAAAGTTACCAGAAATACAATACAATACAATACATTGTTTTTGTATATGTTTCTGCAATCGAGTTTTGGAACAAACAATAAGATATATTATAATGATAGATACTTTTTTCTAAAGCAATATTATGTCTATCCTGCAAAAGTTTATTAGACTAGTATTTAAAAGAAATGGAGCCAAACAATCGTCTCGTGATCGTAAGTGTCTAAATGGTTACTTTGAGGGTCTTATCCCATGAGGCGGTCATCAGGCAGGTGTAGGTGGGCGCCTTCACCCAGTGGCACGTCATCACGGGAGCGTCGTGCGCCGCCACCTGACACACACACACACACACATTATATTTCTCAGCGGTAAGTTAAACAATTGGTTATTTGAGCTTTCTATACGAAAAGTTCAGTTTAATTGTAGATCTATATTTGTTTTGTTACTAATGAGAAGGGAACAGCGCAAATAAAATCCACATTACCTTGATTAGTTCACTCCTTATTAAATACTTTGTATTTATTTTCTAGATTAGAATACATAATTATGTCTTCTCAATTGATTTGTAATACTTTCTTGTTTAATATCAATTTAATAAAACTAACAAAAATAACTCTCTGCTACTAGTGTTTTTATTATGCATTACATTGAACATTTTACTTTTAGATTGTTGCAATCCTGGGAAAACTACTTTATTTTAGACATTTGAAAGCTGTTCTATACAATTTGATAATCAAAGGTTAGATTTTACAGAGGTAAAGATAGCAAACATGCAATAATTCCCTGACTCATGTGTGGACTAGTCCAGCTCACCTGCATGGTCTGATTGGCAGCTAGGTCCCATGCCTTCACACTCTTGTCTGTTGACGCCATGAACACCTTGGTTCCATCCTACAATTGTGAAAATATTCTATTTTACCTACATATCTTTGACACCCTGTTTTTTTGTGATGATATTGATACCTGTGATGCTTGTGATGATATTTTTTCAAAATTTTCAATTTTTTTTTTCACTGAGTTGATTTTTAAGTTTGTTGTGTAAGCTTAAGTTGGGTGGTAATAAACAAAAACGAGTGCTAAATAGGTGGTTTTGAAATAGAACAATCAGAAATTTAATAAAGTATTATGTCCATACAAATCTGAGACTAATGCTGTTTACAATTATTGTTAAAACTCAGAACGTGTTCGTAGGGTGTGTTGTTTGCTAGTTTGCTCATACAGGATAAATAAGTGTACGCATATTCAGCAAGAGCATATTAATATTGTTAAGATACTTACGTCGTGCCAGGCGACGTCGAGAATAGGTCCATCGGCGGCCTGCGCTGCTCGCGGCACTGTTTTGCCTGAGGCTTCGACTTCCCAGCACCTCACCTGCACACATATGTCTGATTATAGATTTAACTAAAAGGTAGACTAAGTTAAAAACAATCGTCACATACTTTGCAGTCCCAGCTGCCGGCGACGAGAAACGTTTGCGGCACGGACGGCGGCGAGAACTGCAGCGCGGAAACCGTATCGTCCGGGGGCGAAGTCACCTCCAAATCCTTGTTGGGGTTCGTCCCCGCGCTGCCCAGCTGGTTGAACATTTTGCCGGGAACCTTCCGTAACTGGTGAAAACTATTCACCAGTTTATTCTAACTACCACTTTTACAGTGCCTGCCACAATATGGAAGATGATAGATACAGATAAGCTAACTGTAACGAAAAAACTTGTACCTGCTACAACACCAAATTTTAATTTATAAGTTCCAGCAATTCTGTTTGTTTTGTTTGACTTTTGAATTTTTGAGGTTATAATGACATTGACAGTCTATTTTTTTTTTTTTTATTATTGAATCATTGGTCACACGACCATCAGCTTAAACTAAACAAAAATACAATATATCATAAGCTAAACTAACAAACATAAGAAGATATTTATAACAAAAAGTATACAAACAAAAAACAAACAAAAAACGGAGAAAAATATTTACAATGAGCCAAATGTGTTCAAAATAAAATCAAAAATTATATGGTATAGAGATTGATTTTTGAGAAGGTCTTGGACATTCGTTGGGACAACATTCATTATTTCTAGGATTTCCGATACAAAAATTAAACGTTGTATATTAAATTTTGGACAAACAAAAAATAGGTGGTCTAAGGTACATGGATCTATTGAACAAAAATTACAGGAAGAGTTGGAGGCTAAATTGATTCTAAAAAGATGAGCAGGAAATTTACAATGACCGATTCGTAATCTACAGAATGTGGTAATGAATTGTCTGCCTGAATACATAGAACTATTTTCAAACCAGGCAGCCGTAGAAGGTACCGGTTGAATTGCAGCTAACCATTTTCCTTTACTACATCGTGAGCTATTTAATAGTGCAGACCAACGATTTAACATATTGTGTTTTAAATGTATATGTAAGTCACTGAAAGGAACCTTAAAATTACAAATTTCTACATTTTCTGTCAATTTAGTTAGTGAGTCTACAATTTCATTGCCAAGAATGCCTGAATGCCCAGGAACCCAACAAAATTCTACATTTATATTGCTGCAAACTAAATCATGTACGTGACTTCTTAAAACATAAATTAGGTAATTAAGATTTGCACAAATTTTTGTATTAGTTATAGCTTGGAGTGCACTCATGGAATCAGATAAAAATAAAACTTTTTTACAATTATAAGAATTAGACTTAAAGTATAACACTGCGTAAATCAACGCTAATACCTCTGCAGAAAAAATTGAGAAATTATTATTACATGCGTAAACTTTGCCAAAATTATTTACAGCATCAAAAAAGGCAAAAGAAGTTCTTTCTTTGGTTTTAGAACCATCCGTATATATCCTTCCAAAATCTTTTTTCGAACTTAAGAATTCAAAAAAGTCAAACTTTGTTTTGTAGCGGGTTAAATGAACTGGAATATTAAACACTAAACTATGAAAATTAAAATTAAAACAAGGCAGTAATTTAGACCAATAAACAATATCTTGAAACTGATTATTTAAATTAATTAAAGAGCGAGTTAAATCTACTGAACAAAATTCCAAAGCATTTGTAAAATAATGTACAGGGCACTTTTCGAAAAAAACTCGTAAAACGACATTATCACGACTTACTAGCTGTAAAGAGAATCTATCGGTAATATAACTTCTTCTAACCATAAGTGGTACCACCCCTACTTCTACTTCCAGGGAGTTAATTGGAGAAGACATCATAGCACCAGATATGATGCGTAAAGCCTTATTCTGTACGACATCAAGTTTTCGAAGCAGATAATTGTCAGCATCCGAAAATAGCATGCAGCCATAGTCAAAATGACTACGAATTGCCATTATATACAGGGTCTGTCGTAATGAATGGATAACCCGTTACCTACAGTTGATCCGGATGTGAGGCTATAAGAAAATGGTGTCTTCTTGCCAGGGTTGTCAACCATAAGAAAATGGCGAAGACTTTAAACTTTTTTATAAATTTTGCTATTTTTTTCATTTATTCCGCTGCCATTTCTTCAAATTTTGATATATTTGTATTTTTTTTTATATTACCCTTCTGAAGACGTGTATTATGTAATTTTAATACAATTTTAGGTGTTATTTACGTTGAACATTATCAAAATTTTCATTTTAAGAAAAACATTTCCAATGTTTTTTCTTTATGTCAACTTTTGATCATCTCCTGTGAAAAAAAAAAGTACGACGTTATAGCTGCCCAAGATCTAAATAAATTGTCTAGTATGTGTAGATTCTAAAAAGGTATAACGATGTGTACTTTACAAGCAACATTAAGTTACAGGAGCGAGAACACTAATCAAGGTCGGAGTTTTTATTTTTCAAGTTATGTAATAAATGGTTGTAAAACTTCGTCATAATGATTTTATTCTATCAAGATACTTTGCACAAACACTATCGGGCCACTAATAGGATATTCAGAACAAAACCCGGTTGTTTTTGGGAAAAAAATAACATTACTCCAAGATAATAATGTAATGAAAATGTACAAATGGAAATTGTTGTGCTCTAATAGTTACATGCGACAAATATGTTGCGACAAGTTTATTCGAAATTAAAACGGATTTTAAAAATCGAACAAAGACCGCATTACAAAGAAAAGGGTACTCATCACATCGGTGTAATTTTGACCATCACATGTGCTTTTGTTCTCATTATTTTCGTCAATTTGTTACTGCTTTCTAATATCGGACTTTGATTTTCCTTGTGATTTGGACTTGATAACGTGGTGATACTGATGTCTTTGCTCACATTTACGGACATTGTGTTGTGCTATCGATTGAACTTGTTGTTTTGGAAAAGTTTTTGTGTAGTTTGTGTATCATGCAGCAACAACACACAACGGCCGAATACGCGAACATGCATTACATTTACGGTGAATGTAATGGCAACACCAATAGAGCTGCTAGTGTTTATCGTGAAAGATATCCAAATGTGCGACATCCTGATTACCGTGTGTTCATGTGCACAATGCATTTATGGAAGGACGATTTCCTTCCACTTTTTTCCACTTTTCTTTGTAATTCGGACTTTGTTTGATTTTTGAAATTCGTTTCAATTTCGAATAAACTTGTCACAACATGTTTGACGCATGTAACTATTAGAGCACAACAATTTTCATTACATTACTAGGGGCCGCGCGCGACTCCGTTCGCGTAGAAGTCGGTTTCCCGTGGGAATGCGAAGCTTTCCCGCAGTGAAAAGTTCCCTTAATTCTTTCATACATATATTTTTGGTATCTAGAACCGTTTTTGGCAGAGCACGCAACGGAAGCTCTTAAGGATGAATAATTTTCCCCGTTTTTTTCACATTTTCCATTATTTCTTCGCTCTTTATAGTTGCAACGTGATGTTATATAGCCTAAAGCCTGCCTCGATAAATGGTCTATTCTACACAAAAAGAATTTTTAATATCAAACCAGTAGTTCCTGAGATTAGAGCGTTCAAACAAACAAACAAACAAACAAACAAACAAACAAACTCTTCAGCTTTATAATATTAGTATAGATTATCGTGAAGTAATATTATTTTTTTTCCCAAAAACAACGGGGTTTTCTTTTGAATATCCTATTAGTGGCCCGATAGTGTTTGTGCAAAGTATCTTGATAGAATAAAATCATTATGACGAAGTTATACAACCATTTATAACATAACTTGAAAAATATAAATTCCGACCTTGATTAGTGTTCTCGCTCCTGTAACTTAATGTTGCTTGTAAAGTAGGTACACATCGTTATACCTTTTTAGAATCTACACATACTAGACAATTTATTGAGATCATGGGCAGCTCTAACGTCGTACTTTTTTTTTTCACAGGAGATGATCAAAAGTTGACATAAAGAAAAAACATTGGAAATGTTTTTCTTAAAATGAGAATTTTGTTAATGTTCAACGTGAATAACATCTAAAATTGTATTTAAATTACATAAAACACGTCTTCAGGAGTGTAATACAAAAAAAATATACAAATATATCAAAATTTGAAGAAATGGCAGCGGAATAAATGAAAAAAATAGCGAATTTTATAAAAAAGAATAAAAGTCTACGCCATTTTCTTATGGTTGACAACCCTGGCAAGAAGACACAATTTTCTTATAGCCTCACATCCGGATCAACTGTAGGTAACGGGTTATCCATTCATTACGACAGACCCTGTATAAAGTTTTTAAGACTTTGGGGTCTGATCCCCAATGAAGTCCGGCCAAAGATCTCATTATGTTCAAGCCAAGTTCTGATTTTTTGCAAAGCTGTTCAATGTGTTCCTTCCACTTCAACTGTGAGTCTAAAATTAAGCCCAAATATCTTTCGGAGCGCTGCACAGGTAGTATAGAGTTATCATAGTAGATTGTAGGCATTAAAAATTCTGTCTTTGAAAAGTAAATAACTGAGCTTTTTAAAGTATTGACTTCTAACTTTAATTCATTTTTTAGTTGATCGGAAATTATACTCAAGCAAGAATTCATGTCACTTTGGCCTTTCTCAAAATTAACACACTTTAAATAAATAACTAAGTCATCAGCATAAAATGAATACTTAGCTGAAGTTGGAATTTGTCGAGAAAACTCTATAAGACTCAGTATAAAAATTAGAGGCGATAAGACAGAGCCCTGAGGAGTGCCTTTATAAGTATGTTTAGGGCCATAAAGATTGTTTTTGACTTTAACAAATGTGCTACGACCATTCAGAAACTGAAAAATCCATTTTAAAAAAGTACCAGGGAAACCTAATTTTGATAAACTTTTTATTAAATATTCATGGTCTATATTATCAAATGCTCCTTTAACGTCAAGAAAAACTGCTAACGTAGCTTTCGATTCCTTGAAATTGTTCTTTATGTCACCAACTAAACAAGCTAAGTTATACATAGCACTTAATCCTTTGCGAAAACCAAACTGATGATCCGAAATGAAACAATTATGTTCCACAAACCATTCCAGACGATTTTTTATCATGGTTTCGAAGCATTTAGCAAAGCAAGAAGTTAAGGAAATGGGTCTAAATGCTTCTAAACTATTTAAGTCTTTATGTGGTTTAGGAATAGGTACTACGTATTGGAGTTTCCATTCCTTGGGGACTACTCCATGTTCCCAAAGTTTGTTAAATATGTTTAATAAAATAATGAGGGCATTTTCAGATAAAGCTTTTATAACTTTATAAGGAATAAAGTCTGGTCCTGGTGAAGTATTTTTTTTATAATGAAGAGCAGCATTTAATTCATAAATTTTAAAAGGATCGCATAACCATTTTGCTGTTGGAGAACCTTCCAATTCAAAAAAAAATTGCATGTTGCTAGGATTAGCATCAGATATTGAGGAAAAGTTATTTTATTAAGAAATCCAAATACGTTTGAATGTTCATCAAAAAAATTAGAATTAAATTTTAAATCTTGTTTAGAAAATTTAAATTTTCTAATGTATTCCCAAATTACTTTTGAAGAGGTCATACGATTGAATGTAGTACATAATTTATGCCAACTTAAAAGTTTCTGTTCAGACAATGTCCTTTTTTTCCTAGCATCGAATTTTTTATATAAAATATAATTTTCAAGACTGGGACACAATTTATAAGAAAGTTGAGCAACCTTCGCTTGTTCAACAGCTTGACTACAAATATCATTCCACCAAACTAAAGCTTTTCGTTTTTTATTGGCTTGGCAATCTGTCTTTTTCGGAAACGTCATTAAAATGTCACACAAAGTTTGAATAAAATCGTTGTAAGCTATAGTGGGATCAGAGTTAACAACAAACTTAGAATATTTTTCTTTGCATAAATCTGAAAATTTGGACCAATTGATTGCATTGAAGTTAACGTTTGAGAGGCAATGTAAAGAATTTCTCGAAGAAGTGTGAGATGTAACGTTTTCATGTGCAGACTTGGTGTAGAGAACACCAATTATAACAGGAAAGTGATCGCTACTCATAGAATCATCTGATACAGTGAAAGTACAACTAGAACTAATACTCCTGGAAGCAAAGGCCAAATCAATTATATTGCCTTCTTTGCCGAAAGGTGGAAAAGTTGTATTACGTAGGTCATGATCATTCAAACATACCAAACTATGACAATCAGCAAAATCATGAATTAATTTACCTCTAGAGTCAGCTTTTCTACAACCCCAAGCCGTGTGATACGCATTGAAATCACCTATGATAAGGTAATTTCTACTGGATATTTTTTGGAAAGCTTCATTCAGTTGTTGAATATTAAATTTTCCATTAGGTGGAGGTGGAATATAAACTGATAATATTTCTAATTTTAAAGAGCCAATAGCAATAGAAAAAAGAATGTGCTGAAAATGGTAAGACGAATTGGAGTTAATAACACTGACTTTAAACTTACTATTGACCGCTACAACAATGCCACCATGAGGATGACAGGAGTCCTGTCTCAGAATAGTGAAGCCAGGTAATCTGAAAGATTTGTTTATATCAAGCCAAGTTTCATTTAGAAGAATAATGTCAATATGATTGCTAGAAAGAAAGTGCTTAAGCTGAGAAAGTTTGGGAAGGATACTACGTGAATTCCATTGTAAGATGACTAGCTGGTGATTATTGTTTTTATAATCCATAATATTAAGTTGTAAAATTTGTAATCAGCAGTTCTTTGATAACTTTAGAAGATACAGGAGAGTTAGCACCTGATGTTGCAGTATCCTTTTTTTTCAGTATGTCAAGAACAGTTTTAGTGATAGCAGAAAGAAGTTCATCTGAGTTTAACAAATCTGACAAAACAGCTCTACGGCGAGGTCCTGATGAAACTTCTGGAGCCTTCAGTGTGGGAAATGTAGCCTTGCTTGCAACTGACGCGTAAGTAGTTTTACCATTGATTTGGTTTCTAATTTCATCCAATTTTGCTTTTTTAACTGGGCACAAAGATGACACTGCGATATGATCAGATTTATTACAGTTAACACACTTCTTTATTTCACTGGTACATTCCTTATATGAGTGCTGCCCAGCACACGCTGAGCAGATTTGCTTCTGTTTGCAGGAATTCTTACCATGTCCAAATTTATAGCATGTATAACATTGTCTAAGTGGTTTAACATAATTTTGTACGTCAAACCAGATTCTGTCGTAAGTCACGTGATCTGGTTTTGTAGAACCCAAAAAAGTTAGTAAGACTGTTGTTAGCGGGATTGTACGCTCTGGCGTCCGTCGCTCAAAGCGCTTAAGGCCTATGATTGGAACTGTTGAAGTCAGCTGCTCTAACAAGTCTTCTTCTGATATTTCAGTTGGTGCCCGGATGATACCCTGCGACTCCAGACTGTCGAAAGGAATTTTTGCATTCCAGTTACACGAGGACAAGAGAGTACTATCCATAATAAAATTATTGGCATCGGACTTAGTGGCGAAAACAACTTTCAGCAAGGACATGCCAACTTGTTTGACATATGCAATGCCCTGGACAGATTTGAGTTTGCTGTTCGTCTTCATTAAATCAATTTTGGGTACGCCATCAGTAGTTGCGGCGCACGATAGAAGAACCGGATACTCTTTTTTACCTTCGTCTGTGTATATATGATTGTAGTCTTTAAATAAACCTCTATTGCTCCTATTAAATTTAGTTGCGAGTTTATTTGGCGCTGCACCACTCATATCAGGGTTTTTCCGCTTATACCCTTTTCCTCCACTATTTTCACCCATTTTCAGTATAACTAATCACTTTCTATGAATAAAAAAGGGCTAAAAAAGATTTGTTGAAAATTAAATGAAAATTTACAACTTTCTCACTTCGAACTTCGCGCCCTTTTTTCATTGACAGTCTATCGTGACAATGTTTCCAAGCTAAACTAAAAAATGCAGCAGCTTTAATGAGCTGTAGATAAAAATTATCGTAATCGTATCCATCAAAATAATAATGGAATATTAAAAATAATTATTGGCCAGATCCTACCTAAGTACCTATAATCTGGCCACCGAGAGAATGCGTTTGTGACACATGCCATTAGTGTTGGGGTAAAAAACAACATTGATAACTTATTTTTCAATCAACAGAAAAAAAACTTGCTCATCTTATTTATATTTTATTTATAATATAAAAATAGTTTTGTGTTGTTACGAGTTAAAATCTAGGTGAAATAATAAAAAACAAAATCGAAACAGTATTGTTTTATTGTAGGAACGTAAATAATTAGATTAAAGATATTTGTATAACGTTAATTTTTAAGCTAAGCCCAAGATGGAAAAGAACTAGCAAGAAAATCCAACTGCTGCCTTTTTACAAAGGAAACTCAATAGCATTGTATTGGCATAAGTCCGATATTATAATATGATATTATAGTATGATATGGTATAAGTCTCAGCACCCGATTACCGTACTGCAGAGCCAATTCATCTATTTCATATCGAACATTAATTTGCCGATTTATTTTCTTTCACTAACCGCAATAGTTATGCTTCAAGCATGTCCATATTTACGTCGATATCATCTATACTAATATTATAAAGCTGAAGAGTTTGTTTGTTTGTTTGAACGCGCTAATCTCAGGAACTACTGGTTCGAATTTAAAAATTATTTTTGTGTTGAATAGACCATTTATCGAGGCAGGCTTTAGGCTATATAACATCACGCTGCAACTATTAGGAGCGAAGAAATAATGGAAAATATAAAAAAAACGGGGAAAATTATTCATCCTTGAGGGCTTCCGTTGCGTGCGCTGCGAAAACGGTTCTAGATACTAAAAATATATGTATGAAAGAATTAAGGGAACTTTTTACCGCGGGAAAACTTCGCATTCCCACGGGAAACCGACTTCTACGCGAACGGAGTCGCGCGCGCACACTAGTGTTTTCATAAACAAGCTACTAATTCTGCTTTTTTATTAGCAATTGATTGATAACTTTAAAATTGACTGATATTTTTAGCACATCTCTACGAAAATATGATGTTGTTTACATTTTTAAAAATACATATTTTATCAGTAATTATTACCCTTACAGTAAGCCATCAGTTATAAAATTTAAAATCAGTGTGTTTTAATATCATTTTATTACTTATTATTTGTTTGTAGGGTCAAAATAGACGACTTTTTTTTTGTTTGTTTACGTAGACGGCCTTTCAAAGTTCCCTCGTTATTTCAAATACAATGTGTCAGGAACGCAATCTCTCGGTGGCCGGACAATAGTACCCGTGCCTAGTACGTTAATTTTTTTTTATATATAAAATAGGAAGCAAATGAGCATGCGGGTCACCTGTAGGCCTACCATCAACTTTTAGTTTGCTAAGTTTCACGTCGAATATATTTTTCGACATAAATATGAAGTGTCAATGTTCAAACATCTTATCCCTAAATTAGAAATTATCTGACAATAGAAAAATCTGCCCTAAATATAATATGAAAAACATAAAGGGTATATTAGTTTTCTTTCTTATCGAACAGTCCTTTAAGTTCGTTTCTTAGGGTGCGTTCAGGGAGTCGCTATCAGCACTAAAAACCCAAACGCTACTATTGCTGTTCGGAGAGCCAATTGCGTGTCAGCGATTGCAAGCTCCACGAACGCTATTTGCGTTGCGATTGCGTGATCGCCTTCGGCCATCTTGACACATTTGCGCGGGACTTTGCACTGTGCTTGAGTGAAACATGGAGGTGATGGAGGGTCGTAGTGATTTCTTGCGAATTTTAACGATAACGTGTACTCTTCGTTAACATCAAGATCTTGAAAAACCATTTCGACGGAATTGTCCATTTTGCTGTCAGAATGCCGGTTGCTCGAAGAACGAAGGAGGTTAGGACCACGATGAGTAGTGATAGCGTTCGAGTTCACAGAGTTCGCAAACACTGACGCTGTCATCACACCACCTCGGAAAAAATTGCATTGACAGTGAATTGTCATGACGTCACACACCATTATTGATGACGTCACGAACACGATTGATAGCACCACCGTCGAGCTCCGTGAACAAATTTTAGCGCTAGATAGCGCGGATAGCGACTCCCCGAACGCACCCTGACACACTAGTACCAGCGTCAAATGTCAATGTCAAATATTTGTCCCACTGCTAACAGCTGATTTTGTTTGTAATGTTATGCTTTCTTCAGTTAATATTTATGATATAGATTAACAAATAACGAGTAAGATGAGTGTCGGCATCGGTGTCGGAGGCGGTGGCCTCGAGTACGTGCAAATCAAGGACCTAAAGCCTGGTCTGAAAAACATCAACGCGGTGTTTATAGTGTTGGAGGTGGGCCCTGCCACGCTGACGAAGGAGGCGCGCGAGGTGCGCACGTTGCGGGTGGCGGACGCGAGCGCGGCCGTGAACCTGTCCGTGTGGGACGCGGCCGGCGCGCTGCTGCAGCCCGGCGACATCGTGCGCCTCACGCGCGGCTACGCGGCGCTGTGGCGGGCCGCGCTCACGCTCTACTCGGGCAAGGCGGGCGACCTGCAGAAGGTGGGCGAGTTCTGCATGCTGTTCAACGAGCAGCTGAACATGAGCGAGCCGCAGCCGGCGCCGCCGCGGGCAGCCGCCCCCGCCCCCGCCGCGCCGCCGCTGCACCCCGCCCCCCCCGCACTCCGCCGGCTACGGCCGCGCGCGCCCCCCGCCGCGCAACAACAACAACCGTCGCTAACGGCGACATCGGTATAGAAATAGAATCAGAAGAACTGATTCTAGAAGAAACAACTGATTATACTAGACAAAAGACTTTAAATAACCTATATATCCTTTTGGTTATGAGGATCAACCTGTCTCGATATCCTGTATGTATGTGAACTTAGAACACTGTTCTATGATTTCTAATATAAGTTACAGTAAGTAAAACCCTTCACTATAATTGAGGTTTTTAAAGTTGACTTGGATGTTCGATTTTGTGCAAAACCATCAAACAAATAACTGATTGAGTGACAACATTAAGGCATTTTTTTGTAGGTAGATAACAAAGTTGGTCGGAATGTATTAAGAAAATAATAACTATAAATATAACTGTAAATATTCATAAGAAACAACTTTTGTGGGCTTTATTTAAAGGATAATAACATTTATTGACATGTCCCTATTCATTGAATATCATTCTTAGGTATCTTTTTAGATGATAAGTATCTATAAAAATAATAAAATGTGTATACATACTGTATAACAGCTGTTTTTCATTATATTCATCAAAAGTACCCATTTTTTTTTAAAATACCAATGACATATATTATCTATTGTAACTATGTAGTAAAAAATCTCTTAGACTATGGGTCCTGAAGGCGGTGATACAGGGTGATTATCAGAAAATGGCCTAAAATGCATAACTTCTTTGGCACATTTTTTTTTTCATAATTATTCCATAATAAATAACATACATTGTAGATGTTGTCTAAAGCTACAAATAAATCTTTTTGGCCCTAAAATTTATCCAGTAATTTTGATGTTTTAGCATTTTAAAATTTGGATGCCCAAAGAAATTAGGTTTTTCTCCTAAAAATATATAATTAGAATGCAAAACATATTTTCCGATATTATATTAAACAAGTAACACTTCTAGCTTTAATAATAATAATAAAAACAGGCATATTTTTTCAAACCACACCTGAAAAAACAAGAATAAAACAAATAAAACTAAGTTTTGTTTCCATTTAAATTTCATTTATTTTCTCTTGAAACATGAATAATCACAGTTAGTATATTTATTATAAAAAATATATAGTCCTTTTTGCAGCTTTTCTTTACTGATAACTTTTTCTTTTTCCTTCTTGTTATAATTTCTGTGTACAAAATCTAATTTCTTTGGCGCGGGATGCCAAAGAAATACATAGAAATTAGGAACAATGAAATAAGAAAACACATGTTTTCGATTTTTTTCTAAAAATCCTTTGGCGGTAAAATGACTTTTTTTTGCCAGGTGCATGCCATTTGAGCTAGACTATAGATATAAAAAATATTTAAGCAATCTGTAAATATTGTAGCATGAAAATGTATATCGAAGAAATTAGGCACTTACCTGCCGAAACTCCACAATTTAGACGAAAAAAAATTTTTATTTATCGGCGTCACGCACAACGCACGTCTGCTTCCTGCGATTTATTGACGGATGACCAGCTAGTTCCGAGGGTGTTCACTCGAATTAGTAGCGAAGTGTTTTAATAGTGATAAATCAACGGTTTTGTCGCGCCAAAGAAATTAGGGTTTTTTGCTCGGACAAAACCATTTCGTTCATTGCATCGAAAGTTTATGTAATTTACGTATTAAAATTAATTCACAATACCATCAGATGTATTACAAATAAAAAATATCAAAATCACATTCTTATTTTAATAATTTAGAATACTACAACTCACAGAAAAAAATAAGGGAGTAAAGGACGCGCCAAAGAGCTTAGAAAATTTAACTTAAAAAAAAATATTTTAAATCCAGTTATATAAATTTTGCTTAAATACTGTATGGCACTAAGTGTCTATGTATTAAAACTTTCTACAAAAAAAAAAATCAATGATAAGAAGACAAAATTTCATGGATTTTAGGCCTCGGACAAGACGAAAACTCTGTTTGTGATAATCACCCAGTAGGAACCACTTCTTATTGTAATGCTGTTGCAGTTACACCTCCTTCATTGAACTTTGAGTATAACAATATGTGCTGTCTTATGAGTATTTTATTATTTAAATTAAAACATTTAACAATATCAAATTGCTAACATAGAATATTATTCATAACTGTCTGATAGATAAATCCATAAAACTTATAGTCAATTGAAATTCTGCCTGGATTTGCATTATTTACGTTATCGTATCGGAACCTATGTCTATTTGATGAGGCAAATGGCGAAAGATATACATTATTTTAAAAATACTTTGTAACTAAAATACGTTAGTGGGTTAATTTTCTACTAGTGCGCGTGAAAGTCTGTTTCCCGCTGGGAATGAATAGTATTCTATCTGTTATTCTGATATATAACCTACTAGTGGCCGCTCGCGACTCCGTTCGCGTAGTAGTTGGTTTCCCGTGGGAATGCAAAGTTTTCCCGCGGTAAAAAGTTCCCTTAATTCTTTCATACATATATTTTTGGTATCTAAAACCGTATTCGCAGCGCACGCAACGGAAGCCCTCAAGGATGAATAATTTTCCCAGTTTTTTTCTCATTTTCCATTATTTCTTCGCTCCTAATAGTTGCAGCGTGAGGTTTTATAGCCTAAAGCCTTCCTCGATAAACGGTCTATTCAACACAGAAATAATTTTTCAATTCAAACCAGTAGTTCCTGAGATTAGCGCGTTCAAACAAACAAACTCTTCAGCTTTATAATATTAGTATAGATATTACTGTAAAGTTTCATCTTAATCCATCCAAGTGTTTTTACGTGAAAGAGTAACAAACATCCATCCATACTTACAAACTTTCACATTTATAATATTAGTAGGAAGTTTCCCCTTGCACGCTTTTCTCCCCGTTGCACCTATCAACTCATCTCTTTTTATTTATTCGATATGTTACGGCTAATACCCGAAGTGCGGCTACACCTAGTTTTAGCCGGTTAGAACATCAATAGGTTAGGTTAGTTAGGTTACTTTTTTGATACCGCCCAGAAAAAGGAGTCCCGCGTAGCGGGACTCCGTCAACTCATGATTGAAGCCAGTTTTTATATACATAGGATTAATTTTCTTTTTACAATTTTCCATATTAAAAACACTTCTAATCGGCTAAAACTAGGTGTAGCCGCACTTCGGGTAATAGCCGTATCAGATACATAAATTTGTCTTAAACAATTTAACAATCTTAGAGGATTTTATGTTTGACAATAAGGAAATTCCATACAAACTTTCATTATAGCAGTATTTCAACCCCTTCTACCACTATTTCGTACTAAAAAGTATGGTAGGTATGTCCTTTCCCAAGTTCAGTTCTATCTTCATAACAAACTTCATCAAAATCGGGTCAGTGGTTTAGGCGTGAAAGCGTAACAGACAGACAGAAAGTAACTCTTACTTTCGCATTCATATTATTAGTAGGGATTTGGTATTATTGATGAAAAAGCTTTTTTACAAGCGGACATTTAGCAACCCGCTACAGCGTCATCGTTTTTCATACATAGGTATTGCTTGATTATTTCAAAAACTGCAATGCAAATATTCGATTTAGCAACTTCATACTAAAGTTTAAAGAACGTGAGTTGAAAAATAAGTACCTACCTAAAGGTACCTACATAAAATCATTTATTTCTGGCTTAAAACGAAACAATCGTTAAGTGCGCATTGTTAGACTAGTGGGTCGTTGCCCCGTCGTCGGGCTGGTCGCGCAGCAGCTCCCCTCGCAGCACGTCGGCGCGCTCGAGCCGCGGGTAGCTCGGGTACGCCAGCACGCCGCACGCGTTGGTCGCCGCGTGCAGCCGCGCGAAGCCGTCCTCGCCCCACGACGACGACCACGAGTTCTTCACGATGAAGTGCGGCTCTCCGGCCTTGGAGCCCCAGCCCACCGCCGTCACCGCGTGGTTTAAGTCCTTGGTTCCGCTTGGCATACTATAAGATGATTTATTTTTAGAAAGAGTTCGGAATTCAGTTGTGCAACATGAAAATAGTCCCTACAGTCAGCATCATGTACATCGTGACATTCACTACTGTAGCCAAAATTGTCATAAGGACTTTCTGGACGCTTCGATTAATAAGAGCAACGTTAATGTTCACATTCATGTTTCGATTAATGCCCTTAGTCTAAGATCCGAACCTAAATCGACCTTCACCGGGGTGATAATAGAACGAAACATATTTTATCATGAATTTAGTATATTAGAAAACATATTAAAAATGGGTTTGCTAAAAAAATCCTGGACAGACTATTTTTAATTATTTTTCAAAAAATGATTTTTAATGAAATGTTGCAACATCAGGATAATAAAAAAAAATTGTTCTGACTGAAAGTATAAAACGTATAGAATGTGCAGCCGTTGGGTTGTCTACTATTTACCTGGGCGAACTACTGGGTTGTCAGGTATAAACAGGTATATCGATGCCAGTTACTTTCACTGGATTGGATAATTTAAAAAAAAATATATCATCATAAGCGCTGTTTTATTGCGAACACGTTGATATAGGGTTGTCTGCGAAAATTCCGGTCCTATTAGGGGTTTGCGAATTTTAAAGATTTTAATTTCAACGCGCGTGGAAATGTGTTGCAGAGAGATCCGAGGTAAGTATACTGTGTAATAATAAAGGACCCAACATCGCAGTCGCTTGTGATGGGACCCTGAATAGTAGAAAGTGCGCATGCTCAGTGTGTAAACTATGGAGGGTAGAAGTACCTCTACTACCCTTCATATAGTAAACAATACGTGTTATTTTGGAGCAACTGATATTTCAGTTGCAAAAAAAATAATTAATTAATTGCATAATAATTAAATATATTTAATATAAAACAATATAATATCAATATATTAAGACAAGTTATAACCATAATAATATATCTATAATAGACAATAAAAATATCAATTACTTACTTTGAAGTATTTTTGCTCTTTCTGGAAATAGAAACAAAGTGGACATTTTATATTACGATTTAATTTTTTTATTACAAAACAGTATAAATACAAAAATAACATTAATGAAAAATATATTCTAATAAATATTTTTTATTCAATATCCGATTCATCAGAAGTTATCATTTTGACTCTCGAATTCGTCTGATTCATTAGATTCCTCCATTTTGACAGTGTCCTGGATTTTCAAAGGAGTTTGATCTCCAATAAAACCTGTTGGTTTTAAGAAATCATCAAAATGCCAACCATAGTTTTCAGGATTTGGCTTCGCACATGTAGAATCAGTTGCATTAAGCCACATGGAATTTACATATATTGTTCTTAAAACTTTTTGTAGTAGGAAAATCCAACATGGCGGTATAAAGTTGGAGTCAAAACTTTTAATCATCTTTAAAAATTGTTCGCTGTCTTCTTTTGCGCCGTACTTCTTCATAAAAATACGAATTCTCGCATCATTAACTGACTGGCAGTGATTCACGCCATACATTTTTGCTGTAAACTCTTGAACAGCATTTATTTTTTCATTGATGGAAATATCAGCTTCATCAGTCAATGACGCAAAAATAGTTTGATACTTCTCATTTTTTGAAAATATTTTAAATGGCCTGATTTTTCCTTTATTATAAAATGCCGCAGTGTAGTCACAACCTGTGAATGCATGAAAAGCAAGTAGACTTTTACATAATTTGGGTCCCAACTTTAATGCTAAATCGATGCAGTTGATGCAATCGAGGTGGTTTGATTGCTTCTTAGTTGCTGAAGTAGCTAGAAAAATTGTAGACTCCGACAGTTTGTGCATATTTCCGAGTAAAATTACGAGAACATTAGTATCAGAAGCTTTTATAAGAATTCTGGAGCCTGGTGTTATTTCATGAGCGTGAAAGATAATCCTCGTATTCGCCTCTTCATGATAGCATGTATAATCAACTTCGAGTTTTTTAATACAATTTTCCTGAGCTTGGTACGGGTAACACAGATGTTCAACAGTTAAAAATGTTATTACACAGTATACTTACCTCGGATCTCTCTGTCACACATTTCCACATGTCAGGACAATTTTTTTTTATTATCCTGATGTTGCAACATTTCATTAAAAATCATTTTTTGAAAAATAATTAAAAATAGTCTGTCCAGGATTTTTTTAGCAAACCCATTTTTAATATGTTTTCTAATATACTAAATTCATGATAAAATATGTTTCGTTCTATTATCACCCCGGTGAAGGTCGATTTAGGTTCGGATCTTCTACTACCTGATGAATGTGATGACACGTGTTGATTCGATGAAAATGTTGACTCTGGGTGTTTACAACTATTTGGCTACAGTGAAAGTCACGAAGTATATGATGCTGACTATAGAACTAACAAATTAATCGGTTGCTGCCTCAACATTAAGTCAATGGGCGACGTTAATTTTCAGTCAGCACCGTTTAGGGCAGGGGTGCACTTGCAGTCTCGGCTGTCCCTTTTTATCATCCACCCTATAGACTACTCGAAAAAAGGTTTTTTGATCTCTTTGAATTTTCATATCTCCCTGAATGTGCTCAGTTAAAAAGAGATCTCAGTTGATCTTCGTCCATCTCGTACTTCATATACTCTATACAGGGTGACTTCTAATGTCACGTATTCCTGTTAAGGGGTGATGGATTAGGTCAACAGCAACCGATTTTGACCTTATCTATCACCCTGCTGGAATGCTGGCATTATTCCAGCATTTGGTTGCCTGGTAAAGAAATCTACCTCGAAAAGCAAGTCTTATGCGACGAAGTAACTAGCCTATATAATAACCCAGGTCTTGTAACGATTTTGAGTAGATAACAAAACTAATTTACTACATAGATAGTCTGGACCTCCAAAATAAATCACGTCAAAAAAAAGACAAGCAAAATGAAGATGCTGTGTACCTTTCATGTTAAGCATGTTCCCGCTTTTAAGAAATAGAGCTACGTGTGATCTCCGAGCAGCGCCGGATATAGACTTCTTTAGGCGGCCAATATTTATGTATGGGGAAAGGGGTTTTACTCGAAATTTAACGCGAGCGAAGCTAGTCTACTATAAATCTATGTTCTATTTTATTAAATAACAAATTTTAACTGGCCGACTGATTCATCATCGCCAAGCGTAAACTATTAAAGTTGGGGCAGTGAAATTTGGCAAGTACTTAGGTCATTTTGTTGAGGAGACACCCACTAAGAAAGAAATTTTTGAACCCTAAATGGGATGAAATAGGGGTTGCTCTGTGGAATACCTGTGTTCCACAGGGCAGGGAAGGGTTTCGGCCCGTTGCAGCCTGGGAGTTCCGCGATTCCACGTTCGTGTTCCTGCCGCAATCAGGTTCATTGTTCAGATGGCGAAATCCCACAGAGGCCGGTCCTGAGGTAGATCGGCCCACGAGAGGCGGGGGGGCTCCTCCTGGCGGGCGTAGGCCCAGTGTGGTAATGTGCCCCAGAGGGGTCGGTTCTGGCTGGGCTCGGCCCAGACTGTTGTTGCACCCCAGGCGGGGAGGCTCCAGCAGGGACTTTGGCCCCATTCTGTTGAGCGCTTAGGGGGAAAATTGTGGGCAGTCGATTGGTGCGGTGTGGCGGCCGCGGCATCCGATCCTTCGTGGTTGGTTCGGAGGTGGGTTGGGGAAGGGGTGGTGGGGAAAACCTTTTCTCCGGCCCAGGGTGAACTCGGCGGCGCGCCATTACGACGGCCTGAAGGACTATTCCAGGTTTTTAGTCGGTGCAAGTTCGACATAACCCGGACGGGTAGGTATGCGTTAGGCATTTTAGTGGGTCATCAAAAAAAAGGTTTTAACTTATACTTAGTAGAAAAATTGAGATCGGCCGTGAATAGGTATAAGTTCCTCGAACATTGAAATGAATTTAATGTATAAACTTACCATCGCCTGTCTTCTAATACACCACCCGTGTATCCTTTCAAGGAGGGGCATTTACCATTTATGAGCACCACCGTCGGCGCATGAAATCTGATCGCCAACTAAAATTATCAATCACCTATTTAAGTACTACAATAATTATGAAATATTGAAAACAGTTTAGTAACTAGTAGTTTAGTAGAGCACTTTACGTAGGATGATGGTTTTGTCAATGTTAAGTGAAAATTCGACTTACCTTAAGAGCTGCAATATTGTTTTTCGGGACTTTAACGTGACCGCTGATCTTAGTGACTAGAGGCACCTCGTCGTCGCGACATTGCTCCGTCTGCAAACACCGCCGGAATCAATGACACTACACAACAGTACAGCTATTTGTTGTAACTCAATATTGATAAGTAACCGAGTACCATGGGTTTGTAAGGAGTGTAGTCTTCCCTTGCTGGCAGACCCAACCTCTCTATGTAGTCAAAACCATGATGTGGGTACGTGCCTACTTCGCAGTCGTTAGCTTCAGTTCTGTTTACAAAAATAATATCGGTTTTAAATTTAAATAGGTGTGAAGGGCCAAGGTTTAAAATTGCTTTATGGGAAAATATATTTTCTTCACATATTGTAGGTTCAAAATATTAACTTTCGCACTTTAAACGAGTGTACTGATACTTCTTAAAACAATTTAATCAAAACCATCAAAACTATGTGTTAATTGAAAATCTAAAGAACTTTTTTATTTGGTGCGTGCGACCAATAAAGCATCTAAAAAAACAGGATGGAAACCAAATACTTATTTTTATAGGTACAGTTAAATTATTGAGTTATTAAGTAGTTGAGACATATTGAACTGAACATATTAACATACTTATATCCGCAGTCCAAGAGAGCCTTCTCGCTTAGAGCCTGCAGTTTCCGTGTATTGATGAAGAGCGCGCCCTCCACGGCCGCCGCTATCGCGAAGGCCCAGCACGCCATGCAGCCGCCCTGGTCGCGCGCGGGCGTCACCGCGCCGTGGTTCCTCCAGTCGAAGGAAGCGGGCAGGCGCGCCGCCCGCTTCTCTACATCCGACTCGGGGAACGGATCGGCTACCAGTTTCTTTTTATTGCTGAGATCAACGCCATACATCTGCTTCATTTCCACCTGCAGTCGGTCCGACAAGTGGTTAGTCCCCACAGAGAAAGGGGCGCCTTGTCGGTTTAGTGAATTCACAAACCGCGTACTTTCCATTAGCACGTTGCTGCGTACGGCTTCCTCTACCTGATTCGCGTACGTGCGTCCATAATTTCTTTTGTACCTGCAACCAACAGTAAGATACCTAACTGCCACACCGATACTACCTCAACACATGTTTCAAAAGACGCATAGATACCTACTGATTAAAGGATTCATCGTAGGCGGGATCCCGATGTGGTTGCAAGAACTGTCTGAGGGGTTCGAGCATTGCACGATCTACTGGCAGCGATGCATTCAACATTTTGACGTGTTCACACGAAGTCTCTTTAAAAAAGCCTTGCATGTTAATTACATTATTGACTTATTTCAATCTTTCAATAAATTAGTTAAAAAAAGAAAGAAAGTGGATAATTCTGTTGGAGTGGATGTATGTTTCTTCAGGTTTACTGGCAATTTATCATGCCCAAAACTGACTTATTTTTCCAAAATTGTTAACCATAAATACAATAGTAGGTATTGACTGAGCTCATTGTTTGTATAGTAAACTACGCCGTAACAACTTAGTTTCACAGATGCTGTACATGCTAGCGTTGATATTTGTAATAAAAACTAGTTTGTTACGAAGTAAGAAAAAATCTACTTACCGATGTCAATGTTTAGTATGCTGCCAGGGGGATTCTGTTCCTGAACAGAGATGTAACGATGTTCATAGCGATCGCTGCCGGGTCCAATGATGGAGCTGTTGGCGACCACCGAGTACCTGACGTCAAATGCAGGATTAATGACACCATCCACAATGGCGCTTGCACTTTTTGCCACGAGCGTCTTTAAAGACTGGATGAATGCCCAAACATATTAAGAATGGTAAGAATATACCGTTGCAATAAAACAAATGAACATGTCAACTACTTAGTAAGTTTGTAAAAAAATAAGAAAATTATACTTTTTAAACGCGCAATTTTTAAACATTTGTAGTTTTTCAACATTTCATTACTTATTATGAACTATTGGAATCCGCTATGCAACGATAACAAAAACTCTAGTTTTTTTTAATTAGAAATTTTAACCGTCTGAAATCGGAATAAGATATAAAAAAAAAAAATTGAAATAACTCAATACAGGTTAACTTTTGCATATGACATTATTGGACAAAACCGGTTGCTTTTGACCTAATCTAATCACCCCTTAACAGAAATAAGTGAAATTACAAGTCACCCTGTATACAAAATTTTGTTTTGCATTTGAAAGTTTTTGTCGAGGTGAACGTTCGTTATTTAGATGGATTTATTTAATTAGATTATTTTTCTATATTATATTATAATCTGGTTAGCAAGGTCATCTTGACCTTGATACTTGAGTGGTACGAGAGTCCCGTGGGCGTCCCTCGTCAGCAGGAAGTCGTGTGTGTACGTGAGCAGCTCCCCCGGCGCCCCGCCCCCCGCCCGCGCCTCCCCGCGCCGCCAGCGCTCGACCTGCGCACCCTCTACACCTTCGTAACCTGCAACAAGCACATTGACCAATCACCATAAGGACGGTTTCAGATTAGCGTATTGTTCTATGCGTATACGATCGTTTCGAACTCGAACCGTTAGTGGTGAATTGCGCTTCTACGAGCTTAGAGGCGCGTCATCGCTTGTACGAGTTGCGCGTGTCCAAAAGGCGCTTTTAAAACGAGCTTATAAGTGAGTATAAAACGCTAATCTGAATCCACCATAATGGTCAACTCGAAACTGAACTTTCAGACAATTTGTTTTACCGGCAAAGACGAATCCTCTGAGGTCCGGCGTGGTGGGGTTACGAAACCCTTCGTGGATGGTGGAGATTGGCTCCGAGACCAAACAGCGTCGTATCTCAACTGGCCCGCTACGATCCAGCCACATCTGCCAAATAAAACATTGAGAGTTGGGAAGTGTTAGAAGATTGTCAGATACACGTCCTAGGTCCTATCGAAGATACTTACGTGTGTTATTTTAGTATGAGTACGAGGTGTAAAAGACTGCTTCCGAATTCTATCTGCTATACAAACCATCGCTCCTGTGCCATCAGCTGATGTGTGAGCGATGACCTCAAGCGGCGAATATCACTTTTCATTCCTTAATATATTTTTTAAATAGTTTTTTTTGTCAATACTATTAGTGACTTCAGTTCCTATTTATGCTCAAGAATACATGGTATTTTTTCACCCGTTAGGTATTCGGTTGAGTGACTCACGTGTACGAAGGTGGTGAGGTTGCCGGGCTGCGGGAGGCGGTACGAGGACGCCGTGCCGCCGTGGTGGTCCACGCGCGCCGCGCCCGTCGCCGCGTCCCACCTGCGAACACGAGGCCAAGTCAAGCACATGCCATGTATAGTAACAATAGGAGACCAAGTCAAACACATGGCATGTATAGTAACAATAGGAGACCAAGTCAAGCACATGCCATGTATAGTAACAATAGGAGACCAAGTCAAGCACATGGCATGTATAGTAACAATAGGAGACCAAGTCAAGCACATGGCATGTATAGTAACAATAGGAGACCAAGTCAAGCACATGGCATGTATAGTAACAATAGGAGACCAAGTCAAGCACATGGCATGTATAGTAACAATAGGAGACCAAGTCAAACACATGGCATGTATAGTAACAATAGGAGACCAAGTCAAACACATGGCATGTATAGTAACAATAGGAGACCAAGTCAAGCACATGGCATGTATAGTAACAATAGGAGACCAAGTCAAGCAAATGGCATGTATAGTAACAATAGGAGACCAAGTCAAACACATGGCATGTATAGTAACAATAGGAGACCAAGTCAAACAAATGTACTCGAAATAGGGTCATTTTCTTATTCTTAAAATTGTTTTGTCCTTTTTTAATCTTGGGCAGGAAAGGGGTTTACAGTTACAAAATGACAGTAATTTTTTTACAATTTTATTGCCTTGTGTTTATTCTTGGCGCATCATAGTACATTTGTATATCTTCATTTGTTTATTTTGCGTTTATTTAATTTGATAAAGTTGGAAGCAAGGTAAGGGAGATGTTTAAGATGATATTTAAATTTGATATAGTTAATTAGCAGGGTTGGCAAAAGGATGCTTTTCTGCGCCACTTTTTTACTAACTACTGAAACAAGAATCTTTAAATTTGGTACAGGGAACACTGAGAAAAGATTTTTAGAAACCCTAAAAATCTTGCATGCGAAACAGCTACCAATATACTAGTAAATTGATAACAAAGTAAAGTTGTGTCTTGATAACTTACCAAGCATTGTACGGTTCTGTGTAGTCAGATTTGGGAACAGTAAGCTCGGCTTTGATCATGAGCGAGCGCTTGAAGCGCGGAGGCTCCGGTCCCGCCGGCCCCGCCCCCGCCGGCCCCACCCCTGCCGGCCCGGCTGGCGGAGGAGGACGGGCCAGTGGCGGGGCCCGCCCCAGCGCCGAGAACTCCCGCTGGAACGCGTCCGGCGGGGGCAGGCGCCGCGGGTCGAACACCGCCGGGGGCAGCTGCGGCGCCCGCCCGCTCTGCTCGCGGTATAACCTCAACAAGTCCACTGGTGCATACACTACAGATACAATCACAGCGAACATTGGTTGGTGGATCAACACGATCGAACTTTCTCATTTTAATAAGAAAATCATAGTTATTGATATACCTACAATATTGATATAATGATATCTTACTTGAGGGGACTTTAGGAGCGTTGAAGTAGTCTATGGAGAGAGGCGGATCGTTTTGTGGGGTGGAGTTGCGCGAAGGCAGGTTATTGTCGGGGATGCTGGTACGCGGGGGGTCCTCGCGCTGCGGGGCGCGGGGGGGGCTGGCGCGCGGGGGGTCCTGCTGCTGGTTGACGGGCAAATCTTCCGAGTCCTGGTTGTTGTTCACATCGATGCCGCATGCTACAGTTACATTGAAAATAGTCGAAAATTTGTTAACCAAACAAATTGGGGGATAAATGGAATCTATTGACACGTTAGAAAAGAACGTAACATCAAGAATATTCGCGTAAGAAACCTTAGCGCCGACCGACCGAATCGACAACAAAGTTAGGTGTTCTCTTTGTTTAATACGATAACAAATATTTTTTTCTTGACATGAATATTGAAGTGGTGAATGCCATTAATGTTCAATCTTCGGGAAACATTAGTTTTTTACTCGAATAGTTAAATGCAACTTACAGCCGGATCTCTCGAGAACATGTAAGGGCACCGGCAGCAGGACGTACGGCAGGCTACCACCTGCAACAGGTACAGATACGTTAAAAATATTCTGCATTGACCAATATTAAAATGAATAATCGACAAAAAAAGACGCGTCCGACGGTGAAAGGCCGACAGTAGGCGAAATAATCTTCCTTTTTCGCTTAAAGGTACTTACTTAATTAAAAAAAAAGATAGGAATTCGTTTAGAACATAATTTAACATAGTTTTCAATAATTATGTCAGTAAATAAATTAAACTAAAAAAAAACTTTTATGAACTCTTTAAGTCTTTTCGCGTTCTGCATATTTTAATTAAAATAAAATTAAGTTGTACGAAACTTAGTTAAGAAATATATTAACATTAAATAAATATAATTTATGAAGTTTTCTGATTGCAAAGCCAATGAAAATAGAAATAAGATACATACTATAATCATTTAGAATTATTTCAAAGTGAAACCAAGCACTTACCCACTGCTTGGGTCGTTCCTGCCGCACGTTTGTATTCTGAAAAAGGAACACGTTTACAACTTCAATAATACAACAATCCCTACTATCCCTACTTCCCTACTATATAATATTATAAATGCGAAAGTAACTCTGTCTGTCTGTCTGTCTGTCTGTCTGTCTGTCTGTCTGTCTGTCTGTCTGTCTGTCTGTCTGTTACGCTTTCACGCCTAAACCACTGAACCGATTTTGATAAAATTTGGTATGAAGAAAGAACTGAACTTGGGAAAGGACATAGGGTACTTATTACCGCGGGAAAACTTCTCATTCCCACGGGAAACCGACTTCCACGCGAACGGAGTCGCGGGCGGCCACTAGTAATATTATAAATGCGAAAGTAACTCTGTCTGTCTGTCGGTCTGTCTGTCTGTCTGTCTGTCTGTTACGCTTTCACGCCTAAACCACTGAACCGATTGTGATGAAATTTGGTATGGAGAAAGAACTGAACTTAGGAAAGGACATAGGGTACTTTTTACCAATATAATAAAATATGTATGCTCTATTACTTGAAAGATTTTATCATAGAAAAACAAGAAGGTTCTTTATTTATTTTTACCTGCTCAAGCAGCAAAGACTTAAGTTGTGTGCAACATGAAATAGAGTACGTACCGTCTAAGAACTGCTGCCATGGGTTTCTGTGACTGGCACTTCCACTGCCTGAAAATAAACATTTGTAGTGAAAACACTTCCTTCTTACACTAATTTATTTAATTATTATTTTATCTTTATTTCATAAAAAGGTGATGAAATTGTAAGTTCAGGATGCTTACCTAAGAATATCAGTAATTCAATATTATATCACTAGTGACCCGTCCACGCTTCACAATGGCGTAATTTTGGCCGAGTTGTTCCCGAAACATTGTTTTTAGCTAACTAAATAAAACTTTTTCTGAATGTTCTTTATTTACAAATTTAAATGAAAAAATATTTAATTTGAAATCATCGCAAAATCTGATAGTTTAAATGCAATTTTGTACAATTACGTAAAAAAAAATGTTTCTTTTATTCATACATTTTTTTTGCTTAAAACGTAACCAGTAGGTGCCTAGATACCCCTCCAGCAATGCCCAGTTATTGTTTTCGGCAATGCGCAGTTCTTTTACACCCCGTACATTTTGTCTACTTTAAATAACATATTGGGTACTTTTTGCCGCGGAAAATCATCTCATTCCCACGGGAAACCGACTTCCACGCGAACGGAGTCGCATGCGGCCACTAGTCTATCATAAATTTTTGAAGAGTATTTTATGGCTTGAGACCACCCCACAAATACATTTTTTATTGTTCAAGAGTTTATGGTGTCATAACAATGATAGCATTCCCGTCCTTCAAAAGTTGCATGCGATCAATTGCCTGCCTACAGCCGAATTAACATTATAGAACAATTTACAATATCACTGTGATGATGTCTGGATTGAAGCAAAATTGAACCATTTATTATACAAGTTGTAGGTGATGCAGCAACAAAACGTGAACAGCTCTGTGGAGAAGCTTTTTTAAGCAAAAGT
Source organism: Emmelina monodactyla (assembly GCA_916618145.1). Classification (NCBI taxonomy): domain Eukaryota; kingdom Metazoa; phylum Arthropoda; class Insecta; order Lepidoptera; family Pterophoridae; genus Emmelina; species Emmelina monodactyla. The sequence goes on along the minus strand of OU745323.1, from coordinate 30,005 downwards.
CACATGTTTTATACAGAATTGTTTCAAGACACTTAGCTTGATTAGTGTTACAATACACTTGCACGCGTGAAATCATATTCATTCTTTTCAGCAATTAATCTTAAAACATACATACCCACTTACTCAGGTAAGTATCGGATAATTTAAGCGGCCAACTATAAGTTACCTAATAAATCGAAACATATCAATCTACTAAATGTTAGTGGATTAGTATAAAAAAAAACGTTAGTGTGATTCTAAGCTTAGAGCAAGATTTATGTTCTTAAAGATGCCGGAAGAGACAAAGAGCTATGAACAATTATTAAAATTCAGACACGAGTTGAACTTGGAAAAATAGCTGCCCGACCCAAAAATAGCGGCTAATTCCGCTTACCAATGTTATTTCACATATAAGCAAAAATATTCAATTGTGACTTAACCTTGCGTTTTATTATCATCTAGAAATAAAACTAGTAACCTAATATTTCTAGAATTTTAAATAAAGATAATTAAATATAACCGTGACCTTTGAAACAAGTCTAGAACTTTAGACTAAAGTAGATACTCACTCAGACAGTAGGCTTTCAATTATGTTTTAATAGTTTATTATGATACAAGTGTGCAAAGTTGATCATTATACACGAGACGTGAGTGTTGCACGTAGAGCGTGCAACAAAAACATAATACCTACTTATCCGTCGAATTTAATTTATCTGGAAGTTTAAAAACCCGCCCTTTATCGAAACAAAAACGTTCGCAGTCTACAACTCCTATTTTGCTCCAGCCCATAGTTCGATGCATCGATTCTTAGGTCGTGCCAAGTCGGTTAATGTTTTTTCTAAATTGGCATATGTCTGGTTACTAGGTTACCTAGAGGGTAACTGTGCCTTAACTAGTTTCTCTTAGTTCTGTGTCGCATATTTGGCGTAGTAATCTGAATATATATGGTTTATTCATATTCTTTAGTTGGTTATTACTTTCATTAGCACTGGTATCACCTACAAAATGAATAACTTTTATACCATGTTTTGTTTTGAGTTTAGCAAAAGAATCATCGTAAATTAACTAACTCTAGCACAATACGGTATTATGGTGCAGTCTCACCGAGCAGCGCCAGCAGCAGCACGGCCCGCCAGCAGCCGGTCATCGTGGATCCTCTGTAGATCCTCTGTAGTCAGCGCGAGTCCGGCGCCCGCGCAGCTGTGTCTATGTGTCCGCGGTCACTCGCGATCACTATATTGTATCTAATCATAGCAAAGCCTCACCTTGTCTACGCCCCTCCATCGTTGCTACAAACTTGTCGTCCTATGCTGATGCATCGTTTGTACGTACAAGGATCTGGATTTTTCACGGTCGAGTATCCAAATTTTTTTAATGTCAAATCCATTATTGGGTCTAAATTTTTCAACAACATGCCTGCATCTAAATGATTGTTTAATCCGCTAATAGAATCGAAATAATAAAAATAAAATAAATATTTTCAAATGTCTTGTTTATGTTACCTTTTATCTAAGCTTTGGTTATCTAAGGTTGTAAAAAATTAAGTTAGTTTAGTACGTTCCTGCGCGCCTAAGCGATCTGTCGTGTTCGCGCGCCCCATGCCTTGGGATAGTCTTAAAGTTTATGTTCTCTAATTATAAAGTTAATCTAAGTTTTAATTGTGGAACAGTTAAAAGTTTTTAAAGTGATTTTCAATAAACTGCGTTGGTTTATTGATGGCCCCTATCACATCTTTCGCTAAAAGTTGAAAAAAATTACACTCAATGCAGATTTTATCTAGCTTTATAAATCGAAAACTTGCAGATCTATATTTTTCTATAGAATGAAATAATCTTCCAAAGTTATCTTAGGATTTTATTGTTTAAATAATGAACTAAGAGTAATTTGCGGTGCAGACTACCCGCAACACTGTGGGTGTTGGGGGTGTGTTGCCGACCTTTGAGGTGGGAATACACTCTCGACTTGAAGAGCCCCATGTTGTATGTAGCCGGGAATACCGCTGCAGGTAGTTCATTCCACATCTGCGTAGTGCGTGGCAGAAAATTCCGCCCGAAACGGACGGTGGTGGAGCACCAGCTATCCAGGTGGTGGGGATGGAATTTCAATCTGTGGCGGGAGGTGCGGTGGTGGAATTGTGCAGCTGGTATAAGGTCGAATAATTCTTCAGAACACTCTCCATTGTATAGACGATACAGAACGCAAAGAGATGATATATCTCTTCGCAGGGCCAAAGAATCGAGGCGATCAGAAAGAGCTCGGTTGCCGGCGATTCGAGCCGCTCTCTGAACAGAGCATTTTCAATTTGATCGTGTAATACAGTTTTTTTTGCTCAGCTTCGTGTAAAATGAACAACTTTGCACACTTGAATCATTCTTTTCTATTGTAACACATTATGTTTGTGAAAATAATCCTTTCTTTCTTTATTTTCGTTTTTAGTTTGGGCATTTCTTTTAGTAGGTACCTATGTGGTATTAATTTTATTGGTAAGTGGTGGGAAAAACTTGTTGTTACATCACAACAAATATAAAGTAAAAAACAACTATTATCAGTTTAATAAGAATTACCATTCGGTTTTTTATTTTCACATAATTATTTATTTAATAAAAAGTTAAAACATGTCTATATACATAAATTCCCTATCTAAAAGACTTCAATAAAATATTTCATTCCGAATATCACTGTATCAGTCAATTGTAAAGGCAAAAGAACAATATCTACTCTTATCGATAAGGCATCTCACTACAACAATTTAATAACATTTCAACAACTAGACCGTCGCTGGCCCGGTCTACTCGTCGGCGACTGCGGCGGCTGGTTTGTCTTGCAGCAGGTCCTCTCGCAGCACGTCGCTGGTCTCGAGCCGCGGGTAGGACGGCAGCGTGAGCACGCCGCACGTGTTGGTCGGCGCGTGCAGCCGCGCGAACCCCGCCTCGCCCCACGCCGCCGACCACGAGTTCTTCACGATGAAGTGCGGCTCACCCTTGCTGGAGCCCCAGCCCACCGCTGTCACCGCGTGGTTCAGCTTGCGCTTCACTTTGCCACTGTAATACGATACAGGCTTATGGTAATATTTCTTCATTATCTTTACAGTTTATATCCTATAAGTTTCCTTCTTTATTTGGTAACTAGAGGTATCAAGGTGCAATCCACCGGTCAATTTCTGTGAGGTGTGACGAATCAACATTACAATTTACCATCTGTTCTGTATTTACTTTTCTATTCGTGTAAGTACGTGATAACTATTGTCCGGTGGAATAAAAGTTTAGGAATAATGCTTAAGTTTCAATGATGTTTTGAATTGTAACTTACCATCGCTCATCTTGATAGACTCCACCCGCGTATGAAACAAAGCTCTTTGTTGTGCCATCAATGATGACAACGGACGGCGCATGCTTTCTTATCGCCACCTAAAGATTTGAAAAATAATATTGTAACTAAGTATGTAACGGAGATTGGCATTTCAGGTGCTGATACGTGTTACGCATGAATAGCACACAGAGTGTAGGTCTATTTAAATGAATTGAAGCCTATGCCATAATATCTTAAGAGATTGATCTTGCCATGTACAATATTTAATTTGTTTACAGCCAGGTTCAATGGTTTGTAATATAATTTTGAAATTTTACTTCTAGAAAATATCTGGGTTTACCCATTGCTGAATTTGTTATTACCTAAGTCTTAAGTTGTTATTAAGTATTAAAAATTAAGTCAAGGAAGTTAAGGAAATAAACTAAGTTACCTTGAGTGCCGGAATACTGTTCGGAGGGACATTGACGTGGGCGCTGATCTTAGTGACAATAGGCACCTCTTTGTCACGGCACTTGTCTACCTGCAAACAAACAAGTACACCGGTAAACATCTAAGGGCATCTGACAGAAAAGCATTTATCTGACTATTAAAAACCGGCCCTAAGTCTTCAATCTGTATTTAAAGAACCGAGTGGCATTGCCACTATGTAGCTCTATCTAAGTAACTAAGAAATCGATAAAACATAATATTTTAAGTAACTAATTACCATAGCTTTGTAAGGAGTATACTCTTCCAGTGCAGGCAGACCGATACCCTGAACGTAGTCGAAACCGAAGTTGGGCCATGTACCCTTGCAGCCTTTGGCTCCATATCTAATAACAAAAACACAAGAATACCAATTAATGACTTTGATTGAGACTTAATTAAACTAAAAATATTGCGTTACTTTCTGACGGAGTATTAGAAGAGACACATGTATTGGTGTCCCTTGCACCAAACCATTGTTTTGATGGACGAATTTGGTGAGTAGGTACTAGTTTACAAATCCTCAAACCATTCTTGCGAATATTATGACACAACGTCATAATACTCACAAAATATCAACCTTAAATAAAATTCCTACACTTCCCTGTTACATAATATGTAACAATATAATATGTAATAGTTGTAATATTATTATTACAGCATCAAGTGCGATATTCATAGTAGCGTTTTGAGAGTTTAACTCAGAATCAACACCAACATCATACTGCCACTACATACTTATGTCCGCAATCAACGAGAGCTTTCTCGCTGAGAGCCTGCAGCTTGCGTGTCTTAATGAACAGCGCCCCTTCCACCGACGCCGTCACCGCAAACGCCCAGCACGAGGCACAAGATTCCTGATCTGTAAGGAGACACGTTTTAGTTTTTGATAGCATTTCTGAGAGAAATACGAATGTGAGTGAGAGTGGTACTGACAGCGTACAGGCGTGACGCCTCCGCGCGTCCTCCAGTCGAAGTTGTCGGGCAGGCGCGACGAGGACCGCGCGCTAGTTTCGTTCTCGGGGAACCGCTCGGCCGGCACCTGGTCGTCGGTGGGCGTGGCCCCGAGCAGCTCGGCCAGCTCGGCGTCCAGGCGGTCGGACAGGAAGTTCACGCGCACGGAGAAGGGCGCGGCCTGGCGGCTGCACGAGCGCACGAAGCGCCAGTTCTCCACCAGCGTGTTGCTGCGGACCGCCTCCTCCATCGCGTCCGCGTACACGCGACCGTACTGCTGCTTGTATCTGTTACAGAAACAAACTGTCACTACTCCCAGTTCCATTTATCCATACGTACATAGTATACGTCAATACTTTCTGGAAGACGCTTACTGATTGAAGAACTCCTGGTAGGCGGAGTCGCGCTGGGGCTGCACGAACTCCCGGAGCGGCTCCAACATTACCCGGTGTACCGGCAACGATGCATTCAACGTTTTTATCTCTCCGCACGATGAATCTTCATGAAAGCGTTAAAATCATTATTCTCGTTTTTTTGCTAAAGATAAATGTAACATAAATATTATGAACACGAAACATACTTATTTCAAAGTTTAGTGCGCCGCGTGGGGGTTGCTGTTCCTTAACCTCCAAGTAACGGTGCTCATAGCGATCGCTTTCGGCACCGAGTATCGAGCTGTCGACAGTCACTGTATACCTGGGAGAGAAGTCAATGGGTCAGCAAGATCTGATTTATGTGACACAAGTGACCCGCCCACGCAATAGCAATATTGTGCGATTTCAACATCGAATTTTGTAACTTAAAAACCCTTTTTCAGAATTTTATTGATTTACAAAAAAAATTGGATTAAACGGCATAAATATCCGTTAAGTGGTTTAGGAGAACTTAGCGCGGTAAGTTACTTGAGTGGCGTAGCGGAGTTGTCGTTGTTCCTGGTGAGCAGGAAGTCGTGCGTGTGCGTGAGGACCTCCCCCGGCCCCCCGCCCCCCGCGCCCCCCGCCCCCGCCCCCGCCCCCCGCACCACGCGCCGCCAGCGCTCGGCGCGCCCGCCACTCGCGGACTGCTCGTAGTCTACAAACAATTGCATTAACTTTCAATTAAATCTTTACTTATAATATCAAGCTAAAGGCTTAGTATGTTTCTTTGGTTAATCGCGCTTGTTATAATTAAAATATTATAAAAATCACAGTGATTTTTATAAAATATTTACTACAAGATTAAGTATAGATACGTGTTTTACGTACCTACCAATGTTTCTATATCACGAAAAGAAGATGTGTAGACTCTTTAAATTGCTCGTTAATGTTAAACTAGTAATGATAGATAAGAAAAAAATGTAAAATGTAACCTATCCATGTAATTAACAAAAAAGTAAGTAGAATAGAAAGCGCGTTCTAAAAGATCGAATTAATTGAATAGACCTTTAATTTTAATACTTTACTCTTACTCCAGCAGCCACTTTAAGTTACAAGAAGTTTTAAGAAATCGCAAGTAGCAATGTTATATTACCAGCAAAAGTAAACTGTTCGAGATCGGGCATGGAAGGGTTACGCGGTTCGTCACTGGACAGGTAGGTGGGCTCCGACACCATGCAGCGGCGGACTTCTTCTTCACCACTGCGGTCGAGGCTCGTCTGTTGATTAGCGTTATTCAATAACTCATCAAAATTTAGCTACAAAACAGCTACACCAGGTTAATGATTAATATGATGTCATACTTGTATAAGCATCACTCGGTTGCCTGCTTGCGGCACGCGGTAGGCGGACGCGGTCCCGCCGTGGAAGTCGATGCGGGATGCTCCCGTCGACGCGTCCCACCTGAACACGCAAACAACAACCATGGCACACAGGGCTAACAGTTTAAAATAAAATCACTTATTAATAACTTGCCAGGCAGTGTAAGGTTCCGTGTAGTCAGACTTGTGGACGGTCAGCTCGGCTTTGATCATGAGCGAACGTTTGAAGCGAGGGGCTGAAGGCGCTGCTCCGTCACCGGGAGCGAAGGCGCCGCTGCTTGCGGGGCGCCGCGAGGGGTAGCCGGGGGGCGCGGCGGGGGGCGCGGCGGGGGGCGGCGACGCCTGCTGCAGGAACGCGTCCTGCGCGGGCGCCTGCTGCGTGAACACCGCCGGCGGCAACTGCGGCGCCTTCGGGGTCTGCTCGCGGTATAGCTCCACCAAGTAGTTTGAAGATGCTAGTGAATACAATCAATAAGTAGTTTAGTTCTACATCTTGTTCATATTAATAAATCTACACCACTACACCAAAATGTTAAAACGAATTAAGAAAAATAAATAATCTAGTGTTTACTGAGTAGTCAATTTAGAATCTTGCCAGTGCTAATTTCGGGGAAGTACGAGAGGTCCTGGTGTACTTCATGCTGCGTGTTGTCGTCATGCTGCGTGTCGTCGTGGCGCTGGTTGTGTCCCCGCGGCGGCGCGGCGCGGTGGCCGCTGTCCGCGCGGTGCGGCCCGCCGTGGCGGGTCGGCGTCGGCGGCGGCGATACCTCCTCTCCTGACTCTTCGGAACTGCTGTCGCTGCTTTCGGAAGAATCGGCGCTGCATGCTGAAAATATCCGTTTATCAGAGTTTTTTACAAAAACGAAATAAAATATTTAATTAGCCAAAATTTGATGTTTTCTGAACAAGTGCGAAGCGTGGGCGGGTCCCTAGTACAATATAAATTTCTTTTGTCAGACCTATTTGCAAATTATTTATATCCTTAACAATTAAAGCGATAGCTTATCAAACTTACATTTAGAAGGAACCTGCACTGGTACGGGTAGTACAAGCAGAGGTAAGGGGCCACCTGAAAAGTTAACATTAACAATTAATAATTACCTATTACTTTCTGCTTCTTAAAGGTTATTATCATCTTTAGTATGCCTGTTACTTCGACTAACATCAGCTGTGAATAACGAAGCATAAGAAATGCTGTGATTCGCTTCACACATGATTATAAGCTCTTTATTACATTGTAATTATAGAAAAAAAATCCAAAAGCATAACCAGGCTAACATCATCTTAAACAGCTGAGGAAATCTCATTTTGACCGTTAACTTATATTTAGAATGGCACTAGGTGGCAACTAGTTACAATAAAAACAAAACAAACTCGTATACAAAATCCTTGTCAACATAAAAAACTAAAGGTAGCAAATTAGGAATGTCAATTTACATAATATGAAGAGTAGGAAGATGCTTGTTAATAAATATGGAAATCAAATCGATCCAAATGGCGGAGGTCGCGATGAGATTAGAGACATGAAATATGATCGCAGTGAAAGGTCGCAGCGGCGATGGCGCGGTCACCAACGTACCGCGATGACATTGACTTTTACCAAAACACCGCCAACGACGATGTTTATGTCCTCAGTCGAAGTTACCGCATTACAACATCCAGTTAATTTAAATGAAGATGCGTCACGTTTGGTCATCCGTGAGCTATCGAGACAAGTGTGTACTTCAGTAAATTATGTAATATCAAAAAGTTGTATAATAGTTAACATTGAGTTAGGCATATGAGTGAGGTGACAGTTCAAGGTGGTAGCTCATTATGCGTATTGTGCCCGGGGCCCGGTGGTCGGCAGCTGCCCACCTATGACAGAGTAATCCCGCGGTGTGCGAAGCTATGCACAAAGTAGATACCTACAGCGCTCAATCAAATGGGCTTGCAATCAATAGTTTAGGTAATGAGGGCAAGCTCTGAAACCCTGTAGTTAGTAGTTGAAACTCACCCACAGTGAAGGGTGACCAGCCACTACCGAGGGCAGTTTCACCGGTCGCGCGGGAGTACTCTGCAAGGAAATACGGTCAAATATTAGAGTTTTCATAGAAATTAATTATAAGATAAAACATAATATTAAATTTGTTATTTAACGCTGACTAGTTATTTTGCATATAAGCCCAATCGTTCATAATTTGCATATTTGCGTAGGAAGATTTCTAGGAAGAACGAACAACCTTGAACTTAGAGCTTCTTGATGAAGTGCTTCATACGGAGCTTGCGAATACCCGTTCTTTATTTTCATAAGGTACCTATAATCTTTATATTATTCAGAATTATGTTAATTGTTTTTTTATACCTATTGGTTAACGTGAACTTGGTATTAGAATTTGGAAGAGTTTAGATGTAGATATATATTATGTATATAGAACTAGGTTCTCACTTTTCAGGTTTGTTCAATAACGTTATTTTTGTATCGTATTTATCTAAAGCTGGTGTCATATTCTGTACACGTTCTAAAAAAGTTAAAGTATCGGCAACGTGTAAGAGGCATGAATACAGATTACGTACCAGCTTCAACAAAATATTCTTGTAAATATTTACAAATCAGTTTAGATTTTTCTCCATAAGGAAACGAAAAACAAGGTATCCTCGTTTATCATATTATGATGATTTATCGATTCCTTATAAGGCAATAAGCCTCTATTTTTTCTTTTAAAATTATTTCGCATACTAAAAATAAAAATGAATTAAATTATAACATCAGAGTAGATACCCACCATCCAGCACGCGCTGCCAGGCAGTCCGGGCGCCCCCGCCCCCCCCGCGCGCGCCCGCGACCCGCGTCTGCGCAGCCTGCAAGTTACAAGAGAAACAGGTCAATAGCTAGTTACATTAGGGTTTACTGAGGAGTTAATGGTACGGACTTAACACATTTGATTTCATACTGGAGCTGTGGAACCTAGAGGATTATAGTAAATTGTAAACTGTCGAATGGGTTCGTTTTGAGAATGGGAGTACCTCAAGGTTCCATTCTGGGCCCGTTTCTTTTTGAAACAATTTATATAGTAAGCAATCATCATGATATTACTTTATTTTGTAAAATAGAAAGAAACAAAAACAATAGGCATGATGACAGATTTTGAAAAACTGTTGTATCATATTCAGAAATATATACTTATTGTAAAAAATACCATATTTCGGAAAAAAAATCATGATTTATATGAATAAAATCAATTTAAAATTTTATGTTTAAAATTCCCACCAAAACGTTCCAAAGTGTCATGGCGTCGATTTTGACGTCACTCTTGAGCAGTGTTACCAACTCGAATTTTTATAAATCCTTCCGTACGACTCTAAAAGTTGGTAGTTTCCGACCAAACTCAATTCGAAAAGTAGGTAGATCTACCAACTTCTTTTTTCCAAGATTTAGAAGGAATCTGCACGGTCGTATAATATCTATAACCGATTATTTTAGTAAAAATAAATTATTTTTCTGACTATTTTTAAAATAGCAATAAGAAAAAAAAAAAAAAAAAAAAAAAAAAAAAGCGGGTAGGACTCGCAACGTAAACACGCAATTCTGTGTGCTCGTTTGTTTTTTTTTATATATTTTAATAACTATAAAGTTTTAATTTGAAATTTAATGCACTAATTATTTGCTAAATTCACCGGTGCTCCAATTCACTCACTTCACTCACTTTGGTAACAACTTATAACTGCACAAAGAAATCATAATGGATGCCAGCAATATTGAGTCCCTCGGCAAGTTCTTTGAGTCAAAAATGACTGAATATGAGAATAAGCTTCAAAAGGTTGGTGGAACAGCTCCTGCGCATCCAGATCTTGCTTCACTGTCACAGGAGTTCAAAACCTTCAAGTCTCTCATTTGGGAGATGTTCTCTCGGATGAAGAAGGAACTTGAAGCCATCTCGCTGGGTTTGGACCGACATGAGACTGCTTTGAGACGCAAGGTGCTGCTTTTACATGGGGTAGCTGAAAAGCCAAACGAAAAATTGCATGACACAGTCTATAAAATATTTCAAGAACAGATGAAGATAAAAGACTTTAGTAAATCTACCTTACAGGTCTGCCACCGTCTTGGTACATCTAAAGCCAAAACCAGGCCTATTTTAGTGCGTTTCCTCAATGTTCAAGACAGGCATCATGTATGGGATAGCAAAACCACTCTAAAAGGAACAGGCGTTACAGTCTCAGAGTTTTTGACAAAAACCAGACACAGTATTTTTACTAAAGCTCGTTCACATTTTGGACTTAAAAACTGTTGGTCTGCGGATGGAAAAGTGGTCATCATTCTTCCAGATAAATCCCGCATAAAATTGGAAACCTCCGCGTCCCTTGAAGATCTTATAGCCAAGTTTCCTTCTGCTGATAACATAAAGTCGTCTGCAGATCAAGACAGGACTGCTATAGTTAATTCGCCGAGAAGAACACGTCGCCGACAGTAGTTAAGTTAAGATCTTTTAATTCTAATTAACATAATATTTTGCCAGTAATTAGCATAATTTATTATACTATTATCTGTTGCATTGCAATTGAAGGTTATTAGCTCATAATAATATCTGTCAGTCAGTCTAACTCAGTCAATCATTCTTTCCTGACATTGACAGTTGACTTTTTTTGGTAGGCAAAGGTATTCCTTCATACAGCCTGGCAGTACAATGTAAATTATTATTATAAGCTCCTTTTTTTTTTATTAGGTATGTATAAATATTTTTATATTCTAGCACTTTTATTGCAAGTTTTCTGTTTTTTTTTCTTTTTTAGCTTTACTAATTTTGTTTGCAGCTTGGTTGTTTCTTTTTATTTTTCTTTAAGTTATGAGCACGTGAGTTTAGCTTTTTTGCTTGTGTTGTTGATAAGTTTGTAGTTTATTTGTATTTAAAGTATTTATTGTTTTTTTTTATTATTATTATTATCTTATATATAATATTATATTATTCATATATTTCTATTGTTTACAATATTTATGAGCAATATAAATTTTGATGAGAGCTTTTTCTCTTGCTCGTCTACGGCTAGCTTTGCTAGCGCCGAAAGTTCATCTTGTCCTCTTTCCTTGAACGACCAATTACTGTCCTTATTTTCCAACTATCCACTCAACTTCAACATAGCGCACATAAATGCACAAAGTGTTCCTAAGCATTATCCTGATCTTCTGGCAACATTTAGCGATTTACCTCTTGATGCCCTTTTAATTTCAGAGTCGTTTCTCAAACCTTCGTTGCCATCAACCCAATATCCTCTTCCTGGGTATGTCCTCGTGAGGAATGATAGGACCGGAAAGGGCTGCGGTGGCGTGGCCATGTATCTTCGTGCGGATATCCCTTTTAAAATAATCAGTACCTCTCCTTCACTTTACTCCGCTTCCGCCGAGTACCTGGCCGTTGAAATCACCCTAAATCACACACGAATGGTGCTAATCGTGTTTTACAGCCCAAATCTCAATGTGGATTACTTTGATTCCTTTGAGACATTACTCAATGATGTGTGCCCCCTTTACAAGCATGTTTGTGTGATGGGCGATTTTAACACGTGTTTGTTGAAAAACGATTACCGCTCCCACAAGTTAGAATCCACTATTTCCTCATTTAACCTCGAAATTTTACCCCTTTCTGCGACCCACCACTCTCCCAACAATACTCCTTCCCTTTTAGATTTAATGATCGTTTCTTCAACAAACAACGTTGACTGTCATGGGCAACTCACCTCCCCATTTTCCTACCACGACCTACTTTTTACATCCTATCGCATTCGCCCTCCAAAACGAAAACCTAAAACGTTGGTCTTACGCAGCTTCAACAATATTCAGCTGGATAACCTGCTATGCGATGCTGAGCACATTAACTGGGATCCTATATATGACTCAAATAACATAGACGACAAAGTAAAATATTTTGCTGACACTCTTTTAAGCCTCTACGACAGACATGCACCCCTCAAACGCGTTCGAGTCAAGTACAACCCAGCGCCTTGGCTTACTGAATCCATTAAAGATTTAATGAGATCCAGAGACAAAGCCAAGCTGAGGTACAAGCGTTGTCCTACTGAAAATAATTTTAACCTATACAAAGATCTCCGTACACGCTGTACTCGCTTGTGCCGTAACGCTAAACGACGATACTTTCACGACTCACTTACTAACCGCAACTGTTCTCAAGTCTGGAATTTTTTGAAGTCTGTGGGAGTTGGCAAGTGTTGCACATCGTCTGTCAAAGATTTTGATTTAGGATCACTAAATTTACATTTTTCGACACCTCCTACCAATCTGGACCCCGATATCAAGTCAAAAACTTTAAGTGACATTTTAAATTCTCCCTCACCACATCCTTCCTTTAATTTTGTCGCCACAACCGAGGAGGACGTTAAAAAAGCTGTCATGTCCATTAGATCTACATCTATTGGACATGATGATTTGTGTTCAAGAATGATTACTTTGATCCTCCCTGTATTAGTTCCAATCCTTACTCATTTATTTAATTATTCACTCTCTTCATCAACTTTCCCATCTTCCTGGAAGTATGCCCACATAATTCCATTGCCCAAGGTTTCAAATCCTATATCCCTTTCAGACTTTCGTCCGATATCTATCCTGCCCTTCCTCTCAAAAGTTCTTGAGCACATTGTCCATGATCAGCTATCTGCGTTTCTGATTACCAACAAAATTATCAGCACAAAGCAGTCAGGTTTCCGTCCTGCCCATAGCACAGTTTCCGCACTGGTGAACGTAACTGATGATATCCGTTGGGCCATGGAGGAAAAACATCTCACTATACTAATTTTGTTGGATTTTAGTAATGCATTTAACTCTGTAGACTTTGACGTCCTTCTCGGAATCCTAAAATCCTTGAATGTCTCCCCCTCCGTCCTGTCCTGGTTTGACTCCTACCTTCGTGGTCGCTCGCAGCGGGTTCGCATTGATGAGTCATTTTCTGATTGGTGTGGTCTCGCTGCGGGTGTGCCTCAGGGTGGTGTGCTCTCTCCGTTACTATTTTCGGTTTTCATCAACTCCGTTACGAAAATCATTTCCTCAAATTATCATTTATATGCTGATGATCTGCAAATTTACACCCATTTTCCTGCACCTGATATCAATTCCGCGATATCATTTTTAAATGATAATCTACGACGAATTCACAACTGGGCTACATCTTTTGGCTTACTTCTCAATCCAAGCAAAACCCAAGCTATTATTATAGGAAGCAGATACTTTCGTGGGCGTATTGATATTGCGTCACTACCTTTTATTTATTTAGATGGGATTCCCATTTCCTTTACTGAGACCGTTAAGAACTTGGGCGTTGTTTTTGATGCGAACCTAGGCTGGAGTGCCCATGTAAGTGAAATTAGTCGGAAGGTTTATCACTCATTCCACACTCTCAAAATATTGCAATCCTTTCTTCCGCTAAAAACTAAAATTACCCTTGCCCTGACACTCATTCAACCTATAATTGATTACGCTGACTCATGCTACATTGACGCCACTGAGGAAGTCTTAAACAAGCTGGAGCGATTGCAAAATTCATTAATTCGTTTTATTTTTAATCTTAGGAAATACGACCATGTCACCGAGTTTCGCAAAATGCTTCAGTGGCTTCCAATCCGGTTTCGTAGGAACACTCGCATTCTGTGCCTCCTTTACAATATCCTGCACAATCCTTGTTCCCCCTCCTACCTGCGCCAGCGTTTTTCTTTCGAACATCCTGAAGACGCTGTATGCAGAGCACATAAAAAGACCCTTCTGTCCACACCTTCCCATTCCACCGACTTTTTTTCCTACTCCTTCACTGTCCATGCTGTAAGGCTATGGAATTCCCTACCTTCGGAAATCCGTGAGTCCCAAACAATATCCAGTTTTAAGAGACGTGTAAGAGAACACTACTTATCTCTAGTTTAGTATTGCATATTATATTTATTTTATAATTATTTGTATTACTACTTTATGTATGTCTTTTATGTATTATTTTATTAATTAGGTACTTAAGTATGTAATATTAATATATATATGTATGTATATTATATGTATATATTTTAAGTAGGTATATAAGTAAGACTTGTATGTATTTAAAAGTTTAAAAATTTATTTGTTACAACACACAGAATTTGCTTTCTCATCAGTACTCTTATCACAGGACTACTGGAAGAGATCCCTTTAAGGGATAAGTAGTACCTTTGTACATAGTTTTTAGTTATTTTTCTTATTTGTATTTTTAAATTATTGTTACTTTTGTTTCTGTGTACATGAACTGTTAATAAATAAATAATAAATAAATAAAAAACTAAATTGTTAATTTTTAGAATAAAAACAAAATAAAAAAAAAATCCCATCCCACTAATTTACCCCCTAAATTTGGGGGGAAAACCCCTAAGTTGGGAACCATGCTCAATAGTGACGTCATTCGCTCTGATTGGCGTTCAGAATATCATGGCGGACTGTAGTATTTTGTAGATTGATTTTTTAAAAATATTAATTAATCTCGCTTTCATTATAATAATACCTTGTTATTTTTTAATATTTTATTTACGTTTCATTAGATGGTAGCATATTTTTTGTGTATTTTATTCACAGTCATCATGCCTATTATGACAACTCAAACAATGCTCTCGCTAATGTAGTAAAATGGTTACATGTAAAAAACTTGCTTAAAAAACCTTTATATGGCTGTTCTACAACGCTGTTAGTAGTATTCGTATATATGTTACGGCTAATACTCGAAGTGCGGCTACACCTAGTTTTAGCCGGTTAGAACATCAATAGGTTAGTTAGGTTACTTTTTTGATACCACCCAGAAAAAGACTCCGTCGACTAATGATTCAAGCCAGTTTTTATATACATAGGTATAATTTTTTTTTTACAGTTTTCCATATAAAAATCACTTCTAACCGGCTAAAACTAGGTGTAGCCGCACTTCGGGTATTAGCCGTAACATATACATACAAACTGGCACGAATTATAATGTTGTTAACATAGGTAATTAATAAGGAAATGATAGTTAACTTAAGCATTTTTAAGGTGTTTTTACATTAAGTATACGTATAGACAATGTTTTCAGATTAACTTTTAATAACTAACCAAAGCCAAAGACATTTATGTAAGATGGTTACTGTGGTAGCCGGTATGTTTGTAGGTAGCTTAAAGCTTCTCTTATTATTATTTTAAGTTTATATCTTTAAAACCAGCATCCATATCATTTCCACGAGCATATTATAGAAATAAAGAAACAACACAGCCTGTTGTCTAATAAATAAGATATTATGCATAAATCTTACTCAAGCGTTTAAATACAAATAGCAGACAAATCATAGTATTAGTGACATCATAATAATATTCATCTACTAAACTTAAACTTGAAAATAACAGAATGTCACTAACTCTACCCACTTAAGAGTGTGACTTCATAAGCCGAGGTCACACAATTCTTGTGTCTGATATAAATGATGACCCGTTAGTGAAAACCACAAAACTAAATTATTAAAAGCAAAAAGAAAATTATGGTTTTCTACATTAGGTATAGTAATTAGAGAGGAAATCTAGATCATACCCTATTTTTGTATCATTTAAAATAAATATTCTGAAAAAAAAAGTTTTTAATTAATTTGTTGAAAACCAGTTGTGCAATTAATTATGGAAATTTACTGTTTATCAAAAACCAATAAAATCTTTAGGTACCCAAGTCAGATTGTATTGGCACGCGATATCAACTTACTTATTATTAAAACAATCAGTAAATCATCTAGATATCAACTCAACTGTCTAATGTATTCGTGGTCGGATTCTCTGAAGCTTCTATCAAGTATGCTAATGCAGGTAAGCTATATTTTATCTGTTTTTTTTTCTATAAAGTTATGACCTCTCGCTGGGAGGTGGTGTCACTAGGTTCAAGCACTTAGTATTCACCTTAATGTCATTCGAAACCAACCTTTATGATAAAAATCATAATATCTACAGAAAAAATCACTAATGTAAGATTTTTACCTACCTATAGTTTTAATGTCTCAACAAGCTAGCAACAAGCAACTTTTGACAAGCTTTTTATAAATAAAATCAATACCAAACAAATGCATATTGGCATTGGCGTAAGAACAAACAAAGATGGTTGTGAGTGTTATCTAATATGTATAAAAAAGCTTGCGCAAGCGCCGCCCACACGAACACGGACGCGACGTGTATCACACACTTGTAAAAAGATGGTAAAGTAGGTCCGTCTCGTGTTGTAGTTGTAATTGCCGCCCTTTTGTAGTAAGCCAACCTATATGGTTGCTGTAGGTATCTTCTAGCACCTTTCATAACAACGTCAAAAAAGCAAACGAAATGAAATCGTTATAAGCATTATGACTTTCACTAAATAAATAGCTTTTTAACTACACAATAAAGTTGATGAGTATAATTTGCCGCAAGCGTATATGCCTAGCTACGAACTAAAGGTGGCCAACAGAGAACCACGCGACATCATTCATGCTGCGATCACCTACTTACATCATGGAGACCGGGTATAGGACCACCGCTATGTTGCGATATGTATCATTAGCTCGGTACCTTCTTCAACATGTGACTTGCAATAATTTGTGGGAGTAGCCTCTTTATCAGCTAAAATGACCTCACGGCGGAATGTCGATGGGGTCCCTTCACTGTTGTGTTACTTTGCATCGCGAGCAAAAACTATGATGATGCTCATTAATGAGATGAGTTCGACATTCGCTCCTTACGTTGCATATGGTAAACCTAACGTTCACCGCAAAATTGCAACTGTGATTGCATTTCAATTTGTGCCCTGTCGGTAGTGCACGCCACGGTAGTTCAAAGTGATTGTACTATGTACAGTCACCTCTCGCCTCCCTTTACTTTCTAAAAGGTTAGATTTCCTCATCAATTAGAAGAGCAATCAGTGATTACATTCGACGACCTTGAGATTAATGAACGCATCAATGCTATTAGATAATTGAGTACAGGTGATCGTCAATCAAGCATCGATATTAGCGAGATCATGCAAGTGCTTTAATTCCGATGTGTCTATATTGTGTCAGTTATTAGTGACCTTGAATATCAAATGTCGATAACGACCGTGATCTTACTTAATAACATTTACATTTTTTTTACATAAATTTGTGTTTGTGTGTGCTTGAGTTAAGAGGAAGTTATAATTGGCTCCAATACCTACCATATACCTACGCACTATTTCATAATGACGAGCTCACGCGCATCGGTCATAGGGTCTGGTGACACTGTTCCGAAACTCGATCGATTGCATAAACTTTTTCGAAATATTTTTGAAATTAATCTTAATCTAAAACGTCTAAACCAGTTTCCAAATAAATCTTTCTTTGATGTGTTGCTCCTTAATAATGACTGTCTTGAATAAAAACAAAGTATTTCGCAAGTTCGCGTCACTGTTTGGCAAGTGGGAATATATTTTTATATTATTTAACAAATTATTCAGTGTTAGCAACTTTATAAAGTACATACGTTATGTAAATAATAATAGCTACCTAATGACTCGAATCAAAGTGGCTCTGAGATTCATTCTCATTAATTAATTACTATTGACCCGCCCACACTTCGAAATGGTGTTACCGACTTCTACACGAAACAGTGAAATTTAAACTTTAAAATACTTACTCTGAATGCACTTAAGCCTATTCGAAAAAATACTTAGAAGACGGTGAAAACTACATGAAAATCTTAACGAACATGGTTAAAGTGTAGTAAGTAACATACATTCGTACATGAATAGCGACTTTGATTGATATTATGTTTTGATGATAATGTTCAATGAAACTTAACTAAATGATTTTGTTTTTTTGTTTAGGTACCTTCCACCTTTACCCATGTAGGATTTCTGAATTTACCTACAGAGAATCTGGTGAAGGACTGTGATGCTGGTGCTTCTTGCCGTTGTTAATTGTTGTTAGTCTTATTATATTTTATGGTTGTCAAGTTTTTTTTTATGATACCTATTAATCATGCCAGAGTTCAGGAAGTCACGACTATCAGCTTTCTTAAAATCGCCTATTAAACATTTGATCCGACCAAAACTACAATGTGCTTGATATGCCTAAATATTTTCATTAACAATAAAAGTTACGATATTTGTTACGACAACACAAATAAAAAGTTCGTGAAAGATGACAATTCAATTACGATCGGTTTGTCTCTTCATTGCTAAGTTAATTCATGATCGTGCGGTGTACATGAGGTTAAGGTACAATATAATAAGAGGTGGTGCAGTCTCACCGAGCAGCGCCAGCAGCAGCACGGCCCGCCAGCCGCCGGTCATCGTGGATCCTCTGTAGATCCTCTGTAGTCAGCGCGAGTCCGGCGCCCGCGCAGCTGTGTCTGTGTGTCCGCCGTCACTCGCGATCGCTATATCGTACATCCACGGAGCCTCGTCTCCGCCCCCCCCTCGCTACCATCTTGTTCTCATCATCTGAGCTTCGTTGTGTAACAAGTTTGCGCACGCGCTGCCCTCCGCCCGCTTTTTCCTATACAACAAGCCTAAGTTGTTGATGGGAAATAAATTATTTAAATTTTGTTGGGAGTCGATAAAACTTCAGTAACATTAGTGTATCTTTATTTATTTTCTGTATGGTCGATATTATGTTAAAATCTTCCTATGTCAGAGGTCAGAAATGTAAAATTCCTAAAAGTTAAAACAACTTTTACACAGAAATAAAAAGTTGACGCTTAATAACTATAGGTATCATACTTATTGGTTTACAAATGTAGGCAATTTTTTAAGTCTTTTAGATTACTTTAGTTTTCATCATTAGCCTCGCAGCTGAATTAACTTTGTGCGTATACTAGCTTTTGCCCGCGGCTTCGCACACGTTAAATTCAGAGTAAGATCCCTTTCCCTATACAATGTTATTATACATATAAACTTTCATTATACTCTTCAATCACTCTATCTATTAAAAAAACGCATCAAAATCCGTTGCGTAGTTTCAAAGATTTACTGGTTACTGCTATGTACTTACCAAATGATTGACTTTAGTTTATGCGGAATAATGTTATTCCATTTAGTTTTTGGAATAGACTTTAAACAAAAATGAAATTAATTTGTGGATCTTGTTTTAGACTATTATTAATTTAAGAAGATTAATGGTTTGCCTCTGCTACAAGTAACTGTAGGTAATCGTGCAGGTAATTATCTGTTATAAATTTCATAACCCTAAACAATTTTCATTACAAGTCAAATGTTTACATCCAAAGTACGACTTCCTCTGTGGCGCAGCAGTATGTGTGTATCCGGAATGTTGGCGGTGTAAGGTTTCGGGTTCGATTATTTGTAGAGTAGAAAGCAACGTTATCGGGCAATAAGCTAATTTTATTTTTTAAATAAGCTTTTTTTACGTGTAGACTTAATTATACATATTATTGGTGCAACTCTTGGTCGCATTTTCTTATTTTTCCACATACATTTTTTTTTAAATGTCGAAGCTAGATAGTGTGTCTGTCAGGCACCAGGCGGCGCCATGGCCCGCCACGCCACCCGCCCCCGCGGTCCCGCCACGCCACCCGCCCCCGCCCCCGCCGCGCGGCGCACGCTCCCGCTACTCACGGAGATATCGATTTGTCACTCCAGGCTCTGACGTTTCACAAGAACTAAGAACAAACAAACTGTAGATGGGCACTTTCAATTATTTTATCTAAAAGTAAATATTGGAGGGAAAAGGAAAAGCATATTCTATCTGACGAAATTATTACACATTCATGAAAACCGGTTAACAATTTGCCTACTTATATTGACCCTCCCTTTTCCGTAGATGTTAAAAACAGATTTATAAATATTTATAAAGATCATTAATTAACTAAGAATACAGATGAATATCTTTACATTTTAAGGAAGCTTTTCATGTTAAGATTTCTGTAAAATTTGTAAATCGGGTCATGTTAAAAAAAATGTACTCTTTCGCCCGATTACATGATTGCTTATTTTAGTTCGTGTACCATGATGTTTATGTAGGAAATGTAAATAATAAATTCAACAAATAAATGTTCTTGCTTTTCTATTATCGGAAAATTGAAAAAGAGTAAGTAAGTATATTCAGCACAACATTAAATTATTAGTCTAACTAATTAACTTAATTTCTGGGAAATAATAAAAGGATAAATGAAAGCTCCACAACAAAAAGCTAGCTTATGTTGCATGATCATTCTACAATTATATGGTCTTGGTTATATTTCAGGAACTCTTAGTTTGGTCGCCATTGGTTAACGTGTCCGCTTGTTAAACCATTTAATAACCGTTCGTAGTAAGTTAATATTTTAACATTTACTGTGTCGTAAAAAAGTGGATGCTCACAATGAAAACTTATTACTTACTTCGGAAAAAAAGTAGAGGAATTATGAAAATACCTTATAGAAACTTGTTGATTTCCGTATCGCATGACCGTATTGTTTATTGTTATTTAGTTTATTTTAATATTTAATTGTTTTTCCAATGTAATATAATCATTTAACTAGGGCAATTCAAATACGTACATACAATATTGGCACGGAATAAGTATGTTTTTTAGCATTTATTGTCCTAAAAACGGATAATACCTACAATGAAATTATTCACCGGTAGAGATATAGAGGACGGTAGTACCAACGCCGATGTGGTTTATACAAATATTTTTCACAAATTAACTCTATTGTTGCTCATGACCTAGTTTTAAGGTTCATTTTAGGAGGCTATTTAAAAATGGAGGGTTGAAATGGAATTAACTGAGAACGTGAAGGAATAAGTGACAATAATATTGTAGTGTTATTAAAGTTTTGTATTGAAGTATTTTTCATGAATATTAATAAATGTCATTTTTCATTCCCAGCGTTGTGAAGATGGGTCTGCCGCAGCTGGAAACATGTTGTTTCATATTCGATTTGAAAACTGGGAACCTCATTATGGGAGCTATAAATGCTGTAAGTAGTAGGTACCTATATAAATATTCTATACCATAGTTAGAGACATCTACAGTGAGAACCTCAACTGAACGAAAAAATATCGATCATCTGCACAAAGAGGACACTTAAATACGACTTATAAAATACACATTTACCAATGTATAGTAATTTAGCAATAAATTAGCTCCTTTAATATTTGTAGCTATATTCACTTATAAAATTGTCGTGTTTATGTTGTGGGTAAGACATAATTGAATTTAGCAAAAGAGTTTTTTTTTGTTTTACGACTGGAAAATGCGTTACGCACCATACCTCCTGCCTGGGGGGATGAGAGGCGTGTGTGGGACTCCCCCTTTCGGGTATACCCATTAAAAACCAGTCGATGTCCCTCGAAGGCGCCATAGTGCCGGGGCTGCGGGATACGTTAGTCATCTCACAAATCAGCCTCGTAGCAAAAAAGATTGTAGAACTATTTATTTTGTGTTCCAGTTGTTCTCGTTCATCCTGACCATCATGATGATCGTGGTGGCGTCCTCCATCGGCGACGCGGAGGGCGACAGCAGCCTGCCGCTGGACGTGGAGGCGCGCTCGGCGCTCACGGGGCTCTTCGTCATGTCCGTCATCCTCGTGCTCATGTTCCTGGTTAAGTTCGTGTTCGACGTCATGTTCATCTATGGAGTTGTTCATGTGAGTGTTGAACACTAAACTGCTCTATTAGTAGGCGGCGTAAGCTATTCGGGACAAATCTTAATTAAGTTTATGGCTACTATGTACATTACAAACAGAGAAGCTTTTGAATACAATATCTTTCTTCTATATGGTTAGGTAACATTTTACTTTGACATAATCCTGTACTTACTAAAATACCTCATATGCGTTAAAGTATTGTACTTCATTATCATTACATAGTATAAATCCAAGTCGCTAATTCTGTCTGTTTGTATGTTTGTCCGCTAACTCCTTGTCGAATTTTAATGCGGTTTTCGTCATCTTTTATGATATTTTTTTATTTAAATTTGTTAAGTACATTTGGAAAAAAATGTTTTAAATTAGTTGAAAACAATTTTTTGGGAGCAAGTCGACCAAAATTACATCATTGCGATAGTCAATATCGTCATTGCTCTCCGCGTTGTTCCAGGGCCGCGCCGGCGTCATCCGCACGTACTTCATCTCGTGGAGCGTGTTCTTCCTGCTGTCGCTGTTCACGTTCTTCTTCAACGCCGCGCACTACGGCGCCGGCACCATCGTCACCGAGCTCTTCTACATCGGTACACACGTGCTCATCTCCAGACTAACACCCCAATTATGTGTGGTACCTTTAACACAAGTGCAGTAAGCATTGTGTTAAAGGTACCACAAAATGGACTTGGGGAGAACCTTGTTACACCCACACACGAGCAAATGTCGAAAATCTTTTTTTACGAAATTGGCAAAAATATAAGAAAAAAGCATCACCACGAAACAAAAACAACTAGACGATCACAGCACCATCTTCCAAATACAATCGGAAATCAAGTCCAGTGCTACACAAGGTTCGCCAGCAACAGTGGTTAGTACTGCTGTAGCGGCAGGTTCTAAGTTTAGATCTAGTCTGGACATCTCAAGGTTTCTGATAGCTTATTATGAGAAGCTTACACCAATACACACTAGTAGAGAGCTGGATGGTCAGTGTGTTTCAAAATTTAATGTCGTTAAGATTTGAATTAAATTACCGTTATTTCCATGAAAAAAAAAATAGAAATTAAATTTCTGAAGCGTGATGAGGTGTTTTCAGACTTAAACGTTATACCGAATTAAGATTATTTGACAATTTATATGTATGAAAATAGTCTCTACTAAACGTTGCTCTTCTCTATCACATCTACATAGTTACTTCCTCTAATTAAAATGGGTTTTCAGGTCTCAATGTCTACGCAATTCTGTTGGGCCACAGTTTCTACAAGCAGATCAACGTGAGAGAAGTTGTTTAATCTTCAACGTAATTAGATCACATGGTATCTTGTTTACATTACTGGCAACTGTTACAGTTAAGAGCGTTCATTCATCATTAAGTATTTGGGAAAATTTCTTATATTTTGGCAACGTGTAAAGCAAAATTTTTATTTAAACTTCAAAATAACTTGTTCTTTTTATTACTCTTAGCTGAAGTGAATATACTTTACCAGATTAATTTTACGAAATAAGAATCTCTTAAGTGTTGTATGCTAACTTCCTAAGTCAATGCGGAAGACCGGTGTCCGACCGACGTACAGTGGACCGACAGGTTCAGGAATGGAATATTGAAACAACGCCGCAGAAGTGTGACGACTGGCTTTCATTAAATGAAACAATGAAACGAACGTACTTCATTGTGGTTCATAAATGCCAAATAAGCGGTTTCACTGACATTTTCAGTATTAGTGTTTTAGATAGACATTTGCACCTACTCATACGGTTTAGACTTTGAGAAAATGAACGCTCTTGATAAAAAATATATTATCAAATTAGTGAACATATCTACTAACTGTCCACATATTATGATGACTTTATCTTATCATATTTCATAGTCAAAATTTTACCATTTTAAAAATTTGGTAATGTAAGTACATACCTACATGCGTAAGTACCTGCATTGTTAGTATAAAATCTCTATATTGTTATACGCTTATAAACATTTAAAAGAAAATTATACATTTGTGCATAAATTAAGTATTCCAATGTTAGATTAGAGTTTAGTATTTAAAAGAATTATATTTATATATTTAATGTAATCTTTATATTTTTAGTCGATGTTTAATGATATTTAAAGAAATATTATACCTAGTCACTTTAAAGTAGGTAAACTTCATAGTCATTCATGGCCTATTTGATTACCCGAAAGTAAATTAAAATAAGGGTCATACATATACATAAAGTGTTTTGATTAAAAAAAATGTATTTTTTATTATTTAAGTACTTACGGAGCTGCAATGTTACTGAGCTTCAAATTCTCCTTTTATAAACCAAAAAATTATGGGTCTACTACGTAGCTTTGCAGAAATCTTACATATATTTTATTTACGGAAACAATGAATTAGTCACGTGGAAATCACTTTAAAATACAAAGTGATTCTGTATTGCAACAATGACAATAAAAATAATAAATTTATCTGCTTTTATTTATGTGCCAAATAACTTAGCGGTCCTTTTTATGACTCCCTAGCTCATACTGACGATGAAAAACTGTTTTTTTTTAGTTTTTCAAGTTGTGTAAGCATCAAGCATGGCCCTATCCCTATTTTTCGATGCAAATTTGTATTCCCTTGTATCTATTGTAAGTAATAAAATAAAATTAAATATTTACAATGAATTTGTTAACTTTATTCAACTGCGTACCTACATACAACATTGAAAATAAAATACGAATATAGAGAAACATACTGTTAGTGTCTTTCATTTAAAAGATTTGCACCTGCATTTGTACCCCTAATTCGCAGTTGATTTTCGTCTGAGTAATGAGATAAAAAAACTGAGGTCTTAATACGGCTGATGTTTATGTTGGTTTGAAGTAGATTTTATATCTACTTAGTTGACAACCTTAATAGCATGGCCTATGAATGAACAAAACCATAAAAACAATAAAACATCTTTTTTCAAACATCAAAAAATGGGAAAAAATAAATATTTTCATCATTTTCCTAATTTTCTTCAATGTTTCGTTTTCCTCATTTTCCCCATTTCCATCATTTTCCCAATTTTCCACATTTACCTCTTTTTCCTCGTTTTCCTCATACTCATCAATATCTCATTTGATTTCATTCGATTCCATTCGAATCCATTCAATTCCATTCGATTCCATTCGAATCCATCCGATTCTATTGGATTTCATTCGATTCCATTTGATTTCATTCGATTCCATTCGATTCCATTCGATTCCATTCGATTCCATTCGATTCAATTCGATTCCATTCGATTCCATTCGATTCCATTCGATTCCATTCGATTCCATTCGATTCCATTCGATTCCATTCGATTCCATTCGATTCCATTCGATTCCATTCGATTCCATTTGATTTCATTCCCCATTTTCAACATTTTCCCCATTTTTCCCATTTTCACCATTTACCTCATTTTCCACATTTACCTCATTTTCCTCACTATCATCAATATCTCATTCGATTCCATTTGATTTCATTCGATTCCATTCGATTCCATTCGATTCCATTCGATTCGATTCGATTTCTCTAATTATCATGAAATGGGGAAAATTATGAAAATAGGATATTGATGAAATTGAGGAAAATGGGGAAAATGGGAGAATGAGAAATGAAGAAAATTAGGAAAATTAAGAAAATAAGGAAAAATAGGAAAATCTAATCGAATCGAATCGCATGAAATATAATGGAAACGAATGAAATCGAATGGGAAAATGGGGAAAATTAGGAAAATTGGGAAAAAGGGGAAAAAGGGGAAAAAGGGATATTGGGGAACATGGGGAAAATTAGGATAGTGGGGAAAATGGAGAAAAAGGGAGAATGGGGAGGATGGGGATTAGTGGTTATTTTTTGGCTATTTTTTATTATTAATGTGGCAATCTTAAAACCCATCATTCTTTCCCTCTCCTTTATTCCCAAACCTCAATCTGGGCATCTCGCTCGCACATCTTCTATGCGTTTCTAATGCACTGGAGACGCATTTTGTTTGTTGCAAAAAATATGTCTGCCGAGTAACTCTGCGTGCAGATTGCCACATTCCGTGTCTTGTAATATTTAATCAATTAAAATACAGTCCACTTAACCCGCTAGTATTGATTTGGAGGAGTTTTCCTACCAGGGATAATGGGGAAAATGGGGAAAAAGGGAAAATGGGGAAATGATGATTATGATGAAAATGAGAAAAATTGGGAATATGGGGAAAACGGGGAAATGATGATTATGATGAAAATGGGGAAAATTGTAAAAAAGGGGAAAATGGGGAAAATGAGGAAAATGAGGAAAATGGGGAAAAAGGGAGAATGGGGAAAATGGGGAAAATGGGGAAAATGGGGAAAATGGGAAATTGTGAATATGAGGAAAATGGGGAAACTGGGGAAAAAGGGAAAATGGGGAAATAGGGAGAATGGGGAAAATGGGGAATATGAGGAAAATAAGAAAATTAGGAAAATCCAATCGAATCGAATCGAATAAAATCGAATGGAATATAATGGATTCGAATGGAACCGAATGGAATCGAATAGAATCGAATATTGCTTGCTGAAATAACCTTTAATATCAGATATAGCTCTCGAAGATCCAATCAAACAGGACTTTTTGTATTGCAAGGGTATAGAAACAATACTTCGTTTTACAACTCCTTGGTTAAGATGGCCCGTCAGTGCAACGTAATCCTCAGGGAAACCCAACATTCGAAAGATTTGTGCCAAAGCTGGCTTCGTATGTTAAAATGGTTAAAGATATCCTTAACAATAAGCGTACCTCGGTTTAAACTCTCCTACCTACTTAATATATGTGTAATATTTTTCTATGTTTGTTCATTGGATTATTATTTGTATCTTTTCTGATTATAATCTGCAACTTTTGTATGTTCATGTGTTACACTGTTTAATGAAATCTCCCTTTGTTAGTGTTTATGTACACACATTCTTGTGGAATGCAACCTAGATTTTAAATATATTTAAGTATAATTTGTTTCTGTTATAGTTGTAGTCTGTTGTGTGTGATATAAATAAATAAATAGAATCGAATCGAATCGAATGGAATCAAAGGAATCGAATAGAATCGAATATTCAGCATTTAAAATCATTAGTTTATAAAAATAAATGTAACAAAAGTACACAAACTGAACAAGAAATGTCTTTGCAATGTTGTTTACAATGTCACTCGCCTACCGATAAATCGAGGCAAAAAAGTTTCAACAATGAAGTTCTTTTAGAAAACTCAAATTTGAATGTAGAATGTAGAATGCATGGTTCTAATAAAAAAAGTGAAAACCAGTTTTTTCGAGTATAATGAATTAAAAATTTTACACCAAAATATTGACGGATTAATCAATAAGTCAGACCTTCTTTCTGTAAATTTGGAGCTTTTACAAGAAAAACCTATCGACGTGCTGTGCATCACGGAACATAATATGAAATATGACGATGCCACGCAACTAAACACCAATAATTTTTCAATGGCTTCAGTTTTTTGTAGAAAAAATATTAATGGTGGTTCCTGCATACTTGTGAGGAATCAACTGAATTTTAGAGAACTCAAAGATGCTTTAAAAATCTCAGTGTCTTATATCTGCGAATTTTGTGCTATAATAGAACTTATTGATCATGATATAATTATTGTATGTATATAGACCACCTAGAACAATTAATGAGGACATAACTATTTTCTTAAATAATTTTAACCATCTTCTTGGTCAAATTTGCTTTAAAAGGAAAAAAATATTTTATGTGGAGACTTTAATATAGATATTTTAAAAGAAAATAAAACTTCTAAACTCTTCTGCAACTTGTTACTGGATTATAATCTTAAACTGGAATTTAATGACCCAACTAGGCCAAAAGTGGATCATGCCTAGATAACATTATACACAACATGCGACGTTGTGAAAGTAAATTACTAGAACTTTCATTATCAGATCATATTGCACAATTACTTATATGTCCTGTACGTAACTCATTTTCAATGAAATACTGGTTCATAAAAAGAAGAGACTAACTATAGCACGGAGAACATGATTATAATGTGGCCACCGAGAGAATGCGTTTGTGACACATGCCATTAGTGTTGGGGTAAAAAACAACATTGATAACTTATTTTTCAATCAACAGAAAAAAAACTTGCTCATCTTATTTAAATTTTATTTATAATATAAAAATAGTTTTATGTTGTTACGAGTTAAAATCAAGGTGAAATAATAAAAAACAAAATCGAAACAGTAT
Organism: Emmelina monodactyla; assembly: GCA_916618145.1. Taxonomy (NCBI): domain Eukaryota; kingdom Metazoa; phylum Arthropoda; class Insecta; order Lepidoptera; family Pterophoridae; genus Emmelina; species Emmelina monodactyla. The sequence continues at coordinate 1,775 of OU745323.1, read as the reverse complement.
TGTTTTATTGTAGGAACGTAAATAATTAGATTAAAGATATTTGTATAACGTTAATTTTTAAGCTAAGCCCAAGATGGAAAAAAACTATAAAGCTGAAGAGTTTGTTTGTTTGTTTGTTTGAACGCGCTAATCTCAGGAACTACTGGTTCGAATTTAAAAATTATTTTTGTGTTGAATAGACCATTTATCGAGGCAGGCTTTAGGCTATATAACATCACGCTGCAACTACGAGGAGCGAAGAAATAATGGAAAATATAAAAAAACGGGGAAAATTATTCATCCTTGAGGGCTTCCGTTGCGTGCGCTGCGAAAACGGTTCTAGATACTAAAAATATATGTATGAAAGAATTAAAGGAACTTTTTACCGCGGGAAAACTTCGCATTCCCACGGGAAACCGACTTCTACGCGAACGGAGTCGCGCGCGCACACTAGTGTTTTTATAAACAAGCTACTAATTCTGCTTTTTTATTAGCAATTGATTGATAACTTTAAAATTGACTGATATTTTTAGCACATCCCTACGAAAATATGATGTTGTTTACATTTTTAAAAATACATATTTTATCAGTAATTATTACCCTTACAGTAAGCCATCAGTTATAAAATTTAAAATCAGTGTGTTTTAATATCATTTTAATGCTTATTATTTGTTTGTAGGGTCAAAATAGACGACTTTCTTTTTGTTTGTTTTCGTAGACGGCCTTTCAAAGTAACCTCGTTATGTCAAACACAATGTGTCAGGAACGCAATCTCTCGGTGGCCGGACAATAAGTTCTTGAACTGCATTAACTCGTTAAGTTTTATTGAAACTTACAACTTAACAGATTCTAATTTGGCTTATGAAAGGTTTTTGGAAACTTTTACCCTTTTCTATGATCTATGTTTTCCAATAAAAAAGATCAAAAAACTCACCAGTAATTGACAAAAATAATCTTACACCCTGTGACTTGTTTTTAGGTCAACCAAACTCTGTGTTTATGGAACCAATTATACCTACTGATGTTGAAAGAACAATAGGTTCACTCAAATCCACCAATAGTACAGGATATGATGAAATATTAACCAAAGTTGTTAAATATGTCTCTCATGTTATTGCTGCAGTTTTGTGTTTTATATTTAACTTATGTATCAGTCAAGGAGTGTTTCCTAACAAACTTAAAATGACAATTATAAAGACTCTTTCTAAGAAAAATGACAGAAATGATGTTAGTAACTATCGACCAATTGGTTTAATTACGATTTTTGCAAAGGTCTTTGAAAAATTAATACATGAAAACTTGTACAACTTTATTGAGAAATATAATATACTAGTGGCCGCTCGCGACTCCGTTCGCGTAGAAGGCGGTTTCCCGTGGGAATGTGAAGTTTTCCCGCGGTAAAAAGTTCCCTTATTTCTTTCATACATATATTTTTGGTTTCTAGAACCGTTTTCGCAGCGCACGCCACAGAAGCCCTCAAGGATAAACAATTTTCCCCGTTTTTTTCCCATTTTCCATTATTTCTTCGCTCCTAATAGTTGCAGCGTGATGTTATATAGCCTAAAGCCTGCCTCGATAAATGTTCTATCCAACACAAAAAGAATTTTTAAATTCGAACCAGTAGTTCCTGAGATTAGAGCGTTCAAACAAACAAACAAACTCTTCAGCTTTATAATATTAGTATAGATTTTCAGAAGAACAATTTGGTTTTAGAAAGAATAAAACAATTAATAGAGCAATAATTGACTTACTTTTACCTGTTATATCTAATTTGGATAATAAAATACTGTTACGAG